>JACGWO010000009.1:24260723-25543061 GCA_034509735.1 Sesamum alatum | reverse complement strand
TAGTCGATAAATATATAATGTATTCATATGTGATATATATGTAGTATGGTCCGAGTCAATTGATTTTTTCAATTCGATTCAACCGATCAGACCAATGATCTAGTAACTTGTCCAGTTCGAATTTCGATCTGATTTTTAAAATATTCCTTCTCACCCACTCTCCTCTTTCATGAGACATTCTCACCAATATTTTCAAAATCGGATCGGAGATCGAACCGGATAAATTACTGGGCCACTGGATCACTGGTTCGACCGATTGGACCAGATTGAAAAAACCGGTTGACTCGAACATACTATATATATGTATCATATATGTAACATATTATTACACATTATATATATTAATTAATTAAGTTAAAAGACAATATATTTAAATAAGAATGTTTAGAAAATTTGGAGTATATTTCATTCAATTAACAATAATAATAATTCTAACAAAATTTAACAAAAAAAAGCATAAAAATAAATTCAACAATTTATAAAATAAATACAATTTGTTACAACAATATATAAAATGTTATAATTTGTTTATCATAATTTACAAAAAGAATACCATGAAATTTAACTCTACTAAAAATTAAGAATCAATTTTACCAAATTAAAAACTGATTATCAAAGTGTTTGACAAAGTTGAATTTAAAAAAATTAATTAAAAAATTAAAGTACCTTTTAACCTATCCCATGGGCTCCATCCCCACCAAACCTTTTTCTTTCATCTTCCTCTCCCCACCACATGTTTCTTCTTCCTTATCCTCTTCTTCTTCCTCCACCCCTAACAATTTCATTCTTTTTCTCCCCAAGAACTCACCTCACGACAGCCCTCTATTTGCACTCTCCTCTCCTCCATAATCAGCAACTCGCCCGAGAACAAGGCGTCAAAGCTCGCATCCCGTTCGTCGACAGAGCACCTCGTCGACTCATCCCATTTCTTCTTCTTTTCTGTTTTTTTTATTTAAATGAGTGAACCGGTTCTAGAGTTGGCCGGTTTTCACCGGCTTTGACGAGTTTTGACCGATTCATACCGGGTTTGACCACCCCCGATTTTAATACTCGTGCTTGGACCGGTAATGGTCCGGTTCCCGATTGGACCGGGCGGTCTGGTCTGGATTTAAAAATACTGATTCTCACCTCACCCACTATTTTCTTCACCAAACACAAACACACACTCACTCCTCTCTCTTTCCACACAAACACGCACACACATACACATTCACTCCTCTTTTTCTCCACACACACATACAGACAGAGAGCGCTCTACAGTCAAAGCTCAATTTTTTTTGGGGTTTCTTTTGTCTTCTCAAAATTATTGAAGTTGGGGAGATTCTTTTTTAAGGCGAGTCATAATTTCTTTTTTGTCTTGTTTCATTATTCTTGAATTTGATGGAAAATAGATGTTCATATGTGGAGAAGATTCTTTTTTTTTTTTTTTTTTTTTTAGTTCAAGAGTTGTTAAGGGAATTTTATGCTATTTATATCAAGTCAATGTATTATCGTTTGAGAAATAATTGAAAGAATTAGCGTGAGGATTCTAAGGATTGAGTTCCTAATTTTCATGTTTGTTACCTTTCTAGTTTGCTTTTTTTATTCTTTTTTCTTTTTCCAGTTTAATTTTGCAAGTTATGCATCAATATGACATGTCTTCGTTTACAAAAGGGTTTTCTTTAAATTTTATCTCTTTTGTTAAATAATATTGGATTTGTCTTTGTACTAGACTTGTTGTTTTTCTAGTAATGAATGACCTTTTCAGTCGTAATAATTCTATTAGAACTTATGAACTGAGTTTATTCTTTATTTATGTCTTTTAGGAAGATAGAAATGGAGAATGGTTACTCTGTAAGTGAGGATAGTTCTTCAGTTGGATCAAAAAGTTCTAAAAAACATACTTATATTGTATGAAAAATGTTTAACAAATTTATTGAAGATGGAAAACAAAAAGCAAAATGCAAAAGATGTGGACAAATATATGCTAGTGACCAATGCGGAACAACTAATTTAAAACGACATAACAGTTGTCCACTTTGTGATAAAGGTGATAGTGAGTTCCGAAATGATGAATTTGATCAACATGTGTTTAGAAAAAAGGTAGCCAGAGCAATGATTAGGCATAATTATCCCTTTAAGTTTGTCGAACATGATGGAATCAGAGATGTTTTTTCTTACTTGAATCCCAAAGTTGTGCATGTATCACGAAATACAACAAAAGAAGATGCTCTGAAAATCTTCCAAGTGGAAAAGAAAAAACTAAAAGGAGCATTAGAATCTGTCACTAGTAGAATATGTTTGACATCTGATCTATGGACCTCACTTGTATCTAATGGTTATATGACAATTACTTACACTATGTTGACAATGATTGGATGCTACAAAAGAGAGTTCTTGTGTTCCGACATCTTCCCCCTCCACATGATGGCCAGAATATTGGTGGGAAATTGATTAACTTTTTTACAAGAATGGGGGATCGAGAGGAAAGTTTTTACATCAACCTTAGATAATGCAAGGTAGAATGATGGTGTGGTTGATTTACTGCGAAATCATCTCTCTTTGATGAATTCATTACTATGTAATGGTGAATTCATACATGTAAGATGCGGTGCTCATATTCTGAATCTGATTGTACATACTAGTTTAAAAATTCTAGAAACATGTCTGGAGAAGATTTGTGATAGTGTGAAGTATGTAAGAGGGTCAAAAATGAGAATCATAAAATTTGTAGACTGTGCCAAGCAGTTAGGCCTTAAAAAAGCAAGAAGCTAAAATAAGATATGCCTGTTAGGTGGAATTCTACTTATTTGATGTTGGACAGTTTTGTGTTGTATTCACTAGCATTTTTTCAGTTAAAGCTTGTTGATCCTAACTATAAGTGGTGCCCGTCACTTGAAGAGTGGAGTCGAGTGGAGAAAATAATGAAGTTTCTGAGACCATTCCATGAGATGACCGAGCTTTTCTCTGGACATCATATAGTTTTCGTAATGTTTGGCGAATCTAAATGCTTCTTCAAAAGAAAATGGTAAGTATGGATCTTGCTATAAGTAGAATGGCAAGAGACCTGAAATCAAAGTTTGACAAATATTGGGAGTGTTATAGCATTGTATTGACATTTGCTATTGTTGTTGATCCTCAATATAAGCTTGAGTTCATTGAATTTTATTATAAAAAACTTGACGTCTCGACATCATATGAGAAAGTTAATGACTTAAAGGAGCAAATGCCGGTGTTGTTTGAGGAGTACTTGTGTGCAGTTCCTTCAAAATGTAACAATCTTAAGCTATTAGCACTATTAGTGGATGCGATGATGATATGGATATTATGATGGATGTAAGCATATTTTCTTGTTTCAAGTTTGTATCCTTTACTTTTTAATCCTAACAAATATTTGAATGTGTTCCACATTGTGTAGGAGTTTGACTCTTATAAAAGTCAATGTGCCAATGCTAGAAGCCAATCACAATTAGATTTATACCTTGGTGAGACTTTAATTGATAGGAAACAATTTCTTGATCGGGATGTGCTAGATTATTGGAAAGGAAACAATGCTAGATACCCCGAACTTACTTTGATGGCTTGTGATGTTTTGAGTATTCCTATGACCACAGTTGCCTCTGAATCTGGATTTAGCCACGGAGGTAGCGTTATTGGGAAGTTCCGCAGTTCAATTCTACCAACAAATGTCAAAGCAATTTTGTAGGTCGCGATTGGCTTGAAGGTCCAAGTTTATAATGTTATTCTCTTTATTTCAAGTTACTTAGTCATTTACTTTTATATTTTTATGTGATTTTGTCATTTCATATTACAACTTATGATTCTGAAGATGAAAATTGACTCTCAACAAATATAGGGACTTCAGTTGCACGACGCGGTGTTCATTCAAATGAGCATTAAAAAATTTATGAATTATTTTGATAAATGTAATATTTTGTTAGATACTTAGTATAATTTTTTGCTTTATGATTTAGAAAATCTTAAGGTATATGGTCATTAATGATGTGTGATACAAGTTTATTCGTATTACATTACAAGTTGTAGCTACCTTTTTTTATAGTTCTGACATTGTCCTTTTCTCATTTTGTTATGTGAAAATTTTAATTTTTTTAGAATTCAAATTAATAAAATGGTTTATACTAACCCAACCTAACCTATTTGCAACCCAACCTGTTTTGGACTCGTTCACTTGAACCCATGTTGGGCCCGACCCATATTGGATCCGCCCCAAAGCGGCCCAACCTGCCCACACCCCTAAGAGTAACTATTCCTCCAAATCTCTTTTCTTATTTTTCAAAAGCTTATTTACAAATGAATTACACAGTGGTAATTTATAAATCACCAAAATTGTTGTTACAAACTATACTATTAAAGATATCTAATTATAAAAATCATGGGCATACAAAAGGTTATAAGCATTATGGTGGAATATCAAGAGGTATGTTCATTTATACATGATAATACTATGTATTTATAATACTCCTCATTGAATGCACACATCTTATTATATACATCATGCTTTGTTAAAAATCTTGCTTGGAAAAATTTAATGGGACAAAAACCAAAGCTAAGGAAAAAGAGTATAGTTGTATAATCTCCCCCTCAATTCAGACAAATATCTTTCAGACGTCGCATGCCAATATTACGTACGAGCTGCTTGAACACTTTTGTTGATAATGACTTCATAAATAATTCAGATAAGTTCTGACTTAATGGAATATGTTTAACATCAACTTTTCCTTCTACTGGAAGCTCATGGGTGGAGAAATTTTTTGGTGATATCTGCTTAGTTCTTTCACCTTTAATATATCCTTCCTTGATTTCGGCATGCAAGCCACATTATCTTCATATATTAATGTGGGACTTTTTTTCAATTGATTCTAGCCCACATGATTCACTAACATAATGTATCAGTGATCTAAGCAATACACATTGAGGCCCAACCTTATATATTGTAATCAACTATGCATGATTTGAATAGGTGGCTACTAAAGTTTGTTTGGTTGAACACCATGAAATAGCAGTTCCTGTTAGAATAGGTGACCAAAAAGCCAATTAATTTGGCGATTTTGGGGACTATTCATAAATCTTTATTAAAGTAATATTGACATGATGAATATAATGATTATTCATCTATTACATAAGTGTTTGTTGTGCTCAATGATACCGTTAAATGGTATTTTAACGTCACAACAAATGCCCACAAATCGAAAGGTTAAACCCGTGGAGTTGGACTGCACAATAGGTTGGCGGTTATGAAACCAACTTCTAAGGGTCGGTTTGAAACGTTCCAAATCGAGGACCTTGAGAGTGAGCATCGAGTGTCCTACAGAGACTTTCACTAAGTATTGTATTCACTGGGTGCGTGCCGAGTTTCATCGGTGATAGACGTGGGTCATCTACGCAATTTTAGTGGGTTGGTTGGCTAAGGTAGTCGACCGACTGAACTGACTGCCAGGATATGGAAGCCTCGGAGGCTTGGTCGGTATGACTGGTATTCCCAGTTTCTATAGTACGGGATTAGTCCTCGGACTTGAGGAATCACGACAGTCACTTACATATAAAGACTATATCTTAGATCTAGCAAGTGGTGATTATACTGTGAGGTATGGTCATCATAAGCCTTGTCCAGTGCCGTCGGAGTATGAAGTGAGGATGGTGGATTCCAAGACAGAATTCGTCCCCTGTCAGTACTGTGACAACAAGTTCTCCTATGCGCTCTGAGATGGTTTAGACTATCAAAGTCTTTGGCTAAAGCGATTGATCGATTAGGATAGGTTCCCTTGATCAGATCAATAGAGTAAACACATCTCGAGTATGAAGCATAGTTTTATAGTCAAGGATGGAAACCAATGCCCAATTTCATGCCCTAGACTATGGCCCAGGGACCGTACCCATATGAAACTCGGAGCCTAAATGTTCATGCCAACATTCACCTAGTCTCTAGTGTCATGGACCATTGCTAGATGGCCACGCATGGTGACGGACTTTTTTGGTTACTAATTAATCAGAAAAAATTAATTAAATTAGATTTAATTAATTGTGTGGGGGTACAAGCCTAAGTCTAGTTGGGGGTGAACCTAAAGAGTTACTCACAAATCACTTTGGAAGTGATGGAATTAGTTTAGATTTAATTATGTAAGAAACGGATTAATATAATTAGATTAAATTAATTCATGGAGAAAAATAAATGATTCGACCATTTATTTAGGATAATCCATTGGATGGATGACCCAAGAATTTAATTTATTAGATTAATTAAATTTTGGGATTAGCCTTTTAAATTAATTGAGTTAATTTAAATTAGGCTTTGGCTAATTAATTGGTGGATTGGATTCATTAATTGATTAGTAGATGGACTTGTCTAATTAAACAATTAATTAGTGGAGAAGACTTCAATTAATTAGTTGGACTAATTAATGATTTGGGCTTGATCAATAAATTGAATTTATTAATTGAGTATATTTGGACTTGTGTATTTATTTAATTGGATTAAATATTTACATGGGTTTTCTATTGGGGATTTATTTAATCAGATTAAATAAACCCAATAGATTAACTATTGATTTGAATTATTGGACAAATTATAATAAGCCCAGCCCAAATACATTAAACCTAGCCGCAAAATGAGAGTTGTGGCTGAGTGGGTCTCGGCCACTAATCGAGATTGCATAGATGTGCTTCAGTTTTCATTCAGTGGAGAGATATGTGGATTAGAGAGTTTTAACTTCAATACAACTCTCAGATTTATTAACTCTCCCAACCAACAAGCACATGCTGATGGTGTGAAGTGTGTGTGTGGAAGTGAGTTAATTGTCTTCTATCCACTATGCATACAAAGATATTCACACACAAATATAAAGAGGTGTGTGTAATGAATGTGAGCCTTTATCTCTGCACCAAAAACACAAAAACACACTTTCTCCACAATGGGTAGATACGTATATGTGTGTGTGTGTGTAAAGGAAAGAAGTGCATCTCTCAAATTTGATTATCTCCATCTCTCACTCCAAAAACCACGGTTTCTTTCCAGCAAGAAAAATCTAAAAAATTCTCTTCTTCTCCATGATTGCATGTTCTCTTTGAATTAGATTTAAGTGAGAACAATGGAAAATCCGGATACACTAATTAATAGTGTAATTTCAAAATTCTGTTTCTTCCACTGATCTAGGGCTTTCTAACAAGGTTAGATCCAACGTCTCGGTGTGGTGTGAACTTGATTTTAAGGGGTTGTAGACTTGAACCCTCTAAGTGAACGGATCCAGTGAAGGATATTTGGAGTTAATGCATGCAGCGATCAAAACGAAAAAAATGAAAAGTAATCTTCGTGGTTATTTTCAATTCTCTTCCTTTATCTTTTGCCACTATTAAACGCATGGTTGTTTTATTAATATTTATGGGTTTTAATTAAGCACTGAATGGCATGGATTTAATTAATATTTAAGAGTACACCCCTTTCATCCGGTTTTATTCCGTTTCGTTTTAATTACTGCTTATTTTCACGCTTACGTCGTGTTCCTAGGTCGATCCGCTCTTTTTCAGTGGTATCAAGGCCCTGTTCGGTGCTTGTGGCATTATATTAACATGTATTATGTGATTAGAACATATTTTACGTGTTTAATTGCTTTTGATAAATATGATTTTATTAATTGCATAATTATGTGTTTGGTTACGTGTTTAACTTTGCATATTAGATTTTGGGGATATCTTGGTTTTTTTGAAATTTTTTTTGGAAATCATTACTTTCAGTCTTTTGTAGGAAAAGAAAAAAAAATTGGTTTTCCGGAAAAAAACAGAGCAGCAGGCACCAGGCCGCCTACGCAGCAGGAGTGCACAGGGGCTTGCTGCCTGCATGGAGATGCACGCGGGTGCATGTGTTGTTGGCCGGTCGCGCGCGTGGGTACGACTGCCTGCTTGCGCACGGCTGGTCGGGCCATTAGTGGCCGACTAACTGTTTTGGATCATTTTTCGAGAAAAATTGGATTTTTCATTTTTCCTTGCAGTTTCTGAAATTTCTGATTATGGTTAATTTTTATTTTGGTTAAATTGAATTTTTCTAAAATTAAATTGCCATGGATCATTTTTGAAATGGTTTTCAAATAAAAAAAGTTAGTAAATTGGATGTACAGGTGGATATCTATTTTTTAATTGCATTATTAAATATGTATTTTTCTACATATAATTGTGTTAATTAATATTACGGGTTGCTTTCTCCCTCCTTTTGTACTCCACCATACTTATGATTGGGGTTTCTTATTTTTCTTGATGTAATAAGAGACTGAGAGACATAGGAGGTGAGGGCTTTTATTTTTGTAAATAGTTGTAAGGAAGCAAGCCTAAGGAGATGACCCATGGAGGATCCATAGTGAAGAGGCCCGGTGGAGCCCATGATGGAGAGCCCAAGATGATAAAGAGGAGTTACAAGGCCCATTGGACAGTTAATGGATTAAATACTTGTAATAGCGTAGGCTTACCCTAGATTGACCATAGATCCACTGCGGGCTCAGTAGATCGCATAGGATCGGGCTTGTGATAATGCAACAGGGGCGTGCTAGGCTTTTATTTTGTGTGATGCATATATTTATTATGAATTCTTTGTGAAATATTTTTCCTTTAATCACATGCAAAATACATAAATATGATGAGGTCTTAGTCAAAACCAAAAATGAACTCTCAATTGGTTTTTCCCAAGTTAATATTAGGATCATAATGGATATAAGTTAAAACGGTATTTGACTAATCAAGGCCTTCCATCCGTAACAATGTAATGAGGAAGCTACTTCAACCCAATCGTGGTCTCACGAGTCGTGGCATATTTAGGATGGAAGAAAGTTGCGCAATTGTTATGAAAAAAGTGAATACGCTCCTCGATCCTTGCCTCATGAGTCGTTAGGGCGACAGTCAATGTATGATTTGGTAGATGGATTAGGCCTCACGCTGGGTAATATTAGCTTGGAGTCCTCGGGATCAGGTGAAGAGGCGAGACAAAATACCTTTGGGATCTGATTGGATGAGAATAGTATAGGTTACCTCCCATAAGGCCTTTTTCAATGTGAATCGTAAAAGTGGGGCATGGAGAATTGCATTTGTGGACTCCAAGTCCACTAGAAAAAGGTTTCCCGAAACTCCACTTGAGAGTGGTGGGCTTTTGAATAAATAGTGGAGAGATTCATAACTTAAAGACCAAGTTTTAACTTGAATACAATATTACGAGAATCTACTATAAGTTTTTGTTTAATTAAAGATGTTTAAGAATCCACTTATGCAAAAACTTGGGACTAATAAAATTTGAAGGAGCAACCTACAATGATTGACTGTAAAAATCTTAGGATAGTCCTAGATTTCGAGAACAGGACTTACGTTCTGGATAAGTCTCTTCCTCAAGCCTTACTAGAAGGGTTCACACTTGAAGAACGATTGATGTTCGAGATAGGGCAGAAGGTTTGCAGCATCGTATTGGCCTTGATGACTATCGAGATCTAGAAACAGTACGAAAGGCATGATGATATCAAGTCGATGATGCTCCACATGGACGAGGTTTATGCAGCTTCGGACCGGCATATCAGATATGCTACAACAAAAGCATTTTTGGTGCTGAGATGACAAAAGGGTCGTCTGTACAAAGCATGGAGTCATGAAGCTATCCCTTGTGGAGAAGCTCAAAGATCTCCAAACTAATCTTAAAAAAGAGACGTACATGGACGTGATACTTTAGTCTCTTCCTCCCTTTTTTGACCCGTTTATTGTCAACTACAACATGAATGGGCTTGAAAAAGACCTTCATGAGTTGATAAATATGTTGGTCCAGTATGAGAATACGATTGAAAAATCTGCATCGTCTGTACTAGTGGGAGAGGCTTCAACCTTTAAAGCGAAAGGCAAGAGTGCCGGACGCCCGAAAAGGAAGAAGGCTAAGACAACATCAAGCACTGCGAGCACTTCGAGTGCTCCTGTTATACTGTTGGGAGGGGGTAAAGAAAAAAGAAAGGTGGTTCATCAAGGATTCCAAATGATGTCTGTATTAATTGCCGGGAAAAAAAGGAATTGGTGTTAGAATAGGTGACCAGAAGGCCAATTGGATTGGCGGTTTTGGGTACTATTTACCAATCTTTATTAAAGTAATATTGACTTGATGAATATAGTAAGTATTCATCCGTGGCACTATGTGTTTGTTGTGCTTACTGATTACGTTAAACGGCGTTTTAACGTCATAACAAATTCCCACAAACCAATTGGACAACCCATGTAGTTGGGCTGTGCATTGGATGACAGCTATGAAGCCAACTTCTAAGGGTTGGTCTGAAACGTTCCAAGTCGAGGACCTCGAGACAGGACATTGAGGGTCCTATAGAGACTTGCAATAAAGATTGCATTCATTGGATGAGTGCCGTGTTTCATCGACGACAGACGTTAGACGTCTATGCAATATTAGTGGGTTAGTTGACAAGGGTGTTAGCTGACTGGACTGACTCGAGGGAATCGTCATATGGAAGCCTTGGAGGCTTGGTCGGTATGACTGGAATTCCCGGCTCCGATAGTATGCGATTAGTCCTCGGACTTGAGGAATCATGACAGTCACATGCATATGATGGATGTATCTAGGATCTGGCAAGAGATGTCCATATCTGGGATACGTTCATTATAAGCCTTATCAAGTGTTGTCAGAGTATGTATTGAGGACGGTGGATTCCAAGATAGGATCCGTCACCAGTCTGTATTTGACAGTCGAGTCTCCTATGCGGTCTGAGATAGTTTAAGCTCTTTAAGAGTGTGGCCACAACGATTGGTCGAGTAGGGAATGATTTCTTACGTCGATCAATAGAGAAAATGTGTCTGAGTTATTGAGCATAGTTGTCTAGTCGAGGATGGGAACCGACACCCAATTCCATGCCCTAAACTTAGACCGGGAAACGGATGATGGAAGGACCGTACTCGTATGGAACTCGGGAGCCTAAATGTTCACGCCAACATTCACCTAGTCTCAAGTGCCATGGACCGTTGCTAGACGGCCACCCATGGTGACGAGCGTTTTTCGATTAATGGTTAATTGAAAAATAGTTAATTAAATTGGATTTAATTGACCAATTGTGTTGGACAAAAGCCCAAGTCTAGCTGAGGATGAACCTAAAGAGTCACACACAAATCACTATGGAATTGGTAGAAATAATTTGGAATTATTTCTAGAAGAAGAGAATTAATTTAATTGGATTAAATTAATTCAAGGAGAGAAATAAATTATTGGATCATTTATTGAGAAATTCATTTGATGGATGGTCCAATAATTAATTAATTGGATTAGTTAGTTTTTTGGACTTAGAGCCTTTAAATTAATTAGATTAATTAGAGTTTGGACTTATGTTTATTTAATTGGATTAATTAAACTTATGGGCTTCAATTGGATTGACATTAATTGGATTAACTAATTCCCAATGGACTTTGTTTGGATTTAATTTAATTAAATTAAATAAAATTCCAAGACTTGTAGTCCTAGCCCATGGAATTATGCAATTTATAGCAAGTGAAGGAGGAATTAAAATCCTCCACATGTGAGGCACATGTGACCAGCATTTAGATGATTTGGAGGGTGGTTTATTTGCTATAAAGGTGCATGGTTATGTAGATAGTGGTGTGTGTATGTAGGTTGCTTTGGAAGTTAACTATAGAAGTTGAATTTTGAATTCAACAATTTTACATACAGAAAACTATTCACATAACTTGTATAGCATATACTTGCACGAAGTTTTCCATGAAATACTCTCCAAAAATCTCTGAAAAATTCTCTCCTTTTGTGTTCATACCTTTTGGAAAGGTTGAACTTAAAAGCATTCCAAAGGCACTAGATAATAGTGTTATTTTGGATTGTTTCTTCTTCTTCTTCTTCTTCTTCTTCTTCTTCTTCTTCTTCTCTACTCCTACCTAGCAATAGATTAGGGATACACTCTTTCATAGTGTGGTGTGGACAAATTAGAGGCATTCTAATTTGGATCCTCAAGTGAACGGAAGGAGAAACGAAAAGGGAACAACGCTAGTACCGGTTGTACGTATATCGAACCAAGGTTGGTTTCCATTTATGTTACATGTATCTTTTGTTTTTAATTCTTTAGCCACATGTCCAACATCTTCTCCTTCTTTATTTATGCTTTTACAAATACCGAACGACCGTGAACTTCAAAGGGAACACCCCTTTGAACCCGATTTAAATTATGCCTTAAAATTGCGCATTTTATGCTTTCGTTGTGTTCCCGGGCCGTACCCGATTATTTCAATTGGAAGAGGCAGTATCCTAAACTCCTCTCCAATGAATGGTTATTTGATTTGAGCTTTAACATTTGATTATGAATGCCAAAAAAGAAAAAAGATTAAGAATAATGAATAATCAAGATAAACTTATAGATCCTGGCATGCATAGCTAGGTCTATTTCCTTTAGTTAGGATGAAAGTTGAATGATTCAAAGAGTCTAGCGATAGATAATTTGAGTCGACTAGCTTAGAAGTCCTTTCTGAGAAGGAAAGACCGTAAAAATTCTTTGTAGGACATATTAGGTTTGCCAATAGTTTATTTGGTTGGACCCAATTAGACACCCATTGGACGCTGAATACACATGACCAGAAGGGGGTTCGCAAGTCTAAGGACCTTTTGAAGGTTCGGGGAATTAGCTTGGAGTGGTGAACCAAAGCTGCTTGCAAATTAAACCCTTTGATTGGATAGAGGTGGTTCGACTTAATAGGAGTTCTTGAATATCAAAATGAGAATGGAATTCTCGCCACAGTGAAATTTTTCCTAGAGAGCCATATTTTTGAACGGTCTCTAGAGAAATTGAACTTTGTTCGACATGGTTCGATCGGGATTTCATTGAATCACCTTAACCCATCTAAACATAGACTTGAAAAAGTTGACAAGTAGAGAAACATGACACTTTCTTAAAATCATGATCTAGTAACCATATTGGATATGGTTTCACAAACCTGTGTACTATAAAGTTTTTGAGCATGTGGGATGGTCCGTGCATACGTCAAGGGAATAGTGGGAGAACAAACTAGACCCTGGGTCTAGTTTATATAGGTGATTTGAAGGATAATGCAAACATCATTTGCAATCGGGTTTAATCTACTAACTATATTTCAGTTCCTCTGAGGGACGACATAATACCTCTGTTACATGATAGGTACAGGTTTCTGAGTTTAACTGGTCAATTAGTTTACAATCCAAAAGACACAAGGAGAAGCGATGTTGGACATCATGATCAGATTACTGCTTGGAGCTATGGGATCCATCATGAAAATTCAAACTAGGTTTGAAATTTCATGTAACTGGAATATTCGTTCTGACGAGCTCACGTATGACTCGATCAGTAACGAGCTTAAAGGTCAGTGGAAGTATAGTAATGTTCCAAATGTTTAGTGTGTAAATCTTATTTGTTTGGAATGAATTCAATTCTCCATGAAGGGAATTGGATTCCCACATTGAGGGTTAAGCTGTCCAAAAACTCATTCACGGTGACTGATGAGGAAGCTTAGATGTTTGACATCCCCAACATCTTTGCCGTACGTAACATGTGAATGTTGTTCCATGCACTAGGCCTTTACGCTTCTGGCATAACAATGGTTATCGAGTGTGTATCAAGGAGGCAGTAAACAACACTTGAGAGTAGTCTTTAATACCTGAATAAAGATTAACGAAGTGTTCTTGATGCACATTATATGGAGAGTTTATTCGGGAAGGCTATAGTGATACTAGCTTCAAAAATCATGTGAATAATGTTTAGTTCAATAATTACGTATGTTTGTGAAAGATTCAGGTACGGCTCGGGAAACACAACAGAAGCATAAAAATATAAATTTAAGGATAATTTAAACCGAATTCAAAGGGGTGTTCCCTTTAAAGTTTGAGCATTCGGTGTTTCTCAAAGCACAAAAATAAAATAAAAAATGCTGAACATGTGGCTTAATGGACAAGAACAAAGGTATATGAAACGTAAAAGAAAACCAACCTTTGTTCGTTTATGTAGAACGGGATCGTGCATTGTTCCTTTCTTTCCGTTCTTCATATGTCCACTTGAGAGCTCAACTTAGAACTCCTCTAAGTATTGTCCACACCACACAAAGGATTAAAACTTTAGTTTATTGCTACATAAAATATAGTGAAGAGAAGAATAAAACAATTTCAAAGAAACACTATCAATTAGTGATCTTTAGAATGTTTTAAATTCTTCTCTTTCCAAAAGAAAATAATACTTAGAGAGAATTTTCAGAGGTGTTTATGGCTTAAATCTCCAGCAAAAAATGAAGCAAGTTAGTAAGTCAATATCTTGCAAAGTTGTTTTGTGTATGTAGAAAATGTAGAGTTCAAAAACTACCTACATAAGTAACCTCCAAGACAACTTCCACACACACACACTTCTAGCACATCTATTACACATAATAGCAAGAGAAAACCACCCACTAAAGACCTCTTGGTCGTGCACATCATGTACATATGTGGAGGAGTTGAAACTCCTCCTTAACTAGCTTCAATTGCATGAAAAATGGACTTGGATCTTTATGTTTTTGGACTTGTATTTAATCAAATTAAATAAAGTCCAAATATGTATCCATTGGGAATTAATTAATCTAATTAATTTAAATCCAATTGAAGCCCAATTATTTATTTAATCCAATTAAACAAACATAAGTCCAAATTATGAATAATTGATCTAATCAATTATTCTAGCCAAAACCTAATAAATTAATCCAATTAATTTAAAGGTTCTTAGTTCAAAAAATTAACTAATCCAATTAATTAATTCTTGGCCCATACATCAAATGGATTTCTCAATAAATGATCCAATCATTCATTTCTCTCTTGAATAAATTTAATCCAATTAATTTTACTTGCTCCTTCTAGAGTTAATTCAAAATTAATTCCGCCAAATTCAAAGTGATTTGTGTGTGACTCATTAGGTTCACCCCCAGCTAGACTTGGACTTGTGTCCAACATAATTCGTCAATTAAATCTAATTTAATTAACTATTTTTCAATTAATCATTAATCGGGAAAACGTCTGTCACCATGACTGGCCATCTAGCAACGGTCCATGACACTAGAGACTAGGTGAATGTTAGCGTGAGCATTTAGGCCCCCGAATACCATACGAGTACGGTCTTTCCATATCCGTCTCCCGATCTAAGTCTAGGGCATGGAATTGGGCGAGGGTTCCCATCCTGGACTAGACAACTATGCTCAATAACTCGAGACACGTTTACTCTATTTATCGACGTAGCAAACCACTCCCTACTCGGTCAATTGCTATGGCCACAGACTTAAAGAGCTTAAACTGTCTTAGAGCGCATAGGAGACTCGACTACCATATAATGACAGGTGACTGATCCCATCTTGGAATCCACCATCCTCAATACATATTCCGACTGCACTGAATAAGGCTTATAATGAACGTATCCCAGATACAGACATCTCTTGCCAGATCCTATATACAACCATCATATGCATGTGATTCCCATGATTCCTCAAGTCCGAGGACTAATCTCGTACTATCGGAGCCGAAAATTCCAGTCATACCGACCAAATATCCAAGGCTTCCATATGACGATTCCCACGAGTCAGTTCAGTCAACTGACTCCCTTGTCAACTAACCCACTAAATTGCCTAGACGTCCAACGTCTGTTGCCGATGAAATACAACACTCATCTAATGAATGCAATCCTTAGTGAAAGTCTCTATAGGACCCTCGATGCTTTGTCTCGAGGTCCTCGACTTGGAACATTTCAGACCAACCCTCAGAAGTTGTTTTCCTAGCTGCCATCTAATAAGCAACCCAACTACATTGGTTATCCAATTGGTCTGTGGGCATTTGTTGTGATGTTAAAACGCCGTTTAACGTAATCAGTAAGCACAACAAACACATACTGCCACAGACGAATACTTACTATATTCATCAAGTCAATATTACTTTAATAAAGATTGCTAAATAGTACCCACGACCGCCAATCCAATTGGCTTTCTGATCACCTATTCTAATAGTTTGGACTTAGTGTGGTAGCTTGGAAAGGTTCCATGCAAGATACCACGACATAAAAGTCGAATTGGGGACTTTGAAAGTCGTTCAGGAGAGTGGTTTACATGAAAACTGCATCTATTGGTTGGGCGTGGTGCCTAGAACAGCCGAACCGTTTAGTTGCCTTGGAGGTTGACATAGGCTATGGCTGAAGCCTTTGGGCCCGAGATCTCATCACAAGATCTATAGAAAATTCTTGGACCACCACCATCTACAGGTAGCGATGGTAGGAAGAGGTGATATATGGTTGGACCGTGTTGCTTCGATAGAAATTATTGTAGACCCGCGAGGTATCATAGAATTACTCAGAATGATCTGAGTGACATGGATAATTGACTTTAAGGTCAAGTGGGAGATTGTTAAAATAGGTGACCATAAAGCGAATTAGTTTGGCGATCCTGGGGACTGTTCATCAATCTTTATCAAAGTAATATTGACATGATGAATATAATGAGTATTCATATATGACATAAGTGTTTGTTGTGTTCACTAATCATGTTAAATGACGTTTTAACATCACAATGAATGCCCACAGACCGAAAGGTTAAACCCATAGAGTTGAGTTGCGCATAGGTTACCGGCTATGAAACCAACTTCAGAGGGTCGGTCTGAAATGTTCCAACTCGAGGACCTCGAGCCCGCGTATCGAGTGTCCTACAGAGACTTGCACTAAGTATTGTATTCATTGGCTGAGTACCGAATTTCATCGGTGATAGATGTGGTTCGTCTACTCCATTTTAGTGGGTTGGTTGGCTAAGGTAATCGACTGAATGAATTAACTCATTGGAATTGTCATATGGAAGCCTGGAAGGCTTGGTCGGTATGACTGGTATTCCCAATTTCGATAGTACAGGATTAGTTATCGGACGTAAGGAATCACGAGAGTCGCTTACATATGAATATTGTATCTTAGATTTGACGAACGGTGACTGTACCGTGAGGTATGGTCAACACAAGCCTCTTCCAGTGCAGTCGCAGTATGTAGTGAGGATGGTGGATTCCATGACAGAAAATCCGTCACCTGTCAGTACTGTGACAACAAGTTCTCCTATGTGCTCTGAGATGGTTTGGACTCTGAAAGTCTTTGGCCAAAGCGATTGATCGATTAAGGATAGGTTCCCTTGATCAGATCAATAAAGTAATTACATCTCGAGTATAAAGCAAAGTTGCCTAGTCAAGGATAGGAACCGACGCCCAATTCCATGCCCTAGACTATGGCCGGGAGACGCTTGACAGAAGGACCACACCCGTATGGAACTTGAAGCCTAAATGTTCACGCCAACATTCACCTAGTCTCTAGTGCTATGGATCGTTGCTAGATGACCACGCATGGTGAGGAACTTTTTGGTTATTGGTTAAATAAAAAATAATTAATAAATTTAGATTTAATTAACTGTGTGAGATACAAGCCGAAGTTTACTTGAGGGTGAACCTAAAGAGTCACATACAAATCACTTTGGAAGTGATGGAATTAGTGGCCGAGTGGGTCTCGTCCACTAAACGAGATTGCATAGACGCGCTTTAGTTTTTCATTCAGTGGAGAGATATCTGGAATGGAGAGTTTTGACTTCAATACAACTCTCGAATTTATTAACTCTTGCCCAACCGACAAGCACATATTGATGGTGTGGAGTGTGTGTGTGGAAGTGAGTTAATTGTCTTCTTTCCACTATGCATACATAGATATTCACACACAGACACAAAGAGGTGTGTGTAATGAATGTGAGCCTTTCTCTCTCCACCAAAAACACAAAAAACACATTTCCTCCACAATGGATAGATACGTATATGTGTGTGTAGGAAAGAAGTGCATCTCTCAAATTTGATTATCTCCATCTCTTACTCCAAAAGCCATAGTTTTTTTTCAAGCAAGAAAAATTTGAAAAATTCCCTTCTTCTCCATGATTTCATGTTCTTCTTGAATTAGACTCCAGTTGACAACAAAGGAAAAATTCAGATACACTAATTAATAGTGTAATTCTGGAATTCCATTTCTTCCACCGATCTAGGGCTTTCTAGCAAGAGGGTTAAATCCAACTTCTTGGTGTGGTGTGGACTTGCTTTAGAGGGGTTCTACACTTGAAACCCTCTAAGTGAATGGATCCGGGGAAGGACATTTGGAGTCAATGCGTGTGGTCGATCAGAACGGAAAAATGAATAGGTAATCTTTGTGGTTATTTTCTGTTCTCTTCCTTTATCCTTTACCACTATTAAACGCATGGTTGTTTTATTTCTATTTTTGGGTTTTAATTAAGCACCGAACATCCGAGAATGATCAAAGGGGTGTACCCATGAACAAATATATAGGTTGATATATAGCTTTATGTGGATCAGACAAATATCCCGCATTTGAATAACCAACTAAATTGATTACTTTGGCATTTATGCCGTCCAAATTTAGTCCCATATCACTTGTTCCATGCAAGTAGAGCAGACTATGTTTGACACCATTCGATTGTCTCTTCGTTGGTGTTGAATTATATCTTACTAGTAGATTATTTGAAAAAAGCTATATCTGCTTGGGTATTATTAGGAAGATACATTAATGCACCAATTGCACTGAGGTATGGTACTTTTGGACCCAAAATCTAATCATTATCTGTTGGAAGACGAAAAGGATCCTTTTTGACATCAAGTTATGGAACTGCCATAGGTGTACTCAATGAATGAGCATTGTTCATATGAAAACGCTTAACGACCCTTTTTGTATAGTTTGATTGATGAACGAAAATTCCACCCTTAGTATGTTCAAACTGCAGGCCGAGACTATACTTTGTAGTACCCAAATCTTTCATCGCAAACTCACTTTTTAAGTAATCAGTTGCTTGTCGAATCTCCTTAGGAGACCCAGTGATATTCGAATTTCAACATACACAGCTATGATTACAAATCTTGACTCTTTCTTCTTTATGAATAAATAGGGACTTATTTGATTATTACAAAGCCCTTTCTTTATTTAATACTTGCTAAGACGGTTGTACCACATACTTCCCGATTGTTTAAGTCCATACAAGAACCTTTTCAATTTGATGGAGTACATTTGACAATTTCAATGCCTCAGGCATTTTCAATCCTTTTGGGATTCTATATATATATATATATATATTTGTATCTAATGACCATATAGATATGTCGTGACCATATCATGAGTTGTATTTGCAGTTGTTCAATTACTACTAAACTGATTAGGAATCTAAGTGTAGTTGCATCTACTACAGGTGAATATGTTTCAGAGTATAATCAATTCATGGCTTTTGAGTAAATTCTTGGGCCACAAGTCTGGCTTTGTACCTTACAACCTCATTTCGTTCATTTCTTTTCATACAAACATCCACTTATAGCTAACTGGCTTGACGCTTTTTGGGATTGGATGGGTCAAAATACTTCTCGTTTATTTAGCGAGTCAAGATCAACTTGTATTGTTTCCTTCCAACTTTTTCAATCATTTCGGTGTCAACATTCCTCCATAGTTTGAGGATCATTTTCATGTTCGTCTATGGTTTCAATGGCTACAGAATAGGCAAACATCTCACTCTATTTCAACTTTATTTCGAAACCAACATAAATTATTATGAGCTTAATTAATAGACATCTGGTAACTGTCTTCGAGATTGCTCATTACGTTCATAGTCTTTAGATAAAACCGCTTCAGGGATTTTATCGACAGAGACATAACTAATTGCCATATCAACATCATTATTAATTGAGACAACGCGTTCTTTTCTCTTTTTAGGATTTTCATCTTTTGAGCCAAGTTGACTACACGCTTCCGGTGTATTTGTGACTCAAATCCCTTTGATTGATTAAGAGTCGCTTCAGGGACTTCTAAATGAGCTGGAACATTTTCAATTGGAATATGTGATTTTGTGACTCTTTTGGTATCTGTAAACACATCAGCTTATTTTTAATACTTAAAAAATGTATGTTCCGTTGAACTTCAAGTTTAGTGTCATTTGTCATTGGATCCATAAAAGACATAGATGTTGCAATATCTTTCTTTGTAATCTCTTTATCTTCTCCCCTAAAGCCGGGAATATTGTCTCATTAAAGTGACAATCTAAGTATCTAGTAGTAAATTGATCATCGGTCATTGGTTCAAGGTCCTAACTATTAATAGAGACTCGAAACCAACATAAATTCCCAGTCTCTTTTGTGGCCCCATTTTGGTTCGTTAAGGAGGAGGTATTGGATCATACACCGCACAACCAAATATTTTTTAAATGGAAAATATTTGATTTTCTTATGGAGATCAATTGTAATGGAAAAAAATTGTGGTAAGCGGTGGGTCTAAGTCAAATTAAACTCGCTGCATGGAAAATTGCATGCCCCCATGCCGAGGAATGCAATTTTGACCTCATCAACACTAGTCTAGCTATTACTTGTAACCACTTAATTAACGACTCTGCCAAGCCATTTTGAGTATGTACATGAGCAACTGGATGCTCCACAGTTATCCCAATTAATTGGGAATAATCATTAAAGGATTTAGAAGTAAATTTTCCCCTATTTTTTAACCTGATTCTTTTAATGGGATAATCAGGAAAATGAGCTCTAACTTTAACAATTCGAGCTAGAAGTCTCGCAAATGTAACATTCCGTGTTGAGAATAAGCTTACATGAGACCAACGTATTGATACATCAATCAACACCATAAGGTATTTAAATGGTCCACATGAAGATGTTATTTGCCCAGATATGTCTCCTTGAATCCGTTCAAGAAACATGAGCGATTCTAAATTCATTTTTTTTCATAGACAGCTTTGTAATTAATTTTTCAAGAGAACAAGCTGAACATGTAAAATTACTTTTAACAAAGAACTTCAGGTCCTTTGTTGGGTGTCCATGTGAATTTTCAATGATCATATGCATCGTTGTTTTACTTGTGTCGCCAAGTCTATCATGCCACAAGCTAAAAATACTTTGATTAACTAACTTCGGGTTAGTGATACTATGCGTTTCAGTAGATCTTATCATTATGTCATATAAATCAGGTGTATACGTTTGCATTCTTTCTAAGACTTGCTTTTGGCCAACCTTATATGACGTAAGGTATAGGTTTTCGATACCATCCTTATTCATGGTTTCAATATGAAAACCATTTTGTCGGACATCCTTGAAACTCAAAAGGTTCCTTTGTGATTTACTAGAATATAAGACATTACTTATATGCAATCTTGTTCCTTCAGGTAACAAGATAGTAGCTTCTCCGGAGCCTTCAATAAGATTACTAACATTTGAAATAGTATTCACGATGATTTTTGTCATTAACAAATTGAGAAAATTTTCTTATTTTATTAGAATTGTATGCATAGTGGCATTATCAACATGACAATGCTCCTTGTCATTGAGATTTGTAATGGCTTGATCCATTCTATATAAAGGAAATAAAAATATAATAAGTAAAGGAAAAACATTATTCATAAAATATAAAAGCATTAAAATGATGAAAAGAAATATCCAAACATACTAAAGTAAACATTTGAATAACGAAAATATGCCAATAACACATGCATATATAATCAATAACCATGTTGAAATTCTCCAGAATGTCACCAAACTCTAGGGAAAGTTTAAGGAGATCCTTATCCTCATTTGCAATGGACTAGAAAAAATCTGATGCAACTACGTGGGTATTGTATGAGATTCTAGCCTCAATGAAATTAGTCTCAACTTCTTTACCCTTTGTTTTCAAAGAAGCCTGGTACAATTTAACTAGGTGTTGTGCCATACAACAGGTATGACACCAATGTCCAGACATTCCATATCTATGGAAAATATCTGGATTTATAGTTTTCTCTTGTTGATTCTTTACCTTGTTCCAACTATTCTTCTCAATGTTGAGATTAATCCATGTATTATGATGTCCACGATCATTACCATGACCACAACTACGACCACGTCTGTAAGAATGGCCGCATGGTGCGCCATGGTATTGACCATGCCTCTTTCTTGAAGAAGTAGATTTGCTTCAACAAATGCAATTGAATTTTCAGGGAGTCGTTTGGAACCAGTGGGTCGTGCTTGATGGTTATTCAACAAAAGTTGATTATTTTCTTCTGCAACAAGTAGGCATGAAATCAACTATGAGTAGGTTATGAAACCATGTTCCATGTACTGTTGCTGGAGTACAGGGTTAGATCCATGAAAGATAGAAAATATTTTTCCTAACATTTGTTCATTTGTCACGTCTTCTCCATAATATCTCAGTTTTGACACAATTTGAAAAATCTCAAAATTGTATCAACGACGTTTTGAAATATTGCAATCTCAATTGTATCCATTCATATCTTGCACGTGGTAGTATTATAGTCTTTTGATGGTCAAATGGGTCCTTTAAACTCTTCAGAGTTTAAAAGGGCTTTTGGTTGTTAAATATTGAGACTTCAGGCTCTCGTGCAGGTGATGACGAAGCAAAAATAATTGCTTTAGGACAGTCTTGTCCGGGACACATTAGTATTTTCTTTTATTGTTTCTCCCAAATTATTACTCGCCAAATGCAGTTCGATGTCAAAGACCCATGATAGATAGTTTATTCCAGAGACGTTAAGAGCATTGAAATCCAATTTTATGAGATTGGCCATTTAGCTACAAAAAGTTAATATGCACTTTTAGCATAACATTCAACATATATATGTAAGAAGAATCAAATGTATAAATATGAATATAAAGTAAAAGTGACATAAAAAATGACTAACAAAAAATTAGAAATAAATAAGTTACGATGTAATTGATTTGGATTATCCATGACATGCGTACATGGTATTAAATATATTAAACATTAAGTTTGGCTTACATATTATAATGTTACAAATAGAAGTTAAATGGGATCATGTCAAATAATTTATTGTGCTAATAATTAAATTTTATTTTATATAATAATGCTTATAAAATATTTAAAATCATGTACATAGGCATATGAAGGATAACTATGTTGGTGAAGTAAATTAATCAAAATTGACCTCAAGTTAGCCCAAAAAAAAAAAAAAAAAAAAAGGAATCACAATATATATATATATATATACCATGATATCAAAGAAATGAACACTTTTAAATAAATAAATGAAGGAGCTTCAGGCTTCTTAAATGAAGTCATTATGTCAAATCACTTCAGGTGATGAGAAAATCAACAGTTATATTCTTATCATCACTTCGGGGATGATAATGCAAATAACAGTTATAAAATATTTCACCTACAGCTGGAGGTAATTTAAATCATAAATGAGATTTTATAGAACACATCCACTTCAAGGGATGAAATCAAAGATTATATGCCTACTTCTGGAGGCAATATCAATTGTGATAAATTCTTCATTTATATACATCCACTTTAGGGGACAATAAAATGTATAGAATATGATAATTTATCTCTCATTATTTAATATTCAAGAATAAAAATAACCATGACATTATAGAAGTACATAGATAAGGATTACGAATTATGCGTAGAGAAAATTAATCATTTTACCTTGACCGAGCGTAACGTCATGGTGATAATATTTTTTAAACTTAAAAAAATTCTAACTTTATTGGCCTATCACTCTTAATTCTATATGAGGAACAATAAAACCATTATCTCCAATAACACTTCTTATTTTTCAAAAGCTTATTTACAAATGAATTACATAGTGGTATTATAGACCATCAAAACTTTTGTCAGAAACTATACTGTTAAAGATATATACTTACAAACATCATGGGGGATACAAAATGTTATAAGTTATGGGGAAATATCAAGAGGTGTGTACATTCATGCATGATAATTATATGTATTTACAATATGAGTGACTTTTTATATGAAAAATTTAAATAAAAAAGAAAGACATCATATGCAAAATGGCCTTGGTTACTTTTTCAATAAAGGCGAACTGGGTATTAACCGACAATGTAGTTTAATTTAATTGGCAAAGCTAATGCTCCATAATCAAGAGGTAATGGGTTCTAGTTTCATTAATGTGTGGGTATTAATATATTTTAATAGTATTTTTTGATGATTCAAAATTTGAAATTTATAATGTAACTGTTAATAGCCTGCCCCTAATCTTTTGGTTCGGGAAATCAACGAATTGGCTAGGATATGGTATTTGACTCATGTTAGGGGTGGGGTAAACAAATTCAATCCAATCCAACTGGTGAGATTCTGTATAAAAACACCATTTTAACTGTGGAATCAATTTGAAAAAGTCACCTGAGCCCATATATCATCTATTATCCCTCCTTATCCTGATTTATGTCTGCCGAATAGAGTAAGTTTGCTGATGTATACTCTACTGGAAAAGGAAAAATCACATCTAGCGCCGTTGAGGTTTGATATAATTATAAGGGTAAAATGCGGAGAACCCCTCCCCCCAAACGTATGGGGTCGACTGCACTTTGCCCCCCAATTATTTTTCTTTTACCAAACACCTCCCAACCTTCATAAATTTTGCACTTTACCCTTTTTTTTTCCATTTTCTGGCCAAATTTGTGTATTATCCGACTGAGTGCCTTCCACACGCCTTGGGCCAATTTTTTGATGGGCAAATTACTAATTTCACCCCATTTTCATTCATATTGAAAAAGCTCCTTTGGCATCCCATTCATAATCAACTCTAACGCCCTCTTTGGGATCCCATTCTGCGCAAAACCCACGATCATAGTGTTCCAACACACCAAATCCCTCTAAGGCATTCTTTCACACATCTTTAGGCCTCATGAATCACTCTGCATTTCACATACAAATTCATCACACTGGTTATGGCATACAAATTAGCCAAGAACACATTTAATATCAAATGTGCATGAATCTCCTTATCCCCCTCTAACATCAAAATTATCTGCACAAGCTTTCAATAAATACAAAAAATTATACACCATCTGTGCAACTCCATCAAACTTCATTCGACAAAAGAACTTCAAAGCATCATCAAGATTGGATAGCTGCGCATGCCCTTTGAGAAGTGTATGATAGAGGGGGTCAATCTTCGACTCAATTGGCTCAAACACTTTTACGGCTCTTCAGGCTCCCGAATTTGCAAAACAAACTGATGAGCTTCGTTTGGAAGAGGTGCTCATTATAGAGGCCATTTTTTTATGATTAAGGGGAGGAATTGCTGGAGTTCTTTCATGGAAGTGCATAGCTCGAGCAGATTGCAGTTGGGTGTTTGTATACATGTGGAGGGATGTCAATAACCAATGGAACAACAACACTCTATTTTCCCTTAGTTATTGTTCGGATGCCAAAGGAGCTTTATGAATATGAATGAAAATGGGGTGAAATTACTAATTTGCCCATCAAAAAATTGGCCCTAGGAGCATGGAAGACACTCAGTTTGATAATACACATATTTGGCTAGAAAATGGAAAAAAAGGTAAAGTGCAAAATTTATAAAGGTTGGGAGGTGTTTGGTAAAAAAAAAAAAAAAAAACAGGAACTGGTTGGGGGCTAAAGTGCAATCGTCCCCATACATTTGGGGAGGGGGTGTCTGCATTTTACCCTAATTATAAATACTCATCGTTGTTTGAGAAATTATCAGTACCCCATGATATGTGATGTAATTATGTAACGCTTAGACGATAAGGTAAATATCAACTGTACCATTGCTGAAAAAATCCCTCCTATGTTTTCTAAGCTAGAGCAAAACCCCTATTAACACCAGGTTTGTCTTACACACGCTGTTCATGCAATTTTTTTTATATTAATTTTTTGGCAATAAAATTTAGTTTACACCTTATTTTATCAATCATTGGATTTTATTTGTTATCGGTCTACAGTTGATATTTATAAGCTTCAAATCAATGGTTCTTAAATTATCTATAATTAATATAATCATCCATTCAGATTTAAATAAAAATGAATGGTTAGGTTTCACTATATTTGAATTGAAGGTCCGAAGTTAGTACAAAAATCAATAGTTTAGATTTTATTTAATTCAAATCAATAGCTTAGATTTAAAATGATATTTGACATATACATACAATTATCAATACATGTTATTATTTGTATTTGATGCCCCTTCAAATATTTTTCCTCAAAGCCCAAAAGTAAGAAAGTGGACCCCAACCAAACAACCCAACAGATCAAGCCCTGCTGACTCGTAAACAAGGTATTAAACCCATAACTTGCATTATTCTTACTAACCCAACAGGCCCATGAAATAAGTCTGATCTAGGAAGATGAGTCAGCATACAACAGGGACTCCACATCACACAGGCCGCTGGCACCTTGGGACACGTCATACTAAAATATCTCCAACTAACTCCAAATAAATTGACTAAAATCAAATCTTTAAGCAACCGGTGACAAATTTTCGGATTCTTAGGCAGATTTGGCAAGACTCGTTAAAATGATCATATCTTTGTCTAGATAATTCTGAATCATGAATGAATTTTTCTGTTGAGTAGGTAACACATGCATTCTGAATAGTGTATGATTCACTGTAACCACCTTCTGGATCTTGCTCCACGGTCTCCTACAAATGGACTCTTTGTGAAGTCATTTTGATAACATCAACTTTCACACAATTCTTATCCTCTCTTAGTTTAGAAGCTATCTTAAGCTCACTTTTTGTACACCACACACGATTCCTATCACTTTAACATCATATTCAACCATTATTCTCACTTTGATTCAAGTTTCCTTCATTTACTCAGTAAGAACATTACTGACTAAAGCATTGGAGTGCTAACCCCTATTTTGTTGGTTAGTCATCCTTTAATCTTAGGATTTTCGTGAAGATCCGTCGACCCTTGATGCTGTTGGACTTAGGTATGCATCAATACCAATAAAATAAAATATTTAAATACATATATATAAACAACTTTTATTTTCTCCCTTCCCCCGTGCCCTCCGCCTCCACCCACTGCCCTTCCACCCCAACCCCCGCCACCATCTGCTCCCCACCTCCTGTGCGCCGCCACCTACTCCCCCCCTCCATTCGTTGCCTCCCTCCCCCGCCACAATTGCTCGCCCAATCTGCCGCCTCCTTCACCCAGACCCTCCACCACTTGCCTCCTCCCCTCCGGTGGGGTCCATCCATGGCGCCGATGTGGCCAACGCCGACGCCTCCTTCTTCTCTCTCCTATATATGTATATACATTAAATATATACGTATATTTTATATTAAATATATCTATTTTATTTTTTAAAAATATATGAAATTTATGGTTTCTTAAAAAAAATAATTTTATATGATATATTAGAAGATTTTTATATCAAATAAGTATCAACCTTAGATCTTGTTGATGAAATCTAAACCACTCATTTATATAATATTTAAATTTAATGATTCTTAAGAAGGAGTAGAAATGCAATTTTGTAATTAAAAAAATTAAAAATACTAAAAATGGCGCATGTTCATATCAAGGGGGCAATATGTTCCATTACATTAGGGGGTTTTTTGCAGTTATTTTTGTCAGGAATTTGTTTTAAAAAATCATAGATCACAAGGTGGGGGAGGGGTAAGTAAGTTGTATTTACCCTATTTATTAGGTTTGCAAATTTTATCTTGCAATTATAAGGGTGGCAGTTTTACTACTATTTGACTTAATTTGGCAATTTCGTCTTACAATTTTAAAATTTTTGGTATATTAAGGCAAAATCCGCCTGAAAATTAAAAATCTAGCCAGAATTTGGTGTGCGTTCCTTATGTAGGCTCAATATTCAAGCCAGGTTTGTAATTTCGGTGAACTTGTCCTTAACGTGTCAATTAGTTAAAATTGTATGATTTAATTGTTGAACTGAATTCCACAAAAGCTAAAATTTTCCCTATATAGATAGCAAACAAAAACTATCATTTTTCTAATGAATGACACCAAAATATTTATATGCATGAAAGGAGTTGTATGATGCTAGTTATTAGGTGTGGCAGCCATGGGAGTGCGGACTCATTATCTTCCGAGCGAGCTATTCGTTGTTGGATGGATTAAGTTTGGGCCATCAGATTTGAGTGGTCCTGCTCGAAAATGTCGTCTTTGCCACTTAAATTGACTGGGTCCCTTTCCCCAAAGTGGTGTCGTTTCCTCATTGTGTAGCCTTGATCTTACAGTTGTCCTTGTGAGCAGATCGGTGGTGAAGATTACCTCTTCTTCCGCATTCCGGAATCATGACAATAGGCCGGTGGGGACTTAGGGAGGAAGATAAAATTTTGTAATTATTTTAAACTTTTATTTATTTTATGTATTTAGTTATATAAGTATATACGAATTGAATATGAACCGTAGCTTTAATTTAGAAAATATCCACCATTGATTGTCGTAAAAATGAACTTTGATTTATATTAGTGAATATAGACTGTCGATCTCTATCGATCAAGATCCAACGGTTATGAAAAAGCGGCATAAGTGTCTTTTTCTGCACAAAAACACAATCCAAGTTGCATCACAGGCAAGTGAGGCGTGTAGGGAGGTTAAATGTATTTTCCATTATTCCGATGACTGTTTCATGGCTCTTTGAGATGGACCCTAGTTTCTCTTGAACTCATATTTATCCATACAACAATGGAGGCCAAACTATACTCCCAATTATAATCCTCCATTCTCTATATTTATCTGGGTATAGTTATCCCATCTCCCTATCGAATATTTTGATTTTGAAGCCCTATTTGTCATCAGAAAGTGTGTTGGTCGGCCTATTAAAACCAATAGCCATACCCATCTTCCATCCGAAGGTCGTTTTCCAGAATCTATGTAGAGATTGATACCTCTCATCCACTTCCCCGAACCATTATTATAGATATAATAATCAACACATCACTTGTGAATTAAATTCCACTTTCTGACCAATTGCGGAACTATTGGCCATTAGCTCCTTCATGTACCTTTCAAGTTTTGTAAGCCAACCTGAGCCTACCACCACAAAACCACCCCTCCGCATAACCTAATTCATCAACAATTCCTACTAATTCTATACCCGAAGGGTTGATTGTGAGTAGTCGGTGGATATTTCAAGGGGGTAACATATAACCACAAATCCTCTTCTATTAAATCAGATA
Source organism: Sesamum alatum (assembly GCA_034509735.1). NCBI lineage: Eukaryota > Viridiplantae > Streptophyta > Magnoliopsida > Lamiales > Pedaliaceae > Sesamum > Sesamum alatum. The sequence goes on along the minus strand of JACGWO010000009.1, from coordinate 25,514,063 downwards.
TCACATAACAAAGAGCCTGACAAAATACAAAATCCTTTATATACAAACACACCAAGATCGATTAAAAAAATGCGTCAAAAAGAAAAATTTATGTCTAAACATTGAACACACTAAACACATTGTGTCCAATTAAAAATACTTTTGATCGATTAAATTAAGATTCAGATATGCAAGTCGTAAATGATGGAAGGGAGAAAGAAACCTAAAATTATTCATTTACATAACAAGAATCAATTGGAGGTAGAAAGATTTTTAAGGAAGCTACTCAATTGTATAAATCATCAAACAAAGAAAACAAAGTTATGTATATAGAAAAGCCAAATCGTCTATTATCATCATCAAAGAAAGATCTAATTGTTGAATCTGCGACTACAGTTACCGACCAACTATCACCAAAAACCATGGAGGAAGATCAAGAAGATGATGTTAACGTTGTAGCACCACAACCACATACCCCCAGTGAGTCGCATCCAAATCAGCACAATGGTGCCATCAATTCGTCCACATCAGCCTCTCCAACAGTTGAATCAACCCTACAACTGACTCCGCACAATATTCCAACACAGCCACTGATTTCCACAATACTACTTCCGCTTCTTACCATGGATGCCTCTTTATTTACTAAACAACCAGATGTGGCCCACAAACCCACTTGTATAACAAACATTAGCCATGTAAACACACCACTCCAAGCGCCATGTAACTCACATTCGGGCCCACTCTCCTTTCATCCATCGTTTTCAAAAGCAATTAACCTCAACACTGTAATTCATCCTTCTTATGCTTCAACAGATCCAACTTCTCACTTGATACTTACAGAAAATCGTAGCGAAAATGTCTTCTGCATGAACCAAAAAAAATACTTAGAATCCAGACCTAAACACTCTTGTTCTGTCTCAGAACCCCTACTCCCCCCTAGGTAGTACCAGGGCGATTTCCACCCATGCAACGACAGCAACCTTCCGATTCCGATCCACCAGTTCCTGGCCAACCTTCTTCTAATTTAGAAAACACCACTCAAGATGCACTTATCCCACCACCTTCCATGACAAGAATCATAAATCCTGGGCTCAAACGAGTTCCTTCTTCAACCTTTTCATACGGCCCCACATATTTTCCAAAGCTCATGCACACCGTAAAATGCCATACTAGAATTGTCTTAGGAATGGGAAGTGTTTGCTCGCGAGAGGGAGGTCCAATTTTACATGTAATTGCATTTACCGGAAAGAGACCTCCAAGCTTTCTTGATGTCCAATCCGTTACCAAACAGATATGTGATGAACCTGGGAGCCAATCAACCTTGTTCCTCGCAATTTACTTAACTTACCTTGCCTCTATGATGCGTATATTAAGTTAGAACTATAGAACTATAGGGGGCAGCAAGGTAGGAATTCCTCACGGCTGCGAGAGACCTCATCGATAAGGTTGTTCCTGATATATTCATTGTCGTGGATGTTAGAATAGGTAACCAGAAAGCCAATTGGATTGGCGGTTTTAGGAACTATTAGCCAATCTTTATTACAACAATATTATCATGATGAATAGAGTAAGTATTCATCACTGGCACGTGTCTGTTAAGCTTACTACTAACGTTGAACAGCGTTTCAATGTCACAATAAAATGCCCAGACCAATTGGATAACCCATGTAGTTGGCTTGCACATTGGATGACGGCTATGAAACCAACTTCTGAGGGTTGGTCTAAAATGTTCCAAGCCGAGGACCTCGAGACTAGGCATCGGGTGTCCTATTAAGAGTTGCACTAAATATTGCATTCACTGGGTGAGTGTCGAGTTTCATCGCCGACAGACGAAGGTCGTCTTTTGCAATTTTAGTGGGTTAGTTGACAAGGTGGTCGACTGACTGAACTGACTTGCGGGAATCGTCATATGGAAGCCTTGGAGGCTTGATCGGTATGACTGGAATTCCCGATTTTGATAGTACGAGATTAGTCCTCGAATTTGAGGAATCATGGCAGTCACGTGCATATGAAGATTGTATCTTGGATCTGACGAGAGGTGACCATTCTATTACATGGTCATTATAAGCCTTGTACAGTGCAGTCGGAATGTGTGGCGAGGATGGTGGATTCCAAGATAGGATTTGTCCCCCGTCACTATGTGATGGTGATGTCACCTATGCGCTCTGGGATGGTTTAGACTCTGAAAGTCTATGACCATAGCAATTGATTGAGTAGAAAAGGGTTTCCTACGTCGATCGATAGAGTAAACGCATCTCGGGTATGAAACATAGTTGCCTAGTCAAGGATGGAAACCGACGCCCAATTCCATACCCTAGACTAAGGCCGGGAGACAATCGACAGTAGGACCGCACCCGTATGGAACTCGGAGCCTAAATGTTCACGCTATTATTCATCTAGTCTCTAGTGCCATAGAACGTTGCTAGACGTCCACCCATGGTAACAGGCTATTTTCGGTTATTGGTTAATCGAAAATAATTCTATTGGACACAAGCCCAAGTCTAGTTGAGGGTGAACCTAAAGAGTCACCCACAAATCATTGGAAAGTGATGGAGTTAATTTGGAATTAATTTCGGAAGAGATGAATTAATTTAATTGGATTAAATTAATTCTTAGAGGGCATAATTGATTGGATTATTTATGCGGAATTATCCATTGGATGGATGATCCGATATTTAGTTAATTGGATTAATTGAATTTTGGATTTGGCCTTTTAATTAATTGGATTAATTTAAAGGAGGCTTGGGCTAATTGATTAGTAGATTAGATTCACTAATATATTAGTAAATGTGTTTGTCTAATTAATGAATTGAATTCATTAATTAGTAGAGATGGGCCAGAAATAATTAATTGGATTAATTGTTGGATTAGGCCCAATTAATTAAGTGGATTGGATTCATTTAATTAATTAAGTGCATTGGACTTGTGAATTATTTAACTGGATTAAATATTCACATGGGAATTAAAAGTATTGGATATCTTATTTAATTGGATTAAATAATTGAGTCCAACAAATTTAATAATTGGACTCTAATTAATTTGTAGGACAAATTAAATGAGCCCAGTCCAAATGTACATGGCTAGCCCACAATTAACTTTCCATAAGTCAAGGGTTGACATTCCTTGTAAAGAAAGAGCAAAAATTATCCACATACAATGAATGTTTGGATTGTCCACATTCAATGAATGTAATTGTGGAGAGGTTATGGAAGATTGGAGAGATATGTGGAAGTTGCCTTATAGCTTAGAAGACTATGTATTCCTTCCATATCTCATACAGTCATTCTAACTCTAGCACAACACTATGCATGGCCGATTTTTCTCTCTTCTCTCTAGGAATTTTCACCCATCTCAAGCTTAGCCAACTTCTCCTTTCTCGTACATTGTGTTCTTCTTGATTTAAAACTAAGTGAAGAACAAAGGAAGATCGAAACATAGTAATCGATAGTGTGGTTTCGATTTTCTCTCCCATGGATTCATTCCTTGCTAACACGAGGATGAATCTCATGATTCCGGTGTGGTGTGGATGTTAGAATAGGTGACATGAAAACCAATTGGATTGGCAATTTTGGGTACTATTTAGCAATATTTATTAAAGTAATATTGACTTGATGAATGTAGTAAGTATTCATCCGTGGCACTATGTATTTGTTGTGCTTACTAATTACGTTAAACGGCGATTTAACGTCACAACAAATGTCCACAGACTAATTGAATAACCCATGTAGTTGGGCTGCGCATTGAATGACAACTATGAAACCAACTTCTGAGGGTTGGTCTGAAACGTTCCAAGTCGAGGACCTCGAGACAGGGCATCGAGGGTCCTATAGAGACTTGTACTAAGGATTGTATTCATTGGATGAGTGTCGTGTTTCATCGACGACAGACATTAGACGTCTATGCAATATTAGTGGGCTAGTTGACAAGGGTGTTAACTGACTGAACTGACTCGCAGGAATCGTCATATGGAAGCCTTGGAGGCTTGATCGATATGACTGGAATTCCCAGCTCCGATAGTACGAGATTAGTCCTCGGACTTGAGGAATCATGACAGTCACATGCATATGAAGGCTGTATCTAGGAACTGGCAAGAGATGTCCGTATCCGGGGTACGTTCATCATAAGCCTTATCCAGTGCAGTCGGAATATGTATTGAGGACGGTGGATTCCAAGATAGGAGCCGTCACCTGTCAGTATATGACAGTCGAGTCTCCTATGCGCTTTGAGACGGTTTAAGCTCTTTAAGTCTGTGGCCACAACGATTGGTTGAGTAGGGAATGGTTTCCTACGTTGATCAACAGAGCAAACGTGTCTTGAGTTATTGAGCATAGTTGTCTAGTCGAGGATGGGAACCGACGCCCAATTTCATGCCCTAGACTTAGACCGGGAGATGGATGATGGAAGGACCATACTCGTATGGTACTCGGGAGCCTAAATTTTCATGCCAACATTCACCTAGTCTCTAGTGCCCTGGCCCATTTCTAGACGACCACCCATGGTGACGGGCATTTTCCGATTAATAGTTAATTGGAAAATAATTAATTAAATTGGATTTAATTGATCAATGGTGTTGGACACAAGCCCAAGTCTAGCTGAGGGTGAACCTAAAGAGTCACACACAAATCATTATGGAATTGGTAGAATTAATTTGGAAGTAATTCTAAAAGAAGCAAATAATTTAATTGGATTAAATTAATTCAAGGAGAAAAATAAATGATTGGATCATTTATTTGGAAATCCATTTGATGGATGGTCCAAGAATTAATTAACTGGATTAGGTAATTTTTGGACTTAGAATCTTTAAATTAATTGGATTAATTTATCGGGTTTGGATTAATTAATTGATTGGATCAATTAATTAGAGTTTAGACTTATGTCTATTTAATTGGATTAAATAAACTTATGGGCTTCAATTGGATTGAGATTATTTAGATTAATTAATGCCCAATGGACTTTGTTTGGACTTAATTTAATTAGATTAAATAAAAGTCCAAGACTAGTAGTCCTAGTCCATGGAAAAATGCAATTTATAACAAGTGAAGGATCAATTAAAATCATCTACATGCGAGGCACATGTGACCAACCTTTATATGGTTTGGTGGGTGGTTTTATTTGATATAATGGTGCATGGTTATGTAGATAGTGGTGTGTGTATATAGGTTGCTTTGGAAGTTGACAAGATAAGTTGAATTTTGAATTCAACAACTCTACATACACAAAACCATTCACATAACTTGGATGGCCTTGGTCTTGCACAAATTTTCCATAAAAAACTCTCCAAAATCTCTGCAAATTTTCTCCTTTTTGTGTTCACTAGCAACCGGCGCATGCGGTCCCCGCGTGCATGAATTTTAAAGTGTAAATAAAAAAATATTGTACAATTCTAACTTAAGTGCACATTAGTTGCATTCTCGTAAATTCAGAAATTCTAATTAATTTTGTTGAATCCACGTTTTGACTTGTAATATCGCATAACCATTGGTATATAAGATTAATATATTACTTGTAATATAAACAACAAAAACACCGTCTAGTTTCAATATACAAGCACTAAAAAATTTCAAGAAAAAGAATAGAAGATAAACACATATGCACATCGCTCCTTTTGATCAATTAACTTCACATCTCCTTTTAAAAATAGCTGCCCATGCACGCAGTCCCCGCATCGCATGCTATTTTTAAGTTTACGTTTACATAAGTACAAAAAAAAAATTATAAATGAATGAATGCTAGTTCTAAATAAAATATAATTGCACACTTTTAATACCCATACATCTTTATTTATAACTCATTTGACAACTAATATAGCACGACTTCATATTAAATGAAGATCCCAAATTACACCAGCAAATTAGTAACCATTGGAAGTGAGGGACATTAGATGAATAAGTAACTCATAAGATAAAACCAAAAAACAATAATTATATAAAAGATTCCAATAACTAAGAAAATATTAAAAAACTATACCTACTACAAACACTAAAAATTTAAAAGGACAGAATATAAACGTACGCATATCACTTTATTTTTGGTCTTGGTGCTTGAGGATCCTAATTTCAACAGTTTTCATAATCTGCAATTCAAAGAACAAAATTTAGTACTTTCAATAATTGCAGATATACTACATAAAAGAAGCTGCATGAGGAAAAGAGATAGTTTGTATAAAGTCTTTTGTTGCTTCCAGATTCTAGATGATCTATATTGAATTCAGAAGAATCAAGTGTTAGTGGGAGGCATGCAGATGGCCTAATCATTCTAAACAGGCATCTCAATCGGAGGTAAGTGTTACAACCATAGCTATTGTTTGCTCTCCATTCTTTTCTCCTGTATTTTATTTTTGTACTCTATTAGCTCCTCCTTGTTTCCTCATTACCTCTCTTCTCTTTTCCTCTGATATGTGAAGTTTGTTTCTTTTTCTTAGGATGAGCTCCATGATATACATAATCTGGAGAGTTAGTTTGTTGCATTCCCTATGAAACCTCTTGAGGCTCTCAAGTATGAGATCATAATCTATTTGACCTGTTGGTTTCTGCTCTTTTTCCTAGTATTAATAAGCCTCAATGTTAACCTCTTCTCTTTTCCATCTCATCCAACCCTCAAAAAGAGTTGAATCACACAAAAGGTGGGTCTAAATATATAAACAAATCTAGACTAAACAGAGATTCATAAAATAAAAATACTCAACCTTTTTAACGAAGCGAACATAAATTGAAGAAAATAAGTAAGTTCCAGATAAATTTGCTCCATCATAAAGTTTAAATTTAGTGCCAAATTGATAAAAAAAGCATACCTCGCCAATAGTTGTATCTTTCTTTCCCCATCGAAAGAGTTTCACGGCAGAGCATAGTATGATATGATAAAATAGTTATTCGTTATTAGAAAATGTAACAGGACCAGACATCGAAAATGTAAAACACATGGTCGTGGTGATACACTTAACAGAAACTAATAGAAAGCAGAAATAACCTCTAGGCAATCAGACTTATTCAACCATTCTAACATAGTCATCCCATGAAAGGTCTCTCACCATGTTGCTAGAAAGTCTTATATGCTGATGTTGTGGCAGAGACCAAATAGTGTCTACCACTGGTGATTTGAACGTTTTTTATAATGCAACAACAACATGACCTATTCTCACCTGTAACAATTTCAGACTTTATAAGAGAACTGGAATATAGCAAAGAAGAAATGAAAAAAGCATACCTCCTCTTCCTCAAAGACTCTCAATGAATCACGAAATGCGGCATCTTCTTTGTAATCCTAATGCAATAATCAAATAGGAAAATCAATCGGAAGACAAAGAGCACAACTAAACCAGCCAACACATTTACGGAAACTATCAGCAAAATGCACAAAAACACAGACAAATTTTACATGATACATCATACATAATACATCCACACGCTTCAACAACAGCAAGAACATCACTTCATCCAAAAATAAATCTCCATAAACATTAAAAAAAAGCATAGTTTTTGAACTAAACGACGACCCAACATCCACAACCACAACCACCAAAATCAAATCACAAATCCTCAACAACTCAAAATAAAAGAAGAAGTGATACACACAATAATTAAAAATAAAAAACCACACCACAAATCAAATATAATTTTGAAAAAATTAAAGGTGAGCAGTGTGGTAGAACAACAAAAGCATTATATCATACCTCCAATGCTCCTATTGCTACTGCTCCAAAGCTTCTTCCGCTTGCGTTCTTAAGTGTGAAGAATGGCTATTGTTTGTTTTTGGGAGATTTTGGTTAGGTTAAAGAAGAAGAGGGGGAGAAGGCGACGTGGATTGCCTGTGTGTGTGTGTGTGTGTGTGTGTGTGTGTGTGTGAGAGAGAGAGAGAGAGAGAGAGAGAGAAGGCGACGTGAGATGTAGGAGAGAGGGAGAAGAGATGTGAGACGTGGAAGAGGGGGAGAAGAGACGTGAGAAAGAGAATAGAGATGTTATGCAGGAGATTTGGATGAAAAGGGTACTTTTGGTGATTCTAAAAATTGGTATGAGAACTATCGCTGTAGTGGAAAAATGTCATTTAGGCCCTTAATAAATTAGTGAATTAACATATTGCTGAAAGAAATGGTGATGGAATTATGTAAGAATAAAGGGCAAATTTTGTAAAAGTAAAAAAAAAAAAAAAAAAAAACTTCCACTCTAGACACAAAAGAGGGTTTGTTTTTATAATTAGTATAGATACCTTTTGAAAATGTTTGAACTAAAACATTCCAAAAACACTAATCAATAGTGTTCATTTGGAGTTTAAGTTTAAGTTTACAAGCAACCCATTGAAACAATAAAAAAGCTAAACATTGTCAAGACGAACCACTACGCCTTCTCCTTCATAAAAAAGCTAGGATATAGTTTCATATACCATATTGGATTTATAACGATAAAATTCATATGAATTGTATTAAATATATTTTTACAAAAAAATTGTCAAGACGCACTTAATTATTGATTAAGCTTGTTTCTAGATAATATAAACCAAAATACCATATGTTAATATCATCTAAAACTTAAATATAAGATATTGTAATAATTATAATATATGGTAAATTTTGAAACAAATGCATTTTATTGTAGTAGATATTAAAATTATAACGATAAAATTCATACAAACTGTTTTGAATATTCATTTTAAAAAAAAATCAAAACGTATTAAATCGTTGATTAAGCTTGATTTTGGATAATATAAACTAAATTACCATAGTTTAATATCATCTAAAACTAAAATATGACATACTGACTAATAATTTACTATATGATGAATTTCGAAATAAATGTATTTTGTTGCAGTGAATATTGTAATGTAACAATAAAATTCGTATGAATTGTATTGGATATTTATTTAAGAAAATATCAAACTCGTACTAAGTTGTTGCTTAAGTTTGTTTTTAGAATATATAAATAAATATACCATATTTTATTATTATATAAAATTAAAATAAAAGATATATTGATTAATAATTCTAATATATAGTGAATTTTTAATATAAACTTAATATGATATTAAAATATACTTAAATATATAAATATATGTATAAATAAAAAATTATAAAAAAAAAAAAAAGAAAGGCCAGCTCGCGAGCTCACGAACACAAGTAATTGAGCTCGAGCCGAGCTCGAAATCGAGCCGGCTCGCGAAGCTCGGCTCAATTTGCACCCCTGCTTGGGAACAGAGACCTTCACCCCATCCCCATATCAGAGATATCGTCCCTGCCCTGATCCTATGGAACATCTGGCGCCTTAGGAACGAGAACAGACATGAAAACACCCTTTTTAAAGTGAACACCATCCTCTTTAGAACTCTTGAGCACCTTAAAAGAATCCACCTGGCCAAACTTATCAAGCCCGAGCACATCAAAGGCGACCACCTTGCTGCTCATCAGCTAGGGATCCCCATACAGCACACCCCCGTCCTTAGATCTACCCAGATAGTGTGATGGGGGAAACCTCAGGATAGCTGGCTCATATTGAACATTGACGGGGCCTCTAAAGGGAACCCTGAACCCTCTGGGGGAGGAGGCATCCTTTGTGATAGTGTTGGTTGCCCTATTTTTGCTTTCTCTGAACCCTTGGGGATTATTTCGAACAATCAAGCAGAAATCAGTGCTCTCCTTAGAGGACTGCAAATTTGTGCTGAAAAGGGGCTTCATCATATATGGATTGAAACAGATACTAAGTATATTATCAAGTTGATCTCCTCTCCCCATCTTGGTCCTTGGTATCTCCAGCATTCGCTGACTAAAATTCGGACCCTTATGAAGAAAATGGGTACCTATATCACACACATCCTTAGCGAGGGTAATAGGGCTGCTGATTCTCTTGCTAATCGTACCTGCACCGAACACCAACAATGCATTTTGGATGGTCATCTCATTAGAGGACACATTTCAGGTATCATTCATTTAAACTCCATTAGCACTCCTTATCTGCGGCTAAAGGGTAGCAACAATATTGGCCGCAGATATATATAACATGCATTATGATGACACATCTAGCATCGCTCTTGATCCCCTTTTGGAACATTTTTATTGGCTCTATGTCTGTTGCTTCTCTAAGTATCACCCTGCCATAATGCTTCATGCTTATTACTGGTTTGAACTTGTTTCTATGTACTTTGTCCCATTTTATGTATGTTGTCTTGGTTGGTATCGAATGAATAGCTTGCAGGGACATCTTATTCCAATGCATTGTTGGGTAAGCTTCTGGTATAGTTCGCTATGCTACAGAACCCTTTTGTCTAGTCAATAAATTTATCCCAACCATGATGCTTCTCTTTTGAACATTCTTTGTAAGGGAGTAGTACTCCTTATTTATATTTTACGCTTTAATTGTAAGGGAATAGTACTCCTTGTTTATAGCTTTTTAGATATCTTAGGGAGGTAGCTCTCCCCGTTATAAATTGATCCTTTTTTACTTTTAATATAGAAGGGACGGGGACCCCGAAAAGTTCCCCCCACCTCTTGGTGGTTTTCTGAAAAAAGAAATGATTTTGTGAGTGTACATAGAGATTAAAATTGATGAGCAAATTATTTTTTTTATTTTGGGTTAATTACATTGACCTCCCTTCCACTATGGGAATATGCAAATTCCCTCCTCTTACTATGAAAATTACAAATTGCCCCCTCTGACTAACATGTATTAGTTATATTTACCAATAGGTGCTTAAATGACCATTTTTTCCTTATTTATAAAACTAAAAATAATTCGATAAAATTAAAAATAGAAGTATTTTTTTATTTTCTTTATTTGAAATAAAACGAAGGAAAAAAGTTTTTTTCAAATAATTTGAAAATATACTTATGTGTTCATTTTTCTAGAAATTGTAAGGTATAGAATCTTATAGAATTAAAATTAATTTGTTTAAATTTTCATTTAACATAGTAAAGTTGGCTAATTTGCCTCAATATTTTTAACATTTGGATAACTAAGCTTTATGTTATTACTTTCTATAAAACAATATAAGTTCAATCAAATTTGCAAGCTTTGATGATTGTTAGGAATAGAAATTAATGTCACAACCTACACATACGCAATATATGATTAAAAAACGTTATAAAATAATATGCTAAAAGTTACAAGTATACACTTTTTTAACTTTAAAAATAACAAATTATCCCTTGGGTTGAGGGTATTATAGGAAGTTTAGGCAAAAAAAAAATTATAACATCAACAAAATCCGTTAAGTTGACTAATGGAAGGGACAATTTTGTAAGGTAGATATATTTGAAATCGGAGTTTATGTAATTTTCATAGTAAGAGAGAGGAATTTGTATATTCTCATAGTAGTAGAAGAGGTCAGTATAATTAACCCTTTTATCTTTGGTCGATCAAAGCAAATGAATTGGCAAAAGGATAAAAAAATAATATCATCTTCAAGTGAAAAATAATTGTTGCATGTTCAAAGTTAACATGATATTCATTAAAAAGTAACTCAATTATCTTATAGTATCCACGATAATTAATTTACATGAACCAACTCCTAGAAATTTTTTATTATGTTATGTTCGTACCTGATAAATGGTAAAAAGATCAACCCAAAGGTGAAGCCCAAAAGACGTTAATAGAAGTCCACAAAGGAAGGCCCGCCTACATATGGGGGGAGGCCCACTCCAGACTCAAGCCCACGACTGAGGAAGTCCAAGACGGAGGCCCAGGCCTAGGATGTGACACCCAGCCAAGGGGCCCAAGGCGGAGGTTCAGGATCGTCGGCAGAAGATAAGGTTGGCCTACCCCCTATCCTTATCCATAGAAGATCCCCTCAATAGACTTCCTACTTTCAAGGAGTCCAGGGGTTGCTGAAGTCTGAGAAGGATAGCACGTAGTCCCTCCAGAGTCCTAAAGCAACTAGTAGTCTTTTTTAAATATGACTCGTCTCCTATAAATACCAGCTCGTATGGCTGGCTCAAGTAACGTTTTTCTAGCACTCAATGCACGATTTTCATGCTCTCACACTCACACTTTTCTTATTTCAAACTCCTTAGTCATGAGAATTCACTTCTCTTTCATTGCATTTACGTTTATTCTTTCATAACTGTTTACTGACTTGAGCGTCGAGATACTAACGTTTTTTTTGCAAGTTCCCGTTTCATAGCTTGCAAAGAATCAAAGGCCACTTCGTGCAAGCCCAAGAACGAGCTCTTTCAGCTCACATCAATACTATTTTCAATTTCTTATTGTATATTTGTATTGTTAGCATATATGTAATTCTGAAATATATATAGCTTTATTTTTTTATTAGTTTCAGATATCATTAATTTTCTTATGAAGGAAATATAAAGTGTTGCTAATGCTTTTTTTTATTCTTACTTTCAGAAACTTGATTAAAGGATCATTCAATACGAATCACATTTTTTTAATTAGGGAAATTTATCATATAGGGTAATAGAACAATATCTTTTGTATAAAACATTATTATTTATTGAATAAAAAAATATATATAATGTTGATACTTATAAAATATTTTTTCTCAAGGTGTAAAATTAAACATGATAATATTCAATTATTATTTTTAAAATGTTCCGTAAACAAATTTGTTGGGATTTTTAAACCCCTTCAGTGAGCCCAAAAATAAAGAATCATAATACGTAATACAAGATATGCAAACGTAAAATATGTATATATTTTAACAGTAAAAAGAAAGGAGGTAAGAACATAAAACACGGCTCAAATCCTCCAATCCGACGGGAGGAGGTCCCAAAATTTCCATCAAGGAAATTCCGGCAACCACACAACACGGTTGCTCCAACACCAACTCGCCACACAGGCTCAAATCCACAAAGGCCACTGTCCACAAAGGATCCAACACCACTAAGCAATTCCACAAAGGACTTACAACCACAAAGTGAATCCACGAAGGATGTATGATGTTCACTGAGAACGATTGGCTATTCGATACTTTTTACCACAATCAAAAGGAAGAATATATATAGTGAGGAAGGTGAGAAGATCAGGGGAGAACAACCATTTCCCATGACATGGGAAAATGGTGGCGGCGGAAACCAAGAGAACAATAGGGAATATACGAGGAGACACTTGGGAAAGAGAAATGAAGGATTAGGGTTTTTAGAAGATGAGAAGACCCTTTTAAGGGATAGTGGAGCAGATTGCGTCGGGTCGGTTGAACGAGTTGGGCCAGAGCCGTCTAAGTGTTGTGGGCCAGAAAATCTTGGGGACATGGGCCACAAATTACCAACATCCCTACCATGGACCATGTACCCAAAGAAGGGCCCAGGCCCAAGGGCGGATCCGATTCTCATCATCGCCATTCTCCGGGGTACCGAGATAGTTCCTACAAAACAAATAAAAATCACAAAGTAGAATATGTATATAGCACAAAGCAGAAAATTGCACTAAGCAATAAACGGCACAAAAAAAAATATCACAAAGTAGTAAGGACTAACAATCATAGAGCAAGAACATATGCACTAAGCAGTATACATCAGAGTTAACCAAAAATTGCGGAATAAAATCACAAAGCAGAATATATTCTAATCAATATGCACACAACAATATATCACAAAGCAGTAAAGCACAAAGTATTAATAGCAGGGGGATCCAGAAAGCTCTTACCAAACCGACGTCGGCCAGAAAGAGCACAAAGGCTCTGATACCACTGTTGGGAATCAATCCCTTCAGTGATGAACCCAAAAATAAACCCTAACTTACTATTACAAATAGGGAAAGGGGGATTTACAATAATAACGCCAAAATTACAGATTTGGATCAAGGGAAATTTTTCAAAAAGAACACAAAGAAATGGTTAGTATAAACAGTAAAATATATAAATATGTATGTAACAGAACTAAACAAGAAAACCGTTAAAAAAAACGAGGGATGAGAATCGGCTCAGATTCTCAGATCCGATGGGAGGGAGCCCAAGGACCCAAACGCCGACAACCCACTGGTTGCTTTGGCCCCAAGACCACTCAGGTCAACGTCCACATAGGACCCGTACAAAATAGTCACCACTAAGGATTTTTGCCACCACAAAGGCTTTCGTTACCACAAAGGTTTTTGCACAAAGCTTTTGCACGAAAAGAGTATTTAGTGATCAATTTTTCTCACTGAAAACGTTTGTGGTAACGAAAGCCTTTGTGGTGTTTGGGTCTAAAAATAAAGAATCATAATACAATATATGCAAACGTAAAATATGTAAATATTTTAACAGTAAAAAGAAAGGAGGTAAGAATATAGAACACGGCTCAGATCCTCCGATCTGATGGGAGGAGGTCTCAACATTTCCACCAAGGAAATTCCGAAAACCACACAACACGGTTGCTCCAACACCTACTCGCCACACAGGCTCAAATCCACAAAGGTCGCGGTCCACAAGGGATCCAACACCACTAAGCAATTCCACAAAGGACTTACAACCACAAAGCGAATCCACTAAGGATGTATGATGTTCACTGAGAACGATTGACTATTCGATACTTTTTACCACAACCAAAAGGAAGAATATATATAGTGAGGAGGGTGAGAAAATCGGGGGAGAACAACCATTTCCCATGACATGGGAAAATGGTGGCGGCGGAAACCAAGAGAAGAATGGGGAATATATGAAGAGACATGGGAAAGGGAAATGAAGGATTAGGGTTTCTGGAAAATGAGAAGACCCTTTTAAGGGATAGTGGAGCATATCGGGTCAGGTCGGTCGGACAAGTTGGGCTAGAGCCGTCCAAATGTTGTGGGCAAGAAAATCTTGGGGATATGGGCCACAAATTACCAACAAAACTTAGTAAAGAATTTAATATTGAGGTTTGTATAAATAAGTTTGCACCATTAATATGGTAAGATGGTCATTAAAATATGACATATCGTTATGTAATTTATAATTTATGAAACTACTATAAAATTTATAATTTTCGTGCATAGCACGGGTTCATGCTAGTTCTTGAATATCCAAGACTCTTGTGAGTTGTAACCCCTACCATAACGCCCATAATTATGCTTTGTTATTGGCGGTTCCAGTGTTATGTGCAAAAGCGGCAAGAAAGCCTCCTTCCCAGTCTCTAATGATTCCTCCAATCCAAGTTAAGCTATGATTACCTCGTGATACTCTATCAATATTAAGCTTAATACACATTCAAGGGAGGAGGGGATCATCTTAACTGATAAACATGTTTTTCCTTTTTTTTTATTTTTATATATGGTTGAAAATGTATTATTGATATTGACGCCGGAAGCCAGCAATTGACTATGTGAAACATTCTTCTATTTTAAAAGCATCTCTTTTCTAGTTTTTTTCAAATTACCCAACATCTATGTAATAAATCTTGGTTGAGATGTTCTCTTATTTTCATTGCATGTAGCATGACAGTTATATTAGAATTGCCTGATTTATGAATTGATGAGTTTGATAAAGGTTGAAAGAAAGGACATTCATCAAATAAAGGGAGGGGAAAATTACATATATAAAAATTCCTGTGTTATGTAAAATTAGCTGAAAAATCTCCTTGTGTGAATAAAATATGCAAAAAGCCCCTTGTACTTTCTAAAACGATGCACACTCTCCTCTGCCGTTTATTCCCCTTAACAACGTTAAATTTTTTGGTCTATTATCCATTATACTCTTAGTTTAATAGTCGTTGATCTCAATGGTAGAAAATGAAGGGTCCAAATTGTACTAATATATAAATATATTTTAATTTATATATATATATATATAATTATATATATAATATGGTATATCATATTTGTTATATATACACTGCTAGAAGCGGGGACGGATGACCGCCGCTACCATAACGTCATCACCCAGAACAATCTGGGCGACGTCGCCGTCACCCATCCGCTTAATGAGGGTGACGTGGTAGCCCCCGATCTGGGCGACCCATCACCCAATTCCAGGCAACGGTGACTCACTTTTAATCTGGGGGACTATCGCTCAGAAAAGGGGCTTCACCATCGCCCAAGGCGATGCGACACCCCTTTTCTTCTCTGGGCGATAGTCGCCCAAATAGAGGGCAAGTCGTCGTCGCCCAGGCTGAGTGACAGTGACTCGCCCTGGTTTGCGGTGGTTGTTGGCCGGCGGCCAGCACCCCCTACGACTCTACCTTTTATTACCATTAATTATCATACACCCTTCTTAATTATAACATGTCCTATAAGATATATATATATATATATATTGACCCCAATTTTTTAATAAAACTCCAATTTAATCCGTTCAAGTTTTAATTGGATTACAAATAAATTATAGGTTGAAATTTGACTATATTAAAACTTGAAGGGAATAAATTGATGTTTTATTAAAAATTTGGAGTCAAAGTATAAATAAAATATTAAATGATTGTGGAAAATATATAATATTATTTAAAATTATATTCTGAATTTACAATATTTTTGATATATTGATTATACGTATTATATCCTATTATAGGAAGCGAAGATAAAATAGAAGATTGAACAGCTCCTTCTACTAATGTAATCTTATGAGATCAAGGTAAGTGTAGTTAATTGGATTATATATATATATATATATATATTTGTTGTTGGTATACTTGAATATTAATTATTGTTTAATTGTCTAGATGATGTTATAGAACTGTAAAATTGTTAATATGTGATTGTTTGTGTTTGTGTTGTATTGAAGTTAGATGAATGATGACTGTGTGATACTATAATTGGTTATTAAATGAAACTGAATGATGAAGTTACTGGTGGGGAATTAACTGTTGAATGAAATTGAATGATGAGATTGTTGATGGAAAAATTGTGAATTAAGATAAAGAGATGGCTTACTAACTGAGAGTGATACTGCAATGACTTATGATGATATAATTTATGACGAGCTGTGTGTTGTCATTGATCTATGGAGATGATGTGACATATGATACGAGTTGTGTGTTATGTGTTATGATTGATGATGAGGTATCATACGAGCTGTGTGTTGTGTGGTATCATTGAGGATGGGGTATCATACGAGTTGTGTGTTGTGTGATATCAGGAAAAAAAAAAGAAGAAGAAGAAGAAGAAGAAGAAGAAAGAGAATGAGATATTATGATTGAGATGGTGATAACCGGCAAAAACCATTGAGTGAATGCACTCCAATTTCGGTAAGCAGGGCCCTAAGAAATAAACGATAACATCAAATATTATGTCGTGGATTCATATAGGATTTTTGGTATATGTTATTTCTTCCACTTATTGTGATTGCATGGTAAATTATGTAAGGAATGGATGAGATGGATAGTGGGGGAAATTGTGTATTACAAAGTCGAGGCAAGAGTTAGACTCTTTATCTTTAAGACAATTATTGCCCCGCTCTGGTGCTCACGGAATTGGCAATTTGTCTCCCAAGATACAACGACTTTATATCTCAAAGTAGCAGCACTGCAAACTTTGAGAAACGGCGAACCAAACGATATCTTGAAACTGTCTTGCTAAACTCTAAAATGCTTTGTATGCTTAACAATGTTATGAATAGTTGAATGCTCGAATAATGCCATAAAATGAAAATGGGAGATCTATTTATAGGAGTTGGAAAGGTGTTTCGAATGGATATGTCCAATCAGAAAAGATGCCTTTGAAAGGTTATGACCTTTCAACCGAATGGATGCATCATTTCACCCTAATGACATACCATTTAACTCAAATAGATGCATCCTTTCATCCAAAGGATATACCATTTATCTCAAATGGATGCATCCTTTCATCCAAAGGACATACCATTTCACACAAATGGACACATCATTTCATCCAAAGGGTTTCACCCAATGGACATATCATTTCAACCAAAGGATACACCCATTAGGTTGATCAGACACGACCGGATGATGATTGGGGCCCATCAACCATCATCTACGTGTCACGAGCTGTCACAAGCTATCATGAGCTTGTTATGTGTCACACATCGTAACCAATCACTTGTCACGATTTATTCTTTAATTTATCATTCACCATTTTCCAACAATACCCCACATGAATGAAAATTAATGCATATGAGCATGCAGACACTCAAGAGAGTTTCAACCGAGAAGTCATTGCATCAGGATAGGTAGTTGGTGGCTTTGAACCTTCCTTAGGAGAATACCATCGGATTTACTTGGCTAATCAGTGAACATGATGTCTTGAACTGTTCAGCCGTTGGTGTAAACCAAGACAATAGTACCCCCACAATACCTTCTATAATATCTTTGGTTCTCACGGTTGAGTCCGTTTTGGCCCTGGACTCCATCTTGGATTCATAAGTGTTTTACATTTGAAGCGGCCCGTCTTCACACTTATATAGGTGATCTCTTATAATGTTCTTGACTTAGAATAGGAATCATTAAAAGCTTATAGCTTAATCTCTACCCTTTACTGACAGCACTTTTGTTATAGGAATGGGAAAGAGTAAAACTCCAAGTGCTTTCCACAATCTTTATAACTTAGTTGTCGCATTGAACCAAGATCTTGGGATCTCCAGTCAACAAGGTTGGGTTACCGCTATAAAGATTTAATTGGCGGGTTTTAATCCCGTTCCCCTCGACGAACAGTATACTTGATCTCTAGAAAGCCTTTCATTAATGGATCCGCTAAATTATCCTTGACTTTATATAGTCAATAGATGTGATTTCATTAGAGATCAACTGTCTTTTGGTATTATATCTTCGACGTATATGTTTCGACTTACCATTATGCATATTGCTTCGTGCCCTTTCAATAGTCGAACGACTATCACAATATATCATAATAACAGGCACTTGCTTTTGTCCAACAAGGACGTACTCCAAGAAATTACGAAGCCATTCATTATCTTCTCCAGCTTTATCTGAATCTATAAACCCAAATCCCATAGCAGAACGAGTGCTTTTCTCTATATACCTTAATCTACCAATCATTCTTGAAAATTCAATTTGACCTCTTGTTCACCTTGATTCTTTGCTAAGTGTAGATTTCTATCTACATGAGTCTTAGCAGGTGAATGGTCATGAACATTCAACTTTCTAGTACAATCTCAACATGATGAGACTATGATAAGACAAGTCTACAGACGTTTTAGAGATCTTAGTCTCTACCATTATGTCAGCTAAACCTTATGTCTTTCATATCATAATATTTTGCCAATACTTTCTTGGTAGAGATTGCTTCCCTTTGTCAACATAGCATCTACATATAGATCGACTATGACAAAGGAGCTAGAAGTGCCTTTAACATAGACACATCTATCACACTCGTTGACCTTGAAGTCACTTGACAACATTGTTTGTCAAATTTTCCATGCCATTTGTTATGAGCTTGTTTAAGTCCATACAAAAATTTGATGAGTCTACAAACCTTCTTTTCTTGGCCAGGAACGACAAACCCTTTAGGTTGTTTCATGTAGATCTCTTCATTTAACTCGTCACTCAAGTAACTTTTGAATTCCTTCCATATCAGAGGTAGCTTTTAAATCATCGCAGCTACTTGAAGGATTCACTGAGCCTAATTCCTTCTGCATGCAGATCATGCAAGATCATTTGGAATTCTTGGACTTGGCTCATTACCATTTTGGAATCCACCATTTTGAATTCCAAGAACTTGCCGACTATGAATTTCTTCAAGCCGGCATCCTCCGTTCTGTATTTCTTTTCCAAGGATTCCCAAAGGGTTTTTGCAGTCTTGGCTGAGCTATACACGTTGTATAAAGTATCGCTCAAGCCATTGAGGATGTCATTTCTGCATAGAAAATTCCCATGACCCTATGCATCAAAAGCAACCCTTTGTTGGGGATCATACCCTCCTCAGAAACAACGGGGGCTTCCTCACTTAAGAACCTAGCTAGGTTCAACGTAGTGAGATAGAACAATATCTTTTGATGTCATCTCTTAAAGTCATTACTTGAGAATTTCTCCGGCCTTTCTCCTTGGGCAGCAATCGATTGTGGCACATGTAGTTGGACAACCATAATAGCCGGATTAGCAGCAGCAAATCCAGTTGCCATAGCTGGATTGGTAGCAGCAGACTCACTCGCCATAATATACAATGACAAATAATTGTCTTAACCTTGTAAGGAATGGATGAGATGGATAGTGCGGGAAATTGTGTATTACAAAGTCAAGGCAAGAGTTAGACTCTTTATCTTTAAGACAATTATTACCCCGCTCTGGTACTCACGGAATTGGCAATTTGTCTCCCAAGATACAACGACTTTATATCTCAAAGTGGCAGCACTGCAAACTTTGAGAAACGGCGAACCAAACGATATCTTGAAACTCTCTTGCTAAACTGTAAAATGCTTTGTATGCTTAAGAATGCTATGAATAGTTGAATGCTCGAATAATGCCATGAAATGAAAATGGGAGATCTATTTATAGGAGTTGGAAAGGTGTTTCGAATGGATATGTCCAATCAGAAAAGATGTTTTTGAAAGGTTATGACCTTTCAACCGAATGGATGCATCATTTCATCCAAACGACATACCATTTAACTCAAATGGATGCATCCTTTCATCCAAAGTACATACCATTTCACACAAATGGACACATCATTTCATCCAAAGGGTTTCACCCAATGGACATATCATTTCAACCAAAGGATACACCCATTAGATTGATCAGACACGACCGGATGATGATTGGGGCCCATCAACCATCATCTACGTGTCACGAGCTGTCACAAGCTATCACGAGCTTGTTATGTGTCACACATCGTAATCAATCACTTGTCACGATTTATTCTTTAATTTATCATTCACCATTTTCCAATAAATTATATATTGGTTGTTATCACCACATAAAATTTATTTTACTGTGTATGTGTGTGTGTATATATATGTATATATGCTGATTAGCTATATTTATTGAGTAAGCAGCTTATCCCTTGCCAAATATATTTAGGAAATGGGTCCTAGTGACTAGCCGAATTGGATTATAAGCCGTGCTGCCAGTCTTATTAAGTGGGTCAGCAGTGTCATCCTGAATTGTGAATTCTAGCTACAAAATTTACATGGATATCAGACTTTCAATGAGTTTGTATTTTAAGTTTTGTGATATCTAGAACCACAATTTTTTCCTTACTTTATCTTCATAAATACTAAGGTTGAGGATTGAATACAATATTTTGACGACGTGTGTCATTACGTGATGCCTATGTAATATATTGGTGAAAATAAGAGTTATCTTATTGGGTTTAAAGGTGAATTTCTTATAAGATAGATTATAATTACGACGGGGGTGTCACACGGCTGCCGCCGCCGCCAGTAAGTGAAGGGGAAAAAAATATAATTTTCTATTTTTAAATTATTTTTCTAAAATTTAAATTAAATAAAAATATAATTTTTTTAATCTTAAATGTACATAATTCTAAATTTTATGTTAAATACATATAATGATAAATTCTAAAATATTATTTTATATTAAATAAAAATTGAGATATTTTTTGGTATTTTGGTATTTAATTAGTATATTCTATAAATAAATATAATTTATTAAAATTATTTAAATTAAATAATAATTTTAATTAAGTTAATAATGTATAATTATTATCTAACATACAAGCTTCTGTTTTTATTTTTTTATTTTATGATAAAGTGTAGTATAGACATAAAATAGGTACTTTTGTCATTTCTCATGTATGATGTTAAAAATTTAGAATAAAACATTCATACTTGTAAAAATGGCAAAGTGTAATGCACTTTCCATTTGTTATGACAGAAAGGGGAATGATGGAAATGAAAGAAGCTTAGTGTGCAATTTGCAGGGTTTATATACAGGAGGGTTTTATGTATTTATACCCAAATGGAAATGGGAAAACGAGTATGTAGCACTCTTACAAAGAAAGCATGAAGGTGAAGACACTATGTTTTTATGGGATAATTTCTCCATCGTGCTCAAGGCATTGTGACTTATTATCAGCCATGCATGAAATTTAATCCTAGGTAGTGTCTTAGATTTCCACAAGCTCTTCCAAGGAAGTGTCGGACCTTGCAATTGTTCATTCTTCCCGAATAGATATAAATAGGCACTTTTGAGAGTGAACATTCCTAACTTATTCCGTAGTCACTTTCGGGTATCTTGGATATGATCCAGTTGGAAGGGGAATACTAATTATTTGATTAACTCTATCTGGTGGAAATAAACCGCTTAAGGTCTATCACTAGATGGGATTTTATCTATTTCATCCACTAGCTTAAATGATTCTAACCATCTATTTCTCCACACATTAATATTATCCCCATTCCCCGCACACACCAAAAAGTTTAATTTTGAACATGATCAATACCATGTTTTGAAAATCAGATCGGGTGGATGTTAAGGATTTTTTCAGAGCCAATTGTCTTCTCCTATACAAATTTGGTAGGGAATAGTTGAAAGAATATAAATCCTCAATTTCATGATTTTTCTCCAACTCCAAAAAGCAGTAGTTGTAAAAGTTGTCCACATAGAGTTCTTCTTTAACTTGTAGGGTGTAATCCACTTCATCCAAACTGATGTGTGATGCTCACCAATGATTTCCGACAAATGCTTGCATATTAGAGATTTATCAATTGCTGATAAAGATTTATCCCTAATCCACCAACTGAGTCTGGTGTAATTACCTAATCCCAAGCCATCTTTGTTGTATATCTTCCTCCGGTCCCAACTTACAGGAATTTCTTTTCTATCATCTTCACTACCCAGCATGTAAGACCAACATAGAAGCCCAATATCTTCAGTTAACTTTCACTATAGGAAAAACGCTAGTAGCAATGAAAAAAAGTCAGCTTCGAGCTAATTAGCAAGTAAAATTTTCATTGTTAATACATTATTTAATACAAGAAATTTACTTGCTAATGAATTTAGCAATGAAAATTTACTTGCTAACAAATTTAGCAAAGAATTGTTTAAAACATATAGTAATTAGTGTAGATTAGCAACGAGAATTTGACTTGCTAATTAGCTCGACGCCGATTTCAGCAACAAATTTTTTCGTTGCTATTAAGCTATTTTCTTGTATTGTTTGTAATGCAAATATGTATGAGAGATATATGGGTTTGAGGATGATAATCTTTTTTTTTTTTTTTTTTTTTTTTGGGGGGGGGGGGGGGAATTATATCGATGATATATAAGAATCGACTAAGGTCTATTATAGAGTTCATTAATAGAGGCTACATTTGTGTCTTGTATTGCGTTTATTCTGAAAATCTCAACACTGAAAGGAGTGGATTAGAGTATTGATTAGGTAATCTGATATGGACAATTAAAGAAAAGTTAACCTTTGAAATAATGAACATAGTGTAGATGGATTGACCTTTGGGATTTAGCTTGTACCTAGAGATTAAGTACTCTTGATAATCCTATTTCTTAAGCCAATTGGTTATACTTGATCCGTCAGTTAATTATCATTTTTCATTGATCGTAATTGCTTGATTTGCACATGTGCTTGTATTTGGATGAGTTTTTCTTGTGAGAAATTGAAATTCTTCTTTAAATGATATGAACCAATCTAGAAGTAAGTTTCGCAAGACTAGTGCAATATTGTTATGCACCGAAACTAAATCAATTAATTGGGACAACATGTTGCGTTTTTACGCTTATATGTGCTAGGAAGAATATCTTAAAGCTACATAGTTGATGGGATTACTTAGTATTGGAACTATTAATATAGAGTCGTACTAATTCGAGATACATACTTTATAGGGTTTTATTTATACATTCTTACCCTAGTATGTTGGAGCATACCAAGTAGCGAGATGATCAATTAAAGACCCATGTAAGCTAAATGTTTCAGACATGAATACATACTTTATAAACATAAAATAGGTGTATTTAAATAGTGGTATCCACTTAAAATGAATCGCTTTTCAACAAACAAGTAAATGCGTGTTATGTTAGAATTCGGGGAATTTTTTTAAGGGGGGAGAGTGTGACACCCCGTATTATTATATTAATATTATGTATCATTTTACAAATTAATTCATTATTACCAATGAGATTTATTCTCTTTCACTTATTTCTATTTAGGGTATATTCACGAAAAGTTTATTCAAATTAAGTTGAGATAATTGTATGAAATTTGGTTATTTAATTTGTAAGAGATAGGAATTCACAAATTGATTAGAATACAAGTTCTAGAGTATAATTCAAATATATTGAAATTTTCTGGGACTAAATTAGAACTTTTTAAAATAGGGTTAAATTATATAAGTTTAGAAATTAAAGGGTTAAATCGTAAAATTTATTTAAAAAAAAAAAGAAGAAGAAGAGGAAGAAGAAGTGATGAAAACTGGTGGGACAGCACGTGGCTGCCACCAACCTTCCTAAGAAAAATAGTAAGTGGTGCATGTAGCACCTCATGCATGCTTTAGCCAACACACACACAAAGATAGACGTGTGTGTATATATATTTTAGATGTGTACACACACACACGCACACACACATATATATATATATATATAAATTAGTATATAGGAGGTGGAAATTGCTTGAACAGAGTTGTAAGATCTCACTCCCCTCGGCTGGTACCTTCTTTTCTTCTTTATTCTATTTGTTTGTTAATTAAATTAGTTTAGTTATTTAATAATCTATAATTAATTAATTACTCCTTAATCAGGTGTAAATATTACGATTAATAGAGGAGTTCAACTTGATATTATTCAATTTTCTTGTCCTTATCGAATACAAACCAATTAGTTAATCACCTCCATTAACTAATTTAATTACTTGTTAATAGATAGCTAACTAGTAAATTTAATCATTTCAGCTGCCTTCTTTTTATTGTGAGGTTAAGTATATTAATTCATTTATTAGTTATTAATGCTTAATTAACTAATGTATTTTAGTCAATCTGTTTCAGCTAATTAATTGAAACAATTATTTGATCTTGATTAACTAAATTTAATATGGCAAATTTGTTGAATCAACTATAAGACTAGTACTTTACTGGGAAAATCTCGTTTTAGTAAATGATATTTAGTTACATAGTTGGAAAGATATTCAACAATATTAGTTATTCAATGAAATTCTTAATTATGTTTCCATGAACTCAATTAATTATTATATAATCTAAAAGTTAGCAAACATCAGGATTCGTTGTTTAATTCGTTTTAAGTTAATAAAAATTAACAATTATCTAATTAATAGAATATAAGTAGATAAACAGGGCTTTATAAAAATACTCAATTGAATAGTTAAATTAGGTTTTTTGCCTTATTGAAAAAATAATTGTTCAAATATTTAATTACATTTGAACAGGTGATCCGTTTGACTTAGCTTAACTATAAGCAGAGTTAGCTATATGGAGTTTATGGTGAGTGTCATTTAAAATTATATACGTATTTTCAAAACTGGAGGAATATTATATGTACATCATACATGGCTACTTTATAAGTATGAAAATAGTCTTTCCTTACGACGAACCTCAGTAAAATATTTTCTTGAACTCGTTCATTGATATAAACAAAAATGATATGATATTTGGTTATCTATTTGCATTTGAATGGGCCTTGAAAACTCTATGGAGCTAAGTGCTACAACGTGATTATTATATTAATCATGTGGATTTCTAGTACTCATTATGAACTATGTTGGGAGCTACCTCTAGAGTCCATATGAGTATCCAAGAAGTTCCATTCATTTAGATATTGCTCAGTTCGTCGTGATATTCAGTATGCATGTGCTCTTTCAATGGTCTATTTCCTATATGATTGTTCATTTGGTTTTCTGGACTCGTTCATATGGTTCTTGCTAAGCGGTCAATGGGCCCGAGGCTGTACGGTTCGCGGGACATGATGGTGTAGCATTGGGTTGCCAATTGAGGCTTCATCGTTCAGTTCCTACTCGAGTGTCCTTTCACGAGCAGGCTGGAGGTTGTCTATGTGTGATTGGCGCCGGCATGTACCTAGGCATGGCCAGTTGAATGCGGTCGTAGGGTCGCTCCTTACATGGAGTATAAGGTAGTAAATAGTCTTCGGGAGACATAAGGTGGTAATCATGTGATTCGGTCCTTCCTGATATGGTTTTCACAGGCTTGATCTTTCTTGTTGCCAGTCAATATGATATGTTTTAAATATTTTGATCAAGTTTCCATTATTAGTATTTTGTTCCACGTGCACCCACTCATGGCCTTACTAAGCTATTGCTTATGTAATTTGAATTTTATCCTCTAGATACAAGTGATGTCATTAGCAGATCAAGGCCTAGCTAATCTAGGAAAGTGATCGTGGTGGTGTGCAGTGAGGTTGAACTTTTATTTTTCGGTGGGTTTATTATTGTTACAATTTTTGTTAGGTCGCATCCCGAGAATAGGACCTAAAGTAGGGTCCTACTTTTGGGGCATGACAACAATTAAAAGGAAGATTTTGAAATAATCGTATACTAACACATTAATTATATACTAAAATCCAATTGTATAATTATATTTTCATATTAAGTAAATTAAAAAAAATTTTGAAATCAACTTAGTAACAATACAGTAATAAATAGAAAATGAGTTAATTATGTTGAAATTAGAAAGAAACAATGATAAATAAATAAACCAAAGAGAAATATATTTTTTGAAGAATATATAAAAATAACTTAGAAGTTTTAAAAGTGTGAGTACTGAGAATAAAAATTGATGTATGAAAATAACAACACTAATTTGATTAAATTAAAATTGCTTATGAAAATTTAACTATTGATTGAATCTCTTACTATTTCTTCTTTTTTCTTTTTTTTTCTTTTGTGTGAGATAATCTTGGACTCACATTATTACTTTTACATCTATTGCTTTTTATATTTAATAACATAAAAGTAGGGCAAATTTCATATTTGGTCCTTTAAGTTTTCGTTAAAAATCATTTTAGTCCCTTAAGTTTATTTTTTGACATTAGCATCCCTAAATTTTGATTTTTGTTCCAGTTTGGTTCCTCTTACCATTTTCCGGCGAAAATGTGGCCGGATTTTGACTTTTTAGAGGGTAAAATGGTCAAATTAAGTTTGATTTTCTCACTTTAGTCCCTTAAATTTGTAAAATTATCAAAATAGTGCTTTTTTTTTAGCCAAGAAACCATTTTTTTTAAAAAAATTATATGCTGAAAATAATGTAATTATATTGTGTGAATAATTAAAATTTTAAAATCTTATAAAAATAATAATAATATATTGCGTAACTTAAAAAAAATAGTCTCTTTTTTTTTATTTTCCGAAGTTACAATAAAAATTAAAATTATGAATAAATTTTACAGAACTTATATAATCTGAAAGTATAATAAAAATATTTAAGTTAGTAATCTTTAATCTTAGGACTTAAAGATAAGTCTAAGAACATAAATTTTAACAATGTTATGAAATATTAACAGTTGAGGTTTTGAACAAGAAGTTGGTAGGATGTACTTGTATAATTAGATTATTTAGTGGATTTCATTTATATGTATATATATAATTCATTTCAAGAGATTCTTATAAAAATTTTCCTATAAAATGTAACTATATATTTATAAAAACCTCTTAAGATAAATTATATATATATATATATATGAAATCTATCAAAAAAAAATCTAATTCAAAAGTATATTCCACTAACTTTCTATTCGAAACTCTAACCATTCAATAAATATTTTTAAAGTTTAACTTTTCTAGACTTCTCTCTAACACTTAAGATAAGAAAAAAATATTGACGTAGATTTTTTATTATATTTTTCAATTAGATAAATTTTATAAAATTAATTTATAACTTTGATGTTTTTTAACTACTGAAAATGAAAAAAGAGAGAGAGAGAGAGAGAGAGAGACTGCTTATTTTAAATTAAGCAATATGTTATTATTATGTTCACAAGAGTTAAAAGTTTTAATTATTCACATAAGATAATTACATCATATTAAACATACAAAAATATAAAAGAGTTATTTTTTCACTTAAATAAGGACTAATTTGATAATTTTACAAATTTAGGGGACTAAAGTGAAAATCAAACTTAGATTGACCATTTTATCCTCTAAAAAGTCAAAATCTAGTCACATTTTTGCCGGAAAACGGTCAGAGGGACCAAATTGAGACAAAAACTAAAGTTTAAGGGTGCTAAAGTCAAGAAATGAACTTGAAGGACTAAAGTGATTCTAAACGAAAACTTAAGGGACCAAATGTAGCATTTACCCCATAAAAGTATTACAACAATAAATATGACATAAAAGATTAAATTGTAACATAATATATTATTGAATTAGAAATTGAATATATAGATGAATATGAATAAGATCAAGAAGTCAAACTAAAAATATGAAATTATAAAGATTGCAATATAAAGGCAGAAATAAATTTTATGCAATAATCTATCAAATTTTAGAAGGTAATGCATGCACGTAAATAACACTACAAAAAAAATATTTTATATTAACGGCTGTTGTAATGACCAAGTAATTAATTTGGAACAGTTTTAAGCATTTGTAACTGCCAGCAATCCGCGACTTTTTTATGAGTTACAAAAAATTTGTAACGGTTTAGCTTAAGGCCGTTACAATTTGTAACGGCTTTTGCACCGGCCTACATCGGCCGTTACAATGCTTGACCGGATGGAGAACATGAATTTGGACCTGTTTTTGGAACGGTCAATCTAACTTTATTATATTTATTTTTGGAACGACCATTGTAACACACACAGTAATGCGTTGTCTTCCGATTTGGAGCAGTTGTTTACATTCTTTTTGTAACGACTTGTCATTATTTTGTAACGGCTTTATTTTGGTATTTGTAATTAGTTTTTTCATAACCTTTGTAACGCTTTGTTTGAACGTTTTTGTAACTGTATAGTTTTCATTTTGTTTTTGTACCGGTTTTTGGGCCAGATTTTTTAAAATGGATAAGAATCTTATGCACGGTCTTTGGAACGCCTTTGTAATTCTATAATGTGTAGAAGTATTCTAAAAGTCGTTATAAAAGCCGTTACAAGATTAAACTTTATATTTTATTTTATTTTATTTAATGTAATTTTTTATTTAATATTAATTTTTTGTATAAATAAATTTATTGAATTATTTATTATATATGTAGTTTAATTTCTTAAATGTGAATATTATATAAAAAACATAATTATATAGCAAAAAAATAAAAATTTAATTAACAAAACAAAAATATTGTTTAAACATTGAATTTTTTTAAAAAGAAATCCTAAACTAAACGAGTCTCCCCATCAACAATGTCTTCCTCGTCCTCATCGTCGGTTGCCGGGGATCAGCTGGAGGCGGTGAAGGAGGCATATAGGTGGGCGCCATCCGCCGCATAAACTCCTCGAGAGCCGCGATCCGATCATCAAGGTCGGGGCGCGGCTGTTGTAGTGGCGAGGGTGATGGAGCAGCGGACGAGCTGGGCTGTGACGGTCCAGCAATAGTACGGTGGGACTCGGAGCCGCGACCAAATACTCGGCCCCTCTTCCAGCCTCCCGCCGCTGACATCCATAGCTGTTGCTCGGTCGGGGCCACCAAGCCTTGCTAGGATATTGGAGGATCTTGATTACTGTTTGGTTGGTTCTGGTGTTCCTACAACATCCTCATGAACAGCTCATGCGAACATATTAATTGATTATTAATATTTAAAAAAATAATTTAAAATTGAAAATTTTAATTATGACATACTTACCGCGACCTCCGCTGCCCCTCGGGCCGCTCCATTGGTCGTCCTCCTTCTTTTTATAGCACTTCTCAAACAACTCCATCTATTTGACGGGGAGTCCGAGTTGTGCCTCCTGTTCAAAAATCATTTAAAGAAATGATTAGTAAATACAAAAATTAAATTAATACTACAGGTTAAAATACTTACCATCTTACGCTTGTGGGCTCCAATGAATGACGACCCCCCGCGGTAGACAGTAGCTACTGCGGCTGGGTTCGCTGCCCGATTGGCCTTATTTTTAACCGATTGTGCTTGGAAATCTGGGTTGGTCCAGTACTCCAATAGCTAGCGCCAGATCTCCTTGGCCAACCACAACGGTCAGGCCAACTGGTTTCTGGCATCCGTGAACCGCTTTCGCAGGAACTTACCCGCCTACACCTTAACGACCTTGAACATCGACTCATCGTCGCAGTCCCACTAATAAGACAGCTGCAAATTTGACATACTCAAAATAATAATAATAATAATAATAATAATAATAATAATAATAATAATAATAATAATAATAATAATAATAATAATAATAATAATAATAATATATAATAATAATAATAATAATAATAATAATAATAATAAGTATTAGATAAAAATAAATATTCACTTTTCAAAAGAAAATAATTATTATTCTTGCCTTTAAATTATTGAACCAGAATAACTGGTGCTTCTGTGGAATCTGCGATATGGACCCCTAGGAATGCGGATAATGACAACGGACCGTAGCATGGATTCACTGTGAAAATCTCGATTCGATCTGAAAAGATTGCAGAAATATACACACAATAAAAAAATAATGGAA
The DNA here is from genome assembly GCA_034509735.1 of Sesamum alatum. Classification (NCBI taxonomy): domain Eukaryota; kingdom Viridiplantae; phylum Streptophyta; class Magnoliopsida; order Lamiales; family Pedaliaceae; genus Sesamum; species Sesamum alatum. The sequence continues at coordinate 25,483,747 of JACGWO010000009.1, read as the reverse complement.
CTAAAGTTAAATAATTTAAATTATTTTTTTTCCAAAATTATAGAAAAATTCAAAAAAATACAAAAAAAAATCATATTTTTTTTAATTACAGAAAATTATTTTCCAAAATTTTGAAAAACTTACTTATTTTTTTAAAAAAATTACAAAAATTACACATAAAACTACAGAAAAATTCAAAAAAATACAAAAAAAAATCAGATATTTTTATAATTATAGAAAATTATTTTCCAAAATTACAAAAAACTTACTTATTTTTTTAAAAATATTACAGAAATTACACATAAAATTACAGAAAAATTCAAACAAATACAAAAAAAAAATCAGATTTTTTTTTATAATTACATAAAGTTATTTTCCAACACTTCAACACTCCAACAAATATACCCAACACCTCAACACTCCAACAAATATACCCAACAAATATACCCAATAAGCACCATACATTCCAACAAATATGCTCAATAAAAACAGAAAATATTCAACAAATGTACCTAATAAAAACAGAAAATATAAATATATCGAATAAAAACAGAAAATATGCATACGTTTTCTTTAAAAAATTTAAAAAATTTCAGAATTTACTTACATAGAAGAGAGGGAAGAGAGAGTGGTGAGCGGTGAGGGCGGCAAGCGGAGGGAGGGCAGCGAGCGGAGGGCGGGCGGCGAGCGAAGGGAGGGAGGGCGGGCGGTGAGCAAAGGGAGGGAGGACGGCGGGCAGAGGGCGAAAGTAGGTGGCAACGGGCTAGGGCAAAAGGGGGTGGCGGCTAGGGCAAAAGTGGGAAAGGAGAGAGGGAAAAGTGGGAGAAAAAAATTACAAGTATCACTTATAGACAACAAGTTTTGGAATGGTCGAGGCCTAAAGGTATTACAAAAATAAATTCTAAAGGTGTAGAAATTAAGTGGCAAACTATGATACTTGATAAAGTCATCCCTAAAAGTATTTCAAATATTTAATTATTTTTTATTAAAATATTCATTAAATAAAAAAATCCGTACTTAACAATTAAATGTTGTAAATAAGTATCCATTATGTGGAATAATGCAATTGAAATACATAAAAATATTTTATAGATAACAATGATATATGTTCACAACATTCGATAAATTTGCATATTCATAAATGTTAGTATTACATTGATGTAACTATCATCTTACATTGTTGAACTGCATGGGTTAATCAGGCTGTCAAAATTCAGATCAAATCGTTAGATATGATGTAATGAAGAGAAAATTACATTTGATAAAGTTTTAAACTTATGGGTACACGGATGTCGAGATATCGTACCCCGAACATAAGCATAATCATTGAAGATGGTGTATCATTGAATCAGACCATCTGATTTGATCTAATTGACATATTCTTATATATACTTAAATTTGGTATGAATCGGGTACCCGAATTTTAAGATATCGTACTTGAAAATATAAGTTTTTGAAAGTGAACAAATTTTGTAACGGCTTTTTCCATGGTTTTTATATATTAATTTCTTGGACGGATTTTGGTACATATTTTGGGACGGCCAATTAATTAGAAGGTCCCTCAAAATTTTTAAATTTTCCGTCAAAAAGTTTGTTCCAGTATTTTATGCGGCCCTTGGAACGTCTTGTCTTATTTTTACAAACCGTTACAAAATAACAAGGCCGAGCCAAAAATCATATGAAATTAGTAACAATCGATGTTTTTAGAACGCCTTTTGTAATGTTTTTCTCATATATATGTATATTTAGAACGGCTTTTCGTACATCCTTTAGACCGGTTCACTTGACGAAAAAATTGAACCGTTCCAATATTCATGTGGAATTGCAAAAGCCGTTACAAATTGTGACGACCTGAATTTTTGTATCAGCTTTTTTATACATGTTATTTGTTACGGCTTTTGTCTCGATTTGGCCGTTACAAAAATTTAAATTTTTTTGAGGTTTCAAAATGACGTCATGAAAATCTTTTCATTACAAAGTGGTGGCAAAAGTTGTGTGACCTGGCCGTTCCAGAAAAACCATTACAAATCCCTTGTTTTTTGTAGTGTAATACTATCGCAATATTTAAAAGTTGATAATGAAACATAATTATAATTTAATAGGACATTGCAATACAAATGTTGATATTATGACCCAATTAGATTATATTTTTATTAACAATAGGTAATAAATAATTAGTTTAAAATCATTCAATGTCAATAGGTAATAAATAATTATTCAATGTCAATAGGTAATAAATAATTAGTTTAAAATTAAATGGCATTCAAGATATAGAATAGTAAAAAATATATATAACGTAATAAGAGATAATACAAAAAAATTAAATTAAAAAATAGCAAATAGGTATAATAAAACCTACAAATAAAAAATGATCAATTTTACCAAACTGAAATTTCTTATAAAAATAATCTAAAATAAGGAGCTTTGACTAATTAATTACAAATAATAAAATTAAAGAATTTCCTTATTAATTAAAACAATTATTATCAAATTGTTTGAAAGTATAATTGTATATACTAATGTTAATTTCAATGGCAGAAATATAAATAGTGTTATAGCCTTAATAGTTTTTATAGCTAACTATAAATTATATATTTACCTCTAAAATATATATTTCTACACGTGCATCACACGTCATACTTCCTAGTTTTGTTAAAAATAAACATTCACATAATTTTGTTAACTATAAATATTAATTATATGATTTTGTTAAACCTCAATAAGTGGGAGGACCATGACCTTTCTGATAAAATACTTTCGATTTTCCGATAAGTTCTGGATCTGAATTATTAAGTCAAGGTCTTTATGACCCGACTTTAAAGATATATAAGCCTTAATATGTATGGACTCACCATGACCATTACATCATTTTGATGTCAGTGGATCATTTAGGAAGACACATGTATAAGCATTTTAACACACTTGAGTGCAAATAAGTTGATATTGCTCGAAAAAATTACCACAGTTTTCTTTTCTAGTTTTGACCATAGATGTCATTATCCCACGGTTGAAACTAATCTTCTTGGGGATGGGGAAAGAGTTAAATTCCTCCCAAAAACTATGACATTGAGATTTCGAAACCTTGCCCGTTGAAAGAAATCCATCTCAAGATCCAATTTACTTACCACTAAATCAACAATATGACTATAAAATTTATTTTTCTCTTTTAAAAATTTTCACATCCGTCCAATGTCACAAATATGTATTTCCTTAGAGATTGACAGTTCTCTAAAAGAAATATCTCTGCAGTAACAAATGCAGGATGAAGATTGATGAGCCTGAGACATCAGTCCAGTGAGAACTCTTCAAGCCATATAAGTACCTCATTCCTCTTTGAGAGCAGCACATGCACAACAAAAATAGTATTATTAGTTAGCTATGCCATCCAAAGTAATTGAAAAAAGGGTTACTTACACTTAAACTCTTTCTAAAAATGTGAAATTATACTTTCCCCAAAAAAATTTGAAATTATACTTACACCCCCTCCGAAAATTCATCGTTTACACCTGACCTTCTTTCGTTGAGGTTTCGATGAGAAATGCTACCGTCAGCAAAAATAATTACATAAATTTTTAATTTTGCCTCTCATTTAATATTTCTATATATATTTTTGTACTTATAAGGGGATAAATCTAATATATACATATGGAGTGAGGTTAACATTATTGCATTTTCCCCCTTATAAGTACAAAAACATGTAAATGTTAAATGAGAGGCAAAATTGAAAAATTATGTAATTATTTTTTGTCGACGTCAACATTTTCCGTCGAAACCTCAACGCAAGAAGATCAGATTTAAACGGTGAATTTTCAGAGGGGGTGTAAATATAATTTTGAATTTTTTTTAAAAGAAAGTGTAATTTCGCATATCAAGAGGGGGTTCAAGTGTAACTAACCCTTAGAAAAATTGTTAATCCAACTTTTATTTGCTTACCATTGTAAAGCTCCAAGTCCTCCCTGGATCATTGTAGCGAGCAAACAAACAACCTGCTTTAGGTTTCAGGCCGTCTCCGATAAGATTAGATCGGAGAGCTTTCTCCTTCTCTCGAACAATATCCTCGACCGGTTTTCCACTGAATTTTGACACTGCCGCTATACCTCCTTCCACCTTCCTCAAGTTAAGTTCTGCTTGATTTGGAGCTGGCAAACTGCGCAACACACGTTTATCGCCATTTGATAGTATACGTTCGAAATTTACTCTCCAATATGCATTACCCTATTTGTCGACATTGTCACACTCCAGGACCAATATCATATCGTTTCTAAGAAAGTTCGATATAGGTAAATGAGAATAAGAGAGTGTTCGGGTGAGTTTGTAAGCTTATCAAATGTTTAAGATGTCGTAAAGTGTTTGGTCATATTTTTAGAAAAAAGGGCGCATAAGATCCAGAAATAAGATGTTAAGAATTTATGAGCTCTTTTTGAAAAAAAACAAAGAGTTCCAAACTTATTTTAATATTTTAACAATCTCATTATTAATCATAAAATTTTCTTTATTAACATCTTATAAGTTTCATCGGATTTTATCAAAATATTTCAATAACTTATATTTAAGGATAAATTACAACTAATTCTCTTGAGGTTTGACATAATTCCAAATACTCCTCGTTGTTTGAAAAATTATAAATACCCTCCTGAGGTTTGTAATTTTTAATCAAATGCCTAAAATTGACCATTTTGCCCTTGAATTTTTAGTTAAAGTTATAGAAAAATCAATCGAGGCAAATTGCATTATTGCTCTTTTGTGTAAAAAACTTAAGAAACATCTCCCTGCGCATTGTAGTCCAAAAAAATTTCAATTTGCATAAAGGCATTTTGGTCAATTCATCCATACAAGTTGAAAATAGGTTATTTGTTAGACGGTTACATACTTCAGGGAGGTATTCGTAAATTTTCAAACAACGAGAAAGTATTTGTAATTACGTCAAACCTCAAGAAAGGTAGTTGTAATTTACCCTATTTTTAAAACACCATCATGTCACATCTTATAAGTTCTAAAACAACTTAATTATAAGAGCTTAATATCGTTTAAACAAGTTCAACCACACACACCTGCTCATATCCTTTGCTGATGGAAGAACTATTTGAATGGAGACTTTGGAGATATCAGGATCAAATGCCTGCGTAAATACAGGTGTCGTCATTGGTATTTTCTCCCCCGAAGAATTTTTCCCGAATATATACCTTACAGATGGACGATTACATTATAATTAGATCATCCAAATAGGTAAGAATTATTTATAATAATGAATATGAATTGCGTTAAAAAGTCTTACCCAGCGACTGAATTGAAGCCGCTTGAACCCGACAGCTTGTCGCCATTTGTTTCGACAATGATAAATGGGTCGTAACTTCTCACCTGCATATAAGTCCCAAATCTAGTCACTAAAGATGATTTGTGTGAAATGCAGTAGATATAGCATTAGAGTGGTATATATAATACTAGCCCGTACCAGGTTTATCAGACATAAATAATCATATGATAAATACTAGGTGATTGGTGCATTGTCTAAGAAGAGTGAATCACGTCGTAAATGTAATTTGAATTGTAAAAGAAACATATTGGTAATATATCAAAAATGTTGGACAATGTAACACTTTGTCCAATGTTGTTAATGAAACACCAAAAAGGATTAAATGCATTTTTGGTTCCGTAACTTAGGTTATTTTACGTTTTCGTCCTTTAACTTTCTATGGTAGCATTTTAGTCCAGCATCTTTTTAATTTTTGCAAATTTAATTCTTTTGTTCGCCGGAGTTCACCTCCAACAACGAGAATGGTGAACTCCAGCAAAAAAAAAGGACTAAAATTGCAAAAATTAAAAGATGCAGGATCAAAATGCTACTCTAGAAAGTTAAAGGACAAAAATACTAACAGAAACGGGCCAATAGGAACAAAAGCCCTAATTTTTAAAATGTCACGTGAGAGGCATATGCATTTCTTCGGCGAGAAAGGTGAACTCCGGTGAAAAAATGACTAAAATCATGAAAATTAAAAAGGTAAAGGACCAAAATGCTACTCTAGAAAGTTAAAGGACGAAAACGCCAAATGACCCAAGTTACAGGAGCGAAAATGCATTTAAACCCACCAAAATATAACAGTAGTTGGGCAAAATGCTTTGTTTGTTCCTGTAAGATTAGGGTATTATTTATTTTGGTACCACAACTTAGGTATGTGGCCGTTTTAGTCTCATAAAACACGTTCTTTTAGTTTTTAGGTCCCAAAAAATGTCGCGTTTTTCAATTTTTTTGGTCCCAAAATGTCATGTCCCATGTGCAAGGCACATGATATTTTGGGACCAAAAAAACTAAAAAATGTATTTTATAGGACTAAAATAGTCACCTACCTAAGTTGTGATACCAAAACAAATAATACCTTAATTTTACATGACCAATAAAAGCATTTTGCCCAACAGTTGTTCCTTAAACAAGAAAAGAAAGAGTTGAAAGACAATGAGTAAAAGAGCAGTAGGGACCTCATAATTTGCAGTACTTTTCAGTATTTGATATTTGGGTGTTTCCAGGTCCGGAGTCTTGTAATACCGTAGCTGTACAAACGACACTTTTGAAGGTATACAACGTTACACATAATTGATGGGATAAATGCAATTTACCTCATGTGATATAAGAAATGTGTAAAAATTTTCTTATGAAAAAATAATTAACAAATTATCTCCCTGTGTTTTGAGAAATGAAGCAAATTATCCCCCTATAGAGGGTAATTTGCCAATTATTTTTTCACATGAGATTTTCCTCATTTCTTATATCAGAGGGAGTAAATTAGATTTATCCCATAATTGATCGTAGCAAGTGTTACGTGTAGTAGTCTTCCATGTCAACATACCTGCTTTACCACATACAGTAAACCCTCCACAGAAAAATAGTCATTATTGTCAATGGAGTCCCAATAGTCCTGGATAAAGGAAGCAAATGCAATCAGTTGTAGTTCATCATGACGTTCCTATTAATATTCAATTCTCGGAGATAATTAATTTTAACCCCCCAACTAGGATCGAATTACAAAAACACCCATATTATTTGAATATATTACACTAACACCCCCAATCATTGATGTTTTCATTACATTGACTGATTGACTCCTGTGTGGTGGGCGTGGGTTGGGTTTTTCGGGTCGAGTATCCGATTGTGTCGGATAATATATTTTGATACTCGATACTAAGGGTGTTCAATCAAATCGTCGGACTCGCTCAATCGACCGGCCCAACTCAAACTGCACCGCAATTAGCGGGTTAAGGATGCGTTGGGTTGGTCTTGGACTAGTAAAAATAAAACCGCAATTTCGCAATCGGGTTTGGTTTTATACTTATGTGGACCGCATAGACCGCGCTCAGCCGCAATAATAATAATAATAATAATTTAAAAAACTAGAATTCTTTGTAAATAAATAAATAAATATATATATATCAAAGTTTTGGTAATACATAAATTATGTTCAAGACAATAATAACAATTATGATATTTTTTATTGGTATTATATAATATATGTATAAATTCATACATATGTAAATGAAATCAATTATTCAACTAATTATTGGTTATTGATAATCTTCTATTTTTTATACAAATAATAAATGCAAAAATTTAAAATAGCTTATATCATCGTATTGTTATCATATGATTTATATTCATCTTAAATCTTATTTTATTTTAAATAATATCCTTTTAATTAGTATCTCATATATTTACATTTCTTTTTAATGTGTTCCGACTAAACTATACAAAGAAAAAGAACAAAAGAATATAACGTTATATATTCCTACAAATAAATTAAATTAGTATACACATTTTTTAGTGCTTTAAATTTTATAAATAATCGATTAATAAAAATATATAAACTATCAATATATTTTTAATTTATAGTGTTAATCTTTATTTAATTTATCAAATTATCTTATTTTCTCCATTAAAAACTAAAAATCTTCTTTTATTACTCATAAAATGTTTTCTCCACTTTCTTTGCGGTAAATTAGTATAATATGTATGTATGATATAATAATATGTTATCATTGTATAATAATAATGTTTTACTGCATAAATAGATACTTTTTTTCATAATAAAAACTTCAGAAATAAAAATGAGATCAAAGAGGGAGACAAACCCAATGTTTGGTTTCATTTTCTCCTCATCTCCGAAATGGTAAGAAAACAAAACCAAACATAACATTCCCCAAAACACCTTTACTAGGTGTTTTCGGTAATTTTGGCACATTTTTTCATATATATATATATACATCCATCTATAAATAAACAAATATTATTATATACATATATATATATTTATAAAAATATATAAAAGAGACATGATTTGACAATGGACAATATTTTTTGTCTTTCAATATACAACACAATACATACAAAAAAAAAATTACTATAAACATATATATATAAATATATAAAAGAGATATGATTTAACAAGGAACAATGTTTTTTGTCTCTAATATACAACACAATACATACAATATATTTTTTTCATTATTTAAAATTAACTCCAAAAACAAACTCAAGTATACACCCTATCTCTAACACACACTTATTTATCTTTATTTTCTCTCTCTCTCTCTCTCTCTATCTCCTCAAAACAAACCAAAATATTTTAAAAATAAAATCAAACATAGAGAAAGAGTCTTCCAAGTTCAAACTCTTCAATTCAGTTCGGCTTTTAATTTGTAAAATGTTATTTGAAAGTTGAGAGAGAATTGTATAACGAATGTTATTAATTTATTTCGTATGTAGAATTTAATTTATGACTTTAAAATGTGTATTTTGAAATTACAAATTTATGTATTTAGAATAGTTGAACTTTACCCTTTTTTTTATTGTATATGTGATTGACTTTATACTAAAGATCGCAAACCCCCCCCCCCCCCCCAACCCAATTAGACCGCAAACCGCGGTTTGATTATTGTCGGGCTGGGCTTGGGCTAAGCTTTTTCAAAAACCGCAAACATTGGGTTGGGCTGAAAAATTACCTAAAAATTGGTCCAACCCGCACCGCATACACTCCTACTCGATACCAATCCAATAAAGTTGGGTACTCGACTAATCGGGTACCCGAAATCGGATACTCGATTTTTTTCTTTTTTGTAATTTAGATATAAAGGAAAGTTGGAGCAACAAAAAAATATTTAAAAATATGATTTTCTTTTGATAACTTTATATTTATAAATTATAATTTTTATGCATGATATGATTTTATTTTCTAAATACAAAAAAATTAATATCAAATTATGATATTAATTTAATAGTATTAAGAATAGGATAACATCATAATTAATTCAAATTAATTGACAAAGTAATCCAAAACCTAATATAAATAGATCGATCAACTCATATATTATTCTCTTTTTTACTTTACTACTTTACTAGTAACAACAAATATGTAATTCTGAAATTTTTATTATTTTTAATTAAATGTCGGGTACCCAACTAACCCAATCGGGTACTTTTCTCTATCCGATAACCGACTCGATCAATTCAAAATCGGGTTCGGATAACCCAAAACCCGAAAAAATTAAAAATTAACCAACTCGAATAACCTGAACCCATTCAGATCAGGTCGGGAGCTGAATAACCCGATCCAAACGCCCACCCTAAGTGCGAATGACACTGAACCGGCTCTTTGTTTAACAAAAACAACAATATTGTTATTCAAACAGTTCATGCTATAATTTGAGAGTAGTTTATGGGGTGTAAAAGCAATTAAGAAGAAGGGTAACAGCTTACCACATGGCTGCAGAACTTCTTAGTTTCTGGATTAATGGCCATAACAGAAGTACCAGTGAAGACTAATTCTGGTTTCCAAGGTAAAAGAAGGAATCTCATTACCATAGTCCACCTCGTAGTTATCTCATAAGGTCCTGTCTACAGAAACTCATTCAGTCAGGGAAGAATTATTACATGTACAATAAATATCTTCTTATTACTAATTACCAATTAATTGTTTTTTATTTACAAATTCAAGTTTAATAGTAATGGTCTATTTATTTTATTCTAAAACTTCCTACATACAATAGTAAGTAGCAATTTATGTTATATTTTAGAATTTTTTGACATCATATAATGCATTTTTTCTTCGTATTGTACGACACTAGAAAAAAAATCAATATTAGCTACATTTTTAATGATCATAGCTAAAAACTGTGGTAAATAACTATTATTAACTACGGTTTAATAAAAATCGATACAAAAACTAGCTTTTCCACCATGAAAAACTTATTTGCCACGGCTTTTAGCCGTGGTAAAAACATTCGCCATGCTTTTAGCCATGACAAATGTTTTAGCCACCATCGTAAAAACCACGGCCGTCAACCGTTGTTGGCCGTGGTCAATGACTATTCGCTACGTTTATTAAGTATTAGCCATAGCAATTAGTCATAATTAAATATCTTATTTTTTGTAGTGCGATAATATCTTGATATGTCACGTCCCATGTGGAACAAACCCTATATACCGATATTATCGCCAATACGAGGACTTTGAACTATGCTTTGACCATCAGCTTGAAAATCAAACTTCTTAGAGCTTGTTCTCCCTAGAGACACAGAGAGAACGAAGAACTTTGAAGATATCAAAACCTGCTTAATCCAGTGCAACTTGAAATAATCAGCACTGAAGAACTTCCCCAACATGGCAATGTTAAAAAGATATCCACTTCTACTGTCATGCTTTGTGATGGGGTCTCTGAACTTTATACTCTCATCGTACGCAGTTTGATCGATCCCTTGATCGTCGTCAAACACGTGGGGAACATCCTCGTACAAGAAATCCACCAGTTCTTGCACGTCAAAGGTGGTGGGTTCCGGCGAGCTCTGTTCTCGGGCTATGTCTCTTAGCCTAACCACCCACTTCAAAGTCTGCCGGACTTTGAGTGGTGGTGGACGGAAAAATGGGGTGGTGGTGGTGGTGCTCTGCCTGGTGGTTGGCCGTGGAACGGTGGATGAGAAATGTAAGGTGGCCATTTTGTGCTAGTAAAGGTAGTTTTGGTAGGTAGAACTCTTTATTTAGGGGATGGTTGAACACTTTTTTATCTGCACTCAAAATATTTCTTTGGTCGAGTATTAGGGCATAATACACTAGAAAAAAAATTAATATTAGTTATATTTTTAATGACCATAGCTAAAAAGCGTGGTAAATAATTATTATTAACTATGGTTAAATAAAAACCGATGCAAAAACTAGCTTTTCCACCATGAAAAACTTATTTGCCTTAGCCGTGGTAAAAACATTCGCTATGGCTTTTAGCCACCCTTGCAAAAATTACGCCGACAACCGTTGCGTGGCCGTGATCAATGACTATTCGCTACGATTATTTAGTATTAACCATGGCAATTACCCATGGTTAAATATCATATTTTTTGTAGTGATAGTAGATGCATTATAATTAAACTAATTCATGCGGTTTTCGAAATCAATATAAAAATACTACTCAATCAACAAATTATTTCTTAAGTAAATAAATTAAATATTTTCTCATATATTCTTTTTTAATAACATATAAGATACTTTATAAATTGCTTATAACTTTCTAGAGTAATTTTTGAAAATATTACTATTATACAATGCATTAAACATATTAAATATATATATATATATATATATATTGAAGGTCAAATTTGTCATAGAAGTTATTTCATTTCATTACTAACCATTCCTTTCTAGTTATCAATATGTGAATGGAATCAACTAAAGAATGAAAATTTCATTACTTTCTAATTTTTTGTGTATACCACTCATACGAGTGTTATTCAAATATGATTCATTTTTCATCCTTATTCCATTCATAAATTCATTCCGTTTTCACTAATTTTCGTTCCTATGTACCAATCATGCTCCTAATGTTATTCGTATTAAATGCAAATAAATATTAATATTTATATTATATTATAGTTCATTATTATCTAGAATAATATACCATGGTACTAAGTATCATATTGAAATGCAAAAATTTAGCATCCCATCCCAATGAACAAAAAAATTCGTTATGATGGTACAAATTCTTCGTCAAAATTTATATTATTTTGTCAAAATGCATATTGTGGAGTATATCAAACTTATTCTTCTTATTTTAATATCCAAAAAGCTTTAAAATTCTAAATGCTGCATTATTCAACATCTTATTTCTTAGTAAGACATATCATATTTAAATAGTATTAATTGTTATGTGTTAGGACCAACTTTTTTATTATTGCAACAATGTGATGCAACTATATAGAGATATGCTCTAATGATTAAAGATAATAAAAATGGCTCAAATTGAAATTAATCCTTGAATTTCAAACTTCTTATCTACATTAATTATGTATATTGCATTGATTAAATTATAAAAATTATAATAAATTCTTAGAAAAAGATTTACTCAATTAATACTTATTAGCTCAATTTTTCGTACATAATCCATTGTATACAATTGTATAGAGTAATTACCTTTTTAGGATTTTTGTTATACATTTGTAATAAATTTTTACATCTTTGACTCTTTTCTTATTTTGATATTGTAATTTACTTTTTTTATTAACTTATTGTGTATTTTTAATCAATTGTCCAATATATATATCCAACTCTCTTAAAATGTCTTAGAATTCTAAATCTAGAATATTACTATAAGTTCATTATAGTGTATACATACGCTATACATACTTAAATATATACGTACATTGTTTGAAAATTTGAATTTACAGAGTTGGCATTTATTATTAATAAATAACCTTTTATCCCAGGATTAGCATCTAAAATCCTACTTTAGTATCTTTAAATAAAATTTTATTTAATGTAAGTAATTATGTAGTTGATAAATTGCATATTACGGAATTGTAATTATTTTTGGTACTGCTGTTTTAGTTAGACTAGTTTTATTAATTATAATCACTTTTAGTTAGCAACTTATGTTTTTAGCTAAAAAATGTCTAAAAATAATTTTAACACTTCTTTCATTAAATACTAAGTCTATATAATTATTTTATTCTTGTTCCGGTCCTAAAGTTTTGGAGGTCTAAATTGTATCCTACAAGATGAAATATTTAAGTATTACCTAATATTACGTACACTAATTAATGTAATTTTAATAGATATTCGTGTAGTGATATTATGTTATAAACAATAATTAAGAAACACAAAATACTTTGTGATAATCGTACTCTTATAAGAGGGGTTTTGCATATATATATATATATATATATATATAACACTTAGATAGAAAACATAGATAAATTTCATAGATTCTTAGGAAGAAAAAACGAAAATAAGTATAACACATACAAAGAAAATTTACTTGGAAAGCTAATTATAAGAATTAGTAGTTCTAAGGTGAATCTAAACCATTCAATGAATTTTCAAAATCTTATTGCAGAACTATTAAGTTGAATGTTTTCAAATAATATATTTTACAAATTCAAGATATTACAAAAATTTAATTTAGATAACAACTATTATTAATTGATATAAGTACCATTAAGAATAGCATTTAAATACACTTTACCCCTTCAACTATATCAAATATATTATTTAATTACCCCGTTAAACTAATAAGTGTAACATTTAACCCCTTTGATTGAGTTTTTAACAAAATTACCCTCATACTATATACATATATGATGCACAAAGATTGTTTAATATTTTGCACCTTATGTTGAAATTCAAATCTTTCTTAATTAGGGCACTACAGTAACTTATGTAATTTATATTTGAAAGAGTAAAGGTCAAATAATAACTGAGAATATTAAATGCACAAAAACATTTAACATAAGAAGTTCGTCTTATTTTTTATTTTAAAATTAAATTATTAGCTATTTGATTAAGTAAGTAGATTTTCTTTTAGCTTAAAGATGAATATATCTCGATATATATTTCTAAAAAATTAAATAGAAGTATATGGATCCATTTTTTTGAAAAGAGACCAAAATTTTGTTATACATATATATATATATATATATAGCTTTGTCAATATTTATTTTAAAAAACATATCTCAGTTAAGGGTTTATAATTATATACTCTTCTTTTAAGGTTAACTCCTTGCTAATTAATAATTTCTTTTTAAGATCAAGTAGCCAACCGAATAGTTTTAACTATATTTAGTAGTATTTGTACATCTATTACACTATTCTACTAATTTAGATTTGAACCACTTAAATTGTGATTTACTTTTTCTATAATATAACTAAAATATAATTTTTTTCTTCTAGTAAAAAATAATTTCATGTTGATTTAGTATACATTATACAATGTATAAAGTTTACTTATAAATTTATGTCAAAACTTAGTGATTTTCATGAATTAATCTAAAGATGATGATAATAATAATAATAACAATAATAATAATAATAATAATAATAATAATGACGATGATGATGGTAACATGATTGAACAATTTTAATGATTTTTATTGTTATTTATTATATATAATGAGATCAACAAGCTTAATCAACATTTTAATAAGTTTTTAATAATTTTTTTAAAACAATTATTTAATATAACACATGTGAATTCTATGTTATATTTTAATATCTATTTATAACCTCTTGTACTTTTTTAAATTGACAAGTCCTAATAATTAACTTATGATTTTTTATATTTATTTGTGAGTTTTATACTTATATCAAAATACATGGTATACATTATACAATATATAAATTTTACTTATAAATTTATATCAAAACTTAGTGATTCCCATGAATTAATCTAAAGATGATGATGATCATGATGATAATAATAATAACAATAACAACAACAACAACAACATCAACAACAATAATAATAATAATGAAATCAACAAATTTAATCAACAGTTTAGCAAGTTTTAATATTTTTTTAATATGACACATATAAATTTTATGTTATATTTTAATATTTATTTGTAATCTCTTATACTTTTTAAAATTGACAAGTCCTAATAATTAATTTATATATACATATTCTATACTATTATAATTTATAATAATATAATTTTATTAAAAAAGTACACTAATAATTAAAAAATATAGCAATAGTTACGAGTTTGAGGAGCTTGAAGTCAGCTGGAGCTGAATCTAGCTCTAGCTCGAGCTCATTAGGCAAGATTCGAGCTCGAACTGTAGGAGCTCGTCGAGCTCGAGCCATGCCTCTCAAAATCGAGATCGAGCTCAACTCGTTGCCACCCCTAAATTAGATATAACCTCAAAGGGTATCAAAGTAATTACCCTTTTCAAATTAGGGAGGGAATTGCAAATTTTAATGGTAAAGGAATGTTTTCTATACCACCTTTATAACACAAGGGGTTAAACTGAATTTAACCCTACTTTTTAATTCAACTGCCTCTTAGTATCTTTATATAATTGAAGAGCACCTTCTCGTGTCTTCAATAATTTGGTCTGTCAAACTTTTTTATTTAATTTTTCTCTGCTCTCTTTTCTTAACTTTTTATTTTTTCTATTCTCAACTTCCACGTCCAGTTTTCTTGCTAACTTTTTCAATAATAATTTTTTATGACTTTCTTATATTTTTTTATTTAATTAATTAATATAAATTTTCTAAAATAATAATAAATTTTTAAAATCCAAATTAATTATGCACACATATTTACTTGTGCCACATATACTAAGTACTTTTATTATCAATTGACATCAAAACAGGTCCTCAATACTTCACTAACAAACTAAGGGCATGTTTACTACTCATGATTAGGTTTAATTTATAGCCTAATCACTCCCAAACCTATGTTTAATTGAAAAAGTACAAATCAAGGGCCCTTGAGGTGGTATTCAAATCATCCAAAAATTGAGCCAAATTATAATTTGTGCATTGGTCCATATAGCCCTTTGATTGCGTATTATATTTACTTTAATATCCTCAAGTGTAAAAAAAAACTATAATTTTCCCCTAGAGTCGGTTTATGTTAGCATACAATCCTACAACATATCATAGTAAGTAAACAAAATATTATATTAACCTACAATCATTTATCCGAAATAATATCATTCATTAATCTATCACATCATAATCACATTCAAAGTAGCAAACATGCCCTAAGGGACAAAGATCGGGAAAATTGTATTTTACGTCCGATAACTTACATCGTTTGTAATTTTGGTCCCATTAATTTTTGACGTAGCAATTTTAGTCCCATAAGTCCACAAACGTTGCAATTTTGGTCTCATTGACAAAATTCGTTAAAATTTTTACGGAAAGAACACGTGCTCCGTTAAGTCCGTAAGTCACATCTAATGAAACGTTGCAATTTTAGTCCTATAAGTCCACAAACGTTGCAATTTTAGTCCCATGCACGTGCTCCTTCCTTTAAAATTTTAACGGATTTCGTCAATGGGACTAAAATTGCAACGTTTGTGGACTTATGGGACTAAAATTTCTACGTCAAAAATTAATGGGACCAAAATCACAAACGATGTAAGTTATGGAATGTAAAATGCAATTTTCCCGACAAAGATCCAATGGTGTCTTGAGTTTCAATATTTATGCAGAGGCTCAATCTTATAACTGTCCACCACACTTCAATAGAACAAACTACGCTACCCGGAAGAATCAGATACAATAGTACTTCATTGCTAACTTTGATCTTGGGATTATTGTCAGAAAAGGACCTAACACACCTATTAAGATCTCAAAGGGACTAAAGGATTAAGAGAACGACGTGAATTAAGAAATTTATCTCCACGAAAGCCAAGGCCAAAAACATTCTATCCTGTGCTTTTACTAGAAAAGAATACAATTGGCTCAGAGCATGAAGAAACGAGTCAAGTCAGACAAGAAAAAATGGCACGTCTCATTTCATCGGTACTAGATGTTGAGAACGAAATCGAGTGTGGTTATCTAGCCCAAACCTGGTCCGGCCAACCTGAACCAATTATATGGTAAATACAATACATTTGGTGTGTGATTGGTGTACAGTTCAGAAAAAATGACCAATCACATAACAAGTGTATCGAACTTGCTCTATGATTAATTTGGTTCGATCAAACCTGATTCGTACAAAAATTGTCCCTCACAAAGTCCCGTCTACAGCATTAGAGATCAAATCAACAGACTAAACTATTCTGTGAGTAGGCCAATGTAACTATAATTTGTTACCGAGTTGATATGTCAATTCACTTGTAGGATACAACAAGCTCCCTGAAATCTGGAAATACCAATTTCGAAAATTTCCCTCAAGAACATACAGAAAAAAGATTTTATGTGAATACAGATTTCATCCCCTAAATTTTGCCATTTGACACTTAGTATTTATAGACATTTTGATCATTTTCCCAAACCATTGCAATGTTTAAATTGCATATTGGTTCATAACTATTGCAATGTTCTATACAAGAAAGCTGCATAACTGTGCAACCATTGTAATGTTTCGCATTATCCATATTTTTCCAACGTGGGGAGCAAAATATATCCATATTTTTATGTAGAGTTAATTACACTCACTTTCCCTGCTACTATGGGAATATACAAATTCCCCCTTCTTATTATGAAAATTACAAATTACCCCCTCTGGCTAACAGGTGTTAGTCAAATTTAATAATTGGTGCTTAAATGACCATTTTTCCCTCATTTATAAAACTAAAAATAATTCTATAAAATTAATAATAGAAGCATTTTCTTATTTTCTTTATTTGAAATAAAAAGAATGAAAAAAGTCTTTTCTCGATTAATTTAGAAATATACTTATGACTTTAATTTTTTAGGAATTGTAATGTATAGAATTTTATGAATTAAAATACACTAAAATTGACTTGTTTAAATTTTTATTTGACATAGTAAAATTGGCTAAACTAATTGAAATTTGCCTCAATATTTTTAACATTTGAATAATATAAGCTTTATTTTATTACTTGCTATAAAACAATGTAATTTCAACAAAAATTCAAGCCTTGATGATTGTTATGAATAGAAATTAATATCAGAACCTACATATATACAATATGTGATTAAAAAAAGGTTATAAAATAATATACTAAAAGTTACGAGTTTACACCCTTATTAACTTTAAAAATAACAAATTATCCCTTAAGGGTATTTATGTAATAGAAAATAGAGCTATTCAGGTTGAGGGTATTACAGGAAGTTTAGACTACTTTTTTAATGACATCAGCAAAATCCATTAAATTGACTAACGAAAGGGACAATTTGTAAGGTGGATATATTTGAAAGAAAAGTTTATGTAATTTTTACAGTAACAAAAGAAATTTGTATATTATCGTAATAGGAGGGAAGGTAAGTGTAATTAACCCTTCTATTTACAAGCTATTTCCAGCAGTGACAACTGAAGTTTATGATTCCAACAACAGCCAATACCTTGAACAAACAAACACACAAATGCAATAATCCAAAACAACATGGGAGAAATCAAATAAGGGTAATTCAATTCTAGAACAGCAAATTCATCAAAACATTGGTACCAATTGACGCATAAAGAAAGAAAACCACCAAGTGAAATCATTTCAATTAATCCGTTCTTGCGTGCTTTTTCATTGGGATAAATGCAATTTACCCCATATAAAAAATAATAAAAAATTCCTGTGATCTTAAAATGAACCAATTATTTCCTATGTTTTCCCTTGATAGATGATAATTTGCTTCATTTTTCAAAAACTTGCTAATTATTTTTTCTCAAAAATTTTTAATCATTTTTTATATCACATGGTAAATTGCATTTATCCCGTTTTTCATTCCCAATTTGGTAGAGCATTTCTTCCCCAATAAACACAGAGAGAACAAAAAAGTGCTGGTAAGCGTACCTGTTTAACCCAGTGCAACTTAAAATCAGGGCTGAAGAGCGTCTTCAACATGGCGATGTTGAAAAGGTATCCGCTTATACTGTCGTGCTTTGTGATGGGGTCTCTGAACTTGACACGGTCGTCGTACGCCGTTCGGTCGATCCCTTGATCGTCGAACAGGTGGGGAAGATCCTCGTACAAGAAATCCACCAATTCTTGCGCGTCAAAGGTTGTGGGTTTTGGCGGGCTTTGTTCTTGGGCTATGTTTCTTTGCCTAACAACCCACTTCAAAGTCTTCTGTGGGGGTAAGGTTTTGGCTTTGGTTGTGAGCTTGGGTGGTGAAAGGAAGAAGGTGTTGGGACTGCTGGTGGTGGTGGCGGCACTCCGCCGGGTGCTTGCCCGTGGAACGGTGGCGGAGAAATGTGAGGTGGCCATTTTTGCTTGTAAAGGTAGTTTTGGTAGTTAGTACTCTTTTTATGGTAGATGATAATTTCACTTTGAATTTTGTGGCTAAGAGCAAATCCAAATGAACACTACTTTCTCTTTGCCCCCTCTTTCTTTCTTTCTTTTTTTTCCTTTTTTTTTTTTATAATTTTTTATCTATACTATTAATTTTTTTTTATCCTATCAATTTTTCAATACTTAACGATTTTTTTTCTTCGGATCCTCTCACATTACGATTTTTTCTTTCACAATTTTTTTCTTTATGTTCACACCATAATTCTTTTTTATATGCTCGCGGATATTGTGCACCAACTACTAGTACAAAAATAAAGAATACAAGACCGAAAATTGTAATTTACCCTAATATCATACTTGACCTCTATGTAATGTTCAATAAATTCAGTTGAATTCTATATTTTTTTATATGTATAAAAGACATGAGAGTTAATATTTTAGTTGTTAGTATCATCTCCGAAATATGAATATTATTAATTCGGTTTTATGTAGTATTTCAATTAAAAAGAATGAGATGATATTGAAATTTACCGTCTACAATAAAGAGAAAAAACATTTTAATTGAATAAACAATAACATAACAATCAAAGAAAATGTATGATATATATATCTCTATATATATTCACCCAATCTTGGTATCATACTCTAAAATGAACTTTCTGGTTAATATTTTTTCTTTTGAAGTGGTATGCATGTAATTAAATCAATATCTTAATAGTATATTGGTTCACAAGTATATCAACTTTAAAAAGCACATATAAACAATAAATTAAACATATTTTCTTAAGTTAAAATGTTATAATTAAATATGTACTTAATTTAGTTAAATTTTTAAATAACTTATTACACCGCTCTCCCCTAAGATTTTATGTAATTACACATAAATCTTCTGTAGTTTAAAAAATTACATCTAGTACCCCTGATGTTTGTTTCTGACTAACAAAATAAGTCCCTACGTTATTTAAAATTTATCAAATTTGCTGATATAACAAAAAAATTGGATGAAAATCCACATCTAACCCTGATTGACTTATTACCGACTTATTGAAGGTATACAAATATTTTTATGACCAAACTATCATTATAATCTTTACACACTAATGCATCTAAGGAGGTAAATCTTCATCCTTATAAGGATAATTTAGTCAGAAAAGATTTGTTTGATTTGCAATAAGTTCATCGGTGAAATATAAATTTTCATCTATTTTTTCATTATCGCGAATTCAGTTAATTTTGATTAATAAATGAACTGACTTATTAGATAAAACAAATCTTATTAAGTGTAATTTTTCATACTATAAAGAATTTACGTGTAATTAAATAAAGCCTGGGATGTGGCCATTGTAAGGATCCCTAACTTATTTATTCCCAGAAAGCAATATTTCCATTTAAAAAATCTTCTAAAAAAAATTAATGAAGTTATTAACCATTTATTCAAAAGAAACTGAAAGCGATGATACCAAAGAAGTTGAGGGGACCTTCACTCCAAGCCCAAGACCCGAGTAGAAAGGACAACCTTGCGGCAGCCTACCGGCGGAATGGCCACGGCCGGCGGAGGCAACAAGAAACGCCGCGGCAGAAGGAAAGGCAAGAAGAAGAGGGTCAAGACCAAAACCCAAGCCAATCTCATCAATTCCCAGTCCAGCCACCACAAACATCTCTCCAAAACAATCCCCCTGCTGATCTCCGCCACCTCCGCCGCCCACTCCTTCCTCCTCCGCCACGACCTCCACCTCTTGCCCTCACAGTCCTTGTCCTTGGAATCCCTGCTCTCCGCCACCTCTCGCTCACTTTCCCGTCTTCTCTCGCTCCTATCCTTCCCTGTACCTCCTATCCCTCCTCCACCCCCGCCCCCTGAGCAAAATTGGTTTGATTCTTTCCTCTCCTCTTCTCCTGATTACGATTCGAGATGGGTTCAGTTCTTCAACCTCTCTAAGCCTTCTTTCACTCTCCTCCTCCGCCTCCTCACCCCTTCTTTGACCTCATCTTTCCATCCCTTGCCCCCCAATGCCGCCCTCGCCGCGACCCTTTTCCGATTGTCTCATGCCGCATCCTTCTCTGCTGTTTCACGACGCTTCTCTCTTGACTCTTCCACCGCTTGTAGAGCTTTTTATTCTGTATGCAAAGCCATTGTGGAAAATCTTGGTCATTTGTTTGAGTTCAACTCGGATATCAATAGGATTATAGTGGGTTTTGGGTGGATTTCGTTGCCCAACTGTTGTGGAGTTTTGGGGATTGAGAAGTTTGAACTGGAAGGCCATTTGATGGGTGAGAATGGGTCTTTGTTAGTTCAGGCTTTGGTGGACTCTGAAGGGAGGTTCTTAGATGTGTCTGCTGGCTGGCCTGGGACTAACAAACCTGAAGATATATTGAAAAGGTCGAAGCTGTTCTCCGGTATTGAGGAGTCAAAGAACTACTTGAATGGGCCGTCTTTCGAGTTAAATTCTGGCAATTCAATTCCCCAGTACATTTTAGGTGATTCATGTTATCCGCTTTTACCTTGGCTTTTGACGCCGTATAGCGAAAACAACAGGGAGTTGAGTTCTTCAGAAACAGCATTCAATGAGGTGCATCATAGAGGGATGGAGTTGATGGGGATGGCGTTCGCAAAGGTTAAGCAAAGATGGAAGCTTGTGGGGAAGAAATGGAAGGAGCAATGTATTGAGGCTTTTCCCTTTGTAATTGTTTCATGTTGTTTACTGCACAATTTTCTCATCAAGTGCAGTGAGATATTGCCAGAAGAACATGCCGAGGGCTATAGGGATGGAGGGTTTCCTGTATTCGATGGAGAGGACAATGAAAGTGGGAAGAGAATTAGGGATGCACTTGCTTCGCACTTGAGTCGGGTAAGTCAGAGATCATAGATGTTGTAGCACTTGTTGAGATACATGTAATGTAGTCTTTTCTAACTTTAATGGATCCAAGCTTCCAAATGCATTTCTGGTTTGGCTTTTTGATGTGCTTCCGTCTATGGTTCTCTTTTCGTTTTCCTTGTAATTATCTGAAATGCAATTGGAATGTCAGTTGTTTGGAACTATACTTTCTGATGCTTTTATCATTCCGTGCTCGGTTCCATAGTCTTAGGAAGCCTGTGTATAGAAAGAAAACCAGAAATGAAGCATAATTAGTAATATGAGTGACTACATAAATTGATCTGGCTGGTCCTTTACTCTTCTAAACCCTCACCAGGTAGGTAAAACTTTACTTGTCTGCTGCTGGTGGAAAAATTTCAGTAAGATAAAGGTCATATCTATTTCTAGAGTTTGAAAATGTAAGGCAGATACCATACCAGATAGTGGTAGGGTGAATGGGGTACGAAGCAGTATTTGGCGCATAAAGTTCTTTTCTTTGGTTGTCAATGTGACAACATGGTTAGAAGTTATGAAGTAACGATAAACAAATAGTTGATAAAATATGTCTGACGGTTGGGGCTTTTCCAAGTACATGTAATGGTCAGAACTTTCCATGGGAGTTTTCTGGTGCTATTAGGATCTTGGATTCTTGGTATGGCTGATGTTATCACTATTTTCTTGCAGTTAAACCCAAATTTCCTTTATACTAAGCTAAATGGATTCTGTGAAGAATAATGACCTCCCAAGTACTATGGAGTGATGATTCATTATCAGGATGGTGTATTGAAGACAGTCTATTGTTTGCCATAGTAGGCGAAATTAGAACCTAAGAGAGCTTGTTGGAACTAGAACCGCTTTCTTGATGATCATTAACACTGTTTCCCAACATTTTAACCCATCTTGGTCCCGGCCCAGGATTTTTTTCGCCAATTTTCCTTTTCATTTGCATAAAAATTGCTGTACCTGATCTGCTTTACACAGTAAGTAATTTTTCTTACTTCCCTCACTAAGGCTACAGTCCCTGCCTCATTCCGAAGCATGTGGGAATTCAAGCCCACCTGTTTCTGTATGCGTCTGTACCTGATTGTTGAAATATTACACTTTTCTTCATTGCGCTACTGACATATTTCTCTAGGATGATCCTGTGATTTTTTACTTCTTACTAACATAACACCAAGAACATCAATTTCGCCCAATTTCAGAATATGTATTACTTTTGCAAAGGTCATGTACATGCGACTAAAAAGAGTAGGCAGACCACTCAATAACTTGTTAACTAATGAAAGTTATTTCATATTGCTTGTCAAAAAAATACCATGCTTTTGTCATTATCCTAAGTGCAAGGTATGGGACTTGGATCCGACATTGATATTAGGGTAGGTTTATATGGTTTTGGGCTCTCCACTTTTGTGGTAGGGTTCTCGTACGTCATTCAGCATAATCATATTGCTAATGTAGACTCCTCATCTCCCTGTTCTAGCTAATCAAAAGATAAGCATGAGCTATAGTTGATTCAAAGTTCGAATAGCTGAATGATTATGCTGTTCTCTTGTTGTCATTCTTAGAAATCCACTCTGTTGACATCCAACTAGAGTCAATATTGCTCATAACTCTCATCACTATGCCATAATCCATGGAAGTTGCAACAATGATGATTTTCTCATGTTTCCAAAGGAAAGGATTGCTCATATTATCGCATTCTAAAATCTAAAATACAGAATGGAGATTTCCTCTTCAAATGAACTGCCTATAGATTATCATGCAACAGTATATTTTTTTGTCTTCTTCCAGCAGAGGAAGCTTGAAAACTTTCAGTGAAACACGGGACATAAATTCAACCAGTTGCTAGCAAATAGTGATATTGTTTAAATAGTTTCACCTCTTGCATGAATAGGTTCTCATACATATAGCTGGAAGACAGATGTTAACTTAAGATGAACCTTTACCTAGACAGGAACTTGCATAAGAAATTTTGCTGGAAACGGTGAAATTTACACAACGTTTGGACCTGTACTTAGAGGAACGCCTAATGCAAGTCATGAGTTTCGAGTTATGCAAGAATTACATTTCAGGACTGATATAGTTCGACAGGTGCAGTGGAGTTGTCTACATATGTTCCCGAAGGTAAAACCATATATTTTGTGAATAAGGATTAATTGGATAGCTGCTGTAAATTGTACAAGAGACTGAGAAGCTCCTGCACAAAAATCTCATATTGAATACGAGCATCCTCTTTCTCATTATTAGATATGTTAGAATCAATGCTCTGATTCAATATCAATACAATCCTTGGTGATGGAGGTCCACAAAACCATCAATATGCTAGTACTCCTGATCTTTGTTTTCCTCATCTTTTGGTATCAATACACCGATTATTGCACAGGTATAGTACATGAACCTCAAGGTTCCAGATTCTTAAGTTTGATTACAGTGAGCAGGTTGCACGCAAAAGACCAATCTCCCTGTAATATGGTTACCTTGCAGGAAACAAATTTGACCATAACTTAGTGTGTATTTTATCCAGTTTCGTATGCTGCTAGAGTTAAATTGCCTCCACCATCTAATATCACCGGGCAACGAGCTCAAGCAGTTCGTTGCGTGTTGCTTGTTAGCCCTCCTTTATTGAGATGCTCATGCTTTATGTTGGATGGACTGAACTCTGAAGCAAGAAAACTAGGAGGTGTGGAGTCGTGCAAAGTGATCTTAGATATAAAGGGAACGAGAGGTTGTAAAGTTTGCTTCTGGAATTTACTTTACTGTCTCCAGAGCAGCGTTCTCTTCTCCATTCAGGCAAAATTGGATGGTCCCTATGTGGGTTCTGTTGCCGTTGGATCAACATGATGTCGTTTATGTTATCCGACAACCGATGGCCTGTATGAACACAATTCACGTAAACGACATCTCTATACCCATCCATCCTGAAAGCTTGCCCGATAAATGGTCATCGGCGTAGCTATACTTAGCATAGATTGTCTGCATAGTTCAAATATTCACACTACTATATTGTATTCCTTGATAGCATCAGATAGATTCTTGTTTTATTTCAGGTGATAATTATATTTACACTCTCGATCCATGGTCTATTTATACAATTCAATCCTGTTTTTTGCGTGATTTACAGAAATCATCCCTAGTAGCCAAAAAGTAGGGGTAATTTATGTAATGATGTTGATGTTTTTGGGCCGTGTGTAATTTTTTTAAAAAGTAGGGGTAGTTTGTATAAATGATATTTATGTTTCTTGTGGGTGTGTGTAATTTTTCAAAATGCATGAATGATTTTTGTAAATAGGCATAGATCAAGGGGTGTAGGTGTAATTATACCTTTATTTTAACTGAATAAAAGGTAAAAATTATATATGCTTCTTACACATGTTGTATCATAATATTTGTACTTGTAGAAGATAATAAATATGTAATACGATATATTTATATGTTAGATATATAATATATGGATATGTTTAAATTGAATAAAGTTACTCGCTCTAAGATTCTTAGAGTTGCAAGGGGAAAATATATGAAGAATTTAAATTAGAAGGAAAAATAATTTCAGTTCAATTCAAAAAGAAGATTGAATCGCTGCGTAATTTAAAATTTATGAATCATAGAAACTAGAAAAAAAGGAAAAAATGGGTTGGCCTAAGCTTGGCTTGATTACTATATTTATTAGGTAAAATTGCAAAATTAGTCTTATAAGTATGGGGTGGCAAAATTAGTCCTGTAAATACTGGACTGACAATTTTAGTCCTCTAAGTATTAATTTTGTAGTAATTTTGGTCCTTCCGACCTAAAATTACCAAATTAACACCGGACAAATTGAGGCTTAGGGTTCCAACTGCCAAGTAGACTGAAATAACGAAATGGCATCCTTAAAATCGAGTTTCCCACTGAAACCACCAAATCCAAAATCAACTGACGAAAGAGAGTCGAAATTGTGTGTTTTTCTAGAGAGGAGGAAATGAAGTACAAGCAGATCCGCCCGGGAGCGCGAGCGGAAGCGAGAACGTGCAAATACGTAAATTTATATCGCATAAATGAACGTAATAATCATAAGATCCCAAGGGGTGTACCCTTGGGTGCTCAACCGGCCGTTCTATGTAGGATGTATCAACATAAAACGAATATTGAACATAGGGCATAGAATGGAATAAACTACGAAAGCATATAAACGGTTATCTTTGTAGTTTTTCACGTGTGCCGCTACTTGCGTTGTTCCTCTCCGGAATGTCCACGAAGTTCAAACGTATGAACTCTCCAAAGGTGACCCACACCACACCGGAAGAGATGCTCGTTTTCCTTGCTAGAGGAAAAACGGATCTAGGAGGAAAAGGTTTAAGAAGACAAAACACTATCAATTAGTATTCTTCTTAAACTCACTTTATTCTTCCAATTGATCCTTGATCAAATGAAGAACACAAGTCTTGAGAGGGGTGAAGTGGCCGAGAGTTGAGAGAGAGAGAGGAGTGTGATTTTCTTATTCTTTTCCTAGAAAAGATGAATAATGAATCTTGTTACTTAGGTGTTAGTATATACTCATATATATACATAAATTAATGTGATTATTGGAATGTGTCTAGGTTCATCCAAGGATGTCTAGATACATCCCAATCAATTACCATCAATTCTTCAATCAAGCCTACCATCTCTTAAGGTATGATCAAATCATACCAAAAGGGAGAGGCTTAATTGGAGTTGATTTGTCTCTTACCAAAAGAGACAAGTCAACTACACCTAGCATCCAACATGATTGATTTTTGCTCCCTCCAAGGTAGCAATTTTCGGCCATGCTTGTTTAGGGAAGAAGTCCAACTTCTTCCTATTCCAAAAATAGAATTAACACACCTCTCAGGTCAAAATTTAACGGACCGGGTTCCACTGTAATCCAATTACAACGAATTCAAAATTAAATTCAATTTAATTTAATGTCCACTTAAATAATTCTCGTTGATCTTTTAATCCAATTAAAAGATCCAACATCTCAACTTTCCATATTCATCACAAATCCCATTTATCAATTAAACGAGGGCCCGATACAATATCGGCCTGTCCATCCAATGGACAATCCCTTAAGTAATCCAATTACTTATTCATCCTCTGAAATTGACTCCAAGTCAATTTCTCCACATTCTCAGTGATTTGTGTGTGACCCTTTAGGTTCACCATCAGCTAGACTTGGGCCGGTGTCCCACAAGGGCCCGTTACCATGGGTGGCCGTCTAGCAACGATCCATGGCACTAGAAACTAGGTGAATGTTGGCGTGAATATTTAGGCGCCGATTCCGTATGGGTACAATCCTTTCGTGTACCGTCTCCCGACCTTAGTCTAGGGTATGGAATTGGACGTCGGTTCTCATCCTTGACTAGGCATCTATGCTTAATACTCGAGACTACGCATGCCTCATTACATCGACACAGGAAACCATTTCTTGTTCGACCAACCACTGTGGCCACAAGTTTAAACAGCATGAATGTGTCTTTGAGTGCATAGGAGATACCTCTATCACATACTGACAGGGGACGGATCCTCTTCTTGGAACCTACCGTCCTCGCTACACATTCCGACTGCACTGGACAAGGCTTATAATGATCATCTCACAAAATGATCACCTCTCGCTAGATTCAAGATACAACTGTCCTGTGCACGTGACTGCCATGGTTCCTCAAGTCTAAGGACTACTCCCGTACTATTGAAATTGAAAAAATCCAATCATACCGACCAAGCCTCCAAGGCTTCCATATGATGATCCCGGCAAGTCAGTCCAGTCGGCTCGACCCCAGTCGACCAACCCATCAAGATCGTGTAGGCGTCCCGAGCCTGTCGCCGATGAAACACGGCACTCATTCAATGAACACGACTCTTGATGCAAGTCTCTATAGGACTCTCGATGTCCTGTCTCGAGGTCCTCGATTTGGAACATTTCAGACCTAACTCTTAATCAGTTGATTTCATGACCACCATCCAATGCGTGGCCCAATTGCACGAGTTGTTAATCGTGGTCTGTGGCCTTTGTTGCGATATATGTAAACCACCATTTTAGCATATGAAAAATGAACGCAACAAGGAGAATACCGAAGTAACGAAACTTATTTTATTCATTACATAATATTAGATTACATCAAGTTGTCAAATAGGTTTACAAAATGCCAAACCTATTGGCTTTCTGGTCACCTATTCTAACAGAAAGAATGATCCTAGCAATGCCTCTACGAGACCCTGAGTATAACGATTTCTCCCCACCTCCGTATGGTAAGATTTCTAAAGTTTTGAAATGGGTTAGTTTCTGAGTTTTGTTTGTATTCCAAGGAAGTTTTTGAGTTTTGGTGTGATATATGTATATTTTATTTCCTTTGTGATAGTTTATACTATATAATATATGAAGTAGTGGTCCATTGACAGAAAATGGTCTGAGGTCCCAAAGTGTCTGAGTTTTGTTTTTTTATTATTACTTCGTTTTGGGATGTTATTGTTTTGAATGTATGAAATTTTCTGGATTTTTTTTCTTTAGTAAATGTTAACTGTATTTTGTAAAAAAAATTATTTTTACAAATAATAATGATGGTATGTTGGCAATTATTACATTGCATTTTTGGGGGAATATGCTGTACAAGTTTGATTATGTTGATGTGTATGAGATGACTATTGCTAAACTGTATAGAATGTCTGAGGAGGTTGGGTTTTTGGGTAATAGAACATATTACACAAAGGTGGGGGATGTGTATTAAAGTGGTGACTAGGCCTTGTTTGATATTTGTGTTGGACAACCCCCTGAGGATGAAAGCAATATATATGTTGAAATTGATGGCAATGTAATGGGTGATCAAGATGGGGGGTTAAATGACACAATTGAATCTGAGGACTTTGATGATAGTGATTTTGACATGAATACTGATGATGATCAACTTGAGATAACTAGTGAGGGTAGTTATGATGTGTGTCTGAAAAAAAAAAATAGAAAGAGAAGTGGAGGAGATGAATATGAAAGAGGCCACAAATAAAAATGGAGAGGGTGAAGAGGATATCAATGAAGTTGGTGAAGATGATATTGTTGGGAGTGATGATGAGTTTGAAAACCATAAAGGGTTTGATGAAGAGGAGTTGGGAGAAAAATATATTGTCTTCAATTCTGTAGAACAATATGATTCTACCTTTAAATTAGGTATGATCTTCAGTACTAAAACCGAGTTTAGGAATGCAGTGCATAGTCATGCAATAAAAACAAGAAGACATATGAGAATTACAAAAAATGATAGAATCAAAGTGTATGCTAAGTGTGGTAAGGATAATTTTCAACGGAGGATACATGCACACAAGGTTAGTGATGAATGCACTTTTCAAATAAGACAATATAATTTCAAACACACTTGCGGGAGGGGCTACCATGTGAGAAATATGAAATCGAAGTGGCTTGCAGATAGGTATACTCAAAAATTTAGGAGTGATCCAAAGAGAAATGTCAAGGGCTTTAGAATTGATGCAATCCAAGATTTGAGGATCAATGTGTCACGGGATTAGGCATACAGAGCGAAGAGAAATGCACTAAAATCCATAGAGGGTAGTCTAGATGTACAATATTCCATGCTGCAAGATTATACCAATAAATTGAGAAGAAGTAATCTAGATTCTACTGTGTTTTAGGGATGACTCCTGATCAAAAGTTTCGAAAGTTTCTATATTTGTTTTGCTGCATTGAAGTCAGGCTTTAATTGGTGGGGGGGGGGGGGGGGGGGTGGTTTAGGCATGTGGTTGGGGTTGATGGATGTCATCTCAAGGGTCCTTTTGGAGGGATTTTATTAACTGCAGTAGGATTAGACCTCGGCAATAATATATATCCAGTGGCATATGTTGTGGTAGTAAAAGAAATGATGGTCACTTGGGATTGGTTTCTGACACTATTGAGGTCTGATTTGAGTGTAATTAGAGATGGTGAGTGGTGTTTCATCTAAGATAAGCAGAAGGGCTTGGTCAGGCATTTGAGGATGTATTTCTTAATGCAGACCACATGTTCTATGTTAGACATCTACACTCAAATTTGAAAAATGTAGGATATAGGGGTTTGACATTTAAGAACTGTTTGTGGAAGGCTGCACGAGCTAGTACTCCAAATGAGTTCACTAATGCAATGGCCCAGGTGGCTATACTTGATAAATTTGATGCTGAATGGTTTGAAGATAAACCACCCACTGAATGGAGTAGATCACATTTCAAACCTGACTTCAAGTGTGATGTCTTGCTGAATAATTGTTGTAAAACATTTAACTCTAATATTTTTTAGGCAAGGGAGAAGCCTATTGTCACAATGCTCAAATGGATCAAAGAAAATTTAATGAGAAGACTTTAGGAAAATAGGTATAGGGCAGAAAAATGGACTGGTGTGTTATGTCCTAATATAAAATAATTGCGGAGAAGAATGTGAAAAAGTCTGCAGATTGTATCCCTATCAAAGGTAGCTCATTCCATTTTCAACTTAACTATTTTGATGGTTCACAACACTCGGTGGATTTGAATCTTAAAAGTTATTCATGTAGAAAGTGGGATTTGAATGGCATCCCATGTAACATGCTTGTAGTGTCATACTGTGCAAAGTTGAGGATCCAATTGAATATGTGCATGAATGCTACTTAGTGGCCACATATAGGAGTGTGTATAAGCCTGCAGTTATGCCAGTTGTTGGCAAACATGAATGGGTTGAGACAAATGGCATCCCTCCTTTGTCACCTAATTTTGATAGGGGCTGGTAGATTACCTAAATCCAGAAGGAGGGAACCTGATGGGGGTGGTGTTGAAACAAAAAAAAGAGATGAAAAGGCAAGTCGCAAAATAGGTTAAAGAGGGTGCAGGCTATAGTGAAGTGCAACAAATGTGGTGGAGAGAAACTCAATGCTAGAGATGTCCAATGAAGAAGCAAGCAGACTTAGAATCTGTTGATGTATTCAATCAAGTCACACAACAAATCACATCTCCATATTCTCATGCAAGCAAAAAACAGAAGGTTGAAGTCAATTATAAATTTCATTGCATTGTGTTTTTGTATGCTTATTAATGAAAGTTTCATTTCATAGGTAACAAAGGAACCAAAAACAGTCAAGTGAAAAAGGCAGTAAAATAGACCATTTGGCAAACAAATCTGGAGTGAGTAATCATGAATTACTTTGGTAATATTTCTTTTGATTATATGATCACTAATATTAGTACTTGGCCATTTAGAGGTGCAAGGACAACCCAATGACCGACCTCCAAGTAAATTGCCTAATCTAAGCCAAGAGACTGCATCAACAGTAAGTAATTTGCACTTAAAAATTAGTCATACAACTTTTCCAGATCATTTATTCATCCAACTTAATTTTGATTACAGATACCTCAATCCATCAAACCAACACCTTTCAAGCCACCAAGCTTCAAAATGCCCCCCTTTAAACCACTTGCACACAAGCAACCTTAGATGCCAGCATACAAGACTTCTACACCTCAACTCCAAACTACTTGTAGGGCTCCTTCACCCAATACAAATACTATCCCTCAACCACCACCTCTTCAGCCGTCAGCATCAAAGGTGAATATTAGAGCACCACCAAGATGGAGTGGGAGACAACAAGTATATCTAGAACAACCACTTACTCCAAACTCTCAGTCTGTTGTATCAAACTGCACTTTTTTGGAAAAAGATAGCAAAAAGTATGTTACATTGTCAAAGTTGCATGCAGTTCTATCTCAAACTAAGGGTAAGAGTGGAAAATCCAAGAAGAAAGATGGGAGGAATACACCATTTGTCTAGCGTAATTTTGTTGAATTGATGGGAGGAATTGGAATGGTTTTTGACTTCAGATGGACCAGTTTTTGTCTACTCCAAACACTGAACGCGTATGTATTTTTTGTCTACTCCTATGACTTGAGATATTCAAGCCATGGAAACATTTGGATATTGATGAAATGAATGTTATTGTTTCTTTTGGTATATTATGTTTCATTTTTTATGAAAGAAACAATGAAAAATATGTTAATGTTAATGGTTGTGTAAGTGATTACATAATGTTAAAATTATCTCTTAATTGCATAATGTAACACAGTGAAGGTTAACAAAACTGACACTGGACATTAACATTAACAAACTGAAACTTGGCAATAACATTAACAAAGTTAGGATACAGGGTACAAAGCTTGCAAATTTAACTAACTTGGCATTCCTACACTAAAACAAAGATCAAGTCCGAGGAGCAGCCACTAGCCCTCTACTGACCCAACTTGCGAAGAACATAACCCATGATGCTACCGGGCAAACTTTAAGCAAAAAAGTTTCTTCTTCAACATCTTTGCTTCGGTCTCCATTCCTTGGAGCTTATATCACAAATCGGGTATGATACATACAGCTCTAGCACACATAGGGGGTCCTCCAACATAAAAAAATTGCCATCTAGTCTTGACCAAACAACACAAACTCAAAAATTCAATTTTCCAGAAAACTTAAATCTGCAAAATTGGAGATTCTTACCTTATAATTTTGGCAAGAGTAAAACATTAGTCCAAGATTCTCATTGGTCCAAGATGTTCTCAATAGAGCCCTAATACGACAATAGCAGTTTATCACAGTGGAATAATTACCCGATGCCATTGAAGACATTTTCAGCTTTCTATTTTCACCTTCAGCCTGATTTGTAGAGTGAGGAGAGAGATTGGTTTTTTCACTTATATTGGGAAATGGAAGTGGGAGGATGGCCCTTATTCTCCCGCCTCTGCCACTTCAAGATCTACATTGGATGCTGATTGGTTAAAATTTGTCCAGTAGGCAGTCGAAACCCTAAGCCCCAATTTGTTTTTTCTGATTTTTGACCTATTTTGGTCGGAAGTGTTAGAATAGGTGACCAAAAAGCCAATAGGTTTGGCAATTTGTAACCTATTATACAACTCGATGTAAATGTAATATTATTATGTGATGAATAAAATGAGTATTTGTCAATTCTGGTGTTTACTTTGTTGCGCTCATTTCACATTTGTTAAAACGGTGTTTAACTTATATCGCAACAAAGCCCACAGACCATGGATAACAACTCGTGTAGTTGGGCCATGCATTGGATGGTGGTCATGAAACCAACTGATTAAGTGTTGGGTCTGAAACGTTCCAAGTCGAGGACCTCGAGACAGGGCATCGAGAGTCCTATTGAGACTTGCTTCAAGAGTCGTGTTCATTGGATGAGTGTCGTGTTTCATCGGCGACAAGCGTGGGACGCCTACACGATCTTGATGGGTTGGTCGACTGGGGTCGAGCCGACTGGACTGACTCGCAGGGATCATCATATGGAAGCCTTGGAGGCTTGGTCGGTATGATTGGTTTTCCTCGGTTCCGATAGTACGGGAGTAATTCTCAAACTTGAGGGATCATGGCAGTCACGTGCAGAGGACGACTGTATCTTGGATCTGGAAAGAGGTGATCATTCTGTAAGATGATTATAATAAGCCTTGTCCAGTGCAGTCGGAATGTGTAGCATGGACGGTGGATTCCAAGAAGAGGATCCGTCCCCTATTAGTATGTGACAGAGGTATCTCCTATGCACTCAGAGACACGTTCATGCTGTTTAAAGCTGTGGCCACAGTGGTTGGTCGAATAGGGAATGGTTTCCTGTGTCGACGCAATGAAGCATATGTGGTCCCGAGTATTAAGCATAGATGCCTAGTCAAGGATGGGAACCGACGCCCAATTTTATACCCTAGACTAAGGCCGGGAGACGGTAGACGGAAGGATCGTACCCATACGGAATCGACGCCTAAATGTTCATACCAATTCACCTAGTCTCTAGTGCCATGGACAGTTGCTAGACGGCTACCCATGGTAACGGGCCCTTGTGGGACACG
This sequence comes from Sesamum alatum, assembly GCA_034509735.1. Lineage (NCBI taxonomy): Eukaryota > Viridiplantae > Streptophyta > Magnoliopsida > Lamiales > Pedaliaceae > Sesamum > Sesamum alatum. The sequence goes on along the minus strand of JACGWO010000009.1, from coordinate 25,449,904 downwards.
GGCCCAAGTCTAGTTGAGGGTGAACCTAAAGGGTCACACACAAATCACCGAGGAGGTTGACAGATCGACTTGGAGTCAATCTCGAAGGATAGATAAGTAATTGGATTACGTAAGGGAAAGTCCATTGGATGGACGGGCCGATATTGTATCGGGCCTTCGTTTAATTGGTAAATTGGATTTTTGATTAAATGTGGAAAGTTGAGACGTTGGATCTTTTAATTGGATTAAAAGATCAATGGGAATAATTTAAATGGATATTAAATTGGATTTAATGTTGGGTTCGTCGTAATTGGGTTACGATAAAACCCTGTCCGTTAAATTTTACCCGAGAGGAGAAATAATTCCTATTTTGGAATAGGAAGAAGTTGGATTTCTTCCCTTAATTAAACATGGCCGAGATGCTCCCTTGGAGGAAGCAAAAACAACCATGTTTCATGCTAGGTGGTATGTTGACTTATCTCTTTTGGAAAGAGACAAAATCAACTCCAATCAAGCTCTTCCTTTTTGGTATAATTTGATCATACCATAAATTTTGGTAGGCTTGATTGAAGAATTGATGGTGATTGATTGGAATGAATCTAGACATCCTTGGATGAACCTAGACACATTCCTCACATTAATTATGTATATATATTAGAATATACAACACCAAGCATAAGTGATTCATTATTCATCTTTTTCTAGGAAAAAGAAGAAGAGAAAATCCGATCTCCTCTCCCTCTGTAACTCTCGGTTTTTCCTCCCCCCTTTCACTTGTGTTCTTCACTTGGTTTTGAATCAAGAAGAAGAATAAAGTAAGTTTAAGAGAGCACTAATTCATAGTGTTCTTCTCTTAAACCGATTCCTTCTTAAACCCGTTCTTTTCTAGCAAGAAGAACGTGTGTTTCTTCCGGTGTGGTGTGGATCACCTTTGGAGAATCCATACGTTTGGATTTCATAAGCATTCCGGAGAAGGAACAACGCAAGTAGCCGGGAGCACACGCTAAATAATCAAAGGTAACGGTTTTACTACGCTTTGATTGATTTAATATACTTCTATGCCCTATGTGTTTAAATATACATATCTAATATTTATACATCCTACATCGAACACCCGGTTGAGCACCCAAGGGTACACCCCTTGGGATTCGTTTATTTAAATTAGATTTAAATTTACGCGCTATTTCTCGCTTTCTCGCTTTCGCTCGTGCTCCCGGGCGGATCCGCTTGTCCTTCAGGAAGGACCAAAATTGCTACAAAATTAATACTTAGAGGACTAAAATTGCTAGTCCAATACTTACAGGACTAATTTTGCCACCCCCATACTTACAGGACTAATTTTGCCACCCCCATACTTACAGGACTAATTTTGTAATTTTGCCTAGTTATTATTGGGGTTAAATGCGATTTACCTCCTAATATGCAAATGAGTAATTTACCCCCGTAGAGAAAATGGTAATATACCCCCTGTGTTTCTCAAAATGAATAAGAAAACTCCTCATGCAATTTTGTGTGTTTCACATGCTATTTTTTTTTATCTTTAATATAAATTATATTTATATCCTTCTTGAAAATTGTTGGATCTGATTTGAATTTAAGGTCCAAATTAGTAGATTAATTGTTTAGATTTTACTTAACTCAAATCAACGGTGTAGATTTAAAATTGTATAATTATGTAATATATATAATATATAATTAAAACTATGTATAATATATATACATACAGAGGCGACGTGATGGGGTGAAGGGGGGAGGATGGCGATGGTGCTGAAGGGAGGGGCGATGACAGGGGTCTAAACGGGGAGGGGCAGCGATGGTGAAAGGGGAAGGGGAGGGGGATTGGTGGCGGCGGCGCATGACTAAAGGGTAGGGTGACAGGACAGACAGGGGGAGTGGCCGGCAGTGACGGGGGTAGTAGGGGGAGAGGGAGAGGGAGAGGGTAGCGCGACGACTGAAGAATGGGGGAGGTGGGTGGCAGGGTGGGGGTGGGGATTGAATTATAAAATTATATATTATTATTAATATTTAACATTATATTTATAAATATTATATCATATATATTTATATATAAAATAATATTTTATTCTTAAAAATCATAAAAATTAGAAAAAGGCATACGTGTATTGCACCACCTCTCTTAGGGGGGGTTTTATGCTCTATTTTAAGAAACATAGGTGTGTAAATTGCTCTGTGTTTTCACATGGATTTTCTTGTACATTATCAATATTAGGGTGGCAAAATGCATTTTTCTCTTTATTATTTTCTATGTAGGCTTGATTGACATGCTATTTCATATGGAGATAGGTATGTAGAAATGGATACATGCGATATGGATATCGGGATATAAAAAATATGAAAAATAGAGAACAAGATACAATATGGACACATCAACTGAAAATAAGTAATTTTATTTACATTATAAGAAAATAATAATATATAATTTGTGTGGAATAAAATGATGTATCTAAGAAGAAATTTATTTATGGACTATATACATACAAAATGATAGTTACAATTATATAGTGATAGAAATTTTTAGAAATCAAACTTATGATAAGTTTATTTGTTATATTTTTCTACCACCTTAGCCAAATTTTACTAATGCTAAACATTTCTAGTACATGTGCTGAAAAAAGGCCAAATGTGAATTTCTATTCAATATATATATTTTAAATATTTCGAACATGTTCTGAAGTATTTGAGGAATATCAACAAGTATCATATCATATTTATACTATTATAAAAGAGAATCTTGTTCTCGTACTAACTTTTGAATATCCAAATTTATCCTTTTCATTCCCTACATCTTTTCAACAAAATTTGATCATAATAGTAATTTTAATATTTTTAATGGATTTATTAAAATACCACTCAAACTTGCGCATACCTCAACTTTTGGTATAAATTATGTTATGATATCACTATCCCATAATTAATAATTAAACTGCCAACAAAAAAAAGATTAACTATTTATAATTTTTAAATATTTTTCATATACATCAATGTACTAATACTTTTTCCTAGGGATAATTATACTTTTGGTCCACAAACATTGCCACTTATTCACTTTTGATCCTCAAACATAGCCCGTTTAGTGTTTGTCCTCAAACTTATATTTTTGTTACATATTTTGTCTCCGCTGTTAACTCTATGTAAAAATTAACGGAAGTGAGTTACGTGTGGTTCTCATGAGGCGGTTGTTGGAGAGCAATCAACAAATTTTTCCCTCTAAATTGAAGACTTTCTCTATTTTCTTTGACTGTCATGGTACTATGCTAATTTGCCAAGCTTCACAACATTCTTTGTAAACTAACCCAAGTATAAACTAGAGTGGGTGTAGCCATGGAAACTGAAGCAGAGACAAAGTAAAGTTCTATTCTATGGAAGGAGAAGTACAAACTAAGCCACAACATCAACTCCATTTATAGATCTAATTATCAACTGCTAATAATGGATTAACAATCCCTTCTAACCAACCAATTGTTAGGGCTACAACTAACTAACCTCTCTTTCTACTAACTAAAAGCGCATCTGACTTGTAGAACCGTTAGGAAGGAAAAAAAAAAAACATAAAGTCCATTAACATACTTAATAAACAAACACCTGAACCAAATGAAATCGCTATTACTTATGGAAGCGCAAATGTGGCAAGTGCGCCTCTTCATTGTTCTCCCTTGGTTGAAGCAGGTGGTTGATGCTGGTTTGCTTTCACCCTCCCCAAGTTGGACTTGGGGTAAGTTCACCAAGCCGAACTTGGAAATGAGGGCCAGGAAGAGTGGTCCTGTCAAGGTTTTGGTAAATAGATCTGCCAGCTGAGACTTCGAGGCCACATGCCTAGGTGCTAATGACAGTCAATCTCGAGGTGTTTTGTTCTCTTGTGAAGACTGGATTGCCATGATGTGCAGTGCAGCCTGGTTGTCACACAAGAAGGGTATAGGTGTGTGCACATCGGCCTGTTAATCCTTGAGCAGGTTATAAATCAAATTAGCTCGCAGGTAGTTGAGTTGATAACAAGAATAATCATTCGATGTCTGCCTCTGCAGTTGACCGAGACATTTTCTACTACTTCTTTGTTTTCCAAGAAATCAAGGCGGATCCCATGAAGATGCAGAACCTTGTAGAAGGCTCTTCTTGTGTCTATGCAAGAAGCCCAGTCTGCATCGCAATCTGCCACCAAATCCCTTGTACCTCCTGCTGGAAAAAGAGCCCTTTAGTGGTAGTACCCTTCAAGTACCGCAACAAGTGTAAGGCTGCATCCCAGTGTTTCTTGCAAGGCGTCTGCATGAACTGGCTAAGCTGTTGTGCAGCATGATAGATATCTAGTCTGGTGAAACCTAGATACAAGATTCTACCAATTAGTCTTCGGTATGATTCAGGATGGGACATAACATTACCTGCCCCAGAGGTGAACTTGATGCCTGCTAGCAGCGGTGTAGTAGTTGTCTTTGCTTGGGTGATTCCTTCATCCAGTAACAAGTCCTTTGTGTACTTGGTTTGGGTGAGTGCAATCCCTTTTGTGCTCCTTTCTATCTCCAAGCCAAGGAAATACTTGGCCATCCCTAGGTCTTTGATGGAGAATAAGCTATTTAAGTAGTGTTTGAACTCTTTTTTTTTTTTTTTTTTTTTTGGGAGAAGTAGTGTTCGATCTCTTGTATACATTCTTTTGAACTTTTTGCAATCAGTATGTCATCCACATACACAAGTAATACTAATAATCCTGTGGAAGTATTTTTAGTAAAGATACAATGATCATGTTTTGATTGAGTAAATCCAAAATCTTCGATCTTAGCAGGTAAATTCAACATTCCACTGCCTTGAGGCCTGCTACAACCCATAGAGTGACTTCTTGTGTGTGCAAACTTGTCCCTTTGGAACAATGTACCCATTTGGTGGCTGCATGTATATCTCCTCCTCTAAGTGTCCATGTAAAAGTGCATTATTTACATCTACATGGTGTAAATGCCAGTTGAGGGAGGCTGTGACTGGCAACAATATTTTTACTGTCACCACTTTAACCACTGGTGAAAAACTATCTACATAGTCTATTCATTCCACTTGGTTGTAGCCCTTGGCTACCAACCTTGCTTTGTGCTTGTTGATGGACACATTCAGTCGAGCTTGAGCTTGAACGCCCATCAGCAGCCTGTGGATTTTTGTTATGAGGTAGAGGAGTCACCTCTCATGTGTTATTTTGTTCAAGGGCATCTACCTCATTCTGCATTGCCCTTTTCTAGTCCTTGTGTTCACAGGCCTGTCTGTAGCTCCTTGGTTCCTACAGATTAGTCAAGGAAGCCAAAAAACAACTATGCACAAGAGTAAAAGATGTGATAGATAATGAAGAGTGATCTGTATCTGTATAGTTGGAACAATAATCCTGCATCCAGGTTGGCTTCCAATCTCTCTAGATGTCCTCCTAGGTTGTTCTGCAGGCTGTATGCCAAAATTCTCTTCTAAGTCTTTTGTACCAGTGGTTTCAATGCTAACAGATGGTGTCAGCTGTAGGGGTCAACACCTTCATCATCTACAGTTATGGGAACTGGACTAGTTATTAGATCTACTTGCCTTCCTGTATAGGGAAACACTGTTTTATGAAACACTACATCTCTAGATACTAGTAGGTATGCATAGCTAGATCAAAGACCCTGTAACCTTTATGTGCTGCTACATAACCTAGGAATACCCCTTTGATTGCCCTAGCTTCAAACTGCCTTTATGAGGTTGTGTGTTAGTGGCAAAACAAAAGGTGCCAAAAGTTCGTAGGTGTTCACAAGTAGGAGGTTTCCCATAGAGCAGCTCAAAGGGAGTTCTCCAGTCCAAAACTTGTGTTGGCAGCCTATTTATAATGTAAGTGGCAGTAAGAAGAGCTTCTGACCCGAACATGTTTGGTAAATTTGACTGAAACATTAGTGCTCTAGCAATTTGAAGGAGATATTTATGTTTTCGTGCAACCACACCATTTTGTTGTGGTGTATAAACACAGGTTTTTGGTGAAGGATTCCTTCTTTTTTTTTCATAAAATCTTGACATTGTTGACTAAGGAATTTTGCACCATTGTCACTTCTTATATTCTTAATTCTTTTCTCAAATTATGTGAGCACCATTTTATGAAACTGTTTTAAGATAGGTAAAGTTTGTGATTTGTATTTCATCATATATGTCCAAGTACTCCTTCTATAGACATCTACCAAGGTTAGCATGTAAATACATTGTGATAAGGGATGCTGATTGTAAAGGCCCCAGATATCAACATGCAGTTCAAATATGCTATTTGTCTTGGATTCGCTAATAGAAAAATTCAACCTCTGTTGTTTTGCCAAAGGACAAGTCTCACAGAAATCCAAAACAGTTTTAATTCCTTTCAAAAAGTGTAGATGACTGAGTATAAGAGAAGATGCATGTCCTAATCTTCTATGCTACAAGTTCATATCAGTGGAGCATAAAATGAGACTCATTTCCAGTATTTGCTGCATCATTTGTCTAATTGTGTGTGCTTGCAATGAATGTACATCCAATGTGTACAAGTTTCCTACAAGTCTTCCACCCCTACAACCTTGTCAATCTTGTGGTCCTGCAAGAGACAACAAGTGGGAAAAACTTGAATCTAATGCAGGTGGTGTCACATAATTTGCTAACAGATAGTAGATTGAATTTTAGTGAAGGCACACATAACACATCCTTTAACCTCAGATTTTCTATCAGTAAGATATCACTTATGGTCTTAACATGATGTTTTGACCCATAAGCCAGATGGATAAATGCTTTAGATTTGTTCCTTCTAAGTTGATGTAATTAAGGTAATATCATTGCACATATATCATGTTGCCCCACTATTTATAATCAATGTTTTAGAATGCTCTAACACAGTATTTGCTATAATTTTACCTACGTAGTCATGGAACTCCTCAAAGCTATCCTCCTCAGTTGAATCTCCTACATCAAACCTTTCTTGCAATCTTCTTAATGCAGTCGTCAAGAACTCAGATATTGCTTCAACATCTATTGCGTTTTGTACTGACTCTTGATCAGTTATTTGGTTGCTGGTTATACTTAGTGCTATACTGCAGTGCTTGACCCTTTCTTCCTCTGGTCCATAAGGGCTTTATACTAATATGGATACCCATTAATCTCAAAACAATCCTCCTTCAAGTGCCCTGTCTTCTTGTAGTGCGTACAGTACTGCCCCTTCTTGCCTTGCATCCCCTTCTCTGCATAGGCACCTGACATTCGTTACTTGTAAACCCCTTATTTGTATTGACATGTTCTGAGAAGGGCTTCCATATACCGTACTTACTTCTCTTTGTCTTTCTATTTGCAATACGATGGCATAGGCCTTGGAGACATAAGGGAGTGGTTCCATCATCAGCAGCTGGTTTCTGATACTATCAAAGTATTCATCTAGCCCCATTAGGAACTACATTAGGTGGTCCCTTTGATATAAAATCGCCAATTCTTTTGAGGAACCACGACTGTAGGATGGGATCGCCACCAGGTATCCCAGCTCATTCCAGAGCCTTTTAAGTTTGGAAAAATAGGCGAATATTGATAGAGTTCCTTGCGTTGCAGATACTATTTCTCTCTGTAGATAGTGTACCCTTGGTCCACTACTTACCCCATGTCTTGCCTCCGTCTCTAGCCAAAGATCTCTTGCAGAATCAATATACAAGAAAGATTTGACGTTGTCTTTTGAGATGGAGTTCAACATCTAAGAAATAACCATTCCATCACCCCTCTCCATCTATCGAATCTTTCATCCAATTCTTCCGGTCCGGGGTTTCTTCCATTGATAAATCCCAGCTTCATCTTTGCCCTTGGGAAATTCTGGTGGAACGTCTCCAAGATAGAAAATTAGTTCCATCCAGTAAATTTGACATCAAAGATGGTGCCTGGGTTGTCAGTAGCTTGGACCCTAAAGAGATTTGGGTCTGTCTCGATCTTCTAGGGACTATCTTACACACTATATTCAAGATAAAGAAGAAAGAAAAAGAATACTGGAGACCATCAATTGATGGCTCTGATACCATGTAAACGAACCCAGGTACAATCCAAAGTGGGCGTAACCATGGAAATCGAAGCAGAGAAAAAGTGAAGTTCTATTATGTGGAAGGTGAAGTACAAACTGAGCTACAACATCAGCTCTATTGATAGAGCTAATAATCAACTGCTAATAATGGATTAACCGCCCCTTTTAACCAACCAACTGTTAGGGCTACAACTAACTAACCTCTCTTTCTACTAACTAAAAACGTGTCTAACTTGTAGAAGCATTAGGAGGAAAAAAATGTAAAGTCCACTAACACGTTATATACACAAGCACCTAAACAAAATGAAATCGTTGTTACTTATGAAACCAAATGTGCCTCTTCACTGTTAGCTCTCTTGGCCGAAGCTGGTGGTTGATGTTGTTTTGCTTTCATTGTGTTCTCTCAAAAGACAAAGAAAAACTCCAAAATGAGTACAAGCAACAACAGAATTTTCACAGATTCTCACAGAAATGCAGAAGCTATGTTTTGCAATTGTGATTTTGAGCCCCCGTTGTTGACGTCATGGACTCCTCGAAATCCGGGTGAAGATATCATGCTTACCCAAATTATGGGGTAAGGTTTATTTATAATTTCTCCTTTATTTTGTTGATTTTTTATATTGGATGTTGGGGTGATTATTTTAATGAATTAATTTTAGAAGCTTGGATATTGTGGATTTTTCAAATGGTGGAATGAAGAAATGTGTGAGAGATTGAAGAAGATAGTTCTCTAATTGTTGAGACGAATCAACAATTTGGACGATGAAGTCAAAAGTTACAGCGCCGCTGAAGAAGAATTGGAAAAAGAGAAGGAATCAACCAAAAAAAAGAAATAAGAAATTAGAGAAGTTGATTGCAATGTAAACCAAGAGGCTGAAAATTATGTGTGTCATCATGTCAATTTTTGATTTTTTTGATGTATATTATGATATTATAAGTATCAGGATTGTAGGTTGTGAAGCCAACTGCAGCTTTGCAACTTATGGCACTTTGATAATGTACTGTTTTATGTTTATGTGTTGATGTAATATTTTATGCTTATTTGTTGATGTAGTAATGTTTATGTGTTAATGTACTTTGACATTTTGAGTGCATTTGTTAAAATTGTAAACCAAGCCTGTACAACTTTAATAATTGTAACTATGATGCATAAAATTTGCAATAAAAACTGCACTTAAAATCTATAGACCTGCTCTATTATGAAAACTGTACCATAAAATTTGCACAATTATAAAAAATTGCTGCATAAAATCTGAAACATTGAAACAAAAGTTGTCTTAATGTCAACGAAAAATGGATGAACACAAATTATCTTAATGTCAACACAAAATATCTTAATACATGAACACAAGTTGTTTTAATGTCATTATAAAAATACAAACTTAAACTCTAAGTTGACTGGACTGTAATGTCTTTGAGGAACCTGCATTTCCAGCAGGCAATGCAGAAGCACTTTTTGATGTTACCCTTGACTGGAACTGAGTAGATGCTGAAGCTCCAACAGTTGAAGAATTGCTTGTTGCAAGTTTGATAAAGTTGATCAAAAGTTTGAGAGAGTGATGAAGTTCACTCCATTGTTGACAATTGCCAAAGTATGATTGATTTGCAAAACAATCACAAACTTGATTCAACAACTATGAAAGTCATAAATTCAAATATCATTCAGTGGTGTATATGAATACTTTCAGGGGTCGTTTACTTTGCCTTATTAGCTCGAATATTGCAGGATTTCTGGCCCAATCCAGCAATATCCAATATTTCTTTTGTTGGATCAAGGCCCTCTTCAAATATATAACGTGTATGTGTTGGGGTATGTGTGCATATATATATATATATAGTTTCATCATATATAAAAAAGTATGTAATATATATACACACACACACACACAAACAAAGGCAAAAATATCATGAAAAGGGCAGTTTGGGAATTTCTTACTCTATCACATCATTTCTCGTACAATGTAAAACATACCCCTCTTGCATGACTTACAAATCAACTGAGTAAACCAACATTTACTTCATTTAATAAACCTTGTGCATTTATTGTATAATGTGTCTTTGTCCAACGAGCCGATCCACCATTTTTTTCATCCATAAAAGTAAACGACCCCTTAAAGTAGCAACATTGCTTCTGGTTGACCTAGCTGCCTTTTTGTGTTGAGATCTTTTAACTTGCATTTGGGGAAAAATAGCATAAATATGTAATGTTTATATATTACGGCCTTTGACAAATTATACCTATAAATTTGGCCTGCTAGTGCCTGCTTTGTTTTCCACTGGTTTCTTACAATCACCACAACCCTCTTATTCCCATCCTCTTAACCTAACCAGAATCATCCGCAACAACATATTCAGTAACCCACAACCTCACTATCAGCTACTCCAACCATATTAAGATGCTCTAAAAATATATAAAACTTCATAGCTTGTAGATATGTATTTTCTCATATTAAAAGAATATATATATATATATATTTTCATTCCATACACATGCATCTTTTTCAATTATTTTACAATGTTTGTCAAAGTTTTTGCCATGCTTAAGCCAAAACCTAATTCTGTCTCTTTCATTGAATCCCAACTCTTCATCATATCCCCACATATCTAGTACCTATTTGATCTATGTCAGTAAAATCAAAGTACTCTATGTTCCAACCTATATACGCCTTATGTAGAGCATGTTTCATCACTTCACTATAATGAATTTTTAATGTAAAACAACCAGATCCCCCACTAAAACTAATTATATTGTTTCATTTAATATTTTAATAATTTCAAGAACAAATAAAAAAATCAAAAAAAGAAAAACCCATCGTTCATGCATTCACAATCACATCATCTTAATAGAAATTAAATACATCAACAATCTAACACTGAATTCAGAAACAAATCTAACAAAAACTCTAACATTGAGAATACAACCACCCCATTATATCATGCCTTCACAACCAAATAGGTTCAGCAAATATCGAACACTGAATTCAGAAACAGAAACTAACAAAAATTCTAACAGCAAGATTCCAACAACCCCATTATATCATGCCTTCACAACCAAATAGATTCAACAAGAATCTAATAGAAACTCTAGAATTGCAAAAAATAAGATCTAATTTGCCCGATAAATGCTTACCATAATTAGGAGTGAAATCCAATGCGTGCTTGTTGCGCCTTGCCATCGTCCATAAACAAGAAAGGGAAAATCGCGTCTAAACTCCAGCAGTAACCGCGTCCAAACTCCAGCATCAATTAGGGTTATGCAAATCGGGGGTTTTACTCAAAACCGATATATAGGTAGGAATTTTGATCATATTTGGGGATTTGATCAAAGAAGAAAAGGTATTTGGTTGGGGATTTGGCTTGAGAAAGAAAGGGAAAATTTTTCTGGCTCTCAAATCGCATATGAAGTGAAAACCCTAGGCTTAGTTGTTATTTTCAGCCTTCCCTCTGCCTCGCGTGAGCCACACGTGACTCACTTCCATTAATTTTGATAAAATGTTAATGACAGGGACGAAAAGTGTAACAAAAATTTAAGTTTGAGGACCAATACTATGATGGGGCTATGTTTGAGGACTAAAAGCGAATAAGTGACAATGTTTAGGGACCAAAAGTGTAATTCTCCCCTTTTTCCTCTAATATAGTTGAGATCACTATCAGGTTATTGCTTCCATGTTCTCTCTCTCTCTCGCTCTCTCTCTCTATCTCATTTTACAATCCTTCCTCTCCTTTCATTTCAAATCCCTATTCTTTTTATCTTTTCCTTTTGTGGATCCACGGCCAAAGGGCCAGACCAAGAGGGAAGAACAACAATAAGGACTCCTTACATCTCCCTTCCACTTCATTACATCTTTTTATAGGGTGGGCATTCCATAAATAAAAAGATTGGTATGCAAGTTCGATCTGAATTGTTTAGTTTGATTCAATAATTTAATAATATATAATGCATATTATATACAAAATATAATATATATTATAATAAAAAATATAATATAAATAATATTATATATAATACATACAAAGAAATGGTCTTGCATTTAGTTGAATTTGCCAAGAATCGCAAGTCGGCATTTTTTGAAAAATCTCATACCGAATGTTGAACAGAGATTTTGGTTTGGTATTTGACTTGCATCAAAATTTGTTTTGGAAAATTCGGTCAGCTTCTCGAACTGGGCATGCCCCTATCCTTTTACCATTTTTATTTTTTTTTTGGAATTTGAAATAGAAAAGAAATAAAAAAACACGTGGTGACTTCAAGATAGAAGTCGTCGGATTCAACGGTAATCGATTGTGCCGGTTCGTGTTGGTTGGACGTGAGGTTCCTTAAATATGTTTTTTAGGTAAATTTTAATAAAATAATTTTTTTTAGTAATTAGTTTCTTAAATTGGAATAATTATAATTACGTTAATGAAATCTATTCTTTAATCTATATTTATATAAAAGCATGAATAGACATTTGATTTCTTTCTTTTTTTAATTTTTCTAAATTTCCCTTAATCTATTATTTTGTATAGGAATAATTAATTAGTTAAATATGTAAATCAATATTAATAATTAATAATACCACAGAAAATAAAAAAGGTTGTTAGGAACGTGGCTTTTCATTTCAGCTTCATACTCAATCTTCTCTGTCATTCCCAAATCTATTGATTTCATGCTCCCACACACAAGCAAGGCCATTCATTGCTGCGGTTGGGAGACAAAGCAGCATAATTGAGCGCAACTGAGTTCAGATGTTCTGCTATTGGACGAGTTAATTGAGGGGAGTGAAAATCTCCTTCTCCAACAAGTATCGTCTCTGGATTTTGCATTACTTTGAAGTTAAAGGGAGGACAGTCGGGATCAAGGACTGGAGTGGCCGGAGTATTCAAATTGCCAAGGATTCACTGTATTCGTGTACTGAAGACTTTCAGGCTCATCTCAAGTTACATACGGTTGCAACAGGAATTAAGAAGGGGCGAAAGGATCCAACAAAATAAACACTAACACTTCAATAGTTTTGACTCAGGATTTCAATACCTATGATTTCAATGATTAACCAAGCATGATTAGGCATCATGGTTGTAGGTGTATATGGAGTGCCACAATGTCGAATGCACTTTTTCCTTTTGGGTGCTGGACTGATGGAGTTATGTTTGTTGAGTCTTGATTGCTTACGTAAGTGTAATTGTTTTGACATCAATAATAACTTATTTGATGTATCAGAGTTTGCCTCAATTTCCCCTGCCTACACATAAAGTTCTGAACAAATGGGTCGTTGTAAATGAATTTAAGATGGGAATTTCATTTAATCTACTTAACTTATTCATTTAGTTATTTATCTGAGCAGATTCTCAACTCCAATGTAGGAAATTATAATTGGACATAAGAATGAACTGTGTGAACTGCATACAACTGTTTTGGGGGATGTGATATCTGATTTACCAGAGGTATACCTACTACTTCTTGAGAAAATAAAGTGGCTTTATGAGAATTACTTATTTGTTGCTTAACTATATCTCTTTAGGTGGCGAATGATGCAGATCAAGATGAAATATTGTATGGTAGTGCTCCTAGTACTGTATTTCAGAAATTCATTAAATTGAAATGGCATGATAAGTTTACTTATTTCCATCAAAGCAAAAAAGAAAAAAAAGTAGAAAAAAAATAAAAATGATTATAAACATTATGCATCAAATAAAGCTTGTCTTGTCTTGTCAATAAGAAGTGAAAGTTTTGTTGTTTTTTTTTTCAATATTCCGGCTCAATTTGTGGTGTTGTAAGTAAATGTTATTATCTTCATTTGCTGAATGTGAAGTTTCACTATAAGTATATAATTGAAGGATATGTGTGAATGAATCAAATTATGGGATAGTATAATCGGTCCAATTGGGATTAGTAAAAACAATAGAAAATTTGCCATCAAAAATCTAGAAAGAGTATAGGCTTTTCTTGCTCCGATTCTCATTTATAAAGTTACCTTGCACGGAACAAATATTATTAACAGTTCTCTCATTGCTTGCCTTACATAATGTCGATGATGAAGATGTAAAATAACAGATAATATATTTGGAGATAAGCTTTCGAAATCATGTTTGCTTTGAAGCCGAATTCATCCTGTATCATTGAAATTATGAACTCTATTTGAATTGAGATTGGTAGGACTAGTCACATCCTCATCTCAATTTATTAAATATTAAGCCCACGTTTAATGCTTTAGAGCCAGTTTGTCCAAAGTTTCTATCTCCACATTAATGCTTTCTTTACTTGTAAGCTCATTTGTATATAGTTATTGAAATTCTTGCCCGTGGCTGATGAAACATAAGGTTTCACTGCTTAGATCATTTCCTCCTTTCCTTTTCCATCTTAAGATTGCCCTCCCTCTCCACCCAACTCTTCCAATTTTGATGTTTTTCAACTCTTAGATCACAAAGGCCAATCACTCCACCGTATTGTCAATGGACCGTGATTCTACTCTGGCCACCACTGCTGCTACCACCGTCGACTCTATTGCTGATGGCTTGAAGAACCAATCCTTGGATAACAACAATCATAATAGGGATACTGTTAGTCAAAACAGGTCAAGTTGAAGCTGGAAGAACTGAAGTGGGACCGTTCCTTCGTTCGTGATTTGCCCCGTGATCCAAGGACCAATTTAATTCCACGAGAGGTTTAATTTTCTATATTTCCGCCTATTATTTCTTGCTTTTATGAATAAATATGTTTCAAGTTATTGGCAATAAAGTCTCCATCTGGGAGGTTATTTCATTGGGTGTTCTTACGTTTGGCATATTTGCTATTAAGCGGAGGTTGATTGATTTGCCAAATATTTAAGTTATCCTATAACCAATTTAGTTCCGGTAGAGGTTTCAATTTATTCAATTTTTTTCTCGCCCTTATGTATATGTTGAATAATTGGCAGTATAGTTTTAATTCCTGGCCGGGTTAGTATTATTTAATGACTTCAATTTTTTTAAAAAAATATGTATGAGCAGGAAGTTTTAATTCTTGGCCATTGGTAGAAATCGCACTCATGATGTGATTCTCTTGGAGTAATTAACCATATGTCGAATTTAGTTCTTTACGGACTTATTAAAAAATCTTCACATATACTATATACACTATCTATTAGGATGTTCTGAGTATGGACTTCTATGTTCTGTATCCTGATTATTAGTTCAACATCTTCTTTGATTGATAGAGTTGTGTGATTCTGTGTGCTTGTGTCATTATTTGCAAGTATTTTATCCCCACCTGCTGAGGTGGATAATCCTCAGCTTATGTCATGGTCAGATTGAGTTGCAAAGTACTTGATTTGGACCCCTAGGCTAGGAGTTATTTCATTATCTGTATCGATATCTGCACCTTCATTTATTATGCTATATTGCTATTCCTTTCATAGGAATTATAGTTCTTTTCTAATAGAGTTGATATTTGTCATGCCTTATTTATTTTTATATCTCAAATTCCAAAGACCTAAGTTTCCATTGTTATTCTCGGGCTTCACCTTTAGTTGGAGCGTGAGTGTCATTCCCCTATATTTTGGTTTTTCTCCATTTTTGTTATTTTGCGACTCTTTGATCCACCTATAATTACTCTTTTTGACTTGACTTTTATAGGATGCCTTACGCTCAGTGCTCTGGAGGACATCAGTCCAGAATGTGGGCTGGGCAGTTTGGAGATGGTCAGGCAATCTCCTGGATAGGTTCTCAATTCAAGGTCTCAATGGTGGGAAATGTAGCTTAAGGGTGTTGGGAAGACCCATACAGTATGTTTGCTGATGATCTTGCGGTCTTACGTAGTAGTATCCAAGAATTTCTGTTCAGTGAGGCAATGCACTCAAAAGTCCTCAAATGTTAACAATCAAGTTGATTTATTGAACCACCTTCTTCGAAAATTCGATTGAGGAATATGATTAGGTGAGGGGCTATAAAGAGGAAAGAGGATGTTCACAGATTGAGGCTTTTTCTGGTCAGTCATTTTTATGCTTTTGGCGTTTGTTACATTTGAACTAGTAAGAGTTCAAAGCAGAAAGCATTTTCTGGTATTGTTGATGAATTCGAAGGTCCAAATTTTGACTTGAATTTCAGAAAGCTAACTATTGAAGAACGATTACATTGTACGGAGTAACATCAGTTATGTTTTATGAGTCTAGTTTCACAATACCACATCAAAGACCTCTAAGAGAAATACTACACCTAAGTAAATTTCTGCGTATCTTAATGTAATATATTAATTATTTTAGGGAGAGCATCGGTCAAAATATTATAGAGAACTAAGTTTACAAACTTTTACAGAGGTTTGATTTCTCATTACGCTCAACAAAAAGGCGGAAGTGATCAATGGCAGACTAAACATCATAGCAGAGATATTTGAAAAGAAACAACATTTACCCAAAAATCAGAATAAAAGAAATACATTAGCTAATATAATACAGGATGATGGACCAAAAATAAGACTTATTAGTAAGAAAGGTAATACATAAATTGAACATGGCAAAGATGATATCTCGACTTAAGAGAGTTAGAAGAAGAAAAGGGTTTTGCACAAGAAGAAAAAATAAGAACAATTTGAGATATAAATCTCGAGTGATGATGAAGAAATTCTTAACATTTTAAAAAAGAAAGTACAAGAAAAAATCCAGTATGGAAAGCAAAAAGAAGACGTTATCAGGAATCAAGTTCAAGCAAGAGAAAGACTAATGAAAATTACAATATATATATATATATATATTTATGTTATATTGTTATCTAATTATAGTAGTTTCAACTTGTTTAAGTTTTCTAATATATTAGGACAATTACTCACGTTGACCTCCATCGTGAGAATTAATTTTTTTGTATTGTGAATTAATTAATATATTTTATATTTAACTATTAAATTTCAAAGATATAATATTATTTTAATAAAATTATGTGAGTAGCGTGCAACGCACGTATTTATTACTAGTTCATAAAAAAATAGAAACATCTTTCTTGAAGCAAGGACAATAAATTTGTAAATATAATATGAAAATTAATTTATTAGGAATTAATAGTTTAATCTAAAAAAAATTAAAGAAAACGTAAACCTTTTCTGGAGGGTAACTAAAATCCAAACCATATACATAAATGAAATTAAAGGAGAAAGCTTAAAATAATTGAGTGGGATGTGAGGAAATACGTGGTTGTTTGCAGGAATTAGATGGAGCCCATTACTCTTGTAACTAGTGACCGAGTGTAGGGGCTTCTCGTGAAAATAAAAAAGGATACATGAAAATTGGAGATGCGGGGTATCTAAATTTAGTAGTTTCAACTTGTTTAAGTTTTCTTATATATTAGGACAATTTCTCAAGTTAACCAACATCTTGAGAATTAATTTTTCTGTATTGCGAATTAATCAATACATTTTATATTTAATTATTAAATTTCAAAGATATAATATTATTTTAATAAATTTATGTGAGTAACGTGCAACGTACGTATTTATTACTAGTACATAAAAAATTGAAACATGTTTCTTGAAGCAAGAACAATAATTTTGTAAATATAATATGAAAATTTGATTTCTTAAGAGTTAATAGTTTAATCTAAATAAAATTAGGGAAACATAAACCTTTTCCGGATGGTAACTAAAATCCAAACCATATACATAAATAAATTAAAGGAGAAAGCTTAAAATAATTGAGTGGGATGTGAGGAAATACAGGGTTGTTTGTAGGAATTAGATGGAGCCCATTACCCTTTTAACTAGTGACTGAGTGTAGGGGCTTCTCGTGAAAATAAGAAAAGACACATGAAAATTGGAGATGCGGGGTATCGAGCCCCGTACCTCTCGCATGCTAAGCGAGCGCTCTACCATCTGAGCTACATCCCCAATAATTTTCTCAATTTAGATCCTTTCACTAAAGTAATTGAATAGAAAAGACTAATTTCTCTCTAAAATGAGAAATCTTTAAGTTACAAAAGTTATCAAGGATTTAGGTAGGTTGAACTGCATACATATTATTGATCTTATATGGGTAATATGGATGTATCAAGAAGTTACCATACATAAACAAGAAAGTTTTCTTATATTTGTAAAAAAAAAATATAATATACCTTGCAGTTTTTTATTAGAGTAGGATGTCAAATCTCCTAAAAGATCAGGTTCTCAAAAAATCTGTATCTAGAATACAACAAATCGGGATGATATTATCATGACATAAATGAGCGGTCTCCACACAAGAAGATCAACTAGTGTAACTAAAATATTTGCACAGTATAAAGCCAAACCACAACCCCTGTGGTCCTCTTGCCTGTTCTCTCGACCGTTGAGGATCTCGGACATAGGCTAGATGGCTTGCCGGACATGAATTTCCTTAGGAATTAGGATCCCTCATATGAACCAATATGACGGAACCAGAGACCTGTGAAACTATATTGACAAATTCAATGCTAAAGCAAACTTGTTTGACTGAAATGATGCGGATGATTGCAAGATCTTCCATACCATCTTGTCTGGCAAGGTGATAGAATAGTTTGATTAGTTGCCTAATGGAACCATTATCAACTATGAATAGTTGTCCTAGTGCTTGTTTTCACATTTCCTCTCTATTAATAAGTATTTGAAGACAACCTACTATATATTTTACACTATATCCTCTACAAAGAATAAGATAGCTTCCACAAGTAACACACTTAGACCATAAGCTCTTGGTTAGCATCATGCAATAGATTTTGGGGGGAGAGAGATTAAGGAGACAATTGCAGGAAACCTATATAAGACTTCTATAAATTGTTGATGAATAATGAAAAGTATATAAAAATCGAGGAAACTGCTAGATTGGGGTTGGAGGTTTTGACGAGAGGAAAAACAAAGTGGAAGAGAAGCCAGAAGCTCTCAAGGGAACTGGTGCAGGAGAGGGAAGACATCATGTGCAACCTAAAAACTTTGCACGGTATATATGCACCCATAAATGCACCTGGAGAGAAAACTTTGTTAATGGTCGAGTAGCGGGGAATTGTTCAATAGCCCATTCATTCCCAAGATGCAAAAGTCATACAATATTGCTACTTTCATAAAGATAAGGGGCACATCACTCAAGATTTCTACTATTTAAAGAATGAGATTGAAGGAGCTGAAGCAATAAAATTTGAGAGCATAGTTGGAGAACTCCTCTCCAATTCTCAAAGAACTCAATTTGGCAAAAAATAGTTTATTTTTGAATGAATTCCCACTAGTGAATTTGCATGTATCCTTCAGAAAGAGTCTTAACCTAGGCGACCAGGCCTTAAAGAACATTGGGTTAAATTTTGGACTATCTCGGAAAACTATGAAACTCGACCCGAAAACTTTGAAATAGCAATAACCTGGTAAAATATGAGACGCAAATGGAAACTATAGAAAAAGATGAAGATTAATAAAAATTTTGATGAAAAATTAAAAATATTAAAAGGAAACTCCCCACATTTGTCGAAATGATGGAATTTTGCAAAGAATGGTGACCCCTAATGATAACAGTGATAATGAATTCGATTCTTCTTGAAAAGACAACCATGTGAATAGTTAGATCGCCTTGTAACTCCCATGAGACAAAAATTGTGGCCATTTGGAATTTTAGTATCAAACCATGCACTTTAAGCACTATGCTTTAGACTTCTGTTAATCAAAATGCTTGGAATATGCATCCTCCTTTTGTAATACAACAGAGTTGACAAACTAGTAGGGGAAAAAAATCTCCCTAATTGGCGGGTGTTATACCTGGTGAGTAATAGGGGAGAACTAAGCTTGAAGTAGGAAAGCTTTAGTGTGTGAAATATTTTGTGCCTTCAAAACCCCAATTACATCAACATTATCAGAAAATGGTTATATACGCCCAATAATATTAGCTTCATGGTCACCTATTCTGATAATCTCCCACTTGATATAAAGCCAATCACTCATATGCCTTAAACCCATCTTCCCATGATGCTGAGCATGAGCGACCTGTGACATGGGCTTAGTCAGTGGATCTGTTGTATTTTCTACTGAGCTGACTCGGTCCATCCAAATGTCACCTCTTCCCACTATCTCCCTGAGCAGGTGGTAGCGTCTAAGAATGTGTTTGGACAAATGATGAGATCTCGGTTCCTTCGCTTGCGCTATAGCACAACTGTTATCACATAAGATAAAAATTGGCTCGACAATGCTAGGCACCACACCCAAATCTTGAATGTAGTTTTTCATCCAAATCGCGTCCTTAGCAGCTTCTGAAGCCGCTATGTATTCTGCTTATGTGGTGGAATAGGCTATGGTATCCTGATTGGAATCCAAGCAACCACTCCACCATTACACCTGAATACAATTCCTGACTGAGATTTGGCATCATCATCGTCCGACTGAAAGCTAGGATCGCTAAAGTCTTCCAGTATCAACTCTCTACCACCATAGACCAAGAACATATCTTTAGTTCTTTTCAGGTACTTAAGAATGGTCTTTATCGCAGTCCCATGTGCCTCACTAGCGCAGACATGATATCTGCTTGTTGCACTCAAAGTGTAACCGATGTCAGCGTCGTACACTATACGACATACTGGATGCTGCCTACGGCAGAGGCATAGGGGATGTCCTTCATCCTTTCAAGTTCCTCATCAGTCTTGGGAGACTACTTCTTGGATAACTTAACCTCATGCCTAATGGGAAAGTAACCTCATTTGGAGTTATCCATCTTGAATCTTTTCAAGACTTTTTCAACACACGAGTTTTAAGTCATTCCTAACATCCGTCTAGATCTGTCCCTGAAGATCTTGATGCCAAGGATGTAGGAAGCTTCACCCAAATCCTTTATGGAGAATTGAGTAGACAAGCATGCTTTTGTGTCACCTAACATCTTGACATCATTCACAATGAGTAAGATGTCGTCCACATAAAATACTATGAACACCATTGAGCTCCCACTGACCTTCTTGTATATACAAGAGTCATAGTCGTTCTTAATGAAATCATAGCCTCGTATAACTTCATCAAAATGTATATTCCAACGATGCTTGTTTGAGGCCATAGATGGACTTTTTGAGATGGCAGACCTTCTGCTCTTTTCCAATGATCGTGAATCCTTCCGGCTGATCCATATAGATCTCTTCCTCAACGAAACCATTAAGAAATGCTGTTTTCATGTCCATATCCCATATTTCATAGTCATACCATGCAACTATGGCAAACATAATCTGAATGGACTTAGCCATGGCTACTGACGAGTAGGTTTCCTCATAGTCGACCCTAGGTCGCTGAGTGTAACCTTTCGCTACAAGCCTAGCTTTCAAGGTGGTCACCTCCACATCAACTCCAACTTTGCGTTTGTAGACCCAACTACACCAACAGGTTTAACACCGTTGGGAGGGTGCACCAATGTCCAAACCTGGTTCGAACTCATGGAGTCCATTTTGAATTTCATGGCCTCAAGTCATTTCTCCGAATCGATGTCTGACATCGCGTACATATATGTGTTTGGATCATTATCCAATTGACCAGTCACGCCTAAAAAACCATACCTTTAAGGAGGATGGCGTATTCTCGCTGACATATGGGGTGCTGGAATAATGTTAGTGAGAACATTGGGCATTGTCGTCGCAGGAGTTGGCGGTTGAGGTACCTCAGTTGGCCTCTCAAGAGGCTGCTCAACATGCTGGGCCTCAAGAGGCTGCTCAACACGCCAGGTACTCAACTGAAAATCCTTTACCTCAGGGGTCTGCAACTCTTGCTACTGACGACTAAGATGCCTCACTTGATTCCTCAAGGAGCAGCTCATCGTGCTGGGTATCCAACGGAAAACCTTTTCCCAAGAAGACTGCATTCCTTGAGATAAATACCTTTTGCTCTGAGGGGTCATAAAAGTAATAACCTGTAGTTTCTTTCAGATCGCCAATGAACTTGCACAAACTAGACCTCATTTCTAACTTGTCCCCCATTAGCCACTCGATGTATGCAGGCTACCCCACATTCATAAGTACTTTTAGGATGCATGCTTGCTATGACATATCTAATATGGTGTCTGGGCCACAACTTTTATTGATAAAAAATTCAAAACCATTATCGTCTAACAACGGAACAGAAATGATATTTTTTATCATGCTAGGCACATAATAACAATTCTCCAATTCTAGCCTAACATGAACACTAACTACTAAGCTAACGGTTCCTACAGCTTCAGCAGCAACGACTTTGCCATCACCAAGCCTTAAGACCACTTTATCTTCACTTAGTCTGCTGCTTCTTTGCAGCACCTGCAAATCATTGCAGGTATGAGCCCATACCAGTATCCAATACCCAAGAAGTAGAGTTAGTGACCATATTAACCTCAACAACAAACATACCTTGCTCGGAAAGGAATTTGGGGCAATCCCTCTTCCGATGCCCTTTCTCATGACAATGGGTGCATATGTAATTTGCTATTGACTGCAGCTGCGAACCAACATTTTTTTTCCCTTGCCTTTCCCCACTTTGGAAACGGGAGCGCTCTAAGCGCTTGCAGTAGCTGTGGCGATTTTCCCTTTTCCTTTCTTCCTCCTCCAGCGTTTGGCTCTCTTGCCTTTCGCCTTAGAAGTTGCGGCCTCTCCTATCAATACCGACAGTGGAGAATTTTTGGTTGTTGCCCTGTATTGGATCAACATACTATCAACTCATGTATGACTTTTTCAAGCGCATTCATGTTGTAGTTAATAATGAATGGATCAAAGGAGAGAGGAAGAGACTGCAGGATCACATCAATGTACGTCTCATTATTGAGCCCTTCCTTGAGGTCCTCGAGCTTCTCCATAAGGGTAAGAATTTTGACCCCATGCTCATGTGGAGAGGATCCTTCGGTCATCTTAGTTCCAAAAAATGCCTTTGTAGCGACATACCTAGTATGCTTGTCCAGGATTGCTACTGTCCAGGACTGCATAGCAATCCTTCTTGCGAGCCATTACGGAGGGAACATCGTCCAGCCTCTCATACTGCTTTTGCATCTCATTTGTCATTGAGGCGAGTATAAGGCTGCGGACTTTGCGGTTATCCTCTAGCCATTTCTCGAATGTCTCACGTTCTTCAGGCGAGGATTCATCCGGTAAAGCCCATGAAAGCGGCTTGTCCACGACATAGCCTTGATTCTCATAATCGAGGACTATCCTCAGATTACGCAACCAATCGTTATTATTGATTTCATCGAATTTTCTTGTCTCAAGTATGCAGGATAATGGATTCTTAGACATATTTAAATGTACATTTAAGAATAAAGCAAATAATCAACACACGATAATGATACTTAATAACAAGTTAAAAACTCGGACTTTATCTATTAACTCTCCCACTATTTCTACAAAATTACGTCACTCTCAGAACACCGTTTTCGGGAAATCCCTTCCTAGTGGGATTGAGGTCCACAAGCGAAGTTTTTCATACCCTGCTTTTACAATTCACATGGAAAATAACCTTGTGGAAGGCATTCCATATCATTATCGTCCAGCGAGATCCGCAAGATGTTTCACCTCGCATCTTCACGTGATCCCAAGGACTTTAAGAGAATCACGTTACTTAAAGTTAGACCCAACCCATCAACCGGATCACAACACTCACTGCCGCCCCCCACGACTCGTGCAATAGGGTAACAGGAGTGTATTCACTTCGTTCACAACAACAATGCAACTTAATTTCAGTACAAAAAATGTGCCACGACTCGTGAGACCACATAATTGGGTGAAATCAGCTTCCTCACTTTGTTATGATGGAAGGCATGGACGAACAATGGATGCTCAAGTCCATTTTAGAGGTCTAATATTCAACTTGGTCCAACCAAGTGAGAGTTTTGTTTTTAACGACCGAGACCTCATCATAGATTATGGTATTATACATGCTTTGAAATATGATAAATATAACCAATCATTCTGCATGCAAAATAAAGCCTAGCACACCCCTGTTGGATGATCACAAGCCCAAAACCTATGCGACCCACTGAGTTTGCAGTGGATCTATGGTCAATCTAAGGGTTGGCCATATACTACTACAAGTATATTATGAAACCTATCAACCCATTAATCCTAGCCATCCATATCAAACCCTGCTTGATCAAATCTCGTTCATCCATACTTGATGGGCTTTATGGACCGAACTCATTTAAATCTAATTTAAATAGTCCAAAGGTCCAATGGACTATGTATTAAACTCAATTTAATAGTTGAGCAAATTAAATAATTTCAACCTTTTAATCTAATTAAAAGGGAAAGCCCACCCTCTTAAATTCATAAATTTAATTTATGAATTAAGCCCGATTAATCCAATTAATCGATGATGACTTCAAACTCCAAAAGATCAATTTAATCCAATTAAATTGTCTCATCTCCCGGGATTAATTCTAAATTAATTCCTTCACTACTAGTGAATTGTGTGTGATTCTTTAGGTTCACCCTCAGCTAGATTTGGGCCAATCCCCGATTATCCCATAATCAGAATTCGCCTGTTACCATGTTAGGCGTCTAGAAACGGTCCATGACACTAGAGACTAGGTGAAAATATGGTGTGAACATTTAGGCTCATGAATGCATACGAGTATGGTCATTTCGTCTACCGTCTCCTGGCCATAGTCTAGGGCATGGAATTCGGCCTCGATTCCCATCCTTGACTAGGCAACTATATATAAGGCTTGAGACACTTGTTTACCCTACTGAAACGTCACGGGGATCCCATCCCAATGTTCAGTCACTATGGCCATAGATTCTAAGAAAAAACAAGTCTCAGAGTGTTTAGGAGACACTACTGTCAAAAGACTGACAGGAGACAGATTCTTTCTTGGAACGCATCGTCCTCACTATACATTCTGACTGCACTAGATATGGGTTATAGCAGTCATGCTTTTTGACATGGTAGCTGCTCGCCAAATCTAACACACATGCATAGTGTGCATGTGATTGCAGTGGTTCTTCAAGTTTGAAGACTAATCTCGTACTATCGGAGTCAGGAATGTCAATCATATCGATCAAGCCCCTTCAGGCTTCCATGTGACGGTTCCCGCGAGTCACCTCAATCAGCTGACTCTCAGCCGACCAACTCATTAATATTGCATGGAAGACCTACGTTACTTGCCGATGAAACATAGCTGCAATCCTTAGTACAAGTCACACTTGGAACCTCGATACCTAATCTGGAGGTCCTTGACTTGGAGAGTTTCAGACCGATCTATAGAAGTTGGTTTCATCACTGGCAACCTACGCGCAGTCCAGCTTCTTGAATTCACATATCCGGTCTGTGGGCTTTGTTGTGCAATAAATAGTAATAAACATGATGGAAGTGAACACAACAAAGTACGACATGCCAAGAAATTGAATATCACTTTTATTCAATACGTAAATATCATACTACATCAACATTGTCAGGAACTGGTTACATAAGCCAATAAAATTGGCTTCACAGTCGCATATTCGAACACTAAAAGTGGAGTTCATCAAGTGCGTAGACCGCCAACATTTACTAGCCCATAGAATACCAATCTGCCAGTCCACATACGACAAAGAAAATCTTGTTTGACTACTAACAATAGAAAGACAATGCCACGAATAAGCACAACTGAAAAACAAGTGCTGGCGTGTGTTTTGGGTACTTGCTGATCACATAATACGCACTCAACATTTGTTTGACCACACCTATGTTTGTCAAGTGTTGACAAGCGCTCAAGAATCGCAAGCTAAAGAATGAAACTGTGACACCCCCTCCGTAATCACATTCCATCTTGTAAAGAATTCACATTTAATTCTATAAGACAACTCATGTTTTATCCATATATTATGTAGACATCACAAAAAGACATACGTCATCAAAACTTTGTAATTAATCCTCGACCTTAGCCATTATCACTATAAAGAAAGGAGAAATTACAAAATTTAAAAAAAATATAAATCCACTGAAAATCTCATATCTATGTAATTGTGTAGTTAGGGCTTCCAACTTTGGATATCACTGTTGACCTACCTAGTAATATTGGTGATCGGCTTATGATCGGCTAGCCATTGTGACTTATGTTCTGAAAAATATTCGGCAAGGATAAGCTGCCTATTCAATAAGTATAGCTAATCGACTTATATATATACACATAGACATATGCAATAAGACAAGTCTCATACAATTATATCAATCCACAAATATTATTTAATATGCAATCATCACAAAATCATGAAATAACCAGTACCACAATTATACATCAATCCACAGTAGAATATATCCAAAATCATCGTTTATTTTATTAGGGCCCTGTTTACCCAAACTAGAGTTCATCACTCAATGATCTTTGCCGGCTATCGTCACCTCAATCACAATATCTCCTTTTTTTTGATATCACCCAACACACAGCTCGTATGGTACCCCATTATTATATGATACCACACAACACACAGCTCGTATGATATCACACATCACACAACTCGTATGATATGTCACATCATCTCCACTGATCAATGGCATCACACAACTCGTCATTAATCATATTATCATAAGCCATTGCAGTATTACCCCCAGTTAGGTAAGCCATCTCTTTATCTCAATTCACAACATTCCATCCATAATCTCATCATTCAATTTCAATACACAATAAAATAGCATGACATCGCATGATCATTCATTCGTCTTCTCACACCATAACCACATATAAGCATATAGTGACAACTCCACTGAATAACAATATAACCAGACAAATAGCCATCACAATCACGTATACAATACAAGAATATATATCATATATATATATATATAAATTCAATAAAGTATATTTATCTTAAATCCTTAAACGATTACATTAATAAATAGAGTTGATCAATCCTCTACTTTATCCTCGTGCTATATAATAAGTTATAATATGTATAATCAATATATCAAAAATACCGTAAATTGCGAATAAAATTACTAAATAATATTCGTATATTTTTCGTCAATCTGTTAGTATTTCACTTATATTGAAATTCCAACCTCCGTCCAATCCTCGTCTTCATAACTAGATTTTATAAGCTTCCCGATATCTATGTGATTTATCTATTAACTCATAAGAGCTTTTTTATCAAACCCTTCATATTTTTGTAACTATCATTCTTAATAGCATTCCTGAATTAAGTTATTACAAAAATCTCATTTTCTTTTAATAACCATAATATTCCTCGAATTTAATTTCCTAATTTTCTTAAATGTAACTGTCTAATGTTTCTACCATTTTCTTGCTACTATAGAATTTAATTAAGTATTTGAGTAATAGTCTTGATGAAATTGAGTAAATTAATTATAGCAATGATTAAATATACCAAATCAAGTAATTTAATTATCCCGCTATAATATTCTTAAAATTAACGGGTTATTTAATCAATCCCTAATTCATAAATAACCAAACTTGTAAAATTTGCGATTACACATTAAATCGGATGATAGAAATTGCATTTAATAAACGTACTAAATAAATGGTCTATATATATATAAACTTAATAAATAATTAAAGGATGAAATATCTACCTGTATTAAACGCCTCAAGATGTGTTATCAAAATTTAATTGCTGAATATTTTGTGTGCATGTGTCCTAACTTTTCAAACAGGGGAAATCTATACATATTTTATAGGTATAAAATGTAGTGGTGAGTCATGTGTCTGGCCGGGTGTCATATTGCTAGAAATTGTAATGTTGGCTTCAAAGCCACGTGCAAGCATCTTGATTAAAGTTTTAATTTTCCTTTTTTTTTTGTGAATTTTGACAAATTTTGTTAAAATTATAATTTGATCCTTAATTTTCTAAATTCCTTTAATTTAATCCTAAAAAAATTATAAAATCTCAATTTGGTTCCCAAAATATTTTAATATATTCAAATTTCAACCTATATGTATTTATCAATCAGTTTAAATTTGTTTAATACTTACCAATTAGGGAATAAATGCAATTTAGCCCCCGTGATATATATAAGAAATGAGCAAAAAGCCCCATGTAAAAAAATAATTAGCAAATTACCTCTCTGTGTTTTGAGAAATAAAGCAAATTACCCCCCTATCAAGGGAAAACACAAGGGGGTAATTTGCTTCATTTTAAAATCATAGGGGTAATTTGCTAATTATTTTTTCACATAGGGATATTTGTTCATTTCTTATATCACATGAAGGTAAATTGCATTTATCCATACTAATTAGTCTCTGAATTATGTATAAAATTCAATGAACGTCGCATAAACCATGCCTGGGAGTTTTAATCGGGCCTAGGAGCAACGAGTGCCGCACAACCTTCGGAGAAGGTGGCTAAAATAGAGATACTGTAGTTGCAACAGTACAGATACGTGTAGAGAATTTCCTATAGATAGCATCTTCGGTACTTGGCTGCATAGGAGGTAAACGTACCATGATCTCGCTAACCTCAAAGGCGGTGGATGAAGGCCATTCCACTCACCTTCAAGCAAGCTATATTCGGGTAATCCCGTAAGAGAAGATCCACAGGCATACTTTTGGATAAGAGGTCCATCAGCATGCCAAGGATCCCCTCCACAATTTGAACTTGCTCCATTGCCTACTTTGTACTCCATAAAGGAATTGAGTTTCTTCCAACACCATGGTCCATCGGACCCCTTAACAGTCCACATTGTATGACTTTTGAGTCTATACCTCATCACCCAAGCCACCTAAATAGAGCCTTGATGCTCCTGTATGAGGTGCCATAAGTTTCTAGCCATGAGAGCTTGATTAAGAGGTTGAACCCTAGGGAATCGTAGCTCACCTTCAGAAACTGGAAGGCAAAATATTAGGCCAGACAACTTTCGAGTAACCTCTACCAGAAGCACCTTTTCGTAGTAATTTTATGAATTTCCCCTCTATAGCATTGATCACCGCTTTCGGTGAAATAAATACCGAAGCCCATTACACATGCAGGGAATTCAAAACTGATTTAATTAGTTGGACCCGAGCTGCAAAGGATAAGGTGAGATGCCCTTATCCAGCAATTCCTGAATTAGTCTTACGGAGAAGTGTGGCACAATCACTCATAGAGAGCTGAGATGAAATGAGGGGGACTCCCAAGTATCTGACAGGAAGCCTGCCCTCGAAACTCAGAGCAACAAGAATAGTCTGTTTATGTGGATCTGCAGCTTTAGAAAAAAGAATGTGACTTTACTGGGGGTTCACGTTCAAGCCTGAGTGGGAGGAGAATTCATGCAGCAGGGGGTTCACGTCGGTGCTTGAGTGGGAGGAGAATTCATGCAGAACCTCTAGAATAGCTTCTGCAAAGTGTAAATCCGCCTAGCAGAAGAGGAGAAGATCATCTGCAAAATAGAAGTTGAGGATGCCCAACTCTTTACATCTCTAATGGTAACCAAAGTCATCTTCTTGTTGAACCTTCAATTTCTGCATGAGATGAGAGGCCTAGGACAAATAAGTAGGGGGACATACGGCCCCCTGCCTCAATCCTCTTGCACTAGGGAAAAACCATGAATGCTACCATTCAATAAAACCCAAAATGAAGTAGTTGCAGTACACTACTCGATCCACCTAAAAAATAAAGTTGGAAACTGAAACATTTTGAGTACTGTCAATAGGTGAAAGGTTGTGGATCGTCCAGGGAACACAATAGAAGTATGAAAAATGGGAATTTAAAACAAAATAGAATTAAAATCGGATCAAAGAGGTGTACTCTTTAATCGTTCCGGGGTATTCAGTGCAAATAAAAACATAAAAACATAAAGAAAAAAACACATTCATTTAATAATGGAAAAGGATAAATAACAAGCGAAGGAAAAGTAACTACGAAAAATACCTTTCTTCATTTTTCTATTCAGCTACTTGCGTTGACTCCTCTTCTTTTCTCGGATCCGTTCACTTAAAAAGTTCAAGTGTAGACCCCTCTAAAACTAGTCTGCACCACACCGAAGAGATGGATCTAACCCTCTTGTTAGAAAGGCCAAGATCGATGGAAAATATCGAATCACTACTATTGAATTAGTGTATTCAGATTTTTTTTTATCCTTGTTTGAATTCGATTCAACAAAAATAAAATATGGAGAAAGAAATGTATTTTGTGGGCCGTTTTGAGAGGAGTAGACCAAGAGTCAAAGGAGAGAGATTCATACAAGGCACACACCAATGTGTGTATGTGTTTTATATGAGAGAGTAGTGAGAGATTATGAGAATATAATTCCCATCCAATCAGCCACAAACCCTCAACTTTTGGATAACCTCTCCGCACTTGCTTTATTGCACTTATGCAATTCCATCATGTAGCCAACTGTGACTCCCCACTATCTCAACTTATTGCACTAGATATCTTGACTGTACTGGATATCTTGACTGCACTAAATAGGGTTTATAACAATCAAGTCTATCGATTTGATAGCCTCTTGTCAAACCTAAGATACAGATATGGTGTGCATATGACTATAGTAGTTCCTCAAGTCCGAGGATCAATCTCGTAGTGTCGGAACCGGGAATGCAAGTCATACTGACCAACCTACTCAAGGTTCCCATATGATGATTTCAGCGAGTCACCTCAGTCAGCCGACACCAAGCTGGCTAACCCACTAATATTGCATGGACGATCCTCGTCACTTGTCGATGAAATGCGACTGCAATCATTTAGTGCAAGTCTCAAATGGACCTACTGTTCACACTATTGACTTAGTCTTTAATTAGCGGCTTGATTTTAGTGTAATTTGAATCGGGCTTGTTTTAATTTGTCCAAAAAATTAAATCAAGAACAATAACTAATCTATTGGGTTTGTTATGTAATTCAATTAAATAAATAGACAATAGAAAGCCCATGTGAATATTTAATCTAATTAAATATACGCAAGGCCAAATATATTTAATTAATAAATCCAATTCATTAATTAAACCCAAATAATTAATTAGTCTAGCTAATTAATTTAAGCTCATCTCCACTAATTAATGAATCCAATTTATTAATTAGACAAACCCATCTACTAATTAATTAATGAATCCAATCCACTAATTAATTAGCCCAAGCCTATTTTAAATTAATCCAATCAATTTAAATGGCTATGGTCAAACTTTATTAAATCCAATCGATTAAATTCTTGGGTCATCCGTCCATGCATTATCCCAAATAAATGACTCAATAATTATTATTATTATTCATAAATTAATTTGATCCAATTAAATTAATTCATTTGTTCTAGAATTGATTCCAATTTTATTCCATCACTTTCACAGTGATTTTTTTTGTGACTCTTTAGGTTCACCCTCAGCAAGACTTAAGCTTATGTCCCACACAATTAATTAAATCCAATTTAATTATTTATTTCTGATTAACCAATAACCAAAAAAACCCTTTTACTATGGGTGATAGTCTATAACTGTTTTATGGCACTATAGACTAAATAAATGTTGGCATGAATATGTCGGTTTTGAGTTTCATACAATACTGTCCTTCCGTTAACCATCTCCCGGCCTTAGTGTAAGGCATGGAATTGGGCGTCGATTCCTATTCTTGACTAGGCATCTGTGTTTCATACTCGAGATGCGTTTGATTAAATGATTTGATCTAGGGGACCTATCCCTAATCGATTAGCCACTTTGGCCAAAGACTTTGAGAGTCTAAACCATCTCAGAGCACATAGGAGAACTACTGTCAAATACTGACAGGGGACATATTCTCTCTTAGAATGCACCGTCCTCACTACATACTCTGACTGCACTGGACAGGGCTTATGATGACCATATATCATGATACAGTCACCGCTGGCCAAATCTAAGATATAGTCTTCATATGTAAGCGACTGTCATGATTCCTCAAGTCCGAAGACTAATCCCGTACTATCAGAATCTGGAATTTTAGTAATACTGAGCAAGCCTCCAAAACTTCCATATGATGATTCCTGCAAGTTAGTTTAGTCAGTTGGCTACCTTGCCAATCAACCCACTAAAATTGCATGCACGACCTACATCTGTTACCAGTTAAACTAGGCACTCACCCAGTGAATGCAATACGTAGTGCAAATCTCTATAGAACTCTCGATTTCGATTCTCAAGATCCACGATGTTTAATATTTCAGACCTACCATTAGGAGCTGGTTTCATAACTGCCAAGCTATGTATAATCCAATTCCACAGGTTTATCCATTTGGTCTATGAGTATTCGTTGTTATGTTAAAACACCGTTTAACATTAGCAGTGAGCACAACAAATAAGAATGTCATAGATGAATACTCACTATATTCATCATGTAAATATGCTTTAATAAATATTGATGAAGAGTTCCAAAACTGCCAATCCAATTGACTTTCTGGTCACCTATTCTAACT
The DNA here is from genome assembly GCA_034509735.1 of Sesamum alatum. Lineage (NCBI taxonomy): Eukaryota > Viridiplantae > Streptophyta > Magnoliopsida > Lamiales > Pedaliaceae > Sesamum > Sesamum alatum. Next base: position 25,417,697 of record JACGWO010000009.1, on the reverse strand, counting down.
ATAGGAAATCTCATTCCATCATATCATATGCCTTCTGCAAATCAACTTTCACTGTGCATCGTAGAATGTTTCTCTGGTTATATAGCCAGGTAATAACTCCTGCCCTGACAAGATATTATCTTAAATACTCGTCCTATATGTAGAATCAATGAGGTAATCCAGCACTGCCTACTTTCACTTGACAAGGACCTCTGTGATAACTTTATATACTACATTACAACAAGAAATCATTTTGTACTTAGAAACTCTTGAAGGCATCTGGATATCAGCTAACACAGTGGCATCAATCTGTTTGAGAAGCCATCCTGACTCAAAGAATTCCAGAATGGCAGCACTAACCTCATCCCCGACTAGAGGCTAAGCCGCTTTATAGAATCCTGAAGAAAAGCCATCAAGGCCTGGAGCCCGGTCCTCCTCAATATCAAATAACGCATCCTTAATTTCAGCAGCTTGCATAGGCCTAATGATATGTGGTCTTACTTGACCAGTTGCTTAAAAGTACGATGAAATGTGGAAATGAGGGAGTTAAGGGAACTGAATATATTTATTATGCGAATATTCCTTTGATTGACCTTGATGGCTCTTCGTGGTAAAAAATAAACTGCTCCCATGGCTCTTTGTGGATAAAATAGCCTCAATGGATTTTTTGGATAAATTTGCTTTGATGATCTTCGTCGATAAATTGTCCTCGGTGCTCTTCGTGGATAATATAGCACCTGTGGCTCTTCGTGGTTTACAAAAGAGAAATTCACTTAAATAAAATGTTATGAATAGTGATGACGAGTTGGTGAAGAAAGAAACTAACTATATCACTATTTTGTAAGCATACTAAAAAAAGGAGATTTGGATTGATTGACTTGTTGTGCGGTGATTGCACTGTTAATAAAATGAGACATGTTGAAAACTAATCAGTGACATTTTGTTAATATTTGTTCTTTGTTGTCTCGTTGAACTGGACTTAACATAAAATGTATAGGTGGTGCACTACAAGAAAAAAGTTTAATAGCAACGAAAAAATTTGTTGCTGAAATCAGCATCGAGCTAATTAGCAAGTAAAATTTCCGTTGCTAATCTACACTATTTAATATATATTTTAAGTAATCCGTTGCTAAACTTATTAGCAAGTAAATTTTCGCTGCTAAATTCACTAGCATGTAAATTTCTTGTATTAAATAATGTACATTAGCAACAAATATTTTACTTGCTAATTAGCTCGATGCTGAATTTTTTTCGTTGCTATTGAATGATTTTCTTGTAGTGGTGTCAATTATTTATTTATTGAGTTGCAGGCTCACTTCTCAGCAAATATCTTTCAGGTGTATATTTTGGTTGTATCCACTCCCAAAGAGTAAATCCACATTTTTCATTACAAGTTAGATTAGGCCAGTATGCGGTGTTCTCCTCACATGTCAATAAAAATTAGAAATCACAAATTTTTAAAAATATTAATTATGTACTAATATTGAGGGTGGCTTGTGAATAAATTGTAGTAATTCTATTGTGCTATACGTGACAGACATACGTACAAATATTGTGGATGAACTGATACTTCTACTAGTTATGTTGACAATTAATGTTCGTATACTTGATTATCTGGTTTGTGTTATATATATAGATAGATAGATATAATGTTGTTTATGCATAAAATAGTAGTATAGTTAAAGGATGTTACACTATGAGTACAGTAATTATGAATATGATATGCATGATTCTTACATGTTTTCCAACGGCTAGTAATTACTTTCAATGCTTATATTATGATATATTCCAACTTTATAAATGTCATGAGTCCATGCTATTATTTTCTAACTACTAAGTTATTATATGACTTCAGTAATTTTTTATCGTAATTGATTATTTTGCTAGGAGTGGAGTGCACCATACGAACAAATTATGGAACTTGATTAAATATTTCTTGTATAGAGTTATATGTGTTCCTATATTCAAAATGACAATATTAGACCATGACATAATTTATATCCATAAAGTATCACTAAGTGACATTATTTTTGTTAGAAATGTTATTTCTCTAAGTTTTCTGGAGACATATGAGTATAGGTTTGATAGATAATAAATACATTAATCAGATTTATTGTGTATATATATATAATGATAAGTAATTATTGGGCCTTATTTATGTTATGGAGATTTTCTTTCAGAAATTTTTAATATTTTAATTATACTGGAAGTGCGAGACTAAGGGTTCGTTTGGTTCAAATGAGAGGAAAGGGAAAGTGAAAGGGGGAGGGGAAGGGGAGGGAAATAATAACAGTTTTTCTTCAAGTTGTTTGGTATGATTAGAATGGGAGTAAATCTCAAATACTTTCCCTTGTTTGGTACGAGAAATTTAGATTGAGAATAAAAGACTAATTTTTTATAATTTTTTACCATTTAACCCTTTCTCTTCATTTTATTTTAGCAAATAAACAAGTTAATATTATACTAGTATCAAAGATCTAAAAATCTTAGTAATAAAAATATATATCAAACAAGAACAATAATATTTTTTATTAATAAAAATATTCATCAAAACGGATATTGTTCATTTATTCTAAACCATTCTGTTTAAATAAAATAAAAATTACTCGTGTCGATGGCGAGAAAAGGGAACACAATTAGGGGAAAGGATTATTCAATCAAGATTAATAGCAAATTAACAATAAAAAATTCTAAAAAATCATAAATGCAAAGTATGTTTGCAGGATTGTTGACTTCGACGTAGCAGTTTTTCCAACGATTTGATTATCTTTTATCTGGCGATTATGTACGGTATTTATCAGCGGGAAGGAGAATAGAATTGGAGAAATATATATATTTATATATATAAGGGCAATAGAGTAAATAGAATAAACTATGTACTCTTTGGGTCTTTCTAGCCTTATACTTCCACTTCTCCCCCCAATTTCGGACGGAAACAAAATTGGACTCCGGAGGGGTTTCATATACATCCAGTTTTACTTCCGCTCCATCGTTTCCCCCAAACCATACACTAAACTTTTTCTTATACATCCCCTTTTACTTCCACTTCTCATATACTTTCATTTTTCCTCCCAACCAAACATACTCTAAATGGCAATGATCTTTTAGAAATTGAATTGATTTGATTTAGCTACTTGAATAATGAGTAATAAATTTCGCAAACATTAACATTGATTTCAAATTCTATAATTGTTTTTTTTTTTTTTTTTTGAAAGTAAAGCAAATTTATTCAACTACGAAGTCAGAGAACAAAGTTGGTAATAAAGCCACAGGAGGAATAGAGCCCTGGCTTTGCAGAGAAGCATACATCTTAGCAAGAAAATGTGCTGCTTTGTTAACACTAGTTGTTATTGCACGCGATCTCCGCGAGCATATAAAAAAGAACTGTGTTGTGAGATGAAAAGAAAAAAAATTGTGAAGGAATGAGATAAAAAGTTAGTAAGATAAAAAAAAAACATGGAGTGAGGTGAGAGAAATGTGGAGTAGTAGGTGAGAGGAAAATAATAAAATTACTTTTCGGACTAATAATTTTTTTAAAGAAAGAAATGAATTAAAGGGTAAATTTGGGCATCTAAAAGTTGATACGCCGAAAAATTTTCTTTTATAATAGTATAAATTTCTAGGGACATATTGAACAAATGTGTTGGCGGATTGGTCAAGTTTAATCTTGGATGCTTCAAGAATGGGGCCAATCCAAGATGTGTCCACCGTAGAATGATGAATCCTAGCAATCACAGACTTGCAATCACCTTCAGATACCACTCTGGTCCAGCTTTGGCCTTCAGCCATCTCCATAGTGGCCAACAGTGCAAACGATTCAGCATGCTCAACAACACGGTAAAGAAATTGCCCACTGGATGCGTTCTCTGCGAGAATTTCGTGCAATAATTCGAGCTCCAATTGCAGGGGTTTCCTTGTGTACTGCACCATCAAAATTCACTTTGATGCAAACTGGGGAAGTAGGATCCCAAGTCTGAGACGTTCGTGCAGGAGCCACTAATGAAGGAGATGGAATCTGGCTTCGAAAAGTCTGCAAAAATCACTCCACAAATAGCACTGTTTTCCAGAGGTTGTGCAAACTTGCCATGCCAAAGTCATTGGTTAAGAATCCACCACATCGCCCAAAATGTCACCAAAAGAGTAGAGAACTGCTTTGCTTCAAGCTTTGCTGCTAAAGAGCGAAGCCAGACCGCAGTATCCGCGGGAACCTGCGAAATAAACAACCACGAAAAGTTAGAAAGAGCCAAAATTTGCCTCGCAACTGGACAGAAGATGAGAAAACGAAATGCATCCTCATTATCAAAGCCACAATGAGGACAACCCATTGAATGGCAGCATCCCCGGCGACAAAGGTTTGCAATTGTTGGTAAGGCATTACCGCAAATCCTCTATGCAAATATTTTCATGTTTGGTGGTACGACCACTGTCCAGATGAACTGCCAAGAGTTTGATTCCAAGCGACTACTAGATCCATCACCGTGTGCTTCGCATCTCTCCAACTCAACTGCCACATGATAAGCACTTCGGACAGTAAACTGCCCCCTGCTATTAGAATGCCATATTCGATGATCTGGGAGAGGACAACTACCAAGTGGTAAGGAGCAAATTAGTTCTGCACCACAATCCCAAAAAACTTCAGAAATAAGGTCACGACATGCAAAATGAGATCCTTGACTATAGCAGCACTATCAACCACTCTTGGAGAAGTAAGGACCCAAAAAGAGTTGGGTCTAGGAAGCTAGGGATCATTCCAAATAGACGAAGAAATCTACCACCTGGAACCTGCATGTATAATTTCCCGAGCACCCCAATTACTAGACCAAGTGTAAGAAGGGTTAGTTTCATATACTACATTAAGAACATCAGAATGTCGAAAGTAGTGTGCTCTCCACAAAGTAGCTAAAAACACTGTCCAGTTGCTTGATGATCCTCCATAATTATTTTGCAAGAAGAGTTGAATTGAAGGAGCATAATTCCCTAAAGCGTAAGTCGCCCTCAAAATTTTTTCCGACAGAGAGAATTTCAAGAAACAGAATAGATGCATCTATTGCCCGACGAACTCCACCAAAATGAAGCAATTAGAGCTTCCACCTGGTGTAACAAATAATTTGGAAGCCGAAAGTAGCTCATCATATATGGAGGAATTATTAGATGACAGATTCGATCAATACTTCCCAACCAACTTGGGACAATAATTTTTTAGTCCATCCTTCCAAACGCCATTTGATTTTATCCAGAATTGTCTTGCAAAGAGTTCGCTTAGATAGGCCCATAATTGATGGAAGGCCTAAGTAGGTACCACCTGTTCCACCACTCGCAAACTAAAAACACACACCAACCAATTACGTTCTGGAGATGGAGCTTCACCACTTGCACACCAGGAACACACGCCAACCGATTACGTTTTGGAGATGGAACATTGTTGCTGAAGGCTGCGGTTGATTTGCTCAAATTAACAACCTGTCTCGAAACTTGAGCATAAGTTGCCAACACACGAGCGGTACTTCTAAAATTACCTATAGAAGTAAGACAACAAAATAATGTATCGTCAGCAAAAAGTAAGTGAGAAATAGTAGGAGCGTTAGGGTAAATCTGAACTGCTTCAAGTCGGCCATCCTCCAATTCGGATGAGATAAGACAACTTAACATCTCTGTATAACAAGAAAAGATAAGGTGATAGGGACATCCCTACTGGAGCCCCCTTTGGGGACGAAGGAAACAAAAACAATCACCGTTAAGCATGAACGAGTAAGTAACGGTGAAAACACACATGAATATTAGAGAAATAAATGAGGGTGAAAACCTAAACGAAGCATCACAGCTTCCAAAAACAACCACTCAACCTTATTATAAGCCTTACTCATGTCAAGTTTAAGAGATGCAAAACCATCATTACCATGATTTTTCATACGGAGAAAATGATTAATCTCGAATGTAATCAGAATATTATCATAAAATCAAGCGACCATACACAAAAGCCGACTGGGAGGGGAAATAATAACATCAAGCATAGGTCGGAGCCTGTTAGCAATCGTTTTGGACACAAGTTTGTAAACTACATTACATAAACTGATTGGACGAAATTGAGTTATATCGTCCGGTTTAGCAGTTTTGGGAATCACAACAATATTAGTATGATTAAACTTAGGAGGCATAGACTGATTATTCAAAACATGTAAAAACTAATTTAGTGATATCAGTACCAACGTTAAACTAAAACCGCTTGTACAATATAGGAAGAAGACCGTCAGGGCCTAGGGATTTAAAAAAAACATATGAGCAAGTGAAGAGTAGACCTCCTCTACAGTATAAGGTTTCAAAAGTAGCTCATTCATCTCCAGACTCACTTTAGGACTTGACCCAGCCAAAGTTGCATCAAGAACCGCGGCTGTTGGACTTCTGAATCTGAAGACAGAACAAAAATATCGTTACTCAATATCTTGAATATGGGCAGTGTCCTCATACCAGTTTCAAACCTCATCCCGTAAACTAGAAATACGATTTTTGTAGTGTTGGTGGGAAACCTAGCATGGAATGAGGTTGTATTGTGATCCCCGCCATCATGCAATCAGTCTTGGCATGTTTACCACTTAATTTCCTCTCTTGGAGCAACTTCCTCTAACTCATGAAGAAGGATAGATTCACATTGCTTAGATACAGAAGAAATGTCACAATATGCTATTCAACTATTTCACTTTGTAATCGTCTGATACGGTGTTGAGGAGAATTAAGAGTTCTGCTCTAGTCATCAAGACCCACTTGACAATTTGCTAAGCGCTGCCTGACTTGTGTAAGGGTACAACCGGAATGATAAAGAGCACGAATTGACTCCACCACATCTTCACAAGCTGATTCGCGAAGCCACCAAGCTTCGAAGCAAAACCGCGAGAACGTTGAGCACTGGAGAGTAAGCCCGTATTGCCATGTTGCAAGGATCATGGGAGTATGATAAAAAAGAAAGGACACAACAACGTACTAGCTCGTGCATCGAGAAGAGGGACCTCTATTGCAAGTTTTCACATGCATGATCAAGACGCTCTCGAATTGTATGAGGGGACTCGCGACGATTCGACCACGTGAAGCAAGTGCCATGATAGCCAATATCAAACAGGCCATAAATGTTCAGAGTATTACGAAAATCCACGATTTGCCAAAAGGGTATAAGGAGCTCCTCTAGATTTTTCATTAACATGCAGAACTTCGTTAAATCGCCGACGCATAGCCACGACAAAGTAGAAACTGAACTCAGCCGAAAAGAGATACCAATGAAAGTGTGGATTGGCCCGAGAGACACATGCCGGAAGCGTGAAAACTTAAAATTAAAAGCAATAAAACTGAATTAAAAGGCAATGTTAAATCTGGATCAAAGGGTTTTCCCTTGATTTCTCCCCTGGCGTTCGGTGTATTAAGTGTAAAAACAAAAAATAAGAAGAATACACGAAGGCCATAAATTTAAAGGAACAACAAAACGTAAAGAGAAAAACATTACCCTCGTAGTTTTCTTCATTCAGCTAACGCGTTATTCCGGATCCACGTCTTCAAGACCTCAACGTAGAGATAACTCCAAGTTGTCTATGCAATTCACTGATTACTACGTCTCTCATCCTAGCAAGAAAACGTAGGGGGTAGAGACATCAACCCAATGCTATGAATTAACTCCTTCGATGTCCTACTGTTCTTCCTTGATGAAATCAAGAAGAACAAGGAGTTTCCTGGAGAGAGAGAGATATGGAGAATGTGCTGTAGAGATTAGTGTATGTATGTGTGTTAGTAGGTATTTATAAGCAACTAGGTTACTTAACCTACATGAACTCCTTTAAAAGAGGCACACAATACACATACTCTAGAGATTTGACCTAGTCCAAACTACTCTAGGACTAATCTTGACCATCCACCAATTCTCCATGATCAAATCTCGTTCGTTCATCTTTCTTGGGCTTTATGGAGCGGACCTATTTAAATTTAATTTAAATGGTCTAAGGTCCAATGGACTCTATATTAAATCCAATTTAATATTTAAGCCCAACATAAAATTCACCCTTTTAATCCAATTAAAGGAAAGCCCAATCTCATCAATTCATAAATTTAATTTATGTATCAAGCCCAATAAATTAATTCAATTAATTTAAAGGCTTAAAACGCAAAACTATTTAATCCAATTAATTAATCTTTGGGAAAATTAATCCATGGATTTTTATATAAATGATTCAATCATTTATTCTCTCAAAGAAATTAATTTAATCCAATTAAATTAATCTCTACCTTCCGAAATTAATTCTAAATTGATTCCATCATGTTCCGTTGGATCGAGTGTGACTCTTTAGGTTCACCCTCAATTAGACTTGGGCATGTGTTCCTCAACACAATTTCTTCTGATTATCCCATTACCAGAGTCGCCCATTACCATGGTGGCTGTCTAGCAAGGGTCCATGGCATCTAGAGACTAGGTGAATATGCGACGTGAACATTTAAGCTAACCGAATGTTCATACAGGTACGGTCCTACTGTCTACCGTCTCCCGGACTTAGTCTAGGGCATGGAACTGGGCATCGGTTCCCGTCCTTGACTACACATTTATGCTTCAAACTCGAGATAGGTTTAACTCTATGATCGGCATAGGAAATTCTTTCCCACTCAATCAAATGCTATGGCTATAGAGTCCAAAACCATCTCAAGACATGGGAGATCTCAGTGTCACAATCTTGACAGGGATAGATTCTATCTTGGAATCCACCATCCTCAGACTACATACTTCCGACTACATTGGACAAGACTTATGATGATCATACTCAAGATATAGTCAGCGTTCGCCAGATCCTAGACACAACCTTCGTATGTAAGTGAATCTCGTGATTCCTCAAGCTAAGGACTAATTCCGTACTATCAGAACCTGCCAATACCAGTCATACCGAGCAAGCCCGTATGGCTTCCATATGACAATTCCCCTGGGTCACCTCAGTCAACTGTCTGCCAACCAATCTACTAAGATCGCATGGACGACATACTTCTCCCGTTGATGAAACTCGGCTGCGATCCTTAGTGGAAGACTCTCTGAGACCCTCGATAGCCAATCTCGAGGTCCTCGACTTGGAGTGTTTCAAACCGATCTACAGAAGTTGGTTCCATGATCGTCAACCTATGCGTAGTCCAACTTCTTGGATTCACATGTCAGGTCTGTAGGCATTTGTTGTAACATCGAAACTCTGTTCAATGCTAGCAGTTAGCACAACAAACTTATTGTTGCCATCAATGAATCCTTACTATATTGATCAGCATAATATTACTTATCCCTAAAGATTGAGAAATGGTTCTCAGAATAGCTAACCTCATTGACTTCTTAGTCACTCATTCCAACAATCTCCCACTTGACCATCAAATTAATTACCCACCTTGCTTAGTACCTTATAAGCATGAGTAATCTATGATACTGAATGAGGTCTCGTGAGTCTGCTCTATTTTCTGCCGAAGTAATACTGTCCAACCGTGTTTACCCTTTCCTGCCATTGTTGCCTGTAGGTGGCGACTGTCTTAGAATTTTTGTAGATCCTGTGATGAAATCTTGGGCCATAACGTTTTCCATAGGCAATTTTATCTGCCACCTAGGTGATTACTGGCTCGGTCGTGCTAAGCACCACATCCATCCCATGGACGCGGTTTTCATCCATAACCACTATCTAATGCAATCGACTTTCATGATAAAGCCTTTGTGCTCTCCCGCTTGAAAAACCATTTCAAGGTACCACACTCATCATTAAGTCCGAGTGTGCCTACTTTTGAGACTGACAGTTTTCACAACATTCTTGAAGCTAGTATCGCTTTAGCCTTCTAGAAAAAGTCTCAATAACCGGTGCATCGAGAACACATTTTTAGTCCTTGTTTAAGTACTGATGATTGTTCTTGACTGTTGTCTTCTGCCCCTCAGTACATTCCTGATTCCTGTTGTATCATGCTCAAAGCACACTTAACATTGGATCCCATGCACCGATCTCATATTTATCTGGGGCCAAGATGTGGGGATACTAAATGCCTAAACAATCTCATCAGTTTGTCGTGACTAAGTCTTGAATGGCTTAATGCTTTATCCATAGCATCTAAACTTTCTCATTAGCCTTACCACGATTAAGTCTTGAAACAATTTATCCATCTACATATCTGAGCTTTCTCATCAATTTATCATGACTGAGTTTTGAAAACCTGAAATCACGATATATATATATATGTTTGTGTGTGGGGGTGTGGGGGGGGGGGGGGAACCCATTAAATGTCATGGAGAATTTTCGTGAGCTATGGTTGTGTTTTAGTTTTTCCTAATATCTCAAAATTCATCCATGATGAACAAGACATTACACACACTTAAACACTTAGAACACAATTTTCATTTCCTACTGATCATCTACGTCTTTATTGACAGAGTCATACTCCGTATGAGCTCGTCAAAATGATTATTCCAGTTATGCAGAGTTTTCAAACCTTGTTTAAATTTCTTCCTTTTGGATTTCATGGCTCCTTGCCATAAATCCGACCATGATGTCCAACATCACTCTCCGGACGTCGTTTGGATCACCTGAATTGACCTAGAATCACCCGTACCTTTACGGTATTTCCGTCACGTCCTAAAAAGGACTGGAATGTGATCAACGAAGTAGAAATATGATCACAAGTAACTTTGTATTATTCTGCCATAAACCTGTACAGAACAGACACCTAGTCTTATTTGAGTCACACTAGTCCCTTGACCTACTCAAGGACTTTGGCGGGACACAGGCTTGCCAAACCATGGCACAATAGTGCGTGACTCCTAGAAAACCACCACATTCCTCACGTTGGGAATTTTTGGAATCCACGTCTACTCGAGCTAAGGTAATTTTGTGAAACTTTGATCGACCTCCGTCCAACGAGGCTCGATCTCTCCCTTTATCAGAAACCATCATACTTGGCCTTTATAGGAAGCATTTCATTGAGAATCTCATCCTCAACTGGATGTTCAAGAACTCCCACTAAATACAAGGCCTTTTCAATTCTATCGAAATAGGTTTACTTTTGCGATCATTTTTGGGTCATCATCTCAAGTCTAGTTCTCAAACCTCAAATGAGACCTTTAGACTTGTGTATTAGTAACTTATAGTTGTCCAACTGGATCCCATCCAATAGACTATTTGGCAAGCCCACTTTGTCCAACAAAGAGCTTTCAGACTTTTCATTCTGCAGAAAAGATTCGCAAGCTTAGTTGATTTGAATCATCTATTACTAGATTCCTCGAATTTTCTAACTTGCTTATCCTTAATAAGAATAAACCGTCCTAGCCTTTTTATGGATGTAAAAATCTGTAAGTTGATCTTGATTAGTCCATTTTGCTCATTTGAATTTTGAGAATTCATAAACCCTTTTGGTACAGTTTTGGGGACTTATGTATAACCACTAGCAGACACGAATCATCATTCAATGTCAAATAAAAAAACTTTATTGATCAAAGACTATATGAAAAACTTTTTTCCAACAAAAGATACATACTTTTGATCATGTTAGGTTAATTCCTACGATAAACTATCCTAACATGATCACAGTCTCAAGCCTAATTAGTCTCAGACTATACAGGAACAACCTTTCCATCATTGAATGCTAGAACTGTCTTGCCCTTCTACTTCTTGCCACCACCTGCAAACCATTCGCAGATTAGGCCGGTATCCAATACCAAAGGGTAGAGAGATCATGTTAATACTCAATTTCAAAATTTACCTTCATTGGAGAGGAGTTTAGGACACTCCCTCTTCTAATGGCACTCTTTACGGCAGTAAATGCATATGTTCTTAGGAATCTTTGAACTTGACCGCTACACACTTTTCCTCCTTTCTTTACCTCTGCCCTGCAGTGTAACAGGCTCATCACTCGAAGTGCTAGCAGCAGCTGATGTTACCTCAGCCTTCTTCCTCTTTTGGAGTCTGCCACCCTTGCTTGTCGCTCTAGAGGTAGCCTCTCCTACTAGTACTGCCGGCCCAGATTTTTCAATTGTTGCCTCATATTGGACCAACATATTTATCAACTCATGAAAGTCTTCATCCAGCTCATTCATGTTGTAGTTGATAATAAATGGTTTGTAGGAGGGATGAAGAGACTGAAGGATTACGTCAATGTACGTCTCTTTTTCAAGATCGACATGGAGGTCTTTGAGCTTCTCCACTAGGTTTAGCATCATCACTCCTTGCTTTTGTACAGACGACCCTTCTGCCATCTTAGCTGTAGAAAATGCCTTGTTGCATCATATCTTACAATGCCGATCCAGGAGCACATAGACATCATGCAAGCGAAGCATAATTGAGCTAACATCATCATCCCTATCGTACTACATTTGGATCTCGTTTGTCATCGAGGCCAATACGATGTTGGGGACTTGCGGGTGATCGCCCTTCAACTTCTCGAACGCCAAGCGTTCTTTAGTTGTCGACCCTCTAGCAAGGGTTGAGGAACATCCTTATCCAGAACATAAGTTAGGTTCTGGAAATCTAAGACTATCCAATTCGTGTAGTTGGTTCCATTTAACTTATTAGCATTTAGTATTGGAGTTAGTGGATTCTTAGACATCTACAATATATAAAGCAGAAAACAGTAAGTAGAATGAAGTAATATTAAATTCAAGTTAAGACCCAGTTTTAGTGTTTAACCTCTCCCACTATTTCTACGAAAGCCCATCACTCTCAAATGTCATTTGGAAAAATCGATTTCTAGTGAACTTGGGTCCACAAGCAAAATTCTCCATACCCCGCTTTTACGATTCGCATGAAAAATAACCTTGTGGGAGGCAACCTATGTTATTCTCATCCACGAGATCCCCAAGATATTTTTGTCTCTCCTTTTCAGGTGATCCCCAGGACTCCAAGCGAATCACGTTACTCGGCGTTAGACCCAACCCATCAACCGAATCGTAGCATCCACTGTCACCCCCATGACTCATGCGACAGGGAAACCGGAGTGTATTCACTTCATTCACAATAATAGTGCAGCTTAATTTCAGTCCATAACGTGCCACGACTCGTGAGACCACGTATGGGTGAAAATTAGCTTCCTCACTATATTATCGTGGATGGAAGGCATGGGAAAAATGATCCTTCGTTTAGGAACCATTTACGGGGTCTAATATTTAACTCGGTCCAACCAAGTGAGAGTTATATGTTTAAGATTAAGAATGAGACCTCATCACAATTATTAGTATTTTGCATGCGTAATGTTGAGAATATTCTAAGCATTGAATAAACGCATGACATGACAAAAGAATACTCAACGCATTAATGAAAACATATCACACGCAAAATAAAGCATAGCACACCCATGTTGGATTATCACAAGCTCAAAACCTATGCAACCCACTGAGCTCGCAGTGGATCTATGGTCAATCTAAGGGTTGGCGTACGGTATTACAAGACTTTATAACCCATTACACACAATAGGCCTTGTACATCCTCTTCATCTTTTTGGGCTCTCCATTGTGGGCCTCACCGGGCCTCTTCTCCATGGATCCTCCATGGGCCTCCGTCACCTTGGGATTTCTTCCTTATATTTATTTACAAAAATAGAACCTCACTCCCAATCTACACTCATTACATCATAAAAAATAAGAAATCACAATCAACAGTTGGGGGGAATACATTATGAGGGAGAAAGAAAACCTTATTATTTCAAGGCAAAAGTGAGAGAGGTAAGACGATGCAAAGGAACGCAAGCCCGGACCCAACAAATAAATTAAAACCATATATGCGGTCCTAGTGCTTCGTGATCATCCATCGTTAATGCAATTAAAGCACATAGCATAAATACACATCCCATGTAAAACATGCTATACATCCAATTCTAATATCACATACCATAATAAAAAACATGTGCATATGCAGAAAATATATGTAAAATTTAACACATAAAATTTGAATATTAGTGCAACCTTTTGCAAAATGATTCTTGCTAGGAAACCTCTTTCTCAATTAATTTAGTAATATTAATTTTAGGAAATAACCAATCTCAACAAAAATTAAAATATTCTAAATTAATTAGTTCAGAAAAAATATGCAGAAACTCCAGAAATAATTGATTTTTAGAAAAACATCAAAAGAATCAAAAAATGGTGCGGTTGGCACAGTAGCACTGCCTTGCAGCAACCACCGATTGTTGTTGTCTTGTCCAAAAAATCCCCTTTTTTTTTTTTCTTTCTTTCTGTTCCTAAACATAAAAACACCAATTTCCAGAAAAATTAAGATTTTTTCAAAATTCTAATATCCAAGTATTATGGAAAAATTAAACATAACCCGGATCCACATATTACATGTAATTTAGAAATTGAAAGCACGGAAAACATGCCTTAAAACACGTTAAGTACACGTGTCGCATATTGAATTCTATCCTATACACCAAACCGGGCTCTAATACCACTGACAGTGTGGATCGGCCCGGGAGACACGCAGCGGAAGCGTGGAAACTTTGAAATTAAAAGCGATAAAATGGAATTAAAGGCAATGTTAAATCCGGATCATGGGTGTTCTCTTGATTTCTCCTGGGTGTTCGGTGTATTACGTGTAAAAGCAAAAATAAGAAGAATACACGAAGGCCATAGAATTTAAAGGAACAAGAAAACGTAAAGAGAAAACACTACCCTCATAGTTTTTTTGTTCAACTACACACGTTGTTCTGGATCCACGTCTCCATGACCTCAATGTATAGATCCTCCAAAGTCGTCTACGCAATTCACCAGATTGCCACGTCTCTTGTGCTAGCAAGAAAACGTAGGGGGTAGAGACATCAACCCAACGCTTATGAATTAATGCGGCCGATGTCCCGTTGTTCTTTCCTTGATCAAATCAAGAAGAACAAGGAATTTCTTTGAGAGGGAGAGAGAGGAGAGTGGATGAGAGAGATGGGGAAGAGAGAGGCGCCGGCGTGGGAATGTGTTGTAGAGATTAGTGTGTGTATGTCTATGTTAGTAGGTATTTATAAGCAACTAGGTTACTTAACCTAAGCGAACTCCTTCAAAAGAGGCACACAGTATACATACTCTAGAGAGCTGACCTAGTCCAAACTACTCTAGGACTAATCTCGGCCATCCATCTCAATTCTCCAAGATCAAATCTCATTCATTCATTTTTCTTGGACTTTATGGACCGGACTTACTTAAATCTAATTTAAATAGTCTAAAGGTCCAATGGACTCTATATCAAATCCAATTTATTATTTAAGCCCAACATAAAATTCACACTTTTAATTCAACTAGTAATGAACACGTGCGTGGCACGTGATTCATATGGTTTGAAAAAAATAATAGTATACTTTTAAAATTAATGATTAAATATAAAATATATGGATTAGTTCACGATATAAAGATATGCATTTCTCAAGATGTTGTTCAACATTAATAATTCTACCAAGATATAAAAAACTAAACAAAATAAAAATACTAAATATAAACAACAATGTAATTTAATTGTTATGTAAACTTACATTCTCATTAAGTATTTCTCTTTTTTTTTTTTTTTTATCTTGATTGCCGGTAACATCTTGTTTTTGTTTGGTCTGGTTGATTTACTTTTATATTTTCTTTTTAAATTGTTAAAGGTCTCTTTGCTATCGATTGAAACTTGAATCTCAAAGTGTCTTGCTTTTTCTTCTTGCTCGGTCCACTTTTTTTCCTCTCACCTTCTTCAGTAGAAATCCCATCATATTTCTTATCAATATCTCTTGATGTACTGACTTTTTGATTGGTTTATTTAGTTTTGAGTGCATCATTTTTTGTTGGTATAGCTGATGTCTTTTATTTATCTCATTCTTTGGCAGTGGTTGTTTCTTTTCAATTGCCGTTATTGTGACATTTATCTTGCATTGACTAGTTCTGCCTTTTTATTGAGGACAATGAGATGGAAATAACATAGAAATACTTTTGGGGTCAATCCTCTAAAATTTTGACATCATACCAAAATACAAAACAAAAAAGAAAAAAAAAATACTATGTTAAGTGCATCCCCCGAAAATATAATTGTTTAATCTCGCAGACAAATTCCAGAAGTGAACAAGAAAAAAAGAGCAAAAAATAGTACAATACAGAAAGAAAAGAATATCAACTAACATAAACAATATGTTCTTACGGGGTGTAAATGGGTAGGGTCTTACCCTACCCAGGCCCATGGATTAATTTAAAGACCCATACCAAGACCCAATGAATATAATTAGACCCGAACCCAAACCCAGACCCATTAAAAATATATAGATTGGGTTTGGGTAGGGTCTCTACCCATCAAGACCCATCGGTCTATGTACCCAATTTGGAGCCAAAAAATATTTCTATTTTTCTTTTCAGTTTAATTGGATTATTATTTATCTGTCTATCTAAATTCAAGTAAATCTAGAAAGCTTAAGACATCATAAAAATATTTATCATGTAATTCTAACCATGTATAGTTTTTAATAATAAATAATTGATTAATTAGTTATATAAATATATTAATTATGCTAGGTATATTTTTCAACATCTTGATAAGAAATAATGTTTGATTGAAGTAATAAAATTGAAGCTCAAAATTTTATAATATTAAATTCGATTGCTATTAAATATGTAGATTTATTATTTTCATTAGATTATGGTTTATAATAAATGATATATTTTTTAAAAAACTCTATCAAAAAAGAGTTACTTGTGAATTGATTTCAATAATCTTGAATTTATTGATAAATTCTATGTAAAAGATAGAAAATTAAAAAATTAATAAATATATTGATAAATCTAATGTATATTGTAAACGATATAGTAAATTATTGCTAATTCAAAGCACAACTTTCTATTTTTTATAATCATTTATTGTAATCTTCAAATATAAATAATTAATCTGTTTCGTCTTACTTTGGTGATTTTGATCTAAGTAAATTTATGTTGAGTATGTATTTAATATACTTTATCATTTTTGGTTTAATCTAAAATTTATTTAGTCTTTTTTAATTATCTGGTTTTAAATAAAACTAGCAAATATTATTCAACAATATCAAGAAGAATAAAAATGAAAAAAAAATAATTGGGTCTAGACCCTACCCGGACCCAAAGCACTGGGTCCAAAATAATAGCATTGGGTCTAGAGACCCATTGGGTCTTCAAGGGATTTAATAGGGTATGGGTATTATTTAATAGTATGAGTCTCCATTGGGTATGGGTCTGGGTAGGATCTTACCCTACCCATTGACCTAAATGATAGAACAATCAGAATCGAAGTTGGGCTTGTAAAAAGAGCTAAAAAAGTTAAACTAGCCTATAAATTCAGCAAGAGCACAAACATTGCTTGTCGCTGTTGCCAACCAATAAACAACAAACTTAAATAAGAAAGGCAGATGAACATTAACCACCTACGTAAACCCAACCATGAAAAATTAAACATAAAAGATAAAAATATAGTAAACAAAAGTACAGTATCTACAATGCAGTTGCAGTTGAACCTACAAACTGAAGGTGCCTAAAATCGAGAAGTAAATGTAAAAATAACAAAAAAGTCAGGCACGCTCTTGAGAGTTACAATTTACGTAAAAAAAAATCAAAATGTATTTCAAAACATTAATGAAAGTAGGAAATAATTAAATTCCAGCAACTTTAACTTAACTCAATGCAAAAACTAAAGGAGCAATCACTATTAAACTAAGAATGACAAACAAAATAATTTCAATTTAGTTTTTTTTTTTTATTGAGGACTTCGGTAACTATTATCTCAAAATCCCAAATCATATAAACTTGATGATTCCAACCTGAAACACAGAAAAAAGAAAAAACAGAGGGGACTTTACTACAATGATTAATTGATGGCAACGAACTCTAAATAAATCAAACTATATATGAACTTCATTATTCTTCATCCAAAAACATCTATAGCTGCAAAAAATTACTCTCGAAGAATACTTTAGGTTTTGCTATCCAAGGTACTATTTTAGTTTTTGCTCCAATAACTCCATCTTATGTAGTTTCTTTTTTCTCTTTTCAATTTCCGCAAGTAAAGGATATAAGAATAAAAAAAATTGAGGACACATGGAAAGACTTAAGAATCATGAATTCCCTATTTAAGACCCCAACAAATATATATGATCCTTCCTATTCCAAGAACTCATAAAAAGTTATGTTGTTATGATATTATAGTACAATATTAGATTTTTAATCAAGAAACATGTAGTTGTCAATTGAATTATTTGCCAACACTTAAACATCCATCAACAGCATAATCAACAAAGTTGTATAGTGGAAAACCTTTTCTCGCACAATATTTCTTGAGTCATCTAATTGTTTCTTGGCCTGGGACCTCTGCCACACTATTCGCATTTCTCCAGCTTCGATTCTCTTACTCTCCATTTTCTTCATCAAAAGGAAAAACTTCTTCAACTCCCCTGAAAAAAATCACATAATCATCTCAACAATAGCATCCCAAAAACTACTATTTACTCTTTTGACATTCTCTCTCAATCCCCAACCTTCAAAATCAGGTGCATTCTCAAACACCCCATTTGGATATGAACAATTTTCCTACCTCAATTGTTGCTGTATGAATGCTTCGTTTCTTGATCCAAGATTGTTTAGGTTGATTTTTAGACTATTATTTATTGCATGAGCACCTGATAAACTTTTCAAGATAAGCTCAACAAGAAATATTAGTGAAATACATAAACTAAAGGGATTAAGATTTAGCATAAGACTCACTAACAATAGATTCAAGACTCACATTCATAATGCAGGCAGAATTAGTTGACAATTCATATCTCAATCTACTGAGAGCCAATTTAGAATTTTGATATAGTTCTTTGGCTAAGTCGTTCTAATGTTTAACACTGGATGCATACAGATCTTCTAGATTTTGGATTTGGTTGAGTAGGCTACTCCATCGCCTACCATTATATCAGAACATTGGGATTCACCCTAGATTCCAGAAAATCAGAAAATAGACATTATTAAAAAGTTCCTAAGCTAGTGCAACCTTTTGAAGATAATAAGGATTCCTCATTTTCTTGAATCACTTTCCATTTATGTCTTTCCACATCACTAAAATTGATACAATTATATCACTGTGAGCTAACTTAAAAAGTTCTTAAATTGGTGTATGTTTCTTTATTCTAAATTGTTATTGTCTTTTGTTAAAGAAGAATTAATTCTCTTTGTTCATTTGACAAGACTTTTGAGAAGAATTTCAAAATCTCATTTGTACGAAAACAAAATAATTTCTAGCGAACAATTTTCTGATACATCTGATGCAACACCCTCAAGGTTGGATCGAAGCTCAAGTGCACTTTGTGTGAGTGCTCGTCCTGAACATTTTCAAGAAAATGTCAAAACCCTAAAGCCTCTCTCAACCCAAATAATGTAAATTGGTTTCAACATTTAACTTTTTAGTCCTTATTAATTAAATATAATAGTTGGTATTATATTCTCTTATCTTTCTTTCCAATGCAAATTTATATATTATATATTTAAATTTATTATTGAATATTTTGAAAATATTTTTAGTCATAGTATAATATATTTTTTAATTCAATGCA
The DNA here is from genome assembly GCA_034509735.1 of Sesamum alatum. Lineage (NCBI taxonomy): Eukaryota > Viridiplantae > Streptophyta > Magnoliopsida > Lamiales > Pedaliaceae > Sesamum > Sesamum alatum. The sequence goes on along the minus strand of JACGWO010000009.1, from coordinate 25,398,188 downwards.
TAATTTATTAAAATTATATTTTGTATTTTTTATGAAGAAATACAATTTCCAGAGTACGTACCAATGAGAATGAATATATTCAATATAAATGTAATATACACTGAAAATTCTAAGTGTAATTGATGAAAAAAGAATAGTTAGTTTTAATTATTTCCCTAGATCTCCTTTGGTGATGTTCTTCAAAAATGTTAACTAATTATTACATGTGCCTAATACATGTTTCAAAAATTCAAATAAATAATTAATCTAAAAAGACTATAAATTAGAAAATATTTGACTAACACTAATGATTAAATAGAATATTTAATATGGTTTTAATAGCTTTTCCTCTTATTTGTTTTTGAGCTTTATAACTTGAGATATTCACTTTTTACTACTTTCTGTAATTTTCCTCTTACATTAACTTAAAATTAACCAATAAAATACTAATAATGGATCGAATTCATAACAATTTTATGAGTTTTTAAAACATATATATATATATATTGATTTACTTCAAAATATAATAATTTTTAGATGCTTAATGAATTATCACGTATAAGATGTTATGTTATTTTATTGGTGATATTAAAATATGAAGCAACTTGAAAAACAGTAGAGAAACACAAATATATTCCACTAATTTGTTTTAGTAAAATTTGGATTTTTTTTAGTAAAGTCGCTTGTGCTGGGGCGGGGGGTTTGGTGGACCCCTGCCCATTTGTTAATAATAATAAAAGTTATCGTACAAGACCCGACTCAAAGCCAACGAAAGAAATAAGGAGTACTACTCGCTTACATTGTAAGTTCACTATAAAACCGCCCTCAATTTTCAACTTTTAGATAAACAGACAAAGTCACACAACAATAAGACTGGAATTAAAAGAAAAATACTCATACTTTCACAATCTAATGCAAAAAACAAGATTAATTCTATTCCTGTGGTCATTTATAGGCTCTTCCACTTGTGAGTACAATTTGGGGTGTGATTGTTTGGAGAACATACAAAATTGTCAAGACAAATGTATATATTTCTCGCAATCATGTTCCCACTATTTATTATGGTTGTTGGTATTCAGCAAGTCAAAGAAAATAACTATATACTTCTCTTGGAAAGAGCTCAAGTTGTTCATAGGACATAGCTTACCAGTCTTCATATTGTAGACTTTTGTTGTAGTTAGCCATATGGTGCAAAGCTCATCCTAGAACTATTTAGAAGTCCAACAAGTTCATCTTCAAACTTTAAATATATATCTAAAAGTCATATAAGATAAACTTGACAAAATAGAACATCAATCCAAAATACTATGCCATCCAAATTGGTGAAGAAAATGCTGCAGACCTGAGAAGAACATCTGGTGATTTCTCTCATGCAATCTAGTAAGCAGCTTATCTTCACTATGTGACTTTGTGTCGCTACTTAAAGTAATTCGTTCCAGCTTAGTGCTGCCTAGAAAATTTGTATCGCCACCATAACCATGGTCTGCACTTTCAAACACAAGAGGATGGTTGCAGCATTTCTTCAACTCCACCGGCATAGTTATTTTGGATGACAATGAGAAGCTCCATCACTTCTAATCATTAGACAAATGGAACATTCCGAAATTAGCTAAAGTCACATTAAAAAACATTTGCAGGCACATGAGTCCAATTAATGGTATTTTGAAACTGATGGAACATATGAAGTACTTTCTATTCTGAATACAACTCAGTCAATGAAAAAGAAAATTGAGGAGAATAATGCGGGATTGTGGTAGTGAAGCGCCACATAACTACATGAGAACAAAATAATGAAGACCACATAAATAAGCAATAGATTTTTAAAATTTAGTATAGAGCTTAAGTGCTAAAATCTACTCACTAGACTTGTAAAGACCGCATGAACGCTAAACTGATTCCTACAAACTCCTTTATTCAAATCGTGGAAGTTACATTCCAAAATCCATTTATAATACCTCGAGTGGTGACATTTCAATAAGGATCCGTTCAATTTCAGGAGGCAAAGACTTCTCTTCATCATTTATGACTCTTCTAACAGTGTGAGTCTCAATTCCATGTGATAGCAAGCTGCGGAAAAATTAAAAAACAGGAATTGACTGCTGAACCAAAAACCTAATCTTTACACCAAAACATCACGAAAATTTGATCATGTTTAGACCCAAGGGAAGAAGGAAAGAGAAATAATCAATTAATACCTCCATCTCATTGAACGAACTAAGATTCTTGTACGTCTGGATAAAGTCATCCTTACTCCTAAACTTGTCAGGTTAAAGAAAATGCAGCAAATCCTACAATTGGTATAGTAAATAAATGCACATCCGCCAGTTTCATCTCACAAAAAGTAAAATTTAAGCACATTAAAAGGAACTCCTTGTTGAATGAACACAAAAACACTGAAAGACTCTTAGTAAATCCTGCTGAGACCAAACCCCAAGGACCTATTCTCTATAGACCAACACAGACCCTTATTCCCAGGGCTTGGGAGAAACCAAAATAAATGTGATGGAACAAAGAAAGCAAGAAACCTAAAAAAAGTTTAAGCTAATCTACCTAAGGAACTACCAATTTTCATCAATTCCTATGGGTAACTAAATCATTTTCCTTAGCTATAGGAAAGGTGAACTTCTGCTAAATGTTAAAATCCATTCCAAATTATACTTAAGATGAGATCAAAAGATAAGCAACTCCTAGAATGTGCAAACAACAATTCTCAAAATGGATGAACATATATCACCATAGCTCTTCAACACTGTTTTGCAGGGAAGTGCAAGTGTTAGCAACTTGTTCTTTGTTTTGAATTCCTGCAAACATAAAGTCACTACTCAAAGTCCGAGCAACTTAGGACAACTGAACCGGAGCAATAAATTCAACTGAAAAGTGATCATACCGATAATGTTGTATATAAAGACGACTCACTGTTCTTTAAACTATGAGCTTCATCAATGTACTCAAGAACATCCGAATATGATCAGCATTACAAGAGCGCACAAGTCGAAACAAATAAGTACTACCGACAAGAAAAATAACCAGAAATCAACTCTAAGCCAAGAAAAGTCATAAACTACAGCCAAGAATGAAGTCTTGATATTCTTTTGGATCTAAAAACTAAAGTTAACAGAAGAAAGATAACCTTCTTGACATAGAAACACAAACAAGAAAGTCCCAGTTCCTTAATGAAGGAAAAAATTAAGAAAACATGGGCGAAGAAAATAAGTTGTTTGCATAAATATATACTAAAAAAATATAAATTTTGAAATGCTGATACTCTATTTTTCAGTTACAAGTGTTGTTCAACAAAAGAAAAGAAAGGCTAAAATGCATAAAATCCCCCTGTGTTTTGAATAATCGACAAAAAACCCCCATATGTTTTGAAATAGGCGAAAAACCCTCCTGTGTTTTGTAAAATTAAGCTCAATCGTCCCTTTCCGTTAAAAGAACCTAACGGCATTAATTTTTTAATAAATTGATCGGTATGCCCTTGTTACTATATATCATCCTTTATTTTAATGACAGTTGGATCTCCTTTGATGAAATAATAACCGTCAGATCTAATGAATTAATCTCTCTCATTAGATCTAAAAAAATGAAAGGCCTAGATTCAACAACTTATTTATACATATAAATAATTAAAAATCATAAAAAATAAATTATTATTTAATATATAAAAATTTCAAAAAAAAACAAAAACAAAAAACCCAACTCCCAAAACCACCCCCCCACCCCCACCCTTGCCGCCTACCCCTTCCCCCGCCGCCTACCCTGCTGTCCCCCGCTACGGGGGATGCGATGCCTCCCCAGCAGATGGGGGCGGCGTCGCCCCCAAATCTGGCGACGTCGCGCAAACAAAAGAAAGAGGGCGATGGAGACGCCGTCGCCCTTCTGTGTGGGGTGGCCACCGTCGCCCCTTTGTGCGGCCGCCGCCCCCAGTTTTTTTAAAATTTTTTTTTTATTGTTAATATATTTTTTAATATATATTTCAGTTAATAAAATAATTTATAATTATTAGATATTTTATTAATCTTTTTGTCTATATATTGAATATAATTAAATATTTAGATTAAGTAATAATTGCATTAATTAAATTGAAATTAATTCATTGAAATTTTTTTAAATTTAAAATAATTAAAGAAAAGTATTAAATAAAATTTCAATACTTATAAGAATTTTAAATTTTAATATTATTTATAGTACATAAATAGAATTTATTTAAATATTTTTAATTAAATAATAATTTAAATTAGTTAATAATGTATAGTTAATCAACATTTATATTCGTTGAGATATATAAATTTGAAAAATGAATTTATTATATTAATATTTGTATTGTCAATTTTAATTATACTATAAAACTTTAAAAAAATTATAAATTTCTTTCATATTTTAAATAAATACAAAAGTAAAAACAAGTAAGAATATTTTTTTAATATTTTATATATTTTCTTCATATTTTTAAATATTTAAGTTTTTAGATAATACAAAAGTTAAAAAAAAAGGAAAAACACACGCGCACACACACACACACACACACAAAACAGGTGCCCAAATATGTAGAGGAGAAATGTAAAAAAAAAAACACCCCAAATATGCCTTAACAACATATATAGACCACATGAGGGTATTTTTGTCAAAAAAGTACAAAGAAAAGCTCAAAAACAGCAAAAATACACACCCAGATGCATAACACGCGCGTCCATTATACCTTCCGTTAATTCATGACGGAAGGGGTGTTTTTTCCTGACTTTTACAAATCACGAGGGGGGTTTTAGGCCTATTTTTAAAATAGAAGGGGGTTTTTAGCCGATTTTTCAAAACACAGGGGGGTTTTATACATTTTAGCCGAAAAGAAAAACATAGATGGAAGATCAAAAGGAAGAAAAGGAAAAATATCAAGAGTATGAAGTGTTGGTTTTAACGATATACCTCCTATAAGTTTGCAATGTATCTTTGCTCTGATGTGATCCGAAATTGTTACCCTAGATGTATTCAAACTCAAACTGGTACTTACAATTTTCAGCATATCTTGAAGTGGGACATGAAAGCCCCAACAGATTCGGCAATGGCGGATGAGTTATGGTGGGAAGCTAGAATGATGAAAAAAAGATGAGAAGTCACCTTTAAAAAAACCTTTCAGTTTCTTGTTTTCTTTTTTCTTTTTTTGGTAGTATTACAAATTGACTTACATAATTTATCTATAAAATAATAATTATACAAGGGTAATTTTGGAATATCAAAAAAAAGAAAGAAACCAATATGGCTATTCATGCTTTTATAGATAGATAGATAGATTAAAAGGAAAGGCCAATCTCATTAATTCATAAATCCAATTTATGAAGCAAGCCCAATAGATTAATTCAATTAATTTAAAGGCTTAAAATCCAAAACTAATTAATCTAATTAATTAATCTTTGAAAAAATTCAACCCACAGACTTTTATATAAATGATCCAATCATTTATTCTCTCCAAGAAATTAATTTAATCCAATTAAATTAATCTTTACCTTCCGAAATTAGTTCTAAATTAATTCCTTCATGCTCCGGTGAATCGAGTGTGACTCTTTAGGTTCATCCTCAGTTAAACTTGAGCGTGTGTTCCTCAACATAATTACTTCCGAATATCCCTTAACCAGAATCACCCGTTACCATGGGTGGCCTCTAGCAACGGTCCATTGCAATAGCAACTAGCTGAATATGCGGCGTTAACATTTAGGCTCCGAATATTCATACAGGTACGGTGCTACTGTCAACGATCTCCCGGCCTTAGTCTAGGGCATGGAATTAGGCGTCGGTTCCTATCCTTGTCTAGACATATATGTTTCAAACTCGATAGAGGTTTTACTCTATGATCGACGTAGGAAATCCTTTCCCACTCAATCAAATGCCATGGTCATAGACTTTGAGAGTTTAAACCATCGCAGAGCGCATAGGAGATCTCGTTGTCACAATCTTGATAGGGGATAGATTCTATCTTGGAATCCACCGTGATTCCTCAGGTCTGAAGACTAATCCCATATTATTGGAATTGGGAATACCAGTCATACCGACCAAGCCTGTGTGGCTTTTATATGACGATTCCCCCGAGTCACCTCAGTCAGCCGACTGCCTACCAGCCAACCCTCTAAAATCGCATAGACGGCCTATGTCTCCCACTGATAAAACTCAGCTATGATCTTTAGTGCAAGTCTCTCTCGGACCCTCGATACCCAATCTCGAGGTCTTAGACTTGGAGTGTTTCAAAGCAATCCACAAAAGTTGGTTCCATGACCGCCAACTTATGCATCAGTCTAACTTCTTGGATTCACATGTTCGGTTTGTGGGTATTTGTTGTGACATCGAAACCCCGTTCAATGCTAACAATAAGCACAACAAACTTATTGTTGTTATCGATGAATCCTTACTATATTCATCAGCATAATGTTACTTATAAACAAAGATTGAGAAATGATTCCCAGAACACCAACCTCATTGATTTTCTAGTCACCCATTCCAATAGCTATGATTGTTTCTGATGACTAACATTCGGAGCACCATAAAATCCTGTAAACCACCAAGATGCATCCATTCGTTGCTCATGAATAACAACGTCAATGTGGTGCAGAGACAAACTATGAAGTTGAACATCAACATTTCTACCCCAAAACAAAGCAAGCCCTCCTCCTTTGCCAACGGAATCCACACGAACACCAAAAAAATTCAAGTTTACGTTTGGATTACTCAATTCTTGTTGTTCTGTACTTAGTTTCAGATATAAACAATAGTAGGGGATCGAAGTCTCGAATCAGACGCTGAAGGTGTTGAACTGTCAAGTAACCTCAGGTCCTTGACAATTCCAGAATATTGGATTCATGGGTCCCGGCGGGGCTGACCCGCAGCCTATGTCAATGAAAGAGAAGACGATTTGGTAGGCCTCTGTGGGATCCTCTTAGGGGAAGAAACCCGGATGACTCCTGCACATTGTTTGCGTTTACGACTAGCAATACCACGACCTCTAGAGGGTGTGCTACCCCGACGTCCACCTCGAAAAACAACACTGGGATTAAACTGCTTGAGAGGTGATAAAGGAGACGCCGAACCCAAAGGAACTGTTATGAGGGTGCCTGCATCTGAACCATGAATGTGTTGTGGCTGATGAGTCGGTGTTTCCAGAATACTAGAATAGACAACAGACGCACCGCACCCTTCAGTAGGCCAGACAGGTGATGAGGAACCAGTTAGAGAAACTACATGATGCGGACCAGAAGGAGCCGGGGACCTAAAGCCTCAAAATATATCTTGCCACGCAAAGAAGTAGACCGGCTAGCAGATGAACAAGCCCCACCAAAGCCCCCAAAGCCCAACAAGGAAGAGGAACCACGAGACCGATGCCGGGAACGCAGCCAAGGACCATATGGCTTGTTGGACCCCGGATCAACAAAGTCAGCCACATATTGTAATTCATGTTGCTGTTGGGAGTGACCAATAATCCCACAAAGATAGAAAAAAGCCCCAGACACTTATGAGTGAATGAAAGAGTAGTAGCCCTACCATCCGTTGTGCGAAGTTTAGTGGCGCGAAGTAGTGACTTAAGGACATCCAAAGAAACCCAAAGCTTGAAGAAGGAAGAGAAAATAGAAGAATTGATGTTTAAACGTACATCCTTTACCATGCCCAACACACGACCAATAGAACGACCAAGATCCGTTGAAACTTGAGTTATAGGTCGCTCATGCACACAAACACTTAAACTACAAAACTTTAGTTCCATAGTAAGAGGATCATCATTAGAACCAATTTCCCCAAAAATAATCAGATGGTTTTCAAAGTTCCAGGGGCCACCTCCAACCCCTGATTCTTATCAATCCAACGGTCGAAATTGAGAAGAAAACGTTCCGTACGAAAATGGGAGAAATCCATGCCCTTCCCCGGATTGATGATACACTTGTCTTAAAATTTGGATACTTTTCTGTTTTTTTTTTTTAATTAAGATTGGGTTCATTAGTATATCATTTATTACATTCAATCGCAAAATACTAATTCAATATATTGATATTTCTAAATCAACAACCATATTCAAGGTTAACAAAGAAACAAACTACTATTATAGAAAGTAGACTATATACCCATATTCGTGGAACTCGAACCCACAACGTGTTGGTTATCTTAATTTTGATACTTGACAAGGAGGGTATGAAAAATAATTGGATTAAAGAGTATCTTTTAGAAGTTACTTTCACTTGTATCATAAGGTGAAATGTTGGGGATTAAGTGATATTGAGTTAGTTGTGAATTAGTGACTAAAAAAATTTCCTCCTGTTACAATATCAACAAATATGTATCAAAGAAAGAGAAAAACATCTCTCCATATAAACTGCAGATAACTCTAACTAATGATTTTTCATTTGTGTTCATTCATATTCTGTATTGCATGTGAATCAATAATTGAGAATGACGAAATGCAATGGTTGGTTAGTAAAAGGATAATTACATAATCACTTGTGTTTTTGTTTATCTGCAAAGAATTCCCTTATATTTTAAAAATATACAAAAGACTTTTTCGTGTTTTGTAAAGTACTACACAAAATCCCCTTTCGTTAGTTCCAGACGAAAGATGGATTACACGCATGGTTTGTGTGAAAATACATTTTTTTTTTATATATTTTTTCTCACATTTTTTTTGACTTAAAATGACCTAAGTACCCTTCTTTTGTTTTATTTGAGTCATTGTATTTTAAACTTTTTTTCTACTTCTATTTTAAGTTTTTCCTTTAATGTTATTCGGATCAACTGTATTTTAAAATTTTAAATATGTTAATTAAATATTAAAATGCTTAATAAGTATATAAATTTTTTATACTTTAAATACTTAGTAATTTTATATTTTAGTAAGTATATTTAATAAGTATATAAATTAATATTTTATAACTTTATATTTTTAAAATAAATTATTTTTTAGTTAGTTTTAAAAATATTTTATATTTCCCTCCCCTGCTTTTTTTGTTTTCGCCAGCCACCACCACCACTGACGGCGGCCGCCCAGAGAAGTGGCGACCGTCGTCGCCCACGTTGAAGGGGTCGTTGCCTCGTCTGAAGGGGCGACGGTGCGACGTGGCGAGGGCGTCGTTGTGTCACCCCTTTCATATCTGGGCAACAACGGTCGCCTAGGGAAGGCAACTACCATCGCCCACGTCTGAACGGGGTGACGACCTTGTGGTCGCCCCCTTCAGAGGTTCTATGAAGGGGTAATGGCGCAAATGCGGCCAGGGCATCGCGTCGTAGCCCCATTCAGATCTGGGTGACGGCGGTCATCCCCTTCAAGCTCTCTGACGGCGATGGCAACGACGCCCAGACAAGTATGAACGGGCGACGACCTCGCGGTCGCCCCCTTCAGAGGTTCTCTATAGGGGCAATGGTGCAACACGGCGAGGGCGTCGTGCCATCGCCCTTTTCAAATCTGGGCGACGACGATCGCCCCTTTTAGGCTCCCTGATGGCAACAGCGACGGTGCCCACCTCTGGGCGACGTTGCTGCCGCCGAGAGCTTGGGCGGCGCGCTGTCGCCGCTCGCAGAGGTGGCGGCCGCCGCCGCTAAATATTAAAATATATTATATTTATATATATACATATATATATATATATAATTGTATATATATACATATATATATATAACTAAAAATATTTTTTTTAAATTGTTGAAACCTAAACCGTTCATTTTCTATCTATTGAAGATCAATGGTTATTGTAACAAGGGCATAACGAGGAATTTAGGAGACTTTTTAACGCAGTTAAGTACAAAGTGATGAAGGGGAGAATTTTGCAGTATTTTACAAAATATTGGGGGTTTTTTTCGCATATTTTGAAAACACAAGGATTTTTTTTTGCAGATAAACAAAAATACAAGGGGGTTTTATGTAATTATCCCGTTAATAAAACTATGGCTCATGGAAGCTAAATTTTACGAAAATTGATAGTTTACTACGTGAAGCCAATGAGGTCTAGCTTAACTTGCAAAAGCTGAGGTCTAATGACCAAGGGGTTATGGAGTTGATCCTACTAATGTGTGTGCATTATTAATCTACTTTAATAAAGGTTATTGGTCTACTTCAATAGTAGTTATGAGTTAGCATTTATATATATTTGATATTAATAATTAGAGTAAATTGATTGTTAATGACTGAAACTCATGATATAATTGTAATCAGTTCACACACAAAGAAAAAAAAAAACTAGGGGTGGATTGACAATTAGAAAAATAAGTTTACCATGTAGACATGAGGTATATTTTTCACTTTTTGTTGATTCATTGTGTAACTAGAGTGCTGCAATAGATAAACTATGGCCCAAACCAATTATTTGGCTGGAAAATGATATAATGAAATCATGCCAATCTGGTTTTAATTTTCTAGCATTCATAATTTCCATTTTTGTTGGTTCATCAAAACTTTCAGGAATGTCCCCTTTCGCATACAACTTACAAATTAAATTGATATGAGAAGGAAATTATGCCCCGGAATCAAGAATTATTGAGTGGTAATTTATTAATAATATATGAATAATGTAATCACGTAATCTATACTATATATGTATATCTATATTATATATTAGGGAAAAGCACCTCTTTGGTGTCTCTCTCATATTTAGTCTATTTTTTATATTTAATTTATATTTTTATTCTCTCATTTGACTTTCCAGTTTCTCATTATTTTTTTAATATTTATTTCCTTTTTTTAATTTTCATTCATTTTTGTCACTATTTTCTTATAAATTTAATATTATTTATTATCTTTTATATATTTTATTAAATAATAACATTTTATAAATATTTTATTTTAAATAGTAATATAAAAGTTGCACATACATAAGGTGTGTCACAACCTTATGTAACAAATTACTAGTCACAAATGCTTGACTAGCAAAAGTGATATATATGGATAGTATAATATTTGCTTTGAAATTTACTATATATGGGCAGATTAAATGCATTTAGAAATTTTGATTAATGAATCATTAATTTTGGTGGATCAGAGATTTCTTTATTCGTAAGAGGTTGCTTAGTAATACAGGCTCATTTGTTGAAGAAGGAAAATTAATAGTGTGGAAGATTTTGTGATTTATGTGCTTAAAGTGGCATTTCATAGTCTACCAGAGCCATCATTGTGATGGTCTCTGCATACCGGAGCTAGCATTATGCGTAGAGAACAGATAGAGAAAGGATTTCTGAAGTTGTCCGTAGAGAACAGATTGAGAAAGGATTTCTGAAGTTTCAGACAACAAAAAAATGGTAGAAGCTTCGCAAGAGAACTTTGAGGCGACTTCCGTCAATTCTAGATCTGGAGGATCTGGAGGTGATTTAGGTCTCGCGAAGGTAAATCATTTGGAATATTCTAGTTTTCCTATTATCTCTGCTCCTTTGAACGGGAACAACTGGCTGGCGTGGAGTAGAGCAGTGCGAATCGCACTTGGAGGAAGAGACAAGTTAGCTTTCGTGGACGGAACCTATTTACAATCGAGAGAAGGAATTGAGGCGATTCGACAGTGAAAAATCATGGATTGCGTGGTGCGAACCTGGATTCTCAGCACAATTTCGAAGGACAAAGTGAATGCCTACTTGTATGCGAGTACAACTCGCAATCTGTGGTTGGAGCTCAAGACGAGATATGGTGAATCTATCGGACCTATGCTCTATTAGATACAGAGAGAGATCAACGTATGACTAAGGGAAACCTCAGTGTCGCCACATACTATACCAATCTCAAACAACTTTGGGATGAGATGGGGTGTCTAATGCCCCTAGCACTATGTACCTGCGGATTTTGTATTTGTGGATGCAACAAGACGAGTACATCGTAGACTGAAGCGAGTCAACTGATTCAGTTCCTAATGGGACTAATGACTCCCTTGAAGGTGTAAGAAGTCAAATACTAGTAATTGATCCACTTCTGCATGTGGATAAGGCGTATTCGATGGTAATGAGAGTGGAAAGACTAAGGAAAGTGCACCTAGAAAGTGTAGAGGCTGGGGATTATTCAACTATGAATGTAAGGAATGTTGGTTACAAGTTCATGAAGAAAAGGAGCATGGACAAGAGACAGATGTCATGTGAACACTATGGAAGACCTGGCCATACCAAAGATACCTCCTTCAAGATCCATGGAGTACCTGAATGGTACAAGGAGCTGGCAGAGAAGAAGAAGAAAGGCAGTGGTGGAGAAGGCAGGGCATATGTTGCTACAGACAGTGATGAAAGGAAGAAGCCTGATAAATCTGTTGAAGGCGTTGGAACCTCATTGATATCAAACCTGGTGGACACCTTAAGGATGATCTAGAACAGGGGAAATGCTGGTGTTATGGATCCTGTGAAGGTGCATTTTGCGCAACATGATGAAATGACATGTTGTGTTCCAGTGGTTATGATTCTGGTAAGCACAATTTGACTTCAAGGATTTAGACACTGGGGCTACTAGACACATGTGTGGTGATGAGAAATTGTTCAATTCCTTATCCCCCTATTCATCCTCCCACCACTATCCATTTGCTTGATGGAAAAACTACTAAAGCTACACAAGTAGGAAATATATCTCTGACTACTCACATTGCATTAGAACATGTTCTTTACATACCTAGCTTTCAGCATAATCTTTTGTCTGTTTCACAACACTGCAAATCTCTTTCTAGCAGCTTCACATTCCATGATTTTATTTGCATATTGCAGGACTGAAAGACTAAAAAGGTCCTCGCAGTAGGCCATCAGATAGGGAAACTCTTTTTTCTGGATAAAGCCTCCTTTTCCTCTGCTGTTATAAACACATACTCTAGTAAACAGGAATCTATATCCTATTTTGTTGATTGTAATAGCTATGATCTGTGGCATTACAGATTAGGACACCCTTCTCCTACTGTACTCAGCCATGTACATGTAATAAAATCTCATAAATGCAATAAAGATACCATTTGTTATGTTTGTCCCTAGCTAAACAGTCACGAAAGTCGTTTCCTAACAGTGAATCTCACTCGACACAGCCTTTCGAATTGATACATGGGGACATATGGGGACCCTATAAACAAGCATCTATGAGTGGTTGCCACTACATATTGACCATAGTGGACGATTATTCACAAGCCACATGGACTTACCTAATGAGTCATAAGTCTCAAACCACTTCTTTGTTGTCCACTTTCTTTAGGCAAGTCCAAAATTAGTTTCAAACCACTGTAAAGGTTATCCGAACTGACAATGGGTCAGAATTTCTTAGCCTTCCATGCCAAGAACTATTCAAAGGCCTTGGTATCTTGCACCAAAAATCGTGTGGCTACACACCCTAACAACATGGTGTTGTAGAACGTAAACATAAAACACCTCCTCCAAATAGTCCGAGTCTTGATGTTTCAGTCTCATCTTCCTAGACACTTCGGGGGGAATGAAAGGTCAAGCGGATCCGCTCTCGAGCGCGAGCGGAAGTGAGAAAGAGTTAAAAGTACGTAAATTTAAACAATTTAAATAAACGTGATCCCAAAGGGGTGTACCCTTGGGTGCTCGATGTAGAATATATTAACATAGAAGCATATAATACATAGGGCATAGAAGAAATATAAATCTAATCAAAACATCATAAAACCGTTACCTTTGATGATTTACGTGTGCGCGGGTACTTGCGTCGTTCCTTCTCCGGAATGCCCACAAAATCCAAACATATGGATTCTCCAAAGGTGATCCACAGCATACCGGAAGAAACACTTGTTTTCCTTGCTAGAGAAAAAAAACGGGTTTAGGAAGGAATCGGTTCAAGAGAGAAACACTATGAATTAGTGTTCTCTTAAACCTATTTTGTTCTTCCTTTTGATCCAAGATCAAATGAATAACACAAGTGGGAGAGGGGAAGAGTGGCCGAGAGTGAGAGAGAGAGAGGAGAGGCCGAAAATTGTCTTATCTTTTCCTAGAAAAGATGAATTATGATTCTCTTACACAAGGTGTTGTATATACTCATATATATACATACTTAATGTGATTATTGAAATGGGTCTAGGTTCATCCAAGGATGTCTAGATACATCCCAATCAATCACCATTAATTCTTCAATCAAGCCTACCAACTTTTAACGTATGATCAAATCATACCAAAAGGGAAGGGCTTGATTGGAGTTAATTTATCTCTTCCGAAAGAGATAAGTCAACTACCACCTTGCATGAAGCATGGCTGATTTTAGCTTCCTCTAAGGGAGCATTTTCGCCATGCTCTTTTATGGAAGAAGTCCAACTTCTTCCTATTCCAAAATAGGAATTAAAATCTCCTCTCAGGTCAAAATTTAATGGACCGGGTTTTATCGTAATCCAATTACGACGAACCCAAAATTAAATCCAATTTAATGTCCACTTAAATTTTTTCCGTTGGTCTTTTAATCCAATCAAAAGATCCAATGTCTTCAACTTTTTCATATTTAATCGACAAATCCAATTTACCGATTAAGCGAGGCCTGATACAATACCGGCCCCGTCCATTTCAATGGATTATCCCTTAAGTAATCCAATTACTTATTTATCCTTCGAGATTGACTCCAAGTCAATCTCTCAACCTTCTCGGGTGATTTGTTTGTGACCTTTGGGTTCACCCTCAGCTAGACTTGGGCCGTGTCCCACAAGGGCCCGTTACCATGGGTGGCCATTTAGCAACGGTCCATGGCACTAGAGACTAGGTGAATATTGGCATGAACATTTAGACACCAATTTCGTACGGGTATGATCCTTCCATCTATCGTCTCCCGGCCATATTCTAGGGTATGGAATTGGGCGTCGATTCCCATCCTTGACTAGGCATCTATGCTTAATACTCGAGACTACAAAATGCTACATTGCGTCGACACAGGAAATCTTTCCCTGTTCGACCAAACCACTGTGGCCACAGCTTCAAATAGCATGAACGTGTCTCCGAGTGCATAGGAGATACCTCTGTCACATACTGACAGGGGACGGATCCTCTTCTTGGAATCCACCGTCCTCGCTACACATTCTGACTGCACTGGACAAGGCTTATGATAATCATCTTACAGAATGATTACCTCTCGCCAGATCCAAGATACAGTCGTCCTGTGCACGCGACTGCCATCATCCCTCATGTCTGAGGATTACTCCCGTACTATCGGAATCGGGGAAATCCAATCATACCGACCAAGCCTCCAAGGCTTCCATATGATGATCCCCGCGAGTCAGTACAGTCGGCTCGGCCCTAATCGACCAACCCATCAAGATCGTGTAGGCGTCCCACGCCTGTCGTCGATGAAACACGGTACTCATCCAACAAACACGACTCTTGATGGAAGTCTCAATAGGACTCTCGATGCCCTGTCTCGAGGTCCTCGACTTGGAACGTTTCAGACCCAACTCTTAATCAAATGGTTTCATGACCACTATCCAATGCATGGGCCAACTGCATGAGTTGTTAACTGTGGTCTGTGGGCTTTGTTGCGATACAAGTAAAACACCGTTTTAACATATGTAAAATGAGCGCAACAAAGTTTGTACCATTGGTGACGAATACTCATTTTATTCATCACATAATATTACATTACACCAAGTTCTCAAATAGGTTACAAAAATGCCAAACCTATTGGCTTTCTGGTCACCTATTCTAACAATCTCCCACTTGACCTAAATCCAATCACCCGTTAACCTCGAACCTCTTATCCAGATGGTGAGTATGGGCAACTTGCGACGTAGGCTTAGCAAGTGGATCTACTATGTTTTTCTGCGGAGCTAACTCGGTCCAACCGAACGTCAGTCCTGCTATCCATCTCTCTAAGCAGATGGTAACGTCTAAGTGCTTGGATCATGATGAGATCTCCGTTCCTTTGCTAGCGCTATCGCCCCGTTGTTATCATAAAAGATAATTACTGGCTTGGCAATGCTAGGTACTACATCCAACCCTTGGATGTAGCTCATCAACCAAACCACTCCTTAGCAGCTTCCAAAGCCGCTATGTATTCAAAACTCTATGGTGGAGTCCGCCGTGGTAGCCTGCTTGGAACCCTTCCAAGTAACCACACCACCATGTAGTCTAAATACAAAACCAGACTGAGACTTGACATCATCGTCATCCGACTGGAAGCTATCGTCGCTATAGCCTTCCAGTATCAACTCTCCACCGCCGTAGATCAAGAACATGTCCTTAGTCCTCTTCAGGTACTTCAGGATAGTCTTGACAACACTCCAGTGTGCCTCCCCGGCACACGACAGATATCGACTAGTTACGCTAAAAGCAAAAGCCACATTAGGTCTAGTGCACTGAACAACATACTGTATGCTGCCTACGACTGAAGCATGGGGGATGTCCAACATCCGTTTAAGCTCCTCATCAGTCTTACGAGACTGCTTCTTGGATAACTTAATTCTATGCCTCATGGGAAGGAATCCTCGTTTTGAGTTCTCCATCTTGAATCTCTTCAAGACTTTCTCAATATACGAGGACTGGGCCATTCCTAACATCCTTCTAGATCTATCACTGTAGATCTTGATGCCAAGGATGTAGGATGCCTCGCCCATATCGTCATGGAGAATTGCGTTGACAACCAAGCTTTAGTGGTACCCAACATCTTAGCATCATTCCCATAGAGCAAGATGTCATTCACGTAAAGCACTAGAAATGCAACCGAGCTCCCACTGATCTTCTTGTATACACAAGGATCGACTCGTTCTTGATGAAATCATATCCCCGTATGACTTTATCAAAAACGTATGTTCTAGCTTCGAGAAGCTTGTTTGAGGCCACGGATGGACCTTGGAAGCGGCAGACCTTCTGCTCTTCTCCAACAGTTGTGAAACCTTTCAGCTGATCCATATAGATCTCTTCCTCTACGAAACCGTTGAGGAAGGCCGTTTTTCACGTCCATCTGCCAATTTCATAGTCATACCATGCTGCTATGGCAAGTAGTATCCGAATGGACTTAGCCATTGCTACGGGCGAGTAGGTTTCCTCGAAGTCGACCCCAGGTCGCTGAGTGTAACCCTTCGCCACAAGCCTGGCTTTGAAGGTTGTAACCTCCCCTTCAGGTCCAAGCTTACGTTTGTAGACTCATTTACACCCTTTGGGTGGGTCCACTAGGGTCCAAACCTGGTTTGTACCTATGGAGTCCATCTCGAATTCCATGGCCTCAACCCACTTATCCGAATCGATGTCCGACATCGCTTCTCCATACGTCTTTGGATCATTATCCAACTGACCGGTCAGGCCTAGAAATCCGTATCTATCAGGTGCATGGGATACTCTGGCCGACCTACGGAGGACTGGAACATTTTAAGTGGGAACTACCGACTCAGATGTCACTGCCACCTCATGGGGTACCTCACTTGATTCCTCAAGGAGTACCACATCGCGTCGACTATCCGATGGAAAACCCTTTTTCAAGAACACTGCATTTCGTGAGACAAAAACCTTTTGCTCGGAGGGATCATAGAAATAATACCCCGCAGTTTCTTTCGGATAGCCAATGAACCTGCATAAACTAGACCTCGAGTCCAGTTTATCTCTTACTAATCTCTTGACATATACGGGCAACTCCACACTTTCAAGTTTTTGTAGGAGGTAGGCTTGCCATGCCATATCTCATATGGCGTTTGGGAATAGCTTCTTAGATGGCGCCAAGTTTCAAAACTTTGGCCGCGGACTTAAGAGCGTATCCCCAGAAGGATAACGGGAGTTCGGTAAAACTCATCATGGATCGGACCATGTCCAACAATGTCTGATTCCTCATTTCAGACATACCATTAAGCTGTGGTGTTCCAGGAGGGGTCCACTGAGAGAGAATCCCATTCTCTTTTAGATAATCAGTAAACTCACCACTCAAATACTCTCCACCTCGGTCCGACTGAAGGGCTTTGATCTTTCAATCGGTTTGGTTCTCTACTTCAACTCTGTATTCCTTAAACCTTCCAAAAGGCTTCAGACTTGTACCTCATCAGGTAAACATAACCATACCGTGAGTGATCATCCGTAAAGGTTATGAAGTACGAGTACCCACCTCTAGCCTAAGTATTTAGTGGACCACAGACATTAGTATGGATTAAATCTAACAGACTGTTGGCTAGTGGTTTTTGTCCAACAAAGGGTTTCTTGGTCATTTTTCCCTTCAGACAGGATTCGCAGGTCGGTAGGTTGTCCAAATCGTCTATTTCTAGACTCTTTAAGTCCACCAACCTTCTTATCCTATCTCTAGAAATATGACCTAACCTCGCATGCCATATCTGTGCGTTATTGTGATCATCATGTTTTCGTTTGTGTTCCGTAGTCATAATCTACCGTTTACCAATGTACCAAGCAGATGAGAAATACCATCTTTAATAATGAAAAAGCCATTTTTATTGATGGTAAATAAAAATCCTCCTTATCAAGGACTGGGATAGAACAATGTTTTTAATCATGCTAGGTACATTGAAACAGTCGTTTAGTACAATCCTAACATGACTACTAATGGCTAACTCTATTGACCCTACGGCTTCCGCAACAACGGCCTTGCCATCGCCTAGCCTCAAGATCATCTCATCCTTGGTTAGCCTTCTGTTTCTTTTGTGTGCCTGCAAATCATTGCAGATGTGAGCACCACACTCGGTATCCTATATCCATGAAGCGGAATTAGTTATAATGTTTACTTCAACCACAAACATACCTGGGTTAGAGAGGAGTTGTGGGCACTCCATCTTCCAATGCCCCTTCCCTTGGCAATTAATGCACACATCATTTGCCTTGGACCGCTGAGAACCACGGGCCGCCTTCCCTTTTCCTTTGCCCAGTCCCACCGGGGCAACAGGGGCACCTGGAGCGCGAGCAGGGGCCACAACCGTCTTCCCATTTCCCTTCATCCTCTTCCAACGTCCGATCCTCTTGCCATTCGCCTTGGAAGTCGAAGCCTCTCCCATCAATACCACCGGCGCCGACTTGTGGGTCGTTGTCTCGTATTGGACCAGCATGTTGATCAACTCATGAATAGACTTCTCTAGTCCGTTCATGTTGTAGTTTACAACAAACGGGTCCTAGGACGGAGGAAACGACTGGAGGATCACATCAATGTACGTGTCATTGTTAAGCCCAGCTTTTAAGGTCCTCGAGTTTCTCCACTAGGGAGAGCATCTTAACCCCATGATTTTGTACAGACGATCCTTCAGCAAGCTTGGTGCCAAAGAATGCTTTTGTGGCGGCATATCTAATATGCCTATCCGGAACCGCATAAACCTCGTTCATGCGGAGCATTATGGCGGAGACGTTGTCCAGCCTCTCATACTGCTTCTGGATGTCGTTAGACATCGAAGCCAGTATGATATTGCGTACTTTCTGGTTGTCCTCATGCCATTTCTCGAACGTCAAACGCTCTTCTGGCGTGGACCCCTCCGGTAAGTCGCTCGGCGGCGGCTCGTCCAAGACGTAGCCTTGGTTCTCGAAATCGAGGACAATCCTCAGGTTTCTCAGCCAGTCCGAGTAGTTCGTTCTGTTGAATTTATTCGTCTCAAGTACCATGGGTTAATGGATTCTTAGACATATCTACATTAATAAAAATGTAAAGCAGAAATCAGCAGATGATGGTAATATTATTGTTCAAGTTGAATACTTGGTCTTTTAGTCTTTAACCTCCTACTATTTATACGAAAGTCCACCACTCTCAAGTGGAGTTTCGGAAAACCATTTCCTAGTGGGCTTGGGATCCACAAGCGTAATCTCCATGCTCCATGCCCCGCTTTTACGATTCACATGAAGAAGACCTCGTGGGAGATATCCAATATCATTCTCATCCAATGAGATTTCCCAAGATATTCTCTCTCACCTATTCGCATGGTTCCGAGGATTGAAAGCAAACCATGTTACTCAGTGTTGGGCCTGACCCATCAACCAAATCATGCGTCAAACTATCGCCCCCCACGACTTGTGAGACAGGGAAACAACGAGCGCAGCCTCTTTGTCCACAACAATGGTGCAGCTTTCCCCTAGTCCAAGAGTACCACGACTCGTGAGACCACACTTGGGTAGTGGTAGCTTCCTCACCACATTGCTGTGGATGGAAGGCTCGGACAGATCAAAATACCATTTTGATCCAAGTCCATCCTGTGCCTAATATTTAATTTGGTCCAACCAAATGAGAGTTTTAATGAATGACCGAGACCTCATCACATTAAGGTATTTTAGCATGCATAAATATCCAATATTTAAAGCGATAAATAAATACGCCGTATGCAGAAAACATAGCATACCCCTGTTAGGATGATCACAAGCCCAACTTATGCGACCCACTGAGCCCACAGTGAGTCTATGGTCTGTCTAGGGTGGTCCTATATTATTACAAAATAATATACCTATCGTCATTCCAATGGGCCTTGTAATGCTCTTGTTTCACGCCTTGATGCTCCACCTTTGGTCTCCGACTCCATAAGTTTGTTTAAAATTAAAACCTCACCAATTCTATCTACTCTCATTACAATTGAAAGTAATACATGGGAAATAAAAACAAGCCTTAACATCATGAGGCTGAAATACGGGAGATGAAAGTCCCAAAACAAGAGTCACGCAGGCCCCACCTAACAAAAATGTAAATAATCATACATTCATCCATTCAAAAGGTCTAGGGCTTTATGTGGTCATCCCATGTTGATCCCATCAACGCACATAACATAATTATTCCAAATAATCATGCATAAAATATGGATATTCCAAATATCCAAGTGATGTCCAACATCACAAAGCATAAACACATAAACAATATGCGAAATTCAAATTTCAAATTCAATGGACATTATAAACAATGCATCCAATGCATGTATTAATCCCAAATTAATTAAGCAAATGTGATATAAGGAACAATCCAATTATTACAAAATCAAATGTGCAAAATTAATACATTTTCAGAATATTGTGCAGAAAAGGCAGAAAATCAAAATTTCCAAAAAATGTCAAAAAAAGGCACAAAACGGCCTAGCCATTGTGCCTGCCGGCCAGTCGTGCGCACAAGCAGGCAGGCAGCCTGCGCGCCTCGTGCCGCGCTGGCCTAGCTGCCCCTGCCAGCACCCACGCTGGCAGGCACTCCGGGCAGGCCTGGCTCACGCCACCCGGCAGCGCGCCTGCCAGCCAGTGACCGACCGGCAGGGGCGGCAGCCAACCGCTACTGCTGCTGTCCGTTATTCTATATTTTTTCGACATTCTTTTCAGCACAAAATAGTAATAATAAACTGAAAATGAGCATGTACTTCCAGATCCAATCTCACAAAATTAACATGCTTAACGTCCATCAAATTTAAACAATTTAATTATCATATCTATTCACATATTCATGCAATCTAACATGCCATTAAAGCCATAAAAGCAAGTAGATCATGCCAAGCACATAGATCTATGCCCCTTACATCGAACCGGGCTCTGATACCACTTTAAAGGTCAAGCGGATCCGCCCATTGAGCGCGAGCGGAAGCGAGAAAGCGTGAAAAGTACGTAAATTTAAATAATTTAAATAAACGTGATCACAAGGGGTGTACCCTTGGGTGCTCAACCGGGTTCGATGTAGAATGTATTAACATAGAAGCATATAATACATAGGGCATAGAAGAAATGTATATCTATCAAAACGTGATAAAACCGTTACCTTTGATGATTTAAGTGTGCGCTACTTGCATTATTTCTTCTCCAGAATGCTCACAAAATCCAAATGTATGAATTCTGCAAAGGTAATCCACACCACACCGGAAGAAACACACGTTTTCCTTGCTAGAAGAAAACGGGTTTAGGAAGGAATCGGTTCAAGAGAAAAACACTATGAATTAGTGTTCTCTTATACCTACTTTGTTCTTCCTTTAGATCCAAGATCAAATTGAAAACACAAGTGGGAAAGGGGAAGAGTGGCCGAGAGTGAGAGAGAGAGGAGAGGCCGAAAATAGTCTTCTCTTTTCCTAGAAAAGATGAATTATGATTCTCTTACACAAGGTGTTGTATATACTCATATATATACATAATTAATGTGACTACTGGAATATGTCTAGGTTCATCCAAGGATGTCTAGATACATCCCAATCAATCACCATTAATTCTTCAATCAAGCCTACCAACTTCTAAGGTATGATCAAATCATACCAAAAGGAAAGAGCTTGATTGGAGTTGATTTGTCTCTTTCCAAAAGAGATAAGTCAACTACCACCTTGCATGAAGCATGGCTGATTTTAACTTCGTCCAAGGGAGCATTTTCAGCCATGCTCTTTATGGGAAGAAGTCCAACTTCTTCCTATTCCAAAATAGGAATTAATTCTCCTCTCGGGTCAAAATTTAACGGATCGGGTTTTATCATAATCCAATTACGACGAACCCAAAATTAAATCCAATTTAATGTCCAATTAAATTATTCCCGTTGGTCTTTTAATCCAATCAAAAGATCCAACATCTCGACTTTCTATATTTAATCGACAAATCCAATTACCGATTAAACGTGGGCATGATACAATACCGGCCCGTCCATCCAATGGATTATCCCTTAAGTAATCCAATTACTTATTTATCCTTTGAGATTGACTCCAAGTCAATCTCTCAACCTTCTCGGTGATTTTTGTGTGACCCTTTAGGTTCACCCTCAGCTAGACTTAGTCCCGTGTCCCACAAGGGCCCGTTACCATGGGTGGCCGTCTAGGAACGGTCCATGCTACTAGAGACTAGGTGAATGTTGGCGTGAACATTTAGGCACTGATTCCGTATGGGTACGGTCCTTCCGTCTACCGTCTCCCGACCATAGTCTAGGGTATGGAATTGGGCATCGGCTCCCATCTTTAACTAGGCATCCATGCTTAATACTCGAGACTACGCATGCTTCATTGCGTCGGCACAGGAAACCATTCCCTGTTCGACCAACCACTGTGGCCATAGCTTCAAACAACATGAACGTGTCTCCGAGTGCATAAGAGATACCTCTGTCACATACTGACAGGGGACGGATCCTCTTCTTGCAATCCACCGTCCTCGCTACACATTCTGACTGCACTGGACAAGGCTTATAATGATAATCTTACAGAATGATCACCTCTTGCCAGATCTAAGACATGGTTCCTTGTCATCCTATGCATGCGACTGCCATGGTTCCTCAAGTCTGAGGACTACTCCCGTACTATCAGAACTGGGAAAATCCAATCATACCAACCAAGCCTCAAGGCTTCCATATGATGAACCCCGCGAGTCAGTCCAGTCGGCTCGACCCCAGTCGACCAACCCATCAAGATCGTGTAGGCGTCCCACGCCTGTCGCCGATGAAACACGGCACTCATCTAATGAACATGACTCTTGATGCAAGTTTCAATAAGACTATCGATGCCCTATCTCGAGGTCCTCGACTTGGAACGTTTCAGACCCAACTGTTAATCAGCTGGTTTCATGACCACCATCTAATGCGTGGCCCAACTGCGTGAGTTGTTAACTGTGGTCTGTGGGCTTTGTTGCGATATAAGTAAAACGCCGTTTTAACATATGTGAAATGAGCGCAACAAAGTATGTACCATTAGTGACGAATACTCATTTTATTCATCACATAATATTACATTACATCAAGTTGTCAAATAGGTTACAAAACGCCAAACCTATTGGCTTTCTGGTCACCTATTCTAGCAGGTAATCCATCCTTACAACCACTTACCTTATCAATAGACTACCCTCTTATATACTATAGTGGAAATCACCCTATGAACTTCTATATCATACTTTACCACCTATCAGCACCTATGCACTTTTGGGTGCCTATGTTTTGCTTCAAATGTCCATCCTCACAAGTCTAAGTTTGAGGCTCGAGCCACTTAATGTGTATTCATAGGCTATGTTCAAGGTCAAAAGGCCTATAAACTCTATGATCTCACCCATAAATCCATTGTCATTTCCAGAGACGTTACCTTCTATGAAGGGATCTTTCCTTAGCAAGACAATGTTCATGCTCCTCCAAATAATCCATCTTTTATTCCTTCTACAAATCCTTCTCCTTATATTCTTTCTGATCCTCCTGATCCTATACTTCCTCCTCCAGCATCTCTACTACCATCTCCACCTGCTTATGCTCATGAATCATCTCCTGACCCCACTATGTCCTCCTCCCTAGAGGGCACTCATTTTGAAGCCTTACCATCACCAGGCCCCTTAAGAAAATCTACCAAAAAGATATATAATCCTTCTTAGCTCATTGATTTCGTTTGTACCACTCATCATGAGCAATCTTTTGTATGTATCTCACCATGAAACCTGGATTTGTAGCAACTTTGTCTACAGTTCAGGAACCTCGAAGTTATAGTCAAGCCAAGGACTCTAATGAATGGCAACAGGTGATGAAATAGGAGCTTTCAGCTCTTGAGGGAAATCAGACTTGGGTTGTTACTGAACTTCCAAAAGGGAAAAGGGCCATAGGATGTAAGTGGGTTTACAAGGTGAAGCTTCATCCTGATGGCACCATTGATAGTTACAAAGCTCCGATACCATGTAAAATTTCAAGGGGTAAAGAAAGCACAAAGCCATGGCCGATCTCTTTGTGTGAATAATTTCTTTAAATCTGAAAATCAGGTATGAATGTACAAGAGCATAAGTTTAAATAGGCACAAAGGCGCCAGAACTAACTACCTATCTAATTGTGCCACATCAGCGGCCAGCTGGATTCCAACTATACAAAGGAACAAAAGAGTTGTACATAGCTAACTAAAAGAAGTGCTAGGTAAGGAAACACGTCTTGTGCCTAAAGAAATGCAACACATGAATGATCCTTCTTTGGTAAAAGGCTGCTGTGGAGATGCAGAAATGGAGAAATGGAGCGCATAATCTCAACAATCTTATGCAATGACGAAATACTTTTAGGCCATTTTTACTAACCGTTATTAAGCTAGATATCTTTGTCAATCCAGCCCATTCACCGTTTATCTTCATTTGTTTTAGGCTCGATTCTCGGAACGCGGCCTTATCGAGATCGTAAAAATAATATGTTCACCAAACGAATAACTCGATAACCATAACAATGATGCGTCCTAACCATTCAACCTCCTTCCGAATCAGCTTGTTATCTTTTCTAAGTAATCTAGACCTTGAATTGTTCACTTTACCACTTGTAACTGGAGGAAGAAATTTAAACTATATAAGCAAAAGTTTAGTTAGGCCATGAGTGAGTGCACATGAAAGAAAATAGTTATTAAAGAGAACTTGATCAAAATACTCCAGACACATCATATAAATTGGCATCAATACAGATCGAGCCTATGAAGACTCATATCAGGCGAAGACCGAAACACATGATCACCTTTATGTATTCCGAAAGACTGTTTACTACATTATCCTTAATCTATGGAGTGACCCCGCGATCGCATTGAACTCGTCATGCCTAGGTAAATCACGGCACCAATCACGCACGGACAACCTCCTACCTGCCCATGAAAGGACACCCAAGTGGGAACTGAATGACGAAATCTCTACTGGCAGCCCGATGATACCCCCCTGCTAACTGTTCAGCTCTGGGCCCATTGACTGCTTTGCAAGGACCACTTAACCAAATTCATAAATCTAGTCGAACAACCATATGGAAATAGACTATTTAAAGACACATTTACATTGACCATTGCGACGAATTGAAATATATCAAAATAAGTGAGACCTCTTGGATACTCATATGGACTCTAGAGGTGGTTCCCAAAGGAAGTCCACATGGTCAAAGTAATAATCACGTTGTATCACTTAACTCTATAAAAGTTCAAGGTCCAATTAATCTATATAGGTAACAGAATATCAAATTCATTTATGTACAAATCAATGAACAATTTCAAGGAACATTTTACTCAAGTTCTCACAAGAAAATACCACTTTTGATACGTATTATAGCCATGCATGATGTACATATATTATTCCTCCAGTTTTGCAAATACTAGAATAATTTTAAATGACACGCACTGTAATAACTGATTGAGAAAAAGGAGTCCAACTTCAAATCAACTTTGTAGCTCAATGCTCCTTCATTGTGCAGACTCTTTAGGCTCATAACGTAACTTTATCTGTCAAATTGTTGTAACACATCATGATGACAATTATCATATGGTCAGGCTGCCATACAACTAAATTACTATTCATATTCTAAATTATATATTAAGTAAATGTTATTTAGGATCTTATAAGATGAAACTTATTGATCTTACAGCAAATTACGGGATTTGTTCTAGCATATCTATTTATTACTAATGAATATTAAATTTATAACTTATGAATAAGATAACATATTTTAGTATTTATGTACATTTATATATTTATATTAATTATGACATTATATACGGTTCAACCAATAATTGCATTCAACAACAAAAAACGATTGATATTTGTAAATGTTAAAGGTTAAACAGATTAGTTTTGATAATTGAACCACTCAAGTTAATTAGAAAA
Source organism: Sesamum alatum (assembly GCA_034509735.1). Classification (NCBI taxonomy): domain Eukaryota; kingdom Viridiplantae; phylum Streptophyta; class Magnoliopsida; order Lamiales; family Pedaliaceae; genus Sesamum; species Sesamum alatum. The sequence continues at coordinate 25,371,845 of JACGWO010000009.1, read as the reverse complement.
TTTAGTAATACTTGATAGAACAACAAATGATAATTTAATATTACCAATTAACAAAACAAAGCTAGTTAACTTTCAAGTAAATATACTAACTAGTGATAAACATAACTAACTGTTAACTCATCCAAATAAATAGTGTGTAGCTTTTCATTATTAATAGGATAAATATGCAGAACCATTTTTTACAACCATTTTAGTTTGCCACTTTATTAGTCAAGCTAAACTTTTATTTGAGTAGATTATAGTAAAAAACAATATTTACCATTCAAGTGTGTTTTGTTGAGGCCTCATTGGGATATAATCCTTTGGTGACACGGCGGATCATCATTTCAACCAGATTTTTCATGGATGCAGGTTGTCGTTGGCAAGTTGGTGATGGTTCCAGTACTCGAGTTTAGCATGACCATTGGCTTCCTTTCCCATTTCTGCTTCGCCCAATTACCCCACAGCTGCTAGGGGCGGAATATCTCATAGTGGCAACTCTTTTACTCCCTAACTGGAGAGGTTGGGATATGGCAACACTTGAGTCTATGTTTTGGACAGAGGATATTGCGGTATTAAGTCAATCCGATTCCCTGGTGCTTTAGGGGGGTGATCAACTCATTTGGCACCATACACAGAATGGTGAATTTAGTGCCAAAAGTGCCTATTTGCTAATTGCAAGAGAACAAGCACGACTGAAAGGTACACTAGCTGAACCTTTAGGATTAATGGCGAAACCGGGTTGGAACATTTGTGGAACTCTTGTTGAAATGTAGAGCAATTGAAAACTAGATCTAGCGCAGAAAGCCATGAACAGATGCTAACTTTTTCTAGTAAAATAGTGATTTGTGTGTGATTCTTTAGGTTTACCCTCAGGTAGATTTGGGCTTGTGTCCAACATAATTGATCAATTAAATCCAATTTAATTAACTGTTTTCCAATTACCCATTAATCAGAAAACGTCTGTCACCATGGGTGGCCGTTTAGCAATGGTCCATGGCACTAGAGACTAGGTGAATGTTAAGGCACCCGAGTACCACACGAGTACAGTCCTTCTATCATCCGTCTCCCGGTCTAAGTCTAGGGCATGAAATTGGGCGTCGGTTCCCATCCTGGACTAGATAACTATGCTCAATAACTAGAGACACGTTTGCTCTATTGATCGACATAGGAAACTATTCCCTACTCGACCAATAGTTGTGGCAACAGAGTTAAAGAACTTAAACTATCTCAGAGCGCATAGGAGACTCAACTGTCATATACTGACAGGTGATGGATCCTATCTTCGAATCCACCATCCTCAACACATTACGATTGCACTGGATAAGGCTCATAATGAACGTATCCCAAATACGGACATCTGTTGCCAGATCCTAGATACAACCATCATATGCATGTGACTGCCATGATTCCTCAAGTTCGAGGACTAATCTCGTACTATCGAAGCCAGAAATTTCAGTCATACCGACCAAGCCTCCAAGGCTTCCATATGACGATTCCCGCGAGTTAGTTCAGTCAGCTAACACCCTTGTCAACTAACTCACTAATATTGCATAGATGTCCAACGTTTGTCGTCGACGAAACATGGCACTCATCCAATGAATGCAATCCTTAGTGCAACTCTGTATAGGACCCTCAATGCCCTGTCTCGAGGTCCTCGACTTGGAGCATTTCAGACCAACCCTCAGAAGTTGGTTTCATAATTGCCATCCAATGCGCAGCCTAACTACATGGGTTATCCAATTGGTCTGTGGGCATTTGTTGTGACGTTAAAACGTTGTTTAACATAATCAGTAAGCACAACAAACGCATAGTGCCACGGATGAATACGTACTGTATTCATCAAGTCAATATTACTTTAATAAAGATTGCTAAATAGTACGCAAAACCGCTAATTCGATTGACTTTCTGGTCACCTATTCTAACATAGTATTCCTCCAGTTTTTCAAATACTAGTATAATTTTAAATGGCACTCAATGTAATAACGAATTAAGTAACAAGAGTCCAACTTCTAATCAATTCAGCAGATCAATGCTCTTTCCTTGTAGACTCTTTAGGCGCATAACGTAACTTTATCTATCACATCTTTGTAACACATCATGACAACTATCACATGGCCAGGCTCCCATATAACTAAATCCAATATTCATATTTTAAACCTGTAAGTGTGGTTTGGCCTGAAAAACAAGCGGTGGAAACGTGGAAAATAAATGAAAATGATAAACGATGTAGAATTAAACAATTAAAACCTGGTCACGGGGTGTACCCTTGAGCTTTCCAGGTCGTTCGGTGTATCTCATGTGTACAATAAACATTTAAAATGGAGGCCATAGAATTGTATACAAGAAACCTTAAAGAACTCTTACCCTCGTAGTGTTCTTGATCGGCTACACGCATTGTTTCTGGATTCACACCTCCAAGAACTCAACATAGAGTACCTCTAAAGTGGTCCACGCAATTCACTGGATTGCAATTTCCTTCGTGCTAGCAAGAAAACATTTAGGAAGGGAGATATCAACATAATGCTATGAATTAACATGATTGATATCTCGTTGTCCTTCCTTGATCGAATCAAGAAGAACAAAGAAGAAGTTTGTTGAAGGGATGAAGGGAGAATGGATGAGAGAGAGGGAGAGGAGGCATGTATAGTGTGTGTATATTGTGTGTGATTATGTGTGTCTCTTTAGGTTCACCCTCAGCTAGACTTGAGTCAGTGTCCAAAGATGATCAATTAAATCTAATTTAATTGCTTCCAATTATCCCATAATCGGAAGTACCCCATTACCGTGGGTGGTCGTCTAGCAACGGTCTATAGCATTAGAGACTACGTGAAACATGGAATGAACATTTAGGCTCTCGAATGCATACGGGTACTGTCCTTCAATCTACTATCTCCCGGCCATAGTCTAGGACATGAAATTGGGTGTCAGTTCCCATCCTTGACTAGGTGACTATACTAAGAACTTGATATCCATTGTTTACCCTACTGAACCGTCACTAGGGAAACCTATCCCACTAATTCAGTCATTGTGGCCACAGATTCGAAGGGAAACTGGTCTCAGAGCGTATAGGAGACTCTACCATCATAACGCTAACAGGAGATGGATTGTGTCCTGGAATGCACCTTCCTCACTACACATTCTGACTACACCAGATGAAGCTTATAATAACGGTAGCTCTCGACACCGTTGTTGCATATTAAATCTAAGCTACAGGTATTGTATGTATGTATGCGAGTGCCATAGTTTCTCAAGTCCTTGGACTAATCTCATACTATCAGAGTCGAGAATTCGAGTTATATCGACCAAGCCCCAACAAGCTTCCATATGACGATTCCCATGATTTAGTTCGGTCAGACGACTACCTAGCCAACCAACTAAATAAGATTGCATAGGCTACTTACGCCTCTTGCGTATGAAACATGGCATGCAATCCTTAGTACAAGTTTCTCTTTGACCCTCGATGCCTTGTCTCGAGGTCCTTGGCTTGGAACATTTCAGAGCGATCCATCGAAGTTGATTTTATGACTACCAACCAATGCGCAATCCAACCTCTTGGATTCAATTTTCGGTATGTGGGCTTTGTTGTGCAGTTAACAGAATATTAACAGAAAACAGTAAACACAACAAAGAACAAATGCCATTGATTGAATATCACTTTTTATTCAAAACATAAATATTTACATTACATCAAAATTGTCAGAAGGTAGGTTACGAAAGCCCAATTTAATTAGCTTTTCAATCACGTATTCTAACAATCTCCCACTTGACCTAAAGCCAATCACTCATATACCTCAAGCCCATCTTCCCAACATGTTGCCTATGAGCGACACCTATTCTAACACTAAGAACACGACTGAGCTCCCACTGACCTTCTTGTATATACAAGGTGTAATGTCCACAAATTTTTATACATAATTATGGGATTAATTGATAATTATTCAAGAAATTTAAATTTATTAATAAATTTAATTATAGATTGAAATTTGATTATATCAAAACCATAACGGACTCAATTGGAATCTTATAAAGTTTTAGGGGGACAGTTATGTAAAATTTCAAGGTTAAGGTGTTAGATTGTAATTTTATCAAAGTAATAAAAATTAATAATATAAAATATATATAAACATAAAGAGACAATGTGCGAATAAAAATTTATGTGGCACGTGTGCCTTAATTGAAAAGTTATCACCACTTTTAACTTATATATATAATAAACAGTAAAAGTAGCATAGACTTTAACTTTAATTTCAACTAGAAGTAAATCACAGAGGTAGTCTCTGTTTTTGGCAACTGGTCGGCTTTGTGAAAAACAGGAAAGTAATTACAAATAAAATTACTAATTAATTTATATAATTATATTATTTAATAAGTTCATTTATTAAATATTATTTATACTATTTGATTTAGTATTTAACTGAAAAATTTTATGAATTTGAGTATTTATAAATTAGTGCTTGGTTAAATGTCTCAATTGAATTATGGTTGTTATAGTTGATGACTTAAACTACTTAATTTAGTAGATTTAATTATTTTTATAATTGATTGGCTTAGTTTAATCGGGGTGAAATTTATGTGCGAGAGATTGATAGAAAATTTGATAGGAATATTAAAATATTATATTTGAGAAATATTAGAATGTTATATTTGAAAGTATTACATTTATTAGAAAGAAATGAAATAATATAATCAAATAATTGTTATTAAGAATTGTAGCTATAATAAGATGAGTGGTTTAATGAAATATTGAGAGATTGGTGAAAAATATATATAAATACTATATAACATTTTATTTAGAAATTGACATTCTAGATATTGATTATACGCATTATAGTTTCTGATAGGACACGGGAGTAAAGTAGAGGATCGAACGGCTTGATATCTACTAACTAAATCTGTATAAGATTGAGGTAAGTAAATAATTAGTACTCTCTATATATGTGTTCTTTCTTGTCATGCTACCTTTATGTAAGTCTATGATTCGTGCTAGAATAAATCTATTTTGAATTCTATGAGTTATTGGTCATTTGGTTTGAACGATTAATGTTGTGAAAGTGAAATGATGAAACGTGTTGAAATATTTTATTTATTGAATAATGTGTTGTCGGTGCTTGCAAATGATAATGTGTTGGTATGGGCTATTACTTGACTAGTTAGCTTACAAGAACTGATATGTGGAATCGAGGGAGTGATGGAAATTGAATGTAATTATGATATGAATACCTTTCATGTTGTTGAATACCCTATGTGGAAAAATGAAATAAAAAGAGCTATCATGTGAAACGAAATAGCTATGATGCGAAATGAAAAGAGCTTTGATGCGAAATGAAAGAGCTATGATGCAAAATGAGATTGATTAGCCTGTTTGGCATGTCAAAGGGATTCATGTATATGTATGATTGAATAGTGAGGTTGAGTTGATGGAGAAAAACACTATATCACCTTTCTGGTAAGCCAACTAGGAAAAGACGAGTTTGATTGATTGTTTTGTTATGAAATGATTACATGGAGAAATGAAATGAAACGTGCTTGATCAAATTGATTATATTTTTTTATACGTTGTTGGCTTTTATCTCATTGAAATTATATTTGAGGTGCGTGTATAGTTGGTGTCGGTTATTTACTTATTGAGTTGCAGGCTCATCCCTCTGCTAACATGTTTCAGATATAGATTTTGTTGTGCCTACTCACGAGAACTAGGTTCACGTTTTGCATTCCTGTCAGGTCTGTTAGAATAGGCGACCAGAAAGCCAATTGGATTGGTGGTTTTGGGTACTATTTAGCAATCTTTATTGACTTGATGAATATAATAAGTATTCATTCGTGGCACTATGTGTTTGTTGTGCATACTGATTACGTTAAACGACGTTTTAACGTCACAACAAATGCCCACAGACCGATTGTATAACCCATGTAGTTGGGCTGCGCATTGGATGGCAGCTATGAAACCAACTTCTGAGGGTTGGTCTGAAACGTTCCAAGTCGAGGACCTCGAGACAGGGCATCGAGGGTCCTATAGAGACTTGCACTAAGGATTGCTTTTATTGGATCAGTGCCGTGTTTCATCGGCGATAGATGTTGGACGTCTATGCAATATTAGTGGGTTAGTTGACAAGGGTGTCAGCTAACTGAACTGACTCGCGGGAATTGTCATATGGAAGCCTTGGAGGCTTGGTCGGTATGGCTGGAATTCCTGGCTCCGATAGCACGAGAATAGTCCTCGGACTTGAGGAATCATGGCAATCACATACATATGAAGGTTGTATCTAGGGTCTGGCAAGAGATGTTTGTATCTGGGATACGTTCATCATAAGCTTTATCCAGTGCAGTCAGAATATGTATTGAGGACGGTGGATTCCAAGATAGGATCCGTCACCTGTCAGTATATGACAGTCGAGTCTCCTATGCACTCTGAGACGGTTTAAGCTCTTTAAGTCTGTGGCCACAGCGATTGATCGAGTAGGGAATGGTTTCCTACATCGATCAATAGAGCAGACGTGTCTCGAGTTATTGAGCATAGTTGTCTAGTCCAAAATGGGAACCGACGCCCAATTCCATGCCCTAGACTTAGACCGGGAGACAGATGATGGAAAGACCGTACTCGTATGGAACTCGGGAGCCTAAACATTAACGCCAACATTCACCTAGTCTCTAGTGCAATGGACCGTTGCTAGACGGCCACCCATGGTGACGGGCGTTGTCCGATTAATGGTTAATTGGAATATAGTTAATTAAATTGGATTTAATTGACCAATTGTGTTGGACACAAGCCCAGGTCTAGGTGAGGGTGAACAGAAAGAGTCACACACAAATCACTATGGAATTGGTAGAATTAATTTGGAATTAATTCTAGAAAAAGTGAATTAATTTAATGGGACTAAATTAATTCAAGGAGAAAAGTAAATGATTGGATCATTTATTGGGAAATCCATTTGATTGATGGTCCAAGAATTAGTTAATTGGATTGGTTAATTTTTGGACTTAGAACCTTTAAATTAATTGGATTAATTTATCGGGTTTGGATTAATTAATTGATTGGATCAATTAATTAGAGTTCGAACTTATGTTTATTTAATTAGATTAAATAAACTTATGGGCTTCAATTGGATTGAGATTAATTGGATTAATTAATGCCCAATGGACTTTGTTTGGACTTAATTTAATTATATTAAATAAAAGTCCAAGACTAGTAGTCCTAGTCCATGGAAAAATTCAATTTATAGCAAGTGAAGGAAGAATTAAAATCTTCCACATGTGAGGCACATGTGGCCAGCCTTTATATGGTTTGGTGGGTGGTTTTATTTGCTATAATGTTTCATGTTTATGTAGAGAGTGGTGAGTGTATGTAGGTTGCTTTGGAAGTTAACCATAGAAGTTGAATTTTGAATTCAACAACTCTACATACACAAAACGATTCACATAACTTGTATAGCTTTGGCTTGCACGAATTTATCCCTCAAAACTGTCCAAAAATCTCTGAAAATCGCTCCTTCTTGTGTTCATACCTTTTGGAAAGGTTTGAACTAAAACATTCCAAAAGCACTAATCAATAGTGTTGTTTTGGAAGTGTTTCTTCTTCACTTCTCTATTTCTATCTAGCAATAGATTAGAGAACTATTCTATAGTGTGGTGTGGACAAATTAGAGGGATTCTAATTTGGATCCTCAAGTGAACAGAAGGAAAAACGGGAATGAGAACAACGCATGTACCGGTTTTACGTGTGATGATCTAAGGTTGGTTTTCTTTATGTTTTCATGTAATTTTTGTTCATATCCTTTTAGCCACATGTCCAGCATTCTTCTACCCTTTTATTTATGCTTTGACATACACCGAACGCCCGGGAACTTCAAAGGGAACACCCCTTTGAATCTGTTTAAATATTATGCTTTAATTAACGTTTTTTCGCTTCCGTTGCGTTCCCGGGCCGTACCCGATTCTTTCAAGGTCGGGCCAGTATGTAGTTTTCTCCTCATCATTAATAGAAATAGAAGTCTCATTTTGGATTAAAAGCGAGAATAGCATGGGAACTACTTATAACAGTTCCATTTTTGAAGTACTTGATGTGTATATATATGATCTTGTGGATGATAGATCTGCTTGTTGTGATGATGAGACTACGTGTATCTATACTCAGCAGGGACTGGATTATGTGCATAAGTACGTATATAAATAGGATTTACATTAAGTGTGATATTTAGGGAAGATATAGTCGTAAGGTCGTTAGTGGGTGCTACGTATGGTGGTATCAGAGCAAGGATTAGATTCTCTGGGGGTATTTGATGATATGTGGTATTATATGTAAAATATATATTATAAGTCTAATTATACCTATGCCTTTCATATATGATGGAAGCGTCAGGTGAAAACGTTGTTAGCCTAATTGAGTCATTAGAGTCTGTATAGGGTCATGATCATGAATCTGAACATTAGGGGTTAGAAGCCCAAGATAGAAACATCCCCCAACCAGAAGTAAATCCTTTTATGCAACAACTGTTAGACTTTATGCAAAGGACGGCTCTACCACCCCAACCCCAACCACAAGATGTAGGCATTGATAACAACTATGAGATAGTTAGAAGGCAGGGTGCGAAGGTATTTGTTGGTACAACTGATCCTGCAGAAGCAGAAGAATGGTTGAGAAATACGGAAAGAGTTCTAAACCGAATTGAATGCACTTATGAACAAAAGTTGAGGTCGCGGTTCCTTTATTGGAGAAAGATGCGTTGGATTGGTGGGAAATTGTTCCAGGGAGTAGAAAATCGACCAATCACTTTAACATGGAATGATTTCTTGAGAGAATTTGTTGAGAAGTACACTCCACCAGTCTACAGAAACCGTAAGAAAGTTGAATTCCTTGAGTTAAAGCAAAATGATTTGTTTGTTGCCAAGTTCGAGCTATAATTTGTGAGGCTATCCAAGTATGCTCCAGAAGAGGTAAGTACTGATGAATTGAGGCGAGATAGATTTGAAATAGGCCTGAGGCTTAAGATTCGAGAGAAGATAGCAATCAAACCTCCAAGTTACAGTGCACTTTTGGAAGCAGCATTGAGAGCTGAAAGAGACATCCATAAAGAGGAGTTCTGCTGAAGCTAAACAGAAGAAATGGATAGGTAATCCTAACTTTACAGGTGGCCCAAGTGGTACAGTTTTCTTCAAGGGTTCTCGTTTTGAGATAGGTGGGCACAGAGGTCGAGGAATGAGTCAAACTAATAGGTCCCCTTCAATATCTTCGAGTAGAGGCGGGTCTACCTCAGTTGGATTTGGCAAAAGATGGGGTCCAACCATATCGTTTAGTGGAAAATCCATTCCTTCATGCACGAATGGCGGTAGGAAACACACTGGTGAATGTTGGAGAGTCCAGCCAATCGTGTGTTATCGTTGCCACCAACCAGGGCATATTGTCAGGGATTGTCCTACGTGGAGAGTTGATGCTAGTGGATCTCAAATTCCAGGACCAACCAGTGTGGGGGAAAACGCTTAACGGGCTAGTACGAGTAAAGGTCAAGAAAGAGATGGTCGAGGCAGCGGAGCAGGAATATTTCTACAACATCAACAGGACAAAGTAGTTAACCCCAGCCACAAGCAAGGTTTATGCCATCAGAGAGCAAGCTCCTACTACACCTGAGGTTATTACTGGTTCCTTTTCTATTTGCAATTCTAGTGCGCATGTGTTAATTGATCCAGGATCTATGTGTTCATTTATATCACATGATTTTGCATCACGTGTGTATGCTAGTATTGAACCGTTGGGGCATGACTTATGTATATCTATGCCTGCTGGTGGGGTTATATTTGTTAATGCAGTAGTGAGATCTTGTCCAGTACTAGTGGATGGTGTTACACTCATTGTAGATTTGGTTGTGATAAACCTTAGGGAGTTTGATGTTATACTGGGGATTGATTGGTTATCTAGTAATCATGATTTGGTAGACTGTCAAACAAAAGAGGTGGTTGTAGAAATCAATGGGCAAATGAAGACGGTTATAGTAGGAGAATAAAAAGCTATACATAATTGTTTAATTTCTGCGGTGACTGCATTTAACTTAACTAAAGGAGGGTGTGAAGCATATCTAGTCAGTGTACATGAAACTGTGAAGGTCAGTCCATATGTGTAAGATGTTCCAGTAGTTAGGGAATTTCCTGATGTTTTTCCCGAAAAATTACCTAGGTTACCACATCATCGTGAAGTGGATTTTTAACTAGAAACTATTCCTGGGGCAGCACCTATCTCGATTACACCATATAAAATGGCTCCACTAGAACTAAAAGAATTAAAGAAGCAATTAAAAGAATTACTGGATAAGGGGTTTATACGACCAAGTATTTCACCTTGGGGAGCACCAGTATTATTTGTAAAGAAGATGGATGAGAGTATGAGATTATGTGTTGATTATAGGCAATTAAATTGGATCACAATTAAGAACAAATGTCCGTTGCCACAGATAGATGATCTGCTTGACCAGTTAAAGGGTGAAACTGTGTTTTCTAAAATTGACTTGAGATCAGGGTGTGGGCAATTGCGGATCAAAGAAGGGTCTATTCCAAAGACAACTTTTCAAACCAGGTATGGCCATTATGAATTTATTATTATGCCATTTAGGTTAACGAATGCCCCTGCCTCTTTCATGTCGTTGATAAACAAAACCTTACAGTCATTCCTTGATTAATTTGTGATTGTGTTTATTGATGATATTCTGATATACTCTAGTAGTCACGAGGAACATGAAGAACATTTATGGACAGTTTTACGGATCTTAAGAGAAAAACAACTGTATGCTAAATTTAGCAAAGGTGAATTTTGGATGGAGGAGATTGCTTTCTTAGGGCATGTTGTTTCAAAGCAAGGGGTACAACTTGATCCGAAAAAGTTAAGGCTATTTTAGAGTGGGAGGCACCTAAAAATGCATCGGAAGTTCGCAATTTTCGGGGATTTGTTGGGTATTATAGAAGATTTGTAAAAAACTTATCTATGATTGTGAAACCTCTGACGAATTTATTGAAGAAGAATGCACCGTTCAATTGGAATAACATATGTGATCAGAGTTTTGAAGAGTTAAAGAAAAGACTCACCTCAGCACCTATTCTTGCATTGGCATCTGGGAATAGAGGATATTTGGTATATACTGATGCTTCATGGCAAGGACTTGGATATGTCATGATGCAACATGGAAGGGTTATAGCTTATGCTTCGAGGCAGTTGAGGCTGTATAAATTAAAACATCCAACCTATGATCTGGAATTAGCAGCTATTGTGCATGCATTAAAAATCTGGAGGAATTATTTGTACAGAGAGACGTTTTAGATATTTACAGATCATAAAAGTTTAAAATATATTCCAAGGCAGAAAGAGTTGAATTTGAAGCATAGAAGATGGATCGAGTTGTTGAAAGACTACGATTGTACTATTGACTATCATCCTAGAAAGGCAAATGTAGTTGCAGATGCTTTAAGTAGAAAGACGGTAAACCAACTAGCAGGTATGATTTACTATAATGTGGAGTATTTGGTTGCTCTCAGAGCAATGAATGTGAGCTTTAGCGTTGGTGATGACATTTTATTTGCTACTTTGCAAGTGAAGCCCTCCCTTAGGGACAAAGTAAAGAATGCACAGAATCATGATTCGTACTTGCAGAAAATGAAAGCCAATGTACAAGAAGGAAAGAACGATCAAATTTTATTAGGGTTAAATTCAATTTTCCCTCCTGTGTTAACCACAAACAAAAATTACCCCCTGTGAAAAAAAAACTAGCAATTTACTCCCCTGTGTTATTCAAAATGGGCCAAACAACCCCCTCACAGGTGTTTTTTTGCTCTTCTTTTAGGGGGTTTGTTGCTCAATTTTTTAAAATACAGGGGACAAATTGTCATTTATTTTTTTACAGGGGTTTTTTTGCACATTTTGCATATCACAAGGGGGGTAATTGCATTTTTCTCATTTTTATTACAGGAAGATGGTATGTTATTAAATGGGAAGCGTATGTATGTGCTGAATATAGAGAAACTGATAACGGATATTATGCACGAGACACACTATGCACCGTATGCTAGGCATCCTGGCAGTACCAAGATGTATCGAGATTTGAGACCCTACTACTGGTGGTCAACAATGAAGAAAGATGTCGTAGAGTTTGTGGCTAGATGTTTAACTTATCAGCAGGTTAAAGCAGAACACCAAGCACCAGCCGGTAAGCTTCATCCATTACTTTACCTGAATGGAAATAGGAAAAGATTACTATGGATTTTGTCATTGGATTACCACGTATGTTCATGAAACATGATCTTATTTAGGTGATCGTGAATAGATTGACTAAATCTTCTCACTTTTTGTCGGTAAGACAAAATGGTTCTTTGGATAAGTTGGTTGAGTTGTATGTTTCGAAAATTGTGTGATTACACGGAATTCCTACCTCTATAGTCTTTGATAGAGATCCTCAGTTTACTTCTCATTTCTAGGGAAACTTGCGAAGGGCATCAAGTACCAGATTGCACTTTAGTACAATATTTCATCCTCAAACAGATGGACAGTCAGAAAGGACCATTCAGACGTTGGAGGACATGATGAGAGCCTGCGTAATTGAGTTCAGCGGGAATTGGGATGATCATTTACCACTGATGGAATTTTCCTATAATAACAGTTTTCATTCGAGTATTGGTATGGGTCCATATGAAGCTTTGTACGGAAGGAAATGCCGGAGTCTGATCTGTTGGGATGTTGAAGGATTAAGAAAACTCGAAGGGCCTAAAACTAAATGGTGGATAAGATACAAACAGTCAAAAAGTGTTTGAAGGTAGCTCAAGATCGGAAGAAGAGTTATGTTGACAAACATCGTAGGGAAATGGAGTATGAGGTGGGAAAAAAGGTTTTTTTTTAAGTATCACCATGGGAGGGAATCTTGAGATTCGGTAAGCAAGTAAAGTTAAGTTCGATATATATGAAAGCCTAGCATAGGCGTGTGGATCGGCCCGGGAGTAGCGCGAATGCGGAAGCGCAGTATGGAAATTAAAGATTTGCAAGAATTTAAACATGCATATACAATATATGTAAAACACGTTCAAGGGGTGTTCCCTTGAAACTCCCGGGCGTTCGGTGTATCTCATGAATAATAAAACCATATAAAATAATCATGGAGGCCATAGGGTTTAAAATAAAGAGGGACGAAAATTGTAAATCGGAAACCTATCAATTGTTGTTTTCGTCTTTAAACCGCTACTCGCGTTGTTCCCCATTTTGCTCCAAGATCTCGTGTAGGAGATTCTCTAACTCGTACACGAAATCCGCCCACGTATCTTATTCCTCGTGCTAGCAAAAGAACAAGTGTATATGATATTTGGAGAGGACGGAATGATCAAACGCTCTTTAATTAACGAGATCAAACCTCCTTAGTTCAATTGTCAACACAAAAGAACTTGGAAGAAAGGGAGAGAGAGATGCGGCCGAGGGAGAGAGAGGAGGAGTCGAGTGTGTGTTTTGTGTGTGCTTCAAATTTCATCATCATCTTCAAGGTTGACACTTAGGAGTATTTATAGAGGAGGAATCCCATTCCTCTTCTAATTCCTACACTTTGAAGACTCCTTCTTGAATAGTCAACATCTAGCTTTCTTGGTCAAACCAATCTAAGCCATAGATCTCTCTCTTTAATCTCAACCATTGATTAATTTAATGGAATATATAAATCTCATTTAAATAATCCTAAAGGCAATAAATATATCAAATATAAATATTTATTCCAAGGCCATTAAATTAATTTTTAATAAATCTAATTTATCAGATAAATTCCTTATATCCAATAAAAGGAATTAATTTCTTCCCAAGAAAAGAGTGACCCGATTAAATCCAATTTAATCATTCCATTTTTCCAAATATTTAATTCCAAATTGAATACGTCATGTGTGCGGATTGTGTGTGACTCTTTAGGTTCACCTTCAGCTAGACTTGGTTAGATTCCTAGAATCCGTCCGTCACCATGGGTGGTCGTCTAGCAATGGTCCATGTCACTAGAGACTAGGTGAATATACGGAGATGAACATTTAGGTTCTACAGTACATCTATCCTTCCATCTATGGTCTCACCACTTAGAGTCTAGGGCACGGATTATGTAGGTACCCATTTTGGACCTAAGTGTCGGTCTGTCCTTTACCAAACGCCGCAAGGGAATCCTTCCCTTCAGTTCAGTTACTGTGGCCACAGATTTTAGGGACAAGACACAGAGTATTGTGAGACACAACTGTCAACACCTTTTGACAAAAGAGAGATCCTTTCTTGGAAACTACTGTCACGTTGTACACCGTGAATGCACTATATATGGCTTATGACTACTCAAGTGCATCTTGGCAATCTCTCACCATACCTAAGATACAGTCCCGATGTACAGATAAACTCAGCAATTCAAGTCAAAGGACTTGACCTGTACCGTTGGAACCGAGAACTCACATCATACCTAGCCGATTCTACTCAAGGTCCTTAGTAAGACGGTTACCGCGAGTCACCTCAGTCAGCCGCTCCCCAGCAGGCCAACCCACTAACACTGCTTAGACGACCCTCGTCACCCGTCGATGAAACACGACAGCAGATGCTTAGTGCAAGTCTCAAGGGGAATCTCGGTACCCATTTTCGAGATTCCTTGACTTGGAGATTTTTAGACTAATTCGACGGAACTGATTTCATGGTAGGTCCACCAACGTCCAAATTTGGTTCGAATGAGTCCATTTCGGATCTCATGGCCTCAATTCATTTTTCTGAATCGATGTCCGACATCGCGTCTCCATACGTCTTTGGATCACTGTCCAATTGACTGGGCATGCCCAAGAAGCCATACCTCTCTGGGGACTGTGGTGCTCTTGCTAACCTACGGAGGGTTGGAATATCAGTGGGAATCGTCGGTGTAGATGATGTTGCCGCTGACAATTGAGGTGCTTCACTCGATTCCTCAAAGAGCATCTTATGGCGCCGGGTATTTGATGGAAAATCTTTTTCCAAGAAAAGTGCATTCCTCGAGACAAAAACCTTTTTCTCAAAGGGGCCATAGAAGTAATATCCCACAGTTTCTTCCGGATAGTGGATGAACCTACACAAACTAGACCTCGACTCTAGCTTGTCTCCTACTAGCCTTTTGACGGATGTAAGGCTACCCCACACTCTCAAGTACTTGTAGGAAGCAGGCTTGCCATGACATATCTGATATGGTGTCTGAGTCACTACTTTGGACGGCGCTACATTCAACAACTTAGTTGTTGCCTCAAGTGCATAACCCCAGAAACGTAAAGGCAACTTGGTAAAGCTCATCGTGGATCGGACCACATCCAATAATGTCCGATTCCTCTTTTCAGAGACGCCATTCAACTAAGGGTTCCGGGAGGTGTCCACTGAGAGACGATACCATTTTCTTTTAGATAATCTAGAGATTCACCACTTAGATACTCACCACCTGGGTCCGACCAAAGGGTTTTTATTTTGCAGTCGGTTGGATTCTCAACTTCAAGTTTGAACTCCTTAAACCTCATAAATGCTTCAGATTTGTACCTTATAAGGTAAACATAACCATACCCTGAATGATCATCGGTAAAACTTATGAAGTAGGAGAACCCTCCTCTGGTTTGAGTAATCAATGGCCCACAAACATTTGTATGAATCAAATCCAATAGGCCGGTGGCAAGTAAGCTTTGTCCAACAAAGGGCTTCTTAGGTCATTTTTCCTTTTAGATAGGACTTGCAGGCATCGGCTATCCAAATCATCTATTTCTAGACTCTTAGAATCTACCAACCTTTTAATCCTATCTTCAGAGATGTCACTTAGCCTTGCATGCCAAATCTGTGCGCTTTCAAGATTGTCTAATTAACACTTTTTAAGCGGTCATGATCTAATCAATCTTTTGTAAAATATAGAGGCCATTGTTAAGTTTACCTAGCAGATGAGCATATCCATAATTCATCAAATAAAAGCAATTTTTATTAAGCAAAAAACTCAAAACCATTATTGTCTAACAACGGAATGAAAATGATATTCTTGATCGTGTTAGGTGCAAAGTAACAATCCTTTAGTTCTAGCCCAACATGATCACTAACTACTAGGTTGACAGTTCCCACAGCTTCAGCAGCGATGGCCTTGCCATCACCAAGCCTTAGGACCACCTCGTCTTTACTTAGCCTTCTGCTTCTTTGCATCACTTGCAGATCATTGCAGATGTGAACTCCACATCCAGTATCCAATACTCAAGTAGCAGACTTAGTAATCATATCAATCTCAACAACAAACATACCTTGTCCGGAGAGGAGCTTGGGGTAATCCCTATTCAAGTGTCTTTTCTCACATTAACGAGCGCATATATCGTTCGCCCTCGACTGTTGTTGTGGACCAACCTTCCTCTTTCCCTTGCCCTTCCTCACTTGGGCAACAAGGGTGCTCTGAGCACCGATAGTGGCTGCGACGGCGTCCCATTACCCTTCTTCCTCTTCCACGGTCTGGCCCTTTTGCCTTTCGCCTCAGAGGTCGAAGCCTCCCTTATCAATATCGATGGCACTGACTTTTTGATCGTAACTTCGTATTAGACCAATATATTCATCAACTCGTAAATGCCTTTTTTAAGCTTATTCATATTGTAGTTAATGATAAATGGGTCATAGGATAGAGGAAATGACTGAAGGATCACGTCAATGTACGTGTCTTTATCGAGCCTAACCTTGAGGTCCTCGAGCTTTTCCACTAAGGTAAGCATCTTGACCCAATGGTCATGTACAGAGGAGCCTTCAGTTATCTTGGTCTCGAAAAATACTTTTATGGCGGCATACCTAGTATGTTTGTGTGGAACCACATGGCAATCCTTCATGCAGAGCATTATCGAGGGGACATCGCCCAGCCTCTCATATTGCTTTTGGATTTCGTTAGTAATCAAAGCAAGTATGATGCTACGGACTTTGTGGTTATCCACCTGCCATTGATCGAACATCACACGTTCTTCAACAAAGCCTGAGAAGTGGCTTGTCCAAGACATAGCTTTGGGTCTTTAAATCGAGGACTGTCCTCATGTTGCACAACCAGTCATTATAATTGGTTCCATTAAACTTGTTTGTCTCTAATATGTCGGTTAACGGGTTCTTAGTGAAAAGAAACAGTACGGCCCGGGAACGCGGCGGAAGCGTAAAATAAACGAAATAAAAAACGATTTCAAAGGGGTGTTTTCTTTGAATTCCCGGGCATTCGGTGTATTCAAAAGCATCATAACATAAAGAAAAACCATGCTTGAACATGTGGCTAGAGGAGAAACTGAAAAGTGCAATAATTAAAATAGAAACATACCTTTTTCGTTTCACATGTACAACGACAACAAGCTTTGATTCTCTTTTCGTTCCTTTTCCGTTCACCTTAGGATTCAAATTAGAACCCCTCTAATTTGTCCACACCACAACAATGGAAGCAAATCTACATCTACTGCTAGGTAGAAGCTAGATCAAGGAAGAAAGGAAAACGTATTACACTATTGATTAGTGTATCCGTATTTTTCATATTCTCATCTTGAATCTAATTTAAAGAGAACTCAAAAGAAGGAAAAAAAAAAGCTGGAAAGTTTCGTGTTTGTGAGAGGAGAGTCCAAGTTAGGAATTTGAAAAGTGTATACATGTGTTGTGTAGTTGTAGGTAGTTTCCAAAACCACCTACACACTAATGCACAACTTTTGCTCAACCTCCAACCATGTTAGCACAATATGTGGACCACCTAGCCATCATGGCAAGCCACATCATTGCTTACATGGAGCCACATCATTGCTTACATGGAGGACTTTCAACTCCTCTTAAACTTGCATCAAACCTTTGAGCTTTAATTTCAAGTCATGGACCGATTTTGACCGGTCTTAATTTAATCAAATTAAATCAAGTGATCCATGGATTTTAAATTAATCCAATTAGTTTTAAACCTAATTGAAATCCAAAATTTTATTTAATCCAATTAAATAAAAATAAGCTCAAACACCAATTAATTGATCCAATCAATTAATTAAACGAAACCCAGTAAATTAATCCAATTGATTTAAAGGTATTAAGCCCAAAAATAATTAATCCAATTAATTAATTTTTGGGCCATCCATCCAATGGATTTTCTCAATAAATGATCCAATCAATTATATTCTCCTTGAATTAACTTAATCCAATTAAATTAATTCCAAATTAATTCCACTACTTCCATAGTGATTTGTGTGTGACTCTTTAGGTTCATTCTCAGGTAGACTTGGGCTTGTGTCCAACACAAATGATTAATTAAATCCAATTTAATTAATTATTTCTGATTAACCATTAAACAGAAATGCCCGTTATCATGGGTGGCCGTCTAGCAACGGTCCATGGCACTAGAGACTAGGTGAATGCTGGCGTGAACATTTAGGCTCCAAATTCCATACAGGTACAGTCCTTCCGTCGACCATCTCCCGGCCTTAGTCTAGGACATGGAATTGGGTGTCGGTTCCCATCCTGGACTAGGCAACTATGCTACAAACTCGAGACGCGTTTACTCTATTGATCAACCTAGGGAACCATTCCTTACTCGACCAATCGCTACGGCCGTAGACTTAATGAGTCGAAACCATGTCAGAGCGCATAGGAGACATAGCTGTCAAATACTGACAGGGGACAAATTATCTTTTGGAATCCACCATCCTCACTACATACTCCGATTACACTGGACAAGGCTTATAATGAACATATCGAAGACACGGTCACCTCTCGCCAAATGCAAGATACAACCTTCATATGCATGCGACTGCCATGATTCCTCAAGTCTAGGGACTAATCCCGTAATATCGAAACCAGGAACTCCAGTCATACCGACCAAGCCTCCAAGGCTTCGACGTGACGATTCCCGCGAGTCAGTTCAGCTAGTCGACTACCTTGCCAACTAACCCACTAAAATTGCATAGACGACCTACGTCTGGCACCGATGAAACTGTTAGAATAGGTGACCATGAAGCCATTCTTGTTAGGCGAATTGTAACCTATGTCTGAACAATTTCAAAGTTTTAATAAACCTTGATGAATAAGAAAGTGAAATTCATCTGGCTCATACTTTGCCTGTGTTCACTTTTACTCCTTTATAACTGTTCACTACACAAACAAAACCCACAGACTGTGATCACATTTCGGGGACTGGGACTGCACTTGGAGGTAGGTTCATGAAATCAGTTCCGCCGAATCAGTCCAAAAATCTCCAAGTCAAGGAATCTCGAAAATGGTATCGAGAATCCACTTGAGACTTGCACTAAGCATCTGCTGTCGTGTTTCACCGACGAGTGACGAGGGTCGTCTATGCAGTGTTAGTGGGTCATCTTGCTGGGGAGCGGCTGACTGAGGTGACTCGCGGGAACCGTCTTACGAGGGACCTTCATTAGGGTCGGATAGGTATGACGTAGGTTCCCGATTCCAACGGTACAGGTCAATCCTTTGACTTTAGGAATTGCTGAGTTTACCTGCACATCGTACCTGTATCTTAGGTATGGTGAGAGATTGCAAAAATATAGTTGAGTAGTCATAAGACATATCTAGTGCAGCCATGGTGTGCAACGTGACAGTAGTTTCCAAGAAAGGATCTGTCTCCTGTCAAGAGTGTTGACACTAGTATCTCACTATACTCTGTGTCTTGTCCCTAAAATCTGTGGCCATAGTAACTGAACAGAAGGGAAGGATTCCCTGCGGCGTTTAGTATAGGACAGACCGACACTTAGGTCCAAGATGGGTACCTACATACCCATGCCCTAGACCCTAAGTGGTGAGACCGTAGACGGAAGGATAAATATACTGTAGAGCCTAAATGTTCATCCCCACGCATATTCACCTAGTCTCTAGTGCCATGGACCGTTGCTAGACGGCCACCCATGGTAACGGGCGGATTCTAGAAATCCGGCCAAGTCTAGTTGAAGGTGAACCTAAAGAGTCACACACAATCCGCACACATAACGTATTTAATTTAGAATTAAATATTTGGAGAGAGATGGAACGATTAAATTAGATTTAATCTGGTCTTTCTTATCTTGGGAAAAATTAATTCCTTTTATTAGATGAAAGGAATTTATCTAATAAATTAGATTTATTGGAAACTAATTTAATGGGCTTAAAATAAATATTAATATTTATTATATTTATATATTGCCCTTTGGATTATTTAATTAGATTTAAATACTCCATTAAATTAATGAATGGTTGAGATTGGAGAGGAAAATCAATGGCTAGGATTGGTTTGACCAATCATCTCAAGATCTTGGAGCAAAATGGGGAACAACGCGAGAAGCGGTTTCAAGGCAAAACGACAACCGGGTAGGTTTTCAGTTTTGACGTTCTCGTTCCTTTTTAACCCTGTGGCCTCCATGAATTATTGTTTATTTTTCATTCATGAGATACACCGAATGCTCGAGAGATTCAAGTGAACACCCCTTGAACGTCTTTATTTTATTCTTGTTTATGGCATGTTTAAAATTTTTACGATTTTATTATACCGCGCTTCCACATTCGCGCTACTCCTGGGCCGATCCACACGCCTTTGCTAGGCTTTCAGAAACTCGGCACTCACCCAGTGAATGCAATACTTAGTGCAAGTCTCTATAGGGCACTCGAGGCCCGGTCTCGAGGTCCTCGACTTGGAACGTTTGAAACCGACCCTCAAGGAGTTGGTTTCATAGCCGCCAACCTATGCGCATCGCAACTCAATGGGTTTAACCAATCAGTCTGTGGGTATTTGTTGTGACATTGAAACGCCATTCAATGTAAGCAGTAATCACAACAAACACATTTTGCCAGTGATGAATACTTACTTTATCCATCAGTATAATATTACTTTGATAAAGATCGATGAATAGTTCCCAGAACAACCAATCTAATTGACTTTCTGGTCACCTATTCTAACACTTAGACATTTTAAAATCTACATTAAAAATAAAAACAAATAATCAGCAAACTATCATAATATTTAAAGCAAGTTTAAAGACTTGTAATAAACTTTCCCACTATTTCTACGAAAATGCGTTACTCTCAAATGCCATTTTCGGGAAACCTCTTCCTAGTGGGCTTGAGATCCACAAGCAAACTTCGTCATACCTCGCTAATACGGTTCGCGTGGAAACAACCTTGTGGGAGGTATACTATATCATTCTCGTCCCGCGAGATCCTCAAGATGTTTTTGCCTCGCCTCTTCATGTGATTTCGAGGACTCCAAGTGAAACACATTATCTGGCGTTAGACCCATCCCATCAACCAAATCATAGCACCATCTGTCATCCCCCACGACTAGTGAGACAGGGAAACAGAAGCGCATTCACTTTATTCACAATAATAGTGCAGCTTAATTTCAATCCAAAACATGCCACGACTTGTGAGGCCACCTATGGATGAAATCAACTTCCTCACTACATTATTGTGGATAGAAGGCATGGAAGAGCTACCCTTGTTCAAATCCGTTTAGGGGTCTAATATTCAACTTGGTCCAATCAAGTGAGCATAAGCATTTCAAACCGAGACCTCATCATATATAAAAAATGTTTTTAGATGCTTGATATAGACGAATATTAAAAAATCATTCAGCCAACACATCGGACGCAAAAATAAAGCCGAGCACGCCCCTGTCGGATGATCACAACCCTAAAAAGCTTATGCGACCCACTAAACGTTCAATTGATTTCTGGTCAATCTAAGGGTTGGCCCTATACTATTACAAATATATTTTATACCCATTAACTCCATAATCGGCCTTGCCTCTTCATTCTTCGGGCCTCCATCTTCCAGACTTCCATGGGCTCCATCCCCTTGGGCTTCCTTCGTTTTACATTTATTCAAAACAAAAATTAACCTCACATCGACCTACTCTCATCACAACTGAAAAAGAAACCCCGATCAACAGTTGGGGGGAGTACATAGATAGGAAGGAAAAATGCCTTTTTATTACAAGCCAAAAAATAAAAGATAGGGAGAAATAAAGAGGCACGCAGGCCCCACCCAAAGATCATAAACCATTCATACGGTCCAAGGGCTTTGTGATCATCCATTTGTTAACCCAATTAAAGCGAATAGCATAAAAAGATCAACCAAGTAAAACATGCTATTCATACATACATGATATCCAATATCAGAACAAAAAGTGCATAAAATATATGCAAGTTTATATACACAAAATCATTGGACAATGCTGCAAACCTTGCAAATGATTCTTGTTGGAAAACTCTTTTTTCCTAATTAACAAGGCAATATTTAATTCTAGGAAATTCTCAATCTCAATGAAAATTAAAATATCCCATGTCAACCAGTTCAAAAAATATGCAGAAAAAATATACAAAATACACAATTTCTGAAAAGCACACCAAAAGACAAAAAATAGAAAAACAGCCCGGCCAGGCGAGCGCCCAGCGCCCGCCGTCCGGTAGCCAACGTTTGTGGCGCGATGGCCAGGCAGCGGGCAGGCCCTCACCTGTGCGCGCCCGGCCGTGCCCCTACTAGCCTGGCCAGCAGGCAGCAGCCACAGTGCTGAGGGCATGCACGCGCCAAACCGCGCCCCTGCTGGCCTGGCCGGCAGGCAGCAGCCACAGTGCTGCTGCTTCGTTTCCACCGTTTCGATTTTTTCTCTGCAAATTTGACGAAACCACAAGCAACCACCAATTGAAGAACATATCCATAATTCAAGAATTCCAAGATCCAAATATTTCATGCAAAATTAAATGCATACATAGATCCGCTCACAACATGCCTCAAAATGTAAAACATGCCGAATCAAAGCAAGAAAACATGTAGAGCATTCAGTGAAAAAATGTATAGCACATAAAATTATAAGCCTACACACCGAACGGGCTTTGATACAACTGCAAGTGTGGATCGGCCTTGGAAACAATGCAGAACTAAACGATTAAAATTGGATCAAGGGGTGTACCCTTTATCTTCCCCGCCGTTTGGTATATGTCATGTGTATAATAAACATTTAACATGAAAGCTATAGAATTGTAAACAAGAAACGAGATGCAAGAAACCGTAAGAACTATTACCTTCGTAGTGTTCTTGATCGGCTACACGCGTTGTTTCTGGATTCACACCTCCAAGAACTCAACATAGAGTACCTATAAAGTGGTCCACGCAATTCACTGTATTGCAACATCCCTCGTGCTAGCAAGAGAACATTCAGGAAGGGAGATATCAACACAATGCTATGGATTAACGTGATTGATATCTTGTTGTTCTTCCTTGATTGAATTAAGAAGAACAAATAACAAGTTTCTTGGAGAGATGGAGGGAAAGTGGACGAGAGAGAGGAAAAGGAGGTGTGTATAGTGCGTTTATATTGTTTCTAATAGTATGTGTCTCTTTAAGTTCACACTCAGCTACACTTGGGTCAGTGTCCAACACTGATAAATTAAATCCAATTTAATTGCTTCCAATTATCCCATAACCGGAAGTACCCCGGTACCATGGGTGGCCGTCTAGCAACGGTCTATGGCATTAGAGACTAGGTGGAACGTGGCGTGAACATTTAGGCTCCCGAATGCATACGATATGCTCCTTCCATCTACCGTCTCCTAGATATAGTCTAGGGCACGAAATTAGGTATCGCTTCCCATCCTTGACTAGGTGGTTATACTAAAAACTCGAGATCCCTCGTTTACCCTACTAAACCGTCACTGCAGAAACCTTTCCCACTGATTCAGTCATTGTGCCCACTGATTCAAAGGAAAACGAGTCTCAGAGCGTATATAAGACTCTGCCGTCATGACACTGATAGGAGATTAATTCTGTCTTGTAACGCACCATCCTCACTACACATCCTGACTGCACTAGATGAAAGTTGTAACAATCGTATCTCTTGACACCAGTGTTGCTTGCCAAATCTAAGCTGTAGGCATCGTGTGAATGCGACTATCATGGTTCCTCAAGTCTAAGGACTAATCTCGTACTATCAGAAGCGGGAATTCCAGTCATACCGATCAAGCCCCAATAGGTTTCCATATGACGATTCTCGCGAGTTAGTGTAGTCAGTCGACTACCTAGCCAACCAACCTACTAAGATTGCATAGGCGGCCTACGCCTCCTACTGATGAAACACAGCATGCAACTCTTAGTGCAAGTCTCTCTCGGACCCCCGATGCCTTGTCTCGTGGTTCTTGACTTGGAACATTTTAGACCAATCCAAAAGTTGATTTCATGACTGCCAACCAATGCATAGTCCAACCTCTTGGATTCCATTATCTGGTGTGTGGGCTTTATTTTGCAGTTAACAAATGTTAACAGAAAGCATTAAACACAACAAAGAGCAAATCCCATATATTGAATATCATTGTTATTCAAAACATAAATATTATATTAGTCGAAACTGTTGGAAATTAGATTACAAAAGGCCAATCTAATTGAGCAGACCATCCACTTTTGTAAATACTCGAAGGTTGAATGGGTGCTGCACTTTTCACTGCTTGGAAAAAACTTTTTGACTCTCAGACAATACACAGCCACCTCAATCTCTTTTGTGAGCAGAGACAGAAGTACGCGCTTTTCACGCACCTCTGCTGTAAGGGAGTAGTACTCCTTGTTTATGCTTTTCCTATCTCATGTAAGGGAGTAGTACTCCTAATTTATGCTTTACCATATTTCTTTTGGATTTCGTGTAAGGGAGTAGTACTCCTTATTTATGCTTTTGTAGAAAATACTAGGGAGATAGCACTCCCCGTTGTAAATATTTTTTCTTGATTTAATGGAGAAGGGAAGGGGACCCTGAAAAGCTCCCCCACCCCCAGGTGGTTTTGTTTAAAAAAAAAAAAAGCCCAATCTAATTGGCTTCTCAATCACCTATTCTAACAAAACTTATATATTAAGTAAATGTAATTTAGGATCTTATCAGAAGAAAGTTATTGATCTTCCAACAAATTGCGGGATTTTTTCCAGCATATCAATTTATTACTAATGAATATTAATTTGTAAATATGGATAATATAATATATTTTAGTACTTATACACACTTATATATACTAGTATAATGCACACACGTTGCATGTGAAGTATAAGTCTTTTTGTAAAAATATATATTAAATTCATACAGAAACTCATAGAAAAGTATTCAATAAATTATTTAATATCTTATTTTCACAATTGAAGATTACAAATGTAAATAATTTCATTAGCTAACTTTGAAATACTTTTAATTGTAATACTAATATATTTTTCTAATATTTATGCTTTTTTAATTTTTGATCCTTGCATTGTTTTGTTGTTGTCCAATCTTGGACCTATGAGAATAGGTGACCGTCAAGTCAATTGATTGGCTCTTTGTAAACTATCCTAGACAATCTTTTTCAATAATATGCTAATTTAAGAAATGTTCTTTGACCATCTTCACCATATGCTTTAAACATTATATTTATATGAACATTTGGTTGAAGCCCTTAGATCAATTATGCTACGGGGTTGGCTCACACATATGATGGCGATCATGAAACCAACCTCTATGGTTTGATTTAAAATATTCCAAGTCGATGAACCGATCGAGAAAGCGAGGAAATATGCGTAAATTAAATCAAATCTAATTTAAAATACGAATCCCAAGGGTTGTGCCCTTGGGTGCTCAACCGGGCGTTCGATGTAGGATGTGTAAATATTGGAAATAAATATTAAACACATAGGGCATAGATAAATATAAATAATCAATCAAAGTGTAATAAACCGTTACCTTTGATTGTTTAGCGTATGCTCCTGGCTACTTGCGTTGTTCCTTCTCCGGAATGCTCACGAAATCCAAACGTATGGATTCTCCAAAGGTGATCCACACCACACCGGAAGAAACACACGTTCTTCTTGCTAGAAAAGAACGGGTTTAAGAAGGAATCGGTTTAAGAGAAGAACACTATAAATTAGTGCTCTCTTAAACTTACTTTGTTCTTCTTCTTGATTCAAAATCAAGTGAAGAACACAAGTGTACGAGAGGGAGAGAGGGCCGAGAGTTGAGAGAGAGGAGACGGATTTTGTCTTCTCTTTTTCCTAGAAAAAGATGAATAATGAATCACTTATGCTTGGTGTTGTATATTCTAATATATATACATAATTAATGTGATTATTGGAATGTGTCTAGGTTCATCCAAGGATGTCTAGATTCATTTCAATCAATCAACATCAATTCTTCAATCAAGTCTACCAAAATTTATGGTATGATCAAATCATACCAAAAGGGAAGAGCTTGATTGGAGTTGATTTGTCTCTTTCCAAAAGAGATAAGTCAACATACCACCTAGCATGAAACATGGCTGATTTTGCTTCCTCCAAGGGAGCATGTCGGCCATGTTTAAATAAGGGAAGAAGTCCAACTTCTTCCTATTCCAAAATAGGAATTATTTCTCCTCTCGAGTAAATTTAACGGACCGGGTTTTATCATAATCCAATTACGACGAACCCAACATTAAATCCAATTTAATGTCCATTTAAATTATTCTCATTGATCTTTTAATCTAATTAAAAGATCCAACGTCTCAACGTCTCAACTTTCCATATTTAATCGAAAATCCAATTTACCGATTAAACGAAAGCTCGATACAATATCGGCCCGTCCATCCAATGGACTTTCCCTTAAGTAATCCAATTACTTAGTTTATCCTTCGAGATTGACTCCAAGTCGATCTCTCAACCTCCTCGGTGATTTGTGTGTGACCCTTTAGGTTCACTCTCAGCTAGACTTGGGCCCGTGTCCCACAAGGGCCCGTTACCATGGGTGACCGTCTAGCAACGGTCCATGGCACTAGAGACTAGGTGAATTGGCGTGAACATTTAGGCGCCGATTTCGTATCGGTACGATCCTTCGTCTACCTTCTCTCGGCCTTAGTCTAGGGTATAGAATTGGGCGTCGGTTCCCATCCTTGACTAGGCATCTATGCTTAATACTCGAGACCACGTATGCTTCATTGCGTCAACACAGGAAACCATTCCCTGTTCGACCAACCACTGTGGCCACAGCTTCAAATAACATGAATGCGTCTCTAAGTGCATAGGAGATACCTCTGTCACATACTGACAGGGGACAGATCCTCTTCTTGGAATCCACCGTCCTCGCTACACATTTCGACTGCACTGGACAAGGCTTATGATGATCATCTTAAAGAAAAATCACCTCCCGCCAGATCCTAGATACAGCCGTCCTGTGCACGCGACTGCCATGATTCCTCAAGTCTGAGGATTACTCCCGTACTATCGGAACCGGGGAAAACCAATCATATCGACCAAGCCTCCAAGACTTCCATATGATGATCCCCGCGAGTCAGTCCAGTCGGCTCGACCCCAGTCGACCAACCCATCAAGATCGTGTAGGCATCCCACGCCTGTCGCCGATGAAACACGGCACTCATCCAATGAACATGACTCTTGACGCAAGTCTCAATAGGACTTTCGATGCCCTATCTCGAGGTCCTCGACTTGGAACGTTTCAGACCCAACTCTTAATCAGTTGGTTTCATGACCACCATCCAATGCGTGGCCCAACTGCACGAGTTGTTATCCATGGTCTGTGGGCTTTGTTGCGATATAAGTTAAACACCATTTCAACAAATGTAAGATGAGCACAACAAAGAAGGTACCATTGGTGACGAATACTCATCTTATTCATCACATAATAATATTACATTCACATCAAGTCGTCAGATAGGTTACAAATTGCCAAACCTATTGGCTTTCTGGTCACCTATTCCAACAATCTTCCACTTGACCTAAAGCCAATCACCCATTGACCTCGAACCTCTTATTCAGATGGTGAGTATGGGCAACTTGCGACATGGGCTTAGCAAGTGGATCTGCTATGTTTTCTGCGGAGCTGACTCGGTCCAACCGAACGTCACTCCTGCTATCTATCTCTCTACGTAGATGGTAGCGTCTAAGAATATGCTTGGATCGTGATGAGATCTCGGTTCCTTTGCTAGCGCTATTGCCCCGTTGTTATCATAAAAGATAATAACAGGCATAGCAATGCTAGGTACTACATCCAACCCTTGGATGTAGCTCATCAACCAAACCACTCCTTAGCAGCTTCCAAAGCCGCTATGTATTCAAAACTCTATGGTGGAGTTCGCCGTGGTAGCCTACTTGGAACCCTTCCAACTAACCACGCCACCATTAAGTCTGAATACATAACCAGACTGAGACTTGGCATCATCGTCATCCGACTGGAAGCTAGCATCGCTATAGCCTTCCAGTATCAACTCTCCACCGCCGTAGTTCAAGAAAATGTCCTTAGTCCTTTTCAGGTACTTCAGGATAGTCTTGACTGCACTCCAGTGTGCCTCCCCGGCACACGACTGATATCGGCTAGTTACGCTCAAAGCGAAAGCCACATCAGGCCTAGTGCACTAAACAGCATACTGTATGCTTCCTACGGGTGAAGCATAGGGGATGTCCAACATCCGTTTAAGCTCCTCATCAGTCTTAGGAGACTGCTTCTTGGATAACTTAATTCCATGCCTCATAGGAAGGAATCCTTGTTTTGAGTTCTCCATCTTGAATCTCTTCAAGACTTTCTCAATGTACGAGGACTGGGCCATTCCTAACATCCTTCTAGATCTATCCCTGTAGATCTTGATGCCAAGGATGTAGGATGCCTCGCCCATATCCTTCATGGAGAATTGTGTTGACAACCAAGCTTTAGTGGTACCCAACATCTTAGCATCATTCCCAATGAGCAAGATGTCATCCACGTAAAGCACCAAAAACGCAACTGAGCTCCCACTGATCTTCTTGTATACACAAGGATCGGACTCGTTCTTGATGAAATCATATCCCCGTATGACTTCATCAAAACGTATGTTCCAGCTTCGGGTTTAACCCCTTTTGGTGGATCTGCTAGGGTCCAAATCTTGTTTGTACCCATCGAGTCCATCTCGGATTTCATGGCCTCAAGCCACTTGTCCGAATCGATTTTCAACACCACTTCTCCGTACGTCTTTGGATCATTATCCAACTGACCGGTCAGGCCCAGAAATCAATACCTATCAGGTGCATGGGATACTCTGGCCGACCTACGGAGGACTGGAACAATATCAGTGGGAACCACTGGCTCAAATGTCACTGCCGCCTCATGGGGTACCTCACTTGATTCCTCAAGGAGTACCTCATCGCGTCGACTATCCGATGGAAAACCCTTTTCCAAGAACACTGCATTTCGCGAGACAAAAACCTTTTGCTCGGAGGGATCATAGAAATAATACCCCGCAGTTTTTTTCAGATAGCCGATGAACCTGCATAAACTAGACCTCGAGTCCAGTTTATCTCCCACTAATCTCTTGACATATGCGCGGCAACCCCACACTTTCAAGTATTTGTAGGAGGCAGGCTTGCCATGCCATATCTCATATGGCGTCTGGGATACCCTTTTAGATGGCGCCAAGTTCAAAACTTTGGCCGCCGTCTCAAGAGCGTATCCCCAGAAGGAAAGGGGTAGTTCGGTAAAACTCATCATGGATCGGACCATGTCCAACAGGTCCGATTCCTCCTTTCAGACACACCATTAAGCTGCGGTGTTCCAGGAGGGGTCCACTGAGAGAGAATCCCATTCTCTTTTAGATAATCAGTAAACTCACCACTCAAATACTCTCCACCTCGGTCCGACCGAAGGGCTTTGATCTTTCGACCGGTTTGGTTCTCTATTTCAAGTCTGTATTCCTTAAACCTTCCAAAGGCTTCAGACTTGTACCTCATCAGGTAAACATAACCATACCGTGAGTGATCATCGGTAAAGGTTATGAAGTACGAGTACCCACCTCTAGCCTGAGTATTTAGTGGACCACAGACATCTGTATGGATCAAATCCAACAGACCACTGGCTAGCGTACTTTGTCCAACAAAGGGTTTCTTGGTCATCTTTCCCTTTAGACAGGATTCGCAGGTCGGTAGGTTGTCCAAATCGTCTATTTCTAGACTCTTTGAGTCCACCAACCTTCTTATCCTATCTTTAGAGATATGACCTAACCTCGCATGCCATATCTATGCGTTATTATGATCATCACGTTTTCGTTTGTGTTCTGCAGTCATAATCCAATTAGACTGTTGAAGTATGTACAGACCGTTGACCAATGTACCAAGCAGATGAGAAATACCATCTTTGATAATGAAAAAAACCGTTTTTATTGATGGTAAATTCATATCCCTCCTTATCAAGGACCGGGATGGAAACAATATTTTTAATCATGATAGGTACATAGAAACAGTCGTTCAGTACAATCCTAACATGACTACTAATGGCTAACTCTAGTGATCCTACGGCCTCCGCAGCAACGGCCTTGCCATCGCCTAGCCTCAGGATCATCTCATCCTTGGTTAGCCTTCTGCTTCTTTGCAGTGCCTGCAAATTATTGCAGATGCGAGCACCACACCCGGTATCCAATACCCATGAAGCAGAATTAGTAATCATATTAACTTCAACCACAAACACACCTGGGTTGGAGAGGAGTTGTGGGCACTCCCTCTTCCAATGCCCTTTCCCTTGGCAATACATGCAGACATCATTTGTCTTGGACCGCTGAGAACCACGGGCCTTCCCTTTCTCTTTGCTCGGTCCAACCGGAGCAATAGGGACGCCCGGAGTGTGAGCAGGGGCCACAACCGTCTTCCCTTTGCCCTTCTTCCTCTTCCAGCGTCCGGCCCTCTTGCCATTCGCCTTGGAGGTCGAAGCCTCTCCTATCAATACCGCCGGGCCCGACTTGTCGGTCGTTGCCTCGTATTAGACCAGCATGTTGATCAACTCATGAATAGACTTCTCAAGTCCGTTCATGTTGTAGTTTACAACAAACGGGTCATAGGATGGAGGAAGCGACTGGAGGATCACATCAATGTACGTGTCATTGTTAAGCCCATCTTTAAGGTCCTCGATTTTCTCCACTAGGGAGAGCATCTTGACCCCATGACTCTGTACAGACGCTCCTTCAGCGAGCTTGGTGCCAAAGAATGCTTTTGTGGCGGCATATCTAATATGCCTATCTGGAACCGCATAAACCTCGTTCATGCGGAGCATTATGGCGGAGACGTTGTCCAGCCTCTCATACTGCTTCTGGATGTCGTTAGACATCGAAGCCAGTATGATACTGCGTACTTTCCGGTTGTCCTCATGCCATTTCTCGAACGTCAAATGTTCTTCAGGCGTGGACCCCTCCGGTAAGTTGCTCGGTGGCGGCTCGTCCAAGACGTAGCCTTGGTTCTCAAAACCGAGGACAATCCTCAGGTTTCTCAGCCAGTCCGAGTAGTTCGTTCCGTTGAATTTGTTAGTCTCAAGAATCATGGTTAACGGGTTCTTAGACATATCTACATTAATGAAAATGTAAAGCAGAAATTAGCAGATGATGGTAATATTATTGTTCAAGTTGAAGACTTGGTCTTTTAGTCTTTAACCCTCCCACTATTTATACGAAAGTCCGCCACTCTCAAGCAGAGTTTCGAGAAACCATTTCCTAGTGGGCTTGGAATCCACAAGGGTAATCTCCATGCCCCGCTTTTACGATTCACATGAAGAAGACCTTGTGGGAGATATCCAATATCATTCTCATCCAATGAGATTCCCAAGATATTTTGCCTCACCTATTCACATGGTCCCGAGGACTCCAAGCGAACCATGTTACTCAGTGTTGGGCTCGAGCCATCAACCAAATCATGCCTCAAACTGTCGCCCCCCACGACTCGTGAGACAGGGAAACAGCGAGCGCAGTCTTTTTGTTCACAACAATAGTGCAGCTTTCCCCTAGTCCAAGTGTGCCACGACTCGTGAGACCACACTTGGGTAGTGGTACCTTCCTCACCACATTGTTGTGGATGGAAGGCTCGGACAGACCAAAGTACCATTTTAATCCAAGTCCGTTTTGGGCCTAATATTTAATTTGGTCCAACCAAATGAGAGTTTGTGTATGACCGAGACCTCATCACATTATGGTGTTTTAGCATGCATAAATATCCAATATTTAAAGCGATAAATAAAAAACGCCCCATGCATAAAACATAGCATACCCCTGTTTGGATGATCACAAGCCCAACCTATGCGACCCACTGAGCCCGCAGTGAGTCTATGGTCTGTCTAGGGTGGTCCTAAATTATTACAATAGTAATATACCCATTGTCATTCCAATGGGCCTTGTAGTGCTCTTGTTTCACGCCTTGATGCTCCTCCTTGGGGTCTCCGACTCCAATTGCTTGTTAAAATTGAAACCTCACCAATCCTATCTACTCTCATTACAACTGAAAGTAATACATCGGTAATAAAGAAAACAAGCCTTAACATCATGAGGCTGAAATTACGGGAGATGATAGTCCCAAAAACAAGAGTCACGCAGGCCCCACCCAACAGAAAATAAATAAACGAACATTCATCCATACACAAGGTCTAGGGCTTTGTGATCATCCCATGTTCATTCCATCAACTCACATATAACATAATTATTCCAAATAATCATGCAATAAAACCAATGGATATTCCAAATATCCAAGTGATGTCCAACATCACAAAAGCATAAACATATAAATAATATGCAAAATTCAAATTTCAAATTTAATGGACATTTTACACAATGCATCCAATGCATGTATTAATCCCAAATTAATTAAGTAAAATTAATCCAAGGAATAATCCAATTATTCCAAAATCAAAAATGCAAAATTAATATATTTTCAGAATATTGTGCAGAAAATACAGAAAATCGAATTTTCCGGAAAAAGTCGAAAAACGACACAAAACGGCCCAGCCGTTGTGCTGGCCGGCCGCCCGCGCGCACAGGACAGTGCGCGCGCGCTCTGTGCCGCGCGCTGGCAGCGGCCGGCTGCGCACAGCGCGCGCGCGCGCCCCTGCGTGCGCAGGCGCCCGCCTGCGCGCGGCCGCTGTCGACCGATCCCAAATTTTTTTTTTTTTTTTTTTTTTTCAAAACTGTTTCAGCACAATAACATTAATATTATTCTGAAAATAAGCATGCAATTTTAGATCCAATCTAACAAAATTAAGCATGCCAAAAGTCCATTAAATCCAAACAATTGAATCATCATATTATTCATATATTTATGTAATCTAACATGCCAATAAAGCCATTTAAAAGCAAGTAGATCATGCCAAACACATAGATCTATGCCCCTTACATCGAACCGGGCTTTGATACCACTTGAAGGACAAGCGGATCCGCCCGAGAGCGCGAGCGGAAGCGAGAAAAGCGAGAAATTGCGTAAATTTAAATCAAATTCAAAATACGCGAATTCCAAGGGGTGTACCCTTGGGTGCTCAACCAGGCGTTCGATGTAGGATGTGTAAATATTGAAAACATATATTCAAACACATAGGGCATAGATATATAAATGAAATCAATCAAAGCGTAATAAACCGTTACCTTTGATTGTTTAGCGTATGCTCCCGGCTACTAGCGTTGTTCCTTCTCCGGAATGCTCACGAAATCCAAACGTATGGATTCTCCAAAGGTGATCCACACCACACCGGAAGAAACACACGTTCTTCTTGCTAGAAAAGAACGGGTTTAGGAAGGAATCGGTTTAAGAGAAGAACACTATGAATTAGTGTTCTCTTAAACTTACTTTGTTCTTCTTCTTGATTCAAAATCAAGTGAAGAACACAAGTGTGAGAGAGGGAGGGAGCACGAAATTTTGAGAGAGAGGAGAGGATTTTTGTCTTCTCTTTTTCCTAGAAAAAGATGAATAATGAATCACTTATGCTTGGTGTTGTATATTCTAATATATATACATAATTAATGTGATTATTGGAATGTGTCTAGGTTCATCCAAGGATGTCTAGATTCATTCCAATCAATCACCATCAATTCTTCAATCAAGCCTACCAAAATTTATGGTATGATCAAATCATACCAAAAGGGAAGAGCTTGATTGGAATTGATTTGTCTCTTTCCAAAAGAGACAAGTCAACATACCACCTAGCATGCAACATGGCTGATTTTGCATCCTCCAGGGGAGCGTGTTGGCCATGTTTAATTAAGGAAAGAAGTCCAACTTCTTCCCATTCCAAATTAGGAATTATTTCTCCTCTCGGGTATAATTTAACGGACCGGGTTTTATCGTAATCCAATTACGACAAACCCAATATTAAATCCAATTTAATGTCCACTTGAATTATTCCCGTTGATCTTTTAATCCAATTAAAAGATCCAACGTCTCAACATCTCAACTTTCCATATTTAATCGAAAATCTAATTTACCGATTAAATGAAAGCCCGATACAATATCGGCCCGTCCATCCAATGGACTTTCCCTTAAGTAATCCAATTACTTATTTTTATCCTTCGAGATTGACTCCAAGTCGATCTCTCAACCTCCTCGGTGATTTGTGTGTGACCCTTTAGGTTCACCCTCAGCTAGACTTGGGCCCGTGTCCCACAAGGGCCCGTTACCATGGGTGGCCGTCTAGCAACGGTCCATGGCACTAGAGACTAGGTGAATTGGAGTGAACATTTAGGCGCCGATTCCGTACGGGTACGATCCTTCCGTCTACCGTCTCCCGGCCTTAGTCTAGGGTATGGAATTGGGCGTCGGTTCCCATCCTTGACTGGGCATCTATGCTTAATACTCGAGACCACGTATGCTTCATTGCGTCGACACAAGAAACCATTCCCTGTTCGACCAACCACTGTGGCCACAGCTTCAAACAGCATGAACGTGTCTCCGAGTGCATAGGAGATACCTCTGTCACATACTGACAGGGGACGGATCCTCTTCTTGGAATCCACCGTCCTCGCTACACATTCCGACTGCACTGGACAAGGCTTATAATGATCATCTTACAGAATGATCACCTCTCGCCAGATCCAAGATACAGTCGTCCTGTGCACGTGACTGCCATGATTCCTCAAGTCTGAGGATTACTCCCGTACTATCGGAACTGAGGAAAACCAATCATACCGACCAAGCCTCCAAGGCTTCCATATGATGATCCCCGCTAGTCAGTCCAGTCGGCTCGACCCCAGTCGACCAACCCATCAAGATCGTGTAGGCGTCCCACGCCTGTCGCCGATGAAACACGGCACTCATCCAATGAACATGACTCTTGACGCAAGTCTCAATAGGACTCTCGATGCCCTGTCTCGAGGTCCTCGACTTGGAACGTTTCAGACCCAACTCTTAATCAGTTGGTTTCATGACCACCATCCAATGCGTGGCCCAACTGCACGAGTTGTTATCCATGGTCTGTGGGCTTTGTTGCGATATAAGTTAAACACCATTTTAACAAATGTAAGATGAGCGCAACAAAGAAGGTACCATTGGTGACGAATACTCATCTTATTCATCACATAATAATATTACATTCACATCAAGTTGTCAGATAGGTTACAAATTGCCAACTCTATTGGCTTTCTGGTCACCTATTCCAACAGATACTGTATCGGGCCCTAGTTTTAATTGGTAAATGGGATTTAACGATTAATGTAGAGAATTGAAAATTGGATCTTTTAATTGGATTAAAAGATTAAATGATAATTATTTAAGTGTACCTTGAATTAAATGGGATTTAATTTTGGGCTCGTTGTAATTGGATTACAATAAAAACCCGTCCATTAAATTTTAGCCCAAGAGGTGTGTTAATTCCACTTTTGGAATAAGAAGAAGTTGGACTTCTTCCCAAACTAGCATGGCCGAAAATTGCCTCTTCTGGAAGGTTAAAAATCGGCCATGCAAGGCCTTGATGAAGGGTTGACTTGTTCCTTTTTGTAAGGAGCAAATCAATTCCAATCAAGCCTCTTTCATTTGGTATGATTAAATCATACCTTATAAGATGGTAGGCCTGATTGATGAATTAGTGGGATTGATTGTGATGTATCTATACATCCTAGGATGAACCTAGATACATTCCAATAATCACATTAATATAGTATACATATGAGTATATACTATCATCAATGCAAGAGAATTACATTTCATCTTTTTCTAAGAATAAGAAGAAAAACACACCTCCACTTTCCTCCATATTTCCGGCCCTTCTCTACTCTCATACTACTCCCTTTGTTCTTCATTTGATTTTAGATCATTTTGAAGAACAAAACTAGATCAAGAAAAGACACTAATACAATAGTGTTCTAGTTTCTTCGATCTTCTCCTCTTAGATTCGTTTTTCTCTAGCAAGAGAAACGTGACCTCTTCCGGTGTGGTGTGGACTTCATTTAGAGAGTTCATATCCAGATAGGAACAACACTCGTAGCCGTATAAGAAAAATCAACTACAAAGGTAATTTTCAATTTTACGTTATTGTAGTTATTTTTCTACATCTATGCTCCATATGATAAAGCGTTTTTACATTATCATATCCTACATCAAATGCACGGTTGAGCACCCAAGGGTACACCGCTTGGGATTTGGTGATTATTGCTTTTAATTTATGTAATTTTATTACTTCACGCTTCCGCTCACGCTCCCAGGCGAATCCACTTGTCCCGTCACACCTAGGAACTCCTCTTTCAATGTAGAGAAGTCAACTCATCCAATGGATCCTATTGTAGTTGAGCAGGATTGTTAAAACAAGTCTAAGTCTAAGGGACTTCAATTTAAATCCAATTTAATTAAGCCCAACTAAATTAGTCCAATGTCTTTTTATCCAATTAAAAGACACAAGCCTAATCTGCTTCAATTCATAAATCTAATCTATTCTTTAAACAAGCCCAATCGAATTAACCTAATTAATTAAAAGGCTAGGCCAAATTTTATTAATCCAATTAATTAAATCTTGGGCAATCCATTTAATGGATTATCCCATATATAAATGATCAATCATTTATATTCTTTGCGATTTAATTTATATCCAATTAAATTAACTCTCTTCTTTCAAAATTAATTACAAATTATTGCATCATGTTCACAATGATTTGTTTGTGTCTCTTTAGATTCATCCTCGGCTAGACTTGGGCTTGTGCCCAACACAATTAATTAAATCTAATTCAATTAATTATTTCTGATTATCCAATAACCAGAGACGTTCGTCACCATAGGTGGCCGTCTAGTAACGGTCCATGCCACTAGATACTAGGTGAATATTTGTGTGAACATTTAGGCTCCGAGTTCCATACAGGTATTGTCCTTTTGTCAACCGTCTCCCGACCTTAGTTTAGGGCATCAAATTGGGCGTAGGTTCCCATTCTTGACTAGGCAATTGTTTCATACTCCATAGTGTTTACTCTATTTATTGACCTAGGGAACCATTCCCTACTCGACCAATTGTTTTGACCAATGATTTAAAGAGTTTAAACTATCTCAGACCGCATAGAGACATTCTATCAAATACGATAGGATATCGATTCTTCTTTAAATCAACCGTCCTTACTATATAGTCCAACTGCACCAGACAAGGCTTATAATTATCATATCAAAAGACACAGTCAACTCTCACCAGATCCAAGACACAACTGTCATATGCATCCAATTGCCATGATTGCTCAAGTCCATGGACTAATCTCATACTATCAGAATCCGGAATACTAGCCATACTGTCCAAGCTCCCAAGGCTTCTAATTAGAGGAAATTATATGACATATATCTTTGTTTATGTCCCTATTTTCTCGTGATATGATGCTATTTGTGACATTTTAGGAACTTTTGTGGATAGAAGACAAATGCAAGCAAATAGCTTAAATATGGAGAAAAAAGACAATAATTTTGCAGAAACACGTACAGGCTAGCCGGTGACCCACGGGCTATCAGAAATCCACTGGACTGAAGCTCGAAGAACCTAGCCCATGACCACGAGTTAGCAGACATGTGCTAGGTGGAAAACTTGAGACGTGCTAGTCCTAATGTTTACTTCTCGCAATATGTAAAGATATTTTATTCTTTTTGTAATTAGCTTTAGAAGTTTGGTAAGGATAGGATTAGGAAATGAAATAGTTTTATGGTAGGTAGAATCCTTTTTCTTTCCTACCATAGTTAGGACTTATTATATAAGGAGGAAAGAGAAAGAAGAAGGCCTATAATTTCCAGCAGAAAACGCAGAGATCACATTTTGGAGCGAAGGAAGAAGATGACGAGCAAATAGAGACGTTGATCGACACCGGAGCGACAGCCGTTCTAGACTAATTTTCTACTCCATGAGTTTTTCTACACCTTTTTTTTTTAGTTTTAGTCTAGTTAGTATGAACTAATTTATTTTGTACTAGGGCTTATGGAGATTCTAATTAGGACAATGTTCTGAGTATTTTTTTGGATTAATCTACTTCGTTATTTTCACATGTCTGTGAATTATTATGCTTATTGTTATTATTTGAGAGCCTGATCACCTCATAGATTTAATTAATTGTGTTGATGAATTGTAAGGGATGTCGGCATAGTGGATATAATAATTCATGGTATAAATTGAATGAGATATAGACATACATAGGCATGATCCATCGGGTTACATAGGTATTCCACCGATCCTAATACATTATTGTCTCAAGTTTTAGAAAGGAGGAATCCAAGAATTCCTTGATATTAATAGGTTTCGTATAACTCGAAAGACTATGCCAGATCAAATTGGAAAAAACCTCAGTATGTGAAAATACTTGCTTGATAAATTAATCCGTTAATATTGTATTCATTGGCTCGATTAGGTTGACCTATAGCATTAACATCTCTTCTATATCTGCATTTTCTCAGATCTGACTGTTTGTCATAGTTATTTATAGTAATTTCTCGTAGTAGTAGTAGTAAATCAACACTCAACTTTTGGTCGTCCAGATAATTAGGAATTAGTCATAGTTTTTGTAATTGTTTCATTAAATCCTCGTGGGATCGATACTTTTTATACTACTTGATAGCTAGTGCACTTACTAGTAGTATATACGTATTATCACAATCAAGTTGTTGGCGTCTTGTCGGGGATTTAATTTGAAGTAATATCATAACTCGCTCGTCTTAATTAATTTTTATTTTATTTTTACCTTACTTGTTCTCTTTCTGTGGTTCATAGTTTGATGACACGAAGCAGTGGTGGAGAGTTAGCACAATTCGTTCCAAAAATTAAAAGAACCTTCCACCAACAGAAGAACACCATTGAAAGAGGCGAAAGTAGTGGAAATTCTGATGCAGAGGATCAACTTCTCATCATAGAACCCGCCATGGAGAACGCAAGGATCGTAGAGAGGCCGATGATGGAATATTCGTTCCCAACAGTCGATGGGATGATATCCAGCATTGTCAAACCCACGATCCAAGCCAACAATTTTGAGATCAAGCCGGCCATAATTGAGATGACCCAAGCACGCGTACAGTTTTCTGGTTTGCTTGATGAGAATCCTAATAAGCATCTTTCGGACTTTCTTGAGATTTGTGGTACCTTTAAATTTAATGATGTTAGTAATGATGCTATTAGACTTAGACTTTTTCTATTCTCATTATGTGATAAGGCAAAGACTGGCTTCAGTCATTACATGCTGGTAGTATCACGACTTGGGTAGAGTTAACACAAAAAATTCCTTTCTAAAACTTTCCCCCATCTAAAACTTCTAAGTTGTTGAACGATATTACTTCTTTTATGCAGACAGATAGAGAATCATTGTACGGTGCATGGGAACATTTTACGGACATGCTCAGAATGTGACATCATCATGAGCTACGAGTATGGCGGTAGGTACAAACATTCTACAATGGTGTCACATTGGGATAACGGTGCTACTATTCATGCAGCTGTAGGTGGCACTATCATGAGGAAACTATCATCGAAAGCATTCATGATCATTGACGAGATAGCATCTAGCCTGAACCCATATGGTCAAGACAGGCGAGTAGCTGATGTCCACAGATGGTTGCACTAACACAATAAATGGATAACCTTGAGCTACAATATAAAACATTGCACCCATAAGACCCCGCGGTGCATGTGGTCAAATGGATAATTTGAGTCAGGACTACAAGGTACGAAGTATGAGTGTCATTTATGAAGATGCTAATTTTGTTTCTCAAGGTGGCAGGTCCAACTTTAACCGTACTCCAACACTTATAATTTGGGATGCGTAGCCACCCCTATTTTTCATGGAGCAACAATTAGCAGCAAGGGCCACAGGAGTACCAACAACTACGACAACAAGTACTGCAGGAAAAAAAGAGGAACCTTTAAGACATGCTCTCTAACTTTATCACCGCAGCCAACACTCGATTTCAAAATTAAGAGGCGTCGATTCGGAATCTCGAGGTCCAAATAGGAAAACTCGTGAGCATGATGTTCGGAAGGAAACAGGGGCAACTCCCGGTGACACCGAGAAAATCCTAAGGAGCAAGTCAATGCAATCACGCTCAAGAATGGAAGAACCATCGCGAGAAGAACAATCGAAGGAAAAGGCGGAAGAGCCACAACTGAAGGAGAGGGGAAGCCTTAAGAGGAAACCAAAGAGAGTATTCCTAAATTCATACTCAATCTAGATGAGATTCCCCCATATATTGCACATCCCAAAAGAATTTTCAAGGCTAATTTGGATAAATAGTTAGGCAAATTCTTAGAGATATTTAAAAAGATTCATGTTAGTATCCTTCTAATTGATGCACTTTCACATATCCCAAGTTACGCAAAGTTCTTGAATGAGGTTATTTCAAACAAGGGGAAGTCGGAAACAAGCAAAACGGTGAAACTCAATGAAGAATGTTCAGTGATTCTCCAAAACAAGCTACCACCTAAGCTCAAGGATCCAAGGAGTTTTTCTATCCTTTGCACTACAGGGAATATCAATTTTAACAAAGCTTTATGTGATCCAGGGACTAGTGTATATTTTGATGCCATATTCTGTTTCTGAGAAACTTGGAATGCATGAGCGTACTCCCACTATAATCACTTTGCAACTAGCGGATAGAAGCACTAAGTATCCTAGGGGAATAGTGGAAGATGTGTTGGTAAAAGTCGGCAAATTTTCATCATCCCCATTAATTTCATTGTGTTAGATATGGAAGAGGATATGAATATCTCATTGATTCTAGGTAGACCTTTTCTTGCCACAAGTAGAGTGTTAATTGATATCTAAAAAGGTCAACTCACTCTTAGAGTTAATGATGAACATCTAGTCTTTAATGTGTTTAAGCCTATGAAATATGTACCCAAAAATAAGCATGACATACCCTTAGAGCTGATGATGCTCGTTTTGTCCAATGTAAGTATCCCAAAGAAAACTGCTTCAAAACCTCTAATGGGAATAATTTGCAGGACATGATAGAAGAGTATGTGGAGGTTGCAAACTTTGCAGACATTGATGAAGAATTGAAGTCCAAACTACGAAAGGTTTTGCTTTAGAATGGATTTACGTCCAATCAAAAAGCAAAACCACCAGATGAAGCATCACACAATTGGACAAATGCAAGCATGAACAATAGGCTTTGACCAAAAAAGAAGAAGTGGATGAAGAAGGCCTACGAGAATGCTCGAATATGCAAGCAACCTCACCAAGGCATGGCATGAATCTCACATAAGAAAGAAAATATTCAGGGATGGTGAAGAGTGGCATCACAAAGACAAGGGTCATGTTAAAGTTGATTGACAAAAAGTAAAGGCTATGTAGAAGAGGAACAAAAGATTCATTTTGAGCCCCCTCTCCGACTTGCAATGGCGTGAGAAGTATCTTAACATCAAGCTAGTGACATTAAACGAGCGTTACATGGGAGGCAACCTATGCATTTTTCTATTTTTTTCAGATTTTTTCTCATTAAGTGTAGGAGAATGGATTTCTAATAACTTGTGACCCACGAGCTATGTAGGGAGCGTTCCAGACGAGCGAACTTCTGGCATCCCATGCCCACGGGCTATGTCAACAGAGCGTTTCTATCTTATGTTAAATCCACTCTCCTTCATCTTGTTTTTCTTATTATTTTGTATTTTTGTTTTTTATTATTATTTGCAACAAAAGAAAGGGAAACTGAAAAAAAAAAAATACAAAACATGCTCACATTAGTCAACAAAGGGAAATTAAGGCTTCTCACGTCTCATCTACACATTGCAGATTTCCTCTCATCGCCACTCTCGTCACCGCATCACCGGCGCCGTCAGGTCCCAGCCATGAAGCTGGGACGCCAGTCACCACCTGCCTCACTCACCCACTCCGTCGAACGCAGCCGCACCTCTCCATTGCCAACACATGCACGACCACTGCAAACGCAGTCCACAAATAGGCCGACGTGTTTACTTCATCGCCATCCTGCACTTTAACCTGTCGCTGCTGTTTTTCGACTTGCCACAACCACGCTCTTCCACCGACGCCTGCTGCTATCATTCCCCATCATTTTATTTTTATTTTTTCTCTCTATCTCTCTTCTGATTCTCTATATAGTCTTCTTTCTAGTAGGCCTCTCTTTCTCTGTCGTGTTTCAAACCCATTTCTTTTCCTGTTCTCATGCAGGTATTGTGCCCTCCGTTATCGATTTTTAGGACCATC
Source organism: Sesamum alatum (assembly GCA_034509735.1). Taxonomy (NCBI): domain Eukaryota; kingdom Viridiplantae; phylum Streptophyta; class Magnoliopsida; order Lamiales; family Pedaliaceae; genus Sesamum; species Sesamum alatum. Next base: position 25,329,530 of record JACGWO010000009.1, on the reverse strand, counting down.
TCGGTCCCTCCATCCTTCCCCGTCACTAGGATTTTGATGACCCCACACACTCAGGGAAGTACTTTATTTCTTCTATTTCACTATTGTTCCTGTGGTGTAGGACATTGAGGACAACGTCGAACTTAATTGTAGGGGAGGTTTCTTGCATTTTCTTATGACTTTTGCGTGATACACTGTGTTGATTTTTTCTAAAAGTTGAATTTTGATTTGTTGCATCCCAATTTGACTCTCGTTAACGTGATTAATGGATGCATTGTTAGGATTGCAATGGATAAGTGACATGCACGAGAAAGAATTCAAACTTGCCACTACTTGTTATGATTGTCTTGATGATCGTTTTAGATTATGAATGCTTATGAGTAATACACATAAGCCTTTGTTTCATGAGCTTTTGAGCCTATGAGCACATATCTTATTGCTCCATTATTTCGTTTGGCTGTGTGATTGTCATCTCTGATTTAGTTTTCTAAAACTTGTTTGGTTATACATGTTGAGACGGCATTGTCGAGTTAGGTGTGGTGAAGGTTATAAGGGCATTAGAACCAAACCACAATTTTTTGTTTTAAGTCTACACAACTCCCTACCCTTATGAAAGAAATCGGTGGATCGGCCCGGGAGATTAACGCGTATAGCGGAAGCGCGAAAGAATGCGTAATAAAATTACAAAGCATAATTAAATCGAATTTAAATCATGCATAATATACATAAACGAATCAAGGGGTGTGCCCTTGATTCTCCCGGGCGTTCGGTGTATCTCATGTTCAATAAAACACAACATGGAGGCCACAGAATTGAAACCGGAAAAACGAAATTAAAGAACCTACCCGGTTGTAGTTTTGTCTTCGTTTCGGCTACACGCATTGTTCCCCGTTTTGCACCAAGATCTCAAGAAGAGACCCTCTAAATCATCTCACTCGCTGCACCGGAAAGCAACGAACCCTTGTGCTAGCAAGAAAATCATTGGGGAGAAGAGACATCGGTACACGCTATCAATTAACGCAACCGGCGTCTCTTACGTTCTACCTTGAATAAATCAAGAAGAACAAAATAATATTCTTGGAGAGAAGAAAGAGGAGCGGACGAATTTGAGAGGGAATTTGAGAGATGAGAGTTGTAGAGAATACTAGGTGTAAGTGTGTGTTTTTAAGTATTTATAGAAGATGGAATTCCTATTCCTTCTCAAACTCTTCCAAAGAGACACACTTTGACTAGGATTTTGACCTAGTCAAATCCTAGTCAAATTAGGCTTTGATTAAGTCAAATTAATCATGGCCCTTCATCTCATCATTCTCTAGATCAAATCTTGTCCATCCATTTTGATGGGCTTTATGGAATGGGCCTTTTAATTCTAAATTAAATATTCCCATGGACTTTATATTAAAATCCTATTTAATATACTAAGCCCATTAATTAATTAATGGAATGGACTTTATTTAATTCCAAATTAAATAGTCCATGGACTTTATATTAAATCCTATTTAATACCAAGCCCATTAATTAATTCCATAGAATGGGATTATTTAATTCTAAATTAAATAGTCCCATGGACTTTATATTAAATCCTATTTAATATACTAAGCCCATTAATTAATTAATGGAATGGACTTTATTTAATTCCAAATTAAATAGTCCATGGACTTTATATTAAATCCTATTTAATACCAAGCCCATTAATTAATTAATTCACCCTTTCAATCTAATTAAAAGGAAAGCCCATGCTTTGTAAAATTCATAAATCTAATTTATGAACTCAAGCCCAATTATTCCAAATAATACATCGAGGCTTGTATCTCCAAGAAGTATAATTTAATTCCATTAAATTAAACCTTCTCCCGGAATTAATTCCAAATTAATTCCCTTCATTTGGTGTAGCGGGTGTGACTCTTTAGGTTCACCTTTCAGCTAGACTTGGACCTACTTTTCGTTATTTCATAACTAAAGTAGTCCGTTACCATGGGTGGCCATCTAGCAACGGTCCATGGCACTAGAGACTAGGTGAATTTATGGTGTGAACATTTAGGCTCCGAGTTATACGCAGGTGCGGTCCTACCGACGCTCGATACGTACGGGTACGGTCCTACTGTCGCCTGTCTCCCGGCCTTTAGTCTAGGGGTCGGTTCCCATCGTTGACTAGGCAACTATGCATAATAATCGAGATAGGTTTAACTCGACGTAGGAAATCCTTTCCCACTACATCAAGTGCTATGGCCATAGACTTTGTGAGTCTAAACCATCTCCGAGCGCATAGGAGATCTTGCTGTCATATCCTTTGACAGGGGACAGATCCTATCTTGGAATTCACCGTTCTTACATACTCCGACTGCACTGGACGAGGCTTATGATGACCATGTGATATAATCGGTCAAATTTCACCAGATCCAAGATACAGCCTTAGTATGTAGGGGACTGCCGTGATCCTCAAGTCCGAGGACTAATCCCGTACTATCGGAACCGGAATACGAGTCATACCGACCAAGCCCGAGTAGCTTCTATATGACGATTCCCGCGAGTCACCTCAGTCGGCCGCTCCCCAGCAGGCCGACCCACTAACACTGCTTAGACGATCCTCGTCACCCGTTGATGAAACACGACAGCAGATGCTTAGTGCAAGTCTCAAATGGATTCTCGATGCCCTGTCTCGAGATTCCTTTGACTTGGAGTATTTCAGACTGATTCGGCGAAACTGATTTCATGAACCTACCTCCAAGCGTAGTTCCAATTTCCCGAAATGTTATTTCAGTCTGTGGGCGTTTGTTGTGACATCGTAACGATGCAAGCAGTAAGTACAACAAACTCATACCTATGAATCCTTACTGCATTCATTAACATAATATTACTTGTTCACAGATTGACGAATGGTTCTCAGAACAGCCAATACCATTGACTTTCTGGTCACCTATTCTAACACCTTAGTAGCCCAAATTGAGCCTGAGCCTGATCTCGTTGTCATAATAACCATGATACAGGCCTCGAATAACCATTTCTTTGTCCTAGACCTTTAAACCCCAACATTAAAGGATTGGAAGGAGTACTCGTGATATGCTTTCCCCATTAGTGTATAGTTCAAGTGCAAGTCTCAATTATCCCGTGAATATTTGTCCAAAGAAAAGAATTTGTGGAAGTTGAGAAAAATAAAAAGAGAAAACAAGAAGGGAACGAATAGAAAGGGAGAAATTAGAAAATCCCGAAAAAAAAAAAGAGAAAAATGAAAAGATCAGTGATGCAATGCAAAAAGAGAAAGATGCGATGGTGAAAGAAAAGCAAAGAAAAAGAAGAAAAGAAGAAACAAAATGGAGGAAAAGGAGGAGAGACGCACTTAAACTAGGAGAATTGGTAGTGTGGAAAAGTATCCGAGCAATGTCACCCAATTCCTATAATCCCAAAAAACCCTTCTTTTATTCTTATTTCCTCCAACCTTTACCAAAAGCCCCATTACAACCCGAAAAAGATCGTTTGATATTCACTCCTAACTCACTCCGAGTAGTGGAGATATGATATAAGAGCAAGCCTATGACAAAATATTGTTAGAGCATAACTTGAGAGTTGTTTTTCACCATAAACACTTCCAGCATACTGAGTGAATCTTGAGCGAGGGTGTTAACTCACTTTGCATTTTGATTCTGAATATAATGTTGAGATAGTTAGTACAGTGTGAATTGTACTATTAAGTCTACTATTACTTTCTCCTTGATGGTAAGTTTATTACGAAATGTTGGTGTGAGACGAAATGGGTGGAATGAAATAAAAGGGATTTTCTTTTGAACGGGAGGTGATTGAATTACACTGTTATATGCTTGAGGACAAGCATGGTTTAGGTGTGGCGGTATTTGATTAGAGGAAATTATATGACATATTTCTCTGTTTATGTCCCTATCAGATTCTTGTTCTTGGTACATTTGTGACATTTTAGGAGCTCTTGTAGGAAAAATACAAATGCAAGCAAATGGCTTAAATATGAAGGAAAAAGCTAAGAATTCTGCAGAAACGCGTATAGGCTAGCCCGTGACCCACAAGCTATCAAAAATCTACTGGATAGAAGCTCGAAGAACCTAGCCCGTGACAACGCGTTATCAGACATGCGTTGGGTAAAAAAACTTGAGACGTGCTAGTCCTAATGCTGACTTCTAGCAATATGTAAAGATATTTTATTCGTTTTGTAATTAGCTTTAGAAGTTTGGTAAGGATAAAATCAGAACATGAAAGAGTTTTATGGTAGGTAGAATCATTTTTCTTTCCTACCATAGTTATGACTTATTATAAACGGAGGAGGAAAGAGAAAGAAGAAGGCCTATAATTTCCAGCTGAAAAACGCAGAGATCATGCTTTGGAGTGAAGGAAGAAGACGACGAGCAAGTAGAGACGTTGACCCGACACAGGAGTGACTAGCTTGATTTTCTACTCCATGAGTTTTTCTACACCTTTCTTAGTTTTAGTTCTAGTTAGTATGAACTAATTTATTTTGTGCTAGAGGCTTATGGAGATTCTAATTAAGATAATGTTCTGAGTATTTTTCTGGATTAATCTACTTCGTTATTTTCACATGTCCATGAATTATTATGCTTATTGTTATTATTTGAGAGTCTGATCACCTTTTAGATTTAATTAGTTGTGTCGATGAACCGGAAGGGAATTCGGCATAGTGGATAGAATAATCCATGGTGTGGATTGAATGATATATAGGCATATAGGCATGATCCATCTAGTTACATAGGTTTTTCACAGATCCTAGTGCATTATTGTTACGAGTTTTAGAAAGGAGGAATCCACCAATTCCTTGATAGTAATAGGTTTCGTATAACTCGGAAGAGTATGTCATATTAACTTGGGGAAAACCTCAAATATGTGAAAATACTTGCTTAATAGATTAATCTGTTCATATTGCATTAATTCGATCAATTAGGTGGACCTATAGCCTTAACATCTTTTCTATATCTGCATTTTCTGCAATGTGACTATATGTCGTAGTTATTTTTACTAATTTCTCGTAGTAGTAATAGTAGTAAATCATCACTCAACTTTCGATCATCCAGATATTTAGGGATTAGTCATAGTATTGGTAATTATTTCATTAAATCCTTGTCGGGTCAATATTTTTTATACTGCTTGATAGCTAGTGTACTTGCTATTACATATGCGTATTTTCACAATCAACTTCCATATGATGATTCTCTCGAGTTAATTTAGTCTGCTGACAGCCCTTGTCAACCAACCCACTAAAATTGCATAGACGGCCTACGTCTGTCGCTGATGAAACACGACACTCATCCAATGAATGCAATACTTAATGCAAGTCTTTATAGGATTCTCAATACCTAGTCTCGAGGTCCTCGATTTGGAACATTTCAGACCAACCATCAAAAGTTGGTTTCATAGTTGCCAACTATGAACAACCCAACTACACGGGTTTACCAATTGGTCTATGGGCATTTGTTGCAACGTTAAAATGCTGTTTAACGTAATTAGTAACCACAACAAACCCATATGCCAATGATGAATACTTACTATATTAATCAGGACAATATTACTTTAATCAAGATTGATAAATAGTACCCAAAACTACCAATCCAATTGACTTTTTGGTCACCTATTCTAACAATTGATGCATTAACCTGCTATAACAATACTATAAGTTCAATATCATTTACGTTGTAATTGAAGTTCAACACAAGGGACATAATCCATGGCAAGTCCATTATTGCTCATTCAAAAGAATATTGCAAACAATAAGTGTATGTTCAAATCCGAAAGACACATCATCGACTGCATGATATAAGTTGTCACCAATTTCATTTCATATTCTATTTTCAAAAATTTTAAACCTTATGAGAATTGTTAGAAATAAGTTTTAAAATTTTCTTAATTGTTAAATTTTTTTCAACACTTTATTTCAACTCAGTATGCCTATTTAATTTGATATTTATTTGAGATCTATGACTAATTGTTATAAATAATTTATTTAATAATCTTATGTGGTAAATAAGTATTTGACCGTTATGTTTTATATATTTATGTGACCCATTTATCATTGATTTGATTAGGATGATTATGAATTTTTAATAGGCCACATAATATTTTACACGGTAAAATGATTGACAACTATTTAAAGGGTCATTGCATTCTTCAATTATGGCATGTTGAGAAATCATCTTTATTTGAAAATTTTTATATTTGTTTGATAAATACATTTCCAACTCCAACAAGTTTTTTGAAAGTTTTGGCAATGTAATTGTGCATTATACTACAAAAAAAATACGAGAATTGCAACGGCTCTAGGAACGGTATGTTTTCCGTTTGGAACGGTCAAAAAATCACTGAATGATGTTGGACCCCGGTTAGGAACGGTTATGGAACGGTCAGCCTTCCGTTGAAAGGAAAGGCGTTCCTAATATTTAGGAACGGTACAGCCTAGACCGTTCCTATATCGGAACTGTCTTGGACATACAATGTACAAACCGTTCCTAATTACCTTTGTATGTATGAATATATAATTTGTGTATTTGGAACACCTTGTTCATATTTGGAACGGTCACATCTAACGTAAAACACGTAAATTGGAACGGTCATTGAAACACAATTTGCAGCGGCAAAATATAGTGGAGATACATTTTTCCACTGGTTCTGGAATACAAATTGAAATGGTGTACTATAAGTTTGGGGATATTATGGAACGGTAGTTGGAATACACATGGACCTACTTTGCTAAGGAACATAGGAACGGTTTTTTACTCTTTATTTGGAATAAGTATTTGTAATGGTTTTAAGTATTCGGTTTAGAACGCTAACTATACCACCAAATCATTGAATTTGGACTATTCTTAGGAACGGTTGATCCAAAATTAGGAATTCTTTTTTATTCGGTTTTAGGGACGGTCGACCCCTAATTTCAAATTTTTATTTACACGGTTTTAGGAACGGTTGGCTCAATAAATCGGTCTTCAGTTCGAACGGTTATGTAGATTTTTATGAGATCTAGGACCGTCTAAAGGACCATTCCTAAATAAATGAATCATTAAAATTTTTATTATATAATAATTATTATTATTAAAATAAAATTTAAATTATTAATAATATTTTTAAATTTGGTTAAATAATTATTATATAAAATACCAAAAAATTAAAGAATTTTAAAAAATACAAAAAAATGTACAGATTTTTATTTCAGAAAACAAACAGTACTTGCAGTTTTTGTTTTAGAAGAATACAAAAAATTTTTCAACTGAATAAATTACATAAAATTTTTAAAATTACAGAATTTACATTCTTTTTAAAAAAAATACAGAAATTATAGGTTTTTTTTTAGAAAATTTTTAGAATATACATCAAAATTACAGAAAATTCTAAACATTATAGAATTTACGATTTTTTTTCCAGAAAAATTACTTAATTTACAGTTTTTTTCCCAAAAAATTACAGAAAATTTGAAAAAAAATACATCAAAATTACAGAAAATTTTTGTGCATTACAGAATGTACGTTTTTTTTTTCCTCAGAAAATTTACTAAATTTACAGGTATTTTTTTCCAGAAAATTACAGAAGATTTAAAAAAAATTGAAAATTACAAAAAAACATTAAAAAATACAATAAACATCTTAGATACACAAAATTAAACAGAATTATAAAAAATTAACATTAACACCAAAAATAATTACAGAAATTCCAACAACTAAAATTAACACAAAAGCTAATTATAGAAATCCCATTAACATTAACAATTACAACACATTTCTATTTACAGAAATTAACAAAAATTAAACAAAATTACAGAAAATTACAACACTAATTACAGAAATTACAACATAATTACATAAATTAACAGAAATTCCAAAAACCAACACACTAATTACACATTTTTCAGAAATTTCAGAAAAAAAAAACCCAAAAAAATACAGAATACAAAAACAAAAAAACTAGGGTAATACTGATGTGGTGGGAGGCGGAAACGATGGCGGAGGTAAAGGCAGAGGAGGTGACGGATGGCGGAGGCAGGCCGCACTAGGTTATTCGGCGAGGGTGGAGGAGGCCACGCTGGGTTCTTCGGCGGAGGCGTACAGCAAAGGAGGCGAAGGCGGCGGCGGCTGTGACTGGGCTTTAGAGAGAGAGAAAGTGAGAGGGTTAGAGAGAGAGTGAGAGGAAGAGATATAGCCAAAAAATGAGAATGAATCTGCTAAGATTTATATAAGAACTTTGGAATGGTCAAATTTTGTTATGACCATTCCTACGCCCGTTCCCAAAACAAATACGACGTCGTTTTATGACCTTGTACTGATAGTGAACTTAATAGGAACGGTCATTTAATAGCTAAAGTGTTACTAATACTGTTCCTAATTGCGAAAAACGTCGTCATTTGGTGTCATGTAAGTGTTGACCATTCCTATATCCATTAAGGACCATTCCTATATGTATTGCAAATATTATTTGATCTTCTTAGACAATAAATATAAATTAAAAAAAAACACGTTCCGAACACGTGTATGATTGAAGAAAGATAAACAATTGGTCATTTAAAGAATTTTGAAAATATAAAGTAATTTTCAAAAAATAGACACACGTTCACAATATGAGGTATATCTTTACATTTAAGTTTGTTAGTATTTCACAGATTGAACTAGCATCTTGTATTGTTGTACTGCAACGCCTAATCAGACCGTCAAAATTCCAATCAGACCGTTAGATATGATTTAACACACACAAGAATACATTATATGTAGTTTTGAAAATTTTTGGTTTGCGGATATCGAGATATCATTCCCAATCAGCATTCATCATCATAAGAACCATTACATCCTTCATTCCGGCCATCTGATTGAAAATCAGACTGGTTGATACGAAATCTTATTCATAATATTGTATGTGTTTAAAATTGGTGTCGATCCGGCTCACGAATGTTGAGAAATCGTTGGAATTAGGTAAAATACACAATTAGTAACACAAGTAGGAACGGTTACGATTGACCTTGGAACGCTTTCTTATAGTAATAACATAGGAACGGTTAAGGGTTATAAACAGGCACAGTCGCAGCCACTTTAGAGTTTGGAACGGTTGGATTTAAAACGACCGCTCCAAAATTCGATTTTCTCACCATGTTTTCATTGGGCGCCAAAACAAAAAATTGGACCAACATCTGGAACGGTCTATCAATTAATCGGACCGTTCCTATTCAATTTTGGAGCCTTTTTTTCATTGGGCGCCAATGTGAAAATTTGTTCCTGACATAGGAATAGTCGTGGGATTATATTGACCGATCCTAATTCAAATTTCCCTCAATATTTTTTTTCATTTGGCCCCTACCTGGGTAAAATTGTACACAAATTTGGAAAGGTCATATTTTTCTTTCTTAATCCTATTCTTACCAAAACTATAAGGTAGATTACAGAGGAAATAGGATCTCTTTTTGAGTGACCTAAAATCAGGATTTTCGTTTTTACAGGTCAGATCGTCTGCAAATTCCGCCCAGTGAATATCTGATAACCCATGGGTCACGGGTTATGCTCACCACCATTGTCCACCTTAAAATAGGCTTAAAAATATTTTTCTTTGTTCCAGCAGTAGATATTCAAAGTCCTTGAAATGGCCGAGGAGTGCACCTTTTTCACAACTCCCTCGTCCGACGTCCAGATCGCATATCGCTTGAACCATCACGCGCTCGCGTGCCGGGCCGACATCCCCTTGTCGCCCGCACGTCCTCCGCAAGTCACTGTCGACACTCCTAGTTAAAGGGCAGCAGGTGACATTCTCCCCCACTCGATTTGTTGACGTCCTCGTCAACACATACACAAAGAATTGAAATGTATGCAGTGCCTGATACCCCTCCCAGTATTACGCAACACTAGACCGACTTTTGGCTCTTTCAAGCCCATCTGCATGAGTGCCTCTTCAGCACAACACGTTGTCTCCATCCTGATGGCGCCTCGTTGCACCCCACATTGGCCTGATCAACACAAGTAGAAGTCCGTGTACTTCATCTACACCCTCTCCCTCAATTGGTGGTCGGCTCCCCCGAATAATGCCGCAATGCACCCCATTCTACACAAAAGCGTATACTAGAAGTCTGTACCCTCATTCTGCACTCACTTCTTCAGTAGCTGGGTTGCCTTCCACAATAGTGCCTCAATGCACTCCATTTCACATTCAACACAAGCTAGAAGTCTGTGTACACCCCTACACTCTCTTCCCCAACTGTTGCCTCAACTGATGGTTTGCCCCCACGGATAGTGTCTCAATACACTCAATCCCTCAGGCTTGAAGTCTGTGCCATCACGTTGCACTCTCTTCCTTGACTGGTGGGTAACAAACTGTGCCGCAAGTTTGGTCAAGTGTGTTGTCATATAGTGTCGTCCCTCAAAACAGTGCCTCATATACACCCAGAATTGATCTAGAACGAATCATGTCCCTCACAACAGTGCCTCAATTACACCCAAATTGATCTGGAACAAGTCAAGCTTGAAGTCTGTGCTTGCAGTATGCACTCTTTTCCCCACTCGATGTGTTGCCGTCCTCGGCAAGCACGGAGTCCGAATCGGCAGTGACCGCCCACATTGAACCTAACTTGAAAGCACTTGGGCCTCGCCCAAAACATGGGAACCCCGCCGCATGCTGGTCCCACTTTCTTCTCAAACAGTCCTCTTGACTCCGCACAAAGGTCGAGGTCTTCCCCCCCAACTGACTGCAGGTTTGGGATTACCCCCCTCCCCTCCCAAATCCATCGGCAAGATCAAGACTTTAGTCCCGACTCAACAAACGGGATTGAGATCTTAGTCCCAACCCAACAGCACCATGCCGCTCATGGTGCCAGTGGAGCCTAATGCTCCCTGCAATCTCAACTCGATTGTCCCCATCGGAAATCCTTAAACAAAGAGCCCACATATGGTGTCAAAATCTCTTCAATGAACGTACTTAACTCAGCTCAACTGTGCTCCTGATGAACACACAACACGGCTCGGTGGCCATCTTCCACACAAGCTTCGAACAAGTTGCTGCAATTCACACATAACGGATCTCTGCCCTCTAGTTCTTGGAGCATGTCATCTTTTCACTAGACGCACCCCCATCTCTCCACGAGAACTTCATCCCAACATTCTCAGCGCTGCCCAAACACATTGTTCAGAACACTTCCACACGCAACACTATCCACAAAAGAAGGGATTTTGGCGTCAACTCCTTGCAACCACAAGGGTGGCTTGCTCTCATGCACCTCAAGTGCAACTGTGCCTCAGCACCTCAGCATCTGATTGTCCTTCCCCACTGGAAGGCTTCTCAACAAAGTGGTACTTCACCCACCGAATGGCCTTAATGCCTTAATTGTCTCATGACTTGCAGCACTCCTACACACATGGTTGCTAAATCGCGCAAACGTAGCTCTCGCAGTCCACCCGACTCATCGGCATGTCCCCCTCTCGCATAGGGAAGCCAAGATGGATTCTTTGATTCCTTTCATTACCTCAAAATAAAAAATTTTGGGAACGGCCGACAGCTTGCTCAAACACACATGATGCCAACAACACTGCAAACGCACACAACACAATCAAAAGGTTGGACCGTCGCTACTCACTCACTGAAGCAGCCCCAATGCGTGCAACAAGATGTTAGAATCGGTGACCAGAAAGCCAATAGGTTTGGCAATTTGTAACCTATTCGACAACTTGATGTAAATGTAATATTATTATGTGATGAATAAGATGAGTGTTCGTCACCAATGGTACCTTCTTTGTTGCGCTCATCTTACATTTGTTAAAATGGTATTTAACTTATATCGCAACAAAGCCCACAGACCATGGATAACAACTCGTGCAGTTGGGCCATGCATTGGATGGTGGGCATGAAACCAACTGATTAAGAGTTGGGTTTGAAATTTTTCAAGTTGAGGACCTCGAGACAGGGCATCGAGAGTCCTATTGAGACTTGCGTCAAGAGTCGTGTTCGTTGGATGAGTGCCGTGTTTCATCGGCGACAGGCGTGGGACGCCTACACGATCTTGATGGGTTGGTCGACTGGGGTCGAGCCGACTGGACTGACTCGCGGGGATCATCATATGGAAGCCTTGGAGGCTTGGTCGGTATGATTGGTTTTCCCAGGTTCCGATAGTACGGGAGTAATCCTCAGACTTGAGGGATCATGGCAGTCACGTGCACAGGACGGCTGTATCTTGAATCTGGCGAGAGGTGATCATTCTGTAAGATGATTATCATAAGCCTTGTCCAGTGCAGTCGGAATGTGTAGCAAGGACGGTGGATTCCAAGAAGAGGATCTGTCCCCTGTCAGTATATGACAGAGGTATCTCCTATGCACTCGAAGACACGTTCATGCTGTTTGAAGCTGTGGCCACAGTGGTTGGTCGAACAGAGAATGGTTTCCTGTGTCGACGCAATGAAGCATACGTGGTCTCGAGTATTAAGCATAGATGCCTAGTCAAGGATGGCAACCGACGCCCAATACCATACCCTAGACTGAGGCCGGGAGACGGTAGACGGAGGGATCGTACCCTACAGAATCGGCGCCCAAATGTTCACGCCAATTCACCTAGTCTCTAGTGTCATGGACCGTTGCTAGACGACCACCCATGGTAACGGGCCCTTGTGGGACACGGGCGCAAGTCCAGTTGAGGGTGAACCTAAAAGGTCACACACAAATCACCGAGGAGGTTAAGAGATTGACTTGGAGTTAAATCTCGAAGGATAAATAAGTAATTGGATTACTTAAGGGAAAGTCCATTGGATGGACGGGCCGATATTGTATCGGGCCTTCGTTTAATCGGTAAATTGGATTTTCGATTAAATATGGAAAGTTGAGACGTTGAGATGTTGGATCTTTTAATTGGATTAAAAGATCAATGGAAAATTTTAAATGAACATTAAATTGGATTTAATGTTGGGTTCGTCATAATTAGATTACGATAAAACCCGGTCCGTTAAATTTGACCCGAGAGGAGAAATAATCTCTATTTGATCAAGCTCTTCCCTTTTGGGATAATTTGATCATACCATAAATTTTGGTAGGCTTGATTGAAGAATTGATGGTGATTGATTGGAATGAATCTAGACATCCTTGGATGAACCTAGACACATTCCAATAATCACATTAATTATGTATACATATGAAAATATACAACACCAAGCATAAGTGATTCATTATTCATCTTTTTCTAGGAAAAAGAAGAAGAAAAAAATCGGCCTCTCCTCTCCCTCTCAACTCTTGGTTTTCACTCCCCCTCTCTACTAGTGTTCTTCACTTGATTTTGAATCAAGAAGAAGAAACAAAGTAGGTTTAAGAGTACACTAATCCATAGTGTTCTTCTCTTAAACCGATTCCTTCATTAAACCTGTTTTCTTATAGCAAGGAGAATGTGTGTTTCTTCAAGTGTTGTGTGGATCACCTTTGGAGAATCCATACGTTTGGATTTTGCGAGCATTCCGGAGAAGGAACAACACAAGTAGCCGGGAGCATACGTTAAACAATCAAAGGTAACAGTTTTATTACGCTTTGGTTGATTTAATATATATCTATGCCCTATGTGTTTAAATATACGTTTCCAATATTTACACATCCTACATCGAACGCCCGGTTGAGCACCCAAGGGTACACCCTTTCAGATTCGTTTATTTAAATTAGATTTAAATTTACGCACTATTTCTCGCTTTCTCGCTTCAGCTGGCGCTCCCGGGCGGATCCGCTTGTCCTTCAAGTGGAATCAGAGCCTGGTTCGATGTAAGGGGCATAGATCTATGTGCTTGGCATGATCTACTTGCTTTTATGGCTTTAATGGCATGTTAGATTACATAAATGTATGAATAATATGATGATTCATTTATTTGAATTTTGATGGACTTTTTGGCATGCTTATTTTATTAGATTGGATCTAATATTGCATGCTTATTTTTAGAATTATTGTAACTGTTTTTGTGCTGAAATGATGTTGAAACAAAAAAAAATTGGGATCGGACGGCAGTGGCCGCGCGCAGGCGGGTGCCTGCGCGCTCTGTGTGCGCAGACAGCCGCTGCTGGCCGAGGCCAGCACGCGGCACAGAGCGCGCGCACTGCGCTGTGCGCGCGGGTGGCCGGCAGGCACAACGGGCGCCGTTTTGTGCCGTTTTTTGACGTTTTCTGGAAAATTTGATTTTTTGTATTTTCTGCACAATATTCTGAAAATATGTTAATTTTGCATATTTAATTTTGGAATAATTGGATTATTCCTTAGATTAAATTTGCTTAATTAATTTTGGATTAATACATGCATTTGATGCATTGTTTAAAATATCCATTAAATTTGAAATTTTAATTTTGCATATTATTTGTATATTTATGCTTTTGTGATGTTGGACATCACTTGGGTATTTGTAATATCCATTGGTTTTATGCATGATTATTTGGAATAATTGTGTTATGTGAGTTGATGGAATCAACATGGGATGATCACAAGAGCCCTAGACCTTATGTATGGATGAAGGTATGATCATTTATTTTCTGTTGGGTGGGGCCTGCGTGCCTCTTGTTTTTGAGACTATCATCTCCCGTATTTTTCAGTCTCATGATGTTAAGGCTTATTTTTTATTATTACCAATGTATTACTTTCAGTTGTAATGAGAGTAGATAGGATTGGTGAGATTTTAATTTTAACGAGCATTTGGAGTAGGAGACCCCAAGGAGGAGCATCAAGGCGTGAAACAAGAAGCATTGCAAGGCCCATTGGAATGACAATGGGTATATTGTTATTGTAATAATTTAGGACCATCCTAGACAAACCATAGACTCACTGCGGGCTCAGTGGGTCGCATAGGTTGGGCTTGTGATCATCCTAACAGGGGTATGCTATGTTTTCTGCATGCGGCGTATTTATTTATCGCTTTAAATATTGGATATTTATGCATGCTAAAACACCATAATGTGATGAGGTCTCGGTCACAAACAAACTCTCATTTGGTTGGACCAAATTAAATATTAGGCCCAGAACGGACTTGGATCAAAATGGTATTTTGATCTGTCCGAACCTTCCATCCACAACAATGTGGTGAGGAAGCTACCACTACCCAAGTGTGGTCTCACGAGTCGTGGCACACTTGGACTAGGGGAAAGCTGCACCATTGTTGTGAGCAAAAAGACTGCGCTCGCTATTTCCCTGTCTCACGAGTCGTGGGGGGCGACAGTTTGAGGCATAATTTGGTTGATGGGTCAGGCCCAACACTGAGTAACATGGTTCGCTTGGAGTCCTCGAAACCATGTGAATAAGTGAGGCAAAATATCTTGGGAATCTCATTGGATGATAATGATATTGGATATCTCCCACGAAGTCTTCTTCATGTGAATCGTAAAAGCGGGGCATGGAGATTACGCTTGTGGATCCCGAGCCCACTAGGAAATGGTTTCTCGAAACTCCGCTTGAGAGTGGCGGACTTTCATATAAATAGTGGGAGGGTTAAAGACTAAAAGACCAAGTCTTCAACTTGAACAATAATATTACCATTATCTACTAATTTCTGCTTTACATTTTCATTAATGTAGATATGTCTAAGAACCCATTAACCATGATACTGGAGACTAACAAATTCAACGGAATGAACTACTCGGACTGGCTGAGAAATCTGAGGAATTTCCTCGGTTTCGAGAACCAAGGCTACGTCTTGGACGAGCCGCCACCAAGCGACTTACCGGAGGGGTCCACGCCTGAAGAACGTTTGACATTCGAGAAATGGCATGAGGACAACCGGAAAGTACGCAGTATCATACTGGCTTCAATGTCTAACGACATTCAGAAGCAGTATGAGAGGTTGGACAACGTCTCCGCCATAATGCTCCGCATGAACGAGGTTTATGCAGTTCCGGATAGGCATATTAGATATGCCGCCACAAAAGCATTCTTTGCCACCAAGCTTGCTGAAGGAGCGTCTGTACAAAGTCATGGGGTCAAGATGCTCTCCCTAGTGGAGAAACTCGAGGACCTTAAAGCTGGGCTTAACAATGACACGTACATTGACGTGATCCTCCAGTCGCTTCCTCCGTCCTATGACCCGTTTGTTGTAAACTACAACATGAACGGACTTGAGAAGTCTATTCATGAGTTGATCAACATGTTGGTCCAATACGAGACAACGACCCACAAGTCGGCGTCGGCAGTATTGATAGGAGAGGCTTTGACCTCCAAGGCGAATGGCAAGAGGGCTGGACACAGGAAGAGGAAGAAGGGAAAAGAGAAAACGGTTGCGGCCCCTGCTCGCGCTCTGGGCATCCCTGTTGCTCCGATAGGACAGAGCAAAGGGAAAGGGAAGGCCTGTGGTTCTCAGCGGTCCAAGACAAATGATGTCTGCATGCATTGCCAACGGAAAGGGCATTGGAAGAGGGAGTGCCCACAACTCCTCTCCAACCTAGGTATGTTTGTGTTCAACGGTATAATTGGATTATGACGGCAAAACACAAATGGAAATATGATAATCATAATAACACACAGACATGGCATGGGAGGTTAGGTCATATTTCCAAAGATAGAATAAGAAGGTTGGTGGACTCAAAGAGTCTAGAAATAGACGATTTGGACAACTTACCGACCTGTGAATCCTGTCTGAAGTGAAAGATGACCAAGAAACCCTTTGTTGGACAAAGCACGCTAGCCGGTGGTCTGTTGGATTTGATCCATACGGATGTCTGTGGCCCACTAAATACTCAGGCTAGATATGGGTACTCGTACTTCATAACCTTTACCGATGATCACTCACGGTATGGTTATGTTTACCTAATGAGGTACAAGTCTGAAGCCTTTGGAAGGTTTAAGGAATACAGACTTGAAGTAGAGAACCAAACCGGTCAAAAGATCAAAGCCCTTCGATCGGACCGAGGTGGAGAGTATTTGAGTGGTGAGTTTACTGATTATCTAAAAGAGAATAGGATTCTCTCTCAGTGAACTTGTAAAGCTCATGTGCCACACTCTCTCTTCATGTGCACACTTCGTCCTCTGAGAGCTCGGGATTATCCGGGCTCTGATACCAAGTGTCACGGGCAGACTCTTTTGTCGCAGTGGAATATCTCTTTCTCACCCGTGATGCCTCTCAGGTTGCGCACAACCTTCGACCGGCCTTCCTCCATTCGAGTCCTCTCAGTCTCCCGACCATGTGTCTTTAACACTCGCAACTTACCAGCGCGACATCCGAATGCATCCCTGTGCGGCGCCTCACGCCCACGCACTCGCCTATCCGGAATGCCCGTGTTCGCAGAGGGTCATGGCTCTCGCGCCTTGCGTGCCTTCATGTCCGGCCCCAACTAGCTAGCTTGCCATCATGAATCTCGCCTACAATCTCGGGCCTTGCTGATACTTCTCGCAATGGCTCGGAGCATTCTCGCCCTATCTCGGCACTATGGGCCAAACTTACGCCCACAACGCCCCTCGCATGCACAACAATCACTCGGTGCATTACCGGCGCATGTCTTCGCCATGCCAGTCTCGAATGCCTCGCTCGAGTAGGACAGCATCATCCGTCCGTGGCCCAACTCGTATGCCAACATCTCGCATCAGTCCCGCACGGCATGCCCAACATACTTTCTGGCCTTTCGGCGTGGCCTCATAATTTGCCCACAACGCGGCGCCGCCCCACAACCGCCTATCTTAGCCAACGGACCGTCGTGCATGACTATAACCCAATAGCTCATGTCACGAGTAGCTCACGAGCTCTTTCAATGCTTCGCCTCGATCGCCCATTCCGCCCGAGAGGTGTTGCCCATGACTTCCCGCAGCCCGCGGTACATCCTCGCAATCACACGGAGCCTCCCGGCGCCTTGCTTGCCCAACGTGTGCCATCCTGGCCCCACGCTGCCCATTCGGTTCCCATACTGCCCAAGGCCTTTAGCCCTCCCTTCAAGGTGCCTAAAGCCGGCCCTTGAGGCCCCCACATGCCCCAAGAGAATCGCTCATTTAGTGCCTCACTGCACGAGGGGACTGGCTGGAGCTTACCACTGTTGTCCCCCTTGTAATAAGCTTAAAAATATTTTTGCTTGTTCCAGCAGTAGATATTCAAAGTCCTTGAAATGGCCGAGGAGCGCACCTTTTTCATAAGTCCCTCGTCCGACGTCCGAATCGCGTACCGCTTGAACCATCGCGCACCCGCGTGCCGAGCCAACATCCCCTTGTCGCCCGTACGTCCTCCGCAAGTTACTGCCGACACTCCAAGTTAAGGGGCAGCAGGTGACACTATGGTAGTCAAAATAGCATGCCTTCCGACCGTGCTGTAAATAGAATCCCCGTGTGTCCTCCATACAAACTGGACACCCTATAACACCGGCGGTACTCCATCCAAATGCCATCCCATGAGCGGGAAGGTCGTTCACTATCCACAACAATGCGGCCCGCATCATGAATGCCTGGTTTGTCGCAGTGTCGTGCGTACACACACCCATATGCCATAAATTCTGTAACTCCTCGATCGACGGCTCCAAGTAGACATCGATAAGACATTTGGGATTCGATGGGCCAGGGATCACCATCGTTAGGAACATATACTCAGACTTCATGCACATTCCTGGTGGGAGATTGTACGGTGTAAGTATCACGGGCCAACATGAGTAAGTTTTACCATGCTGGCCGTGCGATGCAAACCCATCCGTGCACAACCCAAGTCTAACATTACGGGACTCAGCTGCCAAATCAAGATACGTCCGGTCAAAATGCTTCCAAGCCTCTACATCAAACAGATGCAACATGGATCCTTCCTCCGTCCGATGGCTCGCATGCCAAGTCATATGCTCTACAGTGGCCTCCGATGCATACAACCTCTGCAGCCAAGGGGTAAACGGGAGATACCTAGGAATGGCATACGGGGACTTCTTGCGTCTAGGATTTCTGTCCCTGGTGGGCTTGTACCAAGCGTCTCCACAAAACTTGCTATATTCCAAATCAATATCGTCCTTCCAGTACAATATGCAACTATTTTTTCACGCATCAATCTTCTGAACTGGTAAACCCAATTCTCTTATCAATTTCTTCGTACTATAATAATCGGTGGGGAAAGTGTGATCGCGGGGCATTACAGTATCAGCACACGGGCACAAGCGATCATATGTATTCTCAAAAAAACCGCCTTCGGCCTTGATATTCACCAAAGAAGGAATTGACGCCAACTGAGAGGTAATGCAGTCATTCCAGAACGGTTGGTCGGCAGCATGAACTACATTAAAAAGAGGGTCTGACAAGCCAGACACATAATCATAGAGCCCTGAATCATAATATGAACTAGGAGACACATCAGAAGGACAATACCAAGTACCATTATCAGCCGGCCCCTCCTGGTTATACCCCAATGCGAACTACCCTTCCTCCTGAACTGGTGGCGTTTGCTGCTGCTGCACAGGGGGCACTGTCAATGCTTCAAATTATTCATGCACCCTCTCCTCACCACGCGAAGTCAAATTATAAGTCCAGCATAAACCCTTTCATATACAAGTTGAAATTTACCTCGTTTGGTGTTTTGAACCGTTCGTTTTTGTACTTTCAGCAGGGGCACCTAATGTTCTCCCCGTCCATATATACACACTAAGATTGGGCCGATTCTAGAAATGTTGTAACACTATCCTCAAACTCCAGCGTCACACCCAACACGTCTCGATCATACATCCATCTTCTCAACTTTCTTAACATGATTAGTCCTACGTACACAAGCAATTCACAACAGTAATTAGATGGGCAGAACAAATTATATATATAATTAACCATTAAAGAATTTCAACTTTTTACCTGAGCAAAACACCTTTCAAGATCAATGCAAATTTTGCGCAGATTGTTGATATTTTCGATTTTACGTATAAAGAATCAACAGAGGGAGTTAGAACAAATGAGTTGGAGAGTAATTATACGAACAATTAAAATGAAGGGGGACATATATATAGAAAAAAAAAATTAGAACGGACATTCCTATATTATTTGGAACACTAAATTAGCCGTTGAAATATAGTCGTTGCTCCATCATTAGGAACGGCCTCTGACACAGACATAAGAATGGTATAGTAATTGTTATAATATAGCCGTTTCTGCATATTTGGAATGGTCATCGGCGCACATAATCGTTTATCTAAAGTGACACTACAAAAAAATGCGAGAATTGAAACGGTAACATGAACGATTTTTAAAATTTTTGGAACGGTAAATAGTTCACTAGATCCTTTTGGACTGCCATTAGGAACGGTTGAGGAACGGGAGGCAATCCATGGCAATAAGAGGCGATCCTAATAGTTAGAAACGGTAACGAAGCGACCGTTCCTATTTGGGAATGGTTTTTGGCATATTTTCTGTGTACCGTTCCTAATTACCTTTGTACGTATGAATTTATAATTTTTGCATTTGGAACACCTTACAAACATTATGAACGGTAGCATTGAAATTAAAAATCGCGCAAGTAGGAATGGTAGTTAGAACACATTTTGGAATTGTCACCTTGTAGATACAATTTAGCAATGTATCTGGAATACAAGTAGGAATGGTAAGTTGTATAGATTAGGATCGGTAACTGGAATATATTTTGTCGCGTAGCTTAGGAACGGTTTTAGCACTCCAACTTTGGAATACCACTTTGGACCGATTTTTGGTATTTTCTTTAGAACTTTCCTAACCACGAAAGAATTAATTTTGGAATACATGTAGGCACGATAAGTCCCGTCCTTAGGAACAGTTGACTTCTATTTTTGGAATGGATATTTCATCGGCATTGGGAACGGTAAATGGTTTAAAACAGTCAAATATTGGAACGGTATTTGGCGCTCAAACGCCGTCTAAAGTACCGTTCCTAATTAATGAATTATTAATTTTTTTTATAGTAATAATTTTTATCATTTAAATATAAATTAAATTATTAATAATATTTTGATTTACAGAAATTAAATTACAGAAAATTCTGAAAATATTTTAAATTTATAGAAAATGACATAAAATTTGAGAAAATTTGAGAAAATTATCAAAAAATTCACAAAAAATTATAAATTTACAAAAAAAAATTCAGAAATTTTCTGAATTTTCATAATTTGGGAAATTTAAAGAAAAATTCTGATTTTTTTTTTAAATTTACAGAAAATTACATAAAATTTACAAAAAATTGCCAAATTTTTAGAATTTCAAAAAATTAAAATTTCCAGATTTTTAAAACAGAAAAAATTCAAATTTCCAAAATTTTAAAACAGTTTCGTATAGAATTTTACATAACATTATTTTTTTGATTTTTCTAAGAATTTTTCATAACATTATTTTATAATAATTATATTAATTTTCTAATTTTTTAATTTTCTAATAATTATATTAAAGCACTGAAATTATAGAAATGGACAAAAATTACAGAAAATTCACAAAGAAAACAGAAAATTACAAAAATAATTATAGAAAATTCAAAAAATAACATAAAATTCACAATAATTATTGAAAATTCACAAAATTCCCAATAATTATAGAAACTTCACGAAATAACATAAAATAATGAGAAAATTACAACAAATTGCATACAATAACCCCTAACATTACATAAATTGCATACAATTACAATAATTACAGAAATTACAACAATAACAGAAAATGCACAAAAATTCCATATAATTATAGAATAACCCCTAACATTACATACTATTACAAAAAATGCCCAAAATTATTTCAAAATTATAGAAAATAGACAATAGTTACCGTTCCTAATTTCATGTGGACCTGTTCCTATATGTATTATAATTTTTTTTATCTTCTTAGATAATAACTATAAATTAAGAAAAGCACGTTCCGGACACTCATATGATTCAAGAAAGGTGTGCAATTGGATATACTAATAATTTGAAAGTATAAAAAAATTTTCAAAAAATAGACACACGTTCACAATATGAACTATATTTGTAAATTTATGTTTGTTCGTATTTCATAGATGTAACTAGCATCCTATATTGTTGTACTGCAAGGCATAATCAGCGCATCAAAATTCCAATCAGACTGTTAGATATGATTTAACACGCAAAAGAATACATTATATGTCGTTTTGAAATATTTCGGTGTGCGGATCTTGAGGTATCATATCCGGTCAGTATTCTACGTAACAAAAATAGATGCATCCTTAAATCCGGGTTGCTGATTGAAAATCAGACCGTTAGACATCAATTCATATCCATAACCTTGTATGTGTTAAAAAATGGTGTCGATCCGGCTGACGGATGTTGAGATATCGGACCAATTGGTTGGAATTGTAATACTAGGAACGGTCACCTAATAGACATGGTGTTCCCAATACCATTCCTAATGGAAAGAACGATGTCGTTTTAATGCACGCACGCATTTAGCGTTCCTATTGACATTTGGAACGGTCGTATATAAACTGACCGGTCCAATAGTTGAATTTCCCACCAATTTTCCATTGGGCACCAAAACGAAATATTGGACTTCAGTTTGGAACGATCGTTGGTTTTCACCGATTGTTCCTAATTCAAATTTTCCTCATTTTTTTAATTAGCCGCTATATTTGAAAATTTGTACCTTAAATAGGAACGGTCCTGATTAATCTGGACCGTTCCTAATTCAAATTTCCCTCATTTTTTTTGCTTGGCACCTATTCAAATAGTTGTACCTGTATTAGGAACGATTGGTAGAATAAAATATCCGTTCTTATTTTTAAAATTTATTCTGATTTCTTAGAATAATCAAAATACATCTATCGAATGCAATTTTTACAATAACTGTAATAAAACAATTACAGAATTTTTTTTGAAAATTCAATAAGTCTCTTCATCGGACTCAGCCTCGTTAAAGCTATCTTCATCTTCATCTTCGGATTCACTGTCTGGCGAGCGCAATAGCCCTGTTCCATGATCAACGACCAATTGTATTCCCGTTGGGTCATGCAGTTCAAAGGTTTGGTTATTCATTATAATATCTGGATTAGGTACGACTTCATCCATCTGATAGGCGACCTCGGTCCATCGCAAGTCATCGATTACTCTTCGAGCCTTGATTTTGCAAATAGCTTTCCAGTCGACTTTGTCCCTCTTCATGCTCGGGTAATCCACGTAGTAGACTTGTACTGCTTGTGGTGCCCCCCAGTATTCAAACTCCCAGAATATGCTTTTCTTCCTCCATGTATGATCGACACCGTAGCCTTCCGGTTCACTCAACGGTTGTTCGACAGCCACACTAAATGCATCGACACGGGTTCGAATCTGTTCTCCAGTCAGCCTCAGACGTGCAACCTTCCTCTCCATTCGATTTTTAATGAATGCTTTCTTGTTCCTGCGATAAGGATGAACCAGTGGTAGGAATTGCCTATGGCAGTCAAAATAGCATGCCTTCCGACCGTGCTGTAAATAGAATGCCCGTGTGTCCTCCATACAAACTGGACACCCCATAACACCGGCGGTACTCCATCCAGACGCCATCCCATAAGCAGGAAGGTCGTTCACTATCCACATCAATGCGGCACGCATCATGAATGCCTGGTTTGTCGCAATA
Organism: Sesamum alatum; assembly: GCA_034509735.1. Classification (NCBI taxonomy): domain Eukaryota; kingdom Viridiplantae; phylum Streptophyta; class Magnoliopsida; order Lamiales; family Pedaliaceae; genus Sesamum; species Sesamum alatum. The sequence continues at coordinate 25,306,099 of JACGWO010000009.1, read as the reverse complement.
TCGTGCGTACGTACACGCATATGCCATAAATTCTGCAACTCCTCGATCAACGGCTCCAAGTAGACATCGATAAGACGTTTGGGATTCGATGGGCCAGGGATCACCATCGTTAAGAACATATACTCAGACTTCATGCACATTCCCGGTAGGAGATTGTACGGTGTAAGTATCACGGGCCAACATGAGTAAGTTTTACCATACTGGCCGTGCGATGCAAACCCATCCATGCACAACCTAAGTCTAACATTCCTTGGCTCAGCTGCAAAATCAGGATACGTCCGGTCAAAATGCTTCCAAGCTTCTGCATCGGACATATGACACATGGATCCTTCCTCCGTCTGATGGTTCGCATGCCAAGTCATATGCTCTGTTGTGGCCTCCGACGCATACAACCTCTGCAGTCGAGGGGTAATTGGTAGATACCTAAGAATGGCATACGGGGACTTCTTGCGTTTAGGATTTCTGTCCTTGGTGGGCTTGTACCTAGCGTCTGCAAAGAACTTGCAATATTCCAAATCAATATCGTCCTTCCAGTACAACATGCAACCGTTTTTGCAAGCATCAATTTTCTGAACTGGTAAATCCAATTCTCTTATCAATTTTCTTCGTATTGTAATAATTGGCGGGGAAAGTGTGATCGCGGGGCATTACTAATATCAGTCCACTGGCATAACCGATCATATGTATGCTCGAAAAAACCCCCTTCGACCTTGATATTCACCAAAGAGGCAATTGACGCCAACTGAGAGGTGGTGCAGTCGTTCCATAACGGTTGGTCCGTAGCACGAACTACATTAAAAAAAGGTCTGACAAGCCAGACACATAATCATAGGGCCCCGAATCGTAATATGAACTAGGACCCACATCAGCTGGACAATACCGAGTACCATCATCAGTCGGTCCCTCCTGGTTGTACGAAGACCAGAATGACGGCCCGGCGGCATCAAATACCATCCTCTGCGCCCAATCCATCTGAGCTGCATCACCCCAATGCAAACTACCCTCCTCCTGAACGGGTGGTGTTTGCTGTTGTTGCACAGAGGGTGTTGTCAATGCTTCAAAGTATTCCTACACCCTCTCCTCATCATGCGAAGTCCAATTGTAATACTCTGGCATAAACCCTTTCATACACAAATCAAAATTTACCTCGTTTGGTGTTTTGAATTGTTTGTTTTTGCACTTCCAGCAGGGACACTTAATCTTGTCCCCGTCCATATATGCACACTGAGACTGGGCCCATTCTAAAAATGTTGTAACACCATCCTCAAACTCCGGCGTCACACCCAGGACGTCTCGATCATACATCCATTTCCTCAACTGTCTTAACATGATTATTCCTACGTATAATTCACAACAGTACGGAATTAAATGACGAGAGTATATTATATATATATATATACACAAATAACAGAATTTTGCATACTTACCTGAGCAAAACACCTATCAATATCAATGCAGAATTCGCGCTCGGTAATTGATATGTTCGATTTTCCGTATAAAGAATCAAGGGGGGAGTTACAACAAAATGAATTGGAGAGTAATTATAAGAACAATGACAAAGAAGTGGGACATATATATAGAAAATATTGCAACGGGCATTGGAATATTATTTGGAAAACAAAACTAGCCGTTTAAGTATAGCCGTTGTTTCAGCTTTAGGAACAGTCTCAGGTGGGGTGACAGGAACGGTACTATTACCGTTGTAATATAGTCGTTATTAGGAGCGGTATGAGGCACACACCACAAGACCGTTCCTAATTGGAGTACAATTGGGAACGGTAAATGCATTACATTTTTGCCCATTGCGTAAAAGGGTCTTAGGTAGGACTACATGTTGGAACGGTAAGCCGACCGGTCCAAATAGACACGGCCATGGGACCCTATATAGGAACGGCAGGTGTTCCCGGTCAACTCACCGTTCCAAAGGTCACACATGTGTTCCAAATTGAAGTCCAAAATATATCAGGCCCCTTTTAAGAACGGTTATAGGTGTACAAATTGGCTCACATATATTGGCACTCGAGTAGGAACAGTCGTGCCGTTCCTATTAATTTATATTACAATTACCTCGACAATGATGTCATCAACGGTTTCCCATTCCACAATAGTTCCTTGTATCGTTCCTAGTTGAAATGGTATTTGAAACGGTCGTATATATCCGTTCCTATTCCCGAATTTTTTTGTAGTATGACCGTTTCTAATAGTAGCACATTTTGGAGCGGTGTTTGGAACTAAACTTGATTTTCTCAATACCCGCAATTTGGAACGGCCATTGCATTACATTGTTCACTCAAAGCATCGAAGGGTCTCATTTAGCACTACATGTTGGAACGGTCGGACATGCGTTCCAAATCGACCCGGGTTTTGGAACACGGGTGGGAACGGTAACTTGTCCTGGTTAAATAACCGCTCCAATATCCACATATGTGTTCCAAATGGAATACCAAAATGTATCCGCTCCCTTTTTTGGAACGGAAATGGGTTTACATATTGGCACGCATAGGTTGGCATACAAATAGGAATGGTATCGTTGTTCCTATATGTTTTGAGTCCAAATAATACAAAAGTGACGTCAGCAACGGGTTACCGTTCCACAATAGTTTCAGTTACCATTCCTATTTGGAACGGTACCGTTAAACCATCCCAATGGCCGCATTTTTTTATAGTGTTGGTCCCTAATCTCTTTGTGGTTGTGCATATGAGATGAGACACTGCTATGAGCTATTGGAGTTTTATCCCGAGTCACGGCCAGCCATTATTACCAGCACATAGGAAGACCACCAGCATGACTTTAGGACAATTACAAGTATCGTGACTCTTTATCAATGCAACTTTCCAATTTCTTCTATTTTATATAGTTTATCTATTATTATATGCATTATGATAAATTATAATATATATTGATGTTTTTTATATGTGAAATTATTTGGTAATATAATTATAAATACAAATCACACAATAAAAATTGTTAATTTAGTCTTGCAACGTAGGAGGAGGCATTTTTTTGTTCTCCACGAATTGATTTTCACAATTTAGTTCTATAATTTTAAAATCTTTGACAATTTTAGTCATTTTTCGGCTAGTTTAGCCAAAAAAAATTGCAGGTGATTTGCATATGACTCAATTAAATTGCAATTTTTGTCCTGTAAATCAATTGGTGCAGGACTAAAAATATCAATCCTTAAATTATAGACCTGAAATTACAATTTAATTGGGTCATGTGCAAGTTAATACAAATTTCCCGTGTAATTGGCTGAAAAAATGATTAAACATGATTAAATTGCAAAAATTAATTCGTGCTGGACAAAAAAATATCACCTACTAAGTTATAACAACTAAAAATTTCATTTTTCTCAATCACACAATATCCAATCATTTTCGTTCTTCCAAATATAGTCAATTATATGAATGAATTTTTTTTCACCATTCATTTTTTAAAGAAATAGATGCAACCATAGAAAAATAGATGCAACTAAATAGGGGTGGAAAATATATTTAACCCTATTTTGACGCTTAATAAGAAGTCCGAAGTAAGTGATTTACAAAAAATATGCTCCCATCCCATCAACTCCTCCACGCCATGCCCATGCCCATGTACTCTCGGGCTGATTTGCAATAATGTCTTTCCCTCGTCTTAGAACAAAATTTCCTTCCAGTTTCCCCTCTCCCAGTTCTGAGATGCATGTTCTCGTGTAATTCTAATAATCCATGCATCGATCATCAGTGTTCAAGCCCAGAGTTGATATAATCAATGTGTAATCCAGAATCGATATAGAAAATCAAGGATTTGGTTGTTCGATTTGAATTACGAGGAGAAAATAAATAAATAAATAAAACCTAATTGATTATGGCTGCTACTTGGTCAAATCGGTTTTCTCTGGGCTCAATGACCGGATTACAATTGGGGTTAATCTTGGTTTTCCTGTCATCAATTGCCGCCGGCGATGAAGCTGCAAGCGCAACCGCCGGCACCGCTGCGTCCTCCTGCAGAAATTACACCAGCTTGGTATAAGATTCTAACCTCGTTTATATTTTTGTTCATCACTTTATAAGCGTATAGTTGCAGAACATCTGCTTGTTGTAATGCCTGGGGAATTGATTAGGCCAGAGCAAGTAATATTTCTGCGCAATAGTCATAAAGTATTTAACGTTTTTCTTGGTGATCAACTTAGATAAATGCAATTTAGCCATGTGATATAATAAATGAGCAAAAACTCCCGTATGAAAAAATAAATAGCAAATTACCTGAATGTGTTTTGAGAAATGAAGTAAATTATTACCCCCTATCAAAGAAAACACAGAGGGGTAATTTGCTTCATTTTAAGATCGTAGGGAGTAATTTACTAATTATTTTTTCACAAGGGGGTTTTTGCTCATTTTTTATATCACAAGAATGCCTTTGATAATGCGAAAGAAGATACATGTACGGAAAAAATGCATGCTACCCCTTGTGATATAGATCGTGTGCAAAATACCCCTTTCTAAAAAAAAATCAAATTATCCCCCTGTATTTTTAAGAATTAAACAATTTACCCCCTTAACCCTGGTAGTGTATTGCACGCGTCTTAAGCGAGATTTTTAATCGATTTTTAAGAATAAAATATTATTTTATATTTAAATATAGTATAATATATAAAATTTTTATATATATTATATATAACATTTTTATATATAATATATATAATATTTCTAACATGTTTTATTTAAAAATCTTATATACTATTTAAATATATATATACATACATACATAAATATATATTATTTTAATTAATAAAATATATTATCAATGTATTTTCATTTAAATTTTATAAAAGTATATATTAGAAAAATTTATGCTTTTAAATCTAGACTATTGATTGAATTAAGTAAAATCTAAACTAGTGATCTTATTAGTTAAATTTGGACTTTAGATACTATCAGATCCAACGACTATTAATAAGAATATAAACGTCATTTTTTGACTAAAAATAAAAAAAAATCTAAAAAATTAAAAAAGTGAGCGTGTACAACACGAAGTCGCGTAAGGGGCTTAATTGCTTTATTTTTAAAAACACAGTGGAGTAATTTACTTATTTTTTCCATATGAGGTTAATTTGCTCATTTTCAATATCACAGGAGTAATTTGCATCTAATCCGAAAATACATATGTATATACACATATTATAAGGAATATGATATGTCTGATTGAATTTTTCCTTTTCCAGATTAAAGTCAAAATGTGGGTTAATGGTGCCGAACAGGAAGAACTAGGTGGGATAAGTGCGAAATTTGGCTCTATATTGCCGGTCGATGCAAAGCAAGCCCAGAGATTGCCAGCTATTTATGCACAACCCTCGACTTGCTGTTCATCAGACCCTAAGGTTTTTCTGTCTGTCAATTTTCTTAATAATATGTGCTATGCTTTGGTGGTTATTTATTTTAATTTTTTTTAAGTGTAAGTAATGAATATTATTAATTGAATTAAATTGAATACAATCCTTCTTATCGACTATTACAACAATCGTAATTTGATCAACAATATCACATAAGTTGAATCTAAACAACCTTTTACTATTACAATATACACAGTCCTACTATACAGTAGACGATCCTCCCACGCATTGGTGGGGTTCGAACCCATGATGTCTAAAGTTATAACACTTCAACCTTAACCACTAGGTCAAGAGATTATAGATCTTATGAGCAAACAGGAAAAGATCATTTTGTCGAGTTCTAGTGGACTAGGCATAGTGACTTATGCGAATGCTGAAGAAAGGACTAAAGTACTGAATGCCTAATGACATTCATGATATATTTGGATTTATGGATTTAAATTTAACGGCAATATTTATTAAAAGATTTCAAATGACTTCATATTTGAAAATTTTGATATCTGTCAATGATCCATAAAACAAAGTCCAAATTTAGAGTTGAAACATTTGAATCTTTTGTTTTTAAACTTAAAACTATCAAGCAAATTTTGTTTGTAATACATCTATGATTGAAATATCAATTTTTAGAGGAAGTAAACACCTTTTAATAAATTATGGAAGGACATAAATAAAGAGCTGGAGTTTTGAAAACAATCGTGAAGTTTTATTCTGCTGAAGTAGGCACCTTCAAATTCAAAATTTATCTTGTATCATTTTAATTTTACACACTTACATTAAATGGCTCCTTAACGGTAGCTTGAAATTTTCCAGTTTAGAATTTCTCGAGCTTATAGTAAATTGCATCAGAGAAGCATAGAAATCGAGCTTAGTGTTGTTTTTAGCTCTGTTGGTGTTTTTATGTTCATTTGTATTTATGTTGGGATAGGAGAGAAACTGAATAAGGCCTATAAATCTGACTAATTAATATGTTCGGGGAAAATTTTTTTGGTCCCATAAAACTAGGGTATTATTTGTTTTGGTACCATAATTTAGGTCGGTGGTTGTTTTAATCCCATAAAATACCTTTTTCAGTTTTTTTGGTCCCAAGATATCATGTCAATTTTTGGACCAAAAAATTGAAAATGTGTTTTATAAGACTAAAACAGCCACCTACCTAAACTGCGGTACCAAAACAAATAATACACTAATATTACGGGACCAAAAAAGTATTTTGCCCAATATGTTCATCGGACTCACTGGTCCTTGGCTTTGCAGCTATCTGAGACATGGATTTTATTTTCTAGCTATTATCTATTACTGAATTCAGGTATAACTTTGTCATGGGAAAGCCACTAGATTATTGTCAATATCTATTATCATATCTGTTTTTCAAGTGCAAAACGAAGACTCTTTTTTCTCTTTTCTTGTAGCTAGCAGGCTCTATCGCAGTGGCTTTACGTGGTGATTGCGACTTTACAACAAAGGCTAAAGTTGCTGAAGAGGCAGGAGCAGCAGGATTGGTGGTTATAAATACTGACGAAGGTAGCTTCAGCTTCATTTTTTGTGGGGATGTAATGCAATTTACCTTTATGTGATGGGCAAAATGTTTTTTTGATTCCCGTAAAATTAGAGTATTATTTATTTTGGTACTACAATTTAGGTAGGTAGGTGGCTGTTTTAATCCCACAAAACACGTTTTTCAATTTTTTTGGTCACATAAAACACTTTTTCAGTTTTTTTTGTTCCAAAATAACATGATATTTTGGGACAAAAAAATTAAAAAACGTAATATTTTGGGACTAAAAAAACTGAAAAATGTGTTTTATGGAACTAAAACAGCCATCTGCCTAAGTTGTGGTACCAAAATAAATAATGCTCTAGTCTTACGTGACCAAAAAAACATTTACCCCTCTATGTGATATTACAAATGAGCAAATTACCTCCCTATGAAAAAAATAAATAAATAGCAATTTACTTCCCTATGTTCTTTAAAATAGAGGTAAATTGCTCAATTTTAAAGAACACGAGGACGTAAATTGATTTATTTTCAAAATCACAGGGGAGTAAATTGTTCTTTTATTTTTCATAAAGGGATAATTTACTCATTTACAATATCATGAGGGGGTTGTTTGCATTTTTTCCCTTTGATGGTATACGAATTTAAGATCGCAGCCTTTGTTCAATACCTCCTATCTTTCGTATGTGAATTTCACTTGATGCCTCTTTTTATCGAACTTTTGCAGGTCTTGTGGAGATGACTTGTGGAAATGATACTAGTTTGAACATTAAAATTCCAGTTGTAACAATGTCTAAGTCAGTAGGAGAGACATTAACCAAATCCATGGCTGGTGGGGTGAAAGGTACGTCCGTACGTTCTAGTAATTTTGTTCAAATAATTTTAGATGCCAGTTGATTAATAGAATTCATGCAATTTTTATTGGGATAAATGCAATTTACTCCTCTGTGATATAAAAAATGAGCAAAAACTCTTCATGTGAAAAAAATAATTAGCAAAGTATTTTCTTATGTTTTGAGAAATGAAGCATATTACTTCCCTATCAAGGGAAAACAAACGGGGTAATTTTCTTCATTTTAACATCACAGGAGATAATTTATTGATTATTTTTTATAAGAAAATTTTTGCTCATTTTTTATATCAAAGGGGAGTAAATTACATTTATCCAATTTTTATTATAGTACTTCTTTATGAGAACCACACTGTTTTTCTATTTCACAGCCACAAAGAAATACTATCAATTTGCAACTTGAAGCTCCTATGGAGTAAAACGAATCTTACTAACATTCATTATTTCCATGATGTAGCTTAATTTTAACAACTAACTACTTGGAAAAATTAGGATTTAATGCAATTTACTCCCCTGTGATATTGCAAATAAGCAGATTATCCTCCTATGAAAAAAAAATAGCAATTTATCCCCTTGTGTTTTTCAAAATGAAGCAATCAAGGGGTAAATTGCTTCATTTTAAAAAATATAAGGGGATAAATTGCTATTTATTTTTTCATAGAGGGATAATTTGCACATTTACAATATCACAGGGGGTTGCTTGCATTTTTAAATAGGAGAATGTCAGATTTGTTTGATAATATGAAAATGTAAATCTCCCAATTTGAAATAGTGTAGAATTGAAAACGAGCATTTGAAAATGAAACGAGGTACGAAGCCTAAGCATCTACCTGAAATGTGAGGAACACTTGTTTTGCTTTCGCTACATTGGAACTCAAAGCTCAACGGAGTTTCACATTCCTGTGGACAAGGGATAGGTGCCGTTGATGTTCAGAAAACAAAATTATTCATAGAAAAAATTTTAGGATTTAATGCAATTTCCTCCCCGTGATATTGTAAATGAGCAGGTTACCCTTCTATAAAACAATAATAGCCATTTATCTCCCTATGTTCTTTAAAATGGAACAATTTACTTCCCTAGACAGGAAGGTAAATGCTCTATTTTAAAAAACACGTTGAGGTAAATTGTTTCATTTTAAATAACACATAAATAAATTTTTATTTTATGTTTCATAGGAGGGTAATTTGCTCATTTGCAATATCACAGGAGGGTTGCTTGCATTTTTTCCAAAAATTTTACAACTTTATCTTGTGATTGGCTGGAAGTGGTGCCTCTTATCTTGTTCGCTATAATTCTAAGATTTGCGTTCTGTGAGATTTTCCTAATCTCTTATAATAGGGAAAAATGTATTTTTGGTCTCGTAAGATTAGGATATTATTTGTTTTGGTACCACAATTTAGATAAGTGGTTGTTTTAGTCTCATAAAATACGTTTTTCAATTTTTTAGTCCCATAAAACACATTTTCAGTCTTTTGGGTCCCACAAATGACATGATATTTTGGGATCAAAAAAACTGAAAAACGTAACATTTTAGGACTAAAATAATTGAAAAACGTGTTTTATGGGACTAAAACAGCTACTTACCTAAGTTGTGGTATAAAAACAAATAATATTCTAATATTATGGAACCAAAAATGCATTTACCCTCTTATAATCTGTGCATCATGTTCAAATACATTGTTTTGTTGATAAATTCAGATGCTAACTTGTCTATTTTCAATAGTGGAGCTATTGATATATTCTCCCGATAAGCCAAGCGTAGACTACTCAGTGTCATTCCTGTGGCTCATGTCTGTTGGAGCAGTAATGTCGGCTTCACTTTGGTCGGAGTTCACTGAATCAGGCCAACATGATCAGCACTCTAATGCAACGGCGCCAAAGGTTCCATGACAAAGACTTTCTCTTTATGTTTTCATGGATTTAAGAGGGGTTTGGCTAAGCTTTTTTAAAACAACTTATAAGCTTTTACATCTTATAAGATGTTTTAGGAGTTTATAAAATTTTGAATTTTATTTTAAAAATAAATTATAAAGTATTTGGATAAAATAAGATATTATGACTTATAAAATGTTTTTGCATCTTATAAAATGTCAGGGTATTTGGCATAATAAAGTCTTTTTATTGAAAAATGACCAAAAATGACATATTAATATTAGAATCAAATAAGTTGTCATTTCTTGACATATTTTATATTTGGATATTTTAAAAATACTTTCATAAGTAGTATACATTAATCTAACTTCTAATAAAAGTTTAATAGATAATATTTTTAAAATAATATGAAAATGATGATAATTATTACCTAATATTTTGGATAAAAATAATACATATGTACATTAATGTTAGTCGAATATTGACATTGATATATAATTGATATTCTTTTTGTTAACGAAATGACTATTTTCTAGTCGTATAATTTTTAATGTCGTTAATTATATTTTTTCAGTAAATATAATATCGATAGCAATCTTATTTTTATTTCAAAAATAATAATTTATTAAGTAATGAAATAATTTCTCCTAATACCAATAAAATGCTTTAAAGTCTTAAAAGAGAGAAAGTATATTTGTTTGTGTGTGTGTGTGTGTGTGTGTGAGAGAGAGAGAGAGAGAGAGAGAGAGAGAGAGTGCATGTGTAGGTGTGTGTGTGAGAGAGAGTGTGTGAATGAGCGTATTTTTGTCTAATTACACATTAATTTTATAGAGCTTATAAGATCTTAAAAAAAAAAAAAAGTTAGAGGAAGTTAACTTTTTTCTAAAGAGCTTATAAGATCCAAAACATCTTATTTTGAGATCTTATAAGCTCTTTAAATAAAATTTTGCCAAATAATTTTTTAGAGCTTATAAGTTTTCAAACATCTTATAAGATGTTTTGAGAAGCTTATAAAGTTAGCCAAACACCGTCTAACTCTGCTGAAAAGTTCTCAATTAGTTTTCATCGTTAAATGCATCATAATGTCGTCATAAGCATTCTTTGACCATTATGGTTTCTGTATTTTCATTATAATTCATGGAAGAATAGATGATGCTTTCTATATCTTTACTGTTATTTAGCTTTAAAAAATTATAATTTTGATCCCATAAGTATAGGGCCAACTTGACAACTTTAATCATTTTGGAATTTAATTTGGCAATTAAGTCCTATAATTTAAAAAATCGGCACAATAACAACAAAATACATCGGAAACTTTAAATCTAGTTGGAATTGGCATGTTCGCATCACGTGAACCCAAAATTCCGGCCATATTTATAATTTTGATGAATTTTGTCCTTTATATACCAATTTGTTGAAATTAGAAGACTTAAGTGCTAAATTAAGTTCCAAATGAATTAGAATTTCCACACTCATGTAGTTACGGAACTAAAATTGTAATTTTCCGTTTAGCTTTTATTGATGTATCTTTTACTTAAGTAGGAGCTGCATTTGTTTTTCCTCCCATTGAATATTTGAATGTGATAACTGCAATGATGGGACCTTTTTCCATGTCAGGGATCTGATGGTGCAGCAGGCAAGGATGAGGAAGAGGATGAAATCCTCCAACTTAGCATAAAAACTGCTATAATTTTTGTCCTAATAGCATCGACTTTTCTGCTGCTACTTTACTTCTTTATGTCATCATGGTTCATCTGGGTGCTAATTGTACTTTTCTGCATTGGAGGTATTCAGGTAATATTCACTTCAATTATTTGTTTCACTTTATTGCTTGGTTTTTATTTTAAATAATCATAATCTAGGTAAGTTATACGTTTAGATTAACTAATCAAATATAATTGGCAGTCTCATTCTAATGAATTTAGTTAACAACTAAAGAAATAATTAAATGTCAGGTAAACATAATTAACCAAGTAAATAAACTAATAGAATTTAAATAGTTTTTTTTGGTCAATTTATAACTAGTTAGATTAAAGATAATTTTAATATATTAAATATATAACTATTCATGTGTATAAATTTTAAAAACATAGTTGTATTTAGGGTAAATTACAGTGACACCCCTTGAGGTTAGACTAAAATACACAAACATTCCCTATTTTTGTTAAAATTAACCTATACCCCTGAAGTTGTAATTGTATTACAACTACATCCCTTATTCAAGGGCAAAGCTTACACTAATACCCCCTGAAAAACATTACACTAACACCCCTCAGAGGGTGTATTCGCAAAAGCTATGGAATTTTTCAGGGGGTGTTTGTATAAGTTTTGACTTTGAATAAGGGTAGAATTGTAAAACAAGTATAACCTTAGGGGGTGTAACTGTAATTTTGCAAAAGATAAAGGGTCTTTGTATATTTGACCTAACCTCAGGGGATGACACTGTAATTATCCTTATTTCAATTATTACTGTTTAATCACAGTGATTATATGACTTAAAACAATTTAATATCAAAATCGTATAAACATATTTCATGAGTGTCATTTTTATGTGTGGCCATGTCTAGTAGCTACATATGATCTAAGGGCTTCTTCTGATCCTAATCAATTTACATATTTACATGAGGAATTGTCTTAGTTGGTGATAATGGATAAGAATGCTTAATAGAAGAGTAGAAGATCCACAACCCTAATTAGCTTGCCAGGTACTACTTTGAAAAAATGGACTAAAGAACTTATTATAACATAAGAGGATCAGTAAACACCCCATATGATCTCTTGGCCTAGTGGTTAAGGTTAGGTTTGATCTTAGAGGTCATGAGTTTAAACCCCACCAATACGTAGGATGATAGTTTACTGTATAGTAGGATTGTTTGTATACTGTAATAATAAGGGGTTGTTTAGATTTAATTTATATGATATTGTTGATCAATGTATGATTGTTATAATTGTCTCCATAGGGATTGATAATCGTCAGGATTGATTGTAATCGATTTAGTTCAATTAATAATATTCATCACTTTCACCTAAAAGAAAGAGAACCATGAAACACTAATTCAATACTTCAAACTTGTGTTAAACTCGAAACATCGTAAGTTTTGCATCCTTACAATATCTGTCACTCACATATCATTGAATTAGACACAATTAATTTACACAGAAATTTTGTTGTACTTATTGATTTTCTTTGTTTTTTTTTTTCTGGTTATCAGGGAATGCATAAATGTATATCTTCATTGGTCTTAAGGTATGCTGTAATTTGGTTTCTAATGAGTAAAGCTATACTATTCTGGTCATGTGGCATGTCTATTTGGTCTTGTCTTGAACAGCAAATGCAAAGGTTGTGGAGAAAAGATGGTGAATTTACCGCTTCTCGGGGAAACATCTATTTTCTCTTTACTTGTCTTTATACTATGTTTGGCGTTTGCCGTTGCGTGGGCTGCAAACCGTAAAGCATCATTCTCTTGGATTGGCCAAGATATTCTTGTAAGCCAACTACTTACTCTTTATCCTTGTTGTCCTGAATTATGGCATATCATACATGTAATGCTTTCATCAGGCATGACATAATGACCTCATGATATTGTTTGGAGGGGAAATAACATTTTTCGTTCTGTAATTTAGGGGCCTTTCCACTTTTGATTCTATTAATTATGAGATTCTCACTTTTGGTCCCGTAATTTCTAAAATGTAGCTTTTGGTCCCGTGCCACCTTTCGGTTAAATTTTTAAATGAAAAACACCACGTGCTTAGTACGTGGCCGTTAGGGCCTTTACACTTTTGGTCCCATATACTTTTGATCCCATATGTTATGAAATTTTCACTTTTGGTCCCATATGTTAAGGGATTCAAAAAGTAACACTTTTGTTCCCATGTACTTAACGGTCATGTGACACTTTCCGTTAAATATCTAACGAAAAGTGTCATGGGATCGAAAGTGCTATTTTTTTGAAGTTACAAGACCAAAAGCGAGAATCCCGTATTCAATGGGACCAAAAGTGGAAAGACCTTATGTTGTGGGATGAAAAATATTATTTCCCTTATTTTGTAATTGAACTTCTGTACTGACAATTCACTATTGCATCTACAAATCTAAACACTCTTGCACTTTATGGTTGACAGATATACTGTCAAAATCTCATTAAAACTAAAACAAATGAGATTGATGTATAATTTTCAGGAGGACTGTATAAAATTAAGTAGTTCATTTATTTTGTGTCGGGTGGAACATGTAGATGATATGGTGATGATCACTAGATGAAATATGAAATTTTGTTCATTACAAAAAATATTACGTTTTGTTATGGTATCTTACTCATGGTCAAAAGTAAAAACTGTGGCAAATCCTAATTAACCACAACTTCGAAAGTCGTTTCGACAATCGAGTCAAAAATATTAGCCATAGTTAAAACCATAACAAATATTGATTAATCTGGTCAAAATTTAAATTTTCACATTAATTTGTTTGATCGTGTAAGTCGTAACAATTTGTAATGTAGGGTATAATCCATTTTTTATATGGGTTTAAACTAAGTTTTCTATCTTCTAAAACTAAATTTATCTAAGATCCGTTTTCTTCAGTTCAAAGTATTAAAATCATTCTTAGTTTGTGCTCATGCTTATCAATATATTCGTCTTAGAGTGTCTGAAAGTGCAGTTGTGGTTTTATATGTATCATATATATTAAAATCCTAGGTTTTGTTGCCAACACCTACAGCTGCTTTATCTTTTTATTTAGCATAAATTACAGTGACACCCCTTGAGATTAGATTAAAATATACAAATATCTCTATTTTTGTTAAAATTACAGCCACACCCCCTGAGATTGTAATTGTATTACAACTACACCCCCTATTCAAAGGCAAAACTTACACTAATATCCCCCTGAAAAATATTTCACTAATACCCCTCAAGGGTGTAGCTGTAGTTATGCAAAAGACAAGGGATGTTTGTGTAATTGGATTTAACTTCAGGGGGTGTCAATGTAATTTACCCTTTTATTTATGGATGTTGGAATTGTAATGTCTATTATTTTTGTCAGCTTTGTATCATTTGTCTAGTTCATCAAATGGGATAATTACATTCACACCTCCTAACCTATAGTTTGTTTATACAAATACCCCTGCTTTTTGAATAATTACATATACACCCACTAGAATGTAAACAACATTTATACAATTATCACCCCTATTCTTTTAGAAAATTATACTTACACCACTCAAAAATATCGACATTATTACACAAACTACACATATTTTTTTGCTATCAAAGATGGTTTCTGCAAGAATGATTTGTGTAAATAAACTATAGGTGAAGGAGTGTAATTTATATCATTTGTCTTCGACCATCACACTACTTGGTCTTCTTATCAAAACGCTATTGGTAAAATGCTTATCAAATTCTGGTGCTGGATATTAATGATTTTCTGTGTTATCAGGGTATTTGTATGATGATAACCGTGTTGCAACAGGCTCAATTACCAAATATAAAGGCATGATGAGAATAAATTATATTTAATAACTAAATCGCAAATATATTTTAATTTTCATCTAATAACTTTTGTTGTCTTTTAGGTTGCGACGGTACTTTTATGTTGTGCATTCCTATATGACATTTTCTGGGTCTTCATATCCCCATTTCTATTCAATGACAGTGTTATGATTGCGGTAAGCTCTCACGTGATTTGTCACTTTCTCTATTCCTTTTAATGTAATAAACCTATCAATAACGTATAAATCTTCCTTCTAAGTGATTTTGCTAAGGTGTTTCCATTTTTTGGACGTAGCTGGTCTATATTGTTAGGCAAAATTACACTTTTGGTCCTGTAACTATAGGTCGTTAGCACTTTTGGCTTGTAACTTACTCCATTTACATATTTAGTCATTATTTTTTGACAAATTTAGTGTTGAATATATCACATTTGGTCTTTCTTTGACGAATTTAGTCCTATCTTGGCAATTTTGATCATATTCCCATTCGAGTAAATCTCATTTTTGGTCCTGTAACTATATATCGTCAGGACCAAATTTGTCAACACAGGACTAAATTTGCTAAAAAAAGACCAAACCTGATATGTGTTGTACTAAATTCGTCAGAAAAAGGACTAAATGTGCAAATAAAGTAAGTTACAGGACCAAAAGTGCTAATAACCTAAAGTTACAGGACTAAAAATGTAATTTTATCTAAATTTTAACAAACCTCCTTATTGAAATTAAAAATGTACAGCTTTAATATGTCGTCCTTTATCCTTGATGTTCTCTTTCTTTATATTTGACTCATTTATTAATTATATATATCGATCTTTTGGTATATTAATAGCATTCATCCAACTTCTTGGAAAAGCCTTCACTCACAGTAAAATCAAACAAGAAGAAAGTAATAGGCAGTTCCTTCTGGTAATGTTGGTGTTGAATATCATATGTGGCAGTAATTAGAAAAATGCCAGCCCCCAAAGTGAAGCATCTGCTCTTGTTTGTTTTAATTGATGCTTTTGAACAGCTTATGTGGAAAAATAGCTCTTATTAAGAAGGGAAGAAATGCAAGCAACCTCCTGTGATATTACAAATGTGCAAATTACCCTCTATGAAAAATAAAATAACAATTTACCTCTTTATGTTTTTTAAAGTGAATCAATTTACCTCCCCATATTTTTCAAAATGGAGCAATTTACTTCACTGTTTAGAGAGGTAAATTGCTTCATTTTAAAGAACACAGGAAGGTAAATTGCTATTTTTTTTTTTCATAGGGGAGTAATTTGCCCATTTACAATATCACAATGAGGTAAATTACATTAAACCCTATTAAGAAGGATAACTGTAGGCCACCCTCTCAGGTTACTTCGACGAATTACATAAACCTTCTCTCTTGTTATTTGTCCTAGCTAACAATCACATCTTTTCGGTAGTCAAATTAATGGAATTTAATACTTCATTACCAGTAAGTTTTGTATTTCTGTGACCCGATCCGAAAATATTGCAGTTTACCTCTTGTAAGATAATGAATATAACTTCTAGTCCCTGTTAATGTTATTTTATAATTTTCCAAATCGCTCAAAATGAATAAAATTAACCATAAGAACCCATGTAGTTAAGTTCAAACTATCATAATACTTTACACAAAGTATTTGTCATCAACAAAGATATCCAATTGACAGACTAATGGGCACATAATTTACTTTATGTCATAAGTTGTTTTAATAATGTCTTTGGTTAAAATATTTTTTTTTTGGTCCCGTAAGACTAAGACATTATTTGTTTTGGTACCACAACTTAGGTAGTTAGCTGTTTTAGTCCCATAAAACACGTTTTTTCTGTTTTTTTGGTTCCAAAAATATCATGTGCCTTGCACATGGGACATGACATTTTGGAAACAAAAAAACTGAAAAACGTGATATTTTTGGACAAAAAAAAACTGAAAAACGTGTTTTATGGAATTAAAACAGCCACATACCTAAGTTGTGATACCAAAACAAATAATGTCCTAATCTCTTACCGGACCAAAAAAACATTTCGCCTAATGTCTTCTCAAGTTAGAAACTGTGGAAAATGTGGTCCATAGGATGCAACATTAGAAGGTGCACTAGACTTGGCAATGTCTTTTCTTGAAAAAAATCCATACTCTGCAATTAGTTATAGCTTAATGTAGTGACTGTTTTGTTTTTCTCATCTCTTGTCATAAAAGCATGATTGTCAAGTTATTTTAATTTTGAATAATTGTACTTTATGTTTTCTTTATATAAGCAACAAATTAATTTATCACTTATGAGTTCCTATATGGAGGATAAAAGAAAAAACACATTAAAAATATGGGATAATTACATTTACACTCCCTAACCTATGGTCTATTTATACAAATCACCTCTACCTTTTAAATAAATACACATACACCCACTAGAAATGTAAGCATCATTTACACAAACCACCCCTATTTTTAGAAAATTACACTTACACTCGTCAAAAATATTAGCATTATTACACAAACTATCCATATTTTTTGACTATCAAGAGTGGTTTCTATAATTATGAAAAAGGTAAGAGTGACTTGTGTAAATAAACTATAGATTAGGGGTGTAAATATAATTATCCTTAAAAATATATAACGTACTTCCTTTCACATTATAGAACATTCAACTAGACCCTGTATGTGTAAAACTTTACCAACAGTAAACTTGCCTTTTTATTAGTTATGTCTTTCAAACACATTCCAACAGTTAGAGTAAGGCTTTTATAATTCTACCAAACTTTGTGTTTTCATTTCCAGTTTTTGAAACAGTAATTAAAGTAAAAATATATTTATTTATACGTATTTTTATTGAAAAAATATTGATTTGACACCTAGAGTTCAATACAAAACACAATCTCATTAACTAATAGAAATACATTCTCATTTTCGATAAAAACCTAAACAAAATTTCTCTGGTGGCACATTTCTCTGTTGATCTATGATTGCGACGTTATATACTTCGTAAGATCTCCTATCCTTAAGGCTTTATAAAGTCGGATAGCCATCACTCGAAGTGTGCATAGATATGCTTTTTTATTTTTTATTTTTTAAAGAATGCCATTCGAAGGTGGTGGGAATCTTTTTGGAGTCCCCGTCCCTTCTACCTAAAATCAGTCAGAAATAGGGTATACAGCGGGGAGAGCTACCTCCCTAATGAGATCTAAAAAGCAGTAAATGAGGAGTACTACTCCCTTATTGTATAAGAAAGTGAAATCATAAATAAGAACTATTACTCCCTTACAATATGAAAAGTTGAAAGTATAAACAAGAAGTACTACTCCTTTACAACAAAAAGTTGTATCCCTAAGACAAAAGTTAGTGACACTATAACGAAGTTGAAGCTTCATCGTGCCGAAATGAATGTGCCAGTTGAAACTGTATCCCATAGATATGCTGGCTTTCCTGTAAATCCACTATGCCTATAAGATAAGGTGAAAGCAATCTAAAGTGTTGTTGGGCCTTTTTAATAGGATGAGCTCATTTGATCTTATTACTAATTAAAGTAAAAAAAAAAAAGAAGCATAAGTCTCGTTTAAATTCTTGTCAGAGTTATTTTTTTCAGAATGAGTTTTTCCTCTGTCATTTAGGTTGCTAAAGGTGATAACAGTGGTGGAGAAGCAATCCCCATGCTTCTGAGAGTTCCTAAACTAGCTGATCCTTATGGTGGTTATAGCATGATTGGCTTCGGGGACATTATATTTCCTGGTTTGCTAGTTTGCTTTTCTTTCAGGTAGTCGCAATTTAATAACTAATATCTCTACCTCAAATGTTTTTTTGCATTTCATTAAAGGGTTTAATGCAATTTACCTTCTTCTAATATTGCAAATGAGCAAATTATTCTCTTATGAAAAAAACATAGCAATTTACGTCCCTGTGTTCTTTAAAATGGAGTAATTTACCTCTCTGTCTAGGGAGGTAAATTGATTCATTTTAAAAAACACATGGAGGTAAATTGCTATTTTATTTTTGGGTAAATTACATCCACCTTCCATGAGGTTTGACATAATTACAAATACCCCCCTGGAGATTTGTAATTTTTAACCAAAGGTTTGATAATGACCATTTTGCCCTTAAATTTTTTATTAAAATTGTAGAAAAATTAGTCGAGGCAAATTGCATTATTTCTCCTCTGTGTAAAAAAAACCTAAGAAACCTCTCACTGTGCACCGTAGTCCAAAAAATTTTAAGAATTAAATAAAAAATAATTCAGTACATAAGGGCATTTTGGTCAATTTACCCATAAAAATGGATTGAAATGAATTATTTGTTAGATGGTTACAAACCTAAGGGGGGTATTTATAATTTCTCAAAAAACGATTGGATATTTGTAATTATGTCAAATCTCAGAGAAGCTAGCTGTAATTTACCCTTTATTTTTCATAAGGAGGTAATTTGCATATATTTAATATCACAAAAGGTTGTTTGCATTTTTCCGCTTCATTAAATGATAATCCTATTAATACCCACAATAGTCTTTTGCCGTGGTTTACTTTTGCAATCTTTTTACAAATGAGATTGAATGTGACTGAGTGCTTTATTCTGTAAATACTTTTTGGTTTTTGATTGTTTTAGCTGACTGATGGAATCCTTTGATGGGTGTTTGTCTCAGATTTGACAAATTCTATGGCAAGGGGATACTGAATGGATATTTTCTTTGGTTGATGGTTGGTTATGGAGCTGGTAAGTCACTCTGCTGCATGGTTATTATGTCTCCATCAATATTGACTGGCTATATGTTTTCTGTCACAAGGAATTTGTACCTAGAGTGTCAATTTGGTCTTTTGATCCTTTAAATTTATAGGGGATAATTACATTTATACCCCCTAATATATGGTCTGTTTACACAATCACCCATGTCTTTTGAATAATTATACATACACCCACTAGAATGTAAGTATTATTTACACAAATCACCCTTATTTTTTTAGAAAATTACACTAACACTTCTCAAAAGTATCGATATTATTACACAAACTACTCCTATTTTTTGGCTATCAAGGATTATTTTTTTTGTAATTATGCAAAAAGCAGGGATAATTTATGTAGATAGATTATAGATTAGGGGTGTAAATATAATTATCCCAAATTATTTCTGTTCTTTTGCTTATGCTCATGCACTAGTTATTGTCCTCAGTGCCCGTGGAACTGTATCTAGTTCCAGTGGGATGATTGCAATGAACTGGAGTGTTGTAATCCAGTTCTTAAACTTGCCAATTTTCTTAATTATCTTGTAGTATGATATTAAAACCCAAGCGGGGAAATAATATTTTTCGTCCTGTAATTTAGGGCATTCCTACTTTTGATCTCATTGATTACGGAATTTTCACTTTTAGTCTCGTAACTTTTAAAAGATATAGCACTTTTGATCCCATTCCATCTTTTCATTAAATTTTTTAACGAAAAACACCATGTGCATAGCACGTAGCCATCAGGGCCTTTATATTTTCGGACTCATATGTTGTAGAATTCTCACTTTTGGTCCCATATGTTATAAAACCCAACAAGAAACCTGCACCTTCACTCTCCTTCGCCAAATTTCCTATATTTCGACATGGCTTAAGCTGCAGAGAAGATCGTACAGCTTAAAGTAGCTTACTAACGCCGGAAATTGCAGGGCTCGGCTTTACTTACTTAGGCATGTATATAATGGATGGGCACGGTCAGCCGGCTCTCCTCTACCTCGTCCCATGCACTCTGGGTAAGAAACTTATTACCACCATTTTGATAAAAATGTTCTCATCTTGCTTTCCGTAATTTCACGGGCAAAATGCTTTTTTGGTCCTGTGTTTTATGAAAAACGTGTTTTATTAGACTAAAACAGTCACCTACCTAAGTTATGGTACCAAAACAAATAATGCTCTAATTTTATGGGACCATAAAAACATTTACCCCGTAACTTCACCTTTACAAAATTATGTAATGGTGTAAACTTCAGGAATGTGTGTCCTGCTTGGTCTGATAAGGGGAGAGCTGTACAAACTGTGGAGCCACGGCGTTGACACAGGTGAATCAACAACTACGACTACAGAAGCTTGATGCATCAAGAAGACACAGAGTCTCCCATTTTGGGCCATCGATTTCTAGGCTTATAATTATTTTTTGTATTTATTAACTCCTATTAGTTACTTTTTATATTTTTTAACTCATACTAATTATTTTTCACACTATATTTACAATGTAATATACTTTCTGAAAATATCTTTGTAGTGGAATGTGAAAAAACTAGAAAAAATCAGATGAATTGAGATTACACATCAATATTTTTGTCTCTGCATTTATTATGTCTCTATCTGAGGGAAAAATGCAATTTGCTCCCCTGTGTTAGTCAAAATGTGCAAAAAACCCCCTGTGAAAAAAAAAGCAGCAATTTACCCCCCTGTGTTTTTAGAAATGGTGCAAAAAAACCCCTCACGCGAGCTCGTGTGTTTCACGCGCTTTTTTCGAAATTTTTTATTTTTTTTTAATTTCAATTATAAAATTAAATTTATAACTTTATCTTGAACCGTTCGATTTATTGAATCTACAGTCGAAATTTAACTAGTCAATCAACGGTGCAGATCTTATTTACTTTACATCAACGGTTAAAAATTTTAAATATATAAATTAAAATTTTAATTATATATATGTAATATATCTTTATATAATACAATTAAATATATATATATATATACAGTTAATTAGTATATATATATATATCTATAAAGATGTGTAGGGCGCGGCGGCTGAGGCGGCGGCGGCAGCGTCGATGGCAACCGCTGAGGGGGAGCGACGGGGAGAAGGGGGAGGCGATGGGGAGCGACGGGGGGCGGGGGGAGGCGGCGAGAGCGAAGGGGAAGGCGATGGGGAGCGACGGGGGAGGGGGAGGCGGCGAGACCGAGATAGATCTGGCGGAGGCGGGAGACGAGGCGTCGCCGGGAGACGAGGCGTCGCCGACGTTTGAGGGAGGGGGATACGACAACCGCTGAGGGGGAGGCGCGGTGCAGGGAAGGGGAGGCGCAGTGGAGGCGAGGCGGAGTTGCGGGCACGATGCGGCGGAGGGGGTGCGGGAACGAATTGGCGTGGTAGCAGATGGCCGGCGGCGACGGGGGAAGGCGTATGGCGGGCGGCGGGCGGCGGAGCAGAAAGATGAAGAAGAAAGGGGGAAAAATATTTTATTAATATATATATATCAATATACATAAATATATAATATATACTATATAAAAAATATATTAATATATATAATTGAATATTTATAGATAAATAATAATATAAAAATAATATTTTAATAGTGAAAATTAAGTAAAAATCGCGCAGTCAGCGCGTGCATCCCACCACAGCCTTTAGGGGGTTTTTTGCACCATTTCTAAAAACACAGGGGGGTAAATTGCTGCTTTTTTTTTCACAGGGGGTTTTTTGCACATTTTGACTAACACAGGGGAGCAAATTGCATTTTTCCCCTCTATCTGATGGTGTAAGATTTGGGAGGCTGTTGATCTAAGTACGGTGACTCGAAATGACGTCGCGAGGCAAAACAACTCTTAAAACTCTTCCAAAAGTAAGAAAAGTAAACTTGTATAAAAATGAATGAGATACCTTTACAAATGATTTCACCCCCTATTTATAGTAAATTACATGGGGTGAAAGTACAATATCATCCTTCAACCATTGTCAATCCAACGGCCTAGATTTAACTGCTAGGGGCACCTTGGTAATTTGGCATCACCCCACTACTTCTATAACTACCTAAGGCATAATGGTAAATAATTGAACACTTGAGGATATTTTAGTAATCCCAATTTCTAGCACTATCACTATCACTATGTTTACTATTATAAAATCACGAATGTATCCTTAATTTTTTTTGTATCCCCATAGTAATGTTATTCTAAATGGTAATGTTTTATTTTTATTTTGTATTAGGAATAATTACACTGTTCTCTCTTGAAGTTCAGTGTAATTACACGCAAACTCCCTTGTAATTCAAAAAATTACATCTATTATTCAAAACATTTGCTTCCATCTAACATTTAAATCCATTCGTTAGTCAAAATTCTCATAATTTGCTGATATCAGCTAAAAAAATTGAATGAAGATTTATGCATAACCCGGATTGACTTATTATTGATTTGTTGTAGGTTAAATAATTCTTTTCTAACCAAACTTCTCGTATACATCTTGACATGCTAGTGCATGTGAGTACGTATATACGTCTTGATAAGTCAATTGGGGGTAAATATAAATATTCATTCAGCTTTTTGGCCGATGCCAACAAATTTCATAAATTTTACTAATAGATGGATTTTATTTATTGGAGAAAACAAACATTAGAGATAATAGGTGATTTTCAAATACAAGAAAAGTTACGTGTAATTACACCAAACCTCAGGGGAGGATAATGTAATCCCTTTATATTTTTTCATCTTACTTATACTTCTAATAATTATATAATTGATTTACGTATAATAAATATTTCTATATGAAATATGTATTTGAAGAATAATTAAAATATTTCTATAGAACGTTTATGAAAAACATATCTATCCCTTTTTTTTGTTATTCTTAAATTATCCTTATTAGTTTTTTATTGAATAGTTAATTGTTTAATTCACTAAAAGAAATTTAACATTTAACCATGGCTAATTGCCATGGCTAAAAGCAAATAGCCATAGTGAATAATCATTCACCACGGTTATACAACGGTTATTGACCGTGGTATTTGCGAGTGTGGCTAAAACATTTGCCATGACTTTTAGCCATGGCAAAAACATTTGCTATGACTCATAACCATGGCAAAAAGAATTTTTATGGTGGATAATCTAGGTTTTTGCTATGATTTTATTTAACCATGATTAATAATAATTATTTACCATGGTTTTAGTCCATAGCTAATAAATTCGTAGTCAATAGTGAATTTTCTTCTAGTGATTATGTTAGTGTCTTCTTAATTAATCTATCAAATACCAAATAGAATAAAAAGTAATGAGACTGTTAAGTTTTCTCCCCTCCACTCTTTTTGATCATGCCTCAAATTTTTTCTTATACTAGAAAGCATGACGAGCGATGCACATGTGTAAATATATTTTTATAAGTAAATATATCATTCATGTTAAGTTCATGATATTATTCATATTTTTTTCATTAAAATATTAGTATTAATATAATTATATTTTCAAATAAATTGATAATAATTATTTAAATTGATAAGGAAACAATTCAATTCAATTTTTTATTTTGTAAATTTAATTGGTACTATTTAATAAAAAGATATTCCCCAAAATTATAATTTTGTATTTCGTATATTCACTAATGATTATTTTATTATTATGTATCAAACTAATTAATATGAAAATATAAAATAATTATATTCAAAAAATTAATATTAAAATAAAAATAATTGGTCAAAGCTCCTTATCTTGGATAGAAGAAATTCCAATTTAATAAAATATATTGATTAATTTTATTTTGTAGGTTTTATTATGCCTATTTTCTGTTGTTTAATTTTTTTTTATTTTTTGTTACATTTTGTATATGTGTGTTGTATGTTTTCTTTTACTACTATATTTGAATGTCGATTATTTTTAATTTATTGACACTATTACAAACTAATTATTTATTGACTATTCTTATAATAAAACTATAATCAAATTGGACCATAGTACGTACCATATTTGTATTGTAAGATCCTATAGTGTATGTTAATGATATTTTTAGTATCAACATTTTTATATTGTCAAAGCATTATTTACATGATTTATTAGCTTCTAAATTTTAAAATATTATTGTATAAAATTTTATTTTTCACCTTTATAAAAGAAACAATAGATGTAAAAGTAAAACATTCAGCATTATCTAATACTAAAAAAATCAAGTACTAAGAGATTCACTCAATAGTTGAATTTTCATAAGCAATTTCGATTTATTAATATTCTATTCATATATATTAATTTTTATTCTCTTTAGTACTCATGATTTTTAAACATTTAAATTATTTTTATAAATTTATTACTGAAAAAATATATTAATCTTATTTACTTATTTATTTATCATCTTTTTTTTTTTTAATTTCAACATAATTAACTTAGTTTTTATTTATTATTTTATTGTTCTAAGTTTATTCTCAAATTTATTAATTTTCTTAATATGAAAATGTAATTTACTAATGTGTTAGTATATAGTTTTTTAAAAAATTTAACTTTTAATTGTTATTGTGTTAATGTTTACTCCCATTTGACTTTTCTTATTTTCATTAGGGGAAATAGCATTTTTCAGTTCGTATCTTAAGTCCTTTCCATTATAATTTGGTCCAATAATTTTGGTATTCTCACTTTCGGTCCCATAAATATTAAAAAATAATAATTTTGGTTCCATAACACATTTCCTTCTGGATATTCAAAAGAAAATGTCATGTGGGCGTTAAGTGTATAATAACATAAGGGGACCAAATGTTACAACTTTATGCACCTTTTAAAGCATAACAATGGTTATATATGTCTCGTTAGGATCTACAATTATATTAGTTAATTTACTACACAATAAGATATTTTTTTAAATAAAATTATTTATTATATTACTATTTATACCCTTCTTCAATGTCAGTGTCTTGGAGGTGCAGGGAGAGGGGGATATGGTGTTTTTAGCCTATTAATATTGAAATAAAATCAATTAGTTAGCTATTTTTTAAATTTTCAATAACACTTCTAATTTAATGAGATTGATAATTTTTTTTATAATTAAATTTTGATACTTATTCGTTATTCCATTTTAGAAGAAATTTTATTTTAATAACATTGATCAATTTTATTCGTAAGTTTTATTGTGTCTCTTTGCTATTGTTTTGATTTTGCTGTATTATGTCTGTGTATGTAATATGTTTTCTTTTACTATATTTTGAATGTCGTTGATTTTTAATTTACTCTAAATGATTACAAACTAATTGTTTATTGAATATTATTATAAAAATATAATTTAATTGGACAATATTACCAATATTTTGAATTGTAAGATCCTAATGTTAATTATATTTCAGTATCAACTTTTAAATATTGTCAAAGTATTATTTACATGATTTATTACCTTCTAAATTTTGCAATATTATTGTATAAAATTTTATTTTCTGCATTTATATTGCAATTTTTTATTCTATATGTTTTTGTTTAACTTCTTAATCATATTTTCTATGCACCGATTCGTATAATCTATTTCTTATTCAATAATATATTATGTTACAATTTAATTTTTTTATGTCACAATTATTTTTGTAATACTTTTATTCTATTAATTAATATAATAAAGAAATAGATGTAAAAGTAAAGCATTCAAAATTATCTAATACTAAACAAAATCAAGTACTAAGATATTCACTCAATAGTTGAATTTTCACAAGCAATTTCAATTTAATAATATCAATCCATGTATCAATAATTCTAATTTGTAATTAAATTTTGATATTTATTCGTTATTATATATATATATTTAAGTTTAGATTAGTATTTTATGTATTATTCATGTGTAGTTTATTTTAAATTTTAATGTGTCATGGTAAATTAAAACTTTCTTAATATAATTAAGATTTCTTCTAGCAAAGTAATTGTGTTGAAATTTTATTTGGCATATTAATTTTTTTTAGTTGAATATGTTATTCATTCTCTAAATAGTTTAGAGCAATTAAAACTCTTAAATATTTTTTTTATAGAATTTTATTTTTTCAATAACTAATTTTATAATATAATTTTCTGTGAATGTTATTAAAATTTAATGCGTGACAGGTTTGTGTAATTGGGCTCATTCGTGATTCACGATTAGAAGCAAGTTATTAAAATTTAGTGTAATTGGATTCATTCATGAATCACGATTTAGGTTTTTTTTTTTCCTAATTTATATGGAGGAGGTTTAGAATATTTAGAATTTTAAATTGTTAAAAATTCAAGAATTTATAATATAATAATTGATAAAATTTAAATAAGGGTATATTTGTCTTTTCACAATAGGGAACAAACAACTTGAGTATTCACACATTTATATAGAGTATAGATATAGATTATATAGAGTATACACTACAAAAAAATGCGGTAACAGGAACGGTAAGGCTCGACTGTTCCTGTTACTGTTCCACGTAGGAACGGTCATAGGAACTGTTGTGGAACGGTAAACCGTTGATGACGTTAGGGTCGGTGTAATAGAAACACAAATTAATAGGAACGGCGGGACCGTTCCTATTAGAGTGCCAACAGTCGAGTGCCAATTTGTACACCTAAGACCGTTCCTAAAGGGGACCATATATATTTTGGACCTCAATTTGGAACACATGTGTGAGATTTGGAACGGTTGGAGGACCGGGAAAGCGTACCGTTAATGACTGTGTTCCAAAGACCGTGTGAATTTTGGACCGGTAGGGCCACCGTTCCAACATGTAGTCCTACAAGAGACCCTTTTACGCCATGAAAAAAAATGTGATGCAATTACCGTTCCAAATTACGGGTATAAAGTAAGTGAATCTGTGTTACAAGGACCGGTCCAAAATGTAATCTAAGTAGGAACGGTAAGGATTTGTTGTGCCTGCTACCGTTCCTAATATGCTTTAACGGCTATATTACAACGGTAACTTTACCGTTCCTGATACCTTTCCTGAGACCGTTCCTTAAGCTGAAACAACGGCTATATTTTAACGGCTAGTTTTGTGTCCCAAATAGTACTCCAATGACCGTTCCAATGTTTGGTATATATATGTACCCCTTCTTTGTCATTGTTCTTATACTTACTCTCCGACTCATTTTGTATTTGTAACTCCCTCCCTTGATTCTTTATACGAAAAATCGAACATATCATTTACCGAGCGCGGATTTTGCATTGATATCGATAGGTGTTTTGCTTAGGTAAGTATGCAAAATTCTGTTATTTTTGCATATATATATAATTTACTCTCGTCATTTAATTGTTGTTGTGAATTATACGTAGGACCAATCATGTTAAGACAGTTGAGGAAATGGATGTATGATCGAGACGTCCTGGGTGTGACGCTGGAGTTTGAGGATGGTGTTACAATATTTTTAGAATGGGCCCAATCTCAGCGTGCATATATGGACGGGCATAAGATTAAGTGTCCCTGCCGGAAGTGCAAAAACGAACGGTTCAAAACACCAAACGAGGTAAATTTTGATTTGTGTATGAAAGGGTTTATGCCAGAATATTACAATTGGACTTCGCATGGTGAGGAGAGGGTGCAGGAATACTTTGAAGCAATGACAGCGCCCCCTGTGCAGCATCAGCAAACGCCACCCGTTCAGGAGGAGGGTAGTTCGCATTGGGGTGATGCGGCTCAGATGGATTGGGCGCAGAGGATGGTATTCGATGCCGCCGGGCCGTCATTCTGGTCTTCGTACAACCAGGAGGGACCGACTGATGATGGTACTCGGTATTGTCCATCTGACGTGGGTCCTAGTTCATATTACGATTCGGGGCCCTATAATTATGTGTCTGGCTTGTCAGACCGCTTTTTTTTGATGTAGTTCATGCTGCGGACCAACCTTTGTGGAATGGCTGCACCACCTCTCAGTTGTCGTCAATTGCCTCTTTGGTGAATATCAAGGCCGAAGGGGGTTTTTTCCGAGCATACATATGATCGTATATGCCAGTGGGCTGATACTGTAATGCCCCGCGATCACACTTTCCCCGCTGATTATTACAATACGAAGAAATTGATAAGAGAATTGGGTTTACCAGTTCAGAAGATTGATGCTTGCAAAAACGGTTGCATGTTGTACTGGAAGGATGATATTGATTTGGAATATTGCAAGTTCTGTGGAGACGCTAGGTACAAGCCCACCAGGGACAGAAATCCTAAACGCAAGAAGTCCCCGTATGCAATTCTTAGGTATCTACCGATTACCCCTCGGCTGCAGAGGTTGTATGCGTCGGAGGTCACAGCAGAGCATATGACTTGGCATGCGAGCCATCAGACAGAGGAAGGATCCATGTGTCATCCGTCGGATGCAAAGGCTTGGAAGCATTTTGATCGGACGTAACCTGATTTTGCAGCTGAACCGAGGAATGTTAGACTTGGGTTGTGCACGGATGGGTTTGCACCGCACGGTCAGTATGGTAAAACTTACTCATGTTGGCCCGTGATACTTACACCGTACAATCTCCCACGGGAATGTGCATGAAGTCTGAGTATATGTTCCTAACGATGGTGATCCCTGGCCCATCGAATCCCAAACGTCTTATCGATGTCTACTTGGAGCCGTTGATCGAGGAGTTGCAGAATTTATGGCATGTGGGTGTATGTACGCACGATACTGCGACAAACCAGGCATTCATGATGCATGCCGCATTGATATGGACAGTGAACGACCTTCCTGCTTATGGTATGGCGTCTGGATGGAGTACCGCCGGTGTTATGGGGTGTCCAGTTTGTATGGAGGACACACGGGCATTCTATTTACAGCACGGTCGGAAGGCATGCTATTTTGACTGCCACAGGCAATTCCTACCACCGAGTCATTCCTGAATGAACTGTTCGAGCAACACAATTCGGAGGACCCGATAATTGATCAACTAGTGGTGACACAATTCAAGGATTAGTTCAAGGCTCGTGTAAGTATCATCGATTTGTTGTAATTACCGCGATATGCTCATGAATTTGTAATCAATTATTTGAATTGCTATATATATCATTAATTGCAGGTGAAACCCGAATTGAATCACACAAATGAGGATTTGTTGAAATTGCATTATTGGGGGCCAAGAGCAGAAGTCACGACATACCCATCTTACTTCGTCAATGGCTTCAATTTCCACACTGAACGTCACAATGTCGGGAAGTCAACAATGAATTGTGGTATTTGTGTAAAAGCTCATCATATACAGACACGGATTCTGACTTCTATGGAATTTTGAAAGAGATAATTCAGTTAGATTACCCACTAATTCCGAACATGCACATTGTGCTGTTTAATTGTCGTTGGGTCGATCCGGTTAGAGGCATGAAGATACACCCTCGTTATCACGTCGTTGATGTCAACTTCAAAAAGCTCTACCAAAAGAATGAACCATTCATACTGGCATAACAAGCAGTACAAGTATACTATGCGGATTACCCGAGCATGAAGAAAGACAAAGTCGACTGGAAAACTGTTTGCAAAATCAAGGCTCGAAGAGTTATCGATGACTCGCGATGGACCGAGGTCGCCTATTAGATGGATGAAGTCGTACCTAATCCAGATGTTGTAATAGATAACCAAACATTTGAACTGCATGACCCAACGGGAATACAATTGGTCGTTGATCATGGAGCAGGGCCATCGCGCTCGCCAGACACTGAATCCGAAGATGAAGATGAAGATAGCTTTTGACGAGGTTGAGTCCGATGAAGAGACTTTTTGAATTTTCCAATTCAAAAATTTCTGTAATTTTTTATCATATGTTATTATTAAAATTGTATTTGATAGATGTATTTTGAATCGACTCAACGGTCAAATTTAATAGGACCATTATTTGAGGTACAATATTTCAAATATATAACCACCGTTCCTATTTGAGGCACAATATTTCAAATATGGCGGCTAATTAAAAAAAATGAGGAAATTTGAATTAGGAATGGTCTAATTATATGTTCACCATTCCTAGCTGAGGTACAATATTTCAAATTATGGCGGCTAATCCAAAAAAAATGAGGGAAATTTGAATTAGGAACGGTACCAATACATAAACGACCGTTCCTATTTGAGGTACAATATTTTAAATTTGGCGGCTAATTAAAAAAAATGAGGGAAATTTGAATTAGGAACGGTAGGTGAAAATGCATGTAATTTCTGTAATATTTCTGAAATTTTTGAAATATTTCGAAAATTTATGAAATTTCTGTAATTTCTACAATATGTTGTAATTTCTGTAATATTGTTGTAATTTCTGCAACATGTTGTAATATTTCTGTAATTATGTTGTAATTTATGTTGTAATTTTTGTTATATTCTGTAATTTCTGTAATTTATGTTGTAATATTTCTGTAATTTGTGTTGTAATATTCTGTAATTTCTGTAATTTATATTGTAATCACTGATATGATGTTGTAATTTTCTGGAAATTTCTGTAAATTTTCTGTAAATATATGCTATTATTTCTTTAATTTGATGGAATATATGTAAATAACAACTTAGGAATATAGGATATTATTTCTGTAATTTGGGTATATTTTTGTAAATCTGAAAAATCGAAAAATATGAAAATTTGGAAATTTTTAAAAATCTGAATTTTTATAAATCTGGAAATTTGAATATTTTAAAAATTTGAATTTTCTGGAAATTTGAACATTTTAAAAATCTGGCATTTTATTTTTTTAATAATCTGGAAATTTAAAATATTTAAAATTTAGAATTTTTAAAATATTACAAATCTGGAATTTAATTTTTTTAAAAAATCTGGAATTTTTAATATATTAAAAATCTGGAAATTCAAAATATTTCAAATCTGGCACTTTGGTCTTTTTAATAATCTGGAAATTTACAATATTTAAAACTTGGAATTTTTAAAAGAATACAAATCTGGAATTTAATTTTTTTAAAAAATCTGGAATTTTTAATAATTTCAAAATCTGGAATTGTTAATTTTTTCAAAATTTGGATTTTCTATTTTTTTCAAAATCGAGAATTTTTATTTTTTAAAATCTGGAAATTTAAAATATTAAAAATCTGGAATTTTATTTTTTCAAAATCTGGATTTTTTATTTTTTTTAAAATCTGGAATTTTGAATTTTTTAAAAATCTGAAATTTTTAATTTTTTAAAAATCTGGAATTTTATTTTTATAATAATCTGGAAATTTTAATTTTTCAATAAATTCAATAATTAAAAATATGATAATTTGAAGGAATTAGTGCAATTTTAGGGTAAAATTATGCTATTTAGTATAAATATGTACAGTTGTAGAATTTATTTGCACATATATTAAATACATTAGAAAATCTTCATTATTGAAATAAATTGATACTTATGTGTTTTTTTTAGATAATGTCTGGTCGGGATTTTCCACCCCGAGGAGGTGGCCGTGGCCGTGGTCGTGGTCGTGGCCGCGGTCGCGGCGAACCGGCTATACCGCCTCCCGGTGTTGATTCCTAGGATGGGGAAGCAGTTTTTTGACCACCATCACCACCGGCAGAGCAGGCACCCGCACCACCTGCGCCGGATCAGGAGCCCGGTGCGTCTACTGCTGCACCGGATCAGGAGCCCGGACCATCCACTACCGCAGCGGCGGTCGATCCGGCCCGTCCATGGGCTGCCCCACCACCCCCACCCCCACCGGCCCCACCACCATCCGCGCGCCAGTACATCACACTCGCTGATGCGAGGTACAATTTATGTTTTTAATTTTTTTTGTAATTTAAATTAATATTTTTATGTTTGTACTAATTATTTTATAATTTCAGTGCTGATCGGAAGATCCACGAGCGCATGTACACGACCGTGCGAGGACACTATCCCCACCCTTGGGGCTGTTTGCGCCAGGTGCCGCTAGAGCACCAGCATTTTTGGTTCGAGAGCTTGAAGGTAACATGAATTAATTTTTTTTTAAATATTTTAACAATCTAAGTTAAATAATAATTTAATATATTTTTTTTAATATAGATGACGTACTGGTGGGACGCCGACGACGAGTCGATGTTCAAGATCTTCCATGTCTGGGTGGAGAAGTTCTTGAGGAAGAAGTTCGTCCTCGCCAGACAGTCGCTGCAGAAGCCTCTATGGCTGGCGAACGAGGTGTGGCGGCAGCTCCTCCTGTACTGGGCTTCCCCGGAGTTCCAGAAGGAGTGCGAGAAGAACAAGGCGAACCGGAACGCCAACCCAGCCGCATCCACTGTGTACCGCGGGGGATCTGTCTCCGTCGGTATGCACAAGCGAAAAATGGTAAGATATCTAATGTTATTTCAATTATTTATTACTATTTAATTTAAATTGTAATAACTGTTTCCCATTGATGTTGTACAGGAGGAGTAGCTCGGCCGGCCAATGAAGCAGATGGAGTTATTCTCCAGATGCTACAAGAAGAAGACGACGGCGGCTGGAGCGGGTCGAGGGCAGCGGAGGTGGCAGTAAGTTTTAATTAATATTTTCTACAGTATTTTTTTTTAAATATTTTTAAATTTTCTAATTCATTGTAATTATTTTTGCAGGAGATATTCCAGAAGATGATGGAGGATCATCAGTCTCAGGCCCCTGAGGATCCTGCTTCCGAATCAGAGGCCTCAGTGGCGCAGCAGACCGAGCAGCAGATGTGGCTGAGTTGCATCGGGGGCAAGAACAAGGGCCGAGTATTTGGTCTTGATTCTGAGGCCCTGTCGCTCAGCTAGGCCGTTACCTCGCCATCGCCACCGCCAGCGCCCGCGCCTCCGTCAAACATGGAGGGTCGGTTGGCCCGCCTCGAGGAGATGATGGCGGACCTGATGTGCATGGTCAAGGACATGCAGACCAGTCGCTCCAGCGCCGGCCCGTCACGGCCTCCTAGAAACCCCACCATGCCAGACATTGACGAGTCCGATGGGGACGAATAGTACATTATGTTTTTTTTTTTTGTAATCAAATCGGATAATTTTCGTATTTAATATAATTTTTTTTAAATTATGCATTTTTTCATATTTAAATATTATTTATATAATCAAAATATTATTATTAATTTAAATGATAAAAACTATTAATTAAAAACAAATCATTAATTAGGAACAGTACTTTAGACGCAACATATTCGCACTGTACCGTTCCTATTTTTGACTTTTTAAAAAGACTCACCGTTCCCACGGCCGATGCAAAAACCATTCCCATTATACATGTTAACCGTTCCTAAATACCGTACCTACCATGCCTAATTCTATTCCAAAATCAATCATTTCGTGGTAAACCTTTCGTTCTAAAGACAATACCAAACACCGGTCCAAAACTTTATTCCAAAGGTTGAGTGCAAAGACCGTTCCCACGTGTCGCGACAAAATGTATTCCAGCTACCGATCCTAATCTCTACAACGTACCGTTCCTACATGTATTCCAGACCCCATGCCAAATTCTATCTACAACAGAAACGGACTGTTCCAAATAGAGTTCTAACCACCGTTCCTAAAACCGAGATTTGTTTTCGACATTACCGTTCCTAATGTTTATAAGGTGTTCCAAATGCAATAAGATCAAATTTATACGTATAAAGGTAAGTAGGAACGGTAGAACATAGTAGTGCCAACCACCGTTCCCAAATAGGAACGGTAACTTGGTTCCCGTTCCTAATAATTAGGATCGCCGATGGCCTCCCGTTCCTCAACCGTTCCTAATACCAGTCCAAAATGTTAAAATGAAGTACGTACCGTTCCAAATATTAAAAAAACCGTTCCTGTTACCGTCCCAATCAGCGCTTTTTTTTTTTGTAGTGATAGATTTATATAGAGTATAGATAGTCGTTGTATAAATGATTTTTTTTTATGTACTATAACTGTAAATTGTCTTGATTCTGAAATTGCAATTTTTAATCATTCACTTTCATGTTTAAACATTATATTTTTCCTTCATACTTAAGTTTAAAATTTAATTCTATTTTTACTTACTTTTATACTGTGTGTAAGGAAAAGAAAAAGAAGTTAAAGTCATATGCTTAACTATTATATAGGAATAACTTCATTGCAATTTATTTTACATATGCAAGTTGATTTTCATTCAAAATTAATAATATAAGCTTTGTTCTAGTTTGTATACTATTTATCAGAAAAATAATATTTCAGGAAATAATTCACCTCATATTGATGCTTCTAGCCCATAAACTTTTTATTATGTTGGTACTCTTTCGCAGGATCAAGAAGGTATGCATTTATTAAAGTTAGAAACTCAATATTAATTTCACACTTAAAGGCAAATGGAAATTGTTGACATTATTTCTTTTACAACGTAAATTACTGTTTTATTTCATCCAATAGTACTTTTAATTTTTTTAAGACATTATATACGTTGATAAATTGTTATTATGTAAAGAGTATGTTTAGTTAATTATAGTTTTTTTTCGCCTTGAAATAGAATATCATGCACCATTTATTTTGTATTCTCCTTTTAATCATATATATATATATATATATATATTTGCTGAATGAAATAAATGATTCAGAAAGACTTCATAAATTGAACCAACTAGCGTTAACAATATGTTAGTTGAATCTCTCATACAAGAAATTAATTCAAGCAGTTTCCTAAACTAATACTTAATTACTTGAATTACTTTGTTCTCATATTTTTCTTTTGTTCCCTTTTTTTTTTTCCGACAAGATTTACATTGCTCCAGACCAATAAAACTATTGGTTATTATGAATTACGAACATTGAATTAGTATTAAAGATGAATTTTTATGAATTTTTTATTTAGTACATATATTCAATTGTATATATTTCTTTGTTCCCAAAAAATCTTTAAAACAAAGATTAAGTTATATGATTAATTATTATATATGAAATATATTATTCAATATTTACTTTAATTTTTAATCATTTATCGCGTTAATTATTTTCAATTGATAACACATATCATGAAGAAATTCCCTCCCAGATGACATTTCCTTTTGCGAATGATGTCCTTTCGAAAGTATAGGACGGTGTGAACTAATGCAAGTTAGAAGATTTGCAATCCATATTTTGATATTTCATATCTATCAGTTATCAACAATACAAAAAAAAGTGTGTGGATCATGCAGTGAGGAGCGTGAATGCGGAAGTGCGATTTAAAATAAATTATGAAATTTAAAATATGTTCATACATAAATGTAAATAACACGTTCAAGGGCTGTTCCCTTGAACCTCCCGAGCATTCGGTGTATCTCATAACTAAAATAAAAGCATGCAAATCATGGAGGCCACAGGGTATAGGAACGAAAACACCAAAACGAAATAACCTACCCGGTTGTAGTTTTGTCTTCAAACCGCTACTCGCGTTGTTTCCCATTTTGCACCAAGATCTCGAATATGAGACTCTCTAAATCGTACACGCAATCCACCCACGTATCTTGATCCTCGTGCTAGTGAAAAACCAAGTGTATGTATTTAGAGAGGATGGATCGACCAAACATTATGAATTAACGTGATCCATCCTCCTTAGGTTCAATTGTATGAAACAAAGAACCAAAAGACTTGTGTGGGAAAGGCGGGTGGACGAGCAAGAGAGAGAGCCGAGGGTAATGTGTGTGCGTGTGTGTTTCTTGATTTTCATCATCCTTCTAAAGTTTTAACCTAGGAGTATGTATAGAGGAGGAATCCTATTCCTTTTCAAACCCCAACTTTAGAAGCTTGGTTTGACTAGGATTTTGACCTAGTCAAACTAGGCTTAGATTAATCGAATCAATCTTGACCATTGATCTCTCCTCTTTAATCTCAACCATCCATTTATTTTATTTTAAATCCCATTTAAATAATCCATGGGGCTTTTAAATAAATAAAATAAATAATAATATTTATTTTAAGCCCACTTAATTTATTCTAATAATTCTAATTTATTTATTTAGTTAATTCCTCTTAATCCAATTAAAGGAATCAATATCCCAAGAAAAAGAGAACCGACTAAATTCAATTTAAATCGTTCAACCTCTCTAAATTAATTCCAAATTAAATACCTTTGATGCGTGCAGATTATGTATGAGTCTTTAGGTTCACTCTCAGCTAGACTTGGCCGAATTCCCAACCATCCTATGACAGGAATTCGTCTGTCACCATGGGTGGCCGTCTAGCAACGGTCCATGGCACTAAAGACTAGGTGAATGTTTATGATGTGAACATTTAGGCTCTTTAGCATGTCTATCCTTCCACCTACAATCTCACTGCTTAGAGCCTAGGGCATGGAAATATAGGTACCCATTTTCGATCTAAGCCTTGCCTCGTCAGTTATTGTGGCCACAGATTTATCAGGGACGAGTCTTAGAGTAAAGTGAGATATCACCGTCCGCCTTCTGACAGGAGATGGATCCTCTCTTGGGACCTACTGTCACACTACACATCTTGACTGCACTAGATAGGGCTTATGACTACCGAGTGACTACGACTTGGCAGCCTCTCGCCATACCTAAGATACAGGCACGGTGTGCAGGTGATCTCAGTAATCCCTCAAGTCTAAGGATCAACTTGTATTGTTGGAACCGGGAATACAAGTCATACCTGACTGACCCTACTCAAGGTCTTCCATATGATGGTTCCCACGAGTCACCTCAGTCAGCAGCCACCTAGCTGGCTGACTCACTAACACTGCATGGATGAGCCTCGTCACTTGTCGATGCAACGCGAGTGCAGATACTTAGTGCAAGTCTTAGATGGATTCTCGATACTTAGTGCAAGTCTTAGATGGATTCTCGAGAGAGAGAGAGAGAGAGAGAGAGAGAGAGAGAGAGAGAGAGAGAGAGAAATGAAAATTAAATGCCATCTGACACAATATTTAAGAAAGCGTATATTTTCATGGAAAAATGGGGGCACACAAGAAAATTTGGATGCTCATACAAGGGGCAAATTCGGCAAGAAAAATTAGTGTGGATGACCGTGGGTCCCGCATATTTCTAATATGTGCCATTGAACTGAGATTAGAATACGGGGTTTTGTGGGGGACAATAGCGGATCTGATGCATTTATACCGGACCAACTATATTGATAGTAAATACCTGGCAAGACCGTATTAGCCCAAATATCTGGGCTAATGCGACGGGATAAACACGACCTAACTTAGTGCTAACAGTACCATTTGTTTAATGTTATGATAGGATTTTATCCTATTCATTAAAAACTTCTATTTCATTTAAAATTTGTGATTGATATCAATTCATATTAAGTATCTACAATAATTATTTTCAAATAAAATCAAAATATAAAAAAGTACAAATATTCATAATTGTTGTTTGTTTACATTATTATTATTATTATTATTATTATTATTATTATTTTATTAGTTCATTCTAATTTAAATTAAGAAGAAACAAATACAAAATATTTTATTCAAATCAACCCAAAAGAAAATATCTTCATTTAGGAAAGTCAAACATAAATAGCAAAAAATTATTTAAATCATATTATTGTTAGAATTGGTGACCAGAAAGCCAATTGGATTGGCGGTGTTGAGTACTATTTAGCTTTCTTTATTAAAGTAATATTGACTTGATGAATATAGTAAGTATTCATCCCTGACACTATATGTTTGTTGTGCTTACTGATTACGTTAAATGGCATTTTAACATCAGAACAAATGCCAACAGATTAATTGCACAACCTATGTAGTTGCGCTGCACATTGGATGACAGCTATGAAACCAACTTCTGAGGATTGGTCTGAAACGTTCCAAGTCGAGGACCTTGAGACAGGGCATTGAGAGTCCTATAGAGACTTGCACTATGGATTGCATTCAATGGATGAGTGTCATATTTCATTGGCGACAGACATTGGACGTCTATGCAATATTAGTGGGTTAGGTGACAAGAGTGTCAGCTGACTGAACTGACTCGCGAGAATCGTCATATGGAAGCCTTGGAGGCTTGGTCGGTATGACTGGAATTCCCAGCTTCGATAGTACGAGATTAGTCCCCGGACTTGAGGAATCATAGCAGTCACATGCATTTGATGGCCGTATCTAGGATCTAGAAAGAGATGTCCGTACCTGGGATACGTTCATTATAAGCCTTATCTATTGCAATCAGAATATATATTGAGGATGGTGGATTCCAAGATAGGATCCGTCACTTGTCAGTATGTGACAATCAAGTCTCCTATGCGGTCTAAGACAGTTTAAACTCTTTGAGTTTGTGGTCACAGCGATTGGTCGAGTAGAGAATGATTTCCCACATCGATCAATAGAACAAATGTGTCTCGAGTAATTGAACATAGTTGTGTAGTCCAGGATGAAAACCGACTCCCAATTCCATGCCCTAGACTTAGACCGGGAGACGGATGATGGAAGGACCATACTCGTATGGAATTCGGGAACCTAAATATTCATGCCAACATTCACCTAGTCTCTGGTGCCATGGACCGTTGCTAGACGGCCACCCATGGTGACGGGCGTTTTCCGATCAATTGTTAATTGGAAAACAATTAATTAAATTTGATTTAATTGATCAATTGTGTTGGACATAAGCCTAAGTCTAGCTGAGGGTGAACCTAAAGAGTCACACATAAGTCACCATGGAATCGGTAGAATTAATTTGGAATTCATCTTAGAAGAAACGAGTTGATATAATTGGATTAGATTAATTTAAGGAGAAAATAAATGATTGGATCATTTATTGAGAATTCCATTTGATGGATGGTCCAAGAATTAATTAATTGGATTAGTTGATTCTTAGGCTTAGAACCTTTAAATTAATTGAATTAATTTATCGGGTTTGGATTAATTAAATGATTGTATCAATTAATTAGAGTTTGGACTTATGTTTATTTAATTGGATTAAATAAACTTATGGGCTTCAACTGGATTAATTAATTCCCAATGAACTTTGTTTGGACTTAATTTAACTAGATTAAATAAAAGTCCAAGACTAGTAGCCTAATCCATAGAAAAATGCAATTTATAGCAAGTGAAGCAGGAATTAAAATTCTTCACATATGAGGCACATATGACTAGCCATTATGTGGTTTGGTGGGTGGTTTATTTGCTATATTGGTGTATGGTTATGTACATGGTGTGGGTGTGTATATAGGTTGATTTGGAAGTTAACAAAAGAAGTTGAATTTTGAATTCAACAATTCTACATACACAAAACTAGTCACATAATTTATACAAATGGTCTTGCACAAAATTTTCCATCAAATAACTCTCCAAAATCTCTGAAAAAACTCTCATTTTTGTGTTCATTTCTTTTTGAAAGGTTTGAAAAAAAAAACATTCCAAAAGTACTAATCAATAGTGTTCATTTGGAGTTGTTTGTTTTTTCTTTTCTCTACTTCTATCTAGCAATAGATCAGAGGATATATATTTCATAGTGTGGTGTGGACAAATTAGAGGGATTCTAATTTGGATCCTCAAGTGAACGAAAGGAGAAATAAAAATGAAAATGGAACTACGCTAGTACCGGTTCTATGTGTAGTAAACAAAAAGGATGGTTTCTATTTATATTATATGTATCTTTTTGTTTACTTCCTTTAGCCACATGTCAAGAATTATTCTTCTCTTTAATATATGGTTTGACATACACTGAACGCCTGGGAACTTCAAAGGGAACATCCCTTTGAATTCATTCAAAATTATGCCTCAAATTTACGTTTCTACGCTTCTGTTGCGTTCCCGGCCGTACTCGATTTTTTCAGTGGTATCAGAGTTTGGTTCAGTGTTGTGGCTATAGGATTAACATATTATTATGTGTATAGCATGTAGAACGTGTTTAAAATTATTTTGGAAAGCAAGTTTACGGTTTTTTATATCATGATTATATGTATGAAAATATGTGTTAATTTTGCTTTTGAAATTATGGATATCCATACATTTTTTAGAATTGGATATTCTATAAACTCATGATTATGGTTCAGTTTTTAATAGCAAAAATTTAAGAAAAAAATTGTGAAAAATGGTGCCGCCCGCCCGGCAGGGGCAGCACGCCTACACGCGGGCATGGACGACAAGCACGCGTGGGCCTTTTATTAATATGGTATTTTCTGCATTTTAATTATGTTTGATGATTTTAGATATTGGATATCTATTGATAAATGAATGGAATGTATTTATATGGTGGTATGTTTATATTTGATATAAATGTGTTTTTGTTGTTGTTTATTTGATAAACAATAAGGATGATCACTACGCCCTTTTATGGTTTAATTTATTGTTGGGTGAGGCCTGCGTGCCTCTTTATTTCTCTCTATCGTTTTTAGCACATTGTAATAATAAGACTTTCTTCCTCTTTTTTAATGTACTCCCCCGACTTATGATTGGGGTTTCTTTTAAGTTGTAATGAGAGTAGATTAGATAGTGAAGCTTTATTTTATTAAATGTAAGCTTCCATAGAGATGAAGGCCCAAAAGAGGTCCGTTGGATGGAGTACGGGACGGAAGGCCCAAGAAGAACAAAGAAGGATTTACAAGGCTCCATTAGAATGATAATGGGATGTAAAAAATGTAATAGTGTAGGCCTACCCTAGATTGACCATAGATCCACAGTGGGCTCAGTGGATCACTTAGGAATGGGCTTGTGATCAACCTAATAAGGGCGTGCTAGGCTTCTTTTGCATGTGCTTAGTTTTAATGCTTTGATGTATGGTGTATTTGGAATGAATTTTTTTTTACATTAAATTTATAAAACTTGAGCATGCAAAATACTAATAATGATGAGGTCTCGGTCTTTATATATATTATTAACTCTCACTTAGATGGTCCAAGTAAATATTACGCCCAAAATGGAATTAAAAATCAAATGGTTTTATTATTCCAAGCCTTCCATCCATAAAAATGTAGTGAGGAAGCTACTTTCACCCATTCGTGGTCTCACGAGTCATGGCACGTTTGGAATGGAAGAAAGCTACACTATTATTGTGAACGATGGAATATGCTCTCTATCTCGCGAGTCGTGGGGGACAATAGTTAAGATATTAATTTGGTTAATGGGTTGAGCATAACGCTAAGTAACTTGATTGGCTTGGAGCCCTTGGGATTATGTGAAGAGGTTAGGCAAAATATTTTGGGGATGTCATTGGATGAGAATGGTATAGGTTACCTCCCACAAATCATTTTTTCATGTGAATTGTAAAAGTGGGGCATGGATAATTGCGTTTGTGGACTCCAAGCCCACTAGGAAATAGTTTTCCGAAAATCCCACTTGAGAGTGGTGGGCTTTTTGAAGAAATAGTGGGAGGGGTTAATGACTAAAGACCAAAGTCTTGACTTGAATTCGATATTATTATAATCTACTAAATTTCTGCTTTACATTTTGAATGTAGATGTCTAAAAATCCACTTGCTGTAATTCTTGAGACAAACAAGTTTGATGGAACAAACTATAATGATTAGCTGCGAAATATGAGGATTGTCCTCGATTTTGAAGACTAGGCTTACGTTCTGGATAAGCCACTTCCTCGGGTCTTGCCGGAGGGGTCCTTGTCACAACAGCATTTGACGTTTAATGAATGGCAGGAGGACAACCGCAAGGTCCGCATCATCATACTGGCATCCATGACTAATGACACCTAGAAATAGTATGATCGGCTGGATGATGTCAGTTCGGTAATGCTCCGCATGAAAGATGTTTATGCAGTATCAGACCGGCATATTAGATATGCTGCGACGAAGGCATTTTTCGGAGCTAAGATGACAGAAGGGTCGTCTGTACACCAACATGGAGTGATGATGCTATCCCTAGTGGAGAAGCTCAAAGACCTCTGAGCTGATCTTGTAAAAGAGACGTACATCGACGTGATCCTTCAGTATCTTCCTCCATCTTTTCACCCGTTTATCATGAACTATAACATGAATGGGCTTGAAAATGACCTTCATGAGTTGATAAACATGTTGGTCCAATACGAGGCAACGATTGAAAATTCTGCGCCATATGTATTTGTGGGGGAGGCTTCAACCACAAGAGCGAAAGGTAAAGGGGCCGGACGTTGGAGGAGGAAGATGGGTAAGACAGAATTAGCCGCTGCAAGCGCTCAAAGCGCTCCTGTTGCCATTCTGGGCATGGGCAAAGGAAAGAGGAAGGCGGATCAACAGTCACTGATTGCGAAAGATGTTTGCATATATTGCCGTGAAAAGGGCATTTGAAGAGGGAGTGTCCTAAACTCCTCTCCAACCAAGGTACATTTGATTTGAGCTTTAACATGATTACTATTCTGCTTCTTGGGTATTGGATACCAACTATAGAGCTCATATCTGCAAATGGTTTACAGGTGATGGAAAAGAGTAGAAGGCTAAGACGGAGATGATTCTAAAGCTAGGCAATGGCTGGGCCATTGGCATAGAAGCTATAGGACTAGTAAGGCTTAGCTATTAGTGATCATATTAGGATAGAGTTGATATGTCACAATTATGTAACCTAGCATGATCAATTTATGTTTTTCTATTGTTGGACAATTAGGATTACATGTTTTTGATCAATGAAAGTTTCTTTTATTTGACAAAGAATAGTTATTCTTGTCTGCTAGGTTGTTTGCATAATTGTTTCAATACTATCCCATAATTTGATTATGAATGCTCAAAACAAGTG
Source organism: Sesamum alatum (assembly GCA_034509735.1). Taxonomy (NCBI): domain Eukaryota; kingdom Viridiplantae; phylum Streptophyta; class Magnoliopsida; order Lamiales; family Pedaliaceae; genus Sesamum; species Sesamum alatum. The sequence continues at coordinate 25,262,861 of JACGWO010000009.1, read as the reverse complement.
GTAAAATGGATAATCAAGCTAAACTCACAGATTTGGCATGCAAAGCTAGGTCACATTCCTTTAGAAAGGATAAGGAGGTTAGTAGATTCAAGGAGTTTAGAAATCGACAATTTGAGCCTGTTAGCTCGCAAGTCCTTCTTGAGCAGGAAGATGGCCAAGAAGCTCTTTGTAGGACAAAGTATGCTTACTAGTGGTATGTTGGATTGGATCCAGTCAGACATCTGTAGGTCACTGAATACACAGATCAGTAGAGGGTTCACAAGCCTAAGGGGCTTTGGAAGGCTTCGGGAATCAGATTTGAAGTGGGAACCAAATTGGTTGCAAAATTAAGCCTTCAATTGGATCGAGTGGTGTGTATTTAGTGGGAGTTCTTCATGTATCTAAATGAGAATGGAATTCTCACTCAGTGGAATTCTTCCTGGAGCCCCACAATTGAACGACGTTTTTAATAAGGGAGGAATCGAACCTTGTTGGACATAGTTCGGTTGGTGTTTCACTGAACTACCTTGGCCCATTTGGGCCTGTTCTTAAGACAGTAGCCAAGTTGTAAAACATGGCACTTTCTAAAGATCGTGGCCTAGACGCCATATTGGATGTAGCATGGCAAGCCTATATCCTACAAAGTACTTAAGTATGTGGGATGGTCTTGCATACGTCAAGGGACTAGTGGGAGGCAAACTAGGTTTGCACAAGTTCATGTCTTGTCCTAAGAGAAATGGGATTTCATAGGATAATCGGTGTGAGGAGTAGCTCCTTGAGAAATCAAGTAGTGCGACACACCTTAGTATGATATAACAAACATCATTTGAAATCAAGTTTGCTCACTGACTATATTCTAGTCCTCCTAAGGACGAGCAGGATATCTTAGATACCTTAGAGATACAGGTTTCTGGGTCAGTCCGGTGAATTGGATTATAATCCAAAAGATACAAGGAGAAGCAATGTTTGACATTGGATCGAATCGATGGCTTGGGGCCGTGTGAACCGACATAGAATTCAAACTAGGTTTGAAACTCCATGTAACTGAAATATTCATTTTGATGAATTCATATGGGGTATGACTCGATCAGCAGCGAGCTTGAGGGTCAATGGGAATTTAGTTGTGTTCCTAGTGTTTAAATTGTGTAACGTCTTATTCATTTGGAATGAATTTAAGATGTTAGGAAACATTAAAACACGGACGTTGTTCACGTAATTCTCCATGAAAGGAATTGGATTCCTATATATAGGGTTAAGCTGTCCAAGACTCAATCAAGGTTGACTGATGAGGAAGCTTAGATGTTTGACATCCCCTACGTCTTTGCTGTAAGCAGCATGAGTATGTTGTTTGGTGAATTGGACCTGATGTTGTGTATACTTTGGGCGTAACGATGAAAATCGGGTGTGTACCGAGGAGACAGTAGACTACTATTGAGAACAATCTTTAATACCTGAATAAGGATTAAATAAGTGTTCTTGATGCATGTTCTATGGAGAGTTGATTCTGGAAGGCTATACGATACTAGCTTCCAGTATCATGTAAATAATAAAACTCTCTGTATGAACATATATTCAGGCTTAATGGTAAGGTGGTGGCTTGGAAAGGTTTCAAATGGGATACCACGACGGACCATGATGGTTGAATGTATGGAAACTTTAGAAGTTGCTCTGGAAAATGGTTTGGATGAAAAATCACATCCAATGGTTGGGTGTGGTGCCTAGCACGGGCAAGCTAGTAGTTACCTTGGAGGATAACAACATGGCTGTAGCGCAAGCTATAGGACCGAGATCTCATCACGTATCTAGGAGAGGTGACGTGGGGTTGGACCGCATCATCTTGGCAGAAATAAGGTAGACCCATGAGATCGAGCCGGATATCGCAGGGTACTCATGCTCAGATAAGTTTGAGTGACATAGGTGATTGGCTTTAGGTCAAGTGAGAGATTCTAGAATAGGTGACAAGAAAGCCAATTGGATTGACGGTTTTGGGTACTATTTAGCAATCCTTATTAAAGTAATATTACATTTATGAATAAAATAAGTATTCATCCATGGCACTATGTGTTTTTTGTGCTTACTGATTACGTTAAATGGCATTTTAACATCACAACAAATTCCCACAGATCAATTGGATAACCAATGTATTTGGGTTGCGCATTGGATGACAACTATGAACCAACTTCTGAGGGTTGGTCTGAAACGTTTCAAGTCGAGGACCTAGAGACAGGGCATCGAGGGTCCTATAGAGACTTGCACTAAGGATCGCATTCATTGGATGGGTGCCGTGTTTCATCGGGGGCAGATGTTAGACGTCTATGCAATATTAGTGGGTTAGTTGACAAGGGTGTCAGCTGACTGAACTAACTCGCGGGAATCGTCATATGGAAGCTTTGGAGGCTTGGTCTGTATGACTGGAATTCCCAGTCCCAATAGTACGAAATTAGTTCTCGAACTTGAGGAATCATGACCGTCACATGCATATGATGGCGTATCTAGGATCTGGCAAGAGATGTCTGTATCTGGGATACGTTTATTATAAGCCCTATGCAGTGTAGTCAGAATATGTAGTGAGGAAGCTGGATTCCAAGATAGGATCCGTCACCTGTCAGTATATGACAGTCGAGTCTCCTATGCACTCTGAGACAGTTGAAGGTCTTTGAGTCTGTGGCCACAGCGATTGATGGAGTAGGGAATGGTTTCCTACGTCGATCAATAGAGCAAACGTGTCTCGAGTAATTGAGCATAGTTTTCTAGTCGAGGATGGGAACCGATGCCGGATTTCGTACCGTAGACTTAGACCGAGAGACGGATGATGGAAGGACAATACTCATATAAAATTTAGGAGCCTAAATGTTCACGCCAACATTCACCTAGTTTCTAGTGCCATGGACCATTGCTAGACGACTACCCATGGTGACGGGCGTTTTCCGATTAATGGTTAACTGAAAAATAGTTAATTAAATTGGATTTAATTGACCAGTTATGTTGGACACATGCTCAAGTCTAGCTGAGGGTAAACCTAAAGAGTCACACACAAATCACTATGGAATTGGTAGAATTAATTCTAGAAGGAACGAATTATTTTAATTCGATTAAATTAATTCAAGAAGAAAATAAATGATTGGATCATTTATTAAGAAATTCATTATATGGATGATCCAAGAATTAATTAATTGGATTAGTTGATTCTTGGGCTTAGAAGCTTTAAATTAATTGGATTAATTTATCGGGTTGGATTAATTAATTGATTAATTAATTGATTGGATCAATTAATTAGAGTTTGGACTTATGTTTATTTAATTGGATTAAATAAACTTATGGACTTCAATTGGATTGAGATTAATTGGATTAATTAATGTCCAATGGACATTTCTTGGACTTGATTTAATTAGATTAAACAAAATTTCAAGACTAGTAGTCCTAGTCCATGGAAAAATGCAGTTTATAGCAAGTGAAGGAGGAATTAAAATCCTCCACATGTGAGGCACATATGACTAGCCATTATGTGGTTTGGTGGGTGGTTTATTTGCTATAATGGTGTATGGTTGTGTAGATTGTGTGGGTGTGTATGTAGGTTGCTTTGGAAGTTAACAAAAGAAGTTGAATTTTGAATTCAACAATTCTACATACACAAAACTATTCACATAACTTATACACATGGTCTTGCATGAAATTTTCCATCAAATAACTCTCCAAAATCTCTGAAAAAACTCTCCTTTTCGTGTTCATACCTTTTGGAAAGGTTTGAATTAAAAACATTCCAAAAGCACTAATCAATAGTGTTCATTGGGAGTTATTTGTTTCTTCTTTTCTCTACTTCTATCTAGCAATAGATTAGAGGATATACATTTCATAGTGTGGTGTGGAAAAATTAGAGGGATTCTAATTTGGATCCTCAAGTGAACGGAAGGAGAAACAAAAATGAAGGGGAAACAACATTAGTACTGGTTCTATGTGTAGTAAACAAAAAGGTTGGTTTCTATTTACATTATATGTATCTTTTTGTTTACTTCCTTTAGCCACATGTCGAACATTATTCTCCTCTTTAATTTATTCTTTGACATACACCGAAAGTTCGGGAACTTCAAAAGGAACATCCCGTTGAATCCATTCAAAATTATGCTTTAAATTTATATTTTTACGCTTTCATTGTGTTCCCCGACCGTACCAAATTTTTTCAATTAAATACTTTGTTCAATCATTTATATTTGTCGAACTCTTATGATTAAGTATATTTTATATGAATTATGTATTTAAATTTTTTAACATATAGTACATTGATATATGATTAGGAGAATTATATGATTTATTTCTTATTGATTTTCCCATATTTTCATAGATATGATGCTTGTTCTTGGTAATATTGGTGGCATTCTAGGTATTTTCATGGAGGAAGAAACTGTTGCAGAGAAAGCCTAAGTGAGAAAGAGATGGAGAAATTCTGTAGAAGCACGTCCAACATTTTCAGAAATCGGTTGACATAAACGAAGTAAGGCTAACCCGTGACCACGGGTTATCAGATATGTGATGGGGCACAAATTGAAGAGATTTATTTATTGATGTTAAATCTCATGTTGGACCACATTATTTCCATCTATTATTTTTAGAATTGTGATAGAAAAAGGATTAGAAAGGAAAGAAAAAGAGTTTGATGGTATGAGGATTCCTTTCCTCTCCTGCCATAATTAGGACTTAGGGTTTGTTTGGTTGGGGTGAAAAGTGGATGTATTAGAGAAGGGGAAGTAAGCATGATTCATCTGGTTATATAGGTTTCTCACATATTGCAATGCATTATTATCACGAGTATTAGAAAGTATGAATCCACTAACTCCATGATGGTAATAGATTTGGTATAATTGGGAAGAGTATATTAGATTAACTCGGCAAAAACCTAAGTGTATGAAAATATCTGTTTGATAGGTTAATCGTGAATTCTACACTAATTGCATCAGTTAGGTAGACCTATAGCTTAGCATCTCATCCATATCTATATTTTCTTCAACGCATTCGTTTGCCATAGTCTTTCTAGTAATTTTTCTCAGTAGTAGTAATCTATCACTCCAATTTCGGTTGTCCAAATAATTAGAGATTAGTTATAGTTTTGGTAATTATTTCGTAAATCATCGCGGGATCGATGCTTGTTATACTACTTGATACTTAGTGCACTTGCTAGTAGCCTATACGTATTTTGGCAATCATGTTTTTGGCATCGTTGCCAGGGAGTTAATTTGATATAATATCTGAACTCACTGGTCTCAGTTAATCTAGAATTTTGTTATTTGACCTCACTTGTTCTCTTTCTTTGGTTCACTGTTTGATAGCACGAAGTAGTAGTGGAGAATTAGCACAAATCGATCTAGAAAGTTAGAGAACCTTCCCCCGACAAAAAACCACCATTTAAAGAGGTAAAAAGAGCCAGCCATGGAGAACACAGGGATCGTAGGGAGGCCAATGATGGAGCACTCTTTTCCAACAACTGATGAGGTGATATCTAGCACCGCAAAACCTACTGTCCAAGCCAACAACTTTGAGATCAAGCCAGCCATAATTCAGATGATTCGAACGAGGGTGCAGTTTTTTGGTTTGCTTGACGATGATCCTAACAAAAAACTTTCTAATTTCCTTGAGATTTGTGACACTTTTAAATTAATGGTGTTAGTGATGATGCTGTTAGACTTAGACTTTTTTCATTCTCGTTATGTGATAAATCCAAGGATTGACTTTAGTCCTTACCTGCTGGTAGTATCACAACATGGGCAGAATTGACACAAAAATGCCTAGCTAAAATTTTCCCTCCCTCTAAAATTGCCAAGATGTTAAATGATATTACTTCCTTTGTACAATCAGAAAGGGAGTCATTGTATGATACATGGGAACGATTAACGGATATGCTTAGAAAATGCCCTCATCATGAGCCACCAGTATGACAATAGGTACAAACATTCAATAATGGTGTTACTTTGGCTAACCGAGCTACTATTGATGCAGCTGGAGGTGGCACTATGATGACGAAACTACCGCCAGAGGCATTTAACATCATTAACGGGATAGCATCCAACATATACCCATACGGTCAAGAGAGAGTCGATAGACGGGTTGCCGGTGTGCATAGCATCAATGCAATGACTGCATTATCTGCGCAGATGGTTTCACTAACACAAAAGTGGATAACCTTGGAGTTACAATGTGGAATGTTGCACACATAGGACCTTGGGGGTAGGAAACGCAAGTGCTATTCATGAAGATGCCAACTTTGTTTCTCATGGTGGCAGGTCTAATTTCAACCTATACTCCAATACATACAGTACGGGATGGCGTAGTCACCCCAACTTTTTGTGAAGTAACAATTAGGAATAAGGACCTTTGGGATACCAACAACCATGGCAGCAACCCCCATAGGGGAAGAAGAGAAACTTTGAAGACATGCTCTCCAGCTTCATCACTACGGCGAACACTAGGTTCCAGAATCAAGACGCATCAATTTGGAATCTAGAGGTTCAAATGGGACAAATCGTTAACATGATATCCAATAGAAAAGAGAGACAACTCCCGAGTGACACTGTGAAAAATTCCAAGGAACAAGTCCATACAATCATAGTAAGAAACGAAAGAGCTATTGAGGAAGAGCCACCGAAGAAAGTGAGTGGAAGAAACATAAGCATGAAAAGAGGAGGAGCCTTAAGAGGAAACACAAGGGAGAACTCTCAAGCTCAATTTAGATTATGTTCTTCCATACATTCCCTATCCCAAGAGAGTATTAAAAGCTAAGTTGGATATCAGTTTGCTAAAGTTTTAGAGATATTAAAAAAGATACATATTAATATCCCTCTTATTGATGTACTTTCACAGATGCAAAGTTACGCAAAGTTCTTCAAGGAGGTGATTTCGAACAAAAGAAAGCGGGAATGAGGTTAAATAGTAAAGCTTAATAAAGAATGCTCGGCAATTCTCCGAAACAAGCTACCACCCAAGCTTAAGGATCCAAGCAGTTTTTTATCCCATGAACGATAATGGATATCAATTTTGGTAAAGCTTTATGTGATTTAGGTGCTAGTGTGAACTTGAAATGCATGAGCTTATGAGGCCTATGAGAATGCACGAATGTACAAGGAACACACCAAGGCATGACATGAATCTCAAGTAAGAAAGAAAAAATTTAAGGATGGTGAAGAGTGGTATTATAAAGACAAAGGCCGTGTTAAAGTGGATTGACAAGACTAAAAAGCTATATCAGAGAGGCATAAAAGATTCATTCCGAGCCCTCTCCTCGACTTGCAGCAGCATGAGAAGTATCCAAATGTCAAGCTACTGACGTTAAAAGAGTTCCTTATGGGACGCAATGCATTTTTTTTTCTATTTTTTAGATGTAGTCAGTACAACAAATCTCTGATACCCGTGCCCATGGGTTACCCAGGGAGCACTTCAGAAGAGCGGACTTCTAATAACCTGTGCCCATTGGTTATCAAATGAATGGTTATGTTTGATGCTTTATTCACCTATTTTTTTCTCTTATTATTGTTTTTCCGATTTTTTTTATTTCATTTCTTTGTCTATTTACAAACAAAAAAATCTTAAAAAACAAAAAATTCCAAAAAAAGGGAAATTTTTTAGAAATTCCTAAATCAGTAAATGGATCTCAAGTTAAGGTTTCTCACCTTTGACCCCATCTTTGCAGCTCCACTTCTCAGCCATGTCGAGCCACTCGCTGCCGCTGTCAGTCATTGCTCTTCTGCCTGCTGCCATTGCTTCTCCACTCTCAATCGCCGTCGTCGCTCTGCTGTTCTCAACCGCCTCAGCACCTTGATCCATAACTTCCTCTCACCGTTGAAGACCTGTGCCTAGATTCACCGCTCGCGCGTTGCGGCCCAGCTCCGTTGAGTCTCTGCGTCGCAGACCAGTCGCTCTGTCGTCTGCTCTAGTCTTTTTTCTGCATCACCGCACCATGTACTGCAACCGACCGCACCCTTTCACCGACGCTCATCCATCGGCCATGATTTCCCCCATTTCCCTTGTATTTTTCTATTTTCTTTTTAGTTTTTTTTCCTTATTTTTCTGTTTTCCCTTTATCTCACAACTTACTGTCTCTGTATTGTGCTTCCCACACCTCTTATACATGATAAAGTCTGGTGTTCCCCACAGATGTCAAATGGACTCCGATGGACCATTTCATTCCCGTCGTTGACTCGGCAAGAGCAAAGCCACCCCTCTCTACCCCTTGCTAGGAGTTCGACAACCCACACTCAGGGAAGTGCTCTATTTCTTTTTTTTTTCTTCTTATTTTTCCTGGGGTATCAGACATTAAGGACAATGTTAGTCTTAAGTGTGGGGGGCAGTTCATGCATTTTTGATGACTTTTTGGTGGTATAAAGTATTGGTTTTGCCGAAAGTTGAATTTTGATATGTTGCATCCTAATTTGACTCTCATTGACATGATTAATGGATGAACTGTTAAGATTGCAAGAGACAATTGACATTCAACGGAAAGAATTTACACTTGCCACACTAGTTCGGATTGTCTTGATAACAATTTTGAATAAAGCATGCTTGTGAGCAATACACATGAACCATCTGTTCCTGTAACTTTTGGGCCTAGAACCACACATCTTATTGTTCTATTGTATTTTATTTGGTTATGTGATTGTCATCTGTAGTCTAGTTTTCTAGAATTTGCTTGGTTATTCATTTTGAGACTGCATTGTGTTAGAATAGGTGACCAGAAAGCCAATTACATCAGCGGTTTTGGGTACTATTTAGCAATCATTATTAAAGTAATATTCACTTGATGAATATAGTAACTATTCATCTGTGGCACTGTGTGTTTGTTGTGCTTACTGATTATGGTAAACAACGTTTTAACGTCACAACAAATGCCCACAGACCAATCGGATAACCCATGTAGGTGGGCTACACATTGGATGGCAGCTATGAAATCAACTTCTGAGGGTTGGTCAGAAACGTTCCAAGTCGAGGACCTCGAGACCGGGCATCGAGGGTCCTACAAAGACTTGCACTAAGAATTGCATTCATTGGATGACTGTCGTGTTTCATCGGTGACAGACGTTGGACATCTATGCAATATTAGCGGGTTAGTTGACAAGGGTGTCAACTGACTGAACTGACTTGCGGGAATCGTCATATGGAAGCCTTGGAGGCTTGGTTAGTATGACTGGAATTCCCGGCTCCGTTAGTACGAGATTAGTCCTCGGACTTGAGGAATCATGGCAGTTACATACACATGAAGGTTATATCTAGGGTCTGGCAAGAGATGTCGTATCTGGGATACGTTCATCATAAGCCTTATCTAGTGCAGTCGGAATATGTATTGAGGACGGTGGATTCCAAGATAGTATCCGTCACCTTTCAGTATATGCGCTCTGAGATGGTTTAAGCTGTGTGGCCACAACAATGGGTCGAGCAGGGAATGGTTTCCTACATCGATCAATAGAGCAAACATGTCTCGAGTTATTGAGCATAGTTGTCTAGTCTAGGATGGGAACCGAGGCCTAATTCCATGCCCTAGACTTAGACCAGGAGACGGATGATGGAAGGACCATACTCATATGGTATTTGGGAGCCTAAATGTTCACGCCAAGATTCACCTTGTCTCTAGTGTCATGAACCATTGCTAGACGGCCACCCATGGTGACGGGCGTTTTTCGATTATTGGTTAATTGGAAAACAGTTAATTAAATTTGATTTAATTGGCCAATTGTGTTGGACACAAGCCCAAGTCTAGTTGTGGGTGAACCTAAAGAGTCACACACAAATCACTATGGAATTGGTAGAATTAATTTGGAATTAATTCTAGAAGAAATAAATTAATTTAATTGGATTAAATTAATTCAAGGAGAAAAATAAATAATTGGATTATTTATTGGGAAATCCATTTGATGGATGGTCCAAAAATTAATTAATTGGATTAGTTGATTCTTGGGCTTAGAACCTTTAAATTAATTGGATTAATTTATCGGGTTTGGATTAATTAATTGATTCGATCAATTAATTAGAGTTTGGACTTATGTTTATTTAATTGGATTACATAAACCTATAGGCTTCAATTGGATTGAGATTAATTGGATTAATTAATGTCCAATGGACTTTGTTTGGACTTAATTTAATTAGATTAAATAAAGTCCAAGACTAGTAGTCGTAGTCCATAGAAAAATGCAATTTATAGCAAGTGAAGGAAGAATTAAAATCCTCCACATGTGAGGCACATGTGATCATCCATTATGTGGTTTTATGGGTGGTTTATTTTCCATAATGGTCCATGGTTATGTAGATAGTGGTGTGTGTATGTAGGTTACTTTGGAAGTTAACAATAGAAGTTGAATTTTGAATTCAGCAATTCTATATACACACAAAAGAGACAAGTCAACTCATCAAGGCCATGTATTGGCTGATTTTTACCTCTGCAAGAGTGGTAATTTTCGGCCATACTACTATAGGGAAGAAGTCCAACTTCTTCCTATTCAAAAAGTGGAATTAACACACCTTTTGGGCCAAAATTTAACGGACCGGGTTCCACTGTAATCCAATTACAACGAACCCAAAATTAAAATCCATTTAATTTAAGGCCCACTTAAATAATTCCCATTAATCTTTTAATCTAAAAGACCCAATTTTTCGACTCTCGACATTAACCAGTAAATCCCATTTACCGATTAAACGAGGGGCTGATACAATATCGGCCCGTCCATCCAATGGAAAATCCCATAAGTAATCCAATTACTTATTATCCTCCAAAATTGACTCCAAGTCAATTTCTCCACCTTCTCGGTGATTTGTGTGAGACCCTTTAGGTTCACCCTCAGCTAGACTTGGGCCCATTGTCCAATAGGGGGCCGTTACCATGGGTGGCCGTCTAGCAACGGTCCATGACACTAGAGACTAGGTGAATGTTGGCATGAACATTTAGGTGCCGATTCCATACGGGTACGGTCCTTCCGTCTACCGTCTCCCGGCCTTAGTCTAGGTATGGAATTGGGTGGCGGTTCCCATCCTTGTCTAGGCATCTATGCTTCATACTCGAGACTATGCATGCCTCATTGCATCGACATAGAAAACCATTTCCTGTTCGACCAACCACTGTGGCCACAGGTTTAAACAGCATAAACGTGTCTCCGAGTGCATAGGAGATACCTCTATCACATAACCGTCCTAGCTACACATTTCGACTGCACTGGACAAGGCTTACAATGATCATCTTACAGAATGATCACCTCTTGCCAGATCCAAGATACAACCATCGTATGCACGTGACTGTTGTTTCCTCAAGTCTGAGGACTACTCCCGTACTATCGGCACAAGGGAATCCAATCATACCGACCAAGCCTCCAAGGCTTGCATATAATGATCCCCGCGAGTCAGTTCAGTCGGCTCAACCCCAGTCGACCAACCCACTAAGATCGTATAGGCGTCCCACGCCTGTCGCCGATGAAACACGGCACTCATCCAATGAATACGACTCTTGGTGCAAGTCTCTGTAGGACTCTTGATGCCCTGTCTTGAGGTCTTCGACTTGGAATGTGTTAGAACCAACTCTTTATCAGTTGGTTTCATGACCACCATCCAATGCGTGGCCCAACTGCATAAGTTGTTAACCGTGGGCTGTGGGATTTGTTGTGATATATGTAAAACACGATTTGAACATATGGAAAATGAGCACAACAAAGAAGGTATCAATGGTAATAAACACTCATTTAATTCATTACATAATAATATATTACATCAAGTTGTCAAAAAGGTTACAAAGTGCCAAACCTATTGGCTTTCTAGCACCTATTCTAACAATATATACTTCATTAATGTGATTATTGGAATGTGTCTAGGTTCATACAAGGATGTCTAAATACATTCCAATCAATCCCCACAAATAATCAATCAAGCCTATCATTTCATAAGGTATGATTTAATCATACCAAGTGAAAGAGGCTTGATTGGAGTTGTTTTGTCTCTTTCCAAAAGAGACAAGTCAACTAGTCATCAAAAGCCATGTATGGCTGATTTTTGGTGCTTCCAAATTAAGCAATTTTCGGCCATCCCCTTTTGGGAAGAAGCCCAACTTCTTCTAATTCCAAAAGTGGAATTAACACCTCTCTTGGGGAAATATTTAATGGACAGAATATTATTGTAATCCAATTACAATAAGCCCAAGAATTAAATCCTATTTAATTCATGGCCCAATTAAATATTTCCCGTTGATCTTTTAATCCAATTAAAAGATCCATGTTTTGATTCTCTACATCATCGATAAAACGAGGGCCCAATACAATATCGGCCCGTCCATCCAATGGACAATCCCTTAAGTAATCCAATTACTTAATATCCTCTTAAATTTATCCCAAGTCAATTCCTTCACCTCCTCGGTGATTTGTGTCTGACCTTTTAGGTTCACCCTCAGCTAGCATTGGGCCTGTGTCCAACAAGAGACTGTTACCATGGTTGGCCGTCTAGCAACGGTCCATGGCACTAGAGACTAGGTGAATGTTGGCGTGAACATTTAGGCGCTGAGTCCGTATAGGTATGCTCATTCCGTCTACTGTCTCCTGGACTTAGTTTAGGGTATGGAGTTGGGCGTCGGTTCCCATCCTTGACTAGGTGTTTATGCTTAATACTCGAGACTATGCATGCGTCTTTGCATCGACATAGGAAACCATTTCTTGCTCGATCAACCACTGTGGCCACAGGCTTAAGTAACATGAACTTGTCTCTGAGTGCATAGGAGATACCTCTGTCACATACTAACAGGGGACAGATCCTCTTCTTGAAACCCACTGTCTGGAGGAAACTGGATCGGCCCGGGAATGCGGCGGACGCGCGGTGGAGATAAAAACGTGCGAAGTTAAAGAATTTAAATCACGTTCAAGGGGTGTGCTCTTAAACGTTCCCGGGCTATCGGTGTATAAACGCGTAATACAAACATGTATATAACAATTAAGCATTCATGGCTATAGAACAAAAGAGGAAAAACAAGAACATAAACATAAAATACCTTTCTCAATTTTCTACTTCGATCGGCTACACGCGTTGATGTTCCCCTAACGTTCATCTACACAAGGCCTCAACGTAACGTAGTCCACACCACACCGGGAGAGATCTTGTTTTTCTTGCTAGACAAAAAAGGATCTAGAGGATGAAATCGAAGAAGGGATTACACTATCAAATTAGTGTTCCTTCTTGATCTTACTTTGTTCTTGAATGATCCTAGATCAATAAGGAAACAAAGAGGATTTAGAGAGTAGAGAGAGAGGGGCTGAAAATGGCTTGAGAGAGTGTGTAGAGAGTGTTCTTCTTTTTCCTAGAAAAGATGAATGACAAAAACTCTTGTCTTTGATGATAGTATATACACATATATATACTTTATTAATGTGATTATTGGAATGTGTCTAGTTTCATCCAAGGATGTCTAGATACATTCCAATCAATCCCCATTAATCATCAATCAAGCCTACCATTTTCTAAGGTATGATTTAATCATACCAAGTGAAAGAGATTTGATTGGAATTGATTTGTCTCTTTCCAAAAGAGACAAGTCAACTTGTCATCAAAGACCTTCATAGCCGATTTTAGTGCTTCCAAAAGAAGTAATTCTCGGCCATCCCCTTTTAGAAGAAGTCCAACTTCTTCTAATTCCAAAAGTGGAATTAACACCTCTCTTGGGCCAAGATTTAATGGACTGGATTTTATTATAATCCAATTACAATAAGCCCAAGAAATAAATCCTATTTAATTCATGGTCCAATTAAATAATTCCCATTGATCTTTTAATCCAATTAAAAGATCCAAGCTTCGATCTCTACTTAATCGATAAATCCCTTTTGCCGATAAAACGAGGGCCCGATACAATATCTGCCTGTCCATCCAATGGACAATCCCATAAGTAATCGAATTACTTATCATCCTCTGAAATTGACTCCAAGTCAATTCCTTCACCTCCTCAGGTTTTTGTGTGTGACCTTTTAGGTTCACCCTCAGCTAGACTTGGGCTCGTGTCCAACAAGAGCCCATCACCATGGGTGGCTGTCTAGCAACGGTCCATGACACTAGAGACTAGGTGAATGTTGGCATGAACATTTAGGCGTGATTCCGTACGGGTACAGTCCTATTGTCAACCGTCTCCTGGCCTTAGTCTACAGTACGGAATATGACGTCGGTTTCCATCCTTGACTAGGTGTCTATGCTTAATACTATTGATCGGCGTAGGTCCTTTCTTACTCAATCAATTGCTATGGCCATAGACTTTCAGAGTTGGAACCATCTCAGAGAGGATAGGAGACATCACCGTCATATACTACTGGGGGACTGATCCTATATTGGAATCCATCGTCCTCGCTACACTGCACTAGACAAGGCTTATAATGATCATCTTACAAAATGATCACCTCCCGCTGGATCCAAGATATAGTCCTCGTATGCACGTGACTGCCATGATTTCTCAATTTCGAGGACTAATCCCGTACTATCAGAATCGGGAATCCAGTCATACTGACCAAGCCTCCAAGGCTTCCATATGACGATTCCCGCGAGTCAGTTCAGTCAGTTAACCACCTTATCAACTAACCAACTAAAATTGCATAGACAACCTTCATCTATCGCCGATGAAACTCAACACTCACCCAATGAATGCAATACTTAATGCAAGTCTCAATAGGACACTATGCCCAGTCTTGAGGTCCTCGACTTGGAACGTTTCAGACCAACCTTCAAAAGTTGGTTTCATAGCGGCCATCCAATGCGTTGTTCAACTACATTGGTTATCCAATTGGTCTGTGGACATTTGTTGTGACGTTGAAATGTTCACGTTAGTAGTAAGCACAACAAACACAGTGCTAGTGATGAATACTGTTAGAATAGATGAGCAGAAAGTCAATGTGGTTGGTTGTTCTGAGACCCATTCATCAATCTTTTAACGAAAGTAATATTATGTTGATAAATGTAGTAAGGATTCATCAGTGGCAACGATGAGTTTGTCATGCTTACTTCTAGCATTTAACATGGGTTCGATGTCACAACAAACGCCCATGGACCAGACATACGAATCCAAGAAGTTGTACCGCGCATAGGTTGGCGGTCATGGAACCAACTTCTGTAGATAGGTCTGAAACACTCCAAGTCATGGACCTCGAGATTGGGTATTAAGGGTCCTATAGAGTCTTGCACTAAGGATTGCATTCATTGGATGAGTACCGTGTTTCATCGATGACAGATGTTGGATGTCTATGCAATATTAGTGGGTTAGTTGACAAGGGTGTCGGCTGACTGAGGTAACTCACAGGAATCGTCATATGGAAGCCACTCGGGCTTGGTCGGTATAACTTGTATTCTCGGTTCCGATAGTATGAGATAAGTCTTCAGACTTGAGGAATCACGATAATTACTAACATACGAAGTCTGTATCTTGAATTTGGGGAGAGCTGATCATGTTGTAATACATGGTCATCATAAGCCTTGTTCAGTGCAGTCGGACTATATCCAGAGGACGGTGGATTCAAAGATAGGATTTGTCCCCTATCAAGATTATGATAGCGAGATCTCCTATGCACTCTGAGATGGTTTAGACTCTCAAAGTCTATGGCCATAACACTTGATTGAGTAGGAAAGGATTTCCTATGTCAATCATAGAGTTAAACCTATCTCAAGTTTGAAGCATAGATGCCTAAGTGAAGGATGGGAACCGCCATCCTATTCCATGCCCTAGACTAAGGACGGGAGACAGGCGACAGTAGGATCGTACCTGTATGTAACTCGGAGCCTAAATGTTCACGCCACATATTCACCTAGTCACTAGTGCCATTGACCGTTGCTAGTGTTAGAATAGGTGACCATGTAAGCCAATTTTGGCAGGAATATGTAACCTATGTCTAGACAATTTCAGGTGTTTGATAAAACATTTATGAATAAAGAAGTGAAAGTTCATATGGCAACACTTTGTTTACGTTCACTTATATCTGCTATTACATATTTGTTCACTACGCAAACAAAGCCCACGGACTGAGAATCGATTTCGGGGACTGGGACTACGCTTGGAGGTAGGTCCATGAAATCAGTCTTACCGAATCAATCCGGAAATCTTCAAGTCAAGGAATCTCGAAAATGGGTACCGGGGATTCCCTTTGTGACTTGCACTAAGCATCTACTGTCATATTTCATCGACGGGTGACGAAGGTCGTCTAAGCAGTGTTAGTGGGTCAGCATGCTAGGAAGCAGCTGACTGAGGTAACTCGCGGGAACCGTCTTACGGAGGACCTTGAGTATGGTCAGCAAGGTATGACGTGTATTCCCGGTTTCCAACGTTACAGGTCAAGTCCTTTGACTTGAGGAACTACTGAGTTTACCTGTACATCAGGTCTCTATCTTAGATATGGTGAGAGATGGCCAAAATACTCTTGAGTAGTCATAAGCCATGTCTAGTGCAGCTCGGGTGTACAGAGTGACAGTAGTTTCCAAGAAAGGATCTGTCTCCTGTCAAAAGGCATTGACATTTGAGTCTCATGAATGCTCTGTGTCTTGTCCCTAAAATCTGTGGCCACAGTAACTGAACAGAAGGGAAGGTTTCCCTTGCGGCGTTTAGTAAGGACAGACCGACACTTAGGTCCAAAACGGGTACCTGCATTTTCCGTGCCCTAGACTCTAAGTGATGAGACCGAAGACAGAAGGACAAGTGTACTGTTAGAGCCTAAATGTTCATCCCCGATTATTTCACCTAGTCTCTAGTGCCATGGACCGTTGCTAGATGGCCACCCATGGTAACGAACAGATTCTAGGAATCTGACCAAGTCTAGCTGAAAGGTGAACTGAAAGAGTCACACACTATCCACACACACTTAGTATTTAATTTGGAATTAAATATTGGAGTAAAGGAATGATTAAATTGGATTTAATCGGGTCCTATATTTTCTTGGAGAAATTAATTCCTTCTATTTGATAAAGGAAATTAAATTAATAAATTGGATTTATTAAGGGAATTAATTTAATGGGCCTAGAATAAGTATTAATATTTATTTATTATATTTATTTGGCCTTTTGGAATATTTAATAGGATTTAAATATTCCATTAAATTAAATTAATGGTTGAGATTTAATGGGAGAGATCAAAGGCTAGGATTGAATTTGACAAGATCAAATTCTACTTTGACTAGGACTTTGACTAGGTCAAAATCCTAGTCAAATTAAGCTTCTAAAGAGGTGGAGTTTAAAAGAGGATTAAACTCTTCCTCTATATATACCCTAGCCTTGCACCTTTTGAAGGATGATGAAATTCCAACACACACACAACACACACTCGTCTCTCTCCTCTTACCTTCGTCGCCCCCTCTCTCTCTACAAGAAATTTATTTTCTTGTTCTTTTGTTCTTGGAACACTAGAACATTGATGAATCAATATCGTTAATTCATAACGTGTTGTTGATTCATCCACTCGAAAAACATACTTGTTCGTTGCTAGCACGACGTGCAAGATACGTGGGTGGATCGTGTGTCACGATTTGGAGGGTCTCAAGAACGAGATCTTGGTGCAAAACAGGGAACAACGCGTGTAGCCGTTGAAGACGAAAACGACAACGGGTCGGTTCGTTTTAATTTTCGTCTCTTTATTTTTTTCTCCCTATGCCCTCCATGACTATTGCATGTTCTTCATATCATGAGATACACCGAACACCCGGGAATCTCAAGGGTACACCCTTGAGCGTGTTCTTTATTTATTAAAGCATGCTTTAAATTTTCGTATTTTATTTTATACCGCGCTTCCCGCATTCGCGCAATTTCCCGGGACGATCCACGATTCCTTTCAGCTAGGCGACCAGCCATGGTGACGGACTACTTTGGTAGGTCCAAGTCTCGCTGAGGGTGAATCTAAAGAGTCACACCCGCTTCACGGATGTAAAAGGAATTAATTTGAAATTAATTCCAGGAAAGGTTTAATTTAATAGGATTAAATAACACTTCTTGGAGATTTAAGCCTTCATTGCTTAATTGGATTAATTGGGTTTGAGTTCATAAATTGAATTTATGAATTTAATAAGCATGAGATTCCCTTTTAATTAGATTAAAAGGTGAATTAATTAGTGGTCTTGGAATATTAAATAAGATTTAATATAGAGTCTATTGGACCTTTGGACTATTTAAATTAGATTTAAATAGTCTCATTCCATAAGCCCATCAAGGATGGATGGATGAGGTTTGGGATGGAGGGCTAGGATTTATCCTAGGATGAGGTTTGACTAGGCAACTCCCAAGTCAACTAGGATTTGACTAGGTAAAATCCCTACTTTATTAGGATGTGTCTCTTTGGAAGAGGTTGAGTAGGATTAGAATATTAATTCCTTATAAATACTCAAACATACACACTTCACACACTAATCTCTACACTTTGCCATCTCACCCCTCTCTCTCTCTCTCTCTCTCTCTCTCTCTCTCGTCCACCATCTCTTCATTTCTCCAGGTTCTTCCTTTGTTCTTCTTGATTCATTCAAGGTAGAACATAAGAGACGTCGATTGCGTTAATCAATAGCGTTGTATCAGTGTCTCTTCTCCCCTAAACAACTTCTTGCTAGCACGAGAGTTTGTTACAATCTGGTGAAGCATGTGGACGATTTAGAGGGTCTCTACATTGAGATCTTGATGGCAAAATGAGGAACAATGCGTGTAGCCAAATGAAGAAGACTACGAGGGTAAATGTTTCCTCTTTATGTTTCTTGTTCACCTAATTCTATGGCCTCCATGTTGTGTACTTTCTTGAACATGAGATACATCGAACGCCTGGGAGAATCAAGGCCACACCCCTTGATCCGTTATGCATGTTTAATGTATGCTTTACTTTCGATTGTTTTACACTTTACATTTTTATGTTACGCACTTCCCGCGCTTCGACACTCCGTTTTCTCCCGGGGCCATCCACGTTTCCTTACAGTGGTATCAGAGCCCGGTTTGGTGTATAGGCCTAGAATTTTATGTGCGATACGTGTGTTTAAGCATGTTTGATGTGTTTTAATTTTACGCTTAAAGCATGTTTAGCGTAGATCCTGTTTGGCGTTTAATTTTGCATGGAATTTTTTATCTTGGATTTATTGAATGTGTATATACATGTTCTTGGGTTGGAATTGTCTTGTGGTTCAAAAAATTGCATGAAAATAGCAAAAAGGGGTGAAAAACGGCATACCGGCAGCAGCAGCACGCTGGTCGTGCGGGTAGGCAGGGGCTTATGCGCGCTGGCAGTGCGCACGCTGTCGCAGGCAGGGGGCGCCTACACGCACGCGCCTGGCCGGCCGGCCGGTGCTATTTTCCATTTTCCCCAATTTTAGCTCGTTTTTTCATACTACTTTCCTTAATATTTTTTGCTGGGTTTTTTGAACTCGTTAACTTGGGATATTTATTTTTGGTTGAGATTGGAATTTCCTGAAATAAATATTGCTTTGTTAATGAGGAAAGAATTTCCTAACAAGAATTAATTTTTGCAATGGTTGCGCCAATGATCAAAGTTTATGTGTAAAATTTCACATTAATTTCTGCGTTTTTATGATGTTGGACATAATGGTTTATTTGTGTAGCATGAGTGTGTAGATTTTGACATGTGTTAATAATGCACAAAGATTGGATTTGAGAATCTTGAATATGTGGTTATACTATTGAATTATTGATTTTTGTGTTTAAGAAAAAAAGTTGCAAGAAAAACATTAAACATGAAAAACGTAGGCAGTTAGCAGGCAGGATGTGCAGTAGGCGGCAGGCGCGCGCCTGCATGCGCACGGGGGAGTGTTGTTGCGCAGCGGCCGTGCGAAGAGCACATGCGCGCGTGGACAAGGGCCGTGCCGCGCGCCTAGTCGGTAATGCTGGGCCGTTTTTCAATATTATGTCGTTTTTCATACGTTTCCAAAATCTAATTTTTCTATATTATTCTGGGAATTTTTTCTGAACTGATTAACTTTGGGCGCTTTAATTTTTGTTGAGATTGGTTATTTCCTAAATTAATGTTGCTTGTTAATCATGAAAAAGGATTTTCCAACAAAAAATCATTTTGCATAGGTTGCACCATTATCCAATGCTTCGTATTTATATTTTGCATGTAATTTTTGCACTTAATTTATGGTATGGGATATCATGAATGTTTGAATAGCATGTTTTTACGTGAGATGTGTATTTATGCTATTTTCATGAATTGGATTGACAAAGGATGATCACAAAGCCCTAGACCGCATGTATGGTTTACTTAAATTTATCTTTTGGCTTGGGGCCTGCGTGCCTCTTTGCATCTTCTTACCTCTCTCATTTTTGCCTTGGAATATTGAAAGTTTCTTTCTCCCTCCTAATGTACTCCCCCCAACTGCTGATTGGGGTTTCTTAGTTTTTATGATGTAATGAGAGTAGATTAGGAGTGCGATTTTATTTTTTCGTAAATAAAGCTGCAAGGGAAGAGAAGCCCAAGGCGTTGGAGGCCCATGGAGGAGGCCATTGGTTGGCCCACAGAGGATCTATGGAGAAAAGGCTCAGTGTAGGCCCACGATGGAGAGCCCAAGAAGATGAAGAGGACTTACAAGGCCCATTGCATGTAATGGGTTATAAAAATCTTGTAATAGTGTAGGCCTACCCTTAGATTGACCATAGATCCACTGCGGGCTCAGTGGGTCGCATAGGTTTGGGCTTGTGATCATCCTACAGGGTGTGCTAGGTTTTATTTTGCATGTGATGCATTTTATATGCTTTGAGTATTCTATATGCTTCATGAATGTGTACATTTATGCTCATAATATTCCTACAATTACATATGCAAAACACTTATTATGTGATGGGGTCTCGTTCTATTAAAACTATCACTTGGTTGGACCAAGCTAAAATATTAGACCACTAATAAATGGACTAGAACCTAAGTTATTCATCGAAGCCTTCCATCCATGACAAAGTGAGGAAGCTAGTTTCAGTCAATTGCATGGTCTCACCAGTCGTGGCACGTCTTTGTCCTGAAAATAAGCTGCACTTTGTTATAAACGAAGTGAATACACTTTTGTTTTCCGTCTCACGAGTCGTGGGGGAAGTAGCGAGTGCTATGATTCAGTTGATGGGTTGGGTCTAACGCCGAGTAATGTGATTCGCTTGGAGTCCTCGGGATCACGTGAAAAGGCAAGGCAAAACAACTTGGGATCTCATTAGACGAGATGGTATGGAATATCTCCCACAAGGTTATTTTCCATGCGAATCCTAAAAGCAGGCTATGGAGAATTTCGCTTGTGGACCCCAAGCCCACTAGGAATCCGTTTTCCAAAACCCCGTTTGAGAGTGATGGGCTTTCGTAGAAATAGTGGGAGAGGTTAAGGACTAAAGACCGAGTCTTAACTTCTATTAAATATTACTTCATTCTTCTTACAATTTTCTATTTATATATTGTAAATGTCTAAGTATCCACCAAATACGTTACTAAAGGCTAGTTAATGGAACCAACTACACGAATTGGTTGTGATATCTTAAGATGGTCTTGAATTTCCAGAACCTAACTCACATGCCGGATGAGGATGTTCGTCAACCCTTGCCGGAGGGGGTCGACAACTAAAGCAACGCTTGGCGTTCAATAAGTTGAAGGACGACCGCCGGCAAGTCCGCAGCATCGTACTAAACTCGATGATAAACGAGATCTAGAAGCAGTACGACAAGCATGATGATGTTGGGTCAATTATGCTTCGCTTGCATGATGTCTATGCGGTCCTGGACCAACATGTAGGATATAATACAACGAAGGCATGGAGCTAAGATGACGAAAGAGACGTCTGTACAAAGAACATGAAGTGATGATGCTATCTCTAGTGGAGAAGCTCAAAGACCTCCACGTTGGTCTTGAAATAGAGACGTATATGGACGTGATTCTTCAGTCTCTTCCTCCCTCCTACAAACCATTTATTATAACATGAATGAGCTTGAAACAGATCTTCATAGGTTGATAATTATGTTAGTCTAATATGAGGCAACGATTGTAAAATTTGTGTCGTTGGTACTAGTAGGAGAGGCTTCAACTTCTATAGCAAAAGGCAAGGGTGCCAGGCGCCAAAAGAGGAAGAGGGCTAAGGTGACATAAGCTGCTAGCACTTCGAGTGTTGTTCCTATTACACCACAAGGCGGAGGTAAAGGAAAGTGGTTCAGCAGTCAAGTTCATAGATTCCTAAAAATGTATGCATTCAGTGCTGTAAAAAGGGCCATTGGAAAAGGGAGTGTTCTGAACTCCCATCCAATGAAGGTAAAATTTGATATTGAGTATTGACATGATCATTGTACTCTCTTTTGATATTGGATACCGTTCTTGTCACAAATCTGCGGATGGTTTGCAGAAAGTGATAAGGATTAGAAAGCCAAGAACAGTTCCAGGATTCAACAAATTGGCAAGGCCTTTGCTGAAAAGGACTAGAGACAAGTTAGGGCCATAATCGTAATCATGTTAGGATAGTTTATAGGAATTACATAACCTAGCATGATCAAAAGTATCTCTCTTTGTTGAACAAAGGTTTTATTTCATACATATTTGATCAACAAAATTTTGAATATTGATTTCATGTTTGCTAGTGTTTACACGTAAATTCCTAGAACACCACCCCATAAAAGGTTTATGAATACTCAAAATTCAAATGATCTAAATGGATTAATTAAGACCAACTTACAGATTTGGCATCCGCAGCAGCTAGGTTGGTGTCCTCTTATTAAAGATGAGTAAATTGCAAGGTTCAAGGAATCTAGAAATAGACGATTCGAATTGAGTTTATTTACAAGCCTTTTCTGAAGAAGGAAAAATCCGGTAGCACTTTATTGGACAAAGTAGTCTTGCCAAATAGTTTATTGGATGGGATCCAGTAAGACAACTATAGGTTACTGAATACACAAGACCATGAGGGAGTTCACAAGTCTAAAGGTCCCATAGGGGGTTTGGGAATTAGACTTGAGGTGGTGAACCAAAAATGATCGCAAAATTAAACTTGTTTTGATCGGATCGAAGATGTCGTGTATTTAGTGGGAGCTCTTGAGCATCCAGCTCTAAATGAAACACTGCATAACTGGAATAATCATTTTGATGAGCTCAATCGATCTTGAACAACATGGGTGATCAGTGGGATAGAAATTGTGTTCCAAGTGTTTAAGTATGTAATGTCTTGTTCATCATGGATGAATTCAATATGTTAGGAATCACTAAAACACAACCGTAGCTCACGAAAATTCTCCATGACATTTTTAAGGGTTCCCACATACATGTCATGAATTGAGCTTTTCGAAGACTCAGTCATGATAGACTGATGAGAAAGCTCAGATATGTAGAGGGATAAGTTGCTCGAGACTCAGTCGTGGTTAGACTGATGAGAGAGCTTGGATACTATGAATAAAGCAATAAGCCATTCAAGACTTAGTCACGGTAGACTACTGAGAAGGCTTGGATGTTGAGTATCCCTTACGTCTTAACCCTAGATAAATATGCGATATGTTTACTCGGTGCATAGGATCCGATATTGAGTGTGCTGAAAGCCTAGGATAGGCGTGTCGATCGTCCCGGGAGGAGCGCGAATGCGGAAGCGCGGTATAAAATATAATTGCAAAATTTAAAGCATGCAAATACAAGAATTATAACTACACGTTCAAGGGTGTTCCCTTGAATCTCCCGGGTATTCGGTGTATCTCATGACTAAAATAAATAACATACAAAATCATGGAGGCCATAGGGTTGTAGAAATCGAAAATGACAAAACATAACGGTTGTCATTTTGTCTTCAAACCGCTACTTGTGTTATTCCGTTTTGCACCAAGATCTCAAATTGAGACCCTCTAAATCGTACATGCAATCCGCCCACGTATCTTGATCCCGTGCTAGCGAAAAATCAAGTATATATTATTTTAGAGAGGATGGATCGACCAAACGTTATGAATTAATGTGATCAATCCTCCTTAGGTTCAATTGTAAAACAAAAAGAACCAAAATAATTTTTCTTGGGAAAAAGGGGAGTGGTCGAGAGAGAGGAGAGGATGTGTGTGTGTGTGTTAAATTTTCATCATCCTTCTAAGGTGAAGAGCTAGGAGTATTTATAGAGGAGGATTCCTATTCCTCTTCAAACTCAAACTTTTGGAAGACTATTTTGATTAGGATTTTGACCTAGTCAAAGTTCTAGTCAAAATAGTTCTTGATTTGGTCAAATCAATCCTAGCCATCCATCTCTCCCTTCAATCTCAACCATCCATTTATTTTATGGAATATTTAAATCTTATTTAAATAATTCATGGGGCAATAAATAAATAAATAATAAATAATATTTATTTTAAGCCCATGCAATTAATTCCAATGAATCCAATTTATTAATTTAGTTAAATTCCTTGGAATCCAATTTAAAGGAATTAACATCCCAAGAAAAAGAAAACCGATTAAATCTAATTTAATCGTCCTACCTCTCCAGATCTTAATTCTGAATTAAATACGTTATGTGTGCGGATTGTGTGTGACTGTTTAGGTTCACCTTCAGCTAGACTTGGTTGAATTTCTAATCATCCCATGACTTGAATTCGTCCGTTACCATGGATGGCCGTCTAGCAATTATCCATGGCACTAGAAAGTAGGTGAAAGATGCATGGGGGTTGAACATTTAGGCTCTACTGTACATTTATCCTTCCTCCTACGGTCTCACCACTTAGGGTCTAGGGCACGAAAACTTAGGTACCCATCTTGGACCTAAGTGTTGGCTCGTCCTACACTAAACGTCGCCGGGAATCCCTCCCTTCTGTTCAGTTACTATGGCGACAGATTCAGGGACAAGGCTTAGAGTATAGTGAGACACTACTGTCAGCGCTGTGACAGGAGACAGATCCTCTCTTGGAATCTACTGTCACGTTGTACATCTTGACTGCACTAAATAGGGCTTATGACTACTCAGTAACTTTGACTTGGTAATCTCTCATCATACCTAAGATACAAACACGGTGCACAGGTAAACTCAGTAATTCCTCAAGTCCAAGGATCAACTTGTACCGTTGGAACCGAAAACTCAAGTCATACTTATTTGACCCTACTCAAGATCCTCCGTAAGACGGTTCCCGCGAGTCACCTCAGTCAGCTGCTACCTAGCCAGTTGACCCACTAACACTGCATAGATGACCCTCGTCACCCATCGATGAAACATGACAGCAGATGCTTAGTGCAAGTCTCAAGTGGATTCTCAATACCGTTTTCTCGAGATTCCTTGACTTGGAGATTTTCAGACTGATTCGGCGAAACTAATTTCATGAACCTACCTCCAAGCGTAGTTCCAGTTCCTGAAATGTGATCTCAGTTTGTGGGCTTTGTTTGTGCAGTGAACAGTTATAAAGTAGTAAAGTGAACACAGACAAAGTATATGAGCCAGATGAACATCACTTTCTTATTCATCACAGTTTATTAAAACTCTGAAATTGTTCAGACATAGGTTACATTTCGCTTAATCAAATTGGCTTCATGGTCACCTATTCTAACTATCTCCCACTTGACCTTAAAGGCAATTGCCCATATGTCTAATCCCATTTTCTCAAGATGTTGCGTATGAGCATTTTGCGGCATAGGCTTTGTGAGCGAATCTGCTGTGTTGTTTGCTGAGCTGGCTCGGTCCATCCGGACGTCACCTCTTCCCACCATTTCCCTTAGGAGGTGGTAGCGTCTAAGAATGTGCTTGGATCGGTGATGGGATCTCGGGTCCTTTGCTTATGCTATGGCTCCGTTGTTATCGCTGAAGATAACTACGGGTTCCCCAATGCTAGGCACCACACCCAACTCCAGGATATAGTTTCTCATCCAAACAGCTTCTTTGGCAGCTTCTGAAGCTGCAATGTATTCGGCCTCAGTGGTGGAATCAGTCGTGGTTGCTTGCTTGGAACTTTTTCATGCTACCACAGCTCCATTGAGCCTGAACACATAACCTGACTGAGACTTGGCATCCTCATCATACGCCTGGAAGCTAGCATTGGTAAAGCCTTCCAGAATCAACTCTCCATTGCCATAGACCAAGAACATTTCCTTAATCCTTCTAAAGTACTTAAGGATGCTCTTGACTGCATTCCAATGTGCCTCTCCTACACAAGACTGATATCTGCTTGTTACACTTAAGGCGTAAGCGATGTTAGATCTCGTGCAGTGGACGACATATTGGATGCTTCCTACGGCAGAAGCATAGGGGATGCCTTTCATCCTTTTAAGTTCCTCATCAGTCTTAGGAGACTATTTCTTGGATAACTTGATCCCATGCCACATGGGAAGGAAACCTCGTTTGGAGTTATCCATGCAAAACCTTTTCAGGATTTTCTCCATATACGAGTTTTGGGTTAACCCCAACATTCTTCTAGATCTGTCCCTGACGATCTGGATGCCTGGAATGTAGGAGGCATCACCCAAGTCCTTCATGAAAAATTAAGTGGATAACCATGCTTTTGTGTTACCCAACATTCTAACGTCATTCCCTATGAGCAGAATGTCGTCCACATAAAGCACTAAAAACACTATGGAGCTCCAACTGACTTTCTTGTATACACAATGGTCGGATTCGTTCTTGATGAAATTATAACCCATATAACTTCATCAAAGCGAATATTCCAGCTTTGGGATGCTTGTTTGAGGCCATAGATGGACTTCTGGAGACGGCAGACTTTCTGCTCTTCTCCGGCGACTGTGAATCCCTCCGGCTGATCCATGTGGATCTCTTCCTCAACGAAACCATTGAAGAAAGCCGTTTTTACGTCCATCTGCCATATTTCATAGCTATACCATGCTGTTATGGCAAGCAGGATCCGAATAGACTTAGCCATGGCTACCGGGTCATTGAGTGTACCCTTTTGCCACTAGCCTTGCTTTGAAGGTGGTAACTTCTCCATTAATGCCAAGTTCGCGCTTATAGACCCATTTGCACCCGATTGGTTTAACACCTTTGGGTGGGTCTACAAGTGTCCAGACTTGGTTCTCACTCATGGAGTCCATTTCGGTCTTCATGGCCTCAAGCCATCTTTCCGAGTCAATGTCAGACATCGCGTCCCCGTAAGTCTTGGGATCCTTATCCAGTTGACCGGTTATGCTTAGAAAGCCATACCTCACAGGAGGGCGAGACATTCTAGCTGACCTACGGAGCACGGGAACGTCGGTGGTGACTGTGGGCGCAGACATAAACAGGAGCTGGCGGTTCAGGTACCGGGGCTGGCTCTTCCTGAGTTTGTTCGACATGCCCGGCATGCTGAACTTCTCGAGGTTGCTCAACCTGCTAGGTATTTATCCTGGAACCTCTGGGTGAGGTATCCGCAGCTACTAGTGATGACTAATTTGCCTCACTTGACTCCTCAAGGATCAGTTCATTGTGTTGGACACCTTCTGGAAATGCTTGTTCAAAGAATACTGCGTTCCTTGAAACAAACACCTTTTGTTCCAAGGGGTCATAGAAATAATAACCTGCGGTTTCTTTAGGGTATCCAACGAACCTACACAAACTAGACTTTGATTCTAGCTTGTGTCCTACTAGCTTCTTGACATATGCAGGGCTACCCCATACTTTCAAGTAGTTGTAGGATGCAGGCTTCCGTGCCATATCTCATATGGTGTTTGGGTCACTGTACTGGTTGGCGCCAAGTTCAACAACTTGGCTGCGGTTTCCAATGCGTAGCCCAAAAAGACAAGGGCAACTTCAAAAAACTCATCATGGATCGGACCATGTCTAACAAGGTACGATTCCTCCTTTCAGAGACCCCATTTAACTGTGGCGTACCGGGAGGTGTCCATTCAGAGATTATACGTTTTCTTTAAGATAATTAAGGAACTCAGTACTAAGGTATTCTCCGCCTCGGTCTGACCATAGGACTTTAATTTTGCAGCCGGTTTGGTTCTCAACTTCAAGTCTGAATTCTTTAAACCTCTCAAGAGCTTCACACTTGTACCTCATCAGGTATACATAACCATACCGTGAATGATCATCGGTGAAGGTTATGAAGTAGGAGAACCCACCTCGGGCTTGCGTCCTTAGTGGTCCACATACGTCTGTATGGACCAAGTCCAACAGACCTATGGAAAGCCTGCTTTGTCCTACAAAGGGCTTCTTGGTCATTTTTCCTCGAAGACAGGATTCACAAATCGGTAGATTACTCAAGTCCCCAATCTCTAGGTTCTTTGAGTCTACCAATATCTTCATCTTGTCTTGGGAGATATGTCCTAGCCTTGCATGCCACAACTGTGCGTTCCCTTCATTATCAATTTTACATTTGTGCTGAGTATTTAGAACGAAATTCGTTTGTTGTAAGACATAGAGACCGTTATTAAGCGTACCAAGCAGATGAGTAATTCCACCCTTCATCAAATAAAAGTAATTTTTATTGATTGTAAACTCATAACCACTATTGTCTAACAATGGAAAGGAAATGATGTTTCTAATCATGCTAGGTACGTAACAAATTGCTCTAATTCTATACTAATACGATCACTAACTACTAAGGTGGCGGATCCTATTGCTTCTGCCGAGATGGCCTTGCCATTTCCAAGCTTTAGGACTATTTACCGCTACTCTATCTTCTACTTCTTTTCAACACCTGTAAATCGTTGCAAATGTGAGCTCCACAGCCGGTATCTAATACCCAAGAGGCAGCGTTAGTAACCATATTAACCTCAATCACAAAATTACTTTGCTTGGAGAGGAGTTTGGGGCGATCCCTCTTCCAATGCCCTTTCTTACGGCAATGAATACGTATGTCATTTGCCCTCGACTGTTGCTTTGAGTCAACCTTCCTTTTCCCTTTGCCTTTCCCCACCTTGGCAATGGGAACACTCTTAGTGTTGGTAGCAGCTTTGACAGTTTTTCCCTTTCTCTTCTTTCTTTTCCAACGTCCGGCACTTTTGCCTTTCATCTTGGAAGTCGAAGCCTCTCCAAACAACACTGATGGCGCAGACTTTTTGGTCGTTGCCTCGTATTGCACCAACATATTAATTAACTCATGGATAACCTTCTCAAGAGTATTCATGTTATAGTTAACAATGAATTGGTCGAAGGAGGGTGGGAGTGACTGAAGGATCACATCAATGTACGTCTCATTATCGAGCCCTGCTTTGAGGTCTTCGAGCTTTTCCATCAAGGTAAGCATCTTGACCCCATGCTCTTGTACAAAGGATCTTTCGGTCATTTTAGTTCCAAAGAACGCCTTCATCGCGACATACCTAGTATGTCAGTCCGAGACCGCATAACAATACTTCAGGCAAGCCATAATGGAAGGGACATCGTATAACCTCTCATACTGCTTCTGAACCTCATTCGTCATAGAGACAAGTATGATGCTATGGACTTTCCAGTTATCCTTATGCCAAGTGTCGAACGTCTCACATCCGTCTGGCGTGGATTCTTCCAGCAAGGTCCTAGGAAACGGCTCGTCCCTGACGTAGCCTTGGTTCTCGTAATCGAGGACTATCCTCAGATTGCACAACCAGACATTGTAATTGGTTCCATTAAACTTGTTTGTTTCAAGTATGTTTGATAATGGGTTTTTAGACATTTTAAATCTACATTTAAGGAACAAAACTATAATCAGCAGAATAAAATTGAAAGTTTAATAAAATTAAACGCTTGGACTTTAGTCATTTAATTCTCCCACTATTTACACGAAAACACGACACTTTCAAATGTTGTTTTCGGAAAACTCCTTTCCTAGTGGGCTCGGGATCCACAGCGATCTCCCCCATACCCCACTTTTACGATTTGCATGGGAAACAACCTGTGGGAGGTATTCCATACTATTCTCGTTGCACGAGATTCTCAAGATAACTGCCTCACCCTTTTACGTGATCCCCAGGACTCCAAGCGAATCACGTTATTCGAGGTTAGACCCGACCCAATCAACCGATTCATAGACTCACTGCTACCTCCACGACTCGTGAGACAGGTAACAACAGTGTACTCCTTGTTCATACAAAGTGCAGCTTCTTTTAAGTACGATAGTCGTGCTACGACTCGTGAGACCACACTATCGACTGAAACTAGCTTTCTCACTTTGCCATGGATGGAAGGCATGGACGAACTCCTAGAGTCCAAGTCCATTTATGAAGGGTCTAATATTCAACTTGGTCTAACCAAGTGAGAGTTCTAATGACCGAGATCCCATACATACATACATACATACATCCATAATGCATTATAAAGGTTTGCATGCCATAGTGATAATACGATAAATAAACCATTCATTCACCATAAGAGCCACATGCAAAATTAAAGCCTAGCACGTCCCTGTTGGATGATCACAAGTCCGAATCCGATGCGATCCACTAAGACCGCAGTGAATCTACGGTCAATCTAAGGTTGGTCCTACACTATTACATTTAATAATAGAAACCTAACAACACACTGATGGCCTTGGTCTCTTTCTCCTTCGGGTCTCCATGGAACACCTTGGATTCCTCATTTTGGGCTCTCCTTCTGGGCCATCCTTCATCTCCACCATAAAAATAAAGTACAACCTCACCACTATACTACTCTCATTACAAATTTTAAAAGAAACCCCAACGAAAATCCGGGGGGAGTACAATTGGAGGGAGATAGGATGCCTTATTATTCCAAGGCAACTAGAAGAGAGGAGGAGAAAATAAAAGAGGCACACAGGCCTAACATAAATTTAAACCATACATTCGGTCTAGGGCTTGTGATCATCCGTTCTCAATCAACGCACATAATTACATGATATCCAATCATATAAATACATGTACATAATCCATGATATCCAATCACATCATCTACAAAAGAATTAAGAGAACTAGTCATACATGTAAACTTGGTGTAATATTGGCAATCCCTTTTCTTGTTAGGAAAATCTTTCCTCATCATTTGAAAGTAGTTGAATTTTGAGATTCTAAACCAAACAAAATAAAACAACTTTCCAAATAATGTCTTCAAGAAAATATGCCAAAAAATAAATAAAATAATTTTTCAGAAAATATTCCAAAAAATCAAAGAAGCAAGAAAAACACTACAACGGCCAAGGGCCCCCAGCCGCTGCCGGCGGCTCGCCAGCACAGGCAGGCCGGCACGCCTGGCCCGCCGCCTGCGTGCGCAGGGCACGCCTAGCCTGGCGTGCGCGCCCAGGCCCTTGCCTGCATGCCCGCGTGTCTGGCCGTGCCCTCGCGCGCGTGCTGGCCGGCAGGCGCCTGTGCGCGCTGCCCTGCAGCGCAGCCTGCGCACTGCACACACGCATCAGGCGCGCAGGCTTCGTTGCGTGCATGCGTGTTCACCTAACAGCACTGCCTACGCATGCGCACAATGGCTGGGCGGCCTCACGCAGGCTCCCTTGCCTGCTTGCGTGCCTGGCCGTGCACACTAAGCGCGCGGTCAGCCGTTCGGTGCCGCGAAGTCCATTTCTTGTTTCGTTTTATTATTTCTACATCGTTTTCCAAGGAACCAAGAAATACCAAAATACCAAGAAACTCATGTATGATAAACGACATGAAGACGACATGCTTGATAAAACAAAGATCAAGAAATACGTAAATCATGCTTTAACGTTTTCATGCTTTAAACACACATAAAACCCTATTCCTATACACCGAACCGGCCACTGATACTACTGAATGCCTAAGATAGGTGTGTGGATCATCCTTGGAGGAGCGCGAATGCAGAAGCGCGGTATGAAATATATTTGGAAAATTTAAAGCATGCAAATACAAGAATTATAACTACACATTCAAGGGGTGTTCCCTTGAACCTCCCGGGCATTCGGTGTATCTCATGACTAAAATAAACAACATACAAAATCATGGAGGCCATAGGGTTGTAGAAATAAAAAACGACAAAAACGTAAAACCTACCCAGTTGTCGTTTTGTCTTCAAACCGCTACTTGTGTTGTTCCCGTTTTGCACCAAGATCTCGAATTGAGACCCTCTAAAATCGTACACGCAATCCGCCCACGTATCTTGATCCCCGTGCTAGCATAAAATCAAGTGTATATTATTTAGAGAGGATTGATCGACCAAACGTTATGAATTAACGTGATCAATCCTCCTTAGGTTCAATTGTAAAACAAAAGAACCAAAATAATTTTTCTTGGGAAAAGGGGGAGTGGTCGAGAGAGAGGGAGAGGAGTGTGTGTGTGTGTGTGTGTTAAATTTTCATCATCCCTTCTAAGGTGAAGAGCTAGGAGTATTTATAGAGGAGGAATGCTATTCCTCTTCAAACTCCAACTTTTGGAAGACTATTTTGATTAGGATTTTGACCTAGTCAAAGTCCTAGTCAAAATAGTTCTTGATTTGGTCAAACTAATCCTAGCCATCCATCTCTCCCTTGAATCTCAACCATCCATTTATTTTATGGAATATTCAAATCTTATTTAAATAATCCATGGGGCAATAAATAAATAAAATAAATAATAATATTTATTTTGAGCCCATGCAATTAATTCCAATAAATCCAATTTATCAATTTAGTTAAATTCCTTTTAATCCAATTTAAAGGAATTAACATCTCAAGAAAAAGAGAATCGATTAAATCTAATTTAATCGTCCTACCTCTCCAAATCGTAATTCTAAATTAAATACGTTATGTGTGCGGATCGTGTGTGACTCTTTAGGTTCACCTTCAGCTAGACTTGGTCGAATTCCTAATCATCCCATGACTGGAATTCGTCCGTTACCATGGGTGGCCGTCTAGCAACGGTCCATGGCACTAGAGACTAGGTGAATATGCGTGGGGGTGAACATTTAGTCTCTACAGTACATTTATCCTTCAGCCTACGGTCTCACCACTTAGGGTCTAGGGTACGAAAACGTAGGTACCCATCTTGGACCTATGTGTTGGCTCGTCCTACACTAAACGTCGCAGGGAATCCCTCCCTTCTGTTCAGTTACTGTGGCGACAGATTCAGGGACAAGGCTTAGAGTATAGTGAGACACTACTGTCACCGCTGTGATAGGAGACACATCCTCTCTTAGAATCTACTGTCACGCTGTACATCTTGACTGCACTAGAGAGGGCTTATGACTACTTAGTAACTTTGACTTGGTAATCTCTCACCATACCTAAGATACAGACACGGTGCACAGGTAAACTCAGTAATTCCTCAAGTCCAAGGATCAAAATTGTACCATTGGAACCGGGAACTTAAGTCATACCTATCTGACCCTACTCAAGGTCCTTCTTAAGACGGTTCCCGCGAGTCACCTCAGTCAGCTGCTACCTAGCCAGCTAACCCACTAACACTGCATAGACGACCCTCATCACCCCTCGATGAAACACGACAACAGATGCTTAGTGCAAGTCTCAAAGTGGATTCTCTATACCCTTTTCTCGAGATTCCTTGACTTGGAGATTTTCAGACTAATTCGGCGAAATTGATTTCATGAACCTACCTCCAAGCGTAGTTCCAGTTCCCGAAATGTGATCTCAGTCTGTGGGTTTTGTTTGTGCAGTGAACAGTTATAAAAGTAGTAAAGTGAACACAGACAAAGTATGAGCCAGATGAACATCAATTTCTTATTCATCACAGTTTATTAAAACTCTGAAATTGTTCAGACATAGGTTACATTTCGCTTAATCATATTAGCTTCATGGTCACCTATTCTAACATGTGCTTCATGCATGACTTAACAGAAATCGGTAATGCACTGAGGGGTTGAAGACAGCAATCAAGAACAACCTTTAGTACCTGAATAAGGACTAAAGATGTGATCTCTATGCACCATCTGTGGAGAGTTGTTTTGGAAGGCTAAAGCGATACTAGCTTCCAGATTATAGTGAAAAACGATTAGTCTCAAAGGTATGCACAATCAGGTTCAATGATGATTATGGTAGCTTGAAAGTGTTTTTGCAAGCGGGATACCGTAAGGGCTTCGTCAAAAAGTCGATTGCATTGGATAGTGGTAATGGGTAAAACCCGTCTCCATAAGTTGGACCTGGTGCCTAGCACGGCCAAGCTGATGGTCGCCTATATCAAATATAAACATGCCAACACAAATACATCCCATGCATTTACAAATAGATATCCAAAATCTAAAGCCATCCATATAATTAAAAGGGTAAATTACATCTACCTCCCCTGAGGTTTGGCATAATTATAAATACCCCCTTGTTGTTTGAAAAATTACAAATACCCCCCTGAGGTTTGTAACCGTATAACAAATAACCCATTTTCATCAATTTTTATGGATGAACTGACAAAAAATGCCCTTATGCACTGAATTAATTTTTTTTTAATTCTTAAAATTTTTTTGGACTACAATGTGCAGGGAGAGGTTTGTTAAGTTTTTTACGCAGAGGAACAATAATATGATTTGCCTTGGCTGATTTTTTTTATAATTTTAGTAAAACTAATCAAGGGCAAAATGGACAATTTTAAGCCTTTGGTTAAAAATTATAAACCTCAGGGGGCTATTTGTAATTTTTTAGAAAATGAGGGGATATTTGTAATTATGTCAAACCTCATGGGAGGTAGATGTAAATTACCCAAATTAAAATACAGAAAATACCATATTAATAATGAAATTAAAAGATGGATATCAACTATGCATCCAACGTACAAACCATTTTCTTTTTATTTGGAAACCACGTCAAAAATAATCGAAGGCATAAAAAGATGGATATGAACTATATGCATCCAATGCCTATGCACGCACCCAGCGTGCGCGTCGACCAACGGCTAGCGTCGGCCAGCACCTACACACTCGCGCGGCTGCGCGCGCCTGTGCACCTACCGACCGGTTGTTGAACTTTTTTTCCACCCAATTTTTTTAAAGAAAAAAAACTTTTGATATAAAAATTGAAACATAATCATGCATTTCCAATAAAACCAATTCTAAAAATACATGGATATCCATAATTTCAAAAGCAAAATTAACACATATCTTCATACATATAATCATGCTATAAGAAACCGTAAATCATGCATTCCAAAAGCATTTTAAACATGTTCTTCATGCTTAACACATAGTCATATGTATATCCTATAGGCAAACACCAAACCGGGCTCTGATACCACTGAAAGAATTTAAACGGATTCAAAGGGGTGTTCCCTTTGAAGTTTTCGGGCATTCGGTGTTTGTCAAAAGTATGGAAACATAAAATAAACATGTTGGACATGTGGCTAAATGATTATAACAAAAGTTACAAGAATGTAAATGAGAACCTACGTTTTATTTACGAAATGTAGAACCGGTACTAGCGTTGTTCCTTTCTTCTTTTTCGTTTCTCCTTCCGTTCACTTGAATATTCAAATTAGAATCCCTCTAATTTGTCCACACCACACTATGGAATGATCTCTAAACTATTGCTAGATAGTAGTAGACAAGTGAAGAAAAAAATAATTCCAAAACAACACTATTGTTTAGTGATTTTGGAATATTTTGTTATTCAAATCCTTTCCAAAAGGTATGAACACAAGGGGAGAAATTTTTTTAGAGATTTTAGAGTGTTTATGGCTAAACTTTGCTAGAAAAAATGTGCAAGAGATGTGCAAGTTATATGAATAGTTATGTGTATGTAGAATTGTTGAATTCAAAATTCAAACTTCTCTTGTTAACTTCCAAAGCAACCTACATACATACACTATCTACATAACCATACACCATTATAATAGCCAATAAACCACCCACGAAACCAATTAATGGCTGGCCACATGTGCTCCACATGTGGAGGATTTTATTTTCCTCCTTCATTTGCTATAATTTGCATTTTTCCATGGACTAGGACTACTAGTCTTGGACTTTTATTTACTATTAGAAATTTAAGCCCCAACAAAGTTCATTGTGAATTAATTAATTCAATTAATTTCAATCCAATTGAAGCCCACAAGTTTATTTAATCCAATTAAATAAACATAAGTGCAAACTCTAATTAATTGATCCAATCAACTAATTAAGTCAAACCCGATAAATTATCCAATTAATTTAGAGGTTCTAAGCCCAAGAATCAACTAATTCAATTAATTAATTCTTGGACCATCAATCAAATGGATTTCTCAATAAATGATCAATTTTCATTTATTTTCTCCTTGAATAAATTTAATCCAATTAAATCAATTCGTTTTTTCTAGAATTAATTCCAAATTAATTCTACTAATTCCATAGCGATTTGTGTGTGTGACTCTTTAGGTTCAACCTCAACTAGACTTGGGCTTGTATCCAACACAATTGGTCAATTATCAATTAAATATTTTCCAATTAACCATTAATCGGAAAAACGCCCGTCACCATGTGTGGCTGTCTAGCAACGGTCCATGGCACTAGAGACTAGGTGAAATGTTGGCATGAACATTGAGGCTCCCCAAATTCCATTCAAGTACGGTCCTTCCATCATCCGTCTCCGGGTTGCAGTCTAGGGCATGGAATTGGGTGTCGGTTCCCATTCTGGACTAGACAACTATGCCCAATAACTCGAGATACATTTGCTCTATTGATCGACGCAGGAAACCATTCCCTACTCGATCAATCGTTGTGGCCATAGACTCAAAGAGCTTAAACTGTTTCAGAGCGCATAGGAGACTCGATTGTCATATACTGATAGGTGACAGATCGTATCTTGGAATCCACCGTCCTCAATACATATTCCATCGCACTGCATAAGGCTTATGATGAACGTATCCCTGATACGGACATCTTTTGGCAGATCCTAGATACATCCATCATATGCATATGACTTCCATGATTCCTCAAGTCTGAAGACTAATCTCGTACTATCGGAGCCGGGAATCCTAGTCATACCGATCAAGCCTCAAAGACTCCCATATGACGATTTCTGCGAATCAGTTCCATCAACTGACACCCTTGTCAACTAACCCACTAATATTGCATAGACGTCCAATGAATGCATTCCTTAATGCAAGTCTCTATAAGGACTCTCAATGCTTGTCTCGAGGTCCTCGACTTGGAATATTTTAGACTAACCCTCAGAAGGTGGTTTCATAGCTGCCATCCAATGCGCAACCCAACTACATGGGTTATCCAATTGGTCTGTAGGTATTTGTTATGACGTTAAAAATGTCGTTTAACATACTCAGTCAGTACAACAAACACATAGTGCCACGAATGAATACTTACTATATTCATCAAGTCAATATTACTTTAATAAAGATTGCTAAATAGTACCCAAAATCGTCAATCCAATTTGCTTACTGGTCACCTATTCTAACACTGACTGTCGGCAGTCCTTCACCTCCGTCGCGTCACCACCGCCACGCCGCGTAGGTGCATTCGACTCGTCGGACGATGGCGAGTCGATTGGTGGTGGTCTTCATCGATAGGTCGGCCGGACGACGGGGAATCAGCGATGAAGATAAGTGGTGATCGGAATTTGGGCCTGAAATGTTTGTTGATGAAAATGTGATTCAATCGGATGGAAATGTTCCCTAGGAGATGGGGGGCCGGACGGTGCAGATGGCGGCTGGTGATTCATTTGGATGGCACTGGAAACGGAAAGAAAGATAAAGTTGACGAAACAAGCCGACTTTCAGGAGGCAATTGCAAGCGCGTCAGAGGTCCGATCAGCCCACACGTGTTGGGTAGATTGGCGAGAGATGAAGGCAGATACGGTGGCGTGGCCGGAAACGTTTTTTTGGCATCCGCCAGTGGCGGCGCGATGGCGTGACTGTGGAGGACTACCGACGGTCAGTGGTGGTTGAGTCCCATATTTTAATGCCATGTCAATAGATTTTTTTTTTTTTTTTGTCCATGTAGGCAAAAAGTGGGCTAATCCCATAAAAAAATAACTCCAATTTGAAAGAGACATGTGAGGAGGCAATGTTATTTTCCGGTGAGATTTGCAATTTCCGACATCGAAGGACCAAAATTATGAAAATACAAAACAATAACATGAACCACATTACAAAAGACAGACTTATAGCAATGGACATTTTGCAATGGATTGGTCCGTTAATTTGCAATGGGTTTTGCCACGACTTTGCAACGGATTTTTATTTTTTTACATTATTGTTGCAACTTTTGTTGCAAAATAACGATGACATTTTGCAAGAAAACTACCCATTGCAATATTCTATTGCAAAATTCGATAAACTTTAAGATGCCTCACATTCAATATAAGTCGTTGCAAAAGTCGTGGCAAAACATTGCAAGGACAAATTCCGTTGCAAACGTCCAACGGTTTTTGCAACATAAATTTTTCATTGCATACTTTGCA
Organism: Sesamum alatum; assembly: GCA_034509735.1. Classification (NCBI taxonomy): domain Eukaryota; kingdom Viridiplantae; phylum Streptophyta; class Magnoliopsida; order Lamiales; family Pedaliaceae; genus Sesamum; species Sesamum alatum. Next base: position 25,224,776 of record JACGWO010000009.1, on the reverse strand, counting down.
ACGAAGTTTCTAGTTACATCCGTTGCAAAAAATTTGCAACGCCTTTTCCAACGAAAACATGTCGTTGCAAAATGAATTTCATGATTTGCAACAGATTTAGCGACGGATATGTTTCGTTGCAAAATTTGCCGACAATTTTGCAACGATATTGCAACAACCTATGAAGTCGTTGCAATCGTACGTTACAGCTGTAGGCTTTAATTATTGAGCTGTTGGATTTGCAATGGTCTTTGCAACGAAGCCGTCCGTTGCAATATGTTTGTAGTAATCCACTATTTTAAAATTTTTTTGCAATGAATTCGCAATGGATATATCATTCCGTAGTAAAAATTTCGTTGCAAAAAGCGTAATATAAAAAAACCTTCATTCTATTTCACACTTATTTTTATAATCGTCCATAACATATTCTTCATCTTCTCTCCTTTCCACTCAACCGAATTTTTCATCAATCTTTGCATTACACCGTTAATAATCAAGTTAGTGCAACGAGTCACACCTTTGAACATTTAGCTGACTTACATTAAGGTTAGTACAAAATTTTTACTAGTTTATTTATATATATTCATTTTATTTCTTGAAGTTTTTAGTTTTATGGATGTATGTTAATGAATATGTATAATATTTGTTGATTTTAGAACAAGATGTTGAGAGAATTGAGAAAGTGGATGTATGAGAAGAATATACCAGGTAATCGTCATCTTACAAAAGAATTTATAGATGGGGCCACTGAGTTTGTAGATTGGGCAAAAACACAATATGATTTTATGGATTGGGAGAAAATTCGTTGTCCATGTATGTATATAAAAATCGTAAGTACAAAAATCCACAGAGGATGTGACATGCGACCTCTATAAGACAGGTTTAAGAAAAAATTATTACAATTGGACATCTTATGGTGAGCCTATACAAATGGATTGTGAGCATCCAATGTCAGCTGACAACTCTGCGGATCAAATGAAAAATTGGAATAACTATGAGCAATTGAATTGGGATCACAAGATGATGTTTGATGCAGCTGGTCCTGTATCTCATCCACAGGGGATGTATTCAGTGATTCGACATATCCTAGCGATCAATCACATGCAAACACGGTTCGTCCGATTTCTAATTATGATGGGATACAGTACGAGGCTAACAATTTATGAGCATTGTTTGAAAAGTTTTTGATGTGCCAAGGGAAGAATACTACGAACAACGGGGTCTGTGTGCGAAGCTCTAGTTACACAGACTCCGACACTGATTTTTTTGGATGGTTGGATGAGGTAATACAGTTTAAGTACGAATTTGAACATCAAAATATGCATATTATTTTGTTCAAGTGTAGGTGGGTTGATCTTACCAAAGGAGTAAAGATTCACCCGAAGTATCACTTGGTTAATGTAAACCACAAACGTCTATACCAGAAAGATGAGCCGTTTATCCTAGCGCAACAAGTTATCCATTTAATATTAAAAATATTTTATCTCATTTATTAATTGAAAAATATATCTTAAATCATTTATTCATTTAATTTCAAAAATAATAATTAATTTTAAAAATATTTTATCTCGTTTATTAATTGAAGAGTTATATCTTAAATCATTTATCTCATTTAATTTTAAAAACATTTACTAATAATAAATAATTTTTTCTTTTTGATATACTTTCTCTCCTCATTTTAACATAACCCTAATTTCCCCCCCCCCCCCGCCCTTCCCTCCCATTTTTCATACCCCTAATTTTTCCCCTCATTATTCCCCCTCTCCCCCTCCCCCCTCCCCCCTTCATTTTTTAGCCACCAACCTCCCCCCCTCTCCTTTCCTCTTCTCTTACCGCCGCTGCGCCGCCTCTCTCCTTCTCCTCTTCTCTTTCTCCTCTTTTCTTTCTTCTCTTTTTTTTGTGGTTTCTCTGCCACGCCCCTCTACCGCAACTTCACCCCCGCCACCACCGACCGCCGACGTCTCAGCTTCGCTGCTGCCACAACCAACCGCCGACCCTGCTGCTACGCCACCACCGAGGTGATTTTGTTTCTTTTCTTCTTCTTTTTGTTGGTTTTTAATGAAAATATTTTTTTGGGTTGATTTTTGTGTTTTTACAGCAAAGTGTGGATATTTGATAGGATTAAAGGTATGGTTTTTTGTAATTCCTTTGCCTACAATGTGAAAGAATTGGGTACGGGCCCGGGAACGCAACGGAAGCATAAAAACGTCAATTAAAGCATAATTTAAAAGCGGGTTCAAAGGGTGTCCCCTTTGAAGTTCCCGGGAGTTTGGTGTTATATGTCAAAGCATAAATAAACGATTAGAAGAATGATGGACATGTGGCTTAAAACGATATGAACAAAAATACATGGAAACGTAAAGAAAACCAACCTTTGACCATAACACGTAGAACCGGTACGTGCGTTGTTCTATTTGCCGTTTCCCCTTCCATTCACTTGAGGATCCAAATTAGAATCCCTCTAATTTGTCCATACCACACTATAGAATAGTTCTCTAATATATTGCTATATAGAAATAGACAAGTGAAGAAGAAACACTTCCAAAACAACACTAATGATTAGTGCTTTTGGAATGTTTTAGTTCAAACCTTTTCCAAAAGGTATTAACACAAGAATGAGAGTTTTTTTTTCAAAGATTTTTTGAGAGTTTTTGCTGGAAATTTCGTGCAAGCCGAGGTCATACAAGTTATGTGAATGGTTTTGTGTATGTAGAGTTGTTGAATTCAAAATTCAACTTCCCTTGTCAACTTCCAATGCAACCTACACACACACACACAACTATCTACATAACCATGCACCATTATAGCAAATAAACCACCCATAAAACCACATGATGGATGGTCACATGTGGAGGATTTTAATTCCTCCTTCACTTGCTATAAATTGTATTTTTCATGGACTAGGACTACTAGTCTTCGACTTTTATTTAATCAAATTAAAATAAGTTCAAAAAAAGTCCATTGGGCATTAATTATTCCAATTAATCTCAATCCAATTGAAACCCATAAGTTTATTTAATCCAATTGAATAAGCATAAGTTCCGAACTCTAATTAATTTGATCCAATCAATTAATTAATTCAAACCCGATAAATTAATCCAATTAATTTAAAGGTTCTAAGTCCAAAAATTAATTAATCCAATTAATTAATTCTTGGACTATCCATCAAATGAATTTTCCAATAAATAATCCAATCATTTATTTTTCTCCTTGAATTAATTTAATCCAATTAAATTAATTCGCTTCTTCTAGAATTAATTCCAAATTAATTCTACCAATTCCATAGTGATTTGTGTGTGACTCTTTAGGTTCACCCTCAACTAGACTTGGGCTTGTGTCCAACACAATTGGTCAATTAAATCAAATTTAATTAATTATTTTCCAATTAACCATTAATCAAAAAAAGCCTGTCACCATGGGTGGCAGTCTAGCAATGATCTATGGCACTAGAGACTAGGTGAATGTTGGCGTGAACATTTAGACTCCCGATTACCATACGAGTATGGTCCTTCCATCATCCGTCTCCCGGTCTAAGTCTAGGGCATGGAATTGGGGGTCGGTTCCCATCCTGGACTAGACAATTATGCTGAATAACTTGAGACATGTTTTACTCTATTGATCGACGTAGGAAAAACACATTTCCTACTCGCCCAATTCATTGTGGCCACAGACTTAAACCATCTCAGAGCGTATAGGAGATTCGGCTGTTATATATTGAGCTGACGGATCCTATCTTGGAATCCACCATCATCAATACATAGTCCGACTGCACTGGATAAGGCTTATAATGAACGTTATACCAGATATGGACATCTCTTGCAGATCCTAGATACAACCATCATAATGCATGCGGACTGCCATGATTCTTCAAGTCCAAGGACTAATTTCGTATTATCGGAGCCGGGAATTTTAGTCATACCGACCAAGCCTCCAAAGGGTTCCATATGACGATTCCCGCGAAGTCAGTTTCAGTCAGCTGGCACCCTTGTCAACTAACCCACTAATATTGCATAGACGTCCAATGTCTGTCACCGATGAAACACGGGCACCCATCCAATGAATGCAATCCTATAGTGCAAGTCTCTATAGGACCCTCGATGCCCTGTTTCGAGGTCTTCGACTTGGAATCAGACCAACCCTTAGAAGTTGGTTTCATAGCTGCCATCCAATGCGCAGCTCAACTACATGGGTTGTCCAATTGGTCTGTGGGCATTTGTTGGTGACTTTAAAACATCGTTTAACGTAATTAGTAATCACAACAAACACATAATGCCAAGGATGAATACTTACTATATTTCATTCAAGTCAATATTACTTTAATAAAGATTGCTAAATAGTACCTAAAAACCGCCAATCCAATTGGCTTTCTTAGTCACCTATTCTAACAAATCTCCCACTTGACCTAAAAGCCAATCACCCATGTCGCTCAAACTTATCTGAGCATGAGTAATCTGCGATATCCGGCTCGGTCTCATGGGTTTACCTTATTTCTGTCAAGATGATACGGTCCAATTGCACGTCACCTCTTCATACCATTGCTCCAAGCAGATGGTATTGTCTAAGAATTTTTCTGGATCCGTGATGAGATCTCGGTCCTTTTAGCTTGCGCTACAACCACGTTGTTATCCTCCCAAGGTAACTACTGGCTCAGCCGTTGTTAGGACCCACACCCAACCATTAGGTGTGGTTTTTCATCCAAACCACTTTCCAGAGCAACTTTTAAAGTTGCCATACATTCAACTTTCATGGTCCGTGGTGGAAACCCGCTTGAAACCTTTTCAAGCGACCACCATTAACCAATAAGCCTGAATATATGTTCATACTGAGACTAGATATTAATCACATAATACTGGAAGCTAGTTTCGGTATAGCCTTCCAAAAATCAAACTCTCCGGTAGAACGTGCATCAAGAACACTTCTTCAATCCTTATTCAGGTATTTAAAGACTGTTTTCAACAGCAGTCTACTGCCCTCGGTCGGTACACACCGATTTCCATCGTTATGCCCAAAGCATACACAACATTAGGTCCAATGCACCAAACAACATACTCATGTTTAGCCTACGGCAAAGACGTAGGGGATGTCAAACATCTAAACTTCCTCATTGGTCAACCTTGACTGAGTCGTAGACAGCTTAACCCTATAAATAGGAATCCGATTCCTTTCATGGAGAACTGTGTGAACAACATTCATGTTTAAGTGTTTCCTAGCATCTTAACTTTATTCCAAACGAATAAGACGTTACACACTTTAAACACTAGGAACACAACCAAACTTCCACTGACCCTCAAGCTCTTGTTACTGATCGAGTCATACCCTGCATGAACTCATCAAAACGAATATTCCAGTTACATGGAGTTCCAAGCCTAGTTTTGAATTCCACGTCAAATCACACAACTCCAAGCCATTGATTCGAATCCAATGTCCAACATTACTTTTCCTTATGTCTTTTGGATTATAATCCAATTGACCGGACTAACCCAGAAACCTGTACCTCTTTAGGTATCTAAGATATCCTGGTCCTCCTTAGGAGGTGTGACGTCCATATAATTTTATTCATAATCGATGGACTAATTAGTAATTATTAAGAAAATCTAATTTAATTATAAGTTATAGGTTGAACTTATAAATATATTAAAACTTAAAAGGACTAAATTGGAGTTTTATGAAATATTTGTGGTCAAATAATATATATATATAGATGTTGAGGGACTAAATTGCAATTTTAATAAAATTATTAAAAAAAAAGAGAAATTGATTTCAGTGCAGCACGTGGTTGCCTACCAAATCAACCTTCATATATTAAAATATATAAACTAACTTACAAATTAAGAAATCATCAGTTCATCACACACAAATTCAAAACACATAATTACACATAGTAAGTATGTTTACTTTCGGACGCGAACAGGTTAGTGAATTTTTTATTATAAATTATAAATTAATTACTATAATTAATATATTTACTTAGTGCATTTATTAAATATGATTTGTACTATTCAATTTACTATTTAACCAAAAAAATTATTGAATTGAGTATTTATATAAATTAGTGTTCGGTATATATTTAATTGGACCGGTGATATTATAGCCAATAAATTAGAATTTATTTAATCTATTAGATTTAGTCATTATTAAAATAGAATTACTCGAATTTATCGGGATTATTAACCAAATATATAATTGTATTTACCAGTGTTTAAATAATTATTATAATAGTGAGGAATTGACATAAATTAATAGAAATAGTAGAAAATTATGTTTAAGAAATATTAGGAAATTATATTTGAGAGATATGATATTTATTAGAAAGGAATATGATATTTTTGTAATTAATTTCGTTTAGGATGTTATAGAGAACGATAGTTATAAAACTATGAGGGGTTTGAGGAAATGAGCTCTTATGAGTTAATTGATAAATTAGATGTATACGAGAGAAGGTTATAGTGTCTAATATTTAGAGGAAAAAGGAACGGAGGTTTTGAATTTTAATATAAATGAAATATTAAAAGATTGATATAAAATATAAGCATATATTTAGTAATTTCATTCGTAATTTACGATATTCTCAATATTTATATTGATTATATATATTATAACGTCTTATAGGACACGGGGATAGAGTAGAAGACTAATCAACTCCTTCTACTAGCATAATTGTTTTGGGATCGAGGTAAGTATAGTTAATTTAACCTATATAAGTATATATGATTCTACTTGTTTGTTATAAATTTGGCTAGTATTTATAAATGCTTATTTGAATTACGTGGTTATTTTGTGAAGTTGGCATTATGTGTTTATTGGTGACTCTTTACGTATTATAAACATTGACAGATGATTACCTTATATTATATGCTATTGTTGTATGAAGTTTGAATGAAGAAGTCAACTATGAGTATATCGTTAAATTGAGAGAAGAGATGACTTACCTAGTTGGGGAACATAGTCAATGGTTTGTGATGATGTGTTGATGATGATGATGTGATTGACGATGTGATATGAGAAAAATGAATATAAGCTAGGTACCATGGCGCGTAGGGTACCGGGGTATTCCGGGTAGTGGGGAATATCCTGTGCTGATAGCTACACACTGGGGTTAGTGTGTGGGATGCCATGTTCGTTGTGATGTTCTGTGCTGATATTGCTACACACTCGAATAGTGTGGGGATATTCACATTCGACGGGTATCCTGTGCTGTATATGATATGACATGGATTGAGATGATGATAGCCGGCAGAACCATTGACTGATGTACTCCAATTAGAGTAACCAGGGCCCTAAAATATAAAACTGTGACTTCAGATATATTGTAATTGTGTATTAATGCATGATCGTGCATTGATTACTTTATGGCTTTATTGTGATTACATACATATATATATTGAATATTCATTGGTTTGTGACATTGCATGTATATAGGCCGGTTAGCTATACTTATTGAGTAGGCAGCTTATCCCTTGCCAATATTTTTCAGGAGCTAGATCACGGTGACTAGCTACGTCAAATTTGGAGTCGTGAAATAGATTTGAATAGGTGGGTCAGCCGTGACATCTGAAGCCGTAGGTTTTGGTCATATGATTATTAAACATCTAGTCTTTTGTCGGGTTTGTGTTTTAGATTCTGTAACAGCCTGAAACTTTCATCTTTTGGAGTTTTGTACATAAGTATATCTGTGGCCTAGTAAAATATAAAACTTTTGATGATACCTATCGTGATTTAAGAGATATATTTATAGAATTATATAATATCGAGAAAAAATAGGATTTATCTTATTAGTTTAGAATGAAAATTCTTATAAGACAACTTATATTACGAAGCGTATGATGATTTAGTAGTGATAAAGTATAGTACCGTAGGGGTGTCACAGGAGTACTGAAATATAGTCAGTACTGAAGTATAGTACCGTAGTTATAAGTATGTTTGCTATATCGTACTGAGGTGTTGCTCTACTTGATTCCTCAAGGACCTACTCCTCACACCGATTATCCTCTGAAATCCAATTTCACTTAGGACAACACATGAACCTGTGCATATCTAGTTTGCCTCCCACTAGTCCCTTAACGTATGCAAGACCATCCTACATACTCAAGTACTTTGTAGGATACAGGCTTGCCATGCCATATCCAATATAGTGTCTGGGCCACGATCCTTAGAAAGTGCTATGTTTTACAACTTGGCTACTATCTTAAGAACACGCCTAGATGGCCAAGGTTAAAGTGAAAACACCGACCGAACCATGTCCAACAAGGTTCGATTTCTCCCTTATCAGAGACGTTGTTCAATTGTGGTGTTCCAGGAAGAATTCCACTGAGTGAGAATCCCATTCCCATTTAGATATATCAAGAGCTCCCACTAAATATACACACAACTCGATCCAATCGAAGGCTAATTTTGCAACCAATTTGGTTCCCACTTCAAATCTAATTCACTAAGCCTTCCAAAGGCCCTTAGACTTGTGAACCCTCTTCTGGTCTTGTGTATTCAATGACTCACAAATGTCTGACTAGATCCAATCCAACAGACCACTAGCAAGCATACTTTGTCCTACAAAGATCTTTTTGGCCATCTTCCTGCTCAGGAAGGACTTGCAAACTAGCAGCCTCAAATTGTCTATTTCTAGACTCCTTGAATCTACTAACCTCTTTATCCTATCTAGAGGAATGTGACCTAGCTTTGCATGCCAAATCTGTGAGTTTATCTTGATTATCCATTTTATCATTTGTTTTTGAGCATTCATAATTTAATTATGGGATAGTATTGAAACAATTATGCAAACAACCTAGTAACAAGAATAACCATTCTTTGTCAAATAAAAGAAACTTTTATTGATCAAAAACATGTAATCCTAATTGTCCAACAATAGAAAAACATAATTTGATCATGCTAGGTTACATAATTGAAACCTATCAACTTTATCCTAACATGATCACTAATACCTAAGCCTAACTAGTCCTACACTTCTGTAGCAATAGCCCCGCCATTGCCTAGCTTTAGAACCATCTCTGTCTTAGCCTTCTACTCCTTTCCATCACCTACAAAATTTGCAGGTATGAGCTCTACAGCTGGTATCCAATATCCAAGAAGTAGAATAGTAATCATAGTAAAGTTTATATCAAATATACCATGATTGGAGAGGAGTTTAGGACACTCCCTCTTCCAATGCTCATTTTCACGGCAATATATGCAAACATCTTTTGCAATCCTTGACTGCCAAACCGTCTTCCTCTTTTCTTTGTCCATGCCTAACATGGCAACACGAGCACTCTAAGCGCTTGCAGCGGCTGATTCTGTCTTACCCTTCTTCCTCCTCCAGCGTCCGGCCCCTTTACCTTTCGCTGTTGAGGTCGAAGCCTCCCCCACCAATACAGACGGCGTAAACTTTTCAATCATTGCTTCGTACTGGACCAACATGTTTATCAACTCATGAAGGTCTTTTTCAAGCCCATTCATGTTATAGTTAACGATAAACGAGTCATAAAAGGGAGGAAGAGACTGAAGGATCGCGTCGATGTACGTCTCTTTTCCAAGATTAGCTCGGAGGTCTTTGAGCTTCTCCACTAGGGATAGCATCATCACTCCATGCTGGAGTACAGACGACCCTTCTGTCATCTTAGCTCCGAAAAATGCCTTCATCGTAGCATATCTAATATGTCGGTCCGGTACCGCATAAACTTCTTTCATCGGAGCATTATCGACCTGACATCATCCAACCGATCATACTATTTCTGGATCTCATTGGTCATGGATGCCAGTATGAAGCTGTCGACCTTGCGGTTGTCCTCCTGCCAATCATTGAAAGTCGGACGCTCTTCTGACGAGGACCCCTCCGGCAAGACCCGAGGAAGAGGCTTATCCAGAATGTAAGCCTGGTTTTCAAAATCGAGGACAATCCACAGATTTCGCAGCCAATCATTATAGATTGTTCTGTCAAATTGTTAGTCTCAAGAATTACAGCGAGTGGATTCTTAGACATCTACATACATAATGTAAAGCAGAAATTTGTAGATTATTATAATATTGAATTCAAGTTAAAACTTGGTCTTTAGTCATTAACCCCTCCCACTATTTCTTCAAAAAGCCCACTACTCTCAAGTGGTGTTTTCGAAAAACCATTTTCTAGTGGGCTTGGAGTCCACAAACGCAATTCTCCATGCCTCGCTTTTACGATTCACACGAAAAAATGATTTGTGGGAGGTAACCTATACCATTCTCATCCAATGAGATCCCCTAGATATTTTGCCTCGCGTCTTCACATGATCCTAAGAACTCCAAGCGAATCATATTACTTAGCATTAAGCCCGACCCATCAACTAAATGAATATCTCAACTATCGCCTCCCAAGAATCGTGAGACAGGGAGATAGGAGCATATTTCATTCATTCACAATAATAGTGCAAATTTCTTCCATTCCAAACGTGCCACGACTTGTGAGACCACGAATGGGTGAAAGTAGCTTCCTCACTACAATGCTATGGATGGAAGGCTTGGAATAATCAAACCATTTGATCTTAATTCCATTTTGGGCCTAATATTTACTTGGACCATCCTAGTGAGAGTTATAGTTTATTAAGACCAAGACCTCATCATTATTAGTATTTTTCATCCTAAAGTTTCATACATTTAATGTAAATAGATGCATTCCAAACACATCATACATCAAAGCATTAAAACATTAAACACATGCAAAATATGCCTAGCACGCCCCTGTAGGATGATCACAAGCCCGTTTCTAATTGATCCACTGAGCCCGCAGTGGATCTATGGTCAATCTAGGGTAAGCCCTACTCTATTACAATTTTTACATCCCATTATCATTCTAATGGGGCCTTGTAGGGCCTTCCGTCGTGGGCTCCGTCCAATGGACCTTCATCTCCTTGGAAGCTTACATTTTATAAAGTAAAACCTCACAACTAATCTACTCTCATTACAACTTAAAAGGAAACCCCAATCAGAAGTTGGATGGAGTACATTATAAGAGAGAAAGAAAGCCTTATTATTTCAAGGCTAAAACGGAAGAAGGAATAAAAAATAAAGAGACACGCAGGTCTCACCCAACAATAAATAAACCATACATAGGTCAATGGGTTAGTGATCATCCTTATTGTTTATCAAATAAACAACAACAAAACACATTTATATCAAATATAAACATGCCAAGCATATAAATACATCCCATGCATTTATAAACAGATATCCAATATCTAAAATAATAAACATAATAAAATGCAGAAAATATCATATTATTAATGCAATTAAAAATATGGATATCAACTATACATCCAATGTATAAATAATTTTTTTTTGGTTTGGAAACCATTTCCAAAATAATCCAAGGCATAAATAATTTTAGAAAAATTAAATTTAACTAAAAATTAAAATATGCCAAAATTAATAATTTTAGAAAACTAGCAGAAATTAGGAAATCCAATTTTTCGGAAAAAAATGGTAAAAAATGGCACACAACAGCGCTGCCGGCCGGCCGTCCCATACGGCCCCACGCCCGCGCCTGCTGCCCCTGTCGGGCGGCCGGCACCGTTTTTCACTTTGTTTTTGTTTTTTTTAAATTTTTGGTATAAAAACTGAAACATAAACATGCATTTACAGAAAATCCAATTCTCAAAAATGCATGGATATCCTTAATTTCAAAAACAAACTTAACACATATGTTTTACACATATTGTCATGCTTTAAAACCATAAATCATGCTTTCCAAAAGCAATTTAAACATGTTCTTCATGCTTAACACATAGTAACATGTAAATCCTATAGCCACAACAACGAATCAGACTCTGATACCACTGAAAGAATCGGGTACGGCCCGGGAATGCAACGGAAGCGTAAAAACGTGAATTAAAGAATAATTTAAAAGCGGGTTCAAAGGGGTGTTCCCTTTGAAGTTCCCGGGCATTTGATGTATGTCAACACATAAATAAAAGAGTAGAAGGATGATGGACATGTGGCTAAAAGGATATAACAAAAATACATGAAAATGTAAAGAAAACCAACCTTTGATCATAACACGTAGAACCGATACGTGCGTTGTTCTCTTTCCCGTTTCCCCTTCCGTTCACTTGAGGATCCAAATTAGAATCCATCTAATTTGTCCACACCACACTATAGAATAGTTCTCTAATCTATTGCTAGATAGAAATAGAGCAGTGAAGAAGAAACACTTCCAAAACAACACTATTGATTAGTGCTTTTGGAATGTTTTAGTTCAAACCTTTCCAAAAGGTATGAACATAAGAAGGAGAGTTTTTTCAGAGATTTTTGGAGAGTTTTTTCTGGAAATTTCATGCAAGCCGAGCCATACAAGTTATGTGAATGGTTTTGTGTATGTAGAGTTGTTGAATTCAAAATTCAACTTCTCTTGTCAACTTCCAAAGCAACCTACACACACACCACTATCAACATAATCATGCACCATTATAGCAAATAAACCACCCATAAAACCACATGATGGCTGGTCACATGTGCCTCACATGTGGAGGATTTTAATTCCTCCTTTATTTGCTATAAATTGTATTGTTCCTTGGACTAGGACTACTAGTCTTGGACTTTTAGTTAATCTAATTAAATAAGTCCAAACAAAGTCCATTAGGAATTAATTAATCCAACTAATCTCAATCCAATTGAAGCCCATAATTTTATTTAATTCAATTAAATAAACATAAGTCCGAACTCTAATTAATTGATCTAATCAATTAGTTACTCCAAAACCCGATAAATTAATCCAATTAATTTAAAGGTTCTAAGTCCAAAAATTAATTAATCCAATCAATTCATTCTTGGACCATCCATCAAATGGATTTTTCAATAAATGATCCAATTATTTATTTTGCTCCTTGAATTAATTTAATGCAATTAAATTAATTTGCTTCTTCTAGAATTAATTCTAAATTAATTCTACCAATTCCATAATGATTTGTGTGTGAATCTTTAGGTTCACCCTCAGCTAGATTTGCGCTTGTGTCCAACACAATTGATCATTTAAATCTAATTTAATTAACTTTTTTCCAATTAACCATTAATCGAAAAACGCCCATCACCATGGGTGACCGTCTAGCAACAGTCCATGGCACTAGAGACTAGGTGAATGTTGGCGTGAATATTTAGGCTCCCAATTACCATACGAGTACGGTCCTTCTATCATCCGTCTCCCAGTATAAGTCTACGTCATGGAATTGGGCGTCGGTTCCCATCCTGGACTAAACAACTATGCCGAATAACTCAAGACACATTTGCTCTATTCATCGACGTAGGAAACTATTCCCTACTCGACCAATCATTGTGGGCACAAAGTTAAAGAGTTTAAACCATCTCAGAGCGCATAGGACACTCGACTATCATATACTAATAGGTGACAGATCCTATCTTGGAATCCACCGTCCTCAATACATATTCCGACTGTACTAGATAAGGCTTATAATGAACGTATCCCAGATAAGGAATTCTCTTGCTAGATCCTAGATACAACCATCATATGCATGCGACTGCCATGATTTCTCAAGTTCAAGGACTAATCTCGTACTATCGGAGCCGGGAATTCCAGTCATACCGACCAAGCCTCCAAGGCTTCCATATGACGATTCTCGCTAGTCAGTTCAGTCAGCTGGCACCCTTGTCAACTAACCCACTAATATTGCATAGACGTCCAACGTCTGTTGCCGATGAAACACGACACTCATCCAATGAATGCAATCCTTAGTGCAAGTCTCTATAGGACCCTCGATGCCCTGTCTCGAGGTCCTCCACTTGGAACATTTGAGACCAACCCTGAGAAGTTGGCTTCACAGCTGCCATCCAATGCGCAGCTCAACTACATGGGTTATTCAATTGGTCTGTGGGCATTTGTCGTGACGTTAAAACGGCGATTAATGTAATTAGTAAGCACAACAAACACATAGTGCCAAGGATGAATACTTACTATATTCATCAAGTCAATATTACTTTAATAAAGATTGCTAAATAGTACCCAAAACCGCCAATCTAATTGGCTTTCTGGTCACCTATTCTAACACAATGTAGCTCATTGATGAGGATGACCATATATAATGTTCTTCAATGCTATAAAATTGTGAATGTTTATATAGTATATTGAATATGCATTTGGTATATTGAGTATGTGTTTGTTATATAATGTATATTGAGTTTGTTATATGGATTAGTGTTTGGTATAAAATGTATATTAAGTTTGTTATATTGAGTATGTGTTTTATATAAAATATATATTAAGTTTGGTATATTGAATATGTGTTGGTATAAAATGCATATTGAGTATGTGTTTGGTATAAAATTGTGGATAACAATGTAATATATTGAGGATTTGGTTGATATATTGAGATATGGTTGGTATATTTAGGTGGATGGGAATGATAATTGTATTGATGAGTGTTGTTGATTATGATTATAGATTAGTATTCATGTTAAAATAAATTGAACTAAACTAATATAACTTAGGTAACTCATAGGTTAAAAACTCAACTAAATTAATGTAATTTTGGTAACTTTCAACTTAAGATCTTCAACTAAACTAATGTAACTTAGTTAACTCACAAGTTAAAAATTCAACTAAATTAATGTAATTTTGTTAACTTTCAACTTAAAATCTTTAACTAAACTAATTTAACTTAATTAACTCACAAGTTAAAAACTCAACTTAATTAATGTAATTTTGTTAACTTTCAACTTAAAATCCTCAACTAAACTAATGTAACTTAGTTAACTTGCAAGTTAAAAATTCAACTAAACTAATATAATTTTGTTAACTTTCAACTTAAAATCTTTAATTATTTTGTAAACAAAAATAATTTTACAATAGATTGTCGTTGCAATTATCGTGGTAAAATTTGCAATGGATTATCGTTGTAAACAAAAATTATTTTGCAAAGAATTGTAGTAAATTATGTTGTTGCAAATTTTACAACGGAAAGTCGTTGCAAATAATTATTACAATATTGCAACAACTTCCGTTGCAAATGTCGTTGCAAATAAAATGATTTTGCATTGGATTGTAGTTAAATATTTCGTTGCAAAATTTACAACAGAATGACGTTGTAAACATTCCATTGCAATATTGCAATGAATATACCATCGCAAAGCCGTTGCTAAATATGAAAAGTCAACTTTTTAATAACGAATTTGCAACGAAATTTTGCAACAGATAAAAAATCATGGCAATATTTTGCAACGGACAAAAAAACCGTCCTATATAGCAGTGATACCTTAACGGAAAATATTACGTTGTAAAATACCGTGGCAAATCTATTTTGTAACGGATTTTTTATGAAATCCGTTGCTATAGGTATGTTCTTTTGTAGTGCCAATTCTAAACCTTAAAAACATAAAGGACAAAAATACAAAAGCCAATAGTTACAAGACCAAAAAATTATTTAAGCCAACAGAAATATATTGATTCAAACTTAGATATTTTTTTGGCGAATTTTTTTTGAAAGAACTTATAAGATCTCAAAATAAGATATTTTGGATCTTATAAGATCTTTTTAAAAAAGTTAAACTTTCCTAACTTTTTTTATAAGATCTTATAAGCTCTATGCAATTAATAATTGATAAGACAAAAACAACCTTATTGATTTGCTATATTTCAGTTTTACCCTTAACATAACAAACATATTTTTAACAACAAAAAATTCCCCCCCCCCCCCTCCTCTCTTTCTCTCTCCCTCTCTCTTTCTTTCTCTCTCTCGATACATGGTGCCTCCCTCCCCCTTCTCCTCTTTTCTCTCTCTCTCTCTCTCTCTCTCTCTCTATATATATATATATATAATATCATCTCTTCTTCTCATATTTATATAATTATGACATTAATTATGTAATTAATATTAATTTTTAATTATTATAATTATAAAAAAACATGCCACTGATATTATATGTTATAATATGGTTAAAAGTAGTCATTGAAATTAACAAAAAATATATCAATTATATATCTATGTTAATATTCGATTAGCATGAATGTTAATATTATTTCGATGCAAAAATTTAAAGATAATAATTTGTCAGTTTTTTGTTTTTGAAAAAAAATCTATTAATTTTTATTTAGAGTTAAACAAATGTATACTATTTATGAAAGTATTTTAAAAATATTCAAATACAAAATATGTCAACAAAAATAACAATTTATTTGATTGTAATAGTATCATGTCCGTTTTGGTCATTTTACTAATAAAAAGATCTTATTATGCCAAACACCCTAACATCTTATAACATATGAAAACATCTTATTTTTATCCAAACACTTCAAGAGTTTATTTTCAAAATAAGCTCCAACATCGTATAAGCTCCTAAAACATTTTATAAGATGTTTTAAAAAAGCTTAGCCAAAGACCCTCTTAATGCCGCAATAAAACTATTAAGAAATAAAACTATTAAGAAACTATCGGATTGCAAGATCAGATTTTCTGGCAATCGAGGCCTACTGGCCCTTCCTTGCATATACGTGCAAAGAGACTTGGCGGATACTTTCCGTAGTAATCTACGTTACAAAAAAAGATACGACCGCAGGGGGACGTGAGGTCATTGAACAATTTAGCAATGGGGCAAAGCAATTGCTTTAGAGGGCGACAACAGGCTTCAGGTGTGTAGTGAGGGCCTTTGCACTGGCTTGTCATCAATGTGTAGTTCAAGTTGTCAACCGCTTTACAAGCTGCATATTGTCAAACATGTTGATGTTAGGACTAGGGCGAATATGTCTCAACTTATAATGTTATGTTTGGTCAACAGTTTTGAAACTATATATGAATTTGAAATCTTTAATAATAAATTATTACTTCATATTACAAAAGAGTCCAAATTCATTTAACTCTCATTTTGAACTTTATTTTGTGTATTTGATGGATCTCGAAATTTTGTAATGCAGAGTAATTTGAAGTTATTTTTCCTGAAAATTTCCATTCAAATGTGGCCTAAAAGGAAAATAGAAAGCAAATTCCTTCCTTAATTAAGTGCACCATAATAGTTTTTCATATTTCAAATATATCTCACTACACATGATCCCTAACTGTAAAATTCTGAAGGAATCTAAAATAAAGAAGATGGAATATTCCAATAATGAGGGATATATTTGAAAATAAGAGCAATTTCAAGTTGCATAAAATAGGAGAACTCATCGAATTATGACCGTCAGATGCATTTTTCCACTTGAAAAAATTTGATTTTCCCAACAATTAATTATTATGGTAAAAAAAAATCGTGACGAATACAAATTAATTACGGCTTTGCAACGGTAAATACCCGTTGTTTCTATAAGTATGGCCAAAATATTAATTATGACAAATATTGATTAACCGTGAAAAAAAATTTAATTTTTTTGCATTAATTTTGTTTAGCCGTAGTTAATGATGTTGATTTACCATAGTTTTTTATTTGTGGTTTTTTATACTGTAACGAAAAATCAAATTTTGTTTTATTTTTTTATTTTTTTAACGATGTCTAGTATCAACGATATTCATTCCAATTCCATTTCTTTTCAACATGAAAAGGGAATAAAACCTTAACAGAGAAAATGAAAAGAAAAGACATGGACTTACTACTTGTTTGTTGCTGAAGGGATCGACTTGCTGATGCGTGAATGTGAAGACCCTTATCTGCTCATATTCATAACACCAAAAACAACAAAAAACAAAGAAAAATAATAAAAAATGATCTTGCCATTTACGTATAAAAGAAATTTAAATCATGGAGTTTGATGTATATATAATTGCATGCATGAATATCTATTTGAATGGGAAATTACTTGAAATATAGTGTGAAGACGCGACGCGAAGCACGAGGAAGGAAAGAAACACCAACAACAAAGATCGTTCGGCACCCATTATTGCTGCTTGCTTCCTTTTGCAGATAGATCGACAACTGCTTTATATTTTTGAAATTATTATACCACCCTTTGAATGTGATCTTCAGAGGGTTGGTATGTTTCTCTTTCTTTTTTGTTTTTAGCTTCTTTGTTATTTCATGTATATATATACTATTTTTTTTTTTTTTTTTTTTTTTTTTTGGTGTATGGTGATTATGGGAGAGAGATTGTGAGGCAGAAGAAAGTGGAAGAGAAGAATGGGGCAAAAAGATCGTCCTTTCTGTTTTTTCTGAGTGGCCACAAAATAAAAGTCGTGTATAAATGGGGAAAGTTATTTTGTTAGCCAACTAATTATACTCAATATTAATTTTAGTTCATTAACTATACTCTTTTTTTTATGGTTTAATAAGTTTCAGATTGATGAAATTTAATCCAAATTAGGGTTTTTTTACTTAATTTTCCAACAAGATTTTGAAAATTAGCCGAAAAATAGCCACATGACAAGTATTTGATTAATTTTTGATAACTTATACACGTGCACAACTACATATAATGACACATCACCATTGATGCTGATTGGATGTTATTTAATATACTAGACATCATGGCACGCAGTACCTGCGTGCATAATTTTTAATAATATTTTTTATTTTATTAAAGCTCATAATTTGTTCTTGTATATTAAAACTTTTTATTGTCTTTAATCTCACATATAAAAAGCTATTAGATAACTTTTTCTAATGCGTTAATTATCAATAAATATTTTACTCAAATTAAATTAAAAATTAAATTTTTTTTCAATATCTGTTATTTCTATTTCAATCAACAATAAGTTTAAACAAAATGAGAGTAAATTTAACTTTTTTGAGTACATTAATTGCATGGAATTAATATTTTTTAAAAAAACTTGATTGAGTAGTTAATTCAATATGAGTGGGGAAGTTGAAGGACATTTTTGGTATTATAATAATTTGGTGTAGCGGTATCAAAACTACCACTTTGAGTATATAAACCCTCTTCCCTTTATAATAGTACTAGCCGTCGTGGCACGCCATCTCTGTGTGCATATGAAATATATATATATATATATATAAATTAACAAATTACATTTAAAAAAGAAAAAAAGAAAGAAAGAAAAGAAAATTAACTTTAGGGGTATTATCGGCAAAATCAGAAAATTGGTGTAGTGGTGTCATAAACCGTCATTTGTGAGTGACAAAGGTCTTTCCTTTATATATTAGTGTAGATAAATAAAAAAATTCAAAAAAAAAAATATATATATATATATAAATTAAAGTGGTGTATATATAAATGTGGCTTGAATTTTCTAATTTCAAATGGTATTACATTTTCTATTTCAATCTGTATATACCACACTTGTACAAAATCATAAAAAAGATGACGACATTCTTATACACATAATATGTATATTTTTGTCAAATGAAATATATATATATATATATATAAATGATAGTTGATCATAATTAAGTTAATTTTGACCAAATATTAATTTTTGATAATTTCAAATTTTTTAATTATTAAGAAAAAAACTTATTGGTTGAAATCTCATACATTTAAAATTAAAACTTAAATTTTTATTTATCTAAAAAAATCCTATATTCAAAATTAGTGTTTATCTATACTAGATTCTACGATCAAAATTAGGATACTAATCAAATTTGTATTTGTTTTAAACAATTGATACAAAAGAATATTTATCTTATCATTAATCATTTATTTTTATTTAAATTATATACTTTTCAGTAACTAAACTTATATCAATCTATTGGTATATCTTATTTAGTAAATTCTTAATTTAATTAATCAGGTACAATTTATGTCATTGCAAAAAAATGTGGGATTTGTAACGATTATTTTTTACGACTATAAGGCCGTTACAATACCAACGGCCTTTGTAGCAAAATTGGAACGAAAACCCTTTGTTGACGTCACAATATTAGATGAAAGGAACCAATAATTAGATCGCAGGAATAATCTTTTGTAAAGCCATTGCAAAATATCGGTATATGTAGAGCTGTTACAAACATAATGCCGCTACAAATCGTAGCGGCTTTTGGAAACATTTGTTCACCTTTTAATGGCCATACGTGCTAGAGAGGCCGTTAAAAAGCCCGTACAAAATGCCAATCCGCTACAAATTTGGTACGGCTTTTTTACCAATTAGTTAATTTTATAGCGGTCTTGTAAAATTGAGCTAAGCAGTTACAAGTGTTGTATTCAAAATTGTGACTAATAGCCGCTGATACAAAAACGGCTACAATTGCAACGACTTTTTTCCTGAAGAAGGAGCTAATACAAAAGCCGTTCCAAAAGCCCTTACCAAAGGCCAAAAAAAGTTGGCGGTTGTTTTGGCGCCAGAACATATTTTAGCGAAAAAATTTCAAAATCTGGTGGGAGTCCAAATTTAAAACGTACGATTCAAAATCCGACTCAAAGGCCGTTCCAAACATGTCAAATTCATTAACGTGGGAAAAAGCCGTTACAATTGGTGTTTCAATTTTTCAACTTATGGTTCTAAGTACGATATCTCAACATCCGTGAATCGGATTCAAACCAAACTTAAAATTCACATAAGACTCTATCCATTTGATCAAATCTAACGGTCCAATTTAAAATAAGACGGTCAGATTCAATGATGCACGGGGTTGACAGGCTACTATTATGTTTCGGATACAATATCTCGACATCCGTGTACCAAATTAGTATAAAACTTCATCAAATGTATTCTTTTGGCCATTTGATCATATCTAATGGTTGGATCTAATTTTTGACGGTCTGATTAAGCGATGCAGTACAAAAATATATAATGATAGTTACATCAACGAAATACTAACAATAATATATCTACATATTTATTTGACATTGTGACCAAATATCAATCTCACCTCAAAATGTATTATGATGTCAATTGTGTTATTCGACACATTGTATACTTTTATTTAACATTAACGTGTTCCATATGGGTTTTTATTAATTTTTAATGATTTTTTATAAAAAAATTCTACTTTAATTACATTTGGAGCGGTCATTTTAATGGTGATCAAATAGGCCAGCGTTTTTAATTATGAAAAATATAATACTGTTGTTCTTTTAATGTCATTTGTTGATCTTCTAGTGGCACACCAACAAGGAGTAGGAACATCTCGAATGCCCCAAGGTGACACGGATATTGAAGAAGACGAGAATGACAAAGATAGTTTCGAGGACTACAAGACTAATGAAGATGAAATTCCATCTTTCTAGTATTTTGTAATAAAAAAAACAAAAGTTTCTATAATTTTATGAATCAGTTTATATTTTTCTTTGAATATTTTAATTTGGAACACCCTCATTTAAGAACATCCGTCACAGAAGCCGTTACAAAATGTAAAATAATTGGCGGCTCTTTTTTCGCCAAATGAAATTTTTAGCGGGAGCTAAAAGTTTAGAGCAGCTTTGTTAAGAAGTCCGTTACAAAAGCCGGTTGAAATAATTCCTATGGCGGAAATATAAACTAAATTAGGGGGAGTCGAAATTTCAAAAGAACATCTCAGATGTTGTAGGAAAAGTCATTCCAAATATCTAATATAACTAATCATTTCAAAAGCCGTTACAATTTGTGTTTACATTTCAAAAAATATGGTTCCCGGTACGATATCTTAACATCCGTTCACTTGATCCACACCAAACTTAAATATATTGTAGAATATAGCCATTTGATCACATTTGACAGTCTGATTGAAAATCACATGGCCTGATTTAATGATGCACCGAATCAAAAGAATACTCTTATGTTCTGAATACAATATCTCGATATCCGTGAATCAAATACGTACAAAACTTCATGTAATGTATTATTTTGTTAGTTTGATCATATCTAACGGTTAGATGTCAATTTTGATGGTTTGATACGTGATGCAACACAACAATATGACATGATAGTTATATCAGTTGAATACCCAACAATTATGACTATAACAGTTATTTGATATTCTGAACACATATCAATCTCAATTACAAATATTTTGTGTTTTTATTTGTGTCACACCTTGTATACTGTTCTTCAACATTACCGTGCGAACGAGGTTTTAATAATTGTTCTGGTTTTTTTGCAAAATAATTTCTAAGTTGCTACTGCCTTTGTAAGGACTTTTTAATCGGAATAAGAAAACAATGTTGTCATGCACTAGGATAGTTATACTATATACACTTTGGAGTGGCTTTTGTAGCGGCTTTACATACAACTTCAAGTATTGTACCTCCTTTTGGAACAACTTTACATACTACTTCTACTTTTTTACCTTATTTTGGAACGTCTTTACATACTACTTGAAGTTTTGCACCTCCTTTTCACTATAAAAAAAATGCGGGAATTGGAACGGATATACACGACCGTACTGTTGTGGAACGGGAAACCGTTGATGACGTCACTTTCGCGTTAATGGTAGTCCAAACGTGTAGGAACGGCAAGACTTGTGTGACAACATATGTGTGCCAATAGGTAATCCCAATACCGTTCTAAAATGGGACCGGTTATATTTTGGTATTCCATTTGGAACATATCTGTGAAAATTGGAACAGTTACTTGACCGGGAACACGTACCGTTCCTACATGTGTTCCAAAACTCAGGTCTATTTGGACTGGTTGCTCGACCGTTCCAATATGTAGTGCTAAATGAGATCCTTTTATGCCATGAGCAAAAATATAATGCAATGACCGTTCCAAATTGTGGGTATATAGAAAATCCAGTGTTGTTACAATAACCGTTCCCAATCGTGCTCCAATCAGGAACGGGCTCTTTATGTGTGACTAATCCTGTTCCTAATATGTCAGAACGGCTATATTACAACGGTAATATTACCGTTGTTACATCCGTTCCAGCGACCGCTCCTAAAGCTGGATCAACGGCTATATTTCAACGGCTAGTTGTGTGTTCCAAATAATATTTCAATGCCCGTTTCAATATTTTTCTATATATATGTCCCCCTTCATTCTCATTGTTCTTATAATTACTCTCCAACTCAATTTGTTCTAACTCCCCCTGTTGATTCTTTATACGTAAAATCGAACATATCAATTATCTGCGCGAATTTTGCATTGATATTCATAGGTGTTTGCTCAGGTAAGAAGTTGAAATTCTGTAATGGTTAGTTATATATATAATATATTCTCGTCATTTAATTACTGTTGTGAATTGCTTGTGTACGTAGGACCAATCATGTTAAGACAGTTGAAGAGATAGATGTATGATCGAGACGTGCTGGGTGTGACGCGGGAGTTTGAGGATGGTGTTACAACATTTCTAGAATGGGCCCAGTCTCAGCGTACATATATGGACGGGGAGAAGATTAGGTGTCCCTGCCGGAAGTGCAAAAACGAATGGGTTCAAAACACCAGACGAGGTAAATTTTGACTTGTGTATGAAATGGTTTATTCCATAGTATTATAATTGGACTTCGCATGGTGAGGAGAGGGTGCAGAAATACTTTGAAGCATTGACAGCGCCCCCTGTGTAGCAGCAGCAAATGCCACCCGTTCAGGAGGAGGGTAGTTCGCATTGGGGTGATGTGGCTCAGATGGATTGGGCATAGAGGATGGTATTCGATGCCGCCGGGCCGTCTTTCGGGTCTTCGTATAACCAGGAGGGACCGGCTGATGATGGTACCCGGTATTGTCCATCTGATGTGGGTCCTAGTTCATATTACAGGGCCCTATGATTATGTGTCTGACTTGTCAGACTGCTTTTTTGATGTAGTTCATGTTAGAATAGGTGACCAGAAAGCCAATAGGTTTGGCATTTTGTAACCTATCTGACAACTTGATGTAATGTAATATTATGTAATCAAGAAAATGAGTATTCGTTACCAATGGTACCTTCTTTGTTGCGCCCATTTTTCCATATGTTAAAACGGTGTTTACATATATCGCAACTAAGCCCACAGACCATGATTAATAACTCATGCAGTTGGGCCACGCATTCGATGGTGGTCATGAAACCAACTGATTAAGAGTTGGGAATGAAATGTTCCAAGTCAAGGACCTCGAAACAGGGCATCTTGAGTCTTATAGAGACTTGCATCAAGAGTCGTGTTCATTAGATGAGTGTCGTGTTTCATTGGCGACAGGCGTGGGACGCCTACATGATCTTGATGGGTTGGTCGACTGGGGTCGAGCCGACTTAACTGGCTCGTGGAGATCATCATATGGAAGCCTTGGAGGCTTGGTTGGTATGATTGAATTTTTCCGATTCCGATAGTACGGGAGTAGTCCTCAGACTTGAGGAACCATGGCAGTCACGTGCACAGGACGACTGTGTCTTGGATCTGGTGAGAGGTGATCATTTTGTAGAATGATCATTATAAGCCTTGTCCAGTTAAGTCGGAATGTGTAGCAAGGACGGTGGGTTCCAAGAAGAGGATTCGTCCCCTGTCAGTATGTGACAGAGGTATCTCCTATGCATTCGGAGACGAGTTCATGTTGTTTTAAAGCTGTGGCCACAGTGGTTGGTCGAACAGGGAATGATTTCCTGTTTCGACACAATAAGGCATGCGTAATCTCAAGTATTAAGCATAGATGCCTAGTCAAGGATGGGAACCGACGCCCAACTCCATACCCTAGACTAAGGCCGGGAGACGGTAGACAGAAGGACCGTACCTGTACGAAATCGGCGCCTAAATATTCACGCCAACATTCACCTAGTCTCTAGTGCCATGGACCGTTGCTAGACGGCCACCCATTGTAACGGGCCCTTGTGGGACATGGGCCCAAGTCTAGTTGAGGGTGAACCTAAAGGGTCACACACAAATCACCGAGAAGGTTGAGAAATTGACTTGGAGTCAATTTCATAGGATGTATAAGTAATTGGATTACTTAAGGGATTGTTCATTGGATGGACAGGCCGATATTGTATCGGGCCCGTTGAGAGATTGACTTGGAGTCAATTTCATAGGATGTATAACTAATTGGATTACTTAAGGGATTGTTCATTGGATGGACAGGCCGACATTGTATCGGGCCCTCGTTTAATCGGTAAATGAGATTTATCGATTAAATATGGAAAGTTGAGATGTTGGATCTTTTGATTGGATTAAAAGATCAACGAGAATTATTTAAGTGG
The DNA here is from genome assembly GCA_034509735.1 of Sesamum alatum. Lineage (NCBI taxonomy): Eukaryota > Viridiplantae > Streptophyta > Magnoliopsida > Lamiales > Pedaliaceae > Sesamum > Sesamum alatum. Next base: position 25,199,864 of record JACGWO010000009.1, on the reverse strand, counting down.
ACATTAGATTAAATTGGATTTAATTTTGGGTTCGTCGTAATTGGATTACGATAAAACCTGGTCCGTTAAATTTTGACCTGAGAGGAGAATTAATTCCTATTTTGGAATAGGAAGAAGTTGGACTTCTTCCCTAAATAAGCATGGCCAGAAATGCTACCTTGGAGGGAGCAAAATTCAGCCATGTTGGATGCTAGGTGGTAGTTGACTTGTCTCTTTTGGTAAGAGACGAATCAACTCCAATCAAGCCCTTCCCTTTTGGTATGATTTGATCATACCTTAAAAGTTGGTAGGCTTGATTGAAAAATTAATGGTGATTGATTGGGATGTATCTAGACATCCTTGGATGAACCTAGACACATCCCAATAATCAAATTAATTATTTATATATATGAGTATATACTAATACCTATGCAAGAGATTTCATAATTCATCTTTTCTAGGAAAAGAAGAACAAAAATTGGTTACTCTCCTCTCTCTATACTCTCGGCCCTCTCTCCCTCTTTCACTAGTATTCTTCATTTGATCTTGGATCAAAAGGGAAGAACAAAGTAAGTTTAAGAAGAACACTAGTCCATAGTGTTTGTCTTCTTAAACTAATTCCTTCTAAATCCGTTTTCTTCTAGCAAGGAGAACGTGAGTTTCTTCCGGTGTGGTGTGAATCACCTTTGGAGAGTTCATACATTTGAACTTGGTGAACATTCTGAAGAAGGAACAAAGCAAGTAGCCGTGCACACGTCAAAACTATGAAGGTAATGATTAATTACGTTTTCATTGTTTTCATTTCATCTATGCCCTAAGTATGATATGTGCTTTAATATTGATACATCCTACATCGAACGCCCGGTTGAGCACCCAAGGATACACCCCTTGCGATTACGTTTATTTATTTATTTAGATTTACGTATTTATCAAGCTTCTCGCTTCCGCTCGCGCTTTCGGGGGGATCTGCTTGTCCTTCAAGTGGTATCAGAGCCTGGTTCAGTGTAAGGGGCATAGATCTATGTCCTTGGCATGATCTACTTGCTTTTACGGTTTTAATGGCATGTATGATTGGATGAATATATGAATAAATATGATGATTCATTTATTTAAATTTGATGGACGTTAAGCATGCAAATTTTGTGAGATTGGATCTTGAATTGCATGTTCATTTTCAGTTTATTATTGTTGATTTGTGCTGACAAGAAGTGTCAAAAATTGTGGAAAAACGAACAGCAGCGGCAGCGGCAGCGGTTGGTTGCCGCCCCTGCCAGCCGGTCATTGGCTGGCAGGCACGCGGCCGGGCGCGCACCGGCTCACGCCTGCGCGCAGCCTGGCCAGCATGCCTGCCAGCGTACGTGCTTGCAGGGGCGCAGGCTGGGCCGTTTTATGCCATTTTTTGACGTTTTCTAGAAAATTTGATTTTTCTTTGTTTTCTGCACATTCTTCTGAAAATGTATTAATTTTGCACATTTGATTTTGGAATTGTTAGATTTTTCCTTGGATCAAAATTGCTTAATTAATTTGGAATTAATACATGCATTGGATGCATTGTGTATAATGTCCATTGAATTTGAAATTTGGATTTTGCATGTTGTTTATATATTTATGCCTTGTGATGTTGGACATCACTTGGATATTTTGAATATCAATGATTTAAGCATGATTATTTAGAATATTGTGTGCGTTGATGAGATCAACATGGGAGGATCACAAGAACCCTAGACCTTGTGTATAGATGTATGTATGTCATATACATTTCTGTTCGATGTGGCCTACGTTCCTCTTGTTTTGGGACTATCATCTCCCGTATTTCAGCCTCATGATGTTAAGGCTTGTTATTTATTTTCCAATGTATTACTTTCAATTATAATGAGAGTAGGTAGTTTTTTTTGGTGAGATTTTAATTTTAACAAGCCCATAGAGTCGGAGACCCAAGGTGGAGCATCAAGGCGTGAAACAAGAGAATCACAAGGACCATTGGAGTGACAATAGGTATATTATTTTGTAATAATATAGGACCACTCTAGACAGACCATAGACTCACTGCGGGCTCAGTGGGTCGCATAGGTTGGGCTTGTGATCATCCTAACAGGGTTATGCTATGTTTTCTGCATGCGGCGTATTTATTTTAATCGCTTTAAATATTGGATATTTATGCATGCTAAGACACCTTAATGTGGTGAGGTCTCGGTCGTTTATTAAGCTCTCATTTGGTTGGACCAAATTAAATATTAGGCCCAGAACGGACTTGGATCAAAATGGTATTTTAATCTGTCCGAGCCTTCCATCCACAACAATGTGGTGAGGAAGCTACCACTACCCAAGTGTGGTCTCACGAGTCGTGGCAACCTTGGACTAGGGGAAAGCTGCACCATTATTGTGAACAAAGAGACTACACTCGTTGTTTCTCTGTCTCACGAGTCGTAGCGGGCGACAGATGGAGGCATGATTTGGTTGATGGGTCGGGCCTAACACTGAGTAATATGGTACACTTGGAGTCCTCAGAACCATGCGAATAGGTAAGGCAAAACATCTTGGGAATCTCATGGGATGAGAATGATATTGGATATCTCCCACAAGGTCTTCTTCATGTGAATCGTAAAAGCGGTGCATTGAGATTACGCTTGTGGATCCCAAGCCTACTAGGAAATGGTTTCCCAAAACTCCGCTTGAGAGTGGTGGACTTCCGTATAAATAGTGGGAAGGTTAAAGACTAAAAGACCATGTCTTCAACTTGAATAATAATATTACCATCATCTGCTAATTTCTGCTTTACATTTTTATACATGTAGATATGTCTAAGAATCCATTGACCATGGTACTTGAGACTAATAAGTTCAATGGAACGAACTACTCAGACTGGCTGAGAAACCTGAGGATTGTCCTCGGTTTCGAGAACCAAGGCTACGTCTTGGATGAGCCGCCGCCGAGCGACTTACCGGAGGGGTCCACGCTAGAAAAATGTTTGACGTTCGAAAAATGGAATGAGGACAACCGGAAAGTGTGCAGTATCATATTGGCTTAGATGTCTAACGACATCCAGAAGCAATATGAGAGGCTGGACAACGTCTCCGCCATAATGCTCCGCATGGACGAGGTTTATGCGGTTCCAGACAGGCATATTAGATATGCCGCCACAAAAGCATTCTTTGGCACCAAGCTTGCTGAAGGATTGTCTGTACAAAGTCATGGGGTTAAGATGCTCTCCCTAGTGGAGAAACTCGAAAACCTTAAAGCTGGGCTTAACAATGACACGTATATTGACGTGATCCTCCAGTCGCTTCCTCCATCCTATGACTCGTTTGTTGTAAACTACAACATGAATGGACTTGAGAAGTCTATTCATGAGTTGATCAACATGCTAGTTCAATACGAGGCAACGATCCGCAAGTCAACGCCGACGGTATTGATAGGAGAGGCTTCGACCTCCAAGGCGAATGGCAAGAGGGCCGGACGCTGAAAGAGGAAGAAGGGAAAAGGGAAGACGGTTGCGGCCCCTGCTCACGCTCCAGGCGCCCCTGTTGCCCCAGTGGGAATGGGCAAAGGGAAAGGGAACGGCCATGGTTCTCAGCGGCCCAAGGCAAATGATGTTTGCATGCATTGCCAATGAAAGGGGCATTGGAAGAGGGAGTACCCACAACTCCTCTCCAACCCAGGCATGTTTGTGGTTGAAGTAAACATGATAACTGATTCTGCTTCGTGGGTATTGGATACCGGGTGTCGTGCTTACATCAGTAATGATTTGCAGGCATTGCAAAGAAGCAGAAGTCTAACCAAGGATGAGATGATCCTGAGGCTAGGCAATGGCAACGCCGTTACTACGGAAGCCGTAGGACCAATGGAGTTAGCCATTAGTAATCATATTAGGATTGTACTGAACGACTGTTTCTATGTACCTAGCATGATTAAAAATATTGTCTCTATCTCGGTCCTTGACAAGGAGGGATATTCCTTACCATCAATAAAAGCGGTTTTTTCATTATAAAGGATGGTATTTCTCATTTGCTTGGTACATTGGTAAATGGTCTGTACATACTTCAACAGTCTAATTGGATTATGACTACGGAACACAAACAGAAATATGATAATCATGATAACGCACAGATATGGCATACGAGGTTAGCTCATATTTCTAAAGATAGGATAAGAAGGTTGGTGGACTCAAAGAGTGTAGAAATAGACGATCTGGACAACCTACCAACTTGTGAATCCTGTCTTAAGGGAACGATGACCAAAAAAACCCTTTGTTGGACAAAGCACGCTAGCCAACGGTCTGTTGAATTTGATCGATACGGACGCCTGTGGCCACTAAATACTCAGGCTAAAGGTGGGTACTCGTACTTCATAACCTTTACCGATGATCACTCACGTTATAGTTGTGTTTACCTGATGAGGTACAAGTCTGAAGCCTTTGGAAAGTTTAAGGAATACAGACTTGAAGTAGAGAACCAAACCGGTCGAAAGATCAAAGCCCTTCGGTCGGACCGAGGTAGAGAGTATTTGAGTGGTGAGTTTGTTGATTATCTAAAAGAGAATGGGATTCTCTCTCAGTGGACCCCTCCTGGAACACCACAACTTAATGGTGTGTCTGAATGGAGGAATCGGACCTTGTTGGACATGGTCCGATCCATGATGAGTTTTATCGAACTCCCCTTATCCTTCTTAGGATACGCTCTTGAGACAGCGGCTAAAGTTTTGAACTTGGCGCCATCTAAGAAAATATCCCAGACGCCATATGAGATATGGCATGGAAAGCCTGCCTCCTACAAATACTTGAAAGTGTGGGGTTGCCCCGCATACTTCAAGAGATTAGTGGGAGATAAACTGGACTCGAGGTCTAGTTTATGCAGGTTCATCGGGTATTCAAAAGAAACTGCGGGGTATTATTTCTATGATCCCTCCGAGCAAAAGGTTTTTGTCTCGCGAAACGCAGTGTTCTTGGAAAAGGGTTTTCCATCGGATAGTCGACGCGATGAGGTACACCTTGAGGAATCAAGTGAGGTACCCCATGAGGCGGCAGTGACATCTAAGTTGGTGGTTCCCACTGATAATGTTCTAGTGCTCCGTAGGTTGGCCTGAGTATCCCAAGCACCTGATAGGTATGGATTTCTGGGCCTGACCAGTCAGTTAGATAATGATCCATAGACGTACGGAGAAGCGATGTCGGACATCAATTCGGATAAGTGGCTTGAGGCTATGAAATCCGAGATGGAATCGATGGGTACACACTGGGTTTGGACCCTAGTGGACCCACCCAAAGGGGTAAAACCCGTAGGGTGTAAATGGGTCTACAAACGTAAGCTTGGAACTGATAGAGAGGTTACAACCTTCAAAGCCAGGCTTGTGGTGAAGGGTTACACTCAGCGACCCGGGATCAATTTTGAGGAAACATACTCGCCCGTAGCAATGGCTAAGTCCATTCGGATACTGCTTGCCATAGCAGCATGGTATGACTATGAAATATGGCAGATGGACGTGAAAAACCACCTTTCTCAAAGGTTTCGTAGAGGAAGAGATCTATATGGATCAACCGAAAGTTTTCACATCTGTTGGAGAAGAGCAGAAGGTCTGCTGTCTCCAAAGGTTCATCTATGGCCTCAAACAAGCTTCCCGAAGCTAGAACATACGTTTTGATGAAGTCATTTGGGGATATGATTTCATCAAGAACGAGTTCGATCCTTGTGTGTACAAGAAGATCAGTGGGAGCTCGGTTGCGTTTCTAGTACTTTACGTGGATGACATATTACTCATTGGGAATAATGCTAAGATGTTGGGAACCACTAAAGCTTGGTTGTCAACACAATTCTCTATGAAGGATATAGGTGAAACATCCTACATCCTTGGCATCAAGATCTACAGGGATAGATCTAGAAGGATGTTAGGAATGGCCCCAGTCCTCGCATATTGAGAAAGTCTTGAAGAGATTCAAGATGGAGAACTCAAAACGAGGATTCCTTCCTATGAGACATGGAATTAAGTTATCCAAGAAGCAGTCTCCTAAGACTAATGAGGAGCTTAAACGGATGTTGGACATCCCCTATGCTTCAGCCGTAGGTAGCATTCAGTACGTTGTCCAGTGCACTAGACTAATGTAGCTTTCGCTTTGAGCGTAATTAGTGGAATGCGGTCAAGACTATCCTGAAGTGCCTGAAAAGGACTAAGGGCATGTTCTTGATCTACGATGGTGGAGAATTGATACTAGAAGGCTATAACGATGCTAGCTTCCAGTCGGATGATGATGATGTCAAGTCTCAGTCTGGTTTTGTGTTCAGACTAAATGGTGGCGTGGTTGCTTGGAAGAGTTCCAAGCAGGCTACCACGGCAGACTCCACCATAGAATTTGATACATAGCGGCTTTGGAAGCTGCTAAGGAGATAGTTTGGTTGATGAGCTACATCCAAGGGTTGGGTGTAGTACCTAGCACTGCTAAGCTTGCAGTTATCTTCTATGATAACAGCGGGGCGATAGCGCTAGTAAAGGAACCGAGATCTCATCACGATTCAAGCATATTCTTAGACGCTACCATTTACTTAGAGAGATGGATAGCAGGAGGGACATTCGGTTGGACCGAGTCAGCTTCACAAAAAACATAGCAGATCCACTTGCTAAGCCCGTGTCGCAAGTTGCCCATACTCACCATCTAGATAAGAGGTTCGAGGTCAATGGGTGATTGGCTTTAGGTCAAGTGGGAGATTGTTACAATAGGTGACCAGAAAACCAATAGGTTTGGCATTTTGTAACCTATCTGACAACTTGATGTAATGTAATATTATGTAATGAAAAAAAGTGAGTATTCATTACCAATGGTACCTTCTTTGTTGTGCTCATTTTTACATATGTTAAAATGGTGTTTTACATATATCGCAACAAAGCCCACAGACCACGATTAATAACTCATGCAGTTGGGCCACGCATTGGATGGTGGTCGTGAAACCAACTGATTAAGAGTTGGATCTGAAACGTTCCAAGTCAAGGACCTCGAGACAGGGCATCGAGAGTCCTATAGAGACTTGCATCAAGAGTCGTGTTCATTGGATGAGCGCCGTGTTTCATCGGCGACAGGCGTGGGACGCCTACACGATCTTGATGGGTTGGTCGACTGGGGTCGAGCCGACTGGACCGACTCGCAGGGATCATCATATGGAAGCCTTGGAGGCTTGGTTGGTATGATTGGATTTCCCCGATTCCGATAGTACGGGAGTAGTCCTCAGACTTGAGGAACCATGGTAGTCACGTGCATAGGACGGCTGTGTCTTGGATCTGGCGAGACGTGATCATTCTGTAAGATGATCATTATAAGCCTTGTCCAGTGCAGTCGGAATGTGTAGCGAGGACAGTGGGTTCCAAGAAGAGGATCCGCCCCCTGTCAGTATGTGACAGAGGTATCTCCTATGCACTCGGAGACACGTTCATGCTGTTTAAAGCTGTGGCCACAATGGTTGGTCGAACAGGGAATGGTTTCCTGTGTCGACTCAATGAGGCGTGCGTAGTCTCGAGTATTAAGCATAGATGCCAAGTTAAGGATGGGAACCGACGCCCAATTCCATACCCTAGACTAAGGCCGGGAACGGTAGACGAAAGAACCGTACCCGTACGGAATTGGCACCTAAATGTTCATGCCAAAATTCACCTAGTCTCTAGTGCCATGGACCATTGCTAGACGGCCACCCATGGTAATGGGCCCTTGTGGGACACGGGCCCAAGTCTAGCTGCGAGTGAACCTAAAGGGTCACACACAAATCACCGAGAAGGTTGAGAGATTGACTTGGAGTCAATTTCGAAGGATGAATAAGTAATTGGATTACTTAAGGGATTGTCCATTGGATGAACTTGTATCGGGACCTCGTTTAATCGGTAAATGAGATTTATCGATTAAATATGGAAAGTTGAGATGTTGGATCTTTTGATTGGATTAAAAGATCAACGGAAATTATTTAAGTGGACATTAGATTAAATTGGATTTAATTTTGGGTTCCTCGTAATTGGATTATGGTAAAACTCGATCCGTTAAATTTCGACCCGAGAGGAGAATTAATTCCTATTTTGGAATAGGAAGAAGTTGGACTTCTTCCCTAAATAAGCATGGCCAAGAATGCTACCTTGGAGGGAGCAAAATTCGATCATGTTGGATGCTAGCTGGTAGTTGACTTGTACCTTTTGGTAAGAGACAAATCAACTCCAATCAAGCCCTTCCCTTTTGGTATGATTTGATCATACCTTAAAAGTTGGTAGGCTTGATTGAAGAATTAATGGTGATTGATTGAGATGTATCTACACATCTTTGGATGAACCTAGACACATTCCAATAATGAAATGAATCATATATGTGAGTATGTACTAACACCTATGCAAGAGATTTCATAAATAATCTTTTCTAAGAAAAGAAGAACAAAAATCGGCCACTCTCCTCTCTCTATACTCTCGACCCTCTCTCCCTCTTTCACTAGCGTTCTTCATTTGATCTTGGATCAAAAGGGAAGAACAAAGTAAGTTTAAGAAGAACACTAGACCATAGTGTTTGTCGTCTTAAATCGATTCCTTCTAAACCCGTTTTCTTCTAGCAAGGAGAACGTGAGTTTCTTCCGGTGTAGTGTGGATCAAAGGAGAGTTCATACATTTGAACTTGGTGAACATTCCGAAGAAAGGAACAAAGCAAGTAGCCGTGCACACGTAAAAACTATGAAGGTAATGTTTAATTATGTTTTCATTTCATCTATGCCCTATGTATGATATGTGCTTTAATATTGATACATCCTACATCGAACGCCCGGTTGAGCATCCAAGGGTACACCCCTTGGGATTACGTTTATTTATTTGTTTAAATTTACGTATTTATCATGCTTCTCGCTTCCACTCGCGCTCCAGGGCGGATCCGCTTGTCCTTCAGTTCATGTCCAAACCAACCTTTGTGGAACGGCTGCACCACCTCTCAGTTGGTGTCAATTGCTTCTTTGGTGAATATCAAGGCCGAAGGGGGTTTTTTTCGAGCATACATATGATCGCTTAATACAGGATCAATTTTTTAGAATAGGCGCCAAAAAAAAAATCTAGGGAAATTTGAATTAGGAACGGTCGGAATGTCATACGACCGTTCCTACTACAGGTACAATTTTTCAATTTGGCACCGACTTAAAAAAAATTGGGGAAAATTTGAATTTGGAACAGTTGGTATAAACCTAAGACTGTTCCTATTCTAGGTACAATTTTTCAATTGGCGCTTACTGAAAAATAGGCTCCAAGTTCGAATTAGGAACGGCCATAATAATTGGGTGTCGTTCCAAAGAAAGGTCCAAATTTTTGTTTTGGCGCCCAATGAACAATTGGTGGGAAATTCGAATGTTGAATGTTGGAACGGTCATGTTATATTCAACCGTTCCTATATGAATTCATACAAAGCGTTCCTACTGAAATCCTGACCATTCCAAATTTAGTTCCTATATAGTGTATTTTGCCTAATTCTGTCGATATCTCAACATCCGTGACCCGGATCAACACCATTTTTAAACACATACAAGATTATGAATATGAATTGATATCCAATAATCTGATTTTCAATCAGAAACCCGAATTTAAGGATGCAACTATTTTTATTACGATGAATACTGACCGGATACGATATCTCGAGAACCGGACACCGAAATTTTCAAAACTACATACAATGTCTTTTTTTGTGTGTTATATCATATCTAACGGTCTGATGGGAATTTTGACGGTCTGATTATGCCGTGCAGTACAACAATATAGGATGCTAGTTACATCTGTGAAATACTAACAAACATAAATTTACAAATATACTTCATATTCTGAACGTGTGTCTATTTTTTCGAAATTACTGTATATTTTCAAATTCTTTAAATATCCAATTGCATACCTTTATTCAATTATATGAGTGTTCGGAACGTGTTATTCTTAATTTATAGTTATTATCTAAGAAGATAAAAAAAATTGCAATACATATAGGAAAGGTTCCACATGAAAATAGGAACAGTTCTTATATACAGCTAAGCAAACGACATCATTTTCTTTTTTAGCAACGGTACTAGTAAACACAAGTTATATTACATGACCGTGCCTAGTAACATTATTATCAGTGCTATGTCTTAAAATGTCGTCGTTTAAAGGCAAACGATGTCGTATTTATTTTTAGGAACGGTAGCAGGAACACATTCAATATTACATGACTGTTCCTAGTTAGTTTATAGTTAGTGCTATGTCTTAAAACATCATCGTTTTAATTGCAAAACGACGTCGTATTTGATATTCGGACTAGATTTAGGAACGGTCTATACAAAATAAGACCGTTCCAAATTTCTGATATAAAATCAACCCTTGGCTAATTTTTTCCCATTTTCCTTCCCTTTCCTCTTTCCTCTTTCTCTCGCCCTCTCTGTCTCTCTATCTTCGTCACCGTCTCTATCTCTCTCTCTCTCTCTCTCTCTCTCCGTCACTCTCCCTCTCTGTGTCTCTCTCTCTCTCTGTCCGTCGCACTCTCCCTCTCTGTCTCTCTCTCCCCGTCGCACTCTCTCTCTCTGTCTCTCTCTCTCTCCATCGCACTCCGTCACCAGCCTCCACCGCCTGAGCATCTGCTTCCACAGCCCCCTCCACTGCCTGAGCCACCGCCTCCACCACTTGAGCATCTACTTCCACAGCCCCCTCCGCTGCCGCCGTACTACACCGCTACAAGTAGGGTTTCCAAAAACCCTACTTTGATTTTCTTTTTTCTGTTTTTGCCCGTGCCCATATGAGTGGATTCATGATCTCATTTTTGTAATTTTATGAAGTAATGTTGTTGTAATTTATGTCATTTTAGTCAATGTAATTTTGGTATATTTTTGTAATTTCTGAAAATTAATGTAAATTTTTTTGTACAATTTTTCTATAAATTACGTAAATTCATGTGTAATTATTGAAATTTATAGTAAATTATTGTAAAAGTGTACTGTATTCCTGTTGCATTATTGTTGATTTTTCTGAATTAGATATGTAACTTACGAATATATTGGTAATTTTCTGTAATTAATGAAAATTTTGTAAATTTTCGGTAATTTCTGAAAATTTTGGTTCATTGTAATTTATGAAAAGTTTGGTCATTTTCTATAATTAATGAAAATTTGGGAAATTTTCTATAATCTATAAAAATTTGGGTATATTTCTGTAATTTATAAAAAGCTTGGTCATTTGTTGTTAATAAAAAATTTGGTAATTTTCTGTAATTTATGAAAATTTTGTAAATTTTCTGTAATTTCTGAAAATTTTTTGGTTCATTTCTGTAATTTATGAAAAGTTTGGTCATACAATGTAATTAATGAAAATTTGGGTAACCTTCTGTACTTTATGAAAATTTGGGTATATTTATGTAATTTATGAAATATTTGGTCATTTTCTGTGATTAATGAAAAGTTTGGTAGTTTTTCTATAATTTATGAAAATTTGGTAAATTTTCTGTAATTTATGAAAAGTTTGGTCATTTTCTGTAATTAATGAAAATTTGGGCAATTTCTGTAATTTATGAAAAAATTTGTATACTTCTGTAATTAAAGAAAATTTTGGTAATTTTAAGTAATTAATGAAAATTTTGGTAATTTTATGTTATTTAGAGATATTTTGGTAATTTTCTGTGATTAATGAAAATTTTGGTATATTTATGTAATTTAAGAAAATTTTGGTAATTTTCTGTAATATAGGCAATTAATTTTGAAAAATTTATGTAATCTGTGGTAATTACTGTAATTACATATAATATTTTGTAAGGATATAGGCAAATATTGGTACTAATATTTTTTTAAAAAGCATGTAGATCATGTCTGGTCGGGATTTCCCACCTAGAGGAGGTGGACGTGGCCGTGGCCGTGGTCGTGGCCGCAGTCTTGGCTCACCGGCCATACCGCTGGCGGGTGTTGCTTCCGAGGGTGGGGAAGCAGTATTCCGACCACCTCCACCACCACTACCGGCAGAGCAGGCACCTGCAGCACCAGTGTCGGATCAGCAGCCCGATCCGTGTACTAGAGTACCCGTCGATGAGGCTGTCGGACCATCTACTCCCGTACTGGCGGTAGATCCGACCCGTCCGTGGGCAGCCCCACCCCGCCTGCCCCACCACTCCCCTACCATTCGCGCGCCAATATATCACACTCGCCGATGCGAATATTTTATATTATTTTAAATATTTCTGTAATTTAAATTATTATTTTTATGTCACACTAATTATTATATAATTTCAAGGTTGATCGGAAGATACACGGCGTATGAACGCGGTGGTGCGAGGACACTATCACCATCATTTGGGCAGTTTGCGCCAAGTGCCGCCAGAGCACCAGCATTTCTAGTTCGAGAGCTTGAAAGTAAGATTAATTTCAGTTAAATGGTATCAATTAAATATTTTATGTTAAATATTTTAGCAATATATATATATATATATATATTTTTCTATATTTTTTTTTAATACAAATGACGTACTGGTGGGACTGGGACGGCGAGTCCATGTTCAAGATCTTCCACATGTTTGCGAGGAAGTTCCTCTGCAAGAAGTTCGTCCTCGCCAAACAGTCTTTGGTGAAGCCTCTTTGGCTGGCGAATGAAGTCTGGTGGCAGCTCTTGTTCTACTGGGATAGCAAGGAGTTCAAGGACAAGTGCGCCAAGAACAAGGCCAACCGGTCCGCCAACTCAGCCGCATCCTCTACTGTGTACCGGGGGGGTTCTGCCTCCGCATCCACAAGAGGAAGATGGTACGAAATTTTATCTTATAAAAAATATTTTTCATTATTAAATTAAATTTGTAATAACTGTTTCTCATTTCTTTCTACAGGAGACGCAGCTCGGCAGCCAGTCAAGCAGATGGAGTTATTCTCCAGATGCTACAAGAAGAAGGCCGATGGTGGCTGGAGCAGCCCGAGGGCAGCGGAGGTGGCTGTAAGTTGGAAACTACTTTTTCTAATTTATTTTTTTTTAATGTTTGAAAATTAACAATAATGATAATTTACTATTTTGGCAGGAGACATTCCAAAAGTTGCTGGAGGTTCACCAGTCTCAGACCAGGGCTAATCCTGGGGATCGTCCGGCCGAATCAGAGGGCTCGGTGGCGCAGACCGAGCAAGAGTTGTGGTTGGCTGCAGTCGGGGCAAGAACAAGGGCCGGGTATTCGGTCTTGGTTCTGAGGCCACGGTCTCAGCCAGACCGTTACCCGGCCATCACCACCGCCACCGCCAACGTCAAACTTGGAGGATCGCATGGTCCGGCTGGAGGAGATGATGGTGGATACGATGGGTATGATGAAGACCCTGCAGACCAATAACTCAGCTACTGGACCGTCACGGCCTCCTACAGACCCCCCCTCCATGAAAGAATGTGGATCGTCCCGGGAATTAGCGCGAATGCGGAAGCGCGGTATAAAATTAATATACAAAAATTTAAACATGCTTTAATTAAATAAAAGAACACGTTCAAGGGGTGTACCCTTGAAGTTTCCCGGGCGTCTGGTGTATCTCATGAATTAAAAGCATAAAAAAAATCATGGAGGCCATAGGATTGAAAATAAAGAGGGACGAAAAATTAAATCGGAACCTACAGATTGTCGTTCTTGTCTTCTAACCGGTACTCGCGTTGTTCCCCATTTTGCACCAAATCTCGTACGTGAGATTCTCCAAATTGTAACACGCAATCCACCCACGTATCTTGCACGTCGTGCTAGCGAACAAACAAGTATATTTTGGAGAGGATGAATTAATAACACGTTATTGATTAGCGGTATTAATTCTCCTAAGTTCAATTGTTCCAAGAACAAAAGAACAAGAAAAATATTTTCTTGTGAGAGAGAGAAAGTGGGCGGACGAGAGGGAGAGAGGAGAGAGCCGAGTGTGTGTGTGTGTGTGTTGGAATTTCATCACTTCTCAAATAGTGAAAGGCTAGGACTATATATAGAGGAGGAGTTTAATCCTCTTCAAACTCCAACTCTAAAGAGGTCTATTTTGACTAGGATTATGACCTAGTCAAAGTCCTAGTCAAAATAGTGTTTGACCTAGTCAAATCAATCCTAGCCATCCATCTCTCCCTTTCCATCTCAACCATTAATTTAATTTTAATGGAATCTTTAAATCCTATTAAATATTCCAAAGGCCAAATAAATAAATATAATAAATATACATATTTATTCTAAGGCCATTAAATTAATTCTCTAATAAATCTGATTTATTAGATTAATCCCTTTTATCAAATAAAAGGAATTAATTCTCCAAGAAAATAAAAGGACCCGATTAAATCCAATTTAATCATTCCTTTTCTCCAATATTTAATTCTAAATTAAATACTCAATGTGTGTGGATTGTGTGTGACTCTTTAGGTTCACCTTTCAGCTAGACTTGGTCGGATTCCTGGAATCCGTCCGTTGCCATGGGTGGCCATCTAGAAACGGTCCATGGCACTAGAAACTAGGTGAAATTTCGGGGATAAACATTTAGGCTCTAACAGTACACTTGTCCTTCTGTCTACGGTCTCACCACTTAAGGTCTAGGGCACGGAAAATGCAGGTACTCATTTTGGACCTAAGTGTCGGTCTGTCCTTACTAAACGCCGCAAGGGAAACCTTCCCTTTTATTCAGTTACTGTGGCCACAGATTTTAGGGACAAGACAACAGAGCATACGTGAGACTCAACTGTCAATGCCTTTGACAAGAGACAGATCCTTTCTTGGAAACTACTGTCACTCTGTACACCAGAGCTGCACTAGACATGGCTTATGACTACTCAAGTGCTTCTTCGCAATCTCTCACCATATCTAAGATACAGACCTGATATATAGGTAAACTCAGCAGTTCCTCAAGTCAAAGGACTTGGCTTGTACCGTTGGAACCGGGAATACACATCATACCTTGCTGGCCCTACTCAAGGTCCTCCGTAAGACGGTTCCCGCGAGTCACCTCAGTCAGCTACTCCGTAGCAGGCTAACCCACTAACACTGTTTAGACGATCTTCGTCACCCGTCGATGAAATACGACAGCAGATGCTTAGTGCAAGTCTCAAGGGGAATCTCGGTACCCATTTTTGAGATTCCTTGACTCGGAGATTTCCGGACTGATTCAGCGGGACTGATTTCATGGACTACCTCCAAGTGTAGTCCCAGTCCCCGAAATGGGTTTTTTTCAGTCCGTGGGCTTTGTTTGCGTAGTGAACAGATAGATATAAAGCAACAAAGTGAACACAAACAAAGTAATGCCAGAATGAATTTTACTTCTTTATTCATTAATAGTTTATCAAAACACTGAAATTGTATAGACATAGGTTACATTTTGCCCGCCAAGATTGGCTATATGGTCACCTATTCTAACAATCTCCCACTTGACCTTTAAAGCCAATCGCCCATATGCCTAATCCCCATCTTCTCAAGATGTTGCGTATGAGTGCTCTGCGACATAGGCTTTGTCAGCGGATCTGCTGTGTTGTCTGCTGAGTTGACTCGGTCCATCCGAACGTCACCTCTTCCTACCATTTTTCTTAGAAGATGGTAGCGTCTAAGAATGTGTTTGGAATGGTGATGAGATCTCAGTTCCTTTGCTTGCGCTATTACACCGTTGTTATCACAGAAGATGACAACGGGCTCGGCGATGCTAGGCACCACACCCAACTCTTGGATGTAGTTTCTCATCCAAACCACTTCCTTGGCAACTTTTGAAGCAGCTATGTATTCAGCCTCTGTGGTGGAGTTAGCAGTGGTTGCTTGCTTGGAACTTTTCCAAGCCACTGCTCCTCCATTGAGTTTGAATACGTAACCCGATTGAGACTTGGCATCATCGTCATCAGACTGGAAGCTAGCGTCGTTAAAGCCTTCCAGGATTAGTTCTCCATTGCCATAGACTAAGAACATTTCCTTAGTCCTCCTTAGGTACTTAAGGATGCCCTTAACAGCATTCCAATGTGCCTCTCCTGCATAGGACTAATATCTGCTTGTTACGCTCAAAGCGTAGGCAATGTCAGGCCTGGTGCAGTGGACCGCATATTGGATGCTACCTACGGCAGAAGCATAGGGGATAACTTTCATCCTTTCAAGTTCCTCACCAGTCTGCGGGGACTGTTTCTTGGACAACTTGATCCCATGCCTCATAGGAAGGAATCCTCGTTTGGAGTTGTCCATTCGATATCTCTTTAAGACTTTCTCCATATACGAGTTTTGGGTAAGCCCTAACATCCTTTTAGATCTGTCCCTGACTATCTGGATGCCTAGGATGTAGGAGGCTTCACCCAAGTCCTTCATGGAAAACTGGGTTGACAACCATGCTTTTGTGTCTCCCAACATTCTAACGTCATTACCAACGAGTAGAATGTCATCCACATAAAGCACTAGGAACACTATAGAGCTCCCATTGACCTTCTTGTATACACAAAAGTCGGATTCGTTTTTGATGAAGTCATAGCCCCATATTACTTCATCAAAGCGAATGTTCCAACTTTGGGATCCTTGTTTGAGGCCATAGATGGACTTTTGGAGACGACAGACCTTCTGTTCTTCTCCAGTGACTGTGAAACCCTCCGGCTGATCCATATAGATCTCTTCCTCAACGAAACCGTTAAGGAAGGCCGTTTTCATGTCCATCTGCCATATCTCAAGGTCATACCATGTTGCTATGGCGAGCAAGAACCGAATGTATTTAGCCATGGTTACTGGCGAGTAGGTATCCTCAAAATCGATCCCGGGTCGTTGAGTGTATCCCTTAGCTACAAGCCTAGCCTTAAAGGTTGTGACTTCTCCATCAACGCCAAGTTTGCGCTTGTAGACCCACTTACAGTCCACTGGCTTAACACCTTTCGGTGGATCTACAAGTCTCCAGGCTTGGTTCTCGCTCATGGAGTCCATTTCGATTTTCATGGCCTCAAGCCATTTCCCCGAGTCGATGTCAGACATCGCTTCTCCATATGTCTTAGGATCGTTATCCAAAAGACCGGTCGTATTTAGAAAGCCATATCTCACTGGAGGTCTGGACTCTCTAGTAGACCTACGGAGAACGGAAACGTCAGTGGCGACTGTGGGCGCTAACTGTATCGGAGCGGGCGGTTCAGGGACCGGGGCTGACTGTTCCTGAGGCTGTCCTTCATGCCTAGCATGTTGGATTTCTCGAGGTCGATCAGCCCTTCGGGCGTCTATCCTGAATCCTCTAAGTGAGGATTCCGCGGCTATCTCTGATGGCTGGATTCCATCACCTGATTCCTCAAGGATCAGCTCATCAGGTTGGATATCCTCTGGGAAGCCTTGCCCCAAGAATACTGCATTCCTTGAAACAAACACCTTTTGTTCCAAGGGGTCATAAAAGTAATAACCCGCAGTTTCTTTAGGATATCCAACGAACCTGCATAAGCTAGACCTGGATTCTAGCTTATCTCCCACTAACCTCTTGACGTATGCGGGGCTACCCCACACTTTCAAGTAGTTGTAGGATGCAGGCTTGCCGTGCCATATCTCGTATGGCGTTTGGGACAATACACTGGTTGGCGCCAAATTTAGCAACTTGGCCGCCGTTTCTAATGCGTAGCCCCAAAAGGACAAAAGCAATTTGGTAAAACTCATCATGGATCGAACCATGTCCAACAGGGTTCGATTCCTCCTTTCAGAGACACCATTCAATTGTGGTGTCCCGGGAGGCGTCCATTCAGATATAATACCATTTTCTTTTAGATAATTAAGGAACTCGGTACTAAGGTATTCACCGCCTCGGTCTGACCGTAGGACTTTAATTTTTGCAGTTGGTCTGGTTCTCCACTTCAAGTCTGAATTCTTTAAACCTCTCAAGAGCTTCAGACTTGTACCTCATTAGGTAAACATAACCATACCGTGAATGATCATCGGTAAAGGTTATGAAGTAGGAGAACCCACCCGGGCCTGCGTCCTTAGTGGTCCACATACATCTGTATTGACCAAGTCCAACAGACCTGTGGCACGCCTGCTTTGTCCTACAAAGGGCTTCTTGGTCATTTTTCCTCTTAGACAGGATTCACAAGTTGGTAGTTCACTTAAGTCCCCTTACCTCTAGGTTCTTTGAGTCTACCAATCTTTTCATCCTATCTTGGGATATGTGACCTAGCCTAGCGTGCCACAGTCGTGTGTTCCCGTTATTATCTATTTTACGTTTGTGTTGAGCGTTAAGAACGAAGTTCGTTTGTTGTAAGATATAGAGCCCGTTATTTAATGTACCAAGTAGATGAGCAATTCCATACCTCATCAAATAAAAGCAATTTTTTATTGATCATAAACTCATAACCACTATTGTCCAACAATGGAATGGAAATGATGTTTTTTAATCATACTAGGTACAAAATAAACTTGCTCTAATTCTATGCTAATACTATCACTAATTACTAGAGTGGCAGATCCTACTGCTTCTGCCGAGATGGCCTTGCCATTCCCAAGCTTCAGGATCATATCCCCGCTACCCAGTTTTCTGCTTCTTTTCAGCACCTGCAAATTATTGCAAATGTGAGCTTCACAGCCGGTATCTAATACCCAAGAGGCAGAATTAGTGACCATATTAACCTCAATCACAAATATACCTTTGTTTGAGAAGAGCTTGGGGCACTCTCTCTTCCAATGCCCTTTCTCACGGCAATTGATACATATGTCATATGCCTTCGACTGTTGCTTGGAGACAACCTTTCCCTTTCCCTTGCCTTTCCCCTCTTTGGCAATGGGAACACTCTCAGTGTTTGTAGCTACTTTGACGGCTTTTCCCTTCCCTTTCTTCCTTTTCCAATGTCCGGCACCCTTGCCTTTCATTTTGGAAGTTGAAGCACCTCCAAACAATACCGAAGGCGTGGACTTCTTAGTCGTTGCCTCGTTTTGCACCAGCATATTAATCAACTCATGAATGCCCTTCTCAAGTGTGTTCATGTTGTAGTTGACGATAAATTGGTCAAAGGAGGGTGGGAGTGATTGAAGGATCACATCTATGTACGTTTCATTGTCGAGGCCTGCCTTTAGGTCTCGAGCTTTTCCACCAGGGTAAGCATTTTAACCCTGTGCTCTTGTACAAAGGATCCTTCTATCATTTTGGTTCCAAAGAACGCCTTGGTCGCGACATACCTAGTATGCCGGTCCGGGACTGCATAGCAATCCTTAAGGCGAGCCATAATAGAAGGGACATCGTCTAGCCTTTCATACTGCTTCTGAATCTCATTCGTCATTGAAACAAGTATGAAGCTACGGACCTTCCCGGTTATCCTTATGCCAAGTCTCGAACGTCTCACGTTCTTCTGGCGTGGATCCTTCTGGCAAGGTCCTAGGGAGAGGCTCATCCATGACGTAGCCTTGGTTCTCATAATCCAGGATTATCCTGAGATTGCGCAACCAGTCGTTGTAATTGGTTCCATTGAATTTATTTGTCTCAAGAATGGTTGAAAGTGGGTTCTTAGACATTTTTAAATCTACATTTAAAAGGAGAGTTCGCGATCAGCAGAATATAATAGACGGTGGCTTGATAAAAAGTAATTAAATGCATGGTCTTTAGTCATTTAATGCTCCCACTATTTATACGAAAACACGGTGCTCTCAAACGTGATTTTCAGGAAATCCTTTCCTAGTGGGCTTGGGATCCACAACGATCTTTTCCATACCCTGCTTTTACGATTCCCATGGAAAAAATCCTGTGGGAGGTATACCATACCATTCTCGTTCCACGAGATTCCAAAGATTATTGCCTCACCCTTTCACATGATCCCGAGGACTCCAAGCGAATCATGTTAATCGGGCGTTAGACCCGACCCAATCAACCGAGCCATAGACCATTGCTACCCCCACGACTCGTGAGACAGGTAACAGTAGTCTACTTTTTGTTCATGACACGGTGCAGCTTCTTTTAAGTATGCCACGACTCGTGAGACCACGCTATTGACCTAAATCAGCTTCCTCACTATGCCATGGATTGGAAGGCATGGACAAACTCCTAGAGTTCATGTCCATTTTGACTAGGGTCTAATATTTGGACATTGGTCCAACCAATGTGAGAGTAGTAAAGACCGAGATCTCATGACATAATACAACTACACATTCATCCATAATGCGTAATAAATAAATGCATCCACAGCAGTTATATGATAAATAAAAACGCCATTCATCCATCATAATAACCACATGCAAAATTAAAACCTAGCACGCCCCTGTTGGATGATCACGAGCCCGAATCCTATGCGATCCATTGAGCCCGCAGTGGATCTATGGACAATCTAGGGTTGGTCCTGTACTATTACATTAATAGTAACCCAATCATCATTCTGATGGGCCTTGGTCTCTTTTCTCTTTCTTCACTTCATGGAAACGCCTTGGAACCTCCAGTCTGGGCTCTCCATGTGGACCTTCCTTCCTCTCCATCAATTACATAAAAATTAAAACCTCACTCCTATTCTACTCTCATTACATATTAAAAAATAGAAACCCCAACGAAAACCCGGGGGGAGTACATAAGGAGGGAGATAGAATGCCTTATTATTCCAAGGCAACTACAAAGAGAGAAGGAGAAAGCAGTAAAAGAGGCACACAGGCGCAACATGAAATTAAACCATACATTCGGTCTAGGGCTCGTGATTATCCTTTTGCATCCAACACACATAATCATATAATCCAATCACATAATAACAATATACCAATAATACATGATAATCAATCATAATTATCCAAAATAAATGCGTAACGTGTGAAAATAATGCATAATCGTTGGTAATAATATTTTCTCATTTTAGGAAAATCCTTTCTCATTATTTTTAAGTAAAATATTCCCGGGATTCCAAATCCAATATGTTTTACTTTCCAAAATAATGTCTTAGAAAATTAGGCAAAAATTGAACAAAAAACGACTTTTCAAAATTAATTAAAAAAATTAAAACTGAAAATAAACAAAATAAAAAGGGAGAAACCCTAGCAACACCGGTCGCCGCCACCGGCAGCAGCACACGCTGGCCCCCTGCCTGTGTGCACGCGCCTGGTCGGCAGCAGGTTGCCCGGCCTAGCGCTCCGGCAGGCTGTCGCGCGCGCAGGCTCCCTTGCCCCCGCGCGCCCTGGCCTGCTGGCCGCCAGCTGTGCATCAGCCCTGTGCAGTGCGCGCGCACTGACACACTAGGCGCGCTCGCCGGGCGCGCGCGCGCCTAGCGCCGCCTGGTGCCGCGCGCGCGTGGACTCTCCGACGCGCATCCGCGCGCGCAGACACCCTTGTCTGCGTGCACGCGCGCCCGGAGGTGCCGTCCCTGTGCGCACGCTCGCGCGCTGCCACTCTGGCCGCGTGTTCGGGCGCGCAGACGTCCGGCACGCTGGCCTGGCGCGCGCGCGCAGGCTTCTTTGCCCGTTTCTGCGCGGCCGAGCAGCGGCCTGCCTGAGGCCCGGCCGCGCATCCGCCTGGTTGGCTGCACGCAGCCTTGCGCATCTGGCCGGGCGGCCGTGCGCAGGCTTCCCCTGCCTGCGCGCGTCTATCCTGCCTCTGCGCGCGGCCAGCCTCTGGCTGGTCGGCGTGCGGCGTTTCTCCATTCTTTCGTTCAAATTTCACCCCCCGTTTCCCAAGAAAAACAGAAAATACCAATGATACAATAATCACACAAATTAAAAAAGCAAGAAAACGACATGCCTTAATAATCAAGAAACCAAGAATTAATTAAAACATGCCAAGAACACGTTTCATGCTTGAAACGCACATTCAATCCTAGGCCTATACACCGAACCGGGCTCTGATACCACTGAAAGAATGTGGATCGTCCCGGAAGCGCGGTATAAAATTAATATACAAAAATTTAAACATGCTTTAATTAAATAAAAGAACACGTTCAAGGGGTGTACCCTTGAAGTTTTCCGGGCGTTCGGTGCATCTCATGAATTAAAAGCATAAAAGAAATCATGGAGGCCATAGGATTGAAAATAAAGAGGGATGAAAAATCAAATCGGAACCTACCGATTGTCGTTCTCGTCTTCTAACCAGTACTCGTGTTGTTCCCTGTTTTGCACCAAATCTCGTACGTGAGATTCTCCAAATTGTAACACGCAATCCACCCACGTATCTTGCACGCCCTGCTAGCGAACGAACAAGTATATTTTGGAGAGGATGAATTAATAACATGTTATTGATTAACGGTATTAATTCTCCTAAGTTCAATTGTTCCAAGAACAAAAGAACAAGAAAAATATTTTGTTGTGGAAGAGAGAGAGTGGGCGGACGAGAGGGAGAGAGGAGAGAGCCGAGTGTGTGTGTGTGTGTGTGTGTTGGAATTTCATCACTTCTCAAATAGTGAAAGGCTAGGACTATATATAGAGGAGGAGTTTAATCCTCTTTAAACTCCAACTCTAAAGACGTCTATTTTGACTAGGATTTTGACCTAGTCAAAGTCCTAGTTGAAGTAGTGTTTGACCTAGTCAAATCAATCCTAGCCATCCATCTCTCCCTTTCCATCTCAACCATTAATTTAATTTTAATGGAATATTTAAATCCTATTAAATATTCCAAAGGCCCAAATAAATAAATATAATAAATATAAATATTTATTTTAAGGCCATTAAATTAATTCTCTAATAAATCTAATTTATCAGATTAATCCCTTTTATCAAATAAAATGAATTAATTCTCCAAGAAAATAAAAGGACCCGATTAAATCCAATTTAATCATTTCTTTTCTCTAATATTTAATTCTAAATTAAATACTGAATGTGTGTGGATTGTGTGTGACTCTTTAGGTTCACCTTTTAGCTAGACTTGGTCGAATTCCTGGAATCCGTCCGTTACCATGGGTGGTCATCTAGCAACGGTCCATGGCACTAGAGACTAGGTGAAATTTCGGGGATGAACATTTAGGCTCTAACAGTACACTTGTCCTTCTGTCTACGGTCTCACCACTTAGGGTCTAGGGCACGGAAAATGCAGGTACCGATTTTGGACCTAAGTGTCGGTCTGTCCTTACTAAATGCCGCAAGGGAAACCTTCCCTTTTGTTCAGTTACTGTGGCCACAGATTTTAGGGACAAGACACAGAGCATACGTGAGACTCAACTGTCAATGCCTTTGACAGGAGACAGATCCTTTCTTGGAAACTACTGTCACTCTGTACACCAGAGCTACACTAGACATGGCTTTATAACTACTCAAGTGCTTCTTGGCAATCTCTCATCATATCTAAGATACAGACCTGATATACAGGTAAACTCAGCAGTTCCTCAAGTCAAAGGACTTGGCCTGTACCGTTGGAACCGGGAATACACGTCATACCTTGCTGACCCTACTCAAGGTCCTCCGTAAGACGGTTCCCGCGAGTCACCTCAGTCAGCTGCTCCCTAGCAGGCTAACCCACTAACACTGCTTAGACGACCTTCGTCACCCGTCGATGAAATACGACAGCAGATGCTTAGTGCAAGTGTCAAGGGGAATCTCGGTACCCATTTTCGAGATTCCTTGACTTGGAGATTTCCGGACTGATTCGGCGGGACTGATTTCATGGACCTACTTCCAAGCGTAGTCCCGGTCCCCGAAATGGATTTTTTTCAGTCCGTGGGCTTTGTTTTCGTAGTGAGCAGATATATATAAAGCAGCAAAGTGAACGCAAACAAAGTAATGCCATAATGAATTTCACTTCTTTATTCATTAATAGTTTATCAAAACACTGAAATTGTATAGACATAGGTTACATTTTGCCCGCCAATATTGGCTATATGGTCACCTATTCTAACACTCCAGACGATGACGATATGGACCAGGACGAGGGGGACAGGGAGTAGATTTTAGGATTTTTTTATTTTTGTAATTAAATTGGATAATATTTTTATTTAATATAATTTTTATTTCTAAACTATGCATTTTTTTCATATCTATATGTAATAAAATAGAATCATTGATAGCCCACGTATGCGCAGATGTGGATAGCCTCAATGAGCTCTATTCTGCCAAATGGAATTTAACAACTTTTTAGATAAAAGAGAAAAAGAAATATTAGTATTTATCCAAAAGAATCTAATCGATATTGTATATTTATATACTTTTAATAAGTAAATAAAACCATAGTTATCCAATATATATTTACTTATCTTATAGATAGCATCCAATAGTTTATCCACAAAAGAATTGTAGTTTTCAAAAATTAATTAAATAGAACTATAAGTAATTTTATTTTAAATATAAAAATAAGTAAATAATTAATAAATTAAAAATTAAATTAATTATTAAGTATAAAAATACAAAAATGAATTTAAATATTTTGCTAACTATTTACCAAAAAAAATGAGTGAATCTTTTGGATAAACAAATAATCGTACACTTATCTAAATTTAAATATATGGTAAGTGACAATTTTCTAAGTGGAGAAATAACTAAGTGAATAAAATTACAAATAATTCAAAATTTAAAATAAAATGAGTAATCTATATATAATAAAACAGAATCATTGAGACTATCCACCCAAGCGCCAAGTATACGTAGATGTGGATAGCCTCAATGAGCTTTATTCTGCCAAACGGAATTTAACAACTTGCTAGATAAAAGAGAAAAAAGAAATATTAGTATTTATCCAAAAGAATCTAATCGATATTATATATTTATACACTTTTTATAAGTAAATAAAAATATAGGTATCCAATATATATTTACTTATTTTATAGATAACATCCACTAATTTATCCACAAAAGAATTGTATTTTTCAAAAACTAATTAAATAGCTATAAATAATTTTATTTTAAATATAAAAATAAGTAAATAATTAATACATTAAAACTTAAATTAATTAGTAAGGATAAAAATACAAAAGTATATTGAATACAAAAATGAACTTAAATTATTTTGCTAACTATTTACCTAAAAAAAGGAGTGAATCTTTTGGATAAACAAATAATCGTATACTTATCTAAATTTAAATATAAGGTAAGTGACAATTTATTAAGTGGCAAAATAACTAAGTGAATGAAATTACAAATAATTCAAACTTTAAAATAAAATGAGTAATCTATATATAATAAAACAGAATCATTGAAACTATCGACCCAAGCGCCACGTATGCGCAGATGTGGGTAGCCTCAATGAACTCTATTCTGCCAAATGAAATTTAACAACTTTTTAGATAAAAGAGAAAAATAAATATTAGTATTTATCCAAAAGAATCTAATCGATATACTATATTTATATACTGATAATAAGTAAATAAAAAATATATTTATCTAAGATATATTTACTTATTTTATAGATAACATCCAATACTTTATCCACAAAAGAATTGTATTTTCTAAAAAATAATTAAATAGAACTACATAATATTCTTTTAAATATAAAAATAAGTAAATAATTAATACATTAAAAAATTAAGTTAATAACTATAAAAATACAAAAGTATATTAAACACATAAATGAATTTGGATTATTTTACTAACTACTTACCTGAAAAAATGAGTGAATCTTTTGGATAAACAAATAATGGTGCACTTATCTAAATTTAAATATAAGATAAATGACAATTTTTTAAGTTCCAAAATAACTAAGTAAGTAAAAATTACAAATAATTGAAAATTTCAAATAAAACGAGTAATAAACAAATAATTCAAAATTTAGAAATAATATAATTAGTGAATATTAAAAATATAAGAATACTATTTAATGTTAAAATGAATTTTAGATAATTGTATCCTTGAATAATTTATCTTTTGGAGACATTCAAATCATTTATCCACACTAAATAAATATAAAATATTTTCTTACATGGCAAAATAAAATTTAAATAGACACCGGAGAACTATGGTTTATGAAAGCTAATAAAAAAAAATTAAAAATAAAGTAAATTTTTATATGTAAAAAAATTAAAATTTAATATGATAATAATCACAAACAAAAAAAATATTGAAAGATGTAAAAATAAGTTTGAATTTTAGATTGTATCCCTAACCAATTTACCTGAATAAATTTGTAAATCTTTATAAAATTAAATAATCTATCATTTATCTAATTTAAATAAAATGAAATATTTTTGAAATTTATAATCAAAGCGATTAAAAAATTTAAGAATCTATGATTGTATGGATATTTTTCTAAATAATTAATGATAACTCATTCAATTCAACAAAACTTATATTTTATATAATTTTGTTAGAACTAATATACAATGATAGATAATTTTTGTTCAACTTTATAAGTATATATTTTTAAATATTTATTATTATAGACACGGTTTAAATTGAAAATACTCCTCGTGCCTTGACACGGGTTTTGTACTAGTCTAAATAATAATTATAAAACCAAATTTAAAAATATTATTAATAATTTAATATATATTTTAATGATAATAATTATTACTATAAAAAAATTAATAATTAATTATTTAGGAACGGTAGTTTAGATGGTCAGGGAGCGCATATAAATCGTGATTACCGTTCCAACAGTTGTCCGTTTTAATGAAGTGACTGTTCCTACCACCGAATAAAAAACCATTCCAAATTAGGTGGCAGTCGTTCCTAAAAGCGAATAAAAATGAATTCCAAATTAGGGACAGACCGTTCCTAAAGTTATTCCAAATTTAATGATTTCATGGTTTGGTTTTCGTTCTAAATAAGATACCAAAAACCGTTCGAATGTCGTATTTCAAAATACGAGTACAAAATCCGTTCCTAGGTTCCTTAACAAAGAAGGTCTAATTGTGTTCCTGTGGCCGTTCCTAACTTTAACCCCTAATTTATAGTTGACCGTTCCACGATGTTTTCCAGAAATAGTGCAAAAATGTATCTCCAACTTATGTTGTCGATTCCAAACAAGCTCTAATTACCGTTCCAAATAGCGTGATTTACTTTTGATTTGACCGTTCCAAATATTAACAAAGTGTTCCAAATACACAAATTATAAATTCATACATACAAAGGTAATTAGGAACGGTTATAGCGTTGTATGCCAAAAACAGTTCCAAAATTGGAACGGTCGCCGTATGTCCGTTCCTAATTATTAGGAATGCTTCTCCTTTCAACGGATAGTGTGTCATTCCATAACCGTTCCTAATACCAGCCCAAATGAATTCAGTGATCTATTTACCGTTCCAAAAGTTAAAAAAATCGTTCATATTGTCGTTGCAATTCCCGTATTTTTTGTAGTGTTTGTAACGTCCATGAAGTCGTTCCAAAATTTTTAATATAAATACAGTACTTGGCAGATTTTTCATCTCCCACCCAAACCCCTCTCTCTCTCTCTCTCTCTCTCTCTCTCTCTCTCTCTCTCTCTCTCTCTCTCTCTCTCTCTCTCTCTCTCTCTCTCTCTCTCTCTCTCTCTCTCTCTCTCTCTCTCTCTCTCCACCACCACCCACGAGCCGCTCACTCCGCCGCCACCTCCACCACCACCACCACCACCAACGCTCACTCCGCCGCCGCACAAGTGTTTACCCCCCTCGCTCCCTCTCTCTCACTCTCTCTCTTTGCCGCCGCCATTTCCACCACCACCTGTAGCTCGCTCCGCTGCCGGCATTTCCACCACTTCCACCCAACATGTTATTATGTAATTTTTTTTTGTATATTTTTGTATTTCCTATAGTTTTTATGCATTTTAGTGGAACTGTACGTATTTTTTTTGTATTTTCTATAATTTTATATATTTTAGTGGAAATGTATATATTTTTTTGTATTTTCTGTAATTTTATGCATTTTAGAGGAAACGTATGTATTTTTTTTTCTATTTTCTGTAATTTTATGCATTTTAGTGAAAATGTATGTAATTTTCTATAATTTTATGCATTTTGGGAAAATGTATGCAATTTTTATGTAATTTTAGTGAATTTATGTATTTTTTTTATTTTATGGAAATTTTATGTAATTTTTTGTATTTTAGGGAATTCTATAAATTTTGTAAATTCTATAAATGTATGTAATTTTCTGTAAAATTATGGAATTTATATAAATTTCAATGGAATTGCTGTAATTTTATGGACTTTACAGTAATTTTATGGAATTTTGTGTAAATTCCGTGATTATTCATCAAAGTAGAAATATTAGTCAAATTGTTGGAATTTAGTACAAATCTTAGAAAACTTGTTCGGATTTATTACAAATTTTATGAAAAATAATCTAATATATAAGTTCAATTTTGTGTAATTTACTACAATTTCCTGTGAATTTAGTGCAATTTTTTATTATTTTATGTAAACTTAGGGAATATTCAATGTAATTATGTGAATTTTATGCATTTTAGGGAATTTTCTGTAATTTTATGCATTTTAAAAAAGAGGTTCTCATCCACTGCTCCACTGGCCCGACCACCACAAGAGCAACACTTGGACCTCGACGACGGGTTAGGAGGCTCAAGGAGATCGTCTTGCGTCTGACGATAGTGTATCCGAGCCTCCACCAGTCCCACCAGCACAAAATCCAGACGACCCCCCAGCGCACGATGACTGGGCAGAAGACTGGGAGGATCTAGATCTAGATTAGGATTATGTCGTTTTTTTTCTTCTTTTTTTTTTTATTTTATATGTATATATTAAGAACAATATTGGAAATACAATTTTAATTTTGCTAATTATATTGTTACTTTTTCGAGCTACATAATTTATATAAATTTTCATATTTTAAAAATTTAACAATAAATTATATATAAAATTTAATATTTGAATAATATAAAAATAAATAAATTATTAAATAATAAATTAATTTTTGTAATGGATTTTGTAGAGGTTCTAGGGGTACATTTCACAAGCACACAACCTGAGACAATTCCAAAAACCGCTACAAAACCATAGGAAGGCCACTTAAAAGAATTGGTAAACAACCGTTTAAAACACCATACCAAGATAAGGCACAAAACAAATCGTGTGAAAGACCGTTCTAAATCATTACAAAAATAATACAACGGTCGCACCAAAAACCATTACAAATTAGGATGTTATTGGAGCGGAACGCTAGCCGTTCAAAAAATCGTTACAAAAATTAAAAAAGCCGTTACATTTTTTTTCGGGACCGTTACAAATTTCATTGCAATAAAATAATTTTTTTTTTGTAGTGTATCTTTGATTAACATATTTTTTTGATGATTTTTTATTAGTTCATTGATATTGATAAAGTTAGTTTTAATTTCATTTAAATTGATTTTTTTTCCTTTTTCTTAGTTTTTTTCTTATTGAATTTGATTTTTAGTATTCCATTATTATTCAGGTTTAAAAAACATAGGCCCAATGCTTGACTTGGTTAAAAGATTATGTTAAAAAATACATTATGTCATCCTCTCCCATATGAATATTTTTTTCCTTAGTAGAATAATTTTTCGAATGTTGCTCCATCAAAATTTTAACATCAAATATAGTGTAAGAATCTATGGCATTATAAAATGTCGGCCTACTTGATAAATAATATGAATTTTGGATACACTCTTCCATAGTGTGTTGTAGATAGAAGTAGAGAAAAAGAAGAAGAATCAATTCAAAACAACACTATTATTAAGTGCCTTTGGAATGCTTTTAAGTTCAACCTTTCCAAAAGGTATGGATACAAAAAGGAGAGTATTTTCAGAGATTTTGGAGAGTTTTTTTTATGGAAAATTCGTGAAAGACCATGTGTGTAAGTTATGTGAATATTTTGTGTATGTAGAGTTGTTGAATTCAAAATTCAACTTCTCTTGTCAACTTCCAAAGCAACCTACATACACACACCACAATCTACACAACCATACACCATTATCGCAAATAAACCACCCATCAAACCATATAAAGGCAGGTCACATGTGCCTCACATGTGGAGGATTTTAATCCCTCCTTCACTTGCTATAAACTGCATTTTTTCATAGACTAGGACTACTAGTCTTGGACTTTTATGTAATCTAATTAAATTAAGTCCGGACAAAGTCCATTGGGAATTAGTTAATCCAATAAATCTCAATCCAATTGAAGCTCATAAATTTATTTAATCTAATTAAATAAACATAAGTCCAATCATTTATTTTTATCCTTGAATTAATTTCATCCAATTAAATTAATTCGCTTCTTCTAGAATTAATTCCAAATTAATTCTACCAATTTAATAGTGATTTGTGTGTGACTCTTTAGGTTCACCCTCAGCTAGACGTGGGCTTGTAGCCAACACAAATGGTCAACTAAATTTAATTTAATTAACTGTTTTTCAATTAGCCATTAATCGGAAAACACCGGCCACCATGGGTGGCCGTCTAGTAACGGTCCATGGCACTAGAGACTAGGTGAATGTTGGTGTGAGCATTTAAGCTCCCGAGTACCATACCAATACGGTCCTTCTATCATCTGTCTCCCATTCTAGGGCATGGAATTGGGCGTCGGTTCTCATCCTGGACTAGACAACTACGCTCAATAACTCGAGACACGTTTGCTTTATTGATCGACGTAGAAAATCATTCCCTAGTCGACCAATCGTTGTGGCCACAGACTTAAAGAGTTTACACTGTCTCAGAGCGCATAGGACACTCGACTATCATATACTGATAGGTGATGGATCCTATCTTGGTATCCACTGTACTCAATACATATTCCGACTGCACTGGATAAGGCTTATAATGAACGTATCCCAGATACGGACATCTCTTGCCAAATCCTAGATACAACCATCATATGCATGTGACTGCCATGATTCCTCAACTCTAAGGACTAATCTCGTACTATCGGAGCCAGGAATCCAGTCATACCGACCAAGACTCCAAGGCTTCCATATGATAATTCCCGCAAGTCAGTTCAGTCAGCTGACACCCTTATCAACTAACCAACTAATATTGCATAGACGTCCAATGTCTGTCGCCAATGAAACACGACACTCATCCAATGAATGCAATCCTTAGTGAAAGTCTCTATAGGACCCTCGATGCCTTGTCTCGAGGACCTCGGCTTGGAACGTTTCAGACCAACCCTCAGAAGTTGGTTTCATAGCTTCCATCCAATGGCGCAACCCAACTACATGGGTTATCTGATTGGTCTGTGGGCATTTGTTGAGACGTTAAAACGTCGTTTAACGTAATCAGTAAGCACAACGAACACATAGTGACACGGATGAATACTTACTATATTCATCAAGTCAACATTACTCTAATAAAGATTGCTAAATAGTACCCTAAACCGTCAATCCAATTAGCTTTCTAGTCAACTATTCTAACAATCTCCCCTTGACCTAAAGCCAATCACCCATGCCGCTCAGACTTATCTGAGCATGAGTAACCTGCGTTATCCGTCTCGGTCTCACAGGTCTACCTTATTTCTACCAAGATGATGTTGTCCAACCGCACGTCACCTTGTCATACCATTGCTCCAAGCAGATGGTACTGTCTAAGAATTTTCCTGGATCCATGATGAGATCTTTGCCCTTTAGCTTGCGTTACAACCATGTTGTTATCCTCCAAGGTAACTACTGGCTTTGCCGTGCTAGGCACCACACCCAACCATTGGATGTGGTTTTCATCCACCCCACTCTCCGGAGTAACTTCTAAAGTTGCCGTACATTAAACTTTCATGGTCCGTCATGGTATCCCGCTTAAAACCTTTCCAAGCCACCACCTTACCATTAAGCCTGAATATATGTTCATACTGAGACTAGATATTATCCACATGATACTGGAAGCTAGTATTGCTATAGCCTTCCAGAATCAAATTTTCCATAGAACGTGCATCAAGAACACTTCTTTAATCCTTATTCAGGCATTAAAGACTGTTCTCAACAACAGTCTACTGCCTCCTCGGTCCACACTCGATTTTCGTCGTTATGCCCAAAGCATACACAACATCAGGTCCAATGCACCAAACAACATACTCATACGACAAATACGTATGGGATGTCAAATATCTAAGCTTCCTCACCAGTCAACCGTGACTGATTCTTGGACAGCTTAACCTATATACAGGAATCCAATTCCTTTTATGAAGAATTGCGTGAAAAATGTACGTGTTTTAGCGTTTCCTAACATCTTAACTTCATTCCAAATGAATAAGACGCTACACACTTTAAACACTGGGAACACAACCAAACTCCCACTAACCCTCAAGCTCGTTACTGATCGAGTCATACCCCCTATGAACTCATCAAAACGAATATTCCAGTTACATGGAGTTCCAAAACTACATTTGAATTCCACGTTGAATCAATCACACGAC
This sequence comes from Sesamum alatum, assembly GCA_034509735.1. NCBI lineage: Eukaryota > Viridiplantae > Streptophyta > Magnoliopsida > Lamiales > Pedaliaceae > Sesamum > Sesamum alatum. Next base: position 25,167,830 of record JACGWO010000009.1, on the reverse strand, counting down.
TCCAAGCCATTGATTCAATCCAATGTCCAACATTGCTTCTCCTTATGTCTTTTGGATTATAATCCAATTGACCGGACTGACCCAAAAACCTGTACTTCTCAGGTATCTAGGATATTTTGGTTGTCCTTAGGCGAACTGGAATATAGTCAGTGGGCAAACTCGATTACAAATGATGTTTGCTATATCTTGTTGAGTTTCGCTCAACTTGATTCCTCAAGGAGCTACTCCTCACACCGGTTATCCTCTGAAATCTAATTTCCCTTAGGACAACACATGAACCTGTGCAAACCTAGTTTGCCTCCCACTAGTCCCTTGACGCATGCAAGACCATCCCACATACTCAAGTACTTTGTAGAACACAGGCTTGCCGTGCCATATACAATATGGTGTTTGGGTCAGAATCTTTAGAAAGTGGCATATTTTACAACTTGGCCACTGTCTCAAGAACATGCCAAGATGGGCCAAGGTAGTTCAATGAAACACCGATCAAACCATGTCCAACAAGATTCGATTTCTCCTTTATCAAAGACCGCGTTCAATTGTGGCGCTTCAGGAAGAATTCCATTCTCATTTAGACACATCAAGAACTCCCACTAAATACACACCACTCGATCCAATCGAAGGTTATTAATGCAACCAGTTTGGTTCCCACTTCAAATCTAATTCCCTGAGCCATCCAAAGGCCCTTAGACTTGTGAACCCTCTACTAGTCTTGTGTATTCAATGACCCACAGATGTCTGACTAGATCCAATCCAACAGACCACTAGCAAGCATACTTTGTACAAAGAGCTTCTTGGCCATCTTCCTGCTCAGGAAGGACTTGCAAGCTAGCAGGCTTAAATTGTCTATTTCTAGACTTCTTGAATCTACTAACCTCCTTATCCTATCTAGAGGAATATGACCTAGCTTTGCATGCCAAATCTCTGAGTTTATCTTGATTATCCATTTTATCATGTATTTTGAGCATTCATAATCTAATTATGGGATAGTATTGAAACAATTATGCAAATAACCTAGCAGACAAGAATAACCATTCTTTGTCAAATAAAAGAAACTTTCATTGATCAAAAACATGTAATCCTAATTGTCCAACAATAGAAAAACATATTTTTATCATGCTAGGTTACATAATTGTGACCTATCAAATCTATCCTAACATGATCACTAGCTAAGCCTAATTGGTCCTATAGCTTTTGCAGCAACAGCCCGACCATTGCGTAGCTTTAGAACCATCTCCGTCTTAACCTTCTACTCCTTTTCCATTTTCTGCAAATCATTTGCAGATATGAGCTCTACAGCTGGTATCCAATACCCAAGAAGTAGAATAGTAATCATATTAAAGCTCAAATCAAATGTACCTTGGTTGAAGAGGAGTTTAGGACACTCCCTCTTCGAATGGCCCTTTTTGCGGCAATATATGCAAACATCTTTAACAATCCTTGACTGCTGAACCGCCTTCCTCTTTCCTTTCCCCATGCCTAGCATGGCAATAGGAGCGCTCTGAGCGCTTGCAGCGGCTGATTATGTCTTACCCTTTTTCCTCCTGCGTCCGACCCCTTTGCCTTCGCTCTTGAGGTTGAAGCCTCCCCAACCAATACAAACAGTGCAGACTTTTTAATCGTTGCCTCGTACTAGACCAATATGTTTATCAACTCATGAAGGTCTTTTCAAGCCCATTCATGTTATAGTTAACGATAAACGGGTCAAATGAGGGAGGAAGAGACTGAAGGATCAAGTCGATGTACATCTCTTTTCCAAGATCAGCTCGGAGGTCTTTGAGCTTCTCCACTAGGGATAGCATCATCACTCCATGCTGGTGTACAGACGACCCTTCTGTTATCTTAGCTCCGGAAAATGCCTTCATCGCAGCATATCTAATATGCTAGTCTGGTACCGCATACACGTCTTTCATGTGGAGCATTATCAAGCTGACATCATCCAATCACTCATACTGTTTATGGATCTCATTTGTCACGGATGCTAGTTTGATGCTGTGGACCTTGTGGTTGTCCTCTTGCCAGTCATTGAACGTCGAACGCTCTTTTGACGAGGACCCCTCCCACTATTTCTTCGAAAAGCCCACCACTCTCAAGTGGGATTTCGGGAAAACCATTTTCTAGTGGGTTTGGAGTCTACAAACACATTTCTCCATACCCCGCTTTTACGATTTACATGAAAAAATGATTTGTGGGAGGTAACCTGTACCATTCTCATCCAATGAAACCCCCAAGATATTTTGCCTCGCCTCTTCACATGATCCAAATGACTCCAAGCGAATCATGTTACTTAGCATTAGGCCCGACCCATCAACCAAATGAATATCTCAACTATCGCCCCCCACGACTCATGAGACAGGAAAATAGGAGTATATTTCATTCTTTCACAACAACAACGCAGTTTCATTCCATTCCAAACGTGCCACGACTCTTGAGACCACGAATGGGTAAAAGTAGCTTCCTCACTACATTTCTATGGATGAAAGTCTTGGAATAATCAAACCATTTGATTTTAATTTCATTTTGAGCCTAATATTTACTTAGACCATCCAAGTGAGAGTTTATTATTTTAAAGAGCGAGACCTCATTATTATTAGTATTTTTCATGCTCAAATTTCATACGTTAAACGTAATATGATGCATTCCCAACACACCATACATCAAAGCATAAAACATAAGCACATGCAAATAAGTCTAGCACGCCCCTGTTAGGATGATCACAAGCCCATTCCTAAGTGATGCACTGAGCCCGCAGTGGATCTATGATCAATCTAGGATAGGCCTACACTATTACAATATTTGCATCACATTATCATTCTAATGGGCCCTGGTAAAATCCTCCTTTGTTCTTCTTGACCTTCCACCGTGGGCTCCGTCCACATGACCTTCATCTCCTTGGAAGCTTACATTTAATAAAATAAAGCCTCACAACCTAATATACTCTCATTACAACTTAAAAGAAACCCCAATCATAAGTCGCGGGGAGTACATTAAAAGATAGGAAGAAAGCCTTATTGTTTCAAGGCCAAAAAACGATAGAGAGAAGGAAAAATAAAGAGGCACGCAGGCCTCACCTAACAATAAATTAAACCATACATAAGTTAAAAAAGGGCTAGTGATCATCCTTATTATCTTGGACTTTACAACCACGAGTGGAAAATCAAACATAGTTACACAAGCATAGGGAAGATGTAAAATACATTTTTGTTGTGATTGAATGGGCTGATTTTTTAATGAACTTTTTATGATTGTTAATAATTGGCTTGTATATCAATATATATATTAAAGATAAGGGTAAATTAATTCTTCAAAAAAAAAAATAATAAAAATGATAAATTACAATCACCTTCCCTGTGATTTGACATAATTACAAATACCTCCTCGTTGCTTGGAACATTACAAGTATCTCCCTAAGTTCAACGTTGTCCTAACAACGAGCCCATTCCTTTATTTTTCCATCCAATTTTTGTAATGAACTGCCCAAATGCCTTTTTGGATTATAAGTTATAATTTTATTTATTTTTTAAAATTTTCTAAAATATTTTCTGGATTAATATTTTCTATGGAGGAGTTATTTTAGCCACCCTCGAATTCTTTTAAATATTTTTTTGAAAAAATAAAAAATTCACCTAGGATAAAATACTACTTTTCACACCTCCGTACTAGGGACTACATATATAACTATTTTCAATTTGAAAGGAATATTTATAATTTTTCAAATAATAAAAAAATACTTTTAATTGTACCAAACTTTAGGGAAGATAGCTGTAATCCCTAAAAAATAATTAAAAAAAATCAGTGTTATAAACTTAGAAAAATTTTAAGTTTATTGGTCTTTCACTCCTAACTATATATGAGAAAGACAAGAATAAAATTCTCTTCAAAACTTCTAATCTTATATTTCCAAAGCTCCTCTACAAATGAATTACATGGTGGTATTTATAGGCCACCAAAATGTTGTTACAAAGTAAAATATTAAATAAATATAATTACAAACATAATGGAGGATTACAAAAGGTTAGAGATATTATGGGAAAAAATACCAAGGGGTATGTGCATTCATACATAATAATAATATGTACTTACAATATTTACAATACTCCCCCTTGAATGCACAAATCTTATTATACACCTCTTGCCTCGTTAAAAAACCTTGCCTGGAAAAACCCAATGGGACAAAAACCAAGGCTAAGGAAAAGAGTACAGTTGTATAATCTCCCCCTCAATTCGGGCAAATATCTTTCAGACGTCGCATGCCAATATTATGTACGAGCTGCTTGAACACTTTTGTTGGTAATGACTTTGTAAACCTTTGCTTTCCACTTGAAGCTCATGAGTGGAGAAAAATTTTGGTGATATGTGCTTGATTCTGTCACCTTTAATATATCATTCCTTGATTTGGGCGATACAAGCCGCGTTATCTTCATATATTACTGTGGGACATTTCTCAATTGATTCTAGTCCACATTATTCATGAACATAATGTATCAGTGACCTAAGCTATACACATTCATGCCCAGCCTCATATAGTGCAATTAACTCTGCATGATTTGACGAGGTGGCTACCAAAGTTTATTTGGTTGAATTCCATGAAATAGCTGTTCCGCCATACATGAATAAATATCAAGATTGAGATATGGCTTTATGTGGATCAGATAAATATCCCGCATCTGAATAACCAACTAATTTGGTTGCTTTGGCATCGTTATGTCGTTCAAAATATAGTCTCATATCACTTGTTCCACGCAAGTAGCGCAGAATGTGTTTGACACCATTCCAGTGTCTCTTTGTTGGTGTTAAACTATATCTGATGGTAGATTAACTGAAAAAGCTATATTTGATCAGGTATTATTAGCAAGATACATCAATGCACCAATTGCACTGAGATCTGGTACTTCTGGACCCAAAATCTCATCATTATCGGGTCGAGGACGGAAAGGATCCCTTTTAACGTTAAGTGATCGAACTACCATAGGTATACTTAATGGATGAGCGTTGTTCATATGAAAACGCTTAAGGACCTTTTCTGTATAGTTTGATTGATGAATGAAAATTCCACCTTTAGTATGTTCGAACTGCAGGCCGAGACAATACTTTGTAGTACCCAAATCTTTCATCTCAAACTCACTTTTTAAGTAATCAGCTGCATGTCGAATCTCTTCAAGAGATCCAATGATATTCAAATCATCAATATACATAGCTATGATTACAAATCCCGACTTTGTCCTTTTTATGAATAAACATGGACTTATTTGATTATAACAAAATCCTTTATTTATTAAATACGCACTAAGAGGATTGTACCACATACGTCCTAAATGAGTCAACCCATAAAGGAATTTATTTAATTTAATAGAATAATATTCTCGAGAACTTGAATTGTATGCTTCGGGCAAATGAAATCCTTCAGGGAGTTTCATATAGATGTCATTATCAAGTGAGCCATATAGATAGGCTATAACGACATCTAGTAGACGCAAATTGGTGCCTTCTTTTACTGCCAGACTAATTAAGTATCAAAAAATAGTTGCATCCACCACAGGAGAGTAAGTCTCTCCATAGTCAATACTGGATTTTTTGCGAAAATCCTTGAGCAACAAGTCATGCTTTGTGTCTGACAATTTCACCTTGCTCATTTCATTTTCGCACATATACCCATTTGTATCCCATTGGTTTTACATCTTCAGGTGTATGGACTACAGGTCCAAAAACCTTCACTGTGCAAGCGAGTTTAATTCCGCCTCAATTGCGTCTTTTCATTTTGGTCAATCATTCCTTTGTCTGCATTCCTGAACAGACTTGGTTCATGATCCTCATTATCATTTATTGCAGCGCTACATTATATGCAAAAATGTAGTCACGATGACTTGATTTCGGTTCCAACATATTCCATTCAGGACATAATTTATAGAGATCTCTTCATTTTCATGAATTTCAGGTACCTGAGTTCTTTTGGAACTGACATATTAATTATGCCTAGAAACTCTTCGGGAGTTATATCCTCGATTTGGCCATCTTTATTCATAGCTCCTATTCCTTTTCGAGGATTTTTATCTTTGGAACCAATAGGCCTACCTCGCTTCAGGCGTAGTTTAGGCTAATTTGCAACATTAGCTTGTCTGACAGGGACATCAATTCATTGGAGCATTAGCGGCTGGACCATGAGGTTTAGTTACTCGTTTTGAGTCAGTAAATGCATCTGGCAGTTGCTTTGCTAGACTTTGCAAATGAATTATCCTTTGAACTTCTAGTTCACTTTAATTAGTACAATGATCAAAATGAGATAATGATAATTCATTCCAACTAATTTCATTTTCCAGCTGCTTACTCTCTCCCCCCTAATGCTGGAAAAACTGATTCATCAAAAATGACAACGGCAAATCGGGCCGTAAATAAGTCTCTTATTAATGGTTCAAGATACTTTATTGTGGAAGGAGACTCAAATCCAACATAAATTCCCAACCTCCATTAAGGACCCATCATTAGTGCGCTGTGGTGGAGAAATTGAAACATATACCGTGCACCCAAAAACTATTAGAAGGAAAAATATTAGGTCCCTGACCAAAAACCAATTGTTGGGGAGAGGATTTGTGATAACATGTTAGCCTTATGCGAATTAGTGTTGCTGCATGAAAAATAGCATGTCCTCATCAAGAAATGGGAAGTTTTGACCTCATAAGCAATGGTCTTACAATTAATTGCAGACGTTTAATGAATGATTCTGCAAGACCATTCTATGTATGAACATGTGCTACAGGATGTTCAACATTTATTCCAATAGACATATAATAGTCATGGAAAGTCTGAGAAGTGAATTCTCCAGCATTATCAAGACATATTTTCTTAATTGGATAATTAGGAAAATGTGCTCGTAATCAAATTAATTTAACAAGCAATCTCGCAAACTCCAGGTTGCGAGATGATAGCAGACACATATAACCATCAAATTCATGTATCAATTAAAATCATGAAATATCAAAATGGTTCACATGGCGGGTGGATTGGTCCACAAATATCGCCTTGTATATGTTCCAGAAATGTGAGAGATTCATTCTCTATTTTTGCTTGTGATGGTTGAATAATTAACTTTTCTTGAGAACAAGCATCATATGAGAAATTACTGGATTGAAGAATCTGCTGGCTCTTCAATTATTTTTTCGCATCATAATGGATTCGGGATGGCCCAACCGGTCATGCCAAACAACAAACTTATTATAATTCGTAAACTTCTGGTTTACGATAACATGAAAATGCCGGTAATTTTTCAATATGCATTTCTTCCCCGAGATCACACTTGTGATATAGTGATACTCAATATCTCTTGATTTGTTGTCTCAATATGATATCCATTTCGGCGGATATTCTTAAAGCTTAGAAGGTTTCTTTGAGACTTGGTGGAATAAAGTGCATCATCATTATAAAATTGTGTTCTACCGGATAACAATATAATAGCTCTTCCGGAGCCCTCAATTAGCTATGCACTACCGAATATAGTACTAACATTGGCTTCTTGCATTACTAAATAAGAAAAGTACTTCTTATCTTTAAATATTGTGCGCATTGTAGCACAATCAGCAAGATACATATCTTAACCATTAATGTTAGTGCTAACTAACTAAATACTCATTCTTGATTAAAACATGACAGAGTATCAAACCCACATTAGAATATGCTATTAACGAGAAACAATGATATAAATAAGTTCTTCATCATCGAAGGAAACATGCAAGATACAAAATTCATAATACTAAACAAGAAATAAGAAATTTATTTATGAATACTTTCATCCACCAATCAAGTGATCAATTTTCCTTTATCGTTTCTCCCAAGTTATTACTCACCAAATGCAGTGCAGCGTAAAGGACCAATGATAAATAGTTTATTCCAAAAACGTCGAGAGCATTGAAATTCAATTTTATGAGATTGGTCATATTACAACAAGTTAATATGCACTTTTAGCATAACATTCACCATATACACATAAGTGGAATCAAATGTATTACACATAGATATGAACTAAAAGTGACATAAAAATTACTAAAAATTAGAATCAAATAAGTTGTCATGTAATTGATTTGGACTATCTATGACATGCATACATGATATTAAATATATTAAACATTAATACTGTAATATGACACATAACAATTAAATGGAATTTATGACAAATTTGTTTTTGTCAACCATTATAATAATGATAACAAAACATTTAAAATCATGTATATAGTCATATGAAAGATATCTATGTTGGTGAAGTATATTAATCAAATTGACCTCAAGTTAGCAAAAAATGGGGTCACAACATGTATATGCCATGAAATCAAAGAAACGAATACCTTTAAATAAATAAATGAAGAAGCTCCAGGCTTCTTAATCAAGATATTATCTCAAATCACTTCAGATGATAAAATCAATAGACATATTTTATCAACGCTTCGAGGATGATGTTATAAAATATTTCACCGACTGATGGAGGTAATTTAACTCATTACTTACTTCAAGAAGCAATGGAAGTTTATAGAACACATCCACTCCAGGGGATAAAATCGAGAAGTATGTGCCTATTTTTGGAGGCAATATCGATTATGATAAATCTATTATTTATATATGTCCACTTCAGGGGACAATAAAATGTATAGAATATGATTAGTCATATCTCATTATTGAATATACAAGAATAATATCATATGCAAGATTTAAGGGTCTTCGATAAAAACTTACAAGCAATTATGGAATGACACAAAATCTTCAGATATAATGTATAAGTCCCAGAACCTCAAAACAAATACGATCAAAAAAACATACAAGTTTGAATATACAACCATAAGCTTATAAACATTAGATTCACTAGATAGCATACTAGTAAGTATTTTATAGATATGTTACTATAGAGATATTACCTGGGAAATTAAATCTTACTACAATGATCTCCTTGATGATTAGATGGAGCTAGTCTTGAAAATGTAAAGCTCTCGTGCTGATAACGTGTTATAAACTTAGAAAAATTCTAAGTTTATTGGTCTTTCACTCCTAACTATATATGAGAAAGACAAGAATAAAATTCTCTCCAAAACTTCTAATCTTATATTTCTAAAGCTCCTCTATAAATGAATTACATGGTCGTATTTATAGGCCACCAAAATGTTGTTACAAACTAAAATATTAAATAAATATAATTACAAACATAATGGGGGATTACAAAAGGTTAGAGATATTATGAAGAAAAATACCAAGAAGCGTGTGCATTCATACATAATAATAATATGTACTTACAATATTTACAATAGTATATAATACTCCGAGTCAAATAAACAAATCAAAATGAATGTGTAGGAAAATCATGATGAGGGTCCCAATTCATGAAAGTTTGATTATTTAAGGGAACAGACTACCAGTGTAGTCAATTCCAATTTAATTTTAAGTAAACCTCTTGACACATCTAATACTTACGTCACGTTTCCAGCCCCAGTTTAATTATTTAACACTCATTAAAAAATCGGAATAAATGCAATTTACCCATATGATATAAGAAATGAGTCAAAACCCCCTCTGTGAAAAAATAATTAGCAAAATTACCCCATGTGTCTTAAAATTAAGCAAATTATGCCCCTGTGTTTTCCCTTGATAGGGGGTAATTTGTTTCATTTCTCAAAACACAAGAAAGTAATTTGCTAATTATTTTTTCTTAAGGGGTAATTATTTATTTCTTATATCACGGGGGGTAAATTGCATTTATCCCTTAAAAAATCGATACTCGCTTTTATGTTGTGAAGCCTTTTTTTTTTTTACAAAATGTAACTTTGATATATTTGAGATGTTTTAATTTTTTATTAAATAATTAAAAAATATTTTCAAATTTTTTTTATCTTTTGCTTTTTTTCTAAATTCATGTCTTCACCACAATGTTGCATTAAATTGTTAAAACAACATGATCGTTTTACTACAACCCTCGTATAAAATGAGGGTTTAATACAATTTACCTTCTTATGATGTTGCAAATAAGCAAATTACCCCTTTATGAAAATAAAATAACAATTTACCTCCCCGTGTTCTTTAAGAGTATGTTTGGTTGGGGGGGGAAAATGGAGTATAGGAGAAGTGAAAGTAAAAGGAGATGTATAAGAAAAAGTTTAGTGTTTGGTTTGGAGGAAGAGATGGACGGCAAGTAAAATTAAATGTATATGATACCCCTCCGGAGTCCAATTTCGTTTTCGTTCGAAATTGGGCGAAAAAGTGGATGTATAAGGCCAAAAAGACAAAAAAAATACATAATTTACTTTTTATTTACTCCTCACTGATAATACCGGACATAATCGCCAGAGAAAATATAATCAAATCGTTGGAAAAACTATTACATCGAAGTCAACAATCTGGTAAACATACTTTGCATTTGCGATTTATTAAAATTTTTTATCGCTAATTTGCTATTAATATTGATTGAATAATTATATCCCCTAATCGTGTTCCCTTTTCTCGCTGTCGGCACGAGTAATTTTTATTTTATTTAAACTGAATAGTTTAGAATAAATGAACAATATTCGTTTGATGAATATTTTTATTAATAAAAAATATTATTGTTCTTGTTTGATATATATTTTTATTACTAAGATTTTTAGATCTTTGATATTAGTGTAATATTAACTTGTTTATTTTTTTAATACAAAATGAAGAGAAAGGGTTAAACTGTAAAATTACAAAAATTAGTCTTTTCTTCTCAATCTAATTTTCTCGTACACAACAAGAAAAAGTATTTGAGATTTACCCACCTTCCAATCATACCAAACAACTCAAAGGAAAACTATTATTCTTTCCCTCCCCCTCTCCTTTTTACTTCCTCTTTCCTCTCATTTGAATCAAACGAACTCTAAAATGGAGCAATTTACCTTCCTAAATTTACCTCCCTAGACTGAGTTTAGGAAGGTAAATTGCTCCATTTTAGAAAACATGGGAGGTTAATTGATTCATTTTAAAAAAATACATGAAAATAAATTACTATTTTATTTTTTATATGAAGATAATTTACTTATTTATAATATCACAGGGGTGTTGCTTGCATTTTCCCCTATAATGATGATAGGTGTAAGTTACAGTACTTTTGTCCAGACATCAATATTCATCGGCCCTTCTATAGATGTTACGTTGCCTTTGCTCCCGGTGGCATTGATTTGAGCATGATGAGGAGAAAATATTATTTACAGAAAAGATCCTCCAACTTATGGAAAACTACACAAGCACCCCAAAGGGAAGTTGAAGAGGAAGTTGAAGAAAGTTATCAAATGGAGGTTAAAAAAGAAGTGGGCGCGTGAAATGACCATCATGCCCTCCGCAAATCTATTCTAGGCCGTAGGATCAAAGGGTCAAATTGTAATTTCACCCCCAAAAGATTACTATAAATAGGGGGTGAATTCATTTGTAAATTGGACCTTTGAGATATATGAGAATTACACCTTACGCGTTTTCTTTATTTTTTCTAAGCTTTTCGTGCTATTTTGGTGATAACGTGCATAGGCTCTACTCTTTCCAAATATACACCATCAGCTTGGCGCCGTCTGTGGGAAAGGAGTCTAGGCATCAAAGATGAACACCAGATCGAGAGCGAGAAGCGTGAACGTAGGGCAAGAGGACCCTGGCAGACGAGAGGAAGTGGGCCAGGGCCACGCCCTGGCGAATCCACCAGCACCAGTTCAGAGGATGGAGGACCAAGGGGAGGAGCAAGGCCGCGCCCTGGAGAGTCCTCCACCACAAAGCCAAGAGAAAGCAAGGCACGAAGAGATTGAGGTCCCGCCACCTCAACCAGTCATCCAGATTACCCAAGAGGCCCTTCAAACAGATGATAGAAGAGGCGTCAGCTCAGGCTGCCGCGAGGGCCGTGGCTCAGTATATCGCTGGACAAGCAGCACCCCCAGAACCCCTTCGCCATCTTGGGAGGGGACGTGAGGCACACGCAAGAGAGCAGAGGCCTGAGGAGGCTTTTTGAAGGCATGGACTTCGAGGAAGAGGTCAACAGCAGGACCACACAGCCCGAGGACGTCTTTTATCCTTCACCCCCACGGGGAGCGGGAGCGGGAGGAGATGAAAATTATTTCCTTCATCCATCACGTGGAGGGCGAGAAGACAATTTTGTCCCCCCTCAAGGGAGGAGGCTGCCAGCACAAGGAGGGGGATATGACGAGAGAGAAGCCCCTTCCCTGCGCACCTTCCCTGACTCGTTGAGGCGTACGGGCTATCCGGCGCGACCTTTGGCAGTGGCGCCTCCTCGAAGGAGCCCATTCGCTCCCCACATCTTGGCAGAAGCTATTCATCCGGGAGTGAAGATTCCAAGTTTGACTGAGTATAGCGGAGTAGGAGACCCTCAGGATCACCTCGACCGCTTTATGGCCAGAGCAGACCTGCTGGACATCAGCGACGCGACATATTGCAAGTTATTTCGCACTACCCTTTCAGGAAAAGCCATGGCATGGTTTAACCAGCTGCCACCCAGGACTATCGAGTCATTTGAACAGCTTTCGCAGCGCTTCTTGCACCACTTCTCGATCAACAGGCGGTACCCAAAGACCGCATCATACTTGTTTACTATAGTCCAGCGGGAGAATGAAAGTTTGAGGGAATATGTGCAGCGCTTCTCGGAAGCAGTGCTAGAAGTCCCGCACGTCAATCCTGAGCTCTTGGCCAGCATTATGCAGCAAAACATGAGAAGAGGGCGTTTTAAGGAATCGATAGCAGGGAAGCCCCCAACGACTCAGGAAGAGCTATTGCTTCGTGCAGAGAAGTACATCCGGATTGAGGAAACAGTGGGATTGCGACCGGCAAATCCCCTTAAAAGGAAAGCTGATGAAGAAGAAAGGAGATTTCCTCCCAAGTCGGAGGGAATCCGGCGAGAAAGGAAGCCACCGATATCGGGGGAGTTAGTGAAGTATACCCCATTGAACGCCCCGCGAGTCCAGATTCTCGCAATAGCTGAACAACAAGGGCTTGTGAGATGGCCCAATCCGATGAAGGATAATCCCCATAGAATGAAGTTTGAGGAGTACTGTCACTTCCATAAGGATCGAGGCCATAGCACAGAGGAATGTCGCCATTTGAAAATAGAGATTGAGAAACTCATCCGACGCGGATACCTGAAGGAGTTCGTGGCCAAAATGAAACAGGGACCTCGAGAGGTCACCCGAGAAAACAAGCGGCCAGCGCCCCGCCTAGAGATAAAGGATAAGGAAAAAGAGGATCATGAGAAAAAAGATAACCTCCCGACAGCTGGAGTCATTGGAGTCATTTCTGGAGGCCCTGCGGGGGGAGATTCAGGACGAGCTAGGAAGGCGGCCGCCAGAGCAGCAGGAAACGTTTCTAATCAAGTAGCCTGCAGCGAGCTCAAGGGAGTACCTCGAGCACGTCTCGAGGGAGAAATAACATTTAATGATCAGGACTTGGAGGGGAATCTTCCCTCCTGCAACGAGGCAATTATGGTGGCAGCGTCAGTATCGAACTTCTGGGTGAGGAAAATTCTGATTGATAGCGGGAGTTCAGCTGACATCCTGTTTTACAAGGCTTTTTCCCAAATGAGGATTGACAACATACAGCTCACGCCCGTCAATACCCCCTTGACCAGCTTCAGCGGAGATGTGGTCGTGCCTTTAGGGGAAGCCACTTTGCCAGTTTCAATTGGGTCATATCCCAAGCGTGTGACCAGGTTTGTAAAATTCTTGGTGGTGGATGCACCTTCGGCCTACAATGCTATCTTGGGGAGGCCAAGCTTGAATCTCTTCCAGGCCGTGATATCCACTTATCACATGAAAGTGAAATTCCCCACACCAGAAGGAGTGGGAGAGATGGTGGGAGACAGAAAACAAGCCCGGGAGTGTTATGCCAGCACGCTGAAATCATCAGTGGAATGCCGTGAGAGGAATGGCGAAGGAAGCAGTGCTGGGTTGACCGAAAAGGAAACTCGAGAGAGAGAGTTGGGAAAGAGGAGCTCCATGGAGGAGCAAACAGAAGAAACCAGGAGAGAAGCCAAAAAGAAGAAGGTGGAGGAAGAGAGAATAGAAGCTTTTGAGGAGATCACGATGGTTGAGCTCCTGGGTGACCCTACGAAGGCGTTAAAGGTAGGGTCGCTGTTAAGCGAGCAAATAGAACATGTCATTGTCGATTTTTTGCAAAGATCAGTAGACGCGTTTGCATGGAAGTTGTCCAATATGAAGGGAATAGACCCTGAAGTAATGGTCCACAGACTCAACGTGGATCCAAAAGCAAAGCCGGTGAAACAGAAGAGGAGAGCATTTGGGGTAGAGAGGAACAAGATTATAAGCGAAGAGGTCGAGAAGCTTCTCCAAGTAGACTACATTCGACCAGTGCACTACCCCGAATGGTTGGCCAACGTGGTCCTTGTCCCAAAGAGCAACGGGAAGTGGAGGATGTGCATAAACTTCACCGATTTAAATCGAGCTTGCCCCAAGGACTCATATCCCTTGCCGAGGATTGATGCGCTAATTGACTCGACTTCAGGATGTGAGTTGATGAGCTTCTTGGACGCGTTTCAGGGCTATAATTAAATTCGACTAGCGCCCGAAGATCAAGAAAAGACGAGCTTTGTAACGGAGCAGGGCACGTACTGCTACAGAGTGATGCCCTTCGGGCTGAAAAATGCGGGAGCTACATACCAGAGATTAGTAAATAGTATGTTCAAAAAGCAAATAGGGCGGAACATGGAAGTATACATAGATGACATGCTAGTCAAAAGCCGTAAGAAGGAAGATCACGCAGCTGACCTCGAGGAATGCTTTCGCACATTGGGAAGCTATGGGATGAAGCTGAACCCCGCAAAGTGCACCTTTGGAGTTCAGGGAGGAAAGTTCCTTGGATACATGGTTTCTCATAGAGGGATAGAGGCTAATCCAGAGAAAATTGAGGCCATTATGACTATGCAGCCTCCCCGGATGATAAAAGAAGTACAGAAACTGACAGGACGAATGGCAGCACTTAATCGCTTCATTTCGAGATCCTCAGAACGAGGACTCCCATTCTTCAAGATGTTAAGGAAGTTGGATGGCTTTACCTGGACGGAGCAATGTCAAGTTGCCTTTGAAGAGTTGAAGAAGTATCTTACCTCGCCACCCTTGCTGACAAAGCCCGAGCCCGGGGAGACCTTGTTTATATACCTGTCCGTTTCGGAAGGAGCGGTCAGTTTGGTCCTCGTGAGGGAAGAAGGGCATGAACATCGCCCCATATATTATACCAGCAAGGTACTGCAAAGACCAGAACAGAGGTATGCACAGATTGAGAAGGTGGCTTTGGCCCTAGTTACCGCGGCGAGGAAGCTGCGTCCCTATTTTCAGTCACATCCTATAGCGGTACTAACAAATCAACCCTTGAAGAGGGTATTGGCGGATCCCAACACATCCGGAAGAATGGTGAAATGGTCGATAGAGTTGAGTGAGCATGGAATCACGTATCAGCCTAGACCTGCGATAAAGGCACAAGCATTGGCAGATTTCATCTCCGAATTGACGGAGGAAGAGGGCATCCAAGAGCAGAGGTGTTGGAAGATGTTTGTGGATGGCTCTTCCACATCCCAGGGAGGCAGAGTAGGAATATTACTCAAGAGCCCATATCAGGACACAATGCGCTACGCGATCCGCCTTGGGTTCGCCGCCTCAATAATGAAGCAGAATACGAAGCACTCATCGCAGGAGGGAAGTTGGCCTTCGCGGCAGGGGCAAAACATGTGAAAGTATACAGTGATTCCCAGCTGGTCGTCAAGCAGGTAAATGGGGAGTTTGAGGCCAAGGGAGAGCAGATGGCTAAGTACTTGGCAAAAAATCCAAGAAGTAAGGAAGAAGTTTGACACATTCACTTTGGAGCAGATTCCAAGGACTGAGAATGAAGAAGCAGATCAGTTGGCTAAGCTAGCCAGTTCATTGGCTCCCCTGAAGAGCAGGAAGATAACGTTGTGGAACCAAGATCACTCGGATGTAAACGAAGAGGAGAGTGAAGTCCTGATGACACAAGGAGCTCCATCTGAGTGGATGGAGGAGTTGGAAGCATATCTAAGATTTGGGAAAGTACCCCAGGATCCCAAGCAAGTTAGGACACTCCGTGCAAAGAGCAGCTAGGTTTACCCTGATTGGCGGGGAGTTGCATAAAAGAGGATTCTCGCAGCCATACCTTAAGTGCATAAATAAGGACAGGGCAGAGTACGTCTTGAGGGAAATCCACGAGGGAAGCTGCGGTAACCACTCAGGGGGTAGATCCCTAGCGCAGAAGGCCCTGAGGCAAGGGTATTTTTGGCCAACCATGCAAGCAGACGCCAGAGATTTAGTGAGGAAGTGCCGAAAGTGTCAAGAACATTCAAATATTACTCACGTCCCAGCTGCGGACATGCAACCCCTGCAGAGTCCTTGCCCTTTCGACCAGTGGGGGATGGATATAGTAGGGAAGCTTCCCCGAGCAACTGGCCAGCGAGAATACTTGCTAGTAGCAGTGGATTATTTTTCGAAGTGGGTGGAAGCAGAGGCACTAAGCAGGATTACAGAGAAGGAAGTCATCAGATTCGTCTGGAAAAATATCATATGTCGCTTTGGCATCCCCAGAGCCTTCGTGATGGACAATGGCACGGAGTTTCAGGGATCTAAACTTCGCCAATGGTGCCAAAAATTGAAGATAAAGCAGTACTTCACGTCAGTGGCAACATCGCAATCCAATGGCCAAGCTGAAGTGACCAATCGGATAATCCTCCAAAATTTGAAGACAAGACTGGAAGAGGCCAAGGGCAATTAGGTCGAAGAGCTTCCAGGAGTACTTTGGGCATACCGAACCACCCGCGCCGGAGCACAGGGGAAACCCCCTTCAGTCTAGTCTATGGGTCGGAAGCCGTCATCCCAGTGGAGATTGGGGAAGAGACATTCCGAGTGAAGTATTATGAGCCGACGAGCAACGAAGATGAAAGAAGAGCCGACCTCGACTTTTTGGAGGAACTAAGGAGTAGTGCGAATGTCAGAACTGAAGCATACAAGACGTTGATGGCAAGAGCCTACAACAGTAAAGTCAGACATCGAGATTTCCAAGTAGGCGACCTCGTTCTACGGAGGGCTGTGTTAGAATAGGTGATCAGAAAGCCAATTGGATTGGCGGTTTTGGGTACTATTTAGCAATCTTTATTGACTTGATGAATATAGTAAGTATTCATCCGTGGCACTATGTGTTTGTTGTGCTTACTGATTACGTTAAACGATGTTTTAACGTCACAACAAATGCCCACAGACCAATTGTATAACCCATGTAGTTGGGCTGCGCATTGGATGGCAGCTATGAAACCAACTTCTGAGGGTTGGTCTGGAATGTTCCAAGTCGAGGACCTCGAGACAGGGCATCGAGGGTCCTACAGAGACTTGCACTAAGGATTGCATTCATTGGATGAGTGCCGTGTTTCATCGGCGACAGACGTTGGACGTCTATGCAATATTAGTGGGTTAGTTGACGTGGGTGTTAGCTGACTGAACTGACTCGCGGGAATCGTCATATGGAAGCCTTGGAGGCTTAGTCGGTATGACTGAAATTCTCGGCTCCGATAGTACGAGATTAGTCCTCGGACTTGAGGAATCATGGCAGTCACATGCATATGAAGGTTGTATCTAGGGTCTGGCAAGAGATGCCCGTATCTGGGATACGTTCATCATAAGCCTCATCCAGTGCAGTCGGAATATGTATTGAGGACGGTGGATTCCAAGATAGGATCCGTCACCTGTCAGTATATAACAGTCGAGTCTCCTATGCGCTCTGAGACGGTTTAAGCTCTTTAAGTCTGTGGCCACAGCGATTGGTCGAGTAGGGAATGGTTTCCTACGTCGATCAATAGAGCAAACGCGTCTCGAGTTATTGAGCATAGTTGTCTAGTCCAGGATGGGAACCGACGCCAAATTCCATGCCCTAGACTTAGACCGGGAGACGGATGATGGAAGGACCGTACTCGTATGGTAATCGAGAGCCTAAATGTTCACGCCAACATTCACCTAGTCTCTAGTGCCATGGACCGTTGCTAGACGGCCACCCATGGTGACGGGCGTTTTCCGATTAATGGTTAATTGGAAAATAGTTAATTAAATTGGATTTAACCAATTGTGTTGGACACAAGCCCAAGTCTAGCTGAGGGTGAACCTAAAGAGTCACACACAAATCACTATGGAATTGGTAGAATTAATTTGGAATTAATTCTAGAAGAAGCGAATTAATTTAATTGGATTAAATTAATTCAAGGAGAAAAATAAATGATTGGATCATTTATTGGGAAATCCATTTGATGGATGGTCCAAGAATTAATTAATTGGATTAGTTAATTTTTGGACTTAGAACCTTTAAATTAATTGGATTAATTTATCGGGTTTCGATTAATTAATTGATTGGATCAATTAATTAGAGTTCGGACTTATGTTTATTTAATTGGATTAAATAAACTTATGGGCATCAATTAGATTGAGATTAATTGGATTAATTAATGCCCAATGGACTTTGTTTGGACTTAATTTAATTAGATTAAATAAAAGTCTAAGACTAGTAGTCCTAGTCCATGGAAAAATTCTATTTATAGCAAATGAAGGAAGAATTAAAATCTTCCACATGTGAGGCACATGTGACCAGCCTTTGTATGATTTTTTGTGGGTGGTTTTTATTTGCTATAATGGTGCATGGTTATGTAGATAATGGTGTGTGTATGTAGGTTACTTTGGAAGTTGACGAGAGAAGTTGAATTTTGAATTCAACAACTCTATTTACACAAAACCATTCACATAACTTGCATGCTAGGTCTTGCACGAAATTTCCATCAAGAAACTCTCCAAAAAACCTCTGAAAATTTCTCCTTTTTGTGTTCATACCTTTTGGAAAGGTTTGAACTAAAACATTCAAAAAGCACTAATCAATAGTGTTGTTTTGGATTGTTTTTTCTTCTTCTTTTCTCTACTTCTATCTAGCAATAGATTAGAGATATACATTCCATAGTGTGGTGTGGACAAATTAGAGGGATTCTAATTTGGATCCTCAAGTGAACGGAAGGAGAAACGGAAAGGGAACAACGCTAGAACAAACCGGTTCTACGTGCAACGAACATAAGGTTGGTTTTCTTTATGTTTTCATGTATCTTTGTTTACTTCCTTTAGCCATATGTCCAGCATTCTTCTCCTCTTTATTTTATGCTTTGACAAACACCGAACGCCCGGGAACTTCAAAGGGAACACCCCTTTGAACCCGTTTAAATTTATGCTTTAAATTAACGTTTTTTACGCTTCCGTTGCGTTCCCGGGCCGTACCCGATTCTTTCAGTGGTATCAGAGCCCGGTTCGATGTTGTGGCTATAGGAATTACATGTTATTATGTGTTAAGCATGAAGAACATGTTTAAATTGCTTTTGGAAAGCATGATTTATGGCTTTAAATGCATGATAATATGTGTAGAAAATATGTGTTAATTTTGCTTTTGAAATTATGGATATCCATGCATTTTTGAGAATTGGATTTTCTGTAAATGCATGTTTAATTTCAGTTTTTATAGCAGAAGTTTAAAAATAAAAAAAAAAAAAGTGAAAAACGGTGCCGGCCGCCCGGCAGGGGCAGCAGGCGCGCGCCCGCGCGCACAGGCAGGGGCGCCTGCGCGCGGGCGCGCGCGCGCGGGCGGCAGGCGTGCGCGGGCGTCCGCCCGTGCGCGCTGCTGGGCGTGCGCGCGCGCGCCTGCTGCTGCACGCGGGCGGCCGCGCGCGCTGCTGAGCGTGCGCGCGGCGCGCGCACGGCCGTCTGGGACGGCCGGCCGGCAGCACTGTTTTGTGCCGTTTTTGCCGTTTTTTCCGGAAAATTGGATTTTCCTGATTTCTGCTAGTTTTCTGAAATTATTAATTTTGGCATATTTTAATTTTGGTTAAATTGGATTTTCTAAAATTATTTTTTTATGCCTTAGATTATTTTGGAAATGGTTTTCCAAACAAAAAAAAAAAAATTGTACATTGGATGTATAGTTGATATCCATATTTTTAATTGCATTATTAATATGATATTTTCTGCATTTTATTATGTTTATTGTTTTAGATATTGGATATCTATTTATAAATGCATGGGATGTATTTATTTGTTGGCATGTTTATATTTGATATAAATGTGCTTTATTGTTGTTTATTTGATAAACAATAAGGATGATCACTAGCCCATTGACCTATGTATGGTTTATATTTTTGTTGGGTGAGGCCTGCGTGCCTCTTTGTTTTTCTCTTCTCTCTATCGTTTTTAGCCTTGGAATAATAAGGCTTTCTTCCTCTCTTTTAATGTACTCCCCCCGACTTATGATTGGGGTTTCTTTTAAGTTGTATGAGAGTAGATTAGACTGTGAGGCTTTATTTTATTAAATGTAAGCTTCCAAGGAGATGAAGGTCCGGTGGACGGAGCCCACGGTGGAAGGTCAAGAAGAACAAAGAAGGATTTACAAGGCCCCATTAGAATGATAATGGGATGTAAAAATTGTAATAGTGTAGGCTTACCCTAGATTGACCATAGATCCACTGCGGGCTCAGTGGATCACTTAGGAACGGGCTTGTGATTATCCTAACAGGGGCGTGCTAGGCTTGTTTTGCATGTGTTTAATGTTTTAATGCTTTGATGTATGATGTGTTTGGAATGCATTATTTACATTAAATGTTTAAAACTTGAGCATGCAAAGTACTAATAATGATGAGGTCTCGGTCTCAATAAACTATAACTCTCACTTGGATGGTCCAAGTAAATATTAGGCCCAAAATGGAATTAAAATCAAATGGTTTGATTATTCCAAGCCTTCCATCCATAGCAATGTAGTGAGGAAGCTACTTTCACCCATTCGTGGTCTCACGAGTCGTGGCACGTTTGGAATGAAAGAAAGCTGCACTGTTGTTTATGAACGAATGGAATATACTCCTATTTCCCTGTCTCAACGAGTCGTGGGGGCGATAGTTGAGATATTCATTTGGTTGATGGGTCGGGCCTAACGCTAAGTAACATGATTCGCTTGGAGTCCTTGGGATCATGTGAAGAGGCGAGGCAAAATATCTTGGGGATCTCATTGGATGAGAATGGTATTGGATACCTCCCACAAAGCCTTTCCCATGTGAATCGTAAAAGCGGGGCATGGAGAATTGCGTTTGTGGACTCCGAGCCCACTAGGAAAATGGTTTCCCGAAACCCTACTTGAGAGTGGTGGGTTTTTTTTTGAAGAAATAGTGGGAGGGGTTAATGACTAAAGACCAAGTCTTAACTTGAATTCTATATTATAATAATCTACTAAATTTCTGCTTTACATTTTTGAATGTAGATGTCTAAGAATCCGCTCGCTGTAATTTTTGAGACTAATAAATTTGACGGAACAAACTATAACGATTGGCTGCGAAATCTGAGGATTGTCCTAGATTTTGAAAACTAGGCTTACGTTCTGGATAAGCCACTTCCTCGGGTCTTGCCGGAGGGGTCCTCGTCAGAAGAGCGTTTGACGTTCAATGAATGGCAGGAGGACAACCGCAAGGTCCGCAGCATCATACTGGAATCCATGACTAATGAGATCCAGAAACAGTATGATCGGCTGGATGATGTCAGCTCGATAATGCTCCGCATGAAAGACGTTTATGCGGTACCGGACCAGCATATTAGATATGCTGCGACGAAGGCATTTTTCGGAGCTAAGATGACAGAAGGGTTTTCTGTACACCAGCATGGAGTGATGATGCTATCCCTAGTGGAGAAGCTCAAAGACCTCCGAGCTGATCTTGAAAAAGAAACGTACATCGACGTGATCCTTCAGTCTCTTCCTCCCTCTTTTGACCCGTTTATCGTGAACTATAACATGAATGGGCTTGAAAAAGACCTTCATGAGTTGATAAACATGTTGGTCCAGTACGAGGCAACGATTGAAAAGTCTGCGCCGTCGGTATTGGTTGGGGAGGCTTCGACCTCAAGAGCGAAAGGCAAAGGGGCCGGGCGCTGGAGGAGGAAGAAGGGTAAGACAGAATCAGCCGCTGCAAGCGCACAGAGCGCTCCTGTTGCCATGCTGGGCATGGGCAAAGGAAAGAGGAAGGCGGTTCGGCAGTCAAGGATTGCAAAAGATGTTTACATATATTGTCGTGAAAAAGGGCATTGGAAGAGGGAGTGTCCTAAACTCCTCTCCAACCAAGGTACATTTGATTTGAGCTTTAACATGATTACTATTCTACTTCTTGGGTATTGGATACCAGTTGTAGAGCTCATATCTGCAAATGGTTTGCAGGAAATGGGAAGGAGTAGAAGGCTAAGACGGAGATGGTTCTAAAGCTAGGCAATGGCTGGGTTGTTGCTGCAATTGCTATGGGACCAATTAGGCTTAGCCAGTGATCATGTTAGGATAGAGTTGATAGGTCTCAATTATGTAACCTAGCATGATCAAATTATGTTTTTCTATTGTTGGACAATAAGGATTACATGTTTTTGATCAATGAAAGCTTCTTTTATTTGACAAAGAATGAATATTCTTGTCTGCTAGGTTGTTTGCATAATTGTTTCAATACTATCCCATAATTAGATTATGAATGCTCAAAACAAATGATGAAATGGATAATCAAGATAAACTCACAGATTTGGCATGCAAAGCTAGGTCACATTCCTCTAGATAGGATAAGGAGGTTAGTAGATTTAAGGAGTCTAGAAATAGACAATTTGAGCCTGCTAGCTTGCAAGTCCTTCCTGAGCAGGAAGATGGCCAAGAAGCTCTTTGTAGGACAAAGTATGCTTGCTAGTGGTCTGTTGGATTGGATCCAGTCAGACATCTGTGGGTCACTGAGTACACAAGACCAGTAGAGGGT
Organism: Sesamum alatum; assembly: GCA_034509735.1. Taxonomy (NCBI): domain Eukaryota; kingdom Viridiplantae; phylum Streptophyta; class Magnoliopsida; order Lamiales; family Pedaliaceae; genus Sesamum; species Sesamum alatum. The sequence goes on along the minus strand of JACGWO010000009.1, from coordinate 25,145,005 downwards.
TCACAAGTCTAAGGGCCTTTGGAAGGCTCAGGGAATTAGATTTGAAGTGGGAATCAAACTGGTTGCAAAATTAACCTTCGATTGGATCGAGTGGTGTGTATTTAGTGTGAGCTCTTGATGTATCTAAATGGGAATGGAATTCTCACTCAGTGGAATTCTTCCTGGAACGCCACAATTGAACGGCGTCTCTGATAAAGGAGGAATCGAACCTTGTTGGACATGGTTCGATCGGTGTTTTCACTGAACTACCTTGGCCCATCTGGGCGTGTTCTTAAGACAGTGGCCAAGTTGTAAAACATGGAACTTTCTAAAGATCGTGGCCCAGATGCCATATTGGATATGGCATGGCAAGCCTGTATCTTACAAAGTACTTGAGTATGTAGGATGGTCTTGCATACGTCAAGGGACTAGTGGGAGGCAAACTAGGTCTGCGCAGGTTCATGTGTTGTCCTAAGGGAAATTGGATTTCAAAGGATAACCGGTGTAAGGAGTAGCTCCTTGAGGAATCAAGTAGAGCGACACCTCAGTATGATATAGCAAACATCATTTGTAATCAAGTTTTCCTACTGACTATATTCCAGTCCTCCTAAGGATGACCAGAATATCCTAGATACCTGAGAGGTACAGGTTTCTGGGTCAGTCCTGTCAATTGGATTATAATCCAAAGACATAAGGAGAAGCAATGTTGGACATTGGATTGAATCAATGGCTTGGAGCCATGGAATTCGACATGGAATTCAAACTAGGTTTGAAACTCTAATGTAACTGGAATATTCGTTTTGATGAGTTCATGTGGGGTATGACTCGATCAGTAACGAGCTTTGAGGGTCAGTGGGAGTTTAGTTGTGTTCCTAGTGTTTAAGTGTGTAACGTCTTATTCCTTTGGAATGAATATTAAGATGTTAGGAAACACTGAAACACAGACGTTGTTCACGCAATTCTCCATGAAAGGAATTGGATTCCTATATATAGGGTTAAGCTGTCCAAGACTCAGTCAGGTTGACTGATGAGGAAGCTTAGATGTTTGACATCCCCTACGTCTTTGCCGTAGGCAACATGGGTATGTTGTATGGTGCATTGGACCTGATGTTGTGTATGCTTTCGGCATAACGACAGAAATCGGGTGTGTACCGAGGAGGCAGTAGACTGCTGTTGAGAACAGTCTTTTTATACCTGAATAAGGATTAAAGAAGTGTTCTTGATGCAAGTTCAATGGAGAGTTGATTCTGGAAGGCTATAGCGATACTAGCTTCCAGGATCATGTGAATAATATCTAGTCTCATTATGAACATATATTCAGGCTTAATGGTAAGGGTGGTGGCTTGGAAAGGTTTCAAGCGGGACACCACGACGGACCATGAAAGTTGAATGTATGGCAACTTTAGAAGTTGCTCCGGAGAGTGGTTTGGATGAAAAACTACATCCAATGGTTGGGTGTGGTGCCTAGCACGTGCTAGCCAGTAGTTACCTTGGAGGATAACAACATGGCTGTAGCGCAAGCTATAGGACCGAGATCTCATCATGGATCCAGGAAAATTCTTAGACAGTACCATCTGCTTGGAGCAATGGTATGAAGAGGGTGACGTGCGGTTGGACCGCATCATCTTGGCAGAAATAAGGTAGACCCGTGAGACCGAGCCGGATATCGCAGATTACTCATGCTCAGATAAGTCTGAGCAACATGGGTGATTGGCTTTAGGTCAAGTGGGAGATTGTTAGAATAGGTGACCAGAAAGCCAATTGGATTGGCGGTTTTGGGTACTATTTAGCAATCTTTATTGACTTGATGAATATAGTAAGTATTCATCCGTGGCACTATGTGTTTGTTGTGCTTACTGATTACGTTAAACGATGTTTTAACGTCACAACAAATGCCCACAGACCAATTGTATAACCCATGTAGTTGGGCTGCGCATTGGATGGCAGCTATGAAACCAACTTCTGAGGGTTGGTCTGGAATGTTCCAAGTCGAGGACCTCGAGACAGGGCATCGAGGGTCCTACAGAGACTTGCACTAAGGATTGCATTCATTGGATGAGTGCCGTGTTTCATCGGCGACAGACGTTGGACGTCTATGCAATATTAGTGGGTTAGTTGACGTGGGTGTTAGCTGACTGAACTGACTCGCGGGAATCGTCATATGGAAGCCTTGGAGGCTTAGTCGGTATGACTGAAATTCTCGGCTCCGATAGTACGAGATTAGTCCTCGGACTTGAGGAATCATGGCAGTCACATGCATATGAAGGTTGTATCTAGGGTCTGGCAAGAGATGCCCGTATCTGGGATACGTTCATCATAAGCCTCATCCAGTGCAGTCGGAATATGTATTGAGGACGGTGGATTCCAAGATAGGATCCGTCACCTGTCAGTATATAACAGTCGAGTCTCCTATGCGCTCTGAGACGGTTTAAGCTCTTTAAGTCTGTGGCCACAGCGATTGGTCGAGTAGGGATGGTTTCCTACGTCGATCAATAGAGCAAACGCGTCTCGAGTTATTGAGCATAGTTGTCTAGTCCAGGATGGGAACCGACGCCAAATTCCATGCCCTAGACTTAGACCGGGAGACGGATGATGGAAGGACCGTACTCGTATGGTAATCGAGAGCCTAAATGTTCACGCCAACATTCACCTAGTCTCTAGTGCCATGGACCGTTGCTAGACGGCCACCCATGGTGACGGGCGTTTTCCGATTAATGGTTAATTGGAAAATAGTTAATTAAATTGGATTTAACCAATTGTGTTGGACATAAGCCCAAGTCTAGCTGAGGGTGAACCTAAAGAGTCACACACAAATCACTATGGAATTGGTAGAATTAATTTGGAATTAATTCTAGAAGAAGCGAATTAATTTAATTGGATTAAATTAATTCAAGGAGAAAAATAAATGATTGGATCATTTATTGGGAAATCCATTTGATGGATGGTCCAAGAATTAATTAATTGGATTAGTTAATTTTTGGACTTAGAACCTTTAAATTAATTGGATTAATTTATCGGGTTTCGATTAATTAATTGATTGGATCAATTAATTAGAGTTCGGACTTATGTTTATTTAATTGGATTAAATAAACTTATGGGCATCAATTAGATTGAGATTAATTGGATTAATTAATGCCCAATGGACTTTGTTTGGACTTAATTTAATTAGATTAAATAAAAGTCTAAGACTAGTAGTCCTAGTCCATGGAAAAATTCAATTTATAGCAAATGAAGGAAGAATTAAAATCTTCCACATGTGAGGCACATGTGACCAGCCTTTGTATGATTTTTTGTGGGTGGTTTTATTTGCTATAATGGTGCATGGTTATGTAGATAATGGTGTGTGTATGTAGGTTACTTTGGAAGTTGACAAGAGAAGTTGAATTTTGAATTCAACAACTCTATTTACACAAAACCATTCACATAACTTGCATGCTAGGTCTTGCACGAAATTTCCATCAAGAAACTCTCCAAAAAACCTCTGAAAATTTCTCCTTTTTGTGTTCATACCTTTTGGAAAGGTTTGAACTAAAACATTCAAAAAGCACTAATCAATAGTGTTGTTTTGGATTGTTTTTTCTTCTTCTTTTCTCTACTTCTATCTAGCAATAGATTAGAGATATACATTCCATAGTGTGGTGTGGACAAATTAGAGGGATTCTAATTTGGATCCTCAAGTGAACGGAAGGAGAAACGGAAAGGGAACAACGCTAGAAACAAACCGGTTCTACGTGCAACGAACATAAGGTTGGTTTTCTTTATGTTTTCATGTATCTTTGTTTACTTCCTTTAGCCATATGTCCAGCATTCTTCTCCTCTTTATTTTATGCTTTGACAAACACCGAACGCCCGGGAACTTCAAAGGGAACACCCCTTTGAACCCGTTTAAATTTATGCTTTAAATTAACGTTTTTTACGCTTCCGTTGCGTTCCCGGGCCGTACCCGATTCTTTCAGGCTGATGCTACAGGAAACATTGGGAAGCTAGACGCCAAATGGACCGGGCCATATCAAGTGATTGAGATTTTGGGGAAAGGAACATACCGCCTGCAAAGAGTAGATGGAAAAAAAGAGAGGGACTGCCTCTCACCAGGGGACTGCCCCGAGACAAAAAAGAGAGGGACTGCCTCTCATCGGGGGACTGCCCCGAGACAAAAAAGAGAGGGACTGCCTCTCACCAGGGGACTGCCCCGAGACAAAAAGAGAGGGACTGCCTCTCATCGGGGGACTGCCCCGAGATAAAAAAGAGAGGGACTGCCTCTCACCGGGGGACTGCCCCGAGACAAAAAAGAGAGGGACTGCCTCTCGTCGGGGGACTGCCCCGAGACAATAAGGAGAAGGACTGTTTCTCACTGGGGGACTGCCCCGATATTACAAAGGGAGGGACTGCCTCCCTAACTTAAAAAAAAAAAAACGCAAACACAATCTAAACAAGGTTCGCCTCACAAAGATATTGAAATATGATAAATATAAGATTCTTTATTTAGAGTTTAATGGTGGAAAGAAGCAAACAATACTGGAAACTAGATTCATAAAGATAAAGTACTAGTAAAAATAATAAACCTTAAACAAATTCGAAGTCTACGAAAAGGAGTTCAAGTAACTAAATCCTAAGGATTGACTAATTCTTCTCTATGACTGAAGGCAGGTTTCCACTGACAGGAGCCTCGTCGACCATATCATCAACATTCTCGCCATCGCCTTCCTCATCCCCTTCCTCATCGGGAACCTTGGGATCAAGAAACATGAAGTCTTCATCACCAAACCGGCCGCTGCTCCTCAAGGTGGCGCGACACTGCCGGATTACTTGATCATACACCTCGCTGGCCTTGCTAAGAACATCTTGGTGGAATTCATCTGAGTCCACATATTTCTCCTTGAAGTCTCCACGCACACGCTCCAAGTATACCTTGCCGGCATCTGACTTCAAGAAGGTCTTTCCCGAGGTAACCTCGCGGTTAAAACTTTCCTTCCACTTGAGTTCTTCGGAAAAAAGCAGCTTTGAGCTCCTCTTGGCAGCGCTCCAAATTTTTTCGCGCTTCATCGAAGGCATCTTTCAGACGATCTATCTCCTTCTCATAGTTATTCAACCGCAGCTCAGTAGCTTCTGCTAAGTTGAGAACCTGAAAGAGATGTACCTCAGTGAGACACGTGAAGACAGAGAATGGAGAATCAATGGAAATTATAAACAACATACCCTGGCAGCTTCGCCTTGCATAAGACGAGTGAGGGTGACTGTGGGGAGGGCACCAAGCAGTGTCACATCATAGGGACTCACTAGATCCCTGGATCGTTTATGAGCAAGATCCACATCTGCCGCATCCCAAAAAGAGGAGATATCTCCCTGTCTGTTCGTCCCATAGGTGAAGAGACCTTTTCCTGCTCCATGGCGAGGGGGACCTGCTTCGCCTTCCCGGGGACGTTTGGAGGCATTGCCTTCAGGAGGGGGGGAGGAGCGCCATTCGTGACGAGTTGAGGGCCCCGGGGAATCCCGGGCCCGGACAGGAGGCGAGCGACGGCGACTGCCCTCTCCCCTCCTTTGGGGGGTGGGGGGAGGAGAAACGATGGACGTCGCGGAGGGAGACCTTCTTTCCTCCTGCAAACAAATCAACACAGGAAAAAGTGAGAGAACAGCAAAGAAAAAAAAATTTCAAAGCAAGTAAAAACAGGAAAGTTAAATACCGGCAGGCCCTAAACTTTTGACGTCAAAGAGTTGGTCAAACAACCCAACCCCGATGAAGGAGAGACGAAGATCAGGAACGGGGTCGGGTACAGAACATGATTCCCCCCAAGGGGCAATCAATCCCCAAGAGGAGTCATTTACAAACAAAAACTTCTCTTTCCAAGGACCCTTAGAGGAAACATTACCCCCAAGAATCTTGCAACTTCCCCGAGGATAGAAATAGAAGTAAGAAGAATCGTTGGGAACCTTCCTGACAGTGAATAAAGTGAAAAAGGCTTCAAGTGACGGGGTCAAATCAAGCTCCTCAAAGCGTTGAAGGAACCCTCTAAAACTTACAAAGGAGTTTGGTGTAAACTGGCTAATGCTCAGGATAGTACGGGTGATGATTTGGAGTAGCAGAGGATGAGGTGGAAGAGTGAAACCCGAGGAAAAGAATGACAAATATACGGTAAAATACCCGGGAGGAGGAAATTTGATCCTATCATCAATACTAGGCAGCAGGAGGGTAAACTCGGAAGAAGTGTTGACACTAGCTTCTAGAGAGCGGAATTCTTCAAAGCTCACACGACAGAGGCAACTATCAACATCCACTATACGGCAGCGAGATTTTGAGTGGGGAGCTGAAGAGGACTCAGTTCCATCTAGACCAGAGTCAACAAGGTCAGTTGCGAGTGGGGACAAGAGTGGGGGAGTATCTCGGGAACTTGATTCAAAAGACGGATTTGGAGAAAGCGACGGACAAGCAGGAAGGTTCCGAATCGCTTCAATCACCTCGTGATCAAAGTCCACGAAATCCGGACCCAAGTGAGAAGCTGAAGGAGGAGAGGAATCTAGATTTATAACGGGAACAACAGGAGCAGGGCGCCCCTCGGGCGGGAACCTCTGGCCGGGGCGTTCAGGCCAAGGCGCTGTGCCTCGTCCAGATCCTGGTCGAGGCGCTCCGCCTCGACCAGCGCCGCGCCGGGGCAATCCCCGGCCCCGGCTCGGCGGCGTGGAAGTCCTCCCCCACGGGACCCCGACGTTGTTCGAATTGTTCGACATAAGGCAGATGTTTTTTAAAAAAAAAATCGAGGAAGAAAAAAGGATCGAGGCCTCGTTTGTTTTTCTCGGACGAAGAAAATGAGTATTTTTTGAAAGAATATTTTTGGAGACACCAAGGCGGAGAACAGAAAATTAAATGAAGCAGTGGGAAGGTGAAAGACTAAGTACCCGAGTTAAAGCGTTTCGGCATTCTTATTTTTTCTTTTTCTTTTGAGGAGACGACGAAGGAAAGAGGATGCACAATGAAAAAATTGGGGATATGTTGCCTCCTATTTATATAGGACGGAAGAGTTCAAGTTGAAGAAGGAGTATTAAAAGAAAAGAGTCCTATCAGAAATACAATTCGTTTAGAGAAAGAGAGTTAGAAGAGAAGAAGGAGTCCCAGATGGAATGAGAAGAGTAAAAAGAAGTCTGTTCCAAAGAGAAGTTGATTCAAAATCGGATTGCTACTCGGGACTTTTAGGTTTCTAAGGAAATTCCTGAAAGTCGGGGGGCTACTGATGAGGAGAAAATATTATTTACAGAAAAGGTCCTCCAACTTATGGAAAACTACACAAGCACCCCAAAGGGAAGTTGAAGAGGAAGTTGAAGGAAGTTATCAAATGGAGGTTAAAAAAGAAGTGGGCGCGTGAAATGACCATCATGCCCTCCGCAAATCTATTCTAGGCCGTAGGATCAAAGGGTCAAATTGTAATTTCACCCCCAAAAGATTACTATAAATAGGGGGTGAATTCATTTGTAAATTGGACCTTTGAGATATATGAGAATTACACTTTACGCGTTTTCTTTATTTTTTCTAAGCTTTTCGTGCTATTTTGGTGATAACGTGCATAGGCTCTACTCTTTCCAAAATATACACCATCAGAGCAATTTCAGAATCAACACAATTTTGAGCCAAATTTGAAAAACTAATTGCTGGGGTCAATTGCGCTTGAAACTCTTCCCTGAAGAAATTGAAATTACTATTGCTCGAACTATATCGTTCTCCGACAATAACGTCATTTGGACCAAAAGTGACGATGGCAACAACGAGGTCGATGGCAAAGATGGCGCTGTTTGGTGAGAGAGATCAAGTGGAGCGGTTTCCCACAATGGTGCTGATCGCGAATATGAAGCTTCCTCAAAAAAAATTTACCTTCAACATTTACGTCGCAGATTATGGTGGTGCTTATCTACTACCATTCACTTTTCATGGGACTAGAATGGTTTTTTATTTTTTTTCCCGCGCCAAACATAAAGCAACGCATATGTGTAACGAAGTGGATCGGTTAGGAAATGCGACAGAAGTATGGAAAGGAGGAATGTAAAAGCATTAATCGCAAAATCAAGGAGTGTACCCTTGATGGTCCCGAATTTTCGGTGTATAAAATGCAAAAATATAAACATAAAATGCAGATGTTTTCTCTTAATCAGCTACACGTGTTGCTCCTTTCTCCAAGATCCATGCATGCTAGATTTCAATGTAGGAATCCTCTAAAAATGTCCACACTATACCGGGATGGATTAATCTCGTCCTTGTTCTAGCAAGTCCGAAATCAAGAAGAGGAGGATCAAAACTACACTATTGATTAGTGTATTTGATCTTTTTTTGTTCTTGACTTGGTTCTAAACCGTGAAAAACACAAGGTGGGGAATGAAATTTTCAGCTTTGGGCAAGAGAGTGAGAGAGATTATAAATCCTAGAGAAAAGAGAGAGGAGGCGTTTGAGAGTGTTGGGAGAGTTATGGAAGGGATGGCTTAGTTATTTAAGCTCTAGGAGATATCATAGGTAACTTCCAACTCTTCCTCACTTTCCCTTTTGACCGAAATCTCTTCTAGTTAGAAAGACATGTATGTATCTTGAATATAGACGGAAGGAATGATCACAGTCATTCTAAATCCTAGGTAACTTTCATCTGCCAACAAGTCAAAGACTAGCCATCATTCTAGCCAAAGCATCTCATCCCTTCCATAGGCTGATTTCATTCTCTTTCCAACTAGGAGATGTAATCTCCTTCACCTAGAAAAGGTCAACAAAATCGACTAGGGCATATCTGCATTTAGATCAGGCTTGTTTAATTTGTTCAACAGATCAAGCCCAATAATTAATCTATTGGGTTTATCATTTAATCCAATTAAATAAACTACCCAATAGAAAGCCTATTTAGTCCAATTAAATATTGCACAACACATTTAATAAATCTAATTTATTAATCAGGCCCATAATATAATTAGTCCAACTAATTATTTTTAGCTCATCTCTAAAAATTAATGAATCAAATGCATTAAATAAACAAGTCTATCTTCTAATTAATTAGTCCAACAAATTAATTAGCCCAGCGTCAATTAAATTAGTTCAATTAATTTAAAAGGCTAATTAAACCCAGAATTCAATCAATCCAATTAACTAAATTTTGGATCATCCATCCAATGGATAATTCCACATAAAAGATCCAATCATTTATGCTCTTCAAGAATTAATTTAATCCTTTTTCCAGAATAAATTCAAAATTAATTCCATAACTTCCCATTGAATTGTGTGTGACTCTTTAGGTTTACCTTCAGCTAGACTTGGGCTTCTGTTCAATACAATTAATTAATTAAATCAAACTTAATTAATTATTTGCAATTATTCCATAACCAGAAATGCCCGTTACCATGGGTGGTTGTCTAGCAACAGTCCATGGTAGTAAAGACTAGGTGAATATTGGCATAAGCATTTAGGTTCTGAGTTCCACATGGGTACGGTCCTTCTGTTGATCGTCTCCCGATCTTAGTCTAGGACGTGGAATTGGATGTTGGTTTCGATCCTTGACTAGAAAACTATGGTTCATACTCGAGATGTGTTTACTCTATTGATCGTGCGTGAGTCAGTTCAGCCAATCGACGACCTTGCCAACTTACCCACTAAAATTGCACAGACAACTTACGTCTCTCGTCGATGAAACACAACACTCATCCAATTAATGCAATGTAGGAAGTGGATCCGCCTAGGAAGAGTGAAAAAAGATGGAAAAATAAAACGTTCAAAACATTTAAAACCCGATCAAGGAATGTAAACATTTAAAACCCGCTCAAGGAATGTACTCTTGATCTTTCCTGGGCGTTCAATGTAGATATGCAGATTTTTAAACAAGCAAAATCACAATCATGCATATAAGGCTCATGGGTGTAAGAAAGGAACAAAGGTGAAATGTGTAAATAGACCTGTTACCTTTGTTGCTTTCTTGATCGGCTACGTGCTTTGTTTCCTCTCCAATTTCGTTCACATTCTAAATCTCACTGTAGAGATCCTCTAAGAATATCCACACCCCAACGGGAGTATGTCTAATCCTCTTGCTAGAAAGGATTAGAGAATGAAAGAGAACGAATCCAAGGAATCATACTTTAGATTAGTGTATTCCTTAATCTTCTCTTATTCTTCAAATGATCCTAGATCAAAGAAGAACTACAGGGTGGGAGAGCCCAAAAGGTCTAATGAATTAAATTCAATTTAATTCAAGGCACAACTAAATTAGGTCCAAAGTAATTTAATCCAATTAAAGACTTAAGCTCAAATACTCTTAATTAATAATTAATTCAACTATTTAAATTACTGTGTCGGGCCTCACTCTCAGGCGTGCGCCCTACGTGGGCGTGCACAGCGACCAACCACGTTTGCTTGGTATATTTTGTGCATTATATTTTGTGCGTCGCGTTTGCTTGGTATATTTTGTGGTATATTTAAATTAGTCCAACTATCCCTCTCAGGCGTGCGCCCTACGTGTGCGGCTGCCTGCGTGCGCTGGTCATGACTGCCGAACGGCTAAGCCATTTTTTTGTCGTTTTCTTGGAAAATTAGATTTTCTGAATTTCGGTATATTTTCTAAAAACAATTTGGTTGCTAATTTAGTTTTGGATTAAATTGGACTTTTTTTTTCTGAAATTAAGTTGCTCAAATTGACTTGGTATATTTTGTGCATTGGATGCACTAGTTCTAATGTCCATTTTAATTGCAATTTAAACTTGTGTTTTCTATATATAATTGTGTGTCATAATATTGGATAGCATAGCTTGTATAATACATGTTATGTGTTATATGTGAATAGCATGATTATTTGAAATAAGGCAAAATTGCATTTTTTTGTCCCACAGTTCTGGGGGGTCAGCACTTTTATCTCGAGCTTTACGAGATTGATAACTCAGGTACCAACTTTTAGAAAAGTGAGCACTTTTGTTCCTTGGCCATAATGGCCATTAGTTAAATTAACAGAGAAATTATGCCTTTTGAATGTGATCGTTAGTCAAAGGAGCTGGAGGTCAAGAGTCACAACCTCAAGAACCCTTAGTCATTTGCGAACATAAAAGAAAAGAATGCGTCTGTTTTCTCTCCCAAATCCTCCCCCAAATTGAAAACCCTAACTTAATCACAGCAAAATTCCATCACCAATTTCTAATTTTTTGCCACTGCCATTAGAGAAACATACGATGGAGTTGAAGGAAGAAATGGAGCGAAGATGAGTTTGAAGAATCAGCAGCTATTGGAGTTTCCTAACCCCAAGTATGAAAAATACGGTCAATTATCTAAATCCTTGTGCTTAATATACTACCTTTGTTTGAAATTGTTAAATATGTTTAGTGGGGTAAGTTTTGTTGCACATTGTAGTTTAAAAATATTTTTGTGACTGCGAATTTTTATAGGATTTTCAATGCATGTAGTCCTTTTCTATCCTTGTCTTGCATTTTAATATTTTTGGTCCCTTTTGTATTTATTTGTTGCTTCGTTGGTAGCTATTATATTCAGCTTTATTTTATCTTTTTTTTTAAATAAACCTTTGTTGCTTTGCTTTTGGGTTTTCTTGTCGGTTGCTTTGTTTCTGAATGTTTGGGTTCATAGTATATCAAACTAATGTTCTAGCTCTCTGTGATGGGTATTCCTCTAAAAACAGAGAATTCATCTATATTTGGAGGCTAATATTGATGAACCTGCAACAAAAATAGGTTCATCAAATCCTACTGATGTAGATGAAGACGAGAAAGGGAAAAGGGTTGCAATAGAAGGTGGGAACAATCCTAGGTTTGATGATGAGGATTGGGTTGTGGTGTCTAAATTAGTTTATAGTTATGGAAAGGAGGAATTAAATATGGGGGCAAGGGCTGGAAAGGATTGTGATCAGGGTGTTATGCAGGTTGATCTCCACAGTGAAGGGGAGGGTAATGAGGATAGTGAAGAGAAGGGTGAGAGGGATAGTCTACATGAATTTGAGTATAGGCAAGAAGATTGGGAAGATGGGGAGCAAGGGGGTGGAAGGGGTAAAAGAGGGTGAGCAACCATCATCTGAATCTGATAACTCCTCAGATGATGATTTTTTGTAAGTGAGGAGGATTTTGATAGTGAGGTGGGGTCTGATGCAAAAGGAAAACAGAATTGAGAGAGGCAATGCAGTGTCATGCAATGAGCACAAAAAGGAGTTTGAAAATCATAAAAAATGAAAAGAGAAGGGTTTGTGCTGAATATCTGGGAAAGGGGTGTGAATAGAGGTTGAATGCACTGAAATTAGGAGATCAAAACATATTTTAGATTAGGGAATACAATCCAGAGCACAAGTGTGCAAGGTCTTTTCTTGTTAAAAATGTAAATAGCAAGTGGTTGTCCGCAAAGTATGAGAATTCCTTTAGGACTAGTCCTAATAAGAACGTCAATAGGTTTAGAAAGAACATCATCAAAGAGATTAGGTGCCATGTGTAAGGTGGATCGGCCCGGGAGAGGCGCGGCAAAAGCACAGGATTGCGAAATATAAAAGTGTAAAATAAACGGAATTAAAGCATACAACAAACATGCATAACGGATCAAGGGGTGTGCCCTTGATTCTCCTGGGCGTTCGGTGTATCTCATGTTCAAGAAAATACATAACATGAAGGCTATAGAATTTGGAGGAACAAGAAACGTAAAAAGAGAACGTTACCCTCGTAGTTTTCTTCGTTTGGCTACACGCATTGTTCCCCATTTTGCCACCAAGATCTCAACGTAGAGACCCTATAAACCGTCCACAGGCTTCACCAAATAGTAATGAACTCTCGTTCTAGCAATAAGTTGTTTAGGGGAGAAGAGACATCGATACTACGCTATTGATTAACACTACCGACATCTCTTATGTTATACCTTGAATGAATCAAGAAGAACAAAGGAAAAACTTGGAGAAGTGAAGAAGAAGGTGGAAGAGAAAGAAAGAGAGAGGCGAGATGGCATAATATGTGTGTAGAGATTAGTATGTGAAGTGTGTTTGAGTATTTATAAGGAATTAGTATTGCTAATCCTACTCAACCTCTTCCAAAGAGACACATCCTAATCAACTAGGGATTTGACCTAGTCAAATTCTAGTTGACTTAGGATTTGACCTAGTCAAACCTCATCCTAGGATGAATCCTAGCCCTCCATCTCAAAACCTCTAGATCAAATATCGTCCATCCATTCTTGATGGGATTTATGGCATGGGCCTATTTAAATCTAGTTTAAATAGCCCAAAGGTCCAATTGACTCTATATTAAATCCTATTTAATATTCCAAATCCACAATTAATTCACCCTTTTAATCTATTAAAAGAGAAGCCCATGCTTCATTAAATCCATAAATCTAATTTATGAACTCAAGCCCGATTAATCCAATTAATCCATGAAGGATTAAATCTCCAAGAAGTATAATTTAATCATATTAAATTAAACCTTCTCCCAGAATTAATTCCTTTCACATCCGGTGAATCGGGTGTGACTCTTTAGGTTCACCCTCAGCTAGACTTGGACCTACTTTTTGTTATCTCATAACCAAAACTAGTCTGTCACCATGGGTGTTCGTCTAGCAACGGTCCATGGCACTAGAGACGAGTTGAATATGTGGTGTGAACATTTAGGCTCCGAGTTACATACAGGTACAGTCCTACTGTCCCCTGTCTCCCGGCCTTAGTCTAGGGCATGGAATAGGATGTTGGTTCCCATCCTTGACTTAGGCATCTATGCTTCAAACTTGAGATAGGTTTAACTCTATAATTGACGTACGAAGTCCTTTCCCACTCAATCAAATGCTATGGCCATAGACTTTGAGAGTCTAAACCATCTCAGAGCGCATAGGAGATCTCTCTGTCATAATCTTTGACAGGGGATAGAATCTATCTTGGAATCCACCATCCTCTCTACATACTCTGATTGCACTTAACAAGGCTTATGATGGCTATGTCTTACGACACAATCACCACTTGCTAGATTCAAGATACATCCTTCGTATGTAAGCGACTGTCGTGATTCCTCAAGTCCGAGGACTAATGCCGTACTATCAGAACCGGGAATACTAGTCATACCTACCAAGCCCGTGTGGCTTCCATATGACGATCCCGTGAGTCACGTTAGTCAGCCGACACCCTTGTCAACTAACCCAATAATATTGCATAGATGTCCAACGTTTGTCACCGATGAAACACAGTACTCATCAAATGAATGTAATCCTTAGTGCAAGTCTCCATAGAACCCTCGATAGTCAATCTCGAGGTCCTCGACTTGGAGTGTTTCAAACCGATCTACAGAAGTTGGTTCCATGACCGCCAACCTATATGCACTCCAACTTCTTGGATTCATATGTCCGGTCTGTGGGAGTTTGTTGTGACATTGAAACCACGTTGAATGCTAGCAGTAAGCACAACAAACTCATTGTTGCCAATGATGAATCCGTACTACATTCATCAACATAATATTATTTTCATTCAAAAATTGGTGAATAGTTCTCAAAACAGCCAACCACATTGACTTTCTGGTCACCTATTCTAACACCATCTTTCCAAATATCAAGCCTACAAGGCCAAAAGAAAAGTTACTGAATGTAATACAGGTTAGTGCCCGAAAGATCAATTTGATCAGCTCTGGGATTATGCAGCTGAATTGAGGGCCAGTAATCCCAATTCAACTATTATAATGGCTGTGAGTGTAGGGGATGATGGAACAAATAGAAGAAAAATTTTAAAAAAATTATGTATGTTTTGATGCTTTGGGGCTGGGTTTTTAAAGGGATGTCATCCAATTATAGGAGTGGATGGGTGTCATTTGAAGGGCCTCCATGGTGGTATACTACTGACTATTGTTTCAATAGACACAAACAACAATTTGTACCCTTAGCTTATGCAGGTGTGTAAGGAGAAACTAGGGAGTCATGGAAATGGTTCTTAAAACTTTTTAAGGGTGATCTAAATGTGGTAAGGGATGACACTTACAAATTCATTAGTGATAAACAAAAGGGCTTGATTCCTGCATTTAAACCAGTCTTTCCAAGTGCCACTAATAGATTTTGTTTAAGACACTTGCACAATAATATGAAAACAATAGGGTTTAGAGGACTTACACATAAAAAAGCACCCTGGAATGCAGCCAAAGCATCAACAGTGCCTGAATTCAATTTTAGAATTGAAGAAATGGCCTGTCTTGATCCAAAGGTTATAGATTGGCTAAGTGATAAACCTCCAGGCCAGTGGAGCAGGAGTCATTTTAGTTGCTTCCCTAAATGTGATATACTGCTAAACAATGTTTGTGAAACATTTAATTTATGCATCCTTGAAGCCAGAGACAAACCAATCCTCACAATACTAGAATAGATAAGGGAGTTCATAATGACTATGTTGTCTGATAAGATAGAGCAAGGAAAAAATAGGGTGGGAGAAAAATCTTTCCAATCAAAGCTACAGATTGTATTCCATTGTGGAAAAAGATATTGATAAACTTGCAAATTGTACTCTAATCAAATAAGATGATTAGAGAAATTTCATCTTATATGGCGCAAGATATATTGTATTTTTGCAACATCACACTTGCACATGCAGAAAATGGGACCTCACTGGGATCCCGTGTAACCACGGCATGTGTGCCATTTGTATTCAGTCACTGGATCCAGAAAACTTTGTTAATGCCTGTTATAGTGTAAAGACATTCATGGAGGTATACAAGTATGCCATACTTCCTGTCAATGGGCCACAGTTATGAACAAAATAGGTCTCATCCCACCCCTACCTCTAAATTTTGGAAGAAAAACAGGAAGACCATCAAGGGTAAGAAGACTCGAGCATGATGAACCAATAAACAAAGGAAGGAAGGAACAAAGAGGACAAAAGAAACAACCTACAAGGCTCAAGAGGCAACCTTATCAAGTCATGTGCCATTATTGTGGAGGCACATAGCACAACCAAAAGGGTTGCCAAAGAAAGAAAATTGGCCATCCAACAACGGCCCATTTATATTAACATAATTTATAAAAGAAATTATAAGCCTACTGCCAGAAAAGGTGGATTTGTAAATATATAATTGAACGCGAGTTGGGCTCGCGACCTTTTTTTGTTTTTTTTTAATTATGGGTTGATCGCGAGGTGCACTTGCGACCAACCTTATGTTTTTTTTATTTGTTTTTAGCTTAATTATTTATTAATTATTAATTAAGGTTATAAAAATAATAATTAATGATTCATTATAGATACTTAATAATTAATATTGGTTAATTATTATTTTAACATTTAAAAATTAAAATTATATTTAATAAGTTTTTACAAAATAAATATAATTAAGTATATATCTTAATAATATTACATTTTGTACGAAAAAATTAAAATATTACAAAGTGATAATTCTGAACTATAATAATGACCACAAGTCCCATAAGTATGGTGTTGTCATTGGTATCGATGTTTTTTTTTTTTCTCACCTACTAGAAGAAATTTCACTATTGGTTACAAATTTATTAGTGACGGACTAAAATTAATTAATATTAACAACTATATTATCAAATTAAAAACACACTTAGGCGACGACCTAAGGGATAGCAACAAAAGCATAATTATAGAACCGACGGACATTATTAAATTAATTATAATTAGTAAATTAATTAAATAATTAAATAAAAATATACAATTAAACTAAATTAATTTAATAATAATCTACTATAGGGCATTGTAATTATGCAGCTTTATAATTAATTTATATTAACTAATCAATTTAAAAATTTACATGAAAAAAATATAAGTACAATATTTAATAATGTCCGTTGGTTTTATAATTAATCTTCTAATTTTTTTGTAGTGTGGCCACAAGCACGTGCAACGCAGTGCATTCGTATTTAATCCCAAAAAAGCGAAGCTCATTCGTGTCAGACTAATGTATCAAAGCTGGATCGTATACAACTAAATAATGAAACTAATATTTGATTTTCGTTTTGTTAGAATTTATTTATTGTTACAAAATTAATTAAATATTTTATATACTTGTATTTATTAATATTTTTAATTATAAATCTTAAATAAATAATTCGTAATATTAATAATTAATAATTATTCTAAAAATAATATTTAAATTAAAAAAAAACAAAAATGAAAACTGAATTTGAAAAAAAAAATAAAAATGTATATAAAAAAAAAAAGAGGGAAATGGTGCGGTCGCTAGCTTAGCTAGCGATTCGCAACATTTTTGTAACAATACCCTAGGATTGGGTATTGTTGTAATTTTATTTTTATTTTTTGTAATATTTATATAAATAAGCCATTCAACAACTATGTGGGCACTAATCCTCAAAAAGCAGCCAGTAAGTTGACAGTAAGTAGCTTCCACGTTTAATGTTGAATCAGTCTTTATTATTTAGTTAAATACAATCTTTAATTGTGGTTTCTTGTTTTTGTAGGCAAGAAAAAGGATAGTACCACCTCAAAAGAAACAGGAGGGGGCATCCAAACAACCTATAAGGATTTCATTTTTCAGTTAAGTCTTAATTATTTGCATTTTAATGTTATAACTATTTGTTATAGCAGTCAAAGAAAAGAAAATGAGGGGAGGTACAGTCCACACGGGGCGTCTCATCTACAATTGAACCAGTAAGTCTGACTGTAATATTAATGCATAGGTTTATCAATACATCCATTCTGGTATAATGAGTAATTTTGTTGCAGTCAAGAAGGATTACAAAGACTTTATTCCAATAGAGCACACCACCTCCAACACAATCACAATCCAACTACTGAACAATAAGGGTAAGAATCTCATGTCTCATTCTTAGTGTTAAACAGGTTGCAATTTATATTAATTCAAATTTCAATTACATGTAGAGGACACAACTTGTTGTGCATAGGTTTACACAATGTTCAAATGTACAAAATGCTTCATCAAGTGATGTTCCAGTCTCATCCAAGGTGGCAAAAAGTTTATCACTATGAAGAACTTAGCCAAAGTTGTTGGTGCAACAAAGAAAAAGGGCAATGCACAGGGGAAAAGATGATGCACTTATGTAGTCAGTTTTTTTTTAAAATTTTTGTCTGGGACATGCCTTGTAAAAATGCAGTTTTATGCTAAAATATTGTATTGTGGTTGCACACTTTGTGGGAGCAGGTTTTCCAATATTTGCAATTTTTTGGACAGTATTTCGGTATTGTAACCGCAACATTATTTTGGGCAGCTTGTAATGAATTGTGCCATTTTGATTAATTTTCATGAAGTCTACTTTTTTCCATTAATTCATCTATAAATTTAGTAATATGTTGTAATGTCTATTTATATTGAGTATAATCTTGTATTGATTATTAGAGCCAAAGCAAATATAACTATAACGATAAATGAATCATGTATCAATCAATATAAGGATTGAAAACACTAGGTGTTTCCTACGATTGTGTGGAGTATTAGGCATGTATCTGCTCATACGATTGATTACTAGCGTTAGGCCCTCGATGAGGCAAAGATAAAAGTACATCAATGTCTAAATTCATTCAAAAGAGTTTGTCGTTGCGCGAATATACTCATTTGAGACGATGGCTCATCGATTTGATATAAAAATTGGGAATGTGTTGTTAACACATTTTTCAAAGGCAAAAATATCAGTTTTAGACCTTAAAATGTGAAAAAAGAAAAAAGGGTTTCAAGTGCCAAATATTGGCTCCAAGATGCACTAGGTCGTTAGTCAGACGGTTATTTTGCCTCAAACCTGTTTGACTAACGACCACATTTGCTCACGTACTTTTTTCGTCCGTCTTTTAACGGTTGAGTTAACTTAGGACCAAAAGTGCTAGTTTTTTAAAAGTTGATACCTGAGTTGTCATTGTAAGATTGGATCGTCCGGAGAGAGACGCGGCGGAAGCGCGGGGGTTGCGTAATACAAAAGCATAACGCGTAAAATAAACGAAATTGAAGCATACATCAAACATGCATAACGGATCAAGGGATGTGACCTTAATTCTCCCGGCATTCGGTGTATCTCATGTTCAAGAAAGTACACAACTAGAGGCCATAGAATTTGGAGAAACAAGAAACATAAAGAGAGAATGTTACCCTCGTAGTTTTCTTCGTTTAGCTACACACATTGTTCCCCATTTTGCCACCAAGATCTCAACGTAGAGACCCTTTAAATTGTCCACACAGTTCACTGGATACCAACGAATTTCGTGATAGAATGAAATCATTTAGGGGAGAAGAGACATCGATACAACGCTATATATTAACGCTACCGACGTCTCTTAAGCTCTACCTTGAATGAATCAAGAAGAACAAAGGAAAACTTGGAGAAATGAAGAAGAAGATGGACGAGAGAGAGAGAGAGAGAGAGAGAGAGAGAAGAGATAGCATAGTTGTGTGTGTAGAGATTATTAGTGTGTGAAGTGTGTGTGTTTGAGTATTTATAAGGAACTAGTATTCCTAATCCTACTCAACCTCTTCCAAAGAGACATATCCTAATCAACTACGGATTTGACCTAGTCAGATCCTAGTTGACTTAGGAATTGACCTAGTCAAACCTCATCCTAGGATGATACCTAGCCCTCCATCTCAAAACCTCTAGATCAAATCTCGTCCGTCCATCCTTGATAGGCTTTATGGAATGGGGCTATATAAATCTAATTCAAATAGTCCAATGGACTCTATATTAAATCCTATTTAATATTCCAAGCCCACTAATTAGTTTGTTCTTTTAATGTAATTAAAAGAAAAGCCCATGCTTCATTAAATCCAGAAATCCAATTTATGAAATCAAGCCCGATTAATTCAATTAATCCATGAAGGCTTAAATCTCCAAGAAGTATAATTTAATCCTATCAAATTAAACCTTTCCCGAAATTAATTCTAAATTAATTCCTTTCACATACGGTGAATCGGGTGACTCTTTAGGTTCACCCTCGTCTAGACTTAGACCTACTTCTTGTTATCTCATAAACAAAATAGTCTGTCACCATAGGTGGCCGTCTAGCAACGGTCCATGGCACTAGAGACTAGGTGAATATGTGGCATGAACATTTAGGCTCCGAGTTACATGTAGGCACAGTCCTACTGTCGCCTATCTCCTGACCTTAGTCTAGGGCATCGAATAGGACGTCGATTCCCATCCTTGACTTAGGCATCTGTGCTTCAAACTTGAGATAGGTTTAACTCTATGATTGACGTAGGAAATCCTTTCCCACTCAATCAAATGCTATGGTCATAGACTTTGAGAGTCTAAACCATCTCAAAGTGCATAGGAGATCTCGTTGTCATAATCTTTGACAGGGGACAGATCCTATCTTGGAATCCACCATATTTTCTATGTACTCCGACTGCACTAAATAAGGTTTGTGATGACCATGTCTTACGACACAATCACCGCTCGCCAAATCTAAGATATAGCCTTCGTATGTAAGTGATTGATGTGATTAGTCCTCAAGTCCGAGGACTAATCCCATACTATCAAAACGGGGAATACTAGTCATACCGATCAAGTCCGTGTGGCTTCAATATGACGATTCCCGAGAGTCACCTCAATCAGCCGACACTCTTGTGAACTAACCCACTAATATTGCATGAACGTTCAACGTCTGTCACGGATGAAACACGGTACTCATCCAATGAATGCAATCCTGAGTGCAAGTCTCTATAGGACCCTCGATACCCAATCTCGAGGTACTCGACTTAGAGTGTTTCAGACCGATCCATAAAAGTTGGTTCCATGACCGCCAACCTATGCGCAGTCCAACTTCTTGGATTCATAAGTCCAATCTGTAGGCGTTTGGTGTGACATCGAAACCATGTTCAATGCTAGCAGTAAGCACAACAACTCATGTTGGCAATGATGAATCCTTACTATGTTCATCAACATAATATTGCTTTCGTTCAAAGATTGGTGAATAGTTCTTAGAACAGCCAACCATATTAACTTTCTGGTCACCTATTCTAACATCAATCTCGTAAAGCTCGGAACCAAAAGTGTTGATGCCCCTAAACTGTGGGACCTAAAATGCAACTTTACCTTAGAATAATTATGTTCTGTTGTTAATTGGAAACAATGGGATGATCATGGAGCCTATGACCGATTGTATGATTTTTATTTTTTGTTGGGTGGGGCTTTCGTGCCTCTTGTTTTTATTTTCTTGTCTTTTATTTTATGCCTTAACAGAATAAGGTTTGCTCTTCCTATCAATGTAATCCCCCCGGCTTTTGATCGGGGTTTCTCTTTCACTTGTAATGATAGTAGATAGTCTTTTGTGAGGTTTTCATTTGAATGTAACAAAACAAGCCCATGGAGTTGGAGGCCCACGTTAGACGGAGGCCCAAGTTGTACAAGCTGAGAAGCCAATAGGTGTTACAAGGACCATTAGTGTGATAATCGGTTTGAAACTTTGTAATGGTGTAGGACCACCCTAGACAGACCATAGGTCCACTACAGGCTCAGTGGATCGTTAGAGGACTTCTACACTTCAAGTCTAAGTGAATGAATCCGTTTGGTGAAAAGCGAACAACTCTTGTAGCGTTTATGAAGAAAACTACAAAGGTAATGGTTACTTTTGCCGCACGCTATTTTCGTATAGCTTTTCCATGTGCCCCATGTGATGCAATATATTGGTGCATTCATATCCTACACCGAACGCCCGAGAGAGCACCTAAGGGTACACCCCTTGGTATGTATATTATCATGCAATTCGTTTTAAATATCGCACTCTTCCGCGCTTCACCGTGCTCCTAGGCGGATCCACTCCCTAGACATGATTCCTCAAGTTCGAGAACTAATCACATAATATTGAAATCGAGAAATGTTGTCATACGAACCAAGCCTCTAAGGCTTTCATATGACGATTCTCGCAAGTCAGTAATCAGTCGACTACCTTGCTAACCAACCCAATATAATTGAAAAGACAACCTTTGTTTGTCCCTGATGAAACTCGACACTCACACAATGAATGCAATACTTAGTGCAAGTCTCTATAGGATACTCGATACCTAGTCTGGAGGTTCTCGACTTGAAACGTTTCAGACCAACCCTTAGGAGTTGGTTTCATTAGCCGCCAACCTACTCAGATCTCAAAGGGAACCGAAACGCAGCACCGCAAAAAATGAAACAAAGATAAATAAATCTAACTGTGCAAAGGCGGCCCTTGAAAACAATGTAGTCGTTCTTACGGATAGTCCACGCCTGCTGCGGATAAGTTTCAGAAGCCCCATCGTCGGCCTTCGATTGAAGTGATTGTTGTGGAAAATTTCTAATATAAAGTTGAAATAGATTTGTGCAAATCAAGATAAATAATGCATGCAATATATGTATATAAATTTAAACGGTTGGCCTGTAGGAGTCACGTCACTTGACGCTGTCCTAAGATCGTGATGGCCTCCCTTCGTGTAGGTACTGTCGGCTCACCACCTACTGTCGGCTCACCACCACCCCAAGATAAAACCCAAAAGGTCACAACCGGTGTCTTCTATTTTGAGCACGTTCACAAGAAGACTAGAGAACTAGACCTTATCAAGTTGCCTCAAAATATATAGTAAGAAGAATAGAATGTAGGTGCAAAGATAATAGTGAGTTGTGTGTCTACCTAGACCCCTAGGACATCCTATTTATAGTGTTAGAATAGGACATGTAACACCCAAAATTAAAATAGAAATAATGGTCATTAGTGGGGTGTTACACAATTAAATGGGGTGTTACAAATTTGAATTTTGATTTCACAATAAATCTGAAAATTAAAATATTTTAAAGTTGTAAAACTTGAAATTGTAACAATCCCCCACAAGTTTGAAAACTTCAAAATAATATATATGTAAATATAATAGGGCAACTGAATACTATGTAATAGGTGCAGGTGCCTTCCGGGCTTGAGCCTACACTTAGTGTTGATGATTTTCATTTGAGGGAGCCATAATGGACTACGCCTTGAATTAGGTTCCTTGGCCAAATTTCAATACATCACACACACAGTATTGACATCGGTCTTATGTTCAAAGCGGGTTAGCACTTTAATAGCCATGCACTCTTATCTTGATTCTCATGAGAGTTTCTAGGGTTAGCCCAAACCCATAGCCACAGCCTCATAGAAACTCTCATTTAGGTGAAACCTCCAAGGGTACGTGTGACCTATACCCTGCGGAATTCCCGCCTTCGTCTCATTAAGGGTTAAATCCCAACTTAGCATCACACTGTTAATGACTATCACCATAGGGATGGGGAGGAGACGCTTTCCTCATAAAGTAGTGCTAAATGAGTCACGCAGTACAGGTTGTTTCTACCCATTGAACCTTCTTCATGGGGTCTCCAATCACAAAGGTTGGGTTACTCCTGGAGGTGACTCCCTTGTGGGCTTATGCCCATCCCCCTCGATGATTCATATACACCCTTTTTGGGTAGACCTTTGGTCAAATTATCTGCAAGTTTTTCTCAGATTTCACAAAATTAAGAGATACGACATTTCTTTTCAACAATGAATTCACACTCTTACACCTCGCTTGTAGATGTCTAGTCATTTTCTTATTAGAATGAGTTTGTTTCACAAGATCTATAGTAGATTTACAATCACAATGTATAGAAAGAAATAGCTAGCAAAGCTTTACTTACCAATGGAATATCAAGTAATAGGTCTCTTAACCATTCAGCGGTAGTACAAGTAGTATCTAGAGCTATTAATTCAGCTTCCATAGTACTTCTGGATATAACTGTTTGTTTCTTAGAACCCCAAGTTATAGATGCTCCACCCATCATAAAAACAAATCCACTAGTAGACTTAACCTCAGAGCTATCAGTAATCCAATTAGCATCACTATATCCTTCAAGTACATTGGGAAAACCTTTATAGCATAACGAATAGTTCATTGTTCCTCTAAGGTATTTAATAATTCTTTCCAAAGCATTCCAATGATTTTTACTTGGATTATGAGTGTACCTACTAAGTCTACCAACTGCGTAGGCAATATCTGGTCTAGTCCTATTAGAAAAATATAACAATGATCCTATAATTTGAGAATATTTTAACTGAGATACAAGTTCACCCAAATTTTTTGTTAAATGTGTATTTGGATCAAATGGAGTAGAAACAGACTTATGATCATAATAATTGAATTTCCTTAGAAGTTGTTCAATTGCTCCAGATTGGTTTAATAAAATTCCTTCTTGAGTTCTACTAACTTTCATACCCAAAATAATATGTGCTTCTCCCAAATCTTTCATTTCAAAACTAATTGATAGATAACGTTTAACATTTCCTATAATCTATAAATTAGACCCAAAAATTAATATGTCATCTACATATAAGCATAGTATCACATACTCACCATTTTCCTCTTTACAATATACACATCTGTCATATTCATTTGAATTGAATCCATAACCTATAATCGCCTCATTAAATTTCTCATGCCATTGTTTAGGAGCTTGTTTCAAACCATATAAAGATTTCACTAACTTACACACCTTATGTTCTTGTCCTTTAACCTTAAAACCTTCAAGTTGTTCCATATAAATTTCTTCATCTAAATCCCCATTTAAAAATGCAATCTTAACATCCATTTGATGAATCATTAACTTATATATAGAAGCTAAAGCCAACAACGTTCTAATAGTTGAAATTCTAGCAACAGGAGAATAAGTATCAAAATAATCTATCCCTTCTTGTTGAGTGAATCCTTTCGCTACTAATCTTGCCTTATACTTATCTATTGATCCATCAACCTTTAACTTTTTCTTAAAGATCCATCTACATCCTATTGGTTTACTACCAAGAGGTAAATCCGGTAAAACCCAAGTATTGTTTTGAATAATTGAATTGTATTCGTCATTGATAGCTTCTTTCCAAAATGGTGCATCTATGGAAGATATTGCTTCATCATAAGTTTGTGGATCCCCTTCAACTAAAAATGTGATAAAATCATCTCCAAAGTTCTTTTCGACCCTAGGCCTTTTGCTTCTCCTCAATTCCATAGATTCTCCTTAGTCAGTTTCTAACATGGCACTACTAGATGATTCAACTCTAGAAGATTCAATTTTTGAAATAGATGGCTCATTTTGAATTTTAGTCTTAAAAGGGAAAATATCTTCAAAGTATGTAGCATCTCTAGCCTCAATAATTGTATTGTTAGATATTCCACTCACCTCAGATTTAAACACTAGAAACCTATTTGCATTACTATTTTGCGCGTATCCAATAAAGATAGCGTCTACAGTTTTAAAGCCTATTTTCTTTCTCTTGAGTTCAGGTATAATTACTTTCGCTAGACACCCCCACACTTTAAGAAAATTCAGTCTAGGAGTCCTGTTTTTCCATATTCATAAGGTGTTTTGGTATTATCTTTAACTGTTATGCAATTTAGTGTATAACAAGAAGCTAAAATAGCCTCTCCCCACAAATTCTCTGACGCTCTTGAATTTAAAAACATCACATTAACCATATCCATTAAGGTCCTATTTTTCCTCTCAGCTACACCACTTGATTGTGGTGAATAAGGAGGTATGAATTCATGTATTATACCATTATCTTCACAAAATTTTGACAACTCACCTGAAGAGTATTCAGCCCCTCTGTCAAACCTTAGTATTTTAATCCCTTTTTCTAATTGATTTTCAACTTCATTTTTATAAACCTTAAACTTATTAAAAACTTCATCCTTTGCTTTAATAAGATAAACATAACAATATTTGGAAAAATCATCTATAAGGTTACAAAGTGTTTATTGCCACCTCTAGTTGGAGACCTATTTGAATCACAAACATCACTGTGGATAAGATCCAAAATATTTGAATTTCTTTCAACTGACTTATAAGGCCTTTTAGCTTGTTTTGTTTGTGCACATATTTCACATTTATAATCAATATTTACTTGAGATTTTGGAATTAGACTAAGTTCCATAAGCTTTTTAACCTTTCTATTACTTACATGTCCCAATCTTTCATGCCATAAAATACTAGATTCAATATTCAGAATTAAATTAGAACTTTCTTTGACTTCATTTACAATATTTAATTTAAATAATCCATCACTAACAAATCATTTCCCAACAAAAATATTATTTCTGATTACAAATTTATTGGACTCCGTAACTAGTTTTGTAACCACTTTGCACTAAACAAGATCCATTCACTAAATTCTTCCTAATGTCGGGTACGTGCCGCACACCATCAAGAGTCAAAATCTTTCCAGAGGTCATCTTTAGATCAATTCTTCCAATTCCATGAATTTGTGCGGCAGTATTATTTCCTAGTGTCGCGCTTCCTCCACTTGAGTTCTGATAGGATTTAAATATTGATTTATCAAAAAAAAAAAACATGTATATTAGCTCCAGAGTCTAGCCACCAATCATTATTTTGATATGTAAAATTTACTAATGAAGGTATAGACTGTAACCTGACAGACGGTCCCTCTTCAACCAACATATTCACTTGTCCGTGTTGATTCTTAGGCTTAAAGTTGAACTTAGAAGCATTCTTCCCATTTTTTCGAAAGTAACAATCCTTTGCCACATGATTGGTTCTTCCACATGCATAACATGCCCTTTCATCCTTTTCTTTGCCTTTATCATTTCTAGGATTTTGACTTTTAGGTTGAGTATTATTATGACGGTAATCTCTCTTCCAACCCTTTTTATTGTTCTTAAATTGATTACCTCTAGGCTTGAAATTCTTTTGATTATAATTCTTTTTATCCTCCACTAAATTAACTTTGACCTTCATCTCTTCTTGTTTAACATTTATCCTATATTGTTCCTCTATTCTCAATGATTTAAAGGCTTGAGTTAAAGTTAAAACGCCTTGTTGAGGTCTTAAACTTCTAGCAAATTAGACCAAGATGGTGGAAGTTTATCAATCAAACATGACACTTTATAGTCTTCACTAAATTTTGAACCACTTTCTTCCAACGGTCTTAGCAAATCTTGAAATTCATGTATTTGTTCATTAATCGATTTTCCATCAACCATAGTATATTTCATAAACATAGAGGCATTAAATCTTTGAATCCCAGAATCATCAATCCCATATTCAGTTTCTAACGCATTCCAAAGTTCTTTAGCATTAGTGTATGTATAAAACACATCATAGAGTCTTTCTCATAAAGCACTTAAAATACGATTATGACAATGGTAATCAACCTCTTCACTAGTATGCCACGAACTTGGTTCAACATTATCATCTATGGCAGAAATAAATCCAAGAACTGTTAATCAATATCTCATTTGGTTTTGCCATCTTTTAAAATTAACTCCATTAAACTTTTCAGGCTTAACACTATTAGCATATTCAAGAGAAGCCATTATTTCAAAACAAATTAAGAAATAATAAGGCAAAGAAAGGAGATTGTAACTGTAGGAGTCAAATAATAGCAATATTAATATTCAACAATAAGAGCAATATATATATAAAACTCTAACTTAGCAATGCAATTACTAAATAAGAATTCTCGATAGCAATTCAATTAATACTAAATAAAAGAAAATTCTTGAAATCTTTTATTCTTTTAGAAAACTACTTTGAACGAAATTATATGTAAGGACTCAAGATAATGGTTTTGCTACTATAAGATAATTCTAACGCATAGAATGTGTTCTCTTTGTTTTCTTAAATCTGAAAACGAGAATCAAGTATAAACCGTTAGTTGTACAAGTATGAATCGAAATTTTAGATTTAAACAACAAAGTTGATTTGACTTGCAAATCAATATATCACATTAACTTTCAATATGCAAACTTTAAGTGAAACACATACAATATCAATATGACCAAATTTATGACAATGATCATAACAATAATGAATAAATATTTCAAAGAAAGATTAAATAGATTTAGAGAGAAATAGAAATGTAACTTAGAATCTAACTAATTAAAAATTAAGAGATCACGATCTTAGATTGTTGTGGAAAATTTCTAATATAAAGTTGAAATAGATTTGTGCAAATCAAGATAAATAATGCATGCAATATATGTATATAAATTTAAATGGCTGGCCTGTAGGAGTCACGTCACTTGACGTTGTCCTAAGATCGTGATGGCCTCCCTTCATGCAGGTACTGTCGGCTCACCACCACCCCAAGATAAAATCCAAAAGGTCACAACCGGTGTCTTCTATTTTGAGCACGTTCACAAGAAGACTAGAGAACAAGACCTTATCAAGTTGCCTCAAAATATATAGTAAGAAGAATAGAATGTAGGTATAAAGATAATAGTGAGTTGTGTGTCTACCTAGACCCTTAGGACATCCTATTTATAGTGTTAGAATAGGACATGTAACACCCAAAATTAAAATAGAAATAATGATTATTAGTGGAGTGTTACAAAATTAAACGGGGTGTTACAAATTTGAATTTTGATTTCACAATAAATCTGAAAATTAAAATATTTTGAAGTTTTAAAACTTCAAATTGTAACAGTGATGCTCCTCGATCGTGAGACATCCTCGGCGGCGAAAATAGAGCTATAAACCAGTTGAATATGAAACCTAGAGAGAGAAACTGGCGGAGTGCAACAGAGCAACCCACCCACCTAGTTTTCTTGTTACGCTTTCCAGAAATATAAATTTTCAAAAGTGAACAAGAAAATCTAGATGAGAAGGATAATTTTTTTTTTCACAGATTGAAGGTGTTTTGTGGGAGAAGAACTCAAGTTTGAAAAGGATCGATTTTACGATGAAAATGGGAGATAATGGAGCTCTTTTTGTTGTTATTTAATATATTTATCCAAAATAATAAATTTCTTTAATTAGAACAAATTTTAACTTAATTAATTAATACATTTAGCAGAAAAAGAATTTTTTTCTTAAAACATTACAGTATTTTAAAAGAATGTAGAATCAAAATTAAATTACTTAATTCAACAATATAAAAATATATATTAGTTTATATACAAAAATAGTAAAAATCGAATAACCAATTTTTAACTTTTTTAAAAAAAAATATGTAAAATGCATTAGTTTACATACCAAAAGTAATAAAATTTAGATAATCAAATTTTAATTTTTAAATAAAAAATACATAGAAGTAAATATTGGTTTATATATAAAAAATAATATTACGATTTGAATGACAACCTTTTATTCTTTAAAAAAATAAATTATGCATTACATCAGGCTGTACTTTTATCTTGAAAATAAAATAATATAAAACATGTGGTGTTCATGTTTATTCGAATAAATTCATTAGTTCGTTATGGTACATTGAATTTCTTAGATCTTGATTAATCATTATTGGGAGGAAAAGATTTTGAATGTGACTTAATTTTGTGGGAAAAATATTGGGTTAACTCAAAATGGAGGTATTTGATGGATTTTTCATATTTATAAGGATAAATTACAGTGACATCCTCTGAGATTAGGTCCAATTACATAAATACCTCTCTATCTTTTGCGAAATTACAGTTACACCCCCTGAGAAGTGTTAGTGTAATATTTTTTAGGGGGTATTAGTATAAGTTTTTCTTTTGAATAGGGGGTGTAGTTGTAATACAATTACAACCTCAAGGGTGTTTGTGTAATTAGACCTAACCTCAAGGGGTGTTTGTGTAATTAGACCTAACCTCAGAGGATGTCACTGTAATTTACCCTATTTATAATAATACAATTTAGATAACCAACTTCTACTTTTTAATGGAAAAAAATATAAATATTTATAATTCATTATGGTAGATTGTAATTTCTTAGATCTTGATGAAATCATTCTTAGAAAGGAAGAGATTCGAAATTGACTTAATTTGATGGCAATATATATATATATATTTCTCTCTATTACTGAGAAAGATGAGAAACGGGGGAAAGTGAGGCAATAAAAGGGAGAAAGGCAGGGGAGAAAACGATGTCAAGGGAAGTTCCGTTTGGTTTTCTTTTCTCTATTTCTAAAAGTGGAAAAAGAAAAAAAAATAAGTCTTTTCATCATTTTTCTAATCACTTATTAATAGAAGGGTAAAGATACTATAAAATTTTATGTATTCTATAAATTCGATTTGCTTTGACATCCACATTAAGATAAGACCTAATTTTCTAAATATAATTTTTATTATAAAAAAAATACTCTAACATTCAGAGTGCGATTGAATGAACAAAATATTTTGATTACTTAGTCATTTTAAATTAATTTTAATTAATTTTTATTTTTATGAATATTTGAATTATTATGAGTGAATAAAATTTTAGAAGCATTTAAATATATATCTCAGAATTTTTTTTATTTATTAGTTATTTAAACCATCAACATCAATTTCACATATAATTACTATACATAAAATGATACTTCTAAATTTATTTTTAGTAAAACTTTAGCATAAAATGTCTACAAATATTAACTTTCTTTTGATTATTTTTGTATCTATATATGGGAGCACATGTCATATTATTGAAATACCATTTATATAAACAACAATAATATTTTCTTAATAGTGATGACTATTTTCATTACTGATAATGTTAATATTTTAGTCACAACTTTTTTATTTTGACAGTAAAACTTTCTCTTAGTAATTAGTGATAATTTTCGTACCGTCACTATTTTGATTAGTTCTAGTGACGACTATTTTCACCCAAAATGATATGTACTCTCTAGTCACAACTTATTATTAACACTAAAAAATTTTTTAGCAATTAGTGATAATTTAAAATATTGTCACTATTTGAATTAGTAAAAGTGACAACTTTTATTT
This sequence comes from Sesamum alatum, assembly GCA_034509735.1. Taxonomy (NCBI): domain Eukaryota; kingdom Viridiplantae; phylum Streptophyta; class Magnoliopsida; order Lamiales; family Pedaliaceae; genus Sesamum; species Sesamum alatum. The sequence continues at coordinate 25,114,438 of JACGWO010000009.1, read as the reverse complement.
ACCACCAAATTTGAAAAATGGGGGCAAACTTTAATTTTTGTGACAAAATTAGTGACAACATCTAAGTTGTCACTAATGTTATCCCCTCCCAACATTCAGTGACATACACAAATATTGTCACTAAATCATTGCTTTTAGTGATAAATTTATCATTGTCACAAATGCTTTTTTCTTGTAGTGTCGGCCCGGAAACACGGTGAAAACGCAGAAAAGAAAAAATAAAGGCAATAAACCAAATTCAAGGGATGTTCCCTTGAATCGTTCCCAGGCTACCGGTGTATAAATCACATAGATATAACAAAATAATACTAGACCAACGATCTAGACTAGGAAAAAGAAAGAAAAATGAGGGCTCGTAATATAAATAGGAATACCTCTTTGTTTTTCTCCTTCAATCGGCTTTGTGTGTTGAACTCCTCTCTGACATTGATCCATGTAAGATCCAACATAGGAGCCCTCTAAAAATATCTACACCACACTGGGGTTATGAGATCCGTTCTTGTGCTAGCAAGAGGGAACGAAAAACTACACTATTGATTAGTGTATTTCGATCCACCTTGTTCTCGACTTAGTTCTAAACCAAAAAGAACTTATGAGAGAGAGAGACGGGGGGGATGAATTCTTCAGAGATTTTGGAGAGAGAAATTGGCTAGTAAAGTGAGCGAAGAGATATGGAAGAGTTGGAATGAAGTTGGGAGTAAAGGAAGGACCTAGTCAACTAGGTAACTTCCGTATCTCCACCAACTTCCCATATCCACTCCACCACTCCTCTAAATCTGAAAATCAGCCCTTGATTCAGCCATGTAGCTGACATTTCTACTCCAAAAGCAAGATAAGCTGACCTAGACAAAGTCAACATGGGCTAAGGTTTGAATGCATTTGGACCGGGCTCGCTTAACTTGTCCAATAAATAAAATTGAGTCCAATAACTAACTCTCTTGGGCTTATTATTTAATCTAATTAAAGAAATTACCAAATGGAGAAAGTCCAAGTGAATATTTAATTCAATTAAATATTCACAAGCCCAAAGTGCACTTCATTCATTAAATGAATCCAATCCACTAATTAGACAAGTCCATCTACTAATTAACTAATGAATCCAATCCACTAATTGATGCTCAAGCCTCTTTTATATTTATCTAATTAATTTAAAGGCCAAATTCAAAATTCAATTAATCTAATTAACTAAATTTCGGATCATCCATCCAATGGATAACTCCACATAAATGATCCAATCATTTATGCTCTTTGAGAATTAATATAATCCAATTAAATTAGTTCTCCTCTACAAGAATTAATTCCATCACTTTTTAGTGATTTGTAACTAGACTGGTTCTTGTGACCAACACATTTATTTTCGATTAACCTATAACTAGAAATAGCATGTTACCATGGGTGGTCGTCTAACAACAGTCCATGGAACTAGAGATTAGGTGAATAATGCCGTGAGCATTTAGGCTCCGAGTTCCATACGGGTATGGTCCTACTATCAACCGTCTCCCGGCTTTAGTCTAGGACATGAATTGGGCGTCGATTCTCATCCTTGATTAGGCAACTATGCTCAACTCAAGATGAGTTTACTCTATTGATTGACGTAGAAAAATCCTTCCCACTCAATCAATTGCTATGGCCATAGACTTTCAGAATCTAAACCATCTCAGAGCGTATAGGAAATCTCGTTGTCATATACTTAAAGGGGATATATTTTTTCTTGGAATCCACCGTCCTCGCTGCATACTTTGACTGCACTTGGACAAGGCTTATGATTACCATGTCTCATGATACAATCACCGCTCGTCAGATCCAAGACAATCTTTGTATGCACATGAATGCCATGATTTCTCAAGTCCAAGGACTAATCCCATACTATCAGATTCGGGAATACCACACAGATCGATCAATCCTCTAAGGCTTCCATATAACAATTCTGGTGAGTCAGTACAGTCAGTCGACTATCTTGCGAACTAACCCACTAAAATTGCATAGACGACCTACATCTGGTACCGATGAAACTCAGCACTCACCCAGTGAATGCAACACTTAGTGTAAGTCTCTATAAGACACTCAATACCCAGTCTTGAGGTCCTCGACTTGAAACATTTCAGACCGAACCTTAGAAGTTGGTTTCATTGTCGCCAACCTATGCACAACCCAACTCCACGGGTTGAACCATTCGATCTGTGAGCATTTATTGTGACATTAAACACCGTTTAATGTGAGTAGTAAGCGCAAAAAACACTAGAGCCAATAATGAATACTTACTCTATTCGTCAGTATATTATTACCTTGATAAAGATTGACGAATTGTTCTCAAAATAGCCAATCTAATTAATTTTCTGGTCATCTATTCTAACATCCATTGTGTTCCTGGATCATACCATTCTTTCATGTTTGTGAGATTCACTTAAAGATGATTAAGTGAAAAAATAGTGATATCGATTTCGGTAGGAGGATGATTAGTCCGGTGAAGGAGAAAATTGATATATATTGGGAAGATTGTTGTTTGGTTTTAGCTGTTGTTGTTGTCTTTGATCTTAGATTTAATATAGCTTTAGTAGAATATTTTTACACTAGGATTTATGGTGCAAATGATCATTCGTATATCCATAAGGTTCGAAATACTTTATATAAGTAGTTTATTGGTTATGGAGGTAGTTTGACCCCTTAAGTGAATGAACCTGCCACAGCGAGTACCTCCGGGGTTGAAACATGTGAGTTTTTATGTGATTTTGATAGATGATGTTATGAATCACTAGTTTCAATAATAAAAAAATCGGAGTTGGAGTGTTATTTAGAGTAGGCAAGGTTTCCAAGGGCAAAAACATTTAGCATCTTAGATTGGTGAAAAATCAATAGCCCTAAGTTACCCAAATTAGCGAAGATAGCACTTAACATTGTAGCAGTGCCTACCACTACCCCTTGCATCAGAGGCACCATTTAGTGTCGGAGACCATGTCATTGATGAGTCACGTGCGTGTTTGCTTCCAGATGTTGTAGAAGCATTAGTGGTAGCTGGTAATTAGATTGGATCAATTTCGAAAAAAATAGTAAGTAAAACTAATTTCTATTATTATTTGTCTCATTAATTGCGTATTTATTAATAATATATTTTCTATTATTTTGGGATTTATGTAGTTTTTGATAATGTTACATTATCTGAAGCTCAAGTATTGAGCACCTTAAATTATCCTCTCGAATTGTTCTTCATGAAGTACGAATAATGGATCAGTCATCAGTTAAATCTTACAATAATCTTAATGTATATGGTTTGAGTTTATCCCATTTTTCAGTGAATCTTATCTTACCAATTTTTGGCACTAAAATATCCAACAGAAAGGTTGGTTGGTGCAAGCATCAATGTTGCACCATCTCCACTCGGCATTTTAAAAGAAGTTATTGTAATTTTTTCTTGTTCTCTGTATCAATCATTTTGGGCTTTAGACTGAATTTTCAAGAAGTTGAAATGATTTGTAAAGTAGTGTGAAGTATTGACATTTTAGTATATTTTTTATGAACTAAGAGTGATTGCAATTTTTTTCTATAATTAGTACACTATATGGAAAATATAGGTAAAGTCTAATCTAGAGACCATGAGTATTGAGTTAGGTTAAATGGATTGGGTAGGGCTGGATAGAATTTTTTTTTAATTGGACCTCCTTTTAGTCTAGGCCTAATTAGGGTAAGACCCTACTACAGGCCTATCCCTATTTTACGTTGTAGTTTTTTTTAAGGAGAATTACACGTTTGTTCCCCAAATATTACCACTTATTCGTTTGTTATCCTCAAACATAGACTCGTTACAGTTTTGGTCCTCAAACATCCAATTTTTTTACACTTTTTGTCTCCATCATTATCTTTCTGTCAAAGTTAATGGATGAGAGCCATGTGTGACTCACATGAGGCGGAGGAAGGCTGAAAGTAACAACCAAAACTAGGGTTCATTCATTTCACTTGTGCGATTTGAGACCCCAAAAAGTTTCTCTTTTCTTTCTCACCAAAATCCCTAACCTGATTCATTTCTCCTTCAATCAAATCCTCCATTTTAATTAAAATTACTTCCTATGTATGTTCGTAGAGCAAAGCCCCCAATTTGAGAATCCTAAATTATTCTTGAAATTTGTATTGGGACACAGTTGTTGTTGGTGCAAAGTGGCGATTTACCCAAATCTATTCGTGGACAATGGCAAGGTGCAACAAGCACGCATTGGATTTCACTCCAAATTATGGTAAGTATGTATTGGGCAAATCTGAATATTTTTTCTAGAATTACAATTTTTTCTCATATTCTTGTCGAATCTATTAGTTTTTACTTTGTTAGATTTTTGTTTACTTGCTGGATGTTGGATTTTTCTGTTTATTTGTTGATTGATATAATGGTGTTATTTGTTCTTGCTATTGGATTTTTTGTTTATTTATGAATGCTGGGTTTTTTGGTTTATTTGTTGATGATTTTTCTTTTGTTTCTGTTTTTGCTTTATATCTTATTTTTAATTTGTTGTTGGATACATTAAAATATTAAATGAAGCAAATTAGTTTTATTAGGAGATCCTAGTTGTTTTACACTAAAAAGATATTATGGTGGAGTGATGGAAACATGATCCACATAGGGAGTATATAGGGGGGATACAGAGTATTTTGATTTTGCTGACATAGATCAAATAAGTATGCTTGATATGTGGGGATATGATGAGGAGTTGGGATTCAAAGAAAGAGACAAAATTAGGTATTGTCGTAAACATGGAAAAAACTTTGACAGACAATGTAAAACAATTGAAAAAGATATAGATGTTTATGGAATGATAAAAATACATATCTAAAAACTATGAGTTGAAATATTTTTAGAGCATCTTAATATGGTTGGAGCAGTTGATAGTGAGATTATAGGTATTGAATATGTTGTTGTGGATGATTCTGGTTGGGTTAAAGGGATGTAGTATGAGAGGGTTGTGGTGATTGAGGGGGCTGAGGGTGATGAGGGGTTTGAGGGTAGATTGAAGAAACTGAGGATGAAGGTGTGTATTTTTTATAGTGATTATGATATGTCTGAAGATGATAAGTTATTTGAGGAATATGTTGATATTGGGGTTGAGGGTATGTATAATAGGCTGCAAGGTAGGGAGGGTGAGGAAGATTGTGTGGGGTCTGATGATGAATTTGTAAGTGGCTCAAGTGATGAGGAGGGACGGATGATATACCCAATGTAATCATGGGGGCCAATTATAATAATATCTTCCCAATTGCATATGCAATAATTGAAGGTGAAACTAAAGATAGCTGGATGTGGTTTGTAGGCCTTTTAGATGGTGATATTGGGTTTGAAATGATCACCAATCGACCTTCACGTCTGATAAGCAAAAAGCCTTTAATCCTTCTTTTGAAACAATGTTCCATAATGTTGAAAATAGATTTGTGTTAGACATTTACATTCTAACATGGAAAAGATGCGTTTAGTGGTATTGCCCTTAAAAATGCACTGCGAGCAATAGCTAAAAGCTCAAGAATTGGAGACTTTAACAAAGAAATGCAAGAACTGAAGGATATAAATGAAGCAAACCTACCTGTGGTTGAGCAAAAAAAAAACCCCAACACTGGAGCATGTCACCATTTTCCCCATATCCCAAGTATGATATACTATTAAATAAATATGTTGTGTTTTAATAGTTTTATCCTTGATGCAAGGGGAAAACCTGCATTTTATACTTGAAATCATAAGGAATTTGTTGATGGTTAGAATGCAAATCAATAAGAGAAGGCAGCAGAATGGGATGGGATTGTGTGTCCAAAAAAAAAAAGAAAGAGCAGTTGACAAGATAATGAAGGATGTTGGGGAATGTATACCAATGAGAAGTGATGAATGGAACTTCCAGATTATAGGTTCTTTTAATCAACATACTGTAAACTTATGGGACAAAATATGCAGTTGTAGAAGGTGGGATTTTAGTGGTATCCCTTGCAAGCATGCAATTTCAGCTATTTGTGTAGGAGCATAAACTTATGTGCATAAGTGTTACAATGTCCATTCATATATGAAGTGTTATGAATTCACCATATTCAGTTTAAATGGCCTTGAATTATGGCCTAAGAGCATTAACACCCCTCCTTTACCACATGTGTACAAGGGGACTGTTGGGAGGCCTCAAAAAATGATAAGAGAGAGCCAGATGAGCTTCCTACATGTTCCAATCCTCACAGACTGATTGGTGTTAAAAGAAAAAACAAATGTAGGAGTTGTGAGGGTAATGATCATAATTATAAAACTTGAAAACATAGAAAACAAAACACTCAAGAACAAGGGTCACATGAGGTTATTTTGTGAATGTTGTTAATGTCCAGTTTCAGATTTTCAACAGTTTTATGGTCATATTTATGGGCAGTTTTGTAGTTCTTATGTGCATATTTTATTGCAGATTTTAAGCATTATATTTACAGTTAAAATATAGGTTTGTTTTATAATTTTACCAACCTTAAATTCACTTAAAATGTCAAAGTACATTAACAAATAAACATTACTACATCAACGCACAAACATTAAATAGTATATCATCAAACTGCCATAATTTTTAATATCATAATACAAATGAAAAAACCAAATAAAATTACATAATTTTTAGCCTCTGGAAGATTTTGCAATCTACTTCTCTAATTTCTTCTTCCTTTTTCTAGTTGTTTCCTTCTCTTTTTTCAATTCTTCTTCATTGGCCTTATACCTTTTGACTTCATCTTCCAAATTGTTGATTCTTCTCAACAATCCCAAAATTATCTTCTTAGATCTCTCACATATTTCATCATCCCACCATTTGAAAAATTCACAATATCCGGGCTTCTAAAGTTAATTCATTAAAATCATCATCCTAACTTCCAATATAAAAAAAACCGACATTTATTTACTGAAATTTTTAATAACTTTATCCCATAATTTGGGCAAGCACGATATTTTCTACCCGAATTCGAGGATTCCATGTCGCCATTAATAGGAGCTTAAAACCGCAATTGCAAAATATAGCTTCTGCATTTTTGTGGGAATATGTGGAATTTTTGTTGCTGCTTGTACTCATTTTGGAGCTTTTGTTATCTTTTGAGAGGACAAAAATGGTGTTAAGGTGTATGAAAATGAGCATTGTGACATAGAAGACAAATAAATAGGGAAGACCTTCAATTTGGAGGGAAAAATCTGTTGATTTCCCGCCATTCTCCGCCTCACGTGAGTCACACATAATTTTCATCCGTTAACTTTGACATAAAGATAACGGTAGAGGCGAAAAGTGTAAAAAAAAAAAAAAAATGAATGTTTGGGAACCAAAATTATAATGGCCTATGTTTGAGGACCAAAGGCGAATAAGTGGTAATATTTGGGGGACCAAAAGTGTAATTCTCCCTCTTTTTTCAAATGATTGTTTTGGGAAAAATTGCACTTTTGGACCCATTGGATAGGTACGATTGCACTTTGGTCCCATATGTTATGGGCTCAACACTTTTGGTCCCACAAGAAGAAAAAGTATTGCTCTTTTGGTCCCATCTCTGTTACATCCGTTAAGTGAGGATGGAAAGCCCCTTTTGAAAGATCAAATGTTGTTTTTTATGGTTTGAAACTATGATGCATAGACACGGACACGGCAATATGGAAAGTTTTAAAAAAAGTAGGACATGATACGGTACTGACACGGCTATAAATAATATTTTTTATTATATATATACATTTAATTTCTCATAAAATTAATATAAAAATATAAAAATATCAATAAAGCATAATATAATGTCTTACATTTAAATTCATAAGTTCATAACCAAAATACATATATAATCAATTAAATCATCCAAATTTCTAGTCATCCAAATGAGTTAAATTGTCATCATCATCTCTTGGATCTTCAGTAATTTCATCAAATAAAACAGACTCCAACTCTGGTTCATCAAGCGAGAGATTTGCAATCTCTAGAATGCCAACATCTTCTATGGTTTCAAAAGCATCTCCTGCCACATCCCACATTTTAGTGTCGCCTTGCATGTATTGTGGAGTCTTTCTTGACAAAAGTCGAAGATTGTTGTGCACAAAAATTAGATCTTGAGCACGTTGTGGAGTAATTTGATTCCTCCTTGTCGAGTGGATGAATGCATAAGTACTCCAATTTCTCTCATAACAAGAAGAAAAAGAACATGGCCAAGTAACTTTAGAGAAATACTTTGAAGGTGAGGAGCTGCAGAACCATGTACTAACCACCACTTGATTGGATCCATTTCCCATCTATCTCGAAGAGAATCTTCATCAACAAAGTGATCAAGGCATCCAAAAAATCTTGCAAGCTCCACGTTCACTTCTCTTTGTGTATCATCATTAGGAAAAAGACGTTTCAAACATATTTTCCTCATCTTGGAAATTTCTACATCACTTTGTGGTGGAGTGAGGTTTGGATGTTGACTTTGCCATTCTTTTGTTGAACATCTATAAAAAATTAAAATAATACTTTAAGCACAAGTTTGAGAATAAATTAAGATAAAATACTTAAAAATTTAATAGTCTAAAAGATAAATGGGTTACCTTGGATTTAAGGAATGAGCAAGACAATGCAAAGGAGTGTTACTGCTCCATCTATCCTCCAATACTTTGTGCACAACACCCCAAAAACTTGATTCCTCATAATCATTTTTCTTCTCATGCTTATATATCGCTTCCTTCACTTTAGATATCATATTATCCCACATATCATAAACCATATGCAAATAAGGCTTGTTTGTGTTAGTTGCTCTAAGCATCTCATAAATAGGCTCAGTGAAATCAAGAATATGATCAATCGAATCCCACCATGAATCATCCAATAGTTTGTCTTTAACATTTCTTGCTTTAGTAATATCATCATCACGATAGCAAGACCATTGCTCACCAATAACCATCATCTTTAATTGCTGCTTTATGAGTTTAAACCTTTTCAACATAACAATCACAGAAGCAAAGCGTGTCTCAGCAACCGCAAGCAATTTCAATTTTGAGAATTCATTAAACATAGCAAGCCTCATAGAATGTTTCATGATAAAATTTCTAATCATCAAAGCTGATGCAACAATCTTAGTAATCCAATGACATTCTTCATATGTGATTCCATTTACCTCAGTATTCTTTGCAGCACATATATTTTTCAAAGCAAGATTGAGAGTATGAACTACACATAGTGTCAAAACACGTGAGGATATGTTTGTTCAACCAATAAACCTGGTGCTTTACAAACAAGAGCATTATCTGTGATTATTTGCACCGCATTAGCAACCCCAACTTCCACCATTACCTCTTTCATCAAAGTAGAGATGAACCATTTGTCTTTGTACTCCCCCTCACAATTAACAGCTCGAATAAACATCGTACCACCCTCATTCACAGCCATAAAATTAATCAATCGTCTTCTTTGAGGATCTGTCCAACCATCGCATACTAAAGTCACACCTTTTGTTTTTCCATGTGCTCTTAATATATTCAAGCAAATTTTCAATATTTGCTTTCTCTTTTTGCAACAATTTTGTCCTTAATGAATTATAACCTGGTGGAACGTAACCAGCAATATTGTTGTTTGCAACAAAAGAAAAAGCCCTTAAATAGTATGGATTTCGAGCAAGGTTAAAAGGAAGACCCGCTGAATAGAACATTCTTGCTATTTCACTATCCATTTGCTCTCTAACTTGAAAGTTAAAGGATTTCTCCAACGCACTATCACCACCAACCTTTCTTTTTTTAGGTTCACATCCTTCTTTCCTAAAAGATGAGGAGTTGATTGCATCCATTGACACAAAATGAGAAGATGATTGACTAGAACTACAAATAGAACGGGGTAAAGGAACCATTTTTGGCTGGCCTTTCTCTTTTCTTTGCACTGCTTCATCTTCTAATTTTGTCATCTCAACTATTTGGCCGACAGTTGCTTTTGGACATGCTTTGATTCCGCGTATCCTCCAATTTTCAATAGATGTGCTTTTACTCTTGAATATGAACTTTTGTATGCTCCCTTGCAAAGATTACATGTGAAAGAAACATTTCCACCCCCTTCTGTTCTACCCAACTTCGTCACAAACTTCCATAAAGGCCGAGTATCTTGAGGAGTAGAACCTTCACCGCCCCCACTATGACTTGCATTCTCCGAATTCATTGCTTAATTCTAAAAAGACAGAAAAAAAAATGATATTCATTGACAATACAAATTTTGTAATTGTGAAAATACAAAATTAAACGCTACATTAATCAATAACAATGATGTAACTGTAAAAAATCCAAGGCCCAAGCACTATATTGACAATAACTAGAAAGTAGAAATTGTATCAAACAAAACTAAATGGAGCTATGAATCAGTTTAGAGATGAAACTCAACTAGATCAAAAATTCAAATGTATCTTGTAAGCTTATTCAGATCAAGAAATACAATCAAAGTATTAAAACCAGCAAGATCCTGAAAACTCCAACCGATCCTTAGTGCAATTGACTTGAATTTTTCTCATCAAAACTATTACAATCATCAAGAAATCAACATAGCCCTCTATATAATATAATTTAACAAATTTCAATAACCCAATACGAAAATACCCCACAAAATGAAACCGATCGACATCCTCAAAAATCAACTCCAACATCCTAACCAGAAACGAACTGATTACATATGAGAAAGCCCATGATTTCACACAAATCATATGACTCGAGAAAAATCCTAAACAAATAAATACATAAGTTTCAAGCTTCAGCAGAATCAACAGTCTTTGGATTCAAAAACCATAATATGAAATTCATAAAAGAAACCCATCAAAGTGAAACGATTCAACGATAATTAGTTAATTACATGTAGAAAAATCGACATACCTTAATTCAAGCAGCTATGGAAGGAAAATTAGTTTCACTTTCACCCAAAATCGAACCATCATAGATGTTCAAATCGCACCGCTGCTGCTACAGTAGCCACAAGATCTGGGCTTCGAAAGAGAGTGTGAGAAATGAGAAAAGAAAGTGAGAGAGAAGATAATAGAATAGAGAAATTAAGAAAGAAGAGAAAAAGAAAAAAGATAGAGAGGGAGAGTTACAGAGAAGAAGACTCTCGTGAGTCTGAAGAAGAAAGAAGTCAAGTCAAGAAGATGATTTAGAAAAGTTATTCAATTTTTGCCCAAAAATTTTAAAAATTGTAAAATGACCCCTAACGTGTCCGACACGTGTCTGAGGCGTTTCCGAGCCGTGTCTGTGTCGGACACGTGTCCGACACTGCACAAGTAATTTTTCGAAGTGTCCGGGCATTATAGGTTTGAAACCACTAGGCGTTTTGGAGGGCATTATCTCCGATTTTGGCACAAATTTAATGCATCTTACTCTATAAAATGACAGTTTTCCCACAAAATTCTGCAAAAAAATGTGTTGCACCCTTATGATAAGATAAAAAAAAGCGATAATTACATTTACACTCCCCAACCTATAGTCTATTTTACACAAACCACCCTTACTTTTTGCATAATTACAGAAACCACCATTGATCGCCAAAAAAATAGAGGTAGTTTGTGTAGTAATCTCGATACTTTTGAGGAGTGTAAGTGTAAATTTTCTAAAAAAAATAGGGGTGATTTGTGTAAATGATGCTTACATTCTAGTGAGTGTATGTATAATTATTCAAAAGGCAGGGATAATTTGTGACAATGACCGCAAACAAAATAAAAGCACTGCAAATTAAAAGCAGAAAACAAACTGACTACATTGAAGGCAAAAATCACTATTTGAAATATACAGATTTAGCCCTATTCTCCTCCGGCCAACCATGCACAGATATGCAATTTACATCCCAAAAGAATTGTCAATGTTTGCAATTGTAAAAAAGTTTACAGAATTGCCCAAAACTAATGACAAAACCAAATTCAAGTATAGGCACTTCGTTACACTGCCAAAAAGTTCCAACTAAATATTCAATTGTTTGGTTTCTTTTTCTTGGTTGCATGAATTGCAGCTGGAAGGCAATAAGGGGTGGAGAGAGTGAATCATTATGAATGAAATATTAAATTATCTAATTCTAAAATTAAAACCAAGAAAAAGAAACGAAACATTTTGAATTTTTAGTTGGAATTTTCTTGGTAGTGTAACAAAATCAAAGTGCCTTTACTTGAATTTGGTTCTAGAATTAGTTTTTGGCAAATCTATATTTTTTTTGGCAATTGCAAACATTTAAAATTCTTTTGGGATTTAAATTGCATATCTATGCATAGTTGGTAGGAGGAAAACTGGACTAAGTCTGTATATATCGCAAAAATAGTGATTTTGGCTCCAATGCAATCGGTTCATTTTTTTGTTTTTTCTTGTTTGCATTCATTTTAATTTGCAATCACATAATTTAATATTTCACTCATAATAATATCATTACAAAATTACAGATTATACTATGATGAAACAAATTTACAGAGGCATTTCTTTTTTATCTATCATAAGGATGCAACATAAGTTTTTGCAAAATTTAGTGAGAAAAAATTGCTGTTTTAAAGAGTGAGATGCATGAAATTTGTGCTAAAATCGGATATAATTTTCTCCAAAAAGCCTAGTGATTCTCAAACCATAGAAAATCACTTTTGACTTTTAAAAGTGATTTTCCATCCTTAATTAATGAATGTAACAGAGATTGGACCAAAAATACAATACTTTTTCTTCCTAAAGGGACCAAAAATGCTGAGCGCATAAATTGTGGGACAAAAAATGCAACAATACTTATTCGATATGACCCATTGTGCAATTTTCCCTTTTGTGCCACAAATTGCTTATAAAGTTCTAATTAAATTGCCGCAATGCAACCCTGTAAACTATAAAGGCTCACTTTCCCGTTTATTTCAAATCTCTCTGAAGTCTCCATTATGTATGCCATAACCACCGCTCTGCCGCTACAGCCGCCGCCGGAAACCTGCACTCAAGGCCACCGTTCCACACTCATCCTCCCAACTGCCGAGGGCGGCTCTATCTGCCTTCTCTGCCTCTCGAATCTACTCTCCAACTCCAAATCGCCCACGGTTCACGTCTCCTACGCCCTTTCTCAGCTTTCTCAAGCTCTCTCTCAGCCGCAGTTCTTTCACTCTCTTCTGACCTTGCACTCTCACTTCCTAATTTCCCCTCTAATTTCGGTCTTATGCAACTTCGAGGATGAGCCCATTGCCAAACAAACCATCGATTTGATCCAGAGATTATGTGATGGTTCGAGTAGCAGTGGAAATGATAATGAGGATGTGCGCAGGGAATTCGTCGCTAGGGTTTCGGATTGGCTATCAAGTGGATCTTTGGCTTGGAGCCGTCGCCAGTTGTATATGGTAATAAGCGGCCATTCTTTTCTTTTTATCCCCCTCGATTGACGAGTTTAAAAGAACTTTGCCATGTTCTTTGTGTATGCATGCATGCATTATTTGAAACCAGCAACAGAACTAAAAATGGAACATTGTGCGCAGAGATTTACTTCCAATTGAAAGGTTTTCAGATAAATGTACCTATTGGTCAACTATTGGCTAAAAGTACGAGGAGAATATCCTAATGCGGTAGTCTCAGCCGGTTGTAGTTGTGGAGTTGGAGTTTTGATTATGTTTATGAAAGTCTTTTGGCTGTTCATGTTATGGGTAACTGTGCATTTATGCTTGATAAGCAAGGACAAAATTGTGGAAGGTAACATACAAACAATAACACACTCCTACGTATTGGAGACATAGCCTTTTTGTGTTGTCCGTTCAAAAGGATTTCTAAAAGTATTGACCATTAATAAACTATCACCGTGCCTATTGGCATACTTTTAACATTATGAGAAACTTAGAAATATGAAATCCAGAGTACAATACCAATATCTGGTCATACTTATTTAGAGATTTCAGCAGCTGTACAAAGAAATGGCGTTAGACTACATGTTATTGGTGATCTATAGAAGTTACTTCCGCAATGCTGTTTGTTGCCATGGTTCATGACTAATTGCATGCCTTTTGCTCCCTCACTGATTCACAGTTTCCGAAGCCAAGATACTATCTGTACATGTTTATTTGGAATCTCCGTGTTTTGTATTGGTATGATTGATCTTTGTTTTATTGTTTGAATGTCATTGGAGGTTTTTCATGTTTTCTGGCTATTGGTTGACACCATGTCTAATTATGTGTTTTGCATTATTAGAAAATAAAACTATGGATGCCAAGAAATATGTAACATGTATATCTGGAGGCTTCTGAAGTTATAGTTTACTGCTTTCATGTTTGGAAACTCAGAAAAATAATACAAAAATTTCGCTTATAAATGATTTGTTTCTTGCCTTTTGAAACTTTCATTCTATTTGAACAGCACATGATGAAGGAAGTTAATTCATATACATACCGCAATTTGGCCAAACAGCAATAGAATTGAAACACTCTGAAAAACTGGAGACAGCACCGTAGAAGTCAGAATTATAAAACTAATATTTAAGTATTATGTCCACTAGTAGAGAAAGGTTAAGACTTCAGTAATTGTGCCAAATTGCTATAACATCAAAACTGTATTCAAGTGTGTGGTTGAAACGACTCAAAAGGAGAATGTTGGTCTATTTCTTGTCAATCCTAAAGATATATATAGATATAGATATAGATATATATGACTAAATCCCAAAACATACACTACAAGATGAATATAACATACCAGATATTAAGGGTGTCGTGGTGAGAAAAAAATTACAAATTTTTCAGAGAAAAAAAGCTTGACTTGCAACGGCACAGTGCACCTTGCTCGTGAACTTAAGTTTGTTTATTATCTCATTCTTAAACTCCACTCTGGCAACCAGAACGTCCACTTCACCCATTTCACCTTGCCTTCCGTGTGAATCGACCATAACTCAAATTATAGAATTGCTTTTTGGATAACAATATCTCATTTAGCCAGTTTTTTGCTTTAGCATGACAGAACACATTCAGTAGTTCTCGGAAGGACAGAGTTTTTTCGCAAGGTAGTACGAAAAGGCGTGAGAAATGTATTAAATCTATGATCACTGACTTGTAATTTGATCCTTACAAGCAGAAAGGGATTAAGCAAGCACTCTGGAAAACTGTTCTTGTATTAATTACACCATGAGTAGGAAAGTAAATTTGGTTCCACGGACATGTATTCCCATCCTCAGATGTATGTTTCTTAAGTTGTGAACTATGGCATCAAGGAAGCTGAATGATTATTACAATTACGGTACTTGACAGTATCCATTTCTTTGGGATGGTCGAACAGTGTGAACCTGGATTATGAAAATATGGAGCACAGTTATATCAATTGTTAGCTGGCTTAAATGTTTCTAAGACTTGTAACAAAAAAAAAAAAAAGGGAAAAAGAAAAAAGGATGTTTCTAAGACTAAAACTTCTATATATGTGTGCCTGAGACTTGACTTTATGTGTTTAAGCCTGTGTATTCCTTTTTTCTCCACTCACATGAGTGTTTTATATGCCTGTAGATGCAGTTTGTAAATAACTTAAACATTTTGTATCATTTCTGCTGAGAATTTAACCTTAGAAGAATGGTTCTTGAGCACATGTCATCTCCATGATAAATATTCCTAGTGACCATGTGTAATAAATTCATTTCCTTAAGTGCAGCTTCACTGCTTTGGTGTTCTCCTGGATAATCTGGATTGTAATTTGTATAGCTGCATTAGAAACAAAGATACCCTCATTTTCAACCTTGTCACAGGTCTTCAGTTGTCTAAGTGAGTGAACTAACGCATGAGCAAATCATTTCTTTTTACCTTGCGCGAACTTATTCTTGAAACATTTCTCTTCCTTCTTAAATATAGTGACGAAATCCAAGGGGAGATTATGTTTGTTCTGTATAGATTGTCCGTCCTGCATTACACATATATGGATGATGATGGTTCTGATGTTTTACTGGCCTACTGCCCCAAGATCTTGCACATATCACTTGACATCCTCATGAAAAGTCAAAGTGATGATGTTCGGCTCAACTGTGTAGGTTAGTTTCTTCCTGATGCTCCTTATTTGCAACTTACCTGCGTCTTTTTCTAGATTTACATTTCTTTTCCAATCATAAACACAATTACTATCAAGTTTTTTATATGAAATTTCAGTGGCTAAACCAAGTTATATGTCAGCAATTTTTCTAACTGGCTTTGGAGTTTTCATGCATAAACTTTTTCAATAATAAACACAATTACTATCAAGTTTTTGATAAGAAATTTCAGTGGCTAAACATGAATATGACAGCAATTTTTCTAACTGGCTGTGGTGATTTCATGCATAAACTTAAGATTGGTATATCCCGTTCTTAACTGACATGATCTTTTATTGTCATGGAATGACTGAAGCATCACATCTCTCATGTAAATGACTGAGTTAAGCAGTGGCTATTTCCTAGTAATGACTATTCTTGGAGGTTGCAGTCTACAAAACAAGTATAAACAGGGTTACAGCAATTGACATTCCTGACAATCTTTGCTTGTAATTATTTCAACAGTCCTTGTTGAAACTAAATTTTACGTGCAGTATGATAACAAATATAGGGTGGTACATAATAATAAATATATATTTTCTTGTATATTATAACCACTTTTTCCTGCTCTAGCCTTTTTGACAGTGTTAGCTCAGAGGGGCTTCTTTCAGAGTGCATGCTCAAATCATGTTGGAAGCACGGATACCTTTGTTGCTGATAACTTCATGCAAAAAACAGAGCATGTGATAGATGGGCGACCTTTGGAAGTCTTGTTTTCTGAGGCAGTAAAAGGCTCCCTGCTTTCTTCAGATAGCGAAGTTCAGATTGCCACATTGGATTTAATCTTTAGGTATCTTTCGTCTGCAGATGTCTCCGGGAAAGAATGCCAAGTATTTGTAGAAGAGAATATAGCAGATTATATATTTGAAATACTGAGATTATCAGGTAAATGCTTGAGGGAACATAATGCGCCAGATATTTCATGTATACAACTGTACCGGTTATCAACAATTAATTGAGAATAATCGGTCATTCTACTGATTGCTAGCTATACTTATGAAATTTGACATAGCATTATAACATTTACTCATCAGTAGAATCCCGTTCATTTCTGATTAATGACAAAGTTTTAGTATCAGTGAGATACTTGTATCATAAACTGACAAGTCAATATGCCATTTTACCTGACGCCAGAACATCTTGAGCTATCAGTTCTTTCCCAATAGTCCTTTTTGCCAAAAGATAATATTAATATTAAGTTCAAAAAGCTAACAGTTTACAGTTCAACAAACTTTTTCATTTTTCTCTTTTCTGTGTTCTGGTTATTTTCTAGGAAGCAAAGATCCAATTGTCAACTCTTCAGTCCAGGTTCTTGATCTTTTGTCAAATGCTGAGCATGCCTTCAGACAAAGGCTCGCAATTGGGTTCTCAACATTGGTTCCCATTCTGCGATATGTAGCTGAAATTCCTTTTCAACCTGTTCAATGTCAGTTACTGAAGCTTATGTTAGACTGCATTCTAAACTGTCCTGGAATAGTATCTGCATGCAGTGGTGAAGAAATAGCTAGTATCTTGGTAGGAATGTTGATTAAAAATATTGACATGCGTCCAAAGACATTCAGTTTGTCATGCTCAATACTTGTTGCCATTATGAAATGCTCATCTTCTCGTGGAAACGAAAGCTTGGCAGCATCAGTAAAAGATGCATCACAGTCAGCTGTTTCAATTTGTTTGAACAATGTTCAAATGGACACTGATCAAATTTTGCACTCTCTTTACCTACTGAAGGAAGCATACGCATTTGCTCAGGAAGATAATTTCCCTATCTCCTCTAATCTGGGACTAAGGGTTTGTATTATAGACATTCTTAAATTGCAAATTTTACCTTGGTTCATGACAATAATCAATGACATGGAAGAAGCTATGGCCTTGGGAGTGATTGAAACTCTTCACTCGATACTGCTTCAGGATCCTAATGATGACACCAAGAATTTTGCAGAGAGTCTAGTTTCATCTTCATGGTTCAGTGCATTATTTGGATGCTTGGGCCTGTTTCCCTCAGAAAAGATGAAATGGAGGGTTTATCTGATCTTCAGTTCAATTGTTGATGCACTTCTAGGTGTTGATTCTGGGCAACCTATCAGGGATGCTGTTCTGCATTTGCCATCCGACCCTATAGATTTGCTATTCCTTCTTGGTCAGAAGAGTATCCATAATCTTGAGTTGTTTTCTTGTCAATCTGCAGTTCTACTGGTACTGTATGTCAGCTCTCTTTATAATGACAGGTAACAAGATCCTCATCTACATTCTACTCCCACATCTCTCCAGCACATTAACTAACATCTCTTTCTTTTATTGGTTAGGATTGCAGATGACAAGCTGGTACTAGCTTCCCTTGAGCAATTTATTTTACTCAACAGCAGTGATTTCCTCTTTGGAGCTTCTGAGTCAGTGACCATAGAATTACTAATAAATCTTTATGGGCTTTACAGGGGATATGCAAAGATGAGCTACCAAATACCTTACAGCCCAGAGGCTGAAAGAATCCTTTTTCAGCTATTGGCTGACACGGATTGGGATTCTCTTTCTACCAAGACCCACTTGACATCACTGAGGTGGCTGTTCCAACAAGAGAAACTCTGCAAGCCATTGTCTGATCAGATACTAAACTTCTGCAGATGCAATGGCGCAATTGGTAACAATGTAGTTCATCATCATGAAACTAGCCAAAAGGTCAATATACATGCATTTGCTGAGTTGATAACATCTGGGGACAATTTTGGAGCAATGGTTTTCGTATGCTTATTGGGAGATCTTGTAGAAAATGCCTGCCAAGAGCATGACATCATTTCAGTTTTAAAAGCATGTAAAGAAATGATTGAAATTGCTCCAGTTGCTTCAGATCATTTCTGCAGGCATGGGATGGATGGTGTGCTACAAAGTATTTATAATTATTCAATATATGCTTTCCCAGAATTATTCACGGCCACATCTCAACTTGTTTTTAGTATTTTACAATCAGTACACTCTGAATCGATCTCTGATGGTGAAGCTTGGGTAGGGATTACAGTGAAGGTATAAAATTTACTATTTCTATCACTTTTCTGATTTAACTCCAGAAAGTTAATTTAGAGATTCCTATATATAGTTGATGGACTACCTATTCTCGGCTGTGGCTTCAGACGGATGGACTGAAGAAGTTCTCACAATAGTTGGCATTCTTTCTCTCATTTTGCACCACTCAACAAAGGAGGCACTTATGGAAGCTTCTAAAACCATAATTTTGAATGTTCCTTTGGTCTTGACAATTAATAACATAATCTCTGAAGCTTGTTTGAAGGGACCTGCTCTTTCTAACCATGACGAAGGAACAAGAACAGGGGAAGTTCTCATATTTGTGCTTTTGCTTCTCTTCTTCTCCCTGAGAAGGTAACCATATTATGAGTGATGCAGGAGAAATATATTATGCTTTTTTGCTTATTCCATGCTGATTCCATTGGTTTCACAGCGTACGAGCTATCCTACCAGGTATTATTGACTTCCAAATTTTGCTTGATGAGGGACGCAATATGCAGCCATTATCCTATGTCAGCATCCGATGCCATGACTTGTGCAAGTTGATGCACTTTGGATCTGCTCCAGTAAAACTAATTGCTTCATTTTGTCTTGTGGAGCTATTTAGTGGAATATCAGATTATACAAGTAAAACAAGAGTTGATCTGAAATTCAGAGAAGGCTACCTGTCGTCGATATCAGCTGTCCTGGAAGGCCTGATATTTTTTAATGATATCAGAGTTGCACTGAATTGTTCCCTATGTCTCTCATCTCTCTTGACATGGAGAGAGCTTCAAGTTGAACCTATGATTTCTGAAAAGGACCACTGGTGTAGATTGATAGTAGAGGAGCTGGTCATGTCTTTGTCTACTCCAAGTCTCACAACAAAATTCCTTATGATTCATCACAAGCCCGCCGCTAATGTTACAGTTGCATTGCTAAAACTGAGCAAACTACCTACCTGGATGACTCAAGTGTTTGATGATTTTTCTATACGGAGTATTATTCAGAACATATCCCCGAGTGATGTGAACACTGAATTAGTAATTTTGTTTCGAGAACTTCTGGTTGCTGGGCATCTGAACCCTTCACATATTGCTGATCTCAATCGAGTGTTCCAGGTAAAACTGCACCCATCTTATAATCAGATTTTCCTTGCCCGAACCCTAGAGAAGAGGTTAAAGAATGTGAATTGAGGAATTCATTAATCTTCTGTCAAATACAATGAGCAATGCTCAGTTTATGAGGATCCTAGAAGTACATACGGAACTTTCATATGCTGTCATTATTAATTTTATCATTCTTCATCTGACATTCTATGAGCTCTTGTAGGCATGTAGACAACAAGTGTACACCGATGACATTCAGGGTAGCAGCATAGAGGATCATAAGGAGCATGTAGCTGTTAATCTAGATCATATAGGGAAAGCCCGTACCTTTCTCTTCAGCCTTGTGTCGTCTCATTCATATCCTGATTGTTACCTCTGGAGGTCTCAGAGTAGAAAGAAAGAATTACTAGCAGAAATAGAATTATTCACCAAATGCTTGATGGAAGAGGATGAAGAGTAAATAGTCTTCAGGTATGCTTTTGTGAATTCGTTACTTTTGCAGTGCCACCTGCTTTAGAGAGTTGTTCTGTGGCCATTACGTTCTTAACTCTTATAGCTCTGCACGTACTAATAATCCTAATTGCATACATACATACATCTATCCTTCATGGCATTCGTCGCACTCTTTCCCGAGTTCTCCAGAGTCAGAGAACATGTGTGATAGGCTTGTACGAGTCTTATATGAGTAGTTCTATAGAAACCTCAGTGTACTGGATCTTTGATTGAGAATGCATAAGCTTCACTACTAGTATACTGGGTGCAACATATGCAAATATATTCTCCAATTCTGGAAAAACTGACATGAAAGTCGTGGTCATACTTCATTAGTTAGGTAATAAATGTAAGGGGTAATCACATTTACATCCCTAATTTATGTCTGTTTACACAAACTATCCATGCCTTCTGCATAAATATAGAAACCACCCATTATAGCCAAAAAACAAGGGTGGTTTGTGTAATAATATTGACGTTTTCGGGGGGTGTAAGTGTGATTTTTTAAAAAAAAGGAATGGTTTGTATAAATGATATTGATGTTTCTGGTAGGTGTATGTGTAATTACTCGAAAGGTGGGTGTATGTATAATTATCCAAAAGAAATGGATGATTTGTGTAAACAGACCATAGGTTAAGGGTTTAAATGTAATTATTCCTAAATGTAATACGCTGGTTATTTTAGGTGGTTGCTTCGTGTTGAAATTATAAATCAATTATGGATATAAACATAGGTATTATGTTAGGTTGTAAATATCACTTGTTTTGGAGATACTTTCTTCGTAAACTACCTTTAAAGCAAGCAATTGTTGATGTAGAAATTTAAGGAAAATGTGGAGTACAGAAGCTTGTGCTTGGGTGAAAAATCAACATTTATTCATTTATTTAGAGGGGAGAACATGAACGATGAAGTAATTTCTACTGCTTCTCGTTCAATGTATTGTATATTCCAACCTTCCCATCATTATTTTTCAGCATATTACCAAAGATGGATGCTGAAGAGGTGAGTACAAACAATATTAATCTGGTTTTCAATATTAAATTCCATTAACTTATTTCATAAAAACCTGAAATACAGTGAACAAATCAAGAGCTTATATATATATATATATATATATATATATTGATAAGGTAAATCAAGAGCTTATGTGCTTGACTGTCGACCTAGCGCCTTGTACTGCAACCTCAGAACTTTGGAATAACGTCGTAGTCGACATGATTTTATGAATTACGATTTTTATATCTAAATTAAGCTTGCTACGTACGAGACAATTTACAAAATAAGCTTACAAGAACTATTACGAAGATCTCAACTGTTCATGTTTTGATTTTTCTGTGCATGAAAAATGTAGCCGTGGGATATACATTCAATAATTTTCAAATAAACTTTTCTTGGTCTTGGAGTCCGGGACTTTCGTGCTTACATTTTGCCAAAACTGCGTAATTAGCAGTTTTCGTGCGTAGGTACTAATCCGTATAAAATTATTTTTATCATATTTTATTTGTCATTAAATTTGAGTCTAATTTCTGGAATTTCTTTTTTTTTTCTTTTTTTTTAGAAGTGATAATAACATTGCATAACGATTTTAATCAATAATTCAGTGTGTCCTTTCGGACTTATCCAATTATAAATACCAGTAAAAATAGATAAACACATAAAGTGTGATGAGTGCCACTGCAACTAATGTTCTTTCTTAATTGTCGTAAAGGATTAAATTGAAATTGAATTTAAAAACAGAGAGATATTTTTGTAATAGTGCATATTTTATTTAAACTTTTAGGGGTATTTTTTACAAAGATCATTTTTTGACCGGAAAATTGGTCAAAATTCCACAAGAATGATGAAATTGAAAAATATAAATAAATTAGATCATTTTGAAAATCAATTAAAAACATAGGGACTAAAATAAAAATATTCATAATGATTGGTATATTGTGTGTATATATATACATATATATATATATTAGGGTTCGGATTAACCGATTTGTATAATTCGGTTCAATCGATTGGATCAGTGAAGCAGTAGTTTGGCCGGTTTGATTTTCAATTCGATTCTGAAAAATATTAGTTATGTAGTCTATAGATGAATTGAAATGTAGAAACAAAATAAAAAAATGCATAAAAGAATCTAACACGTGTCTGTCTTGGGTAATTGGCATTTTGCACCCTCGAATTATAGTGCTTTTGCACTTTGCAACCTAAAATTTTAAAAATAGCACTTTGCACCCTCAATTGTATATTCCTTGGCAGCTTGTACCCTCTATGCATCTCTGTGAATTTTACCATCGGAAACTCATTCCGACCTGAAATTAAAGGGGAAATCTTCAAGATTCATCCCTACAAATATAACTTCATAAATGCTTCTATAATTCATTGCCCCATTTTTGCTTTTCCTTGCTTCTTTCTAATAAAGTGTGCTCTTTCTCGATTCTTTTTCATTTTTTATCTTCACATACAACAATGACTGGGAGAGCTTCTTCACCCGTTGCAGTAGTACTACAATATATTTTTGATAGTATATTTTAGTTGTACATTGTAATTTTGAATATATTCTGAAAATAATATCTTTCTTATATTAATAAAAGTCTTAAATATATTTTGGACTTAACCGCTTGAGAGAACTTATAAAAGTTGGTAAAAATGCTTTATCCTTCTCATTTTACTCTTAGTTGCATTTTTTGGCACCCAAGAAGTTTTTCAGAACTTAGTTGCATTTTTTAAAATAATTTTCAGTACCCAAATAGTTGTTTTTCCAAATAATTTGATCCATAAATATTTGAAAGATAAAAAAGGAATGCTAAGGTTGTCAAAGAAGCTAAATAAAAGGCACATGAAAAATAAACCAACAATTTCATATTCAAGTTTTAGGGTAATATTAATCGAGTCAGATTTGGAGGGGGGACTTTGGAAGAGACAAATTTGTCCTTTAGTTTCAGTCTGGAAATATTTTCTAGTGGCAAAATTTATCAAAAAGGAATAAAGAATGCATGTTGCCAAAAAATATACAATTGCAAAGTGCAAAGTGTTATTTTTACAATTTTAAGTTACAAAGTGAAAAATCACTCTAATTCGAAAGTGCAAAATGCAAATTGTCCGTCTGTCTTAGACTATAGCTGAATCGAATTGTTAAAGCAAAATCAGAAAAGCATAAAAGAATCTAACACGTGTCTGTATTATTTGCCTGTTACACAGTACGGATTGAATAAACCAATGTGAATGCACACCGATAAAGACTAATTCAAATATAAAAGAGTATATATTTAATAGTGGTCTAATTTTTTAAGTTGTCGGCAAGAACTTATCGCTGGAATCAAAGTAGCTTTAGCCTTAAAGCAGCCTGCAATAATTAAGCCACGTTATACTTATTTAATAATAACAATAATAATTAATAGAGGCATCTTCTTAAAGTTTAATATAATTATAAATATTTTTTTATTATTTAAAAATTTATAAATATATCCCTAAATTTTGTAATTTTTAACAAAAGACCTGAAATTGATCATTTTGTCATTAATTTTTTTATTAAAATTATAGAAAAATCAACCAAGACAAATTGCATTATTACTCATCTTTGTAAAAATATTAAGAAATCTCTCCCTGCGCATTGTAATTCAAAATTTTTTTAAGAATTAAATAAAAAATAATTTAGTGCATAAGGGCATTTTTGATTATTTCACTCATAAAAATAAATGAAAAAGGTTATTTGTTACAGTTACAAACCTCAGGAGGATATTTGTAATTTTTCAAACAATGAGGGAGTTTAAAATTATGTCAAACCTCAGGGGAGGTAGCTGTAATTTACCCTAAATAATATCAACTATTATAATTCACTCACCCCCAACACGTTTTTTTTAAGTGAAAGCGATGAATATTATTAATTGAACTAAATTGAATATTATCCGTTCTGTTAATTATTAAAATAATTACAACAATCATAATTTAATCAACAATATCACATAAGTTAAATCTAAACAATCCCTTACAATAATCAAAACTTGATCAACCACTCACCCCCAACACGTTTGATCTGTGAGATTGAGTTGGAAACGTCATCGCATACGTTAGCAGCACGTCACCAACCAGGAACTTGCTAATATCGTTTTTGCGTCCCTCTACACAAATTGTTTATAAGTACACCCTCCGTTGCGACATTGGTACTTTTAAGTCTTAATCATCAGTCCCAATCCAGTAGAAACTCACAGTACAGAAATGGCTGCACATAGCAGAGTGATTGTGCCTAGAATGAAACTAGGGTCGCAGGGCCTGGAAGTCTCGGCCCAGGGGTTGGGCTGCATGAGCATGTCCGCCTTCTACGGCGTGCCCAAGCCAGAGCCCGATATGATCAAAGTCATCCACCATGCCATCAACTCCGGCGTCACGTTTCTCGACACTTCCGACATCTACGGCCCACACACCAACGAAATTCTCCTCGGCAAGGTTTTTGTTTACTTCTTCTTTACTAAATGGGATAATTATATTTATGCCCTTTATTTTTCGTCTAATTGCAAATATCACTCTGACATTTAAAAACAGAAGTAGTTTTAAAAATGACGAGACGCCGATGTTGACGTTGACGTTATTTTTTGGTATATATATGTAATTTTTTTCAAAAAAACAAGATTTATTTGTGTAAATGATGCGGAATTCTTGGTAGATGTGAGTGTAATTTCTTAAAAAGATTAAATTTAATTTATTCTTTTTGTGGTATCAAAAAGAGCAAAAATCAACCTAAAAAAATATTAGCAAATCCTATATATTTTAAAAAATGAAGCAAATTAATTCCCTATCAACGGGAAACATAAGGACATTTTGCCTAATTTTTCAGATCACAAGAGGTAATTTGCTAAAATAGAATGTTCAGTGGTGATTTTGCTCATTTTTCATATCACAAGGAGGTAAATTGCATTTAATTATTTTCTAAAATGTATGGATGATTAGTGTAAATAAAGTATAGATCAGTGATGTAAATATAATTATTCTTTGACATAAAACATTGGTTGAATACTTCTCCAATAAATTATAAATTAATTAAATGACAAGTATACACTAGTCATATAATTAAGGGTAAATTACAACCATTTTTCTTGAAATTTAACATAATGACAAATACCTCTTATTATTTAAGAAATTACAAATATACTTTAACATCCGTCTAACAATGAGCTCATTCCATTAGCCTCTATTAGATTCTCATTCAAATTTTATGGTGAACCACCCAAAATGCCCTTCAGGAATATAAGTTATAATTTTATATATTTTTAAGAATTTTTTAAAATATTTTTTAGACTAATCTTCTTCATGGACTATTTATTTTATCCACTCTTAGATTTTTTTTTATATTTATTCAAATATTCTTTTAAAAAATAAAGAAATCAACAATGGTAAAACAATATTTTTCATATCACCGTCTATGAATTCCATGATTATTTTTTTTTAACGAAGGTATTTATAATTTTTCAAATGATGGAGGGACATTTATAAATATATCAAATCTCAAATTACGTAACTGTAATTTTTCTGTTAATTAATTTAAATTTAATTTGAGTTGGAATTTCTATAATGATCTGTTTTATATGAATTGTGGGATTTGTGTAGGCTCTGAAGGACGGCATGAGGGAGAAGGTGCAGCTGGCCACCAAATTTGGGGTTAGATTTGTGGATGGGCAGAGAGAAATATGTGGTGACCCTACTTACGTGCGAGCTGCCTGTGAGGCCAGCTTGAAGAGGCTTGACATTGACTCTATTGATCTTTACTATCAACATCGAGTTGACACCCGACTGCCCATCGAAGTCACGGTTAGCCCCTATAATTTTGCTCCAATATTATTTTACTGGGATAAATGAAATTTATTTTCATGTGATATAAGATATGAGCAAAAAAATTTCTGTGAAAAAATAATTTGTAAATTAACTCATGTAATTTTATAATGAAGCAAATTACCTTCCTATTTTTCCTTGATAGGAAATAATTTGCTTCATTTCTCATAACATAAGGAGATAATTTATTAATTATTTTTTCATATAAAATTTTTTATTCAATTCTTATATAACAGGGGTAAATTACATTTATCCCTTTCTTTACTTGATATCTTCATCCTACCTTGGAGTAGTTAGTGGGCAGACACACTTAATATGATTATATTTGAGTGCTAAAAGTGATTTTTGAAAGTTTCTACCACTCGTCCCAGCTCACCCTCAAGGTCTAAAGTGTCAGAAAATTTTATTTTGTCAATATGATTATATTCATAATTTTAAGGGATAATTACACTCCTCTACCCTAAAATTTGGTATACTTATATATAAATTTCTTGTTGTTTAAAAAATTGCGTCTAGTACCCTTGAAGTTTGATTCGGTCTAACAAATAGGTCCCTCTATTATTTCAACATTCACCGAATTTGTTGATATTAACAAAAACTGAATGACAATTGTTATTTACTATCGATTAACTTATTACTGAATTATTGTAGGTCAAATAAATCTTTTTATGATCAAACTACCCTTATATATCTTCACACGTTAATGCATGTAGGAAGGTATATCTCCACCATTATAAGGGTAGTTTAATAAAAAAAATTATTTGACCTGTAATAAATCAGTAATAAGTCAATCGATGGTAAATATTAATTTTTTATTTATTTTTTTTGGAAATATCAACAAATTCGGTAAATTTTGACTAATGAGAGAACCTATTTGTTAGACGGAAGCAAATTTCAAGAATACTAAACGTAATTTTTTAAACCACAGAGAATTTACGTGTAATTACACTAAACCTCTGAAAGGAGAATGTAATTATCCTAAATTTTAATAAGTGATGTGGCACAATCTATGTGTCTACAAGATAAGATAGTATAGTTGTACAACATTGATCGGATACAATAAATATATAACTTCTTATTATATATGACTTTTTGTAATTTATTTCAAAATTAAATAAATAAATATTGTGGTAGTTATCATGAATTCTATGTAGTGTATTTATAAAGACTAAAGAGCATCCTGAAATTCCGGAAAAAAACAAAAGGAAAATGGAATGGAGATGAGAAGAACAAAAAAAAAAAAAAAAAAAAGAAAAGAAAAAAGATAAGAAAGAAAAAGAAAAAGAATTCAGTTGTCCTTCCTTTCAGGGAAAAATGCAATTTTGGTTGACTTTATTAGGGGAGGTAACACTTTTAATTCAGGTCCATTTGAAAATAGCAATTTAGGACAATAATTTTAAAAAAATGATAATTTCAGACCAAAAATCCGAGTTTGCCTGGAATTGATCACCTGTCTGGCGATCATTTTACGCGTGGATTAAAAAAATAAATTTTTTCTTACATGGCAAGTGATTTGGCAACCATAGTGAGGCGGCATGGTGATGTTTTATTTAAGGCTAAAACCCATTTAAATAAATAACTTTTTTCTTAAATATATATTATTTAAATATCAAAATAAAATTTTAAATTTTATTCTAAATTGATAAATTAAATTAAAATCACATTTACAAGATTAATATACTAAAATTCAATTTTCAAATTTAAATATCTATATAAATACAAATTTTAATAAATTATAAATTTTATCTTATTAACAATATTTAAATTATAATTCGGTTTGAATATGTTTAATACATTATATTATTTACTATAAAAATGTTTAAAAAAATTAGTGTTTTTTTGTAAAAAAAAATAAATCAAATTTCTTAACTTTTTACAAAATAATTTCTGAACTTTCTTTTTTTATTTTCCTTAAACCTTTTTAATAAGTTAATATTTTCTTTATTTTTTTAAGTATTTTAAATTAAGTTAACCAAAAATAATTAAAATTGATTAAAATTTATATTGATATAGATATTTAAATTTGAAAATTTAATTTTAGTATGTTAATCTTTTAAATGTGATTTTAATTCAATTTGTCAATTTGGTATAAAATTTTATACTTAAATAATATATATTTAAGAAAAAAATTATCTATTTAAATGGATTTTAGCCTTATATAAAACATATTACCATGCCACCTCACTGTGGTTGCCAAATCACCTGTCATATAAGCAAATTTTTATTTTTTTAGTCCATGTGTAAAATAATCGCCGGAAAGGTGACAAATTCCGACCAAATTAGGATTTTTTGGCCTGAAAATTACCATTTTTCTAAAATTACTATCCTAAATTGCTATTTTCAAATGGATTTGTATCAAACGTGCCACCATCCCTAAAAAAGTGGGCCAAAATTACATTTTTCCCTTCCTTTTATCATATTGGGTTAATTTAGTCATTACATTATTTACATATATTGAATACTAAGGTGGCTCTACACCCATCAATCTTAATAATATAATAATATAGATAGTGAAAAGGGTGAAATTTATCGCCAAAAATAATTAGTAATACAAAAAAGTTGTGCATTAAAGGTTTCACTATAGACAGAATAATACATGTATAATGGCAGTGAAGTGACAAAAATAATGTTATTACTGCATGTTATCGATGTTGTCAATAAATTGTGATTGTAATCACTAATAATCTATAATGATAATTTTTATCATTAATAATTTTATTGTGACAGAATTAAATTACAATTTGACGTACATGTTCAGGGATAATTTTAAAATTATCACCTAATATTTTATCAGTGACATTATATTTTGTTACAGTGAAATTGAGATTGTCATTTGAAATTCCTCCGGTTTTGGATTTTTCCTATATATATATATATATATATATTTTTTACAATTTATATATTGTTGGGTTGGATAGCTTGCATTAGACTCGGTACATTGCTGAACTATCAAATGTGTAAAGTTTTGGAGTCTTTCTTTTAATTGATATATACTAGACGTTGTGGCAAGTCGTTTTCGCATGCATATAATAAATAATTTTTCAAACTTTATAATGTATTATATATAGAAATAAAATATATAAACCAATACATTACATAAAAAAAGAAGGAAAGAAATAAAGAAAACTAATTTATCAGTTAATGTAAAATTTAGAAAATTGAGTAAGTTAGTTATCTATTGAAGGGTATTTTTCACTTTATAAAAATTGGTGCGATGGTATTATTAACCGCTGTTTATGAATGTGAAGGATTTTTTTTTTTTTTTTTTTTTTTTTGTATTAGTATAGATGATGAGCTTTACTGAGCCTGTATATTTAATTGTCTTTTCCTGCATTCTTTTAACCGAAATTACAAGCTTCTTACCTACTCTATTTTGCTTTCTGCTTTAAAGGTGGGAGAACTGAAGAAACTAGTGGAAGAAGGTAAAATAAAATATATTGGCCTTTCAGAGGCATCTGCTTCAACAATTAGAAGAGCGCATGCTGTTCATCCAATAACAGCAGTACAATTGGAGTGGTCTCTATGGTCTAGAGATGTGGAAGCAGAAATAATCCCCACTTGCAGGTTGGATGATTATAACAATATTTCCAACTTTTATAGTTCGTAAGTAATATGATGGTAAAATTACACTTTTGGTTCCATAAAACTAGGGGGTCAATATTTTTGGTCCCGTGCTTCCTGAAATGATCAATTTAGTCCCGAAATTGAGAATTTTCGACACTTTTGGTCCCGCGCTTCCTGAAATGACTAATTTAGTCCCAAATTTAGGAATTTTCGACTCATTTGGTCCCATTAGACGATTTTCGTAAAAAATATTAACGGCAAACGTCTCGCCGTTAGTGGGACCAAATGTATCAAAAATTCTCAATTTTGGAACTAAATTGGTCATTTCAGGAAGCGGGGACCAAAAGTGTCGAAAATTCTCAATTTTGGGACTAAATTGGTCATTTCAGGAAGCACGGAACCAAAAGTGTTGATCCCTAAGTCTTATGGGACCAAAAGTGTAATTTTGCCTAATATGATATGCTAACTTTTTTTTTTTAATGGAATTTTAGGGAGCTTGGGATTGGTATAGTGGCATACAGTCCTCTAGGGCGAGGTTTCTTCAGTTCCGGTCCAAAGATCGTTGAAAGTTTCTCAGAAGGAGATTCTAGGAGGGTATGTTAATTTATAGTTTCCTTTTGGATATCCAAATTAAGAGTGTTTGGCTAAGCGTATTTGAAACATGATCACATAATATGTTAGATTTTATTTTAAAAATAAAGATTTAAAATTTTTGATATAATAAGATTATAGAGTTTATAAAATGTTAGTGATGGTAATTTTGTAATTAATATGACCAAACATGAAGGAATTTGTTAAAATCATAAATTTAAGTAGGAACTCTTTACTTTTTTTGAAGAACGTTGTGAATTTCAAACATCTTATATTGGATTTTATAAGCTCGATATTCTCTAAAAATTTATCAAACATTTTCAATATCTTATAGGGTGCAAACATGTTATAAGATGTTTTTAAAAATTTATAAGCTCACCTAAACACCCTCTAGGAATCTTCCATTATTAATTCAACTTGCACTACTATTGGTTTAAATTAAGTAACTTTAATATTTTAGAGATTATCTAACTGGTAGGACTGGTTGACATTGATGTAAACTAAAGTAGCGAGATGAAAGGAAATTACAAGATGAATGAAAGTGCTCAAGAAACAATAACAAAACAATCACGGAGTTGATAACTTATCTTAATAGGTAAAAATAATATTTTTCTGTCCTGTAATTTAAAATTTTATATTTTTGGTCTCACTGACTACGGGATTTTTATTTTTTGTCTCGTAACTTTAAAAAAACTAGTACTTTTTGTTTAGTCTCATCCCGTTAGATATTTAATGAAAAAGGTCACGTGACCGTTAAGTTATCAGATTGAGCACTTAAATGGCCAAGTGCTAAGAGCTAAACGCGTGACCTTTATCATTAAATCTCTAACGGAGATGTGTCATGTTACAGTGTTACTCTTTAAAAATTACGTGATCAAAAATGAGAATTCCGTAATTAAATAGACTAAAAATATAAACACCCTAAGTTATGGGATAAAAAAAATAAAAACTTTCTCCTATTTGAAATCCCCCTGAACGGAGATGTATCATGTTACAGTGTTATTTTCTTTTGAAATCCCCCTGAACCTATAATATGTTCATATATTTTGTAGAAAATCAACTAATGAAGGTGTACAACTCTATTGGGCTATGGAGACTCCTATTTGTGTTAAACTTTCTCTCGAGTTACGAAACACCTACTTTCGAGCCGTAGTGTTTTTCAGATGATTGACAGTCTCATAATGAGGTGGTCTCATCCAATGTTTTGAAACCCAGCCCAGTTCGGGTGATCGGACCACCCGAGCTGTCATTTGGGCCATAAAATGGGCCGGATAAAACTTGAAACCCTAACGAGGCAAAAAACCATTTTTTTTAAGAAAATCATTTGCCCGATAATTCAACCGGTGAACCGTTTGACCCAGTGCTGGGTTGAATGAACCAGCCGGGTCAATATCCTATATAAAATGCATTACAAAATCCCTAATTTTTCTCCCCTATTTTCAATTTCTTAGCATTCAGCAACACCAACAGTACGTTTATAGTGTATATTGTAGATTGTAGAAGGTGTATAGATTAGATAGTAATGATGCGTTGGAAATGTTTAAGTTTAAGCTTAGATTAGTTATGTTAAGTTTGAAATATTAATCATTTCTTTTAAACTTAGATTATTTCTGTTAACTGTTAAGTGTGAAAATGTTAAATTTAAATTTTAGATTTATGACATTTGTCAATTGATTTTAGTTAAATAACAGAATGTTCATTACTTCAGTTCTTGTTCCATTTTGGTTTTGTTTTTTTCTCATTTAACTAAAAAGAATAAGATATTCTTCTTTAGTGCGATGTTTCTTGTATTTGATATTTATTAGTTTGTTTTCAAAATTATTTTATTATAATTATATATCACATTGAACTATTAATGTTAAATAAAAAGAGTGAAATTAAAAACAAAGATAGGTTGTTAAGTATATTAATATTATTTATTATTTAATATTAATTTTAAAATATTAATAATTATTTATGATGTATTTGTGACGTCACTGGTCCGACCACTGTTGATCCAATGATTGAACCAGTAACCCGTAACCCACTTGATTTTTCGGTTCAATGAAGGGTCCGGGTTTAAAACATTGCTCTCATCCACCTCTCTTGATAGTGAGAACAATTTTCTTCTAGATGGTCATTTATAATTGGCTTAAATGCATTTAATTTTGATCTCATAATTAGATCATTTAGCGTTTTCCTCTTTTAACTTTATAAAATAGCATTTTGATCCTATATCTTTTTAATTTTAATAATTTTAGTCCTTTTTTTTCGTCGGAGTTCACACTTCTCGCAAAAAGCATGCATGTAACCGTCACGTGACATTTAAAATTGGGCCTTTTGCTCCTATTGGCCTATTTATGTCAGCATTTTTATCCTTTTTTTTAGAGTAGTATTTTGGTTTTACATTTTTTTAATTTTTGCGATTTTAGTTCTTTTTGCCGGTGGAGGTGAACTCCGGCGAACAAAAGGACTAAAATTGCGAAAATTGAAAAGATGTAGGACTAAAATGCTACTCTAGAAAGTTGAAGGACGAAAATACCAAATGACCTAAGTTACGGGATCAGAAATGCGAAAAATCCTTTATAATTCTTGATACAATCAGATTATCATCATAAACTTCATGTGAGTTCCTACGTTCTACAGGATTTACCGAGGTTTAAACCAGAGAATTTAGAGCATAACACGGTTGTGTTCAACCGCGTGAATGATATGGCAACTCGGAAAGGATGCACACCCTCACAACTAGCTCTAGCCTGGGTCCATCATCAAGGCAATGATGTGTGCCCGATACCTGGTACGACCAAAATTGAGAATCTCAATCAAAACATTGGCGCTTTGGCCGTAAAGCTAACACCCGAAGAGATGGCCGAGCTTGAATCCATTGCTTCATCGGACGCTGTTAAAGGTGAACGATATTCATCTGAAGTCGGCATGTGGCATACTTCTGAGACTCCTCCATTGTCGACATGGAAATCTACATAAATACCAGTTTTATCCATGCATGTGGCTTCGTAAAGTCCAGTTTTCTTGTTTTACTATAGGAGCCCCAGCGCGAGTTAGCGGAATAAATGGTTTGATGCTTGTCTATTGCACTGTGAGATTTGAGGAGATGTGAGTTTTTACAGTTTGATTGATGCTTTTATCTACTAGAATAAACGTTGGATATGTATTGTATGAAGCCATAAATTTTATACGAATTTTCATCCAACAAACTCATTTTGTATTGTAATGGCTAACAATGGAAAAAATACAAGCAACCCTCCTAAGATATTGCAAATGTTTAAATTACTCCCTTATGAAAAGTGAACTAACAATTTACCCCCTGCATTTTAAAGAACATGGGAAGGTAAATTGCTAGTTTCTTTTTCATGGAGGGATAATTTGTTCATTTGCAATATCATATGAAGGTAAGTTGTATTTAATTCGGCTAATGATGCTTTACTTCCTGCTGCACCTAACCTAGTTTAAGTTGAAGGTGAATATTGAGATGACGTAATTAGAAAAACCATCATATTGAGATGCCAAGCTCAAGGCAAGCTTTTCGAACTTCTTAATTATTTTGCTTAAATCTATAGGAAAAATTGACATTGAAAACATTAATTTGTTGCCGGAAATTGTGAATTTCGTTGGAAATATCACATGCTTGTCATAAGAAAGCTAAAAATTGGGGATTTAAGAGTTCTAAATTTTTTTTGGTGATATGGCATCTCAACCTCGCACCTCCCACTCACTAAAAAAAAATAGCTTAGTAACAATGAAAAAATTTGATGTTGAAATTAGCGTCAAACTAATTTGTAAATAAAATTTTCGTTGTTAATGTACACTATGTAATATATATATATATATATATATATATATATATAGTACCAGGATATCACAACCAAGATAAATTTGAATATAACAACCATTGTTGAAACTATGTAAGGAAATATAAAGATCTTAACAAGTGGAATTATAAATGTAACAATATAACAATTATGGAATATAAATGTAAAGAATTTAACAATTACGAAATAATTACAAAATATAAAAGCGGGAGTTGAGGACAAATATAGTTGAAGAAAACTTACTGAATTTCTGAATTTGGATACACAGGAGATTTTACAGAATATTTGGATGCACAATGATATGAATTATCAAAGACATCTAATTTCTGTATTCTTCAATTTTACAAAAGAAAATGAGATGGTTACAATGGAAATGAGAAGAAATAATTGAGACTAGAAACAATGGCTAGAGAGGACTGAGGAGAATGTAGAATGCTCTTAAAATGAACTGTGTTTTTCTCTACTCCAATTGCTTCCATTTATAGAAGTTGAGAATCATCATGGTCTCCTTGCTATTGATGGAATTTGCTGAATTTGTCCATTATGGCTGTCAATCAAGAGTCCAATAATGTAGATAGTGGTTTGCAAAAGCTGATTTTCATTTTTTTTAAATTTTTTTTTCAGATAATTTTGAAAATACAAGACTTAACTGATTTTTACATCAATAAAAATTTATGGAATTGAAATTACACGAATTGACCTATCACTAAAAACTTTTACGGTATTGGGCTGAATATTCCGAAGCAGTCGTCTTCATTTTCATCTCCAAGGTTGATGGGCGATGGAGACTCCTCTTTGTCACTGTTTATTTCTTCCATAATTTTCTGTATTTCTTCTGGTGTAGTTGCTTTGGCAATTTTGGCAGACAAATTATTTTTCTTCAAAAGAAATTGTTGCTGCTGCGAATTGAGTTCTTTTCCAAGAATTGTTGAAGTTTTGCACTTTGTATGATTTTGTTTGAACCATTCAAGGACTGCTGGTTGTTCAAAATTTTCTGTGTTCATCTTGTCCCACCATTTGACGCAACATTTTTTGCCGAGAGAGAATATAGTAGTGTCTTCATCAATTTTGAGAGGTTTGGATTGTGGCTGAACTTTTAGTATCCAAGTGAGGTTAAATTGGATGTAGAATTTGAGGAGGTTAGGGAGATGTTGTCCTGAAAATTCATTGGGTCTCAGATTTTCAGAAAAGAATTTGAAGGATTCTTGAACTGGTTTTGGGAGAATTTGAATTTCGGGTCCGAAATAATACCACCATCTGATGAACCAATTTGGAATTTTTTCTAGGGTAATTTTGGTGCCAAAAAGGAAATAAAATGACATGGTGTTTTTCTCGTTTTGTTTGAGAAGAAAATGTTGGAAAGCTTTGGTATAATCCCAATAGGAGATCAATGAGTAATTTTTATTGGGGATGCTCTTGAGCTCGTATGGACTTTTTCCCCATTCAGATAAAGAAAGGATGGAGTTTATAAAAAATTTTCGGTAGCCAATTTGCGAGGAGTTGGCTGAGGCTCCTTTGGGAGGCATATTTTGGATGTAAATGGATTTGTTGAAAGAAGAATGTCCTCATAGAATTGCTGGGTCTTAAGTGGATTTTCATAGATCCTATTGTGACTTTGATCGAGGATCATGTTTGCCATTTGTACCGGATCATCTTGGGTTTGTTCATTGATCCAATCATCTTCTATCACGCAATCAAGATGGAAGTCTGTTTTTTCAATATATGGTGAATTGGTTGGTGAATTAGCTTGTGAACTGACTGGCCTAGCAGTAGATGTTCCTGCTATACCCTTGTAAGTTTGGGTAAGTTTTGAAGGGGCAAGAGGAATTGGTTTTCCCAGTGGGGTAAATCTGTTTGTGATTTGTACAATTGTTTGTGGTGTAGATGGTGCTTTTTAGGCTATCTGGGTAAGATTTTTTGGTTGAATTGAAGGGGGAAGAATTCGTAATGGTTTTGGATTTTGAGGGTTTTGAGGTTTCGACAATTGGAGATCTTGAGGAAATTGGGGTTTTAGCTGGAGTTTTTCTGGTGCAAGAGAAGGGTATTCTAATTTGAGAATTTGTGTATTGGGTTTTGCTAAAGGGCTTACCTTTAGCTTGGATTCTTCAATTTGGTTTTGACATCCTTGCAAATATTCTCTTGTCAAATAGTTAGGAATATAATTGTGAGTTCCTTTGATATATTCAATATCAAAATCAAATACAGATAGTAAAGCTTGCCATCTGGCAAAAACTGGTTTTGAGACTAAATTTTTAACATCTTTTGCAGCTCTACAATCAATTTTAAAAGAAATTTCTGATTTAGTAAATCATCTTGAAATTTAGAAATGCATAAAACAATAGATAATATTTCCTTTTTGATGGTGGGTGATTTTGTTGTGCTGTAGTTTTCCAAACTCCAGAATAATATCTCACTATCATTTCTTTTCCTTCAATAATTTGACTGAGGATACCACCATACCCTATCTCAGATGCATCTGTTTGTACTATTTTGGGTGCAGTAGGATGGCATATGCTTAAGCAAGGGATTTCTTTAATTTTTATTTTTAATTTTTTCACTACATTTGTATGAGTTTGGGTCCAAGGGGTTGGAGAATTTTTTAGTCTATCATATAATGGTTTACATATTTGCCTAAGGTTTGGATAAAAATCTGAGACATAATTTAAGCTACCTAAGAATCTCTGTAATTGTGTTTTATCTAAAATTTGATCTGAAAAATTTTCTCCAAATGTTAAAGACCTTTGGATTGGGACAATGGTACCTTGATATATTTGATGCCCTAAAAACCTAACATTGGTTTGGAAAAATTTTATTTTTGGAGCTGATACAACTAAACCATTATCTTTTATGAGCTTAAGAAATATTTGTAAATGTTTCCAGTGTTTTTCTATATTTTCACTAAAAACTAATACATCATCAATATAGACTATAGTAAAAGAAGTGTATGCAGTGAAGATATCATTCATGATTTTTTAGAATTCTGAATGGGCATTTTTTAATCCAAAGGGCATGACATTCCATTCAAATTGGCCAAAAGGAAGAGTGAAAGCTGTTTTATATCTATCTTTTTCATGTATTTGAATTTTCCAAAATCCTGATTTCATGTCAAACTTAGAAAAAAAATTGGCATTATAAAGTCTTTTAAGAAGGTCTGATTTATTGGGTATGGGATACCTAATCCATCTTAAAGCTTTATTTAGAGATTTATAATTGATGACTAACCTGGGAGTTCCCCTTTCTAATTCAGCATTTTTCTGAACATAAAAGGCTGGACAAGACCAAGGAGATTTTGAAAGGACGAATTAATTTTTTGTTAAGAAGGTCTTGAATTTCTTTTTTACAATATTCTAGTAGTTCCTGGTTCATTTGAATTGGCCTAGCTTTAGTGGGAATTTGTCTTTCATCAAAATCAGTTTCATACGGGAGAGTAATAACATGCTTTTTTCTTTCCCAAAATGCATTTGGCAATTCTGAACATAATTGACTTTGAATTTGGTTTTGGAATTCAAGAATTTTCTTTTGCACAAAAGGTGCTGAAATTGTTCTTCTATTTTCTTATAGGAAATCTCGCCTTTTAAAAAGAGAATTTGTTTTTCTTTATTACTAATATTTTCTTGAAATATGAAGGTATCTTGGACTACTTTAATGTCTCTTTGGGTTACGGGAAATTGGAATTGAAATAAGATTTCTATCACTTTGGTTTTAATTCCTTCAGCACTTACATTAATTGGGTAAAGCATTTGGAGGAAAGGATTTCCTAAAATTATGGGAGTATTAAGATCTTTCATTAGAACAAAACTGGTTTTGAAGCAAATTCCATTATTACAAACATGGGCTTTCGAAAGCTTAAAATTAATTTTGAGACTGGCTGAGTTGGCAGCTGAAAGTCTTTCTTTGGTTTTTTCAAAATACTTAGTGGGGATTAATCCTTCTTGTATGTAATTCATATCTGCTCCTGAATCCATTAAAGCTGTAGCAGTTAATTTAAAATCTTCTATAACTAAATTAATTTTTACGTACCATTTTTGGTAGGCAATCCTAGAAATGGAATTGACAAAAGATTCTTCTTCTTCTTCAGAATTCTTAGATGTTGAAGCTTTACTCGGATTTTCCCTAGAAATTTGGTTCTGGAGTTTTATAATTAAAAATTCCTGTTGTAACTGGTCATGATTCTCTTTTAGGGTTTTGACTTCCCTTTTTAATTGTCTTACTTCATGCTTTAGATTTGATATTGAAACTTTACGATTGGAGGAATCAAACATATTCATAATTTCTGAAAAGTCTGTTTTAGTAGGAGGTTTTGATTTTTGGGGAATTTCATTTGAGACTAATTCTTGGAGATTATGTAAATAAGTTTCCTTGTCTTCAGGGCTTTGAATTTTATCAATGAGATTTAAGATTAACGAAAATTGATTAGTTAAAGTAGCTATTTGTTTATTACAAAAGCATAGACCAGGGGACACCCAGAACATTCCTTATTATCTTCTGAGTTAGAATTTTGGGATTCTTCTTCAGAGGAAGTATATCCTCCTTCTGGTTGGACTTGATCTAATTGTTCTTCTAAATTGGGGTTTTCATATTCTAATTCAAATACCTTTAAGTCTTCATCATCTAGGATATTTAGCAGTTGATTTGTTAATTCTTCTCCTAGACTTAATTCATTGATTTTCTGTCTCATCCTACAACTACTGGCATAATGGCTAGGCTTTTGATATTTGTGACAGATAATAGAATTCGGGACCTTTGAATACTTTCTCTTCGGAAAATTTTTCTTTTGGAAATTAGGCCTAGAAGGGGGTTTATGGGAATATATTTTCTTTGAAGATTTATGCCTATGAGTGTTATGATGTTTTATTTTTGATGACGGTGAATGTATTTTCTGGAATCCAAACTGTTCACACCAACTTCCTAGTTCTTTTCTAGTAGTAAGATTTTATTTCTTTAATTGGGCTTTTAAAGTGAAATCGTTACACAATTGTAATCCTACTAAGTTAACATGATTTATAATTTCTACATAAGAAAGAGATGCAATATTATCATATTTTTCTTTTATTTTTTCACGGACTTTTCAGCAAAAGATTTTGGTAATCCAGAGATAAATTTTTCTTTCCAGAAATAACTATCTACATCATTTCTTTCATAAATTTTTGACAAAAATACATCTTTATACCATTTAAAATCATGGAGTTTTCTACATTTTAAGTTTTGCAAAAATTCCGTATTTCTTTCTTGGTAAATTTGGGGGTTTCCAATAAAATGAATAATAATAGTATATATTAAAGAAGATATTGCATTAGAGTCAGGTCTTCCTTCATCATTATTAATAATGTTTCCTTCGGGATCTCTTCTAACACTTGAAACAATTTGAGTTTTGGCTTCGGGAGTTATGGTGTTATCCCACCATCCTTTTAGTTGACCATTAAATCCTAATATAAGATTTTTTGCAGCATCTTCATCTGTTAAACCTGCTCTTTCTTTATAAATATTTGCTACCATGACCATTTGTTTACACAAACTAAGGATTTGGTATTCGGATAGAGCATCTAAATTCCATTCATATATTGAGCTTCCATTAAAAGACCTAAAATTCTGAACTTCTTCTATTTTTAAATCAGGGGGAGTTGGTCTATAATAATTTTATAGGGTGATAAATGTTGGACAGGATAAATAAAATTAGAGGCTTGTGCTTTGTCGGAATCTTCATAATTTTGTTCACTTGTATTAATAACTTTATCTTTACCTAAATCTCTTAACCTTTCTTGAATTCCTAGAAGTATAGTTTTCTCTGAATTTAATTTTGGTATATGGTCAGAAATTTGAAAAGGAAGGTTATCAGCAGCAATATGAAGGGTTGCCACTCTAGAAGTTATTATAGAAGAAGATGAAGGATTTGAATCTCTTTTCTCTGAGGCATCTTCAATCCTATTTTCTGTTCGATCTAATTGTTTTCCTATGGAATGGAGAATTAAATTTGAGAAATTATTTTGCTTGATTTGAACAGTACTTACCTCGCTAGTAGATGGCTCGCTAACAGGAAGACATCTGATCACCTGACCTTTTATGGAGATTCATGATTCTTCTAATGGTGGATGTTCACTGGAGACTATTGATCCATCAAGCTTTGTTCATTTTTTGAGTGTTTTTTGGATAACTGCTAATTTATCTTCTCTGTATGTATGGAATAAATAGGAGAAAAAAGGAATATTTTTTTTAATATATGACATAGACTCATACCATTCAGATCTGTTGTTAGCTCTTTGTGATTCAGAAAAATTATTCATGAACCATTTTCTATTGGAAATATTTTCTTCTGAAAGGAAGTCCTTTTTAAGAAAGTCTTTATCAATTGAAAATTCTTTGGAAATAGTAAGGATTTGTGAAGGTGCAGAATTAGGGGATCCTGTTTCTTCATAATCTTGATAGACAGGTTGTGCAAGGTTTTGGTCTATCCTTATTCCCTGAAACTTTGAGGTATTAGGTCTAATTGTTTATGAAGTTGAGTGTCTGGAAGGAGTGGTAGGATGGGAGTGAAAAGTCCTATTTGTTTTTAATGAATTTTGTCTAAAAAACTTGACTTCTACAGATCCATCAGAATGTTGTG
Source organism: Sesamum alatum (assembly GCA_034509735.1). Lineage (NCBI taxonomy): Eukaryota > Viridiplantae > Streptophyta > Magnoliopsida > Lamiales > Pedaliaceae > Sesamum > Sesamum alatum. The sequence continues at coordinate 25,073,484 of JACGWO010000009.1, read as the reverse complement.
TAATTTGATCGATTTCAGAATTTTCTATAGGTTGACTAGGTGGTATAGATCCAGGAGGAAGGTTCCAAGTTTCTGGTAGGTTGATATTTTTCCATTCTATGGTTTTAGGAACCATAAGGTTAGATTTGGCTATATTTATTTCCCAAAATACTGTTTGTCCTGGTGACTTAGTGTGAGATATAGCTTGGATATCTAGACCAGTATTTGTAATTTTGTAATGAAGCCTATAAGTTGGACTTCTTCCTTAAATGGGCATGGCCAAAAATGCCACCTTTGAGGGGGCAAAAATCGGCCATGCTAAAGTTGGATGTGGTTGACTTGTCTCTTTTGGTAAGAGACAAATCAATTCCAATCAAGCCTCTGTCTTTTGGTATGATTTAATCATACCTTAAGAGATGGTAGGCTTGATTGAAGAATTAGTGGGATTGATTGGGATGTATCTAGATATCCTTGGATGAATCTATACACATTCAGATAATCACATTAATTTTGTATATATATGAGTATATACAAAACATCATAGCAAGAGAATCATAATTCATCTTTTTTCTAGGAAAAAGAAGAAGAAAAATCACACCTCTCTCCTCTAAACTCTCGGCCACTCTCTCCCTCTATACTTGTGTTCTTCATTTGATCTTGGATCAGTTGGAAGAACAAAGTAAGTTTAAGAAGAAGACTAATTGATAGTGTTGCTCTTCTTAAACCGAATCCTCCTAGATCTGTTTTCTTCTAGCAAGGAAAACGAGGATCTCTTCCGGTTTGGTGTGGATCACCTTTAGAGAAGTTCATACACTTTGAACTTGGCGTATATTTTCGGAGAGGAACAAAACTAGTAGCCGAGCAAAATTTAAACTACAAAGGTATCATTGATTTTACGCTTTACTAGTTTACGTTTCAATTCTATGCCCTATGTATGATACCCGTTTTTTATATTGATACATCCTACATCGAATGCCCGGTTGAGCACCCAAGGGTACACCCTTTTCAAATTTATGATTATGCTTTTGATAATTTTTTTAATATCCACCTTTTCACGCTTCCGCTTGCGCTCCCGGGCGGATCCGCTTGTCCTTCAAGCCCATCACTCTCAAATGAGATTTCGAAAAACCATTTCTCAGTGGGCTTAAGGTCCACAAACGCAATTCTCCATGCCCCGTTTTTACAATTCACATGGAAAAAGGCTTTGTGGGAGGTAACCTATACTATTCTAATCCAATGAGATCCCTAAGTTATTTTGCCTCACCCCTTCACATGGCCTCGAGGACTCCAAGCGAATTATGTTACTCAGCGTTATGCTCGACCCATCAACCAAATGAATATATCAACAATCGCCCCCGACGACTTGGTTGACAGGGAAGTAGGAGCATATTCCCTTGATCATAACAATAGCACAACTTTCTTCCATTCCAAACGTGCCATGACTCGTGGAACCACGAATAGGTGAAAGTAGCTTCCTCACTACATTGCTATGAATGGAAGGCTTGGATATAAATCAAATCATTTGATTTTTTAATGCATTAATGGACCTAATATTTATTTGGACTATCCAAGTGAGAGTTAAGTTTAGTTGTGACCGAGACCTCATTAACAAAGTTTTGCAATCTCGAGTTTTAACATTGAGTATGTTAGAATAGGTGACCATGTAGCCAATCTTGGCAGGCAAAATGTAACCTATGTCTAGACAATTTCAGGGATTTGATAAATTATTAATATATAAAGAAGTGAAATTCATTTGGCATTACTTTGTTTTATTCACTTTATCTGCATTACATATCTGTTCACTACGCAAACAAAGCCAACGGACTAAAAACGTATTTTGGGGACTGGGACTACGCTTGGAGGTAGGTCCATGAAATCAGTCCCACCGAATCAGTCCGGAAATCTCCAAGTCAAGGAATCTCGAAAATGGGTACCGAGATTCCCCTTGAGACTTGCATTAAGCATCTGTGTCGTATTTCATCGACGGGTGACGAAGGTCATCTAAGCAGTGTTAGTGGGTTAGCCTGCTAGGGAGCAGCTGACTGAGGTGACTCGCGGGAACCATCTTACGGAGGACCTTGAGTAGGGTCGGCTAGGTATGACATGTGTTCCCGGTTCCAACAGTACAGGTCAAGTCCTTTGACTTGAGGAATTGCTGAGTTTACCTGTACATCAGGGCTGTATCTTAGATATGGTGAGAGATTGCCAAGAAACACTTGAGTTGTCATAAGCCATGTCTAGTGCAGCTCCGGTCTACAAGAGTGACAGTAGTTTCAAAGAAAGGATCTGTCTCCTGTCAAAAGACATTGACAGTTGAGTCTCACATATGCTCTATGTCTTGTCCCTAAAATCTGTGGCCACAGTAACTGAACAGAAGAGAAGGTTTCCCTAGCAGCGTTTGGTAAAGGACAGACCGACACTTAGGTCCAAAATGAAGGACAAGCGGATCCGCCCGGGAGCGCGAGCGGAAGCGAGAAAAGTGAGAAATTGCGTAAATTTAAATAAAATTCAAAATACGCGAATCCCAAGGGGTGTACCCTTGGGTGCTCAACCGGGCGTTCGATGTAGGATGTGTAAATATTAAAACATATATTTAAACACATAGGGCATAGATATATAAATGGAATCAATCAAAGCGTAATAAACCGTTACCTTTGATTGTTTAGCGTATGCTCCCGGCTACTAGCGTTGTTCCTTCTCCGGAATGCTCACGAAATCCAAACGTATGGATTCTCCAAAGGTGATCCACACCACACCGGAAGAAACACACGTTCTTCTTGCTAGAAAAGAACGAGTTTAGGAAGGAATCGGTTTAAGAGGAGAACACTATGAATTAGTGTTCTCTTAAACTTACTTTGTTCTTCTTCTTGATTCAAAATCAAGTGAAGAACACAAGTGTAAGAGAGGGAGGGAGCACGAAAATTGAGAGAGAGGAGAGGATTTTTGTCTTCTCTTTTTCCTAGAAAAAGATGAATAATGAATCACTTATGCTTGGTGTTGTATATTCTAATATATATACATAATTAATGTGATTATTGGAATGTGTCTAGGTTCATCCAAGGATGTCTAGATTCATTCCAATCAATCACCATCAATTCTTCAATCAAGCCTACCAAAATTTATGGTATGATCAAATCATACCAAAAGGGAAGAGCTTGATTGGAGTTGATTTGTCTCTTTCCAAAAGAGACAAGTCAACATACCACCTAGCATGAAACATGGCTGATTTTGCTTCCTCCAAGGGAGCATGTCGGCTATGTTTAATTAAGGGAAGAAGTCCAACTTCTTCCTATTCCAAATTAGGAATTATTTCTCCTCTCGGGTATAATTTAACGGACCGGGTTTTATCGTAATCCAATTACGACGAACCCAATATTAAATCCAATTTAATGTCCACTTAAATCATTCCCGTTGATCTTTTAATCCAATTAAAAGATCCAACGTCTCAACATCTCAACTTTCCATATTTAATCGAAAATCCAATTTACCGATTAAATGAAAGCCCGATACAATATCGGCCCCTCCACCCAATGGACTTTCCCTTAAGTAATCGAATTACTTATTTTATCCTTCGAGATTGACTCCAAGTTGATCTCTCAACCTCCTCGGTGATTTGTGTGTGACCCTTTAGGTTCACCCTCAGCTAGACTTGGGCCCGTGTCCCACAAGGGCCCGTTACCATGGGTGGCCGTCTAGCAACGGTCCATGGCACTAGAGACTAGGTGAATTGGCGTGAACATTTAGGCACCAATTCCGTACGGGTACGATCCTTCCGTCTACCGTCTCCCGGCCTTAGTCTAGGGTATGGAATTGGGCGTCGGTTCCCATCCTTGACTAGGCATCTATGCTTAATACTCGAGACCACGTATGCTTCATTGCGTCGACACAGGAAACCATTCCCTGTTCGACCAACCACTGTGGCCACAGCTTCAAACAGCATGAACGTGTCTCCGAGTGCATAGGAGATACCTCTGTCATATACTGACAGGGGACGGATCCTCTTCTTGGAATCCACCGTCCGCGCTACACATTCCGACTGCACTGGACAAGGCTTATAATGATCATCTTACAGAATGATCACCTCTCGCCAGATCCAAGATACAGCCGTCCTGTGCACGTGACTGCCATGATTCCTCAAGTCTGAGGATTACTCCCATACTATCGGAACCGGGGAATCCAATCATACCGACCAAGCCTCCAAGGCTTCCATATGATGATCCCCGCGAGTCAGTCCAGTCGGCTCGACCCCAGTCGACCAACCCATCAAGATCGTGTAGGCGTCCCACGCCTGCCGCCGATGAAACACGGCACTCATCCAATGAACACGACTCTTGATGCAAGTCTCAATAGGACTCTCGATGCCCTGTCTCGAGGTCCTCGACTTGGAACGTTTCAGACCCAACTCTTAATCAGTTGGTTTCATGACCACCATCCAATGCGTGGCCCAACTGCACGAGTTGTTATCCATGGTCCGTGGGCTTTGTTGCGATATAAGTTAAACACCGGTTTAATAAATGTAAGATGAGCGCAACAAAGAAGGTACCATTGGTGACGAACACTCATCTTATTCATCACATAATAATATTACATTCACATCAAGTTGTCGGATAGGTTACAAATTGCCAAACCTATTGGCTTTCTGGTCACCTATTCCAACAATCTCCCACTTGACCTAAAGCCAATCACCCATTGACCTCGAACCTCTTATTCAGATGGTGAGTATGGGCAACTTGCGACATGGGCTTAGCAAGTGGATCTGCTATGTTTTCTGCGGAGCTGACTCGGTCCAATCGAACGTCAGTCCTACTATCCATCTCTGTAAGAGATGGTAGCGTCTAAGAATATGCTTGGATCGTGATGAGATCTCGGTTCCTTTGCTAGCGCTATCGTCCCGTTGTTATCATAAAAGATAATTACAGGCTTAGCAATGCTAGGTATTACATCCAACTCTTGGATGTAGCTCATCAACCAAACCACTCCTTAGCAGCTTCCGAAGCTGCTATGTATTCAGACTCTTTGGTGGAGTCCGTCGTGGTAGCCTGCTTGGAACCCTTCCAAGTAACCACGCCACCATTAAGTTTGAATACATAACCAGACTGAGACTTGGCATCATCGTCATCCGACTGGAAGCTAGCGTCGCTATAGCCTTCCAGTATCAACTCTCCACCGCCGTAGTTCAAGAACATGTCCTTAGTCCTTTTCAGGTACTTTAGGATAGTCTTGAATGCACTCCAGTGTGCCTCCCGGCACACGACTGATATCGGCTAGTTACGCTCAAAGCGAAAGCCACATCAGGTCTAGTGCACTGAACAACATACTGTATGCTACCTACGGCTGAAGCATAGGGGATGTCCAACATCCTTTTAAGCTCCTCATCAGTCTTAGGAGACTGCTTCTTGGATAACTTAATTCCATGCCTCATAGGAAGGAATCCTCGTTTTGAGTTCTCCATCTTGAATCTCTTCAAGACTTTCTCAATGTACGAGGACTGGGCCATTCCTAACATCCTTTTAGATCTATCCCTGTAGATCTTGTGCCAAAGATGTAGGATGCCTCCCCCATATCCTTCATGGAGAATTGTGTTGACAACCAAGCTTTAGTGGTACCCAACATCTTAGCATCATTCCCAATGAGTAAGATGTCATCCACGTAAAGCACTAGAAACGCAACTGAGCTCCCACTGATCTTCTTGTATACACAAGGATCGGACTCGTTCTTGATGAAATCATATCCCCGTATGACTTCATCAAAACGTATGTTCCAGCTTCGGGTTTAACCCCTTTTGGTGGATCTGCTGGGGTCCAAACCTTGTTTGTACCCATCGAGTCCATCTCGGATTTCATGGCCTCAAGCCACTTGTCCGAATCGATGTCCGACATCGCTTCTCCGTATGTCTTTGGATCATTATCCAACTGACCGGTCAGGCCCAGAAATCCATACCTATCAGGTACATGGGATACTCTGGCCGACCTACGGAGGACTGGAACAATATCAATGGGAACCACTGGCTCAGATGTCACTGCCGCCTCATGGGGTATCTCACTTGATTCCTCAAGGAGTACCTCATCGCATCGACTATCCGATGGAAAACCTTTTTCCAAGAACACTGCGTTTCGCGAGACAAAAACCTTTTGCTCGGAGGGATCATAGAAATAATACCCCGCAGTTTCTTTCGGGTAGCCGATAAACCTGCATAAACTAGACCTCAAGTCCAGTTAATCTCCCACTAATCTCTTGACATATGCGGGCCAACCCCACACTTTCAAGTATTTGTAGGAGGCAGGCTTGCCATGCCATATCTCATATGGCGTCTGGGATACCTTTTTAGATGGCGCCAAGTTCAAAACTTTGGCCGCCGTCTCAAGAGCGTATCCCCAGAAGGAAAGGGTAGTTCGGTAAAACTCATCATGGATCGGACCATGTCCAACAAGGTCCGATTCCTCCTTTCAGACACACCGTTAAGCTTCGGTGTTCCAGGAGGGGTCCACTGAGAGAAAATCCCATTCTCTTTTAGATAATCAGTAAACTCACCACTCAAATACTCTCCACCTCGGTCCGACCGAAGGGCTTTGATCTTTCGATCCGGTTTGGTTCTCTACTTCAAGTCTGTATTCTTTAAACCTTCCAAAGGCTTCAGACTTGTACCTCATCAGGTAAACATAACCATACCGTGAGTGATCATCGGTAAAGGTTATGAAGTACGAGTACCCACCTCTAGCCTGAGTATTTAGTGGACCACAAACATCTGTATGGATCAAATCCAACAGACCACTGGCTAGCGTACTTTGTCCAACAAAGGGTTTCTTGGTCATCTTTCCCTTTAGACAGGATTCGCAGGTCGGTAGGTTGTCCAAATCGTCTATTTCTAGACTCTTTGAGTCCACCAACCTTCTTATCCTATCTTTAGAGATATGACCTAACCTCGCATGCCATATCTGTGCGTTATTATGATCATCACGTTTTCGTTTGTGTTCTGCAGTCATAATCCAATTAGACTGTTGAAGTATGTACAGACCGTTGACCAATGTACCAAGCAAATGAGAAATACCATCTTTGATAATGAAAAAACCGTTTTTATTGATGGTAAATTCATATCCCTCCTTATCAAGGACCGGGATGGAAACAATGTTTTTAATCATGCTAGGTACATAGAAACAGTCGTTCAGTACAATCCTAACATGACTACTAATGGCTAACTCTAGTGATCCTACGGCCTCCGCAGCAACAGCCTTGCCATCGCCTAGCCTCAGGATCATCTCATCCTTGGTTAGCCTTCTGCTTCTTTGCAGTGCCTGCAAATCATTGCAGATGTGAGCACCACACCCGGTATCCAATACCCATGAAGCAGAATTAGTAATCATATTAACTTCAACCACAAACACACCTGGGTTGGAGAGGAGTTGTGGGCACTCCCTCTTCCAATGCCCTTTCCCTTGGCAATGCATGCAGACATCATTTGCCTTGGACCGCTGAGAACCTCGGGCCTTCCCTTTCCCTTTGCTCGGTCCAACCGGAGCAACAGGGACGCCCGGAGCGCGAGCAGGGGCCGCAACCGTCTTCCCTTTGCCCTTCTTCCTCTTCCAGCGTCCGGCCCTCTTGCCATTCACCTTGGAGGTCGAAGCCTCTCCTATCAATATTGCCGGCGCCGACTTGTGGGTCGTTGCCTCGTATTGGACTAGCATGTTGATCAACTCATGAATAGACTTCTCAAGTCCGTTCATGTTATAGTTTACAACAAACGGGTCATAGGATGGAGGAAGCGACTGGAGGATCACGTCAATGTACGTGTCATTGTTAAGCCCAGCTTTAAGGTCCTCGAGTTTCTCCACTAGGGAGAGCATCTTGACCCCATGACTCTGTACAGACGCTCCTTCAGCAAGCTTGGTGCCAAAGAATGCTTTTGTGGCGGCATATCTAATATGCCTATCCGGAACCGCATAAACCTCGTTTGTGCGGAGCATTATGGCGGAGACGTTGTCCAGCCTCTCATACTGCTTCTGGATGTCGTGGGACATCGAAGCCAGTATGATACTTCGTACTTTCCGGTTGTCCTCATGCCATTTCTCGAACGTCAAACGTTCTTCAGGCGTGGACCCCTCCGGTAAGTCGCTCGGTGGCGGCTCGTCCAAGACGTAGCCTTGGTTCTCGAAACCGAGGACAATCCTCAGGTTTCTCAGCCAGTCCGAGTAGTTCGTTCCGTTGAATTTGTTAGTCTCAAGAATCATGGTTAACGGGTTCTTAGACATATCTACATTAATGAAAATGTAAAGCAGAAATTAGCAGATGATGGTAATATTATTGTTCAAGTTGAAGACTTGGTCTTTTAGTCTTTAACCCTCCCACTATTTATACGAAAATCCACCACTCTCAAACGGAGTTTCGGGAAACCATTTCCTAGTGGGCTTGGGATCCACAAGCGTAATCTCCATGCCCCGCTTTTACGATTCACATGAAGAAGACCTTGTGGGAGATATCCAATATCATTCTCATCCAATGAGATTCCCAAGATATTTTGCCTCACCTATTCGCATGGTTCCGAGGACTCCAAGCGAACCATGTTACTCAGTGTTAGGCCCGACCCATCAACCAAATCATGCCTCAAACTGTCGCCCCCCACGACTCGTGAGACAGGGAAACAGCGAGCGCAGTCTTTTTGTTCACAACAATAGTGCAGCTTTCCCCTAGTCCAAGTGTGCCACGACTCGTGAGACCACACTTGGGTAGTGGTAGCTTCCTCACCACATTGCTGTGGATGGAAGGCTCGTACAGACCAAAATACCATTTTGATCCAAGTCCGTTCTGGGCCTAATATTTAATTTGGTCCAACCAAATGAGAGTTTGTGTATGACCGAGACCTCATCACATTATTGTGTTTTAGCATGCATAAATATCCAATATTTAAAGCGATAAATAAATACGCCGCATGCAGAAAACATAGCATACCCCTGTTAGGATGATCACAAGCCCAACCTATGCGACCCACTGAGCCCGCAGTGAGTCTATGGTCTGTCTAGGGTGGTCCTAAATTATTACAATAGTAATATACCCATTGTCATTCCAATGGGCCTTGTAGTGCTCTTGTTTCACGCCTTGATGCTCCTCCTTGGGGTCTCCGACTCCAATTGCTTGTTAAAATTGAAACCTCACCAATCCTATCTACTCTCATTACAACTGAAAATAATACATCGGTAATAAAGAAAACAAGCCTTAACATCATGAGGCTGAAAATACGGGAGATGATAGTCCCAAGAACAAGAGGCACGCAGGCCCCACCCAACAGAAAATAAATAAACATTCATTCATCCATACACAAGGTCTAGGGCTTTGTGATCATCCCATGTTGATTCCATCAACTCACATAACATAATTATTCCAAATAATCATGCATAAATAACCAATGGATATTCCAAATATCCAAGTGATGTCCAACATCACAAAAGCATAAATATATAAATAATATGCAAAATTCAAATTTTAAATTTAATGGACATTTTACACAATGCATCCAATGCATGTATTAATCCCAAATTAATTAAGCAAATTTAATTCAAGGAATAATCCAATTATCCCAAAATAAAAAATGCAAAATTAATATATTTTTAGAATATTGTGCAGAAAATACAGAAAATCGAATTTTCCGGAAAAAGTCGAAAAAACGGCACAAAACGGCCCAGCCGTTGTGCTGGCCGGCCGCCCGCGCGCACAGGGCAGCGCGCGCGCGCGCTGTGCCGCGCGCTGGCCCTCGGCCAGCAGCGGCCGGCTGCGCACAGCGCGCGCGCGCCCCTGCGCGCGCGCCTGTGCGCAGCGTCCGCGCGCATGGCGCGCGCGCTGGCCGAAGCCCAGCGCGCGCAGGCGCCCGCCTGCGCGCGGCCACTGCCGGCCCGACCAAAATTTTTTTTTTTTTTTTTTCAAAACTGTTTCAGCACAATAAAATTAATATTATTCTGAAAATAAGCATGCAATTTTAGATTCAATCTAACAAAATTAAGCATGCCAAAAGTCCATTAAATCCAAACAATTGAATCATCATATTATTCACATATTTATGTAATCTAACATGCCAATAAAGCCATTTAAAAGCAAGTAGATCATGCCAAACACATAGATCTATGCCCCTTACATCGAACCGGGCTCTGATACCACTTGAAGGACAAGCGGATCCGCCCGGGAGCGCGAGCAGAAGCGAGAAAGCGTGGAATTGCGTAAATTTAAATAAAATTCAAAATACACGAATCCCAAGGGGTGTACCCTTGGGTGCTCAACCGGGCGTTCGATGTAGGATGTGTAAATATTAAAACATATATTTAAACACATAGGGCATAGATATATAAATGGAATCAATCAAAGCGTAATAAACCGTTACCTTTGATTGTTTAGCGTATGCTCCCGGCTACTAGCGTTGTTCCTTCTCCGGAATGCTCACGAAATCCAAACGTATGGATTCTCCAAAGGTGATCCACACCACACCGGAAGAAACACACGTTCTTCTTGCTAGAAAAGAACGGGTTTAGGAAGGAATCGGTTTAAGAGAAGAACACTATGAATTAGTGTTCTCTTAAACTTACTTTGTTCTTCTTCTTGATTCAAAATCAAGTGAAGAACACAAGTGTAAGAGAGGGAGGGAGCACGAAAATTGAGAGAGAGGAGAGGATTTTTGTCTTCTCTTTTTCCTAGAAAAAGATGAATAATGAATCACTTATGCTTGGTGTTGTATATTCTAATATATATACATAATTAATGTGATTATTGGAATGTGTCTAGGTTCATCCAAGGATGTCTAGATTCATTCCAATCAATCACCATCAATTCTTCAATCAAGCCTACCAAAATTTATGGTATGATCAAATCATACCAAAAGGGAAGAGCTTGATTGGAGTTGATTTGTCTCTTTCCAAAAGAGACAAGTCAACATACCACCTAGCATGAAAAATGGCTGATTTTGCTTCCTCCAAGGGAGCATGTCGGCTATGTTTAATTAAGGGAAGAAGTCCAACTTCTTCCTATTCCAAATTAGGAATTATTTCTCCTCTCGGGTATAATTTAACGGACCGGGTTTTATCGTAATCCAATTACGACGAACCCAATATTAAATCCAATTTAATGTCCACTTAAATCATTCCCGTTGATCTTTTAATCCAATTAAAAGATCCAACGTCTCAACATCTCAACTTTCCATATTTAATCGAAAATCCAATTTACCGATTAAATGAAAGCCCGATACAATATCGGCCCGTCCATCCAATGGACTTTCCCTTAAGTAATCGAATTACTTATTTTATCCTTCGAGATTGACTCCAAGTTGATCTCTCAACCTCCTCGGTGATTTGTGTGTGACCCTTTAGGTTCACCCTCAGCTAGACTTGGGCCCGTGTCCCACAAGGGCCCGTTACCATGGGTGGCCGTCTAGCAACGGTCCATGGCACTAGAGACTAGGTGAATTGGCGTGAACATTTAGGCACCAATTCCGTACGGGTACGATCCTTCCGTCTACCGTCTCCCGGCCTTAGTCTAGGGTATGGAATTGGGCGTCGGTTCCCATCCTTGACTAGACATCTATGCTTAATACTCGAGACCACGTATGCTTCATTGCGTCGACACAGGAAACCATTCCCTGTTCGACCAACCACTGTGGCCACAGCTTCAAACAGCATGAACGTGTCTCCGAGTGCATAGGAGATACCTCTGTCATATACTGACAGGGGACGAATCCTCTTCTTGGAATCCACCGTCCGCGCTACACATTCCGACTGCACTGGACAAGGCTTATAATGATCATCTTACAGAATGATCACCTCTCGCCAGATCCAAGATACAGCCGTCCTGTGCACGTGACTGCCATGATTCCTCAAGTCTGGGGATTACTCCCATACTATCGGAACCGGGGAATCCAATCATACCGACCAAGCCTCCAAGGCTTCCATATGATGATCCCCGCGAGTCAGTCCAGTCGGCTCGACCCCAGTCGACCAACCCATCAAGATCGTGTAGGCGTCCCACGCCTGCCGCCGATGAAACACGGCACTCATCCAATGAACACGACTCTTGATGCAAGTCTCAATAGGACTCTCGATGCCCTGTCTCGAGGTCCTCGACTTGGAACGTTTCAGACCCAACTCTTAATCAGTTGGTTTCATGACCACCATCCAATGCGTGGCCCAACTGCACGAGTTGTTATCCATGGTCCGTGGGCTTTGTTGCGATATAAGTTAAACACCGGTTTAACAAATGTAAGATGAGCGCAACAAAGAAGGTACCATTGGTGACGAACACTCATCTTATTCATCACATAATAATATTACATTCACATCAAGTTGTCGGATAGGTTACAAATTGCCAAACCTATTGGCTGTCTGGTCACCTATTCCAACAATCTCCCACTTGACCTAAAGCCAATCACCCATTGACCTCGAACCTCTTATTCAGATGGTGAGTATGGGCAACTTGCGACATGGGCTTAGCAAGTGGATCTGCTATGTTTTCTGCGGAGCTGACTCGGTCCAATCGAACGTCAGTCCTACTATCCATCTCTGTAAGAGATGGTAGCGTCTAAGAATATGCTTGGATCGTGATGAGATCTCGGTTCCTTTGCTAGCGCTATCGTCCCGTTGTTATCATAAAAGATAATTACAGGCTTAGCAATGCTAGGTATTACATCCAACTCTTGGATGTAGCTCATCAACCAAACCACTCCTTAGCAGCTTCCGAAGCTGCTATGTATTCAGACTCTTTGGTGGAGTCCGTCGTGGTAGCCTGCTTGGAACCCTTCCAAGTAACCACGCCACCATTAAGTTTGAATACATAACCAGACTGAGACTTGGCATCATCGTCATCCGACTGGAAGCTAGCGTCGCTATAGCCTTCCAGTATCAACTCTCCACCGCCGTAGTTCAAGAACATGTCCTTAGTCCTTTTCAGGTACTTTAGGATAGTCTTGAATGCACTCCAGTGTGCCTCCCGGCACACGACTGATATCGGCTAGTTACGCTCAAAGCGAAAGCCACATCAGGTCTAGTGCACTGAACAACATACTGTATGCTACCTACGGCTGAAGCATAGGGGATGTCCAACATCCTTTTAAGCTCCTCATCAGTCTTAGGAGACTGCTTCTTGGATAACTTAATTCCATGCCTCATAGGAAGGAATCCTCGTTTTGAGTTCTCCATCTTGAATCTCTTCAAGACTTTCTCAATGTACGAGGACTGGGCCATTCCTAACATCCTTTTAGATCTATCCCTGTAGATCTTGTGCCAAAGATGTAGGATGCCTCCCCCATATCCTTCATGGAGAATTGTGTTGACAACCAAGCTTTAGTGGTACCCAACATCTTAGCATCATTCCCAATGAGTAAGATGTCATCCACGTAAAGCACTAGAAACGCAACTGAGCTCCCACTGATCTTCTTGTATACACAAGGATCGGACTCGTTCTTGATGAAATCATATCCCCGTATGACTTCATCAAAACGTATGTTCCAGCTTCGGGTTTAACCCCTTTTGGTGGATCTGCTGGGGTCCAAACCTTGTTTGTACCCATCGAGTCCATCTCGGATTTCATGGCCTCAAGCCACTTGTCCGAATCGATGTCCGACATCGCTTCTCCGTATGTCTTTGGATCATTATCCAACTGACCGGTCAGGCCCAGAAATCCATACCTATCAGGTACATGGGATACTCTGGCCGACCTACGGAGGACTGGAACAATATCAATGGGAACCACTGGCTCAGATGTCACTGCCGCCTCATGGGGTATCTCACTTGATTCCTCAAGGAGTACCTCATCGCATCGACTATCCGATGGAAAACCTTTTTCCAAGAACACTGCGTTTCGCGAGACAAAAACCTTTTGCTCGGAGGGATCATAGAAATAATACCCCGCAGTTTCTTTCGGGTAGCCGATAAACCTGCATAAAACTAGACCTCAAGTCCAGTTAATCTCCCACTAATCTCTTGACATATGCGGGCCAACCCCACACTTTCAAGTATTTGTAGGAGGCAGGCTTGCCATGCCATATCTCATATGGCGTCTGGGATACCTTTTTAGATGGCGCCAAGTTCAAAACTTTGGCCGCCGTCTCAAGAGCGTATCCCCAGAAGGAAAGGGTAGTTCGGTAAAACTCATCATGGATCGGACCATGTCCAACAAGGTCCGATTCCTCCTTTCAGACACACCGTTAAGCTTCGGTGTTCCAGGAGGGGTCCACTGAGAGAAAATCCCATTCTCTTTTAGATAATCAGTAAACTCACCACTCAAATACTCTCCACCTCGGTCCGACCGAAGGGCTTTGATCTTTCGACCGGTTTGGTTCTCTACTTCAAGTCTGTATTCTTTAAACCTTCCAAAGGCTTCAGACTTGTACCTCATCAGGTAAACATAACCATACCGTGAGTGATCATCGGTAAAGGTTATGAAGTACGAGTACCCACCTCTAGCCTGAGTATTTAGTGGACCACAAACATCTGTATGGATCAAATCCAACAGACCACTGGCTAGCGTACTTTGTCCAACAAAGGGTTTCTTGGTCATCTTTCCCTTTAGACAGGATTCGCAGGTCGGTAGGTTGTCCAAATCGTCTATTTCTAGACTCTTTGAGTCCACCAACCTTCTTTATCCTATCTTTAGAGATATGACCTAACCTCGCATGCCATATCTGTGCGTTATTATGATCATCACGTTTTCGTTTGTGTTCTGCAGTCATAATCCAATTAGACTGTTGAAGTATGTACAGACCGTTGACCAATGTACCAAGCAAATGAGAAATACCATCTTTGATAATGAAAAAACCGTTTTTATTGATGGTAAATTCATATCCCTCCTTATCAAGGACCGGGATGGAAACAATGTTTTTAATCATGCTAGGTACATAGAAACAGTCGTTCAGTACAATCCTAACATGACTACTAATGGCTAACTCTAGTGATCCTACGGCCTCCGCAGCAACAGCCTTGCCATCGCCTAGCCTCAGGATCATCTCATCCTTGGTTAGCCTTCTGCTTCTTTGCAGTGCCTGCAAATCATTGCAGATGTGAGCACCACACCCGGTATCCAATACCCATGAAGCAGAATTAGTAATCATATTAACTTCAACCACAAACACACCTGGGTTGGAGAGGAGTTGTGGGCACTCCCTCTTCCAATGCCCTTTCCCTTGGCAATGCATGCAGACATCATTTGCCTTGGACCGCTGAGAACCTCGGGCCTTCCCTTTCCCTTTGCTCGGTCCAACCGGAGCAACAGGGACGCCCGGAGCGCGAGCAGGGGCCGCAACCGTCTTCCCTTTGCCCTTCTTCCTCTTCCAGCGTCCGGCCCTCTTGCCATTCACCTTGGAGGTCGAAGCCTCTCCTATCAATATTGCCGGCGCCGACTTGTGGGTCGTTGCCTCGTATTGGACTAGCATGTTGATCAACTCATGAATAGACTTCTCAAGTCCGTTCATGTTATAGTTTACAACAAACGGGTCATAGGATGGAGGAAGCGACTGGAGGATCACGTCAATGTACGTGTCATTGTTAAGCCCAGCTTTAAGGTCCTCGAGTTTCTCCACTAGGGAGAGCATCTTGACCCCATGACTCTGTACAGACGCTCCTTCAGCAAGCTTGGTGCCAAAGAATGCTTTTTGTGGCGGCATATCTAATATGCCTATCCGGAACCGCATAAACCTCGTTTGTGCGGAGCATTATGGCGGAGACGTTGTCCAGCCTCTCATACTGCTTCTGGATGTCGTGGGACATCGAAGCCAGTATGATACTTCGTACTTTCCGGTTGTCCTCATGCCATTTCTCGAACGTCAAACGTTCTTCAGGCGTGGACCCCTCCGGTAAGTCGCTCGGTGGCGGCTCGTCCAAGACGTAGCCTTGGTTCTCGAAACCGAGGACAATCCTCAGGTTTCTCAGCCAGTCCGAGTAGTTCGTTCCGTTGAATTTGTTAGTCTCAAGAATCATGGTTAACGGGTTCTTAGACATATCTACATTAATGAAAATGTAAAGCAGAAATTAGCAGATGATGGTAATATTATTGTTCAAGTTGAAGACTTGGTCTTTTAGTCTTTAACCCTCCCACTATTTATACGAAAATCCACCACTCTCAAGCGGAGTTTCGGGAAACCATTTCCTAGTGGGCTTGGGATCCACAAGCGTAATCTCCATGCCCCGCTTTTACGATTCACATGAAGAAGACCTTGTGGGAGATATCCAATATCATTCTCATCCAATGAGATTCCCAAGATATTTTGCCTCACCTATTCGCATGGTTCCGAGGACTCCAAGCGAACCATGTTACTCAGTGTTAGGCCCGACCCATCAACCAAATCATGCCTCAAACTGTCGCCCCCCACGACTCGTGAGACAGGGAAACAGCGAGCGCAGTCTTTTTGTTCACAACAATAGTGCAGCTTTCCCCTAGTCCAAGTGTGCCACGACTCGTGAGACCACACTTGGGTAGTGGTAGCTTCCTCACCACATTGCTGTGGATGGAAGGCTCGTACAGACCAAAATACCATTTTGATCCAAGTCCGTTCTGGGCCTAATATTTAATTTGGTCCAACCAAATGAGAGTTTGTGTATGACCGAGACCTCATCACATTATTGTGTTTTAGCATGCATAAATATCCAATATTTAAAGCGATAAATAAATACGCCGCATGCAGAAAACATAGCATACCCCTGTTAGGATGATCACAAGCCCAACCTATGCGACCCACTGAGCCCGCAGTGAGTCTATGGTCTGTCTAGGGTGGTCCTAAATTATTACAATAGTAATATACCCATTGTCATTCCAATGGGCCTTGTAGTGCTCTTGTTTCACGCCTTGATGCTCCTCCTTGGGGTCTCCGACTCCAATTGCTTGTTAAAATTGAAACCTCACCAATCCTATCTACTCTCATTACAACTGAAAATAATACATCGGTAATAAAGAAAACAAGCCTTAACATCATGAGGCTGAAAATACGGGAGATGATAGTCCCAAGAACAAGAGGCACGCAGGCCCCACCCAACAGAAAATAAATAAACATTCATTCATCCATACACAAGGTCTAGGGCTTTGTGATCATCCCATGTTGATTCCATCAACTCACATAACATAATTATTCCAAATAATCATGCATAAATAACCAATGGATATTCCAAATATCCAAGTGATGTCCAACATCACAAAAGCATAAATATATAAATAATATGCAAAATTCAAATTTTAAATTTAATGGACATTTTACACAATGCATCCAATGCATGTATTAATCCCAAATTAATTAAGCAAATTTAATTCAAGGAATAATCCAATTATCCCAAAATAAAAAATGCAAAATTAATATATTTTTAGAATATTGTGCAGAAAATACAGAAAATCGAATTTTCCGGAAAAAGTCGAAAAACGGCACAAAACGGCCCAGCCGTTGTGCTGGCCGGCCGCCCGCGCGCACAGGGCAGCGCGCGCGCGCGCTGTGCCGCGCGCTGGCCCTCGGCCAGCAGCGGCCGGCTGCGCACAGCGCGCGCGCGCCCCTGCGCGCGCGCCTGTGCGCAGCGTCCGCGCGCATGGCGCGCGCGCTGGCCGAAGCCCAGCGCGCGCAGGCGCCCGCCTGCGCGCGGCCACTGCCGGCCCGACCAAAATTTTTTTTTTTTTTTTTTTCAAAACTGTTTCAGCACAATAAAATTAATATTATTCTGAAAATAAGCATGCAATTTTAGATTCAATCTAACAAAATTAAGCATGCCAAAAGTCCATTAAATCCAAACAATTGAATCATCATATTATTCACATATTTATGTAATCTAACATGCCAATAAAGCCATTTAAAAGCAAGTAGATCATGCCAAACACATAGATCTATGCCCCTTACATCGAACCGGGCTCTGATACCACTTGAAGGACAAGCGGATCCGCCCGGGAGCGCGAGCAGAAGCGAGAAAGCGTGGAATTGCGTAAATTTAAATAAAATTCAAAATACGCGAATCCCAAGGGGTGTACCCTTGGGTGCTCAACCGGGCGTTCGATGTAGGATGTGTAAATATTAAAACATATATTTAAACACATAGGGCATAGATATATAAATGGAATCAATCAAAGCGTAATAAACCGTTACCTTTGATTGTTTAGCGTATGCTCCCGGCTACTAGCGTTGTTCCTTCTCCGGAATGCTCACGAAATCCAAACGTATGGATTCTCCAAAGGTGATCCACACCACACCGGAAGAAACACACGTTCTTCTTGCTAGAAAAGAACGGGTTTAGGAAGGAATCGGTTTAAGAGAAGAACACTATGAATTAGTGTTCTCTTAAACTTACTTTGTTCTTCTTCTTGATTCAAAATCAAGTGAAGAACACAAGTGTAAGAGAGGGAGGGAGCACGAAAATTGAGAGAGAGGAGAGGATTTTTGTCTTCTCTTTTTCCTAGAAAAAGATGAATAATGAATCACTTATGCTTGGTGTTGTATATTCTAATATATATACATAATTAATGTGATTATTGGAATGTGTCTAGGTTCATCCAAGGATGTCTAGATTCATTCCAATCAATCACCATCAATTCTTCAATCAAGCCTACCAAAATTTATGGTATGATCAAATCATACCAAAAGGGAAGAGCTTGATTGGAGTTGATTTGTCTCTTTCCAAAAGAGACAAGTCAACATACCACCTAGCATGAAACATGGCTGATTTTGCTTCCTCCAAGGGAGCATGTCGGCTATGTTTAATTAAGGGAAGAAGTCCAACTTCTTCCTATTCCAAATTAGGAATTATTTCTCCTCTCGGGTATAATTTAACGGACCTGGTTTTATCGTAATCCAATTACGACGAACCCAATATTAAATCCAATTTAATGTCCACTTAAATCATTCCCGTTGATCTTTTAATCCAATTAAAAGATCCAACGTCTCAACATCTCAACTTTCCATATTTAATCGAAAATCCAATTTACCGATTAAATGAAAGCCCGATACAATATCGGCCCGTCCATCCAATGGACTTTCCCTTAAGTAATCGAATACTTATTTTATCCTTCGAGATTGACTCCAAGTTGATCTCTCAACCTCCTCGGTGATTTGTGTGTGACCCTTTAGGTTCACCCTCAGCTAGACTTGGGCCCGTGTCCCACAAGGGCCCGTTACCATGGGTGGCCGTCTAGCAACGGTCCATGGCACTAGAGACTAGGTGAATTGGCGTGAACATTTAGGCACCGATTCCGTACGGGTACGATCCTTCCGTCTACCGTCTCCCGGCCTTAGTCTAGGGTATGGAATTGGGCGTCGGTTCCCATCCTTGACTAGGCATCTATGCTTAATACTCGAGACCACGTATGCTTCATTGCGTCGACACAGGAAACCATTCCCTGTTCGACCAACCACTGTGGCCACAGCTTCAAACAGCATGAACGTGTCTCCGAGTGCATAGGAGATACCTCTGTCATATACTGACAGGGGATGGATCCTCTTCTTGGAATCCACCGTCCTCGCTACACATTCCGACTGCACTGGACAAGGCTTATAATGATCATCTTACAGAATGATCACCTCTCGCCAGATCCAAGATACAGCCGTCCTGTGCACGTGACTGCCATGATTCCTCAAGTCTGAGGATTACTCCCGTACTATCGGAACCGGGGAATCCAATCATACCGACCAAGCCCGCGAGTCAGTCCAGTCGGCTCGACCCCAGTCGACCAACCCATCAAGATCATGTAGGCGTCCCACGCCTGCCGCCGATGAAACACGACACTCATCCAATGAACACGACTCTTGATGCAAGTCTCAATAGGACTCTCGATGCCTTGTCTCGAGGTCCTCGAGTTGGAACGTTTCAGACCCAACTCTTAATCAATTGGTTTCATGACCACCATCCAATGCGTGGCCCAACTGCACGAGTTGTTATCCATGGTCTGTGGGCTTTGTTGCGATATAAGTTAAACACCGGTTTAACAAATGTAAGATGAGCGCAACAAAGAAGGTACCATTGGTGACGAACACTCATCTTATTCATCACATAATAATATTACATTCACATCAAGTTGTCGGATAGGTTACAAATTGCCAAACCTATTGGCTTTCTGGTCACCTATTCCAACACAAAATGGGTACCTGCATTTTTCGTGCCCTAGACCCTAAGTGGTGAGACCAGAAGACGGAAGGACAAGTGTACTGTTAGAGCCTAAATGTTCATCTCCGAATATTCACCTATTCTCTAGTTACATGGACCGTTGCTAGATGGCCACCCATGGTAACGGACGGATTCTAGGAATCCGGCCAAGTCAAGCTGAAAGGTGAACCTAATGAGTCACACACAATCCGCAAATATTAAGTATTTAATTTAGAATTAAATATTTGGAAAAATAGAATGATTAAATTGGATTTAATCGGGTCCTTAATTTTCTTGGAGAGTATTAATTCCTTTTATTAGATAAAAGGGATTAATCTAATAAATTAGATTTATTAGAAAATTAATTTAATGGCCTAGAACAAATATTTATACTTATTATATTTATTTATTTATTTATTGCCCTTTCGAATATTTAAATAGGTTTTAAATATTCCATTAAATTAAATTAATGGTTGAGATTAAAAGGAGAGATGGATGGCTAGGATTAATTTGACTAGGTCAAATTACTACTTTGACTAGGTCAAAATCCTAGTCAAATTAGTCTTCTTTAGAGTTGGAGTTTGAAGAGGATTAAACTCCTCCTCTATAAATACTCCTAGTACTTCACCTTTAGAAAGATGATGAAACTCCAACACACACACACACACACACACACTCTACTCGTGTCTCTCTCTCTCTCCCATCTCGACCACCTCTCTCTCCTCTTTTCAAGAAAAATAGTTCTTGTTCTTTTGTGTTGACAATTGAACAAAAGGAGGATTAATCCCGTTAAGTTCATGAGATACACCGAACGCCCGGGAACTTTAAGGGCACACCCCTTGAACGTGTTCTTTATTTTACGTATATGGCATGTTTAAATTTTGTTATTTAAATTTATACCGCGCTTTTGCATTCACGGTATTTCCCGGGACGATCCATAATCTTTCAGTGGTATTAGAGCCTAGGGTTTTATGTGCGTTTTAAGCATGAAAACGTGTTTTGACATGTTTTAATTAATTCTTGATTTTATTATTATTAAAGCGTGTCGTTTTTCTTGCTTTTAAATCAGTATGATTTCTGGTATGTTGGATTTTTCTATTTTTCTTGGGAAACGGGGGGTAAAAGTCGAACAAAACGGAGAAACGCAGCACGCGGCCGTGCGCACAGGCGAGGCAGACGCGCGCAGGCAGAGGATCCTGCGCGCGGCCGCCTGCGCCAGGCACGCATGGCTGTGCGCAGTCAGGCTACTAGGTGGCGCGGCCGGGCGACAGGCAGGCGACTGGCCGGGTGCGCGCGCACACTGGCAGGGAAGCCCGCGCGCGCGCAAGGCCGACGCGCTAAGGTTCCTGCGCCCTAGACGCGCGGCCAGAGAAGCCGCGCGCGTGCGACCGTGTGATGGAAGGGCTGCGTGTGCACACGCACGAGGCGGCGCCACCAGGCGCGTGCACACGCAGACGATGGTGTCTGCGCGCGCGCCTGCGCAGTGCGGGTGCAGGGTTGGCGGACGACAGGCTGGCGCGCGCGGGCAGAGGAGCCTGCTGCTGACCAGGCGCGCGGCCGAGCAGTCTGCTGCCGACCAGGCGAGCGCGCACGCAGGCAGGGGCCTGCGCGCGCGCGCCCGGTCAGGCTGGGCCTGCTGTCCTGCGCGCACCGGCTAGCTGCTGCCGATAGTGGCAGCCGGTTGCCGTCGTTGTGTTTTCTCGTTATTTTCAGATTTAATTTTTTAATTAATTCTAAAAATTCTTTTTTGCCTATTTTCTAAGATATTATTGTGGGAGGTTAAGTTATGTTGGATTTGGAATCCCGGGGATAATTTACCTAGAAATAATGAGGAAGGGTCTTCCTAAAACGGGAAAAATATTATTAACAACGGTTGTACCATATTTTTCATACGTTACGCATTTATTTTATCTTGGATAATTGTGATTTGTAATCATGTGATATTAGCATGTATTTTATGTGATTGGATCATGTGATTATGTGTGTTGGAAGGAAATGGATGATCACGAGCCCTAGACCGAATGTATGGTTTAATTTTATGTTGGGCCTGTTTGCCTCATTTCTGTTTTCTCCTTCTCCCGTTGCCTTGGAATAATAAGGCATTCTTTCTCCCTCCTTATGTACTCCCCTTGGGTTTTCGCCGGAGTTTCTATTTTTTAATATGTAATGAGAGTAGAATAGGAGTGAGGTTTTATTTTATGTTATTGGTGGAGAAGAAGGAAGGTCCACATGGAGAGCCCAGACTGGAGGTTCCAAGGCGTTTCCATGAAGAGAAGAAAGAGAAAAGAGACCAAGGCCCATCAGAATGATGATTGGGTTACTATTAATGTAATAGTGTAGGACCAACCCTAGATTGACCATAGATCCACTGCGGGCTCAGTGGATCGCATAGGATCCGGGCTCGTGATCATCCAACAAGAGCGTGCTAGGCTTTAATTTTGCATGTGGTTATTATGATGGATGAATGGTGTTTTAATTTATCATATAACTGCTATGGGATGCAATTTATTTACGCATTATGGACGAATGTGTTAATATTTATTTATGAGATCTCGGTCATTTACTACTCTCACATTAGTTGGACCAATGTCCAAATATTAGACCCTAGACAAAGTGGACATGGACTCTAGGAGTTTGTCCATGCCTTCCAGTCCATGGCATAGTGAGGAAGCTGATTTAGGTCGATAGCGTGGTCTCACTGAAGGACAAGCGGATCCGCCCGGGAGCGCGAGCGGAAGCGAGAAAGCGAGAAATCGTGCACAAATTTTAATCTAATTTAAATATGCGAATTCCAAGGGGTGTACCCTTGGGTGCTCAACCGGGCGTTCGATGTAGGATGTGTAAATATTGAAAACATATATTTAAACACATAGGGCATAGATATATAAATGAAATCAATCAAAGCGTAATAAACCGTTACCTTTGATTGTTTAGCGTATGCTCCCAGCTACTAGCGTTGTTCCTTCTCCGGAATGCTCACGAAATCCAAACGTATGGATTTTCCAAAGGTGATCCACACCACACCGGAAGAAACACACATTCTTCTTGCTAGAAAAGAACGGGTTTAGGAAGGAATCGGTTTAAGAGAAGAACACTATGAATTAGTGTTCTCTTAAACTTACTTTGTTCTTCTTCTTGATTCAAAATCAAGTGAAGAACACAAGTGTAAGAGAGGGGGAGAGCACGAAAATTGAGAGAGAGGAGAGGATTTTTGTCTTCTCTTTTTCCTAGAAAAAGATGAATAATGAATCACTTATGCTTGGTGTTGTATATACTCCTATATATACATAATTAATGTGATTATTCGAATGTGTCTAGGTTCATCCAAGGATGTCTACATTCATTCCAATCAATCACCATCAATTCTTCAATCAAGCCTACCAAAATTTATGGTATGATCAAATCATACCAAAAAGGGAAGAGCTTGATTGGAGTTGATTCGTCTCTTTCCAAAAGAGATAAGTCAACATACCACCTAGCATGAAACATGGCTGATTTTGCTTCCTCCAAGGGAGCGTGTCGGCCATGTTTAATTAAGGAAAGAAGTCCAACTTCTTCCCATTCCAAATTAGGAATTATTTCTCCTCTCGGGTATAATTTAACAGACCGGGTTTTATCGTAATCCAATTACGACGAACCCAATATTAAATCCAATTTAATGTCCACTTAAATTATTCCCGTTGATCTTTTAATCCAATTAAAAGATCCAACGTCTCAACATCTCAACTTTCCATATTTAATCGAAAATCTAATTTACCGATTAAATGAAAGCCCGATACAATATCGGCCCGTCCATCCAACGGACTTTCCCTTACTGACAGGGGACGGATCCTCTTCTTGGAATCCACCGTCCTCGCTACACATTCCGACTGCACTGGACAAGGCTTATGATAATCATCTTACAGAATGATTACCTCTCGCCAGATCCAAGATACAGCCGTCCTGTGCACGCGACTGCCATGATTCCTCAAGTTTGAGGATTACTCCCGTACTATCGGAATCGGGGAAAACCAATTATACCGACCAAGCCTCCAAGGCTTCGATATGATGATCCCCGCGAGTCAGTCCAGTCGGCTCGACCCCAGTCGACCAACCCATCAAGATCGTGTAGGCGTCCCACGCCTGTCGCCGATGAAACACGGCACTCATCCAATGAACACGACTCTTGACGCAAGTCTCAATAGGACTCTCGATGCCCTGTCTCAAGGTCCTCGACTTGGAACGTTTCAGACCCAACTCTTAATCAGTTGATTTCATGACCACCATCCAATGCGTGGCCCAACTGCACGAGTTGTTATCCATGGTCTGTGGGCTTTGTTGCGATATAAGTTAAACACTATTTTAACAAATGTAAGATGAGCGCAACAAAGAAGGTACCATTGGTGACGAATACTCATCTTATTCATCACATAATAATATTACATTCACATCAAGTTGTCGGATAGGTTACAAATTGCCAAACCTATTGGCTTTCTGGTCACCTATTCCAACAATCTCCCACTTGATCTAAAGCCAATCACCCATTGACCTCGAACCTCTTATTCAGATGGTGAGTATGGGCAACTTGCGACATGGGCTTAGCAAGTTGATCTGCTATGTTTTCTGCGGAGCTGACTCGGTCCAACCGAACGTCACTCCTGCTATCCATCTCTCTAAGAGATGGTAGCATCTAAGAATATGCTTGGATCGTGATGAGATCTCGGTTCCTTTTCTAGCGCTATAGCCCGGTTGTTATCATAAAAGATAATTACAGGTTTAGCAATGCTAGGTACTACATCCAACCCTTGGATGTAGCTCATCAACCAAACCACTCCTTAGCAGCTTTCAAAGCTGCTATGTATTCAAAACTCTATGGTGGAATCCGCCGTGGTAGCCTACTTGGAACTCTTCCAAGTAACCACGCCACCATTTAGTCTAAATACAAAATCAGACTGAGACTTGGCATCATCGTCATCCGACTGGAAGCTAGCGTCGCTATAGCCTTCCAGTATCAACTCTCCACCGCCATAGATCAAGAACATGTCCTTAGTCCTTTTCAGGTACTTTAGGATAGTCTTGACT
The DNA here is from genome assembly GCA_034509735.1 of Sesamum alatum. Classification (NCBI taxonomy): domain Eukaryota; kingdom Viridiplantae; phylum Streptophyta; class Magnoliopsida; order Lamiales; family Pedaliaceae; genus Sesamum; species Sesamum alatum. The sequence continues at coordinate 25,048,378 of JACGWO010000009.1, read as the reverse complement.
GCACTCCAGTGTGCCTCCCCGGCACACGACTGATATCGGCTAGTTACGCTCAAAGCGAAAGCCACATCAGGTCTAGTGCACTGAACAACATACTGTATGCTGCCTACGGCTGAAGCATAGGGGATGTCCAACATCCGTTTAAGCTCCTCATCAGTCTTAGGAGACTGCTTCTTGGATAACTTAATTCCATGCCTCATAGGAAGGAATCCTCGATTTGAGTTCTCCATCTTGAATCTCTTCAAGACTTTCTCAATGTACGAGGACTGGGCCATTCCTAACATCCTTTTAGATCTATCCCTGTAGATCTTGATGCCAAGGATGTAGGATGCCTCGCCCATATCCTTCATGGAGAATTGCGTTGACAACCAAGCTTTAGTGGTACCCAACATCTTAGCATCATTCCCAATGAGCAAGATGTCATCCACGTAAAGCACCAGAAACGCAACTGAGCTCCCACTGATCTTCTTGTATACAGAAGGATCGGACTCGTTCTTGATGAAATCATATCCCCGTATGACTTCATCAAAACGTATGTTCCAGCTTCGGGAAGCTTGTTTGAGGCCATAGATGGACCTTTGGAGACGGCAGACCTTCTGCTCTTCTCCAACAGTTGTGAAACTTTCCGGCTGATCCATATAGATCTCTTCCTCTACGAAACCGTTGAGGAAGGCCGTTTTCACGTCCATCTGCCATATTTCATAGTCATACCATGCTGCTATGGCAAGCAGTATCCGAATGGACTTGGCCATTGCTACGGGCGAGTAGGTTTCCTCAAAATCGACCCCAGGTCGTTGAGTGTAACCTTTCACCACAAGCCTGGCTTTAAAGGTTGTAACCTCCCCGTCAGCTCCAAGCTTACGTTTGTAGACCCATTTACACCCTACGGGTTTAACCCCTTTGGGTGGATCTACTAGGGTCCAAACCTTGTTTGTACCCATCGAGTCCATCTCGGATTTCATGGCCTCAAGCCACTTGTCCGAATTGATGTCCAACATCGCTTCTCCGTACGTTTTTTGGATCATTATCCAACTGACCGGTCAGGCCCAGAAATCCATACCTATCAGGTGCATGGGATACTCTGGCCGACCTACGGAGGACTGGAACAATATCAGTGGGAACTTCTGGCTCAGATGTCACTTCCGCCTCTTGGGGTGCCTCACTTGATTCCTCAAGGAGCACCTCATCGCGTCGACTATCCGATGGAAAATCTTTTTCCAAGAACACTGCGTTTCACGAGACAAAAACCTTTTGCTCGGAGGGATCATAGAAATAATACCCCGCAGTTTTTTTTGGATAGCCGATGAATCTGCATAAACTAGACCTCGAGTCCAGTTTATCTCCCACTAATCTCTTGACATATGCGGGGCAACCCCACACTTTCAAGTATTTGTAGGAGGCAGGCTTGCCATGCCATATCTCATATGGCGTCTGGGATACCTTTTTAGATGGCGCCAAGTTCAAAACTTTGGCCGCCGTCTCAAGAGCGTATCCCCAGAAGGAAAGGGGTAGTTCGGTAAAACTCATCATGGATCGAACCATGTCCAACAAGGTCCGATTCCTCCTTTCAGACACACCATTAAGCTGCGGTGTTCCAGGAGGGGTCCACTGAGAGAGAATCCCATTCTCTTTTAGATAATCAGTAAACTCACCACTCAAATACTCTCCACCTCGGTCCGACCGAAGGGCTTTGATCTTTCGACCGGTTTGGTTCTCTACTTCAAGTCTGTATTCTTTAAACCTTCCAAAGGCTTCAGACTTGTACCTCATCAGGTAAACATAACCATACCATGAGTGATCATCGGTAAAGGTTATGAAGTACGAGTACCCACCTCTAGCCTGAGTATTTAGTGGACCACAGACATCTGTATGGGTCAAATCCAACAAACCACTGGCTAGCGTACTTTGTCCAACAAAGGGTTTCTTGGTCATCTTTCCCTTTAGACAGGATTCGCAGGTCGGTAGGTTGTCCAAATCGTCTATTTCTAGACTCTTTGAGTCCACCAACCTTCTTATCCTATCTTTAGAGATATGACCTAACCTCGCATGCCATATTTGTGCGTTATTATGATCATCACGTTTTTGTTTATGTTCTACAGTCATAATCCAATTAGACTGTTGAAGTATGTACAGACCGTTGACCAATGTACCAAGCAAATGAGAAATACCATCTTTGATAATGAAAAAACCGTTTTTATTGATGGTAAATTCATATCCCTCCTTATCAAGGACCGGGATGGAAACAATGTTTTTAATAATGCTAGGTACATAGAAACAGTCGTTCAGTACAATCCTAACATGACTACTAATGGCTAACTCTAGTGATCCTACGGCCTCCGCAGCAACGGCCTTGCCATCGCCTAGCCTCAGGATCATCTCATCCTTGGTTAGCCTTCTGCTTCTTTGCAGTGCCTGCAAATCATTGCAGATGTGAGCACCACACCCGGTATCCAATATCCATGAAGCAGAATTAGTAATCATATTAACTTCAACCACAAACACACCTGGGTTGGAGAGGAGTTGTGGGCACTCCCTCTTCCAATGCCCTTTCCCTCAGCAATGCATGCAGACATCATTTGCCTTGGACCGCTGAGAACCACGGCCCTTCCCTTTCCCTTTGCTCGGTCCAACCGGAGCAACAGGGACGACCGGAGCGCGAGCAGGGGCCGCAACCGTCTTTCCTTTGCCCTTCTTCCTCTTCCAGCGTCCGGCCCTCTTGCCATTCGCCTTGAGGTTGAAGCCTCTCCTATTAATACCGCCGGCGCCGACTTGTGGGTCGTTGCCTCGTATTGGACCAGCATGTTGATCAACTCATGAATAGACTTCTCAAGTCCGTTCATGTTGTAGTTTACAACAAACGGGTCATAGGATGGAGGAAGCGACTGGAGGATCACGTCAATGTACATGTCATTGTTAAGTCCAGCTTTAAGGTCCTCGAGTTTCTCCACTAGGGAGAGCATCTTGACCCCATGACTCTGTACAGACGCTCCTTCAGCGAGCTTGGTGCCAAAGAATGTTTTTGTGGCGGCATATCTAATATGCCTATCTGGAACCGCATATGCCTCGTTCATGCGGAGCATTATGGCGGAGACGTTGTACAGCCTCTCATACTGCTTCTGGATGTCGTTAGTGTTAGAATAGGTGACCATGTAAGCCAATTTTGGCAGGAATATGTAACCTATGTCTAGACAATTCTTTGGTATTTTATAAAATATTTATGAATAAAGAAGTTAAAATTCATATGGCAATACTTTGTTTACGTTCACTTATCTGCATTTACATTTCTGTTCACTACGCAAACAAAGCCCACGGACTGAGAAACGATTTCGGGGACTGGGACTACGCTTGGAGGTAGGTCCATGAAATCAGTCTTACCGAATCAGTCCGGAAATCTCCGAGTCAAGGAATCCCGAAAATGGGTATCGGGATTCCCTTTGAGACTTGCACTAAGCATCTGCTGTCGTATTTCATCGACGGGTGACGAAGGTCGTCTAAGCAGTGTTAGTGGGTCAACATGCTAGGAAGCAGCTGACTGAGGTGACTTGCGGGAACCGTCTTACGGAGGACCTTGAGTATGGTCAGCAAGGTATGACGTGTATTCCCGGTTCCAACGGTACAGGCTAAGTCCTTTGACTTGAGGAACTGCTGAGTTTACCTGTGCATCAGGTCTGTATCTTAGATATGGTGAGAGATTGCCAAAATACTCTTGAGTAGTCATAAGCCATGTCTAGTGCAGCTCGGGTGTACAAAGTGACAGTAGTTTCCAAGAAAGGATCTGTCTCCTGTCAAAAGGTGTTGACAATTGAGTCTCATATATGCTCTGTGTCTTGTCCCTGAAATCTGTGGCCACAGTGACTGAACAGAAGGGAAAAGGTTTCCCTTGCGGTGTTTAGTGAGGACAGACCGACACTTAGGTCCAAAATGGGTACCTGCATCTTCCGTGCCCTAGACCCTAAGTGATGAGACTGAAGACAGAAGGACAAGTGTACTGTTAGAACCTAAATGTTCATCCCCGAATATTTCACCTAGTCTCTAGTGCCATGGACCGTTGCTAGATGGCCACCCATGGTAACGGACGGATTCTAGGAATCCGACCAAGTCTAGCTGAATGGTGAACCTAAAAGTCACACACTATCCACACACACTTAGTATTTAATTTGGAATTAAATATTGGAGTAAAGGAATGATTAAATTAGATTTAATCGGGTCCTATATTTTCTTGGAGAAATTAATTCCTTCTATTTGATAAAAGGAATTAAATTAATAAATAGGATTTATTAAAAGGGTTGATTTAATAGGCTTAAGAATAAATTATAATATTAATTTATTATATTATATATTTATTTAGCCTTTTGGAATATTTAATAGGATTTAAATATTCCATTAAATTAAAATCAACGGTCGAGATGGAAAGGGGAGATGGAAGGCTAGGATTCGTTTGACTAGGTCAAACACTAGTTTGACTAGGACTTTGACTAGGTCAAAATCCTAGTCAAATTAGGTTACTTAGAGTTTGAGTTTAAAGAGGATTAAACTCTTCCTCTATATAAACCCCTAGCCTCCAACATTTAAGAGGATGATGATTCTTGAAAAACACACACAACACACACTCTCCCTCTCCTACCTCTCGTCCGCCCCTCTCTCTTTCTCTAGCAAGAAAATATTTTTCTTAGTTCTTTTTGTTCTTGGAACATCAAGAACTTAGACGAACCAATACCGTTAATTGATAACGAGTTATTGATTCGTCCACTCCAAAAATAATACTTGTTCGTTGCTAGCACGACGTGCAAGATACGTGGGTGGATCGTGTGTCACGATTTGGAGGATCTCAAGAACGAGGTCTTGGTGCAAAAACGGGGAACAACGCGAGTAGCAGTTGAAGACGAAAACGACAATGGGTAGGTCTCGTTTAAGATTTTCGTCCCTCTTTATTTTTCAACTCTATGGCCTCCATGATTTATTTAATTGTTTTATGATCATGAGATACACCGAACGCCTGGGAACCTCAAGGGCACACCCCTTGAGCGTGTTCTTTAAATTAAAAAGCATGCCTTTTATTCTAATATGTTTATTTTTACCGCGCTTCCGCATTCGCGCAATTCCCGGGACGATCCACCGGATTTTCTTTCAGTTAGACATCGAAGCCAGTATGATACTGCGTACTTTTCGGTTGTCCTCATGCCATTTCTCGAACATCAAACGTTCTTCAGGCGTGGACCCCTCCGGTAAGTCGCTCGGTGGCGGCTCGTCCAAGATGTAGCCTGGTTCTCGAAACCGAGGACAATCCTCAGGTTTCTCAGCCAGTCCAAGTAGTTCGTTCCGTTGAATTTGTTAGTCTCAAGAATCATGGTTAACGGGTTCTTAGACATATCTACATTAATGAAAATGTAAAGCAGAAATTAGCAGATGATGGTAATATTATTGTTCAAGTTGAAGACTTGGTCTTTTAGTCTTTAACCCTCCCACTATTTATACGAAAGTCCGCCACTCTCAAGCGGAGTTTCGGGAAACCATTTCCTAGTGGGCTTGGGATCCACAAGCGTAATCTCCATGCCCCGCTTTTACGATTCACATGAAGAAGACCTCGTGGGAGATATCCAATATCATTCTCATTCAATGAGATTCCCAAGATATTTTGCCTCACCTATTCACATGGTTCCGAGGACTCCAAGCGAATCATGTTACTCAGTGTTAGGCCCGACCCATCAACCAAATCATACCTCAAACTGTCGCCCCCCACGACTCGTGAGACAGGGAAACAGCGAGCGCAGTCTTTTTGTTCACAACAATAGTGCAGCTTTCCCCTAGTCCAAGTGTGCCACGACTCGTGAGACCACACTTGGGTAGTGGTAGCTTCCTCACCACATTGTTGTGGATGGAAGGCTCGGACAGACCAAAATACCATTTTGATCCAAGTTCGTTCTGGGCCTAATATTTAATTTGGTCCAACCAAATGAGAGTTTGTGTATGACCGAGACCTCATCACATTATTGTGTTTTAGCATGCATAAATATCCAATATTTAAAGCGATAAATAAATACGCCGCATGCAGAAAACATAGCATACCCCTGTTTAGGATGATCACAAGCCCAACCTATGCGACCCACTGAGCCCGCAGTGAGTCTATGGTCTGTCTAGGGTGGTCCTAAATTATTACAATAATAATAAAACCCATTGTCATTCCAATGGAACTTGAAGTGCTTCTTGTTTCACGCCTTGATGCTACTCCTTGGGGTCTCCGACTCCAATTGCTTGTTAAAAGTAAAACCTCACCAATCCTATCTACTCTCATTACAACAGAAAGTAATACATTGGTAATAAAGAAAACAAGCCTTAATATCATGAGGCTGATAATACGGGAGATGATAGTCCCAAAAACAAGAGGCACGCAGGCCCCACCCAACAGAAAATAAATGATCATACATTCATCCATACATAAGGTCTAGGGCTCTTGTGATCATCCCATGTTGATTCCATCAACACACATAACATAATTATTCCAAATAATCATGCATAAATTCCAATGGATATTCCAAATACCCAAGTGATGTCCAACATCACAAAAGTATAAACATACAAATAATATGCAAAATTCAAATTTCAAATTTAATGGACATTTTAAACAATGCATCCAATGCATGTATTAATTACAAATTAATTAAGCAAATTTAATCCAAGGAATAATCCAATTATTCCAAAATCAAAAAAGCAAAATTAATATATTTTCAGAATATTGTGCAGAAAATACATAAAATCGAATTTTCCGGAAAAAGTCAAAAAAACGGCACAAAACAGCCCAGCCGTTGTGTTGGCCGACCTGAAAGAAAATCCGGTGGATCGTCCCGGGAATTGCGCGAATGCGGAAGCGCGGTAAAAATAAACATATTAAAATAAAAGGCATGCTTTTAATTTAAAGAACACGCTCAAGGGGTGTGCCCTTGAGGTTCCCGGGCGTTCGGTGTATCTCATGATCATAAAACAATTAAATAAATCATGGAGGCCATAGAGTTAAAAAATAAAGAGGGACGAAAATCTTAAACGAGACCTACCCGTTGTCGTTTTCGTCTTCAACTGCTACTCGCGTTGTTCCCCGTTTTGCACCAAGACCTCGTTCTTGAGATCCTCCAAATCGTGACACACGATCCACCACGTATCTTGCACGTCGTGCTAGCAACGAACAAGTATTATTTTTGGAGTGGACGAATCAATAACTCTTTATCAATTAACAGTATTGGTTCGTCAAAGTTCTTGATGTTCCAAGAACAAAAAGAACTAAGAAAAATATTTTCTTGCTAGAGAAAGAGAGAGGGGGCGGACGAGAGGTAGAGAGGGAGAGTGTGTGTTGTGTGTGTTTTTCAAGAATCATCATCCTTTAAATGTTGGAAGCTAGGGGTTTATATAGAGGAAGAGTTTAATCCTCTTTAAACTCAAACTCTAAGTAACCTAATTTGACTAGGATTTTGACCTAGTCAAAGTCCTAGTCAAACTAGTGTTTGACCTAGTCAAACGAATCCTAGCCTTCCATCTCCCCTTTCCATCTCGACCGTTGATTTTAATTTAATGGAATATTTAAATCCTATTAAATATTCCAAAAGGCTAAAAGAATAAATATAATATTATAAATAAATATTATTATTTATTCTAAGCCCATTAAATCAACCCTTTTAATAAATCCTATTTATTAATTTAATTCCTTTTATCAAAATAGAAGGAATTAATTTCTCCAAGAAAATATAGGACCCGATTAAATCTAATTTAATCATTCCTTTACTCCAATATTTAATTCCAAATTAAATACTAAGTGTGTGTGGATAGTGTGTGACTCTTTAGGTTCACCATTCAGCTAGACTTGGTCGGATTCCTAGAACCCGTCCGTTACCATGGGTGGCCATCTAGCAACGGTCCATGGCACTAGAGACTAGGTGAAATATTCGGGGATGAACATTTAGGTTCTAACAGTACACTTGTCCTTCTGTCTTCGGTCTCATCACTTAGGGTCTAGGGCACGGAAGATGCAGGTACCCATTTTGGACCTAAGTGTCGGTCTGTCCTCACTAAACGCCTCAAGGGAAATCTTTTCCCTTCTGTTCAGTCACTGTGGCCACAGATTTTAGGGACAAGACACAGAGCATATATGAGACTCAACTGTCAACTCCTTTTGACAGGAGACAGATCCTTTCTTGGAAACTACTGTCACTTTGTACACCCGAGCTGCACTAGACATGGCTTATGACTACTCAAGAGTATTTTGGCAATCTCTCACCATATCTAAGATACAGACCTGATGCACAGGTAAACTCAGCAGTTCCTCAAGTCAAAGGACTTGGCCTGTACCGTTTGAACCGGGAATACACGTCATACCTTGCTGACCATACTCAAGGTCCTCCGTAAGACGGTTCCCGCGAGTCACCTCAGTCAGCTGCTTCCTAGCATGCTGACCCACTAACACTGCTTAGACGACCTTCGTCACCCGTCGATGAAATACGACAGCAGATGCTTAGTGCAAGTCTCAAAGGGAATCCCGGTACCCATTTTCGGGATTCCTTGACTTGGAGATTTCCGGACTTCTTCTTTTAAACCGATTCCTTCTTATAGGAAAGAAGTCCAACTTCTTCCCATTCTAAATTAGGAATTATTTCTCCTCTCGGGTATAATTTAACAGACCGGGTTTTATCGTAATCCAATTACGACGAACCCAATATTAAATCCAATTTAATGTCCACTTAAATTATTCCCATTGATCTTTTAATCCAATTAAAAGATCCAACGTCTCAACATCTCAACTTTCCATATTTAATCGAAAATCCAATTTACCGATTAAATGAAAGCCCAATACAATATCGGCCCGTCCATCCAATGGACTTTCCCTTACTGACAGGGGACGGATCCTCTTCTTGGAATCCACCGTCCTCGCTACACATTCCGACTGCACTGGACAAGGCTTATGATAATCATCTTACAGAATGATTACCTCTCGCCAGATCCAAGATACAACCGTCCTGTGCACGCCACTGCCATGATTCCTCAAGTCTGAGGATTACTCCCATACTATCGGAATCGGGGAAAACCAATTATACCGACCAAGCCTCCAAGGCTTCCATATGATGATCCCCGCGAGTCAGTCCAGTCGGCTCGACCCCAGTCGACCAACCCATCAAGATCGTGTAGGCGTCCCACGCCTGTCGCTGATGAAACACGGCACTCATCCAATGAACACGACTCTTGACGCAAGTCTCAATAGGACTCTCGATGCCCTGTCTCGAGGTCCTCGACTTGGAACGTTTCAGACCCAACTCTTAATCAGTTGGTTTCATGACCACCATCCAATGCGTGGCCCAACTGCACGAGTTGTTATCCATGGTCTGTGGGCTTTGTTGCGATATAAGTTAAACACTATTTTAACAAATGTAAGATGAGCGCAACAAAGAAGGTACCATTGGTGACGAATACTCATCTTATTCATCACATAATAATATTAAATTCACATCAAGTTGTCGGATAGGTTACAAATTGCCAAACCTATTGGCTTTCTGGTCACCTATTCCAACACTCACGAGTCGTGGCACGACTATCGTACTTAAAAGAAGCTGCACTATGTCATGAACGAAAAGTAGACCACAGTTACCTGTCTCACGAGTCGTGGAGGTAGCAGTGGGTCTATGGCTCGGTTGATTGGGTCGGGTCTAATGCTCGATTAGCATAATTCTCTGGAGTCCTCGGGATCATGTGAAAGGGTGAGGCAATAATCTTGAAACTCTCGTGGAATGAGAATGGTATAGTATACCTCCCACACGATTTTTTCCATTCGAATTGTAAAAGCAGGGTATGGGAAAATTCGTTGTGGATCCCAAGCCTACTAGGAAAAGGTTTTTCCAAAAACAATGTTTGAGAGTATAGTATTTTCGTATAAATTGTGGGAGCATTAAATGACTAAAGACCAAGCATTTAATTATTTATCAAACCACCGTCTTTTAAATTATGTTGATCGCGAACTCTATTTTTAAATGTAGATTTAAAATGTCTAAGAACCCTTTATCAACCATTCTTGAGAGCAACAAATTCAATGGAACCAATTACAACGACTGGTTGCGCAATCTCAGGATAGTCCTAGATTACGAGAACCAAGGCTACGTCATGGACGAGCCTCTCCCTAGGACCTTACCGGGAGGATCCATGCCAGAAGAACGTGAGACGTTCAAGACTTGGCATAAGGATAACCGGAGGGTCCGTAGCGTCACACTTGCTTCGATGACGAATGAGATTCAAAAGTAATATGAAAGGCTAGACGATGTACCTTCCATTATGGCTCGCCTTAAGGATTGCTATGCAGTCCCGGACCGGCATACTAGGTATGTCGCGACTAAGGCGTTCTTTGGAACTAAAATGACAGAAGGATCCTCTGTACAAGAGCACGGGGTTAAAATGCTTACCTTGGTGAAAAAGCTCGATGACCTAAAGGCAGGCCTCGATAATGAGACGTACATAGATGTGATCCTTCAGTCTCTCCCACCCTCCTTTGACCAATTTATTGTCAACTACAACATGAACGCACTTGAGAAGGGCATTGATGAGTTGATCAATATGTTGGTGCAATACGTGGCAACGACCAAAAAGTCCACGCCTTCAGTATTGTTTGGAGGTGCTTCAACTTCTAAAATAAAAGGCAAGGGTGCCGGACGTTGGAAAAGGAAGAAGGGGAAGGGAAAAGCCGTCAAAGCAGCTACGAACACTAAGAGTGTTCCCATTGCCAAAGAGGGTAAAGGCAAAGGAAAGGGAAAGGTTGTCTCCAAGCAACAGTCGAGGGCATATGACATATGTATCAATTGCCGTGAGAAAGGGCATTGGAAGAGGGAGTGCCCCAAGCTCCTCTCGAACCAAGGTATATTTGTGATTGAGATTAATATGGTCACTAATTCTGCCTCTTGGGTATTAGATACCAGCTGTGGAGCTCACATTTGCAATGATTTGCAGGTGCTGAAAAGAAGCAGAAAACTGGGTAGCGGGGATATGATCCTGAAGCTTGGGAATGGCAAGGCCATCTCGGTAGAAGGAGTAGGATCCGCCACTCTAGTAGTTAATGATAATATTAGCATAGAATTAGAGCAAGTTTATTATGTACCTAGTATGATTAAAAAAATCATTTCCATTCCATTGTTAGACAATAGTGGTTATGAGTTTATGATCAATAAAAATTGCTTCTATCTGATGAGGTGTGGAATTGCTCATCTACTTGGTACACTTAATATGGGCGATTGGCTTTAAGGTCAAGTGGGAGATTGTTAGAATAGGTGACCATGTAGCCAATCTTGGCAGGCAAAATGTAACCTATGTCTAAACAATTTCAGGGATTTGATAAATTATTAATGAATAAAGAAGTGAAATTCATTTGACATTACTTTGTTTGTGTTCACTTTATCTGCATTACATATCTGTCCACTACGCAAACAAAGCCCACGGACTGAAAACGTATTTCGGGGACTGGGACTACGCTTGGAGGTAGGTCCACGAAATCAGTCCCATCGAACCAGTTCAGAAATCTCCAAGTCAAGGAATCTCGAAAATGGGTACCGAGATTCCCCTTGAGACTTGCACTAAGCATCTGCTGTCGTATTTCATCGACGGGTGACGAAGGTCGTCTACGCAGTGTTAGTGGGTTAGCCTGCTAGGGAGCAGCTGACTGAGGTGACTTGCGGGAACCGTCTTACGGAAGACCTTGAGTTGGGTCGGCTAGGTATGACATGTGTTCCCGGTTCCAACAGTACAGGTCAAGTCCTTTGACATGAGGAATTGTTGAGTTTACCTGTACATCAGGGCTGTATCTTAGATATGGTGAGAGATTGCCAAGAAATACTTGAGTAGTCATAAGCCATGTCTAGTGCAGTTCCGGTGTACAAGAGTGACAGTAGTTTCAAAGAAAGGATCTGTCTCCTGTCAAAAGGCATTGACACTTGAGTCTCACATATGCTCTATGTCTTGTCCTTAAAATCTGTGGCCACAGTAACTGAACAGAAGAGAAGGTTTCCCTAGCGGCATTTGGTAAAGGACATACTGACACTTAGGTCGAAAATGGGTACCTGCATTTTCCGTTCCCTAGACCCTAAGTGGTGAGACCGAAGACGGAAGGACAAGTGTACTGTTAGAGCTTAAATGTTCATCCCCGAATATTCACCTAGTCTCTAATGCCATGGACCGTTGCTAGATGGCCACCCATGGTAACGGGCGGATTCTAGGAATCCGACCAAGTCTAACTGAAAGGTGAACCTAAAGAGTCACACACAATCCGCACACATTAAGTATTTACTTTAGAATTAAATATTTGGAGAAATGGAATGATTAAATTGGATTTAATCGGGTCCTTAATTTTCTTGGAGAGAATTAATTCCTTTTATTAGATAAAGGAGGTTAATCTAATAAATTAGATTTATTAAAAAATTAATTTAATGGGCCTAGAATAAATATTTATACTTATTACATTTATTTATTTATTATTGCCCTTTGGAATATTTAAATACGTTTTAAATATTCCATTATATTAAATTAATGGTTGAGATTAAAAGGAGAGATGGACGGCTAGGATTAATTTGACTTGGTCAAATTACTACATTGACTAGGACTTTGTATAGGTCAAAATCCTAGTCAAATTAGTCTTCTTTAGAGTTGGAGTTTGAAGAGGATTAAACTCCTCCTCTATAATTACTCCTAGTCCTTCACCTATAGAGAGATGATGAAACTCCAACACACACACGCACACACACACACACACACACACTCTACTCGTGTCTCTCTCTCTCCATCTCGTCCGCCTCTCTCTCCTCTTTTCAAGAAAAATAGTTCTTTTTCTTTTGTGTTGATAATTGAACAAAAGGAGGATTAATCCCGTTAAGTAATAAAGTGTGATTGATCCATCCTCTCCAAAATACTTGTTTGCTCGCTAGCACGACGTGCAAGATACGTGGGCGGATTGCGTGTCACAATTTGGAGAATCTCACATATGAGATTTGGTGCAAATCGGAGAACAACGCGAGTACCGGTTAGAAGAGGAAAACGACGAACCGATAATTCCCTTTTTACGTTTTCATCTCTTCTTCTAATTTTCAAATCCTATTGCCTCCATGATTCCTGTCATGTGTTGTAATTCATGAGATACACCAAACGCCCGGGAACTTCAAGGGCACACCCCTTGAACGTGTTCTTTATTTTACGTATATGACATGTTTAAATTTCGTTATTTAAATTTATACCGCGCTTCCGCATTCGCGCTATTTTCCGGGACGATCCACAATCTTTCAGAGTATAAAGAGATGCATTCCAAACACATCATACATCAAATATTAAAACATACACCACATGCAAAATAAGCCTAGCACGCCCCTATTGGATGATCAGAAGCCCAATCCTATGTGATCCACTGAGCCCGCAGTGGATCTATGGTCAATCTAGGGTGTCCTACTCTATTACAAAGGATTTAATATAATTTTCGTCCTGTATATTTTTTATTTTGGCATTTTAGTCCATTATCTTTTTAGGGTAGCAAATCGGTTCTGTAATTTTTTAATTTTTCGTGATTTTGGTCCTTCAGTGTTGGAGTTTGCAAATATTGCCGGATTTTTTTTGTTTGGGGCTTTTGTTCCCATTGGTCAATTTAATGGACTAAAATCGCAAAAAAACTATAAGTTACAGGACTATTTGCTACACTAGAAAGATAAAGGACTAAAACATCAAAATATAAAAGATATAGGATGAAAATTTGGTTCCATGCTGGCAGTAATGTGACCAAAGGGAACAAAAGCCCCAAACTAAAAAAAAAAATCCGGTAACATTTGCAAACTCCGGTGATTGAAGGAGCAAAATCGCAAAAAAATTTAAAAAGTTACAGGACCTATTTGCTAAACCTAGAAAGATAAAGGACTAAAACGCCAAAATACAAAAAATACAGGACGAAAAATGCATTTAAGCCCTATTACAAAAGTATAACCTATTATCAATGTAATGGGCCTTGTAACACCTTTTCATTCTTTTGGACTCTCTATCGTGGGCTTCGTCCAACGGGCCTCTTCTTTGGCCACCACCACCATGGAAGTGCTTCCTTACAATTTATTTCAAAAAATAAATTAAACCTCACTCCTAACTACACTCATTACAACTTAAATAAGAAATACCAATCACAAGTTGGGGAGAGTACAAAAGGAGGAGAAAAGCAAGCCTTATTATTTCAAGGCTAAAAACGAGAAAGAAAATAACAAACCCTCCCCCCCCCCCCCCCCAAAAAAAAAAAAAAAAAAATTAAATAAATTAACCCGTCCATAAGGGCCATGGCTTTGTGATCATCCTCATTGTTTATCCAATAAACAAATAATACACATTTATATAAAATATGAACATGCCAAATGAATAAATACATCCAACACATTTATTAAAATGATATCCAATATCATAAACAACAAGATAATTATATGAAAAAATATACATATTAATCATGCAATTAAAAATGGATATCAAGTATCATACATCCAATGTACCAAAAATAGTTTTTTTTGTCTGGAAACTATTTCCAAATTAAACTAAGGGCACAATTTAATTTTAGAAAAATCCAATTTTAACTAAAATTAAAATTAGCTAAAATTAATAATTTTAAAAAATATGCAAAAATATGGAAAATTCAATTTTTCGGGAAAAAATAGCAAAACCGCCGGCAGCACTACCGTCAAGCGCTTGTGGGCGCCTGGCCTCCTGTCAGCCGGCAGCTACTGTGCTACACATTTTTTTCTTTCAGCCTATTTTTTTTCTTTAAATTTCTGCATTAAAAACTGAAACTAAAAATGCATTTAACGAAAATTCAATTTTAAAAAATGCATGGATATCCATAATTAAAAGCAAACTTAACACATATTCTTCTAAACACACATAATCATGCTTATAACGTTAAAACATGTTTTTCAAAAGCAAATTAACCATGTTTATCATGCTCATCACATAAAAAACACGTTATTCCTAAAGCCAAAACACTAAACCGGGCTCTGAAACCACTGAAAGAATTGGTACGGCCCGAGAACACAGTGGAAGTATAAAATAAAAGAAATATAAAACGATTTCAAAGGGGTGTTCCCTTTGAATTCTTGGGAATTCGGTGTATTCAAAAGCATCATAATATAAATTGGAACATTACTTTTTTCATTTCACAAGTAGAACGGCAACAAGCGTTGATTCCCTTTTTGTTCCATTTTTCGTTTACTTTAGGACCCAACTTACAATCCCTCTAAAGATGATCCACACGACATTGGAAAGTTAAATCTCAATCCGCTGCTAGATGGAAACGAGATTAGTGGAAGAAAATCAGAATAACACTATCATATTAGTGTATTCGAATTCTTCTTTGTTCTTAACTTGAATAGGCTTCAAGAAGAACACAAAAAGAGTATTTTGGAGAGGGAATTTCTTAGCTTGTGTGAAAGAGAGGAGTTAAAAGAGTATATGTGTAGTTGTGTAATTGTAAGTAGTTTCTAAAACCACTTACACACTAATGCACCACTTGTACTCAACATCCAACCATGGTAGCACAATATGTGCACCACCTAACCATCATGGCAAGCCACATCATTGCTTACATGGAGGATTTTCAATTCCTTTTCAACTTGTATCAACCCCTTGAGCTGGGATTTCAAGTCATGGATCGGTTTTGACCGGTCTTGATTTAATCAAATTAAATCAAGTCCAATCAAGATCTATGGGTTCAATATTAATCCAATTAATTTTAAACCTTATTGAAATCCAAAAGTTTATTTAATTCAATTAAATAAACATAAGCTCAAACACTAATTAAGTGATCCAATCAATTAATTGAACTAAACCCAATAGATTAATCTAATTAATTTAAAGGTGATAAGCCCAAAATTAATTAATCCAATTAATTAATTCTTAGGCCATCCATCTAATGAACTCTCCCAATAAATCATCCAATCATTTATATTCTCATTGAATTAATTTAATCCAACTAAATTAATTCACTTCTTCCAGGATTAATTCTAAATTAATTCCACTACTTCCATAGTGATTTGTGTGTGACTTTTTAAGTTCACACTCAGCTAGACTTGGGCTTGTGTCCAACACAAATGAATAATTAATCCTATTTAATTAATTATTTCAGATTAACCATTAATCAGAAACACCTGCCACCATGGGTGGCCATTTAGCAACCGTCGATGGCACTAGAGACTAGGTGACTGTTGGCGTGAATATTTAGGATCTGAGTTCCATACAGGTACAGTCCTTCCGTCGATCATCTCCCGGCCTTAGTTTAGGGCATGGAATTAGCCGTCGCTGCCCATCCTTGACAAAGGCAACTAGCTTTATACTAGAGATGTTGATCGACCTAGGGAACCATTCCCTACACGACCAATCGCTACGGACGTAGACTTGAAGAGTTTAAACCATCTCAGAGCGCATAACAAACATAACCGTCAAATAGACAGGGGACAAAAATTTTCTCTTGGAATCCACTGTCCTCACTACATACTCCGACTGCATTGGATAAGGCTTATAATGACAATATCAAAGACATGGTCACCTCTTGCCAGATCCAAGATACAACCGTCATATGCATGCGACTGTCATGATTCTTCAAGTCGAGGACTAATTCCGTACTATCAGAGCCGGGAATACCAATCATACCGACCAAGCCTCTAAGGCTTCCATATGATGATTTCCGTGAGTCAGTTTAGTCAGTCGACTACCTTGCCAACTAACCCACTAAAATTACATAGACAACCTACGTATAGTACCGATGAAACTCGTCACTCACCTAGTGAATGCAATACTTAGTAAAAGTCTATATAGGACACTCGAGATCCTCGAATGGGAACGTTTCAGACCGACCCTGAGGAGTTTGTTTCTAGCCGGCAACCTATGGGCAGCTCAACTCAATGGGTTTAACCAACTGGTCTGTGGGCTTTTTTTTGTGACATTGAAACGCCATTCAATGTGAGTAGTAAGCACAACAAACACATTTTGCCAATGATGAATATTTATCCATCAGTATAAAATTACTTTGGTAAAGATCGATGAATAATTCCTAGAAGAGCCAATCCAATTGACTTTCTAGTCACCTATTCTAATTGACTTTCTGGCGGCTATGAAACCAACTCCTTGAGGGTCGGTCTAAAATGTTCCAGGTCAAGGACCTCGAGACTGGGCCTCGAGTGCCCTATAGAGACTTGCACTAAGTATTGCATTCACTGGGTGAGTGTCGAGTTTCATCGGTGCCAGACTTAGATCGTCTATGCAATTTTACTGGGTTAGTTGGCAAGGTAGTCGACTGACTGAACTGACTCGCGGGAATCATCATATGGAAGCCTTGGAGGCTTGGTCGGTATGACTGGAATTCCCGATTCCAATAGTACAGGATTAGTCCTCGAACTTGAGGAATCATGGCAGTCGCATGCATATGAAGGTTGTATCTAAGATATGGCGAGAGGTGACCGTGTCTTTCATATGGTCATTATAAGCCTTGTCCAGTGCAGTCGGAGTATGTAGTGAGGACGGTGGATTCCAATAGAGAATCTGTTCCCTGTCAGTATTTGACACCTATGTCTCCTATGCGCTCTAAGATGGTTTCGCCTCATTAAGTCTACGGCCGTAGCGATTGGTCGAGTAGGGAATGGTTCCCTAGGTCAATCAATAGAGTAAACGCGTCTCGAGTTTGTAGCATAGTTGCCTAGTCCAGGATGGGAACCGACACCCAATTCCATGCCCTAGACTAAGGCCGGGAGATGGTCGACGGAAGGACTGTACCTGTATGGAATTCGGAGCCTAAATGTTCACGCCAACATTCACCTAGTCTCTAGTGCCATGGACCCTTGCTAGACGGCCACCCATGGTAACTGGCATTTCTGATTAATGTTTAATCAGAAATAATTAATTAAATCAGATTTAATTAATCAATTGTGTTGGACACAAGCCCAAGTCTAGTTTAGGGTGAACCTAAAGAGTCACACACAAATCACTATGGAAGTAGTGGAATTAATTTGGAATTATTTCTGGAATAAGTGAATTAATTTAATTGGATTAAATTAATTCAATGAGAATATGAAGTATTCGATCATTTATTGGGAAAATCCGTTGGATGGATGGCCCAAAGGCCCATGAATTAATTAATTGGATTAATTAATTTTGGGCTTAATACCTTTAAATTAATTGGATTAATTTATTGGATTTCGTTTAATTAATTGATTGGATCAATTAATTAGTGTTTGAGCTTATGTTTATTTAATTAGATTAAATAAACTTTTGGATTTCAATAAGCTTTAAAATTAATTGAATTAATTTAAAACCCATGGATCACTTCATTTAATTTGATTAAATCACGATCGGTCAAAACCGGTCCATGACATGAAATCAAAGATCAAAGGTTTGATGCAAGTTTAAGAGGAGTTGAAAGTCCTCCATTTAAGCAATGATGTGGCTCCGTGTAACCAATGATGTGGCTTGCCATGATGGCTAGGTGGTCCACATATTGTGCTAACATGGTTGGAGGTTGAGTACAAGAAGTGATCCATGGTTTTGGAAACTACCTACAACTACACAACACATATATACATTTTTCAACTCCCTAACTTGCACTCTCTAGCACACAAGCCACGAAATTTTTACTTTTTTCTCCTTCTTTTGAGTTCTCTTTGAATTGGATTCAAGATGAGAACATGAGAAATACGGATACACTAATCAATAGTGTAATACGTTTTTCGTTTCTTCCTTGATCTAGCTTCTACCTAGCAGTAGATGTAAATTTGCTTCCATTGTTGTGGTGTGGACAAATTAGAGGGGTTCTAATTTGAATCATAAAGTGAACAGAAAAGGAACGAAGAGGGAATCAAAGCTTGTTGTCGTTGTACATGTGAAACGAAAAAGGTATGTTTCTATTTAAATTATTGTACCTTTTTTGTTTCCTCCTCTAGCCACATGTTCTAGCATATTTTTCTGTATGTTATGATGCTTTTGAATACACCGAACGCCCGGGAATTCGAAGGGAACACCCCTTTGAAATGATTTTTAAATTTCTTTTATTTTACGCTTCCGCCGCGTTCTCGGACCGGACCGATTCTTTCAGTGTTATCAGAGCCCGGTTCGGTGTTGTGGCTTTAGGAATAACATATTTTTATGTGATGAGCATGTTCAACATATTTAATTTCCTTTTGGAAAGCATGTTTTATGGTTTTTGAGCATGATTATGTGTTTAGAAAAAATATGTGTTAATTTCGCTTTTAATTATGGATATCTATGCATTTTTTGAAAATTGGATTTTCTGTAAATGCATGTTTTAGTTTCAGTTTTAATGCAGAAATTTAAAACAAAAAATTGGGTTGAAAAACAGTTCAGCCGGCAGTAGCTGTCGGCAGTATAGTGCCAGCTGGCGCGCCCAGCGCGCGCTGGCCGGCCGCGCGCGCGCACAGGCACCACGCAGTGCTGGTCGGGCGCGCGCGGCTGGCAGTGCTGCCGGCCGGCCGGTGTCCAACGCTTGGGCCGGTTTTGCCGTTTTTACCTGAAAAATTGGATTTTCCACATTTCTGCATATTTTCTTAAATGATTAATTTTGGCTAATTTTAATTTTAGTTAAATTGGATTTTTCTAAAATTAAATTGTGCCTTAGATTAATTTGAAAATGGTTTCCAAACAAAAAAAATATTTTTTGGTACATTGGATGTATGATACTTGATATCCATTTTTAATTGCATTATTAATATATATATTTTTGCATATAATTATGTTGTTGTTTATGATATTGGATATCATTTTTATAAATGCATTGGATGGATTTATTTCTTGTGCATGTTTATATTTGATATAAATGTGTATTAATTGTTATTGGATAAACAATGGGGATGATCACAAAGCCCATGGCCTTTATGCATGGTTTAATTTTGGTTGGGTGAGGCATGGGTGCCTCTTTGTTTTATTATTCTCTTTCTCTCTCTCGTTTTTAGCCTTGAAATAATAAGGCTTGCTTTCTTCCTCCTTTTGTACTCCCCCCAACTTCTGATTGGGGTTTCTTATTTAAGTTGTAATGAGTGTAGTTAGGTTGGTGAGGATTTATTTTTTTTAATAAATTGTAAGGAAGCATTTCCATGGTGATGGAGGCCCAAGAAGAGGCCCGTTGGCCGGAGCCCACGATGGAGAGTCCAAAGAATGAAGAGGCGTTAGAAGGCCCATTAGAATGATAATGAGTTATAATTTTGTAATAGTGTAGGCTACCCTAGATTGACCATAGATCCACTGCGGGCTCAGTAGATCACATAGGATTGGGCTTGTGATCATCCAACAGGGGCGTGCTAGGCTTATTTTGCATGTGGTGTATGTTTTAATATTTGATGTATGATGTGTTTGGAATGCATTCTTTATATTCAATGTTAAAACTTGAGCATGCAAAACTTTCTTAATGATGAGGTCTCGGTCACAAATAAACTTAACTCTCAGTTGGATGGTCCAAGTAAATATTAGGCCCATTAATAGATTAAAATGTCAAATGGTTTGATTTAAATCCAAGCCTTCCATCCATAGCAATGTAGTGAGGAAGCTACTTTCACCCATTCGTGGTCTCACGAGTCGTGCCACGTTTGGAATGGAAGAAAGCTGCGCTATTGTTATGAACAAAGGAATATGCTCCTATTTCCCTATCTCACAAGTCGTGGGGGCCGATAGTTGAGATATTCATTTGGTTGATGGGTTGGGCCTAATGCATTGTAACATGATTCGCTTGGAGTCCTCGGGATCATGTGAAGAGGCGAGGCAAAATAACTTGGGGATCTCATTGGATGAGAATGGTATAGGTTACCTCCCACAAAGCCTTTTTCTGTGTGAATCGTAAAAGCGGGCAATGGACAATTGTGTTTGTGGACCTCAAGCCCACTAGAAAATGGTTTCCAGAACCCCATTTGAGAGTGATGGGCTTTCGGAGAAATAATGGGAGGGGTCAATGACTAAAGACCAAGTCTTAACTTAAACATAATATTACTATAATCTACTTAATATTTTTATGTTTACATTTTTGAATGTATATGTCTAAGAAGCCACTAACGCCATTACTAGATACTAATATGTTTAATGGAACAAACTATAATGATTGGCTGCGAAATCTTAAGATAGTCTTAGATTTTGAGAACCAAACTTACATTCTGGATAAGGATCTTCCTCGGGCTTTTCCGGATGGGTCAATGCCTTAAGAACGCTTGGCGTTCGAGTAGATGCATGTTGACCACCGGCAGGTCTGCAGCATCGTACTGGCCTCGATGACTAACGAGATCCAGAAGCGGTACGATAGGCTAGACGATGTTGGCTCGATTATGCTTCATTTGCAAGATATCTATGTGATCTCGGACCGGCAAGTTAGATACGCTACAACGAAGGCATTCTTCGGAGCTAAGATGACAGAAGGGTCGTCTGTACAAGAGCATGGACTAATAATACTATCCCTTGTGGAGAAGCTCAAAGACCTCCAAGCTAATCTTGAAAAAGAGACATACATCGATGTGATCCTTCAGTCTCTTTCTACCTCCTTCGACCAATTTATTGTTGACTTGATAAATATGTTGATCCGGTACGAGGCAATGATTGAAAAATCTGCACTGGCGGTACTAGTGGGAAAGGCTTTGACCTCAGAAGCGAAAGGCAAGGGTGTCGGACGCTGGAAGAGGAAGAAAGCTAAGACAACATCAGCCGCTGCTAGCACTTCGGGTGATCTTGTTACACCTCTGGGCGGAGGTAAAGGAAAGAGGAAGAGGGTTCGGCAGTCAAAGTCATATATTCCAAATGATGTATGCATTAACTACTGCGAAAAGGGACATTGGAAGAGGGAGTGTCCCAAGCTCCTCTCTAATGAAGGTACATTTGAATTGAGTACTAACATGATTATTGTTCTACTCTTTGGTATTGGATACCAGTTAATCATAATCTACGAATGGTTTGCAGATGGTTATGAGTGGAAAGCCCAGACAGGTCCTAAGGCTTAGCGATGGTAGGGCCATTGCTGCAAAGACTAGGGACTAGTTAGGCTTAGCATAGCAGTGATCATGTTAGGATAGAGATTGAAATGAAATATGTAACCTGGCATGATCAAAATATGTTTTTATGTACTATTGGATAGTTTTTAATTACATACGTTTGATCAATAAAATTGCTTTATTTGACAAAGAATGACTACTCTTGTCTGCTAGGTGGGATACATAATTATCCTTAAACATTATCCCATAATTGGATTATGAGTACTCAAATCAAATGATTAAAATGGATAATCATGATAAACTTACGAATTTGGCATCCATAAGCTAGGATAGTTTTTCCTTTAGTTAAGGATGAGGAAGTTGGAAGATTCAAAGAGTCTAGCAATAGACAATTTAAGGCGACTAGCTTACAAGTCCTCTCTGAGATGGAAAGACTGTAAGGCTTCTTTGTTGGACAAAGTGGGCTTGCCAAAAGTCTATCGGATTGGATCCATTTAGACATTCGTAGGTTACTGAATACACAACACCAGAAGAGGGTTCACAAGTCTAAGGTTCGGGGAATTAGACTTGGAGTGGTGAACCAAGCTGATTGCAAAATTAAACCTTTTGATTAGATCGAAGGGCGTGTATTTAGTACGAGTTCTTGAATATCCAGATGAGAATGGATTTCTCACTTAGTGGAATTCTTCCTGTAAGGACAATGGTTGAACGGTCTCTTATAAGGGAGAAATTGAACCTTGTTAGACTTGGTTCGATCGGGGTTTCACTGGACTACCTTAAACCGTCTAGACATGGACTTGAAAGGTTGCCAAGTTGAGAAACATGGCATTTTCTAATAGTCATGATCTAGTTGCCATATAGGATATGGTTTGGCAAGCCTGCGCATCCTACAAAGTTCTTGAGTACATGGGATGGTCCGACATATGTCAAGGGACTAGTGGGAGACAAATTAGACTAGGTGTCCGATTTGTTTAATGCAGAATAATGCAAACATCATTTGTAATTATATTATTCCAGTGAGTGTATTCCAGTCCTCCTAGGGATAACCAGAATACCTTAGTTACTTGAGAGGCATAGGTTTCTGGGCCTATCCGGTCAATTGGATTATTATCCAAAAGATACAAGGCGAGGTGATGTTGGATATCGGGTTTGGATCAATGGCTTAGAGCTATTGGATCCGTCATGAAAATTCAAACTGGGTTTGAAATTTTGTATAACTAGAATATTTGTTTTGACGAGTTCATACGGAGTATGACTCGATCAGTAACAGGCTTTAAGCTCAGTGGGAGGATAGTTTTGTTCCAAGTGCTTAGTGTGTAATGTCTTATTCATTTGGAATGAATTTAAGATGTTAGGAAACACTTAAACACGAGCGTTGTTCACGCAATTCTCCATGATAGGAATTGGATTCCTTTATACAAGGTTAAACTGTTCAAGACTCAGTCACGTTAGACTGATGAGAAAGCTTAGATGTTTGACATCCCCTATATCTTTGCCTTAGGCAGCATGAAAATATT
Organism: Sesamum alatum; assembly: GCA_034509735.1. Classification (NCBI taxonomy): domain Eukaryota; kingdom Viridiplantae; phylum Streptophyta; class Magnoliopsida; order Lamiales; family Pedaliaceae; genus Sesamum; species Sesamum alatum. Next base: position 25,024,875 of record JACGWO010000009.1, on the reverse strand, counting down.
GTTCGTGCATTGGGCCTAATGCTGTGTATGCTTTGGGCATAAAAACGTTTATTGGGCTTGTGCCGAGAAGGCAGTAGACAGCTGTTGAGAATATCTTTAATACCTGAATAAGGATTAAAGAAGCGTTCTTAATGCACGTTTTGTGGAAGGTTGATTCTAGAAGGCTATAGCGATACTAGCTTCCAAAATCATGTGAATAATGTTTAGTCTCAATATGTATGTACATTTGGACTTAATGGTAAGTGTGGTGGCTTGAAAATGTTTCAAGCAGGATACCACGACATGTCATTATGAAAGCCGAATGTATGGCGACTTTGGAAGTCATTTCTAGAAAGTGGTTTGGATTGAAAACTGCATCCATAGGATAGATGTGGTGCCTAGCACGACCGAGCCAGTAGTTGCCTTAGAGTCGAACAACTAGGCTATGGCAAAAGCGTTTTGGGCCCGAGATCTCATCACAAATCCACGAAAAATTCGTAGACAATCACCATTTGCAGGCAGCAATGGTAGGAAGAGGTGACACGATTGGACTATGTCACTTCGGCAGAGAAATATAGTAGACCCACAAGACCGAGCCAGTATCGTAGATTGCTCATGCTCAGAAGGATCTGAGCAACATGGGTAATTGGCTTTGTGGTCAAGTGGGACATTGTCAGAATAGGTGACCAGAAAGTCAATTAGATTGGCTGTTCTGGGAACTATTCGTCGATCTTTATTAAAGTAATATTATACTGATGGATAAAGCAAGTATTCATCACTGGCAAAATGTGTTTGTTGTGCTTACTACTTACATTGAATGTCGTTTCAATGTCACGACAAATGCCCACAGACTGATTGGTTAAACCGATTGAGTTGAGTTGCGCATACGTTGGCGGTTATGAAACCAACTCCTTGAAGGTCGGTCTGAAACGTTCCAAGTCGAGGACCTCGAGACTGGACCTCGAGTGCCCTATAGAGACTTGCACTAAGTATTGCATTCACTGGGTGAGTGCCGAGTTTCATCGGTGCCAGACGTAGGTCGTCTATGCAATTTTAGTGGGTAAGTTGGCAAGCTAGTCGATTGACTGAACTGACTCGCGAGAATCATCGTATGGAAGCCTTGGAGGCTTGGTCGGTATAACTGGAATTTCCAGTTCCGATAGTACAGGATTAGTCCTCGAACTTGAGGAATCATGGCAGTCGCATGCATATGAAGGTTGTACTTTGGATCTGGCGAGAGGTGACCGTGTCTTTGATATGGTCATAATAAGCCTTGTCCAGTGCAGTCGGAGTATGTAGTGAGGACGGTGGATTCCAATAGAGAATATGTCCCCTGTCAGTATTTGACAGCTATGTCTCCTATGCGCTCTAAGATGGTTTCGACATATTAAGTCTACGGTCGTAGCGATTGATCGAGTAGGGAATGGTTCCCTAGGTCGATCAATAGAGTAAACACATCTTGAGTTTGTAGCATAGTTGCCTAGTCCAGGATGGGAACCGACACTCAATTCCATGCCCTAGACTAAGGCCGGGAGATGGTCGACGGAAGGACTGTACTTGTATGGAATTCGGAGCCTAAATGTTCACGCCAACATTCACCTAGTCTCTAGTGCCATGGACCGTTGCTAGACGGCCACCCATGGTAACGGGCATTTCTAATTAATGGTTAATCAGAAATAATTAATTAAATTGGATTTAATTAATCAATTGTGTTGGACACAACCCCAAGTCTAGCTGAGGGTGAACCTAAAGAGTCACACACAAATCACTATGGAAGTAGTGGAATTAATTTGGAATTACTTCTGGAAGAAGTGAATTTAATTAATTGGATTAAATTAATTCAAGGAGAATATAAATGATTAGATCATTTATTGGGGAAATCCATTGGATGGATGGCCCAAGAATTAATAAATTGAATTAATTAATTTTGGGCTTAATATCTTTAAATTAATTGGATTAATTTATTAGATTTCGTTTAATTAATTGATTGGATCAATTAATTAGTTTTTGAGCTTCTGTTTATTTAATTGGATTAAATAAACTTTTAGATTTCAATAAGGTTTAAAATTAATTTTATGAATTTAAAACCCGTGGATCACTTGATTTAATTTGATTAAATCAAGACCGGTCAAAACCGGTCCATGACTTGAAATCAAAGCTCAAAGGTTTGATGCAAGTTTAAGAGGAGTTGAAAATCCTACATGTAAGCAATGATGTGGCTCCATGTAAGCAATGATGTGGCTTGCCATGATGGCTAGGTGGTCCACATATTGTGCTAACATGGTTGGAGGTTGAGTACAAGTTGTGTATTAGTGTGTGTAGGTGGTTTTGGAAACTACCTACAACTACACAACACATATATACATTTTTCAACTCCCTAACTTGCACTCTCTAGCACACAAGCCACGAAATTTTCAACTTTTTTCTCCTTCTTTCGAGTTCTCTTTGAATTGGATTCAAAATGAGAACATGAAAATACATATAGTACACTAATCAATCGTGTAATACGTTTTTCGTTTCTTCCTTCATCTAGCTTCTACCTAGCAGTAGATGTGGATTTGCTTCCATTATTGTGGTGTGGACAAATTAGAGGGGTTCTAATTTGAATCCTAAGGTGAACGAAAAAATAACGAAGAGAGAATCAAAGCTTGTTGCCGTTGTACATGTGAAACGAAAAAGGTATGTTTCTATTTAAATTATTGTACCTTTTTTGTTTCCTCCTCTAGCCACATGTTCTAGCATATTTTTTCGTATGTTATGATGCTTTTGAATACACCGAATGCCCGGGAATTCAAAGGGAACACCCCCCTTTGAAATTGTTTTTAAATTTCTTTTATTTTATGCTTCCACTGCGTTCCCGGCCGTACTGATTCTTTCAATACAAAATAAATTTTCCTATTCCTACTCAACCTCTTCTAAAGAAGCACACTTTGACTAGGATTTTGTCCTAGTCAAATCCTTGTCTACCTAGGTTTGATTAAGTCAAATTAATCATGGTCCTTCATCTCATCAATCTCTAGATCAAATATCGTCCATCCATCTTTGATGGGCTTTATGGAATGGGCCTATTTTTAATTCTAATTAAATAGTCCCAAGGTCCAATAGACTTTATATTAAATCCTATTTAATATTCCAAGCCCACTAATTAATTCACCCTTTTAATCTAACTCATGTTTTATTAAATCCATAAATCTAATTTATGAACTTAAGCCCGATCAAATCTAATTAATGCATCAAGGCTTGAATGTCCAAGAAGTATAATTTAAACCTATTAAATTAAACCTTCTCCCAGAATTGATTTCAAATTAATTCCTTTCACATCCGATGTAGCGGGTGTGACTCTTTAGGTTCACCCTTAGCTAGACTTGGACTTTCTTCTTGTTATCTCATAACCAAAGTAGTTTGTCACCATGGGTGGCCGTCTAGCAACGGTCCATGGCACTAGAGACTAGGTGAGTATGTGGTGTGAACATTTAGGCTTCGAGTTACATACAAGTACAGTTCTACTGTCGCCTATCTCCGGGCTTTAGTCTAAGGCACAGAATAGGATGTTGGTTCCCATCCGTGACTTAGGCACCTACGCTTGAAACTTGCGATAGGTTTAAATTTATGATTGACATAGGAAATCCTTTCCCCCCTAAATCAAGTGCTATGGCCATAGACTTTGAGAGTTTAAACCATCTCAGAGCGCATAGGAGATCTCGCTGTCATAATCTTTGATAGGGAACAGATCCTATCTTGGAATCCGCCGTCCTCTCTACGTACTCCGACTGCACTAAACAATGCTTATGATGTCCATGTCATATGACACGATCCCCTCTCGCCAGATTTAAGATACAACCTTCGTGTGTGAGCGACTGTCGTGATTCCTCAAGTCCGAGGACTAACCCCGTACTATCAGAACTAGGAATACGAGTCATACCGACCAAGCCCGTGTGGCTTTCATATGATGATTCCCGCTAGTCACCTCAGTTAGCCGACACCCTTGTCAATTAACCCACTAATATTGCATAGACGTCCAACGTCTGTCACCGATGAAACACGGTACTCATTTCATGAATGTAATCCTTAGTGCAAGTCTCTATAGGACCCTCGATGCCCAATCTCGAGATCCTCGACTTGGAGTGTTTCAGACCTATCTATAGAAGTTGTATCCATGATCGCCATCCTATTCGCGGTCCAACTTCTTTGATTCATATATCCAGTCTGTGGGCATTTGTTGTGACATGGAAACAATGTTCAATGCTAGCAGTAAGCACAACAAACTTATCGTTCTCAATGATGAATCCTTAATACATTCATCAACATAATATTACTCGTTGAAAGATTGATGAATAGTTCTCAGAACAACCAACCACATTGACTTTCTGGTCACCTATTCTAACAATCTCCCACTTGACCATTAAGTCAATTACCCACTTTGTTCATAACCCTCTGAGCATGAGTAATCTATGATACCGACTAAGATCTCGTGAGTCTGCTATATTTCCTTGCCGAAGCAATACGGTCTAACTGTGTTGCCTCTGTCCACTATCGCCGCCCGGAGAAGGTGGTTGTCTAAGAATATTCAGTGGATCTTGTGATGAGACCTCAGGCCATAACTTTTGCCAAAGCCTAGTTGTTCTCCATCTTGGCCACCATTAGCTTGGCTGTGCTAGGCACCACGTCCATACTATGGATGCAGTTTTCATCCATAATCACTATCCAATGCAATCATTATTGAGTCTGACTGTGCATACCTTTGAGACTAACCGTTTTTCACTACATTTTGGAAGCTAGTATCGCGTTAGCCTTCCAAAAGAACTCTTCACCGACGGTGCATCGAGAACCCATCTTTAGTCCTTATTCAGGCACTAAGGATTGTTCTTGACTGTTGTCTTCAACCCCTCAGTGCATTATCGGTTTCTGTTGAGTCATGCGAGAAGCACACTCAACATGGAATCTCATGCACTGAGTAAACATATCTTATGTTTATCTAGGGTTAAGACTAGAGGATACTCAACATCCAAGCCTTCTCATTAGTTTATTGTGACTAAGTCTTGAATGGCTTAATGCTTTATTAATAGTATGTAAGCCTTCTCATCACTCTAACCATGACTTAGTCTCGAACAACTATCCCTCTATATATCTAAGCTTTCTCATCAATCTATCATGACTGAGTCTTTGAAAAGCTCAACTCACGATATGTATGTGGGAGCCCTAAAATATCATGGAGAATTTTCGTGAGCTACGGTTGTGTTTTAGTGATTCCTAAAGTCTTGAATTCATCCGTGATGAATAATACCTTACACATTTAAATACTTGGAACACAATTTCTACTCCCACTGATCACCTATCGAGTCATACTCCGTATGAGCTCGTCAAATGATTATTCTAGTCATGCGGCGTTTCAAACCTTGTCTGAATTTCCTAGCGGATTCCATGGCTCCTCTCCATAAATCTACGATGTCCAACATCACATTCCTCAGGTCGTTTGGATCACTATCCAAATGTGACTGAACTTAACCCGATCGCTCGTACCTCTACGACATTCGGGTTTGTTCTTAAGTGGATTGGAATATGATCAGTTTAAATAAGAAATGTGATTATAAGCAATATTACCATTATTCTACCGTAAACCTGTATAAATCAGACACCGAGTCTAATTTGTCTCCCACTAATCTCTTGAAGTATGTAAGATCCTCCTAAATACTTAAGGACTTTATCGGGATACAGGCTTGCCAAACCATGGCATCATAGTGCGTGACTTCTAGCAAAATGCCACGTTCCTCCCGTTGGCAATTTTTGAGTCCACGTCTACACGGGCTAAGGTAATTTGGTGAAACTTCAATAGATCTCCGTCCAACGAGGGTCGATTGTTTCCTTTATCAGAGACCGTCTTACTTGGCCTTTACCGGAAGCATTTCATTGAGAATTCCATTCTCAACTGGATGTTCAAGAACTCTCACTAAATACACAGCCTTTTCAATCCTATCGAAACAGGTTTAATTTTGCGACCATTTACGGTTCACCTCCTCAAGCCTAATTCGAAAAGCTCCTATTGGACCTTTAAACTTTTGAACCCTCTCATGGTCTTGTGTATTCAGTAACCTACAGTTGTCTTGTTGGATCCTATCAAATAGACTATTTTGCAAGCCTACTTTGTCCAATAAAGCGCTTTCGGACTTTTCCTTCTTCAGAAAAGAATGGTAAATTTAATCAATTCGAATTTTCTATTTCTAGATTCATCGAACTTCCTAATTTACTCATCTTTAATAAGAGGAAACCGCCCTAGCTGTTGCGGATGGCAAATCTGTAAGTTGGTCTTGATTAATCCATTTAGATCAATTAAATTTTGAGTATTCATAAACGTTATGGGATTGCGTTCTAGGAATTTACGTGTAAACACTAGCAAACATGAATCAATATTTAATAATTTTGTTGATCAAATATGTATGAAATAAAACCGTATTCCAACAAAGAAACATACTTTTGATCATGCTAGGTTACGTAATTCCTATAAACTGTCCTAACATGATCACAATTATAGGCCTAACGAGTCTCTAGTCGTTTTCAGCAATGGCCTTGCCATTTGTTGAATCCTAGAACCGTTCTTGGCCTTTTAATCCTTATCACTTTCTGCAAACCACCCGCAGATTCGTGACAAGAACTGTATCCAATACCAAACAGAGTAAAGTGATCATGTCAATACTCAATATCAAATTTTACCTTCATTGGAGAAGGGTTTAGGACACTCCCTCTTCCAATGGCCCTCTTTACGGTAGTAAATGCATACGTTCTTAGGAATCTGTGAACTTGACTGCTGAACCCTTTTGCTCTTTTCTTTACCTCTACCTTGTGGTGTAAAAAGAACAACACTCGAAGTGCTTAACAGTTGATATCATCTTCGTCTTTTTCACCTTTTTGGCGTCGGGCACCCTTGTCTTTCGCTATAGAGGTTAAAGCCTCTCCTACTAGTACCGACGGCGCAGATTTTACAATCGTTGCCTCGTACTAGACCATCATATTTATCAACATATGAAGATCTTTTTCAAGCTCATTCATATTGATAATTGATGGTTCGTAAGAGGGAGGAAGAGACTCAAAGGATCGCGTCAATGTACGTCTCTATTTCAAGACCGACGTGGAGGTCTATTGAGCTTCTCCACTAGGATAGCATCATCACTCCATGTTCTTGGTACAGACGTCCCTTTCGTCATGTTGGCTCCAAAAATTCCTTCGTTGCATTATATCCTACATGCCGGTCTGGGACCACATAGATATTGTGCAAGTGAAGCATAATTGGCCAACATCATCATGCTAGTCGTACTGCTTCTAGATCTCATTTATCATCGAGGTTAGTACGACGCTGTGGACTTGCCGGTGGTCGTCCTTCAACTTTTGAACACCAAGCGTTGCTTTAGTTGTTGACCCCTCCGGCAAGGCTTGAGGAACGTCCTCATCCGGCATGTGAGTTAAGGTTCTGGAAATCTAAGACCATCTTAAGATTTCATAGTCAATTCGTGTAGTTGGTTCCATTAACTAGCCTTTAGTAACGCATTTGGTGGATACTTAGACATTCACGATAGACAAAGCAGAAAATAATAAGCATAATGAAGTAATATTAAGTTAAGACTTGATCTTTAGTCCTTAACCTCTCCCACAATTTCTACGAAAGCCCATCACTCTCAAACGGGATTTTGGGAAATGGATTCCTAGTGGGCTTGGGATCCACAAACGAAATTTTACATACCCTAGTTTTACGATTCACATGGAAAATAACCTTGTGGGAGGTATTCCATACCATTCTCGTCCTACGAGATTCCCAAGATGTTTTACCTCACCCTTTTACGTGATCCCGAGGACTCCAAGTGAATCACGTTATTCAGGCGTTAGTCCCGACCCATCAACCGAATCATAGCACTCACTGCTACACCCACGACTCGTGAGATAGGTAACAAGAGTGTATTCATCTTGTTCACAATAAACGTGCAGCTTATTTTTAGGACAAAAGACGTGCCGCGACTCTTGAGACCATGCAATTAACTGAAACTAGCTTCTTCACTTTATCATGGATGGAAGGCTTGGACGAAACACGAAAAAATGACGAAAACTCGAAAAATGGACCATCACCGGCGGCAAGGCACACGCGCGAGCAGGCGCCACTGCCTGCGCGCACAGCGCACGCGCCTAGCGCGCAACCATCGCAGCACGCGCGCCTGCGCGCTCGCAGGCGATGCACACTTCCTCGCGCAGCCACTGCACGGCAACTCATGTAGGCGTAGTGCGCACGCCTGCACGCAGGGGTGCTTGCCCTTGCGCGGGCAGGCGCGCACCTGCTACCTGCTGTGCGGCATGCCTGCCGGCCGCCACCGTTTTTCATGTTTTGGTGTTTTTCGTGCAACCTCCTTTTCTTGAACACAAAAAACCATCAATTCAAGAATATATCCATATATTCAGGAAACCTAAAATCCAACATTTGTACAATATTAATACATATCAAGATGTAAACATCCTCATGTTATGCAAATAACCATGATGTCCAAATCACAAAAATGCAGAAATTAATATGAAATTTTACTCGTGAATTTTGATCGTTGGTGCAACCATTGGAAAAATTAATTCTTATTAGGAAACCGTTTCCTCATTAACAAAGTAATATTTATTTTAGGATATTCAAAATCTCAACCAAAAATAAATATCCCAAGTTAACGGGTTCAGAAAACGCAGAAAATATCATAAACGTAATTCAGAAAAATTAGTTTTGAAAAATGAGCCAAAAAATGGGAGAAAACGGAAAACGGCACCGCCGGCCTGGTCAGGCGCGTGCACAGCCGCCTCTGCCTGCGCGTACAGCGCATGCACCCAACGTAGGTGGTTGTGCCTGCCGTGCGCAGGCATTAGACTGCGGGAGCTGGCAAGGCGCGCAGGCCTCTGCCTACACGCGCGCCTGACTGCGTCCTGCGCGTGCTGCTGCTGCCAGTTTGCCATTTTTCACCCTTTTTTGACAATTTCATGCAATTTTCTGAACCACAAGACAAATTCAACCCTAGAACATGTATATACACATTTAAGAAATCCAAGATCCAAAATCCCATGCAAAATTAAATGCCAAACAAGATCTATGCTAAACATGCTTCAAACGTAATCTAAAAACACGTTGATCATGCTTGAACACATATAGCACATAGAATTCTAGGACATCGAACCAGGCTCTGATACCACTGAAAGCAAGTGTGGATCGTCCAGGGAGAGGGATCGCGAATGCGGAAGCGCGATGGGTTGCATAATAAAATTGCAAAGCATAAATTATACATAACGTAATTAAAAGGGTACATCAAACATGCATAAACGGATCAAGGGGTGTGCCCTTGATTCTCCCGGGTGTTTGTTGTATCTCACATGTTCAAGAAAACACAACATGGAGGCCATTGAATTTAGGGACAAGAAACGTAAAAGAGGACGTTACCTCTCGTAGCCATCTTCATTGGGCTACACGCATTGTTCCCATTTTGCACCAAGATCTCAAAGTACAGACCCTATAAATCGTCCACACACTACATCAGAAAGCAACGAAGTCCCGTGCAAGCATAAAATCATTTAGGGGAGAAGAGACATCAATACACGCTATTGATTAACGCTGACATCTCTTATGTTCTAACTTGAATAAATCAAGAAGAACGAAAGTAAAATCTTGGAGAGAATTGAGAGAGAGTGGACGAGATTGAGAGAGAGAGGGGGAGAGATGGCATGATGAAAATCCATTTGTAGAGATTAGTAGGTGTGTGTGTGTGTGTGTTGTTTTTTTTTTTTTTTTTTTTTTGAGTATTTATAGAAAATAAATTTTCCTATTCCTACTCAACCTCTTGTAAAGAGGCACACTTTTGACTAGGATTTTTTCCTAGTCAAATCATAGTCAACCTAGGGTTTGATTAAGTCAATTTAATCATGGCCCTTCATCTCATCAATCTCTAGATCAAATCTCGTCCATCCATTTATTATCGGGTTTATGGAATAGGCCTATTTAATTATATATTAAATAGTCCCAAGATCCAATGAACTTTATATTAAATCCTATTTTAATATTCCAAGCGCACTAATTAATTCACCATTTTAATCTAATTAAAAAGGAAGCTAATGTTTTATTAAATATATAAATCTAATTTATGAACTCAAGCCGATTAAATCTAATTAATGCATCGAGACTTGAATCTCCAAGAAGTATAATTTAATCCTATTAAATTAAACCTTCTGTCGGAATTAATTCCAAATTAAATCCTTTCACATCCAATGTAGCGGGTGTGACTCTTTAGGTTCAACCCTCAGCTAGATTTGGACTCACTTCTTGTTATCTCATAACCAAAGTAATCTGTCACCATGGGTGACCGTCTAGCAACAGTCCATGGCACTAGAGACTAGGTGAATATGTGGCGTGAACATTTAGGCTCCAAGTTACATACAAGTACGATCCTACTATCGCCTATCTCCCAGCCTTAGTCTAGGGCATGGAATAGGATGTCAATTCCCATCATTGACTTAGTCACCTATGCTTCAAACTTGAGATAGGTCTAAATCTATTATTGACATAGGAAATCCTTTCCTACTCAATCAAGTGCTATGGCCATAGACTTTGAGAGTCTAAAACATCTTAGAGCGCATAGGAGATCTCGCTGTCATAATATTTGACAGGGTACAGATCCTATCTTGGAAGTCACCGTTCTCTCTACGTATTCCGACTGCACTGAACAAGGTTTATGATGGCCATGTCATATGACACGATCACCTCTTGCCAAATCCAAGATACAACCTTTGTATGTGAGTGACTGTTGTGATTCCTCAAGTCCAAGGACTAATCCCGTACTATCAGAATCGGGAATACGAGTCATACGATCAAGCCCATGTGGCTTCCATAGGACGATTCCCACGAGTGACCTAAGTCAACTGACACTCTTTTCAACTAACCCACTAATATTGTATAGACGTCCAACGTCTATCACCGATGAAACATGGTACTCATTTTAATGAATACAATCCTTAGTGCAAGTCTCTATAGGACCTTTGATGCCCAATCTCGAGCTCATTGACTTGGAGTATTTCAGATCTATCTACAAAAGTTGGTTTCATAACCGTCATCTTATGCATGGTCCAACTTCATGGATTCATATATCCGGTCTGTGGGCGTTTGTTGTGACATCGAAACGACGTTTAATGCTAGCAGTAAGCACAGCAAACTCATCGTTGCCAATGATGAATCCATACTACATTCATCAACATCATATTACTAGTTCGTAGATTGAAGAATGGTTCTTAGAACAACCAACCACATTGACTTTCTGGTCACCTATTCTAACAAGTTTTACTATATTTCTCTATCGAAGTAAACACGGTCCAACCGTGTCACCTTTTCCTACTATCGCTGCATGAAAATGGTGGTTGTCTAAGAATTTTCCATGAATCTATGATGAGCTCTCGGGCCCAAAAGCTTTGGCCAAAGCCTAGTTGTTCGCCTGCAAAGGCAACTAGTGCTCGACTATGCTAGCACCACATCCATCCTGTGGATTCGGTTTTCAATCCAAACCACTTTCCAAAAACTACTTTCAAAGTCGCCATACATTTGAATTTCATAATGAAATATCGTGGTATCCCGCTTGAAACCTTTCCAAGCCACCAAACATACCATTAAGTCCAAATATATACATACATATTGAGACTAAACATTATTCACATGATTCTGGAAGCTAATATCACTATAGCCTCCAGAATCAATCCTTCACAGAACATGCATCAAAGAACACTTCTTTAATCCTTATTTAGGTATTAAAGACTGTTCTCAATAGTTGTCTACTGTCTCCTCGGCACAAGCCCAACAACCATTTTATGTCCAAAGCATAAACAACATCAGGCCTAATGTATTGAACAACATTTTCATGCTGCCTGTGGCAAAGACGTAGGGAATGTCAAACATCTAAGCTTTCTCATCAATTCTACCGTGACTGAGACTTGAACAACTTAACTCTATATAAAGAAATCGAATTTCTTTCATGGAGAAGTGCGTGAACAACGCTCGTGTTTTAATGTTTCCTGACATCTTAAATTCATTCCAAATGAATAAAATATTACACACGAAATACTTGGAACAAAAACTATCCTCCCACTGACCCTAAAGCCCATTATTGATCGAGTCATACTCCGTGTGAACTCGTCAAAACGAATATTCCAGTTACACAAAATTTCAAACCTAGTTTGAATATTCATGACGAATCGCTCTAAGCCATTGATCTAAACTTGATGTCCAACATCGTTTCTCCTTGTATCTTTTGGATCATAACCCAATTGACCGGGCAGGCCCAGAAACCTGTACCTCTCAAGTAACTATGGTATTCTAGTTATCCCTAGGAGGACTGGAATATAGTCAGTGGAAGAATATGATTACAAATGATGTTTGCATTATTCACATTAAACCTGCACAAATCAGAAACCCAGTCTAATTTTTCTCCCATTAGACCCTTGACGTATGTGGGACCATCCCTTGTACTCAAGAACTTTGTAGGATACAGGCTTGCCAAACCATATCCTATATGGCAACTAGATCATGACTCTTAGAAAATGCCATGTTTCTCAACTTGGAAACCTTTCAAGTCCATGTCTAGACGGTTTAAGGTAATTCAGTGAAACCCCGACCGAACCAAGTCTAATAAGGTTCGATTTCTCCCTTATCAGAGACCATTCATCCATGGTTCTTATAGGAAGAATTCCACTGACTGAGAATTTCATTCTCGTCCGGATATTCAAGAACTCCCACTAAATACATGCCCCTTCGATCTAATCGAGAGGTTTAATTTTGCAACTAGTTTGGTTCACCCCTCCCAGTCTAATTTTCCAAATCTGCACAAGGTCATTAGACTTGTGAAACCTATTTTGGTCCAGTGTATTCAGTAACCTACGAATGTCTAAATGGATCTAATTTAATAGACTTTTGGCAAGCCCACTTTTTCTAACAAAGAAGCTTTATGGTCTTTCCATCTCAGAGAGGATTTGTAAGCTAGTCGACTCAAATTGTCTATCGCTAGACTCTTTGGATCTTCCAACTTCCTCGTCCTTAACTAGAGGAAAACCATCCTAGCTTATGAATGCCGAATTCATAAGTTTGTCTTGATTATCCATTTTAATCATTTGATATTGAGTACTCCTAATCCGATTACGAGATAGTGTTTAAGGATAATTATGTATCCCACCTAGCAGACAAGAATAGCATTTTTTGTCAAATAAAGCAATTTTATTGATCAAACGTATGTAATTAAAAAAAAACTTTCCAACAGTACATAAAAAAATGCTTCGATTCATGCTAGGTTACATATTCCCTTTCAAACTCTATCCCTAACATGATCATTTCTATGCTAAGCCTAACTAGTCCCTAGTCTTGGTAGCAATGGCCCTTCCATCGCTAAGCCTTTGGACCTATCTTGGCTTTTTATTCATCACTAATTGCAAACCATTCGCAAATTATTATTAATTAGTATCCAATACCAAAGAGTAGAATAGTAATGATGTTAGTACTCAATTCAAATCTACATTCATTGGATATGAGCTTAGGACACTCTCTCTTCCAATGTTCCTTTTCAAGTCAATTAATGCACACATCATTTGGAATATTTGACTTTGACTGCCGAATGCTCTTCCTCTTGCATTTACCTCCGCGAGCGGTGTAACAGGAGACCCGAAGTACTAGTAGCAATTGATGTTGTTCTTAGCTTTCTTCCTCTTCCAGCGTTCGGCACCCTTGCCTTTTGTTTCTGAGGTCGAAGCCTCTCCCACTAGTACTGCCGATGCATATTTTTCAATAATTGCCTCGTACTGGACAACATATTATCAACTCATTAAGGTCTTTGTCAAGCCCCATTCATGTTTATAGTTGACAATTAAATGGGTCGAAGGAGGTAGTAAGAGACGGACGGATCACGTTGATGTACGTCTCTTTTTAAGATCAGCTTGGAGGTCTTTGAGCTTCTCTACAAGGGATAGCATCATCACTCCATGCTCTTGTACAGACGAAATTTCTGTCATCTTAGCTCCGAAGAATGCCTTTGTTGCAGTGTATCTAACATGTAGGTTCGAGACCGCATAGATATCTTGCAAACGAAGCATAATCGAGCCAACATCATCTAGCCTATCGTACTGCTTCTAGATCTTGTTACTCATCGAGGCCAGTACGATGCTGCGGACTTGCCAGTGGTCAACAAGCAACTCTCGAATGCCAAAACGTTTCTTGAGCATTGACCTATTCGGCAAGGTCTGAGGAAGATCTTTATCCAAAATGTAAGTTTGCTTCTGGAAATCTAAGATTATCTTAAGATTTCGCAGCCAATCATTGTAGTTTGTTCCATCAAATTTATTAGCCTCTAATATTGGTGCTAGTGGATTCTTAGACATCTACATTCAAAATATAAATAGAAAACCATTAAGTAGATTATAGTAATATAATGTTCAAGTTAAGACTTGGTCTTTAGTCATTAACCCCTCCCACTATTTATGCGAAAGCCCATCACTCTCAAATGGGGTTCCGAGAAACCATTTCCTAGTGGGCTTGAGGTCCATAAACGCAATTCTTCATGCCCTGATTTTACAACTCACACGAAAAAAAAACTTTGTGAGAGGTAACCTATACCATTCTCATCCAATGAGATCCCCAAGTTATTTTGCCTCGCCTCTTCATATCGTCCCGGGGACTCCAAGCGAATTATGTTACTCAGCGTTATGCCCGACCCATCAATCAAATGAATATATCAACTATCGCCCCCACAACTCGGTAGACAGGGAAACAGGAGCGTATTCCTTTGTTCATAACAATAGCTCATATTTCTTCCATTTCAAACGTGCCACGACTCGTGAGACCATGAATGGGTGAAAGTAGCTTCCTCACTACATTGCCATGGATGGAAGGCTTGGATTTAAATCAAATCATTTGATTTTTTAATCCATTAATGGGGCTAACATTTATTTGGATTATCCAAGTGGGAGTTAAGTTTAGTTGTGACAGAGACGTCATCATTAACAAAGTTTTGCATGCTCGAGTTTTAACATTGAGTATAAAGAGATGCATTCCAAACACATCATTACATCAAATATTAAAACATACACCACATGCAAAATAAGCCTAGCACGCCCCTGTTGGATGATCAAGAGCCCAATCCTATGTGATCTACTAAGGCCGCAGTGGATCTATAGTCAATCTAGGGTGGCCTACACTATTAAAAAACTATAACCTGTTATCATTCTAATGGGCCGTATAACACCTCTTTGTTCTTTGGACTCTCCATCGTGGGCTTCATCCAACGGGACTCTTCTTTGGGCCACCATCGCCATGGAAGTGCTTCCTTACAATTTATTTCAAAAATAAATAAAACCTCACTCCTAACTACACTCATTTACAACTTAAATAAGAACCCCAAATCACGAGTTGGGTGGAGTACAAAAGAAGGGAGAAAGCAAGTCTTATTATTTCAAGGTTAAAAACGAGAGAGAGAATTAATAAAACAAATAGGCACGCAGGCCCCACCCAACAAAAAATTAAACCATACATAAGAGCCATGGGCTTTGTGATCATCCCCATTGTTTATCCAATAAACAAATAATACACATTTATATCAAATATAAACATGCCAAATAAATAAATACATCCAACACAATTACTAAAATGATATACAATATCATAAAAAATAAGATAATTATATGCAGAAATATACATATTAATCATGCAATTAAAAATGGATATCAAGTATCATTCCTCCAATGTACCGACAATATTTTTTTGTTTTGAAAATTATTTCCAAATTATTCTAAGCCACAATTTAATTTTAGAAAAATTCAATTTAACTAAATTAAAATTAGCCAAAATTTATAATTTTAGAAAATATGCATAAATGTGGAAAATTCAAATTTATAGGGACGCGAGCGCGCGCGCACGCCTTAGTGGATGCGGCCGTCAGGCGCTTTGTGGGCCCCTAGCCCCCTGTCGGTCGACAGCTACTGTGCTGCATATTTTTTTTCTTTCAACCAATTTCTTTCTTTAAATTTTTGCATTAAAAATTGAAACTAAAACATGCATTTAAAGAAAATTCAATTTTCAGAAAAATGCATGGATATCCATAATTAAAAGCAAACTTAACATATATTCTTCTAAATACATAATCATGCTTAAAACGTTAAATCATGCTTTTGAAAAGAAAATTAACCATATTTATCATGCTCATCACATAAAAACACGTTATTCCTAAAGCCAGAACACCGAACCGGGCTCTGATACCGCTGAAAGAACTGGTATGGCCTAAGAACACAGCGGAAGCGTAAAATAAAAGAAATTTAAAACAATTTCGAAGGTGTGTTCCCTTTGAATCCCCGGGTGTTCGGTGTATTCAAAAGCATCATAACATAAATAAAAGAATGCTTGAACATGTGGCAAGAGGAGGAAACCAAAAAGTACAATAATATAAATTGGAACATTACCTTTTTCGTTTCATAAGTAAACGACAACAGGCATTGATTGGCTTTTCGTCCCTTTTTTCTGTTCACGCTTAGGACCCAAATTTGAATCCCTCGAAAGATGATCCACACCACACCGGAAATTAAATCTCAATCCACTGCGAGATTAGTGGAAGAAAATTCGAATAACACTTATCATATTAGTGTACTCGAATTCGTCTTTGTTCTTAACTTGAATAGGCTTCAAGAAGAACACAAAAAGAGTATTTTGGAGAGGGAATTTCGTGGCTTGTGTAAAAGAGAGGAGTTAGAAGAGTATGTGTGTAGTTGTGTAATTGTTAGTAGTTTTCAAAACCACCTACACACTAATGCACAACTTGTGCTCAACCTCCAACCATGTTAGCATAATATGTGCACCACCCAACCATCATGGCAAGCCACGTCATTTCTTACATGGACGGTTTTCAACTCCTCTTCAACTTGGGTCAACCCCTTGAGCTTGGATTTCAAGTCATGGACCGATTTTGACCGATCTTGATTTCACCAAAGTAAATCAAGTCCAATCAAGATTCATGGGTTCCATATTAATTCAATTAATTTTAGACCTTATTGAATCCAAAAGTTTATTTAATCCAATTAAATAAACATAAGCTCAAACACTAATTAATTGATCCAATCAATTAATTAAACCAAACCCAATAAATTAATCTAATTAATTTAAAGATGTTAAGCCCAAAATTAATTAATCCAATTGATTAATTCTTGGGCCATCCATCCAAAGGACTCTCCCAATAAATGATCCAATCATTTATATTCTCCTTAAATTAATAATCCAATTAAATTAATTCGCTTCTTCCTTAATTAATTCCAAATTAATTCCACTACCTCCATAGTGATTTGTGTGTGACTCTTTAGGTTCACCCTCAGATAGACTTG
The DNA here is from genome assembly GCA_034509735.1 of Sesamum alatum. NCBI lineage: Eukaryota > Viridiplantae > Streptophyta > Magnoliopsida > Lamiales > Pedaliaceae > Sesamum > Sesamum alatum. Next base: position 25,007,502 of record JACGWO010000009.1, on the reverse strand, counting down.
GGCTTGTGTCCACAAAAATAATTAACTAAATTCTATTGAATTAATTATTTTTGATTAACCATTAATCAGAAACGCTCGTCACCATAAGAGAAAGTGAGGATAATGATGGGTGTTGCCGGCGCACCCATCTTTTATAAAAACACACATACACACACACACCTATACACATTAAGCCCACACATACACCAACATACACACACAAACATATATCCGAACGTTGCGATTAACGGGTAAGTAAATTTTAATTACAAATTATCAATTAATTAATATATTAATATCATTATTAGTGTATTTATTAAATGTAATTCATACTATTCGATTTAGTGTTTAATCAAAATTTTTTATAAATTTGAGTATTTATAAATTAGTGATCGGTTAAATATCTCAATTGAATTAGAGGTGTTAAGTTAATGACTTAAAATACTTAATTTAGTAGATTTAATTATTTTTATAATTGATTTTCTTAATTTAATTGGATTGGAAGTTATATTTGAGAAATTGATAGAAAATTAGATAGGGATATTAGAAAATTACATTTGAGAAATATTAGAATGTTATATTTGAAAGTATTACATTTATTAGAAAGGAATATAAAAGTTTTGAGATAATATAATCCAAGAATAGCTATTATGAATGGTAACTATAATAAGGCGAGGGGTTTAATGAAATAGATTCTTATGACAAACTATATATATCTGGGGAGTTAGGTGCATAGTTATTTTAAAGAAATGGAACGAATATATGAATTTTGATAGAAATGAAATATGGAGACATTGGTGAAAAATATATATAAATGCTATTTAATATTCTATTTAGAAATTGACATTCTAGATATTGATTATACACACTATAAATTATTATAGACACGGGGATAAAGTAGAGGACTGAACAACTTCTTATCTGCTAACTGAATCGTGGTAAAATCGAGGTAAGTAAATAATTAGTGTTGCCTATATATTTTCCTTTCTCCTATCAGTGTTGTATAAGTAAATAAATTAGTACTATCTATATATGTGTTCTTTCTTTGTGATACTACCTTTATATAAGTGTATGATTCATGCTAGAATTAATCTATTTTGAATTCTATGAGTTATTGGTCATTTAATTTGAACGATCAATATTGTGAAAGTGAAATGACGAAACGTATTGAAATATTCTATTTTTTGAATGACGTGTCGTTAGTGCTTACAAATGATAGTGTGTTGGTATGAGCTTTTACTTGACTAGTTTGCTTACAAGAACGGTGATATGCGGAATCGAGGGAGTGATGGAAATTGAATGTATTTCTGATATGAATACCCCTTGATGTTGTTTAATAGTCTATCTAAGAAAATGAAATAAAAAGAGCTATGATGCAGTATGAAAGAGCTATGATGTGATGTGAAAAGAGCTACAATGTGAAATGAAAAGAGCTTTGATGTGAAATGAAAAGAGCTTTGATGTGAAATGAAAGAGCTATGAGATACGAAATGAGATGGATGGGCTGTGTGGCATGTCAAGGGGATTCATGTATATGTATGGATGAAATAGTGAGGTGGAGTTGGTGGAGAAAAACACTATATCACCTTTCTAGTAAGCTAACTAGGAAAAGACGAGTTTGATTTATTGTCTTGTTATGAGATAATTACGTGGAGAAATGAAATGAAATATGCTTGATCAAATTGATTATATTTTGATATACGTTGTTTGTTTTTGTCTCGTTGAAACTATATTTGAGGTACATGTATAGTTGGTGCCAGTTGTTTGCTTATTGAGTTGCATACTTATTACTCTGCTAACGTTTTTTCAGGTGTAGATTTTGTTGTGCATACTCACGAGAACTAGGTTCGAGTTTTGTACTCCAGTCAGGTCAGGCCAGTATGCAGTTTTCTCCTCATCGTGAATAGAAATTAAAGTCTCATTTTGTATTAAAAGCGAGAATGGCATGCGAACTAATTATAATAGTTCCATTTTATGGTATTCGACAGATATATATATATATATATATATTTAATTTTATGAATGAGATGATAGATATGCTTGTTGTGATGAGATTACGGGTATGTATTTGACAGGGGTTGCGTTATGTGCATAATTATGTATATATATAAATGAGGTTTATTTTAATTGTGATAATAATGGGAGATACAGTTGTAGTGTCGTTAGGGGGTGCTACAGAGACAGTTGAAGCTCTTTGAGTCTGTGGCCACAGCGATTGGTCGAGTAGGGAATGGTTTCCTACGTCGATCAATAGAGCAGACGTGTCTCGAGTTATTGAGCATAGTTGTCTAGTCCAGGATAGGAACCGACGCCCAATTCCATGCCCTAAACATAGACTAGGGGACGGATGATGGAAGGACCATACTCTTATGGAACTCGGGAGCCTAAATATTCACGCCAACATTCACCTAGTCTCTAGTGCCATGGACCGTTGTTAAACGGCCACCCATGGTGACAACCGTTTTTTCGATTAATGGTTAATTGGAAAATAATTAATTAAATTAGATTTAATTGATCAATTGTGTTGGACACAAGCCCAAGTCTAGTTGGAGGTGAACCTAATGAGTCACACACAAATCACTTTGGATTTGGTGGAATTAATTTGGAATTAATTCTAGATGAAGCAAATAAATTTAATTTTATTAAATTTATTCAAGAGAGAAAATAAATGAGCGGATCATTTGTTGGGAAATCCATTTGATGGATGGTCCAAGATTAATTAATTGAATTAGTTAATTTTGGACTAAGAACCTTTAAATTAATTTGATTAATTTATCGGGATTTGACTAGAATAATTGATTGGATCAATTGTTTTTTATTTGGACTTATGTTTATTTAATTGTATTAAATAAATTATTGGGCTTCAATTAGAATAAAAATAATTAGATTAATTAATTCCCAATGGATTTATGTTTGGACTTTATTTAATTTCATTAAATACAAGTCCAAAACATAAAAATTCAAGTCCGCTTTACATGCAACTTGAAGCAAGTTAAGTAGGAGTTGAAAATCCTCCATTTCGTACATGAGTGGCTAGCCATGAGGGTCCTTGGTGGGTGGTTTTCTCTTGCTATCATGTGTAGGGTTGTGCCAGAAGTGTGTATATGTGGAATTGCCTTGGAGGTTAATTGTGTAGGTTGTTTTTTGAACTGTACATTCTACATACACAAAACAACTTTGTTAGACATTCACGCATTTTTACTTGCTTCATTTTTGCTGGAGTTTTTTTAGCCATAAACACTCTGATTCTCTCTTTAGTGTTCATACTTATTAGAGAAGAATTGGAAAAAACATTCCAAGGTTCACTAATTCATAGGGCATGTTTACTTTCTTGGATGTGATTATGATGTGATAGATTAATGAATGATATTCTTTGGATTAAATGATTATAGGAAAATATAATATTTTGTTTACTTGCTATGACATATTGTATGATTATTTAATTTCTTGTTCACTAACAATTGTATTAATTTGTGATTTTAGAAGGATATGAATTATATGACCAAAATGCCCATAGAAGAAAACATATATTTGGGTCGAAACATATATTTTTACCAAATCTGTCTTTTGTTGAGAAGTGCTTGCTTCTCACACATTCATTCACACAATTAATTAAAAATTTAATTTTTATTTTTAAAATATATTTTAATTGGATAAATTAATAATATTAAAAAAAGAAGTTATAAAAAGATAAAGATTTGTGGAAGTTGAAAGTGAAAATTCAAAGTTAGAGGAATAAATCTTAGAGTGGTAGATTTGCAATTTTTTCTACAATCGAGGGTATTAAGGTAAATATTTATACCCAACAGAAGGGTTATATTGAGTAAAGAACAAATAATAATTTGGATCAATTTTTGGATGATTTGAATACCACCTCAAAAGGTGGTATTCAAATCATGCATTTATCCTACACTATAACGCGCCCCCAAATCAAATCAAGGGCCCATGTTTTTGCAAGTAAATATGGATTTAGGGGAGATTGGACTATCAATGAAGTCCAATCATGTGTAGTAAACATGCCCATAGCGTTTCCTTTGGAAGTGTTTCTTCTTCCTTTTCTATTTTGTATCTAGCAATAGAGTAGAAATAAATCTCAAGTGTGGTGTGGACTGCATTAGAGGAATTCTACGCTGAATTCTCAAGTGGACGAACGAAGGAGGAAAAGAAAGGAACAACGCACAAATCCATTCTACGTAAATCGAACAAAGGTTGGTTTTCTTTTACGTTTACATGTACCTTTGTTCTTGTCCTTTTAAGCCACATGTGACATCCTTTCTTTTGTCATATATGCTTTGACAAACACCGAACGCTCAGGAATTTCAAAGGGAACACCCTTTTGAATCTGGTTTAATTTATGTCTTATATTTATATTTTTATGCTTACGTTGCGTTCTCGTACCGTAACAAGCCTCGTTAAAGCTGCCATCAGCAAGCACACTTATTTAGCTATCTTAGCTTATATCTAAGAGCATATGTATGCTCAATTACTATTTGGATTATTCGGATACTTATTTCAACACTCTGGCACTCACATACCTCATGTTGCAACAAGTCATATCTTATTCCTGTTGGGAAAAAACTATCTATATCCTACTCTGAAGAGGAGGCTCTAAAATAGGCCTAGTTAATGATAGCTTACCCTGTTGACAGTAGGAAGATACTGCCAACCTGCTCGAATCAGCCAAGGAGTGCATGTAAGGACATTCAATTCTCACTTAGCAAGCTTACGTGGCAGGAAAAAACCTTATTCAGTATGTAAATAGGCACAAAATGTAAAACTTGCTATTATAGCAAGACTTAAAGTCTCCTTCCTTTCTTTTTCACCTATAGGAAATATCTAACTTGGGCAAGCTAAGCATATCATAGGATCTAAGTTGGGATACCCCCAGTATAACTATTATACTAATCTGCAGGACAGAATAAAAATAACAACAATTAAAGAAAAGGTGCATATTCATAAAGCATTCAAAAAAAAAAAAAAACAGGAGGGGAGAGAAGCTGAATTCAAGGCACTTAGGGCCATCATAAAAAAATTACAAATTCCAGCCCACAAGCGGGCACTTGCAAACCTCTTGGAGGAGGTCCCCTAAAAATTAAAGTTGTTTGTTTTGCAGGAAAAGAAGCAAATTCATTTACTGGCAAGAGGATGGATGTCCTTACCACCCCCTGCGGCAAGAGGCTCCACCACTAAGGGGAAGGACATCCTCCAACATTTGATAGGTTGAGGCCCCTGGCACTACCTCCTAACCAGCTCGTAGAAGGATTTCTGACAAATCATGAGAAACGTCTTCTTCCATCTCGGGAGCATCAGTCAGCCCAGCATTGATATCCTGGAATAAGGCAGTTGTGCCCTCTAGCGGTTAACCGACGTCCACGAATTTCAGAGCACATGTTCGAAACCCCTGATAATAATATTTCAAAGCACTATCATTCAACAGGCTTTGGAAATCCAACGACTTCTTGAACTTCTCCAAGCGAGTTACCCACAAGCCTTCCTCATGCACGGCTTGCTCTAGGCGATGGTGTAGACTAGTGATCTCCTCCCTTAGATGGTGGATACTGGCAACATCTTCCTCATGCACCTGGTCTTTCTCCTGGAGTGCTTTGTCCAACTCCTCCACCCTCTTCAAGGCTTCCTCTAATAGCGGGCCTTCCTGCTCCAACCAGAGCATGCCACTCCCCAGCACGGCCAACTGGGAAAAAAACAGGTTGTCAGGTTAATTTATCACTTACATTTACAATTAAATTTATCAAACGTGTTGTTGGTACTAACCTTGCTAAGATGAGAAGCAAATAAGGCTAAAGTTTGTGCTTTGGGCAAGGAATTCATGTAGGTGTTGTCCAAGGGTGGTGAACCCCCTTCAGGAATTCAGTAGCCAAGCTGCTCTCACCCTCTTAGCATTAAGAAGTGCCCTCATTTAAGCTCCAACCAGGAAGGAGATTCTTCTTTACAGCCCTTTGTTCAGCAGGGTGAGGCGTTCTTATCTGGTAGCAAGGCATAAGGCAAGAGGAGTGAGGGAGTCAATCTGTCCCTTAGCGCGTTTGATAGGCTTGGGGATGGGATCAACCTGACGCTTCCGTTTCGGATTCCCTGTAGAAGCAGAACTAGCAGGGGTGGAGGGGTGACTCTTCAACTATGGGCATTTGGCATAAGGACCCAAATCATGTAGGCAGACCTCCATCAAGCAGCCCAACCGAACATGACCTGTTGGCCCATAAGTAAGGAGGTAAAACCCATAATGTTGTTTATTATCTTTTCTAACCTGGCATACCCGAGAAATAAGTCACTTAAATAGGATGAGTCAGCATACAACAAGGTAGACATGTCATATGAATTGCTGACACAATGAGACATATCATACTAAAAAGTCTTCAACAAACTCCTAGTATGATGGCAAATGGGTTGTTAACTAGTAGGTAACGAATTCCCAGATTTCAGGTGGATTGGCAAGATTTGGTCAAAGACTCATATCTTAGTCAATACAAGTCCAAATCATGAAGGGATTCTTCGGTTGGAAGCTAACATGAATAGCTTTCAAACGGCGTATGGCTCTCCATAACTACCTTCCGGATCTTGCTCCACGATTGCTAATAAATTAAGTTTGTGCAATTATTTGATAACATCTACTCACCACAATTACTCTCTTTTGATTTTGAAGCTATCATAAGTCCACTTTTTACACTCTACATGAGTTATATCACACCACTATCACATTTCACAATTATTCTTACTTCTAGTCAAGTTTTTACTTTTGTTTATTCAGTAAGGACTTTATTGGATTAAGCATTGGAGTGCTAACCCCTCTTTGCAGGTTAGTCTTCCCTTGAATATTAGGAAATGAAGAAGATCCTTCAACCCTCGTGGTGCTGCTGGACTCCAGCACGCATCACTATGTTACTCTTTAAAATATTTGCTTTACATGACAATTCAGTTAATTGATTTCATTTGTCATCTAATATATCTTAATATGTAAAGTGATCTAACTAATTTTTATTTATATCTATGCTAGGAAATTTCTCAACATTAAATCCTCTCAATTTTCATTAATTTTCTAGTCATTTTTGGTTATATCATTGGAGTATTTTTTATCTAGTAGTATATTATGTTATAAATATGATATACAAAAATCATGATATGTGCAAATAAGTATAATATGAAGGTAATTAATAGCAATTAATAAGCTTATTCTTTTACTTTTTTATCCTTAAAAAATTAATATTAGAAAGTTAATTTAGTCCAATAAAAAAAAGAAAGAAACATTTTTGATGATTCATATTCTTATAGATACGAGTTTGGTTAAAGGAGCAACAGACGTAGTCGATCGAGAAAATACTAAAGGTAATGGTTCGATTTACGATTACGTCTCTTGTTTTTCTTATTTATCCATGAGCCTTATATGCTAGATTGTGTTTGTCTGTTTTAAAAATGATTATATTTTACATCGAACGCCCAGGAGAGTCCAACGGTACACACTCGTAAAGTTTTATAACGTATTTGTTTTCACGCTTCCGTCGCGCTCCCCGGTGGATCCACTTCCTTCACTCACTTGGTATGATTTGATCATACCTTGTGACTTGAGGCTTAATTAATAGATGATTGGAAATGAACCTAGACATATCTTAAATGTATCTAGATACATTTCTATAGCTCCATTAATTATGCATACATAACCTAAATAATCAAGAATCTCATTATCATTATCTATCATTCAAGAACGACTTGCTCTCTTCCTCTAAGAGGATTCGACCGCCCCTTCTCCCCTCTCATCCCTCTTTGCTTCTTGATTAGTTTAGGAGCAATTGATGAACAATGTTCGATAAAATGATACACTAATTGATAGTTTTTTTCCTTTCAGTCTTCATCTTCCAAAAGGCTTGATTTCTTATAACAAAGAAATCCAAGTATCTCCTGGTGTGGTGTGGATATCTTTGGAGGATTTTCTACGTTGGGTTGAAGTTCGAAGAGAGGAGCAAAGCACTTACCCGCTCAAAAAAAAAAATAAAAATTACAAGGGTAATGTACCATTTAGTTTATGTTGTTCTCGTTTCCATTTCTATGTGCTCTATGTGCTTAGATCTCTTTTATATATCTACACATTCTACATTGAACCGCCGGGAGTATCCAAGGGTACACACCATAGGTCGAATCTTTCATTATATGTGATTTACATTTACAGAATCATGTTTTGGCACCTCTGTTGCGCTCCCGAGCGGATCCACTTCCCTTCAGCTTTCATAGTTTCCAACTTATGTGCAGCTCAACTCAAGAGGTTTATCTATTAAGTCTGTGAGCATTTGTTGTGCTATTGAAACACCGTTCAATGTAAGCGGTAAGCACAACAAATACATCTAGCCAACGGCGAATACTTTCTATATTTATCAATATAATATTACTTTGATGAATATCGATGAATAGTTCCCAAAACAACCAATCTAATTAACTTTTTGGTCACCGATTCAAACAAAACAAAAATATATATTTTCTAGCACGATAATGGCAGCAGTTAGCAGCTTCTCTGCTGATCGACAAGCACGGGGCTGGGTGCGCGCTGGCGCAAGCCTACGTGTTACCTAGCCAGCATGCGTGCTGGCAGTGATGGCCACGCATACTACCGGGCACTTGCACGCGCTCTGCGTGTTGGCACTGCGCATGAGTGCACGTGCTATGCGTAGGTGCGCTGCTTAGCTGCTAGGACAGCGCATGGGCGTGCACTGTGTTCATGTGCATGGACGACATGGCCGACTGGTCGTGCGTGCTGGATAGCGTGTGGCCACGTGTACGTTTGGGAGTTGCCGACTTGCGTGGTTGAACGGCTAGGCTGTTCTATTCGATTTTTTGTTGTTTTCTGAAAATTGGTTTTTTTGTTAATTTTTTATATATTTTCTTGAAAAAAAAATAAATTTTCATATTTATTTTTGGACTAATTGAATTTTTCTCTATAATTAAATTGCTTAATTAATTTGGCATTATTTATGCATTGGATGCATTTTGGAAGGATGTCCATTTAGATGTCAGTTTAGATTTGTGTTTTCTGCATGTATTCATGTGTTGTAATATTGGATATTACTTTGATAAATGGCATTTTTTTGGATAACATGATTATTTAGAATGATTGTGTATGGATGTTGATTGGATAAATATTGGATGATCACTAAGCCCTTGACCGAATGTATGTACTTTTATTTCTATTGGGTTGGGTCTGTGTACCTCTTGTTTTGAATTCTCGTCTCTCATTTTATCCCTAAAAATTGAGAAATTGCCATATTTTTCAAATTCTGAAAAAGAAGGAGAATAGTAAAAATGTAAATTCAATTGTCAATTTCCATAATATGAGATGTTAGAATTTTCTATTGTGTTTCTTTAAAATTTCGAATGCTGCAAGTTTGTAAAATGAAAAGAATGAAACATGGGCTTGTTTTCAACTTTGCACAATGATGAAATATGGCTTGGCCTTGGTGACAAGTATGACTAGGAGTGGCTGGCCCTCAAATATTAAAAGAAAAAAAGTTATTTGCCAAAGTTTTTCACTTGGTTGTTGGCGTTAGTGATGGCAACGGAGTGAATTTGTCTGGACTTGAGACCTGTCCTATTTAGTAATAGCCCGCCCCGCCCCCCAATACCCCTGTCCCACCCCACCCCGCCTCACCTCTTAAAAACCCTATCCCATCTCCGTCCTTCCCCCACTTAGTAACTAATTAGTAAATTAGTATTAATTTATAACTTAATGAATGAACACAATGAACTTAATGAATTAGATTTAGATTGAAGTTAGATATTCTAGTTAATCTAAATTAATGAATTAGATTTAAATTGAAGTTAAAATAGTATTAATAAGTAATATCATTTTAGATATAAATAGTTTAACATAATTTTCGATCTACATGAATTAATTAGTACAAAGAATACATTCATTTAATTTTTTATCCTCAATATGTACTATCATATTACAATCTACAAAATATTACATAATACACATTCAACTAATGTTTAATTTTTTCAATAAAGAATATCAATTTAGATTTAGATCTTTAATATAATTTTCAATCTAAAATGAATTGTATAAGACAAAGTATACACTCAACCAAATTTGTATTTTTTTTATTAAGTAATATCATTTTAAATTTAGGTACTTTAACATAGATTTTGCTCGAAAATGAATTGATAATACAAATAATACATTCAAGTAAACTTTTATTTTTCGGTAAGTAATATCATTTTACATTTAGGTACTTTAACATAATTTCCTATATACAATGAAATATATAATATAAACAATACATGCATCTAATTTTTTTATTTCTCCACAAGTAATATCATTTTAAATTCACATAGACTTTTTTTTAATCTAAAATGAATTATATACAAATAATACATTCAACTTAATTTTTCTATAGGTAGTACTAATATCATTGTGAACTTAGGTACTTTAACATAGCTTTTTTTATATCTAAAATGAATTATATAATACAAATAATACATTCAACTAATTTTTTATTTTTTGTATTTTTTATATAGAGTTGGATATATGCAAAATTGTTTAATGATTTATATTTAATACCATAATTTTCTATTAGAATATATTACATATGCGTATATAAATAATAAAAAGCATTTTAAAAAAAATAAACGGGATGGGTCCGGGATAAAACCCATAACCCGCCCCAGACCCGACGGGGTCCTAATTACTGGACCCGGACCCACTAGAAGAAGTACCAAACCAGCCCTGATGGTGGGACACCAGTTTTTCGTACCCAATTGCCATCCCTAGTTGGCGCGCGAGAAACCGAAGGAAAGAGGCTAAGTGACGGAGATTGAAGAGGGAATGCAAATTTCGGCTGCAACAAAATTGGTCATTCTTGAATACATTTTGTGGGTTAATAAAGGAATAGTGTTACTCATCCTTTATTGGGCCAAGCAATGTGGGCTTCTTGCATCAAATCTTGATTGAAAGCACTAAAAGACCCGAGTAGAAATAAATTGTGCTCAATTCAAGTCCCACCTTCAATAACTATTCACATGTTCTTCGTCGAGTCTTGAAGTGCAGATATTTGTTGGCGTCGAAATATTTTAAAATAAATTATCAATTAAAGCCCAAACAAATTGATTTAATTGGATTTCAAAACAAAAGTCCATAATAAATTTGGGTGTATCATATTTTAAAGAAATTAAATTCATAGGCTCATATTAAATTTGGGTCTTATGTATCTTTATGGGTTGATTCTGAATAAACATAAATTAAATCTATCGAGCCTTGATACCAAACTTCAAGGTGACATGTAATTTGCTTCACAAATTCAGAGGAGATCACACATCAATATCCAAGAATCAGAGGATCATCTTTTATAGAGATTGTATCCACTTTTCATTAATATCAATAATATTTTGGAGCCTAGCCCAGCCCGAATAGTCAAATCGCTCAAACCGTCGCCCAGGCGACAAAACAGGTCGAATGAAATCAGGAAATCGAAAAAGCCAAAAAGCCGTTCTTTTTGACGAAAATCGTTGGACTCAGTGATTTAATTCGTGAACCGTGCAACCCGGTATTTTATTGATTGAATTGGCCGTGTCAAGATCAAATATAAATACATGATAAAATCCTTAATTTCTCACTATTTTCAGCGAATACATACCTCTCTAGTCTCCATCTTTTTCATATTTTCCCTCTCGCACATACGTCTTCCTTCTGTGTGGGCCCAACACATTTCTTAAGCTTCTCACCTTCTCAGCTCAAGTAAGCATTCAATTCATCTCAACTTCTCTCATTTTCTATTTTTGATTCATTGTGTATAAGGTGGGCAGATAGTAATGATGGTAGTACTGTCGATGCGCAGGTTATCCTACTGGAACCCCGACATGATAAATACTCATACTTATATATTTTATTCGGATTCTATCCACAGAATATCTGTTGGGTTTTACTCATTCTATTACCAAAATAATTAGATCTATTATGTGTCTTACCGATTGGGTCTTACATATATTAAAAATGAATAAAATAATTATACATGTTTCGTTGTAAATGATGTCCCTGAAACACATTACTAAATTAATTTATTAAATATATTTCGTGAACTTGCTATTGATAAATTAAATTAAAAGTTATTTGAACTTTGAACATGTGCAGATTGAATATCATTGAAATATATATAACGATCTTGACTTTCTTCAAATAATGGATCATTATCAATCAATTACACATCGACATAGATTCGATATAGGAATAAAAATTAAATAACCAATAGAAAAAAGGTATGAAAATCATATTTTAACTTTAGAATGATTTTTCTGATTGATTTGAAATTGCATTAAGTTTCATTTCACGAGCTCTTACAATTCAAATCTAAACAAATTTTATTAGTATCATATATCTAGTTGAGCTTGACTTATCACTTTACGTTCAAATCAAATTTTATCAAAAATTTTATTCGCAGTTGTCACTACGAAAATAAAGATGAAAAACTCTGCAATTTTTTTTCAAAATATCAATACGTATAAAAAAAAACTATGTACGAAATTTAAAAATTTTAGATGACAAGTAAATATACTCGATTAATCTGTTAAACGCAGCGGAGTATAAGCCCCGAGATGTTAAACATAATGAAAATTAATTAATTTTAATTATAAAATAATATTATAATTAGCGATCAAATTGCCCGTCTCGTTGCTATTACGATGTGGATCTCATGCATAAAATGGTGTCAATTGAATGGTTAAGAAAAAAAAACAACCTTTCTTGCTCTTCGGTTGATGTTGATTACTTGAACTTTCTCAAGAACGGCCTTACCTTAAAAATGGTGGAACGTCAAAACGAAACCGTTTTTTATTGTTGTTCACGGTAGTAACACAAGTATCTTCCCTCTAAAGTTAGTCCACACCACCTATGATGGGATTACCCTCAAGCCTATGCTAGTAGGTATTGGAGGATTAAGGTAGATCAATTATTGATATAGGAGAAATCAAGGGAATTCTTCTCTTTTGGAGATGAGAAATGAACATAAAAACAAGGATAAAATGAAAGTTTGCCTTTCTAGCTTTGAAGGAGAGAAAGTTTAAGAGCTAGAGAGCAAGAATTTTTGTATCTTTGTATGCAAAGTGGTATGTAAATCTCTTGCCTTTTACCCTGTTTTATAGGTTTTTCTTTGCACTAGATACAAGAAATGTAGACAAGCCCTTTTGTCTTGCACTTAGAATACTTGTCTTCTTCATAGACAAGTTATAACATGACTCATACTTTTCTCCTTTTACACTTGTTTTCTTTAAAAAAAAGCTCTAGCATGACTCATCTTTTCTCCTTTTACACTTGTCTTCTTTATAGACAAGCTCTAGCATGACTTATATTTTCTTCTTTATCTAAAGATAAAAACAAATCTTGCTATTTTCAACGAGTCTTGTCTTGTGGGCTTGGGCTAAGGTCTATGGGTTTTATCTTAATTCTCAATTGGGCTAACCCCAATTTTAATTAATTCCCAACTAATTATTAGCCCATGATATTTAATTCTTTAATTAAATATAAGCCAAAATTAATTAATCTAATTAATTGATTTTCAAGCCCAAATAGAATAATTTTAATTAATCTATCACAAGTCTTTCTTAATCAAATTAATGCTTGTGAATTTAATCCCAAATTAGATAATCATATTAGTTAATATTCTCATAAATTGATTTCATAAATCATTTCAATCTATTAATTTAACTCCTTAAATTAATTGACTTATTCTCCATAATTAATTATATAAATTAATTACAATAATCCATCATGGATTTGTGTGTGACCCTTTAGGTTCACTACTCAGCTAGACTTTGGCTTGTATCACACACACAATTTAGTTAGCAACTTACTTGCATTAGATTAATTAGATCTTATCATAATTAATCACCCTCAATTAACTCCTTAATTGGAGGTAACCGTCACCATGTGTGGCAATCTAGCAATGGTCCATGGCACTAGAGAATAGGTGAATTATTTCGTGAACTTGTGAGCTACGCATACCATGCAGATACGGTCCCTCCGCCACTAACCTCCCGATCAAAGTCTAGGGCATGAAATTAGTTACTGCTTCCCATTATCGACTTTGATGTCTATGTATAAAACCTACAAGCTATGCTTCCAATTTATCAATATAGGAAAAATTATTTCTCCTATTTGATCAACAACCACGACCATGGGCTTTAAGGAACACATAATGTAGAGCATATAGGAGGTTCGTTATCATCCTATGATAAGTAGGAGATCCTATCTTGGAACTCACCAACCTTCATGCATGCTTCAACTATGTCTGAAACATGACTGTATCGTAATCTAGGAAATCTGAGACCACATTGGGCAAGATCAAGTCATAGTCGTCCTATGCACAAGGTTACTGTGGAACATCAAGTTCAAGGACTAGGTAGTCCACTACCGTAGCCTAGGAGTTCTACTCATACTAATCATACCATATAGGGCTTCCATATGATAACTTCTGCGAGTCAATTCAGTGAACTTGATAACTCCTTATCAAGCACCCACTAAAGTGCGCAGACGTCAAACGTCTCTGTCTACGAAACTCGACATTCAACATATGAACGCATCACTTAGTGCAAGTCTTTAAGGAATGGTCGATGCCCTGTCTCGACTGATTCATCGACTTGAAATATTTTAGATCAAACCATAGAGGTTGGTTTCATGATTGTCATCATATGCGCGAGCCAACCCCATAGCATAACTGATCTAAGGGCTTCACCAAAATGCTCATATAAATATAATGTTTAAAACATATGATGAAGATGGCCAAAGAACATTTCTTAAATTAACATATTATTTAAAAAGATTGTGTAGAATAGTTGACAAAGAGCCAATTAATTGGCTTGACGGTCACCTATTCTAACAAACGGATATTAATGAATTTTTAGAGTCTTAGAGTTTACTCATTCAAAACCCATACCCGCTAGTATTTTAGGGTCTAGACCCTACTCATACACAAAATACTTATTTCAATGATATGGGTCTGGGTCTGGAGCCCATATAAAATTAATGAGTTTGGGTTGGGGTCTAATATAAAAGTAATGGGTTTAAATAATGTCCACCATCGACAGGTCTAAATGATGGGTTGGAAAACTTGAAACTTATATATGAATTTGCAGAGATAGAGAGTTAGAGAGTTAGAAAGGATGACCCAATTTATGTTATTTCTCTCTATTAATTTCTCTTTTAAAATGTGTAATGTTTATTATTTCTGTTAAGTACTCTGATTGTTTGTTATATTTTAAATTGATTTTCAAATTGATTTTTTTATATTATCTACATATTGAACTATTAATGTCAAAATAAAAAAAAGAGTAAAATTAAAAACAAAAAAATAGGTTGTTAAGTATATTAATATTACTTATTATTTAATATTATTTTTGAAATATGAACAATTATTTATGACATAAGACTTCACTGGTCCGTCCACTGTTGAGCCGACAGTTGAACCAGTGACCCATAACCCACATAAGTGTTTGATTCGGTGAACGGTCTGGGTTTCAGAGCATTGAATATCAATAAACTCCATTTTATCCATATTTTTTTTGTCTCATAATTATTTTTACAGATAAATTTTTTTTGTGAACAATTATTATTAATCTTGTTTAAGCGCCCAAAACTATGATTGAAAACAAAACTTACGTATGGGTTTGGGCATTCGATTAAATTATCAGGACACCTTAACATTGTGAGATCCAACTCTTTCCACCCCAAAACCTTTTGTAGCTTCCTGTTCTGCAGTTATTTCGACATAAAAATTTTGAAAAAAATAGCAATTTTAAGAGAATTTCTAGCTAGCGCTTATGAGAGATTAGGGCTTAGGGATTGGAATGGGATATGCAAGGTTGTTTCTCGTTTCAGAAGTCAACCAGAGCAACACCACGTGAGTAGCACAAGTTTCAGATTTTCCCACAAAATGTCTTATTCTATGGAATTAAAAGAAAAATTTCCCACAAAATGTGTGAAATCTTTATTTATATAACATTTCAATAAATTTGGAGAATCATACAATTGTTTTCCTCGCAAAGAAGATAAGCTTTTTCTTTCTAAATGTCATGGGAACATATGTGCTTATAAGAGTCGCATAACTTCTTTAACTTCGAAACAAACAAGCGGAGACCAGTAATCTTATTTTGAAAATTTGCTTAATTTGGAATTGACCCCATAATTCGTGAAGTATGATTAATATGTTCTGTTTATAAAGAGTACGCTTATATTGTCTGTACAAACTGATAAGGAAAGAATGTGGAAACTTCGACATACTGTTGAAGTCATAATACTACAACATTTAGAAATAAAGTTAGAATGTAACCTGATGGAGATAAAGTAGATTTGAGTGGCAAATTACCAAAATACCCCCGAATATGCGTGTAATTACCAAAATATCATTTAAGGAAGTTATTTTTAGAAGTTAGTGGGGTGGAGGCAATTACCAAGGTGCCACTAAAGAATAGATTGTAGCCGTTAGATTAGAGGCGGTTGGAGGGTAAAATCGTCTTTATGTCCCTCCTCATTTACTATAAATAGGTCATCAAAATCTAATGTAAAGGCACTTCATTACTATTTTGAGAAATACATTTTTTAGAAGAAACTCTCAAGTTCTTGACTCGCGACGCCGTTTTGTGTGATTGTGCTTGGATCAATTACTTCCCGAATTTCACCCCATCAGCTTGGGCTCGTCTGTGGGAAACTTATCTAAGCATTGAGGGTGAACACCCGGTCAAGAGTCAGAAATACGAATGCGGGGCAAGACGAACCCGAGAGAGGAAGGGAGAATCACGTGCAAGACCACATCCCAGATAATCCACTCGCTCACAACCTACAGAATGAGAGGCAGGAGGATGCCGGGGCTCCACCTCCACCCCCAGTCATTCAAATAACTCCAGAGGCACTCCGCCAACTGGTGGAAGACGCATCTGCCCAAGCAGCAGAGAGGGTTGTGGCCCAATACGTAGCAGGACACGCGTTACCCCCACGACCCCCTCGCTATCCTCGCAGAGGCTAAGAAGCTCCCGTAGCCCCCAAAGGTTGCGAGTAGAGGCCCGGGGATGCCCATGAAGGTTTGCACTATGAGGAGGAAGTCAACAGCGGGGCCACGTAGCCAGAGGACAACTATTTCCCTTCACCTCCTCACAGATATGCGAGCGAAGAAGATTACTTCCCACCTCCTCCGCAGGAGGGACGTGAAGAAAATTACTTTCATCCTCCACGCCCGGAGGAGGTGCCGCCGGTGCAAGAAGGAGGGTATCAAGTGATGGGCGTTCCTCCCCCACATGGTTTTTCGAATCCCATGGGACCTCTGGGGTACCCGGCACGACCTTTGGCAATGGCGCCCCCACGATGGAGTCCTTTCGCCCCCCACATTCTAACAAAAGCCATCTATCCGGGGGTCAAGATCCCAAGCCTCAATGAGTATAATGGAGTAGGAGATCCTCAGGATCATTTCGATCGCTTCTTGGCTAGCGCCGATTTTCTAGACATTAGCGATGCGGCCTATTGCAAGTTGTTTCAGAGTACCCTTTAGGGGAAGGCGATGACATGGTTTAACCAGTTACCCCCAGGATCCATTGAGTCATTCGAGCAACTCTCCGAGCGTTTCTTGCACCATTTCGCGATAAATAGGCAGTATCCCAAGACCGCCTCGTATTTGTTTACGATAATCCAGCAGGAGAATGAAACTTTGAGGGAGTACGTGCAGCACTTCTCAGAAGCAGTTTTGGAAGTCCCCCACGTGAACCCCGAACTTCTAGCAAGCATCATGCAGCAGAATTTGAGGAGAGGTCGGTTTAAGGAGTCGATTGCTGGGAAACCTCCCTCGACTCAAGAAGAGTTGTTGTTGAGAGCAGAGAAGTATATAAGGATTGAAGAGACCATAAGTGTGCGACCAACGAATCCCCTCAAACGAAGGGTAAATGAATAGGAGAAGAGGGCTCCCCCTAGGGCAGAAGGGATTAACCGTGAACGCAGGAACATGCTGCCCGAGAATTTGGCTCGATACACCCCGTTGAACGCTGCACGAGCTCAAATTCTCGCTGTGGCCAAACAACAAGGGTTTGTGAGATGGCCTTACCTCATGAAGGACAACCCGCAAAGAATGAAGTCCGATAAATATTGTCACTTCCATAGAGATCGAGGTCACAGCACCAAAGAGTGCCACCAGTTGAGAAACAAAATTGAGAAGTTGATTCCAAGAGGTTATTTGATGGAATTTGTGGGGCAGAGGAAGCGGGGTCCTCATGAGGCCGCCTACGAAAGAAAGCACATGGCACCTCGTCTCGAGATGGGGGTGAAAGTGGAAGCGGAGCAAGTGAGCAAGGATAACCTCCCTACCGCTGGTGTGATTGGGGTCATTTCGGGAGGACCACCTGGGGGAGACTCGGGGCGAGCTAGAAAGGCTGCAGTGAGAGCAGCAGGATATGCTGCCAACCATGTCGCTTATAGTGAGGTCATGGTAGCACCTCAAGTATATCCCGCAGGTGAGATAGTTTTCAACGATTAAGATTTGGAGGGAGGCCTTCCCTCCTACAATGGTGCAATAGTTGTGACTGCCTCGATATCCAACTTCTGGGTGAAGAAGATCTTAGTTGATAGTGGGAGCTCGGCGGACATCCTTTTCTACAAAGCTTTCTCTCAAATGAGGAATGATAATGTGCAACTCACGCCAATTAATACGCCATTGACCAACTTTAGCGGAGATGTAGTTGAGCCATTGGGGGAAGTTACACTGCCTATGTCGATAGGGATGTACCCGAAGCGAGTAACAAAATTTGTCAAATTTCTGGTAGTAGATGCACCTTCTGCTTACGACGCAATCCTCGAGAGACCGAGTTTAAATCTCTTTTCAGGCCGTGATATCTACCTATCACATGAAAGTGAAGTTCCCGACACCTGAAGGGGTGGGGGAAGAGGTTGGCGACAGGAAGCAGGCGAGAGAGTGCTATGCTAGCATATTGGAAAAACCAGTTGTTGTCCCTGAGAGGAAGGTTGAGCTTGGCGGAAACTCAGTAACGGGAAGGGGGTCGCCCGAGTTGAAGCTCGGTGAGCCACGAAGGGGGAGCTCCCAAAAAGGACAAGGGGAGGTGTCTCAAAGAGAATCCAAAAAAAGGAAAGTTGAGGATGAGAGAATGGAGGCCTTTGAGGAGATAAAAATGGTGGAGCTCCTGGAGGATCCACTAAAGACAGTGAAGATTGGAACATTGTTGGGTCCGCAGCTAGAGCACGTCATAGTCAGTTTTCTGCAAGATTCTGCCCAGATATTTGCGTGGGAGATGTCCGATATGAAAGGAATCAGCCCTAAAGTGATGGTCCATAGGCTTAACATAAACCCCGAAGTAAAACTAGTGAGGACGACGATTGGGATAGAGAGAAACAAAATAATAAAAGAAGAAGTCGAGAAATTACTTCAAGTAGACTACATTCGACCTGTGCACTATCTTCAGTGGTTAGCCAGTGTGGTCTTGGTCCCAAAGAGCAACGGAAAGTGGAGGATGTGTATCGATTTCACCGACCTCAATCGAGCCTACCCCAAAGACTCATATCCCCTGCCAAGGATTGACGTACTCATTGATTCAACTTCAGGATGTGAGCTGATGAGCTTCCTGGATGCCTTCAAAGGATATAACCAAATTAGGTTGGCACATGAGGATCAAGAGGAAACAAGCTTCGTCACCGAGCAAGGGACATATTGCTATAAGGTTATGCCTTTTGGGCTGAAGAACGCGGAAGCCACATAACAGAGGTTGGTGAAAGGCATGTTCCGAAAGCAGATAGGAAGGAATATGGAGGTGTACATAGATGATATGCTGGTTCAAAGCCACAGAAGGGAAGATCATGTGAAGGACCTCGCGGAGTGTTTCGACACTTTGAGGGAATTTGGGATGAAGTTGAACCCCACGAAATGCACATTTGGAGTATAAGGAGGGAAGTTCCTGGGGTTCATGGTTTCTCAAAGAGGGATAGAGGCCAACCCCGAGAAAATCGAAGCCATCATGAAGAGGCAGCCTCCCAAAATGATTAAAGAGGTCCAAAAGTTGACAGGACGGATGCGGCCCCCAATCGTGTTAGAATAGGTGAGCAGAAAGTCAATGGTATTGGCTGTTTTGAGAACCATTCGTCAATCTGTGAACAAGTAATATTATGTTAATGAATGTAGTAAGGATTCATAGGCATGAGTTTGTTGTTGTACTTACTACTTGCATCGTTACGATGTCACAACAAACGCCCACAGACTGAAATAACATTTCGGGAAATTGGAACTACGCTTGGAGGTAGGTTCATGAAATCAGTTTCGCCGAATCAGTCTGAAATACTCCAAGTAAAAGGAATCTCGAGACAGGGCATCGAGAATCCATTTGAGACTTGCACTAAGCATCTGCTGTCGTGTTTCATCGACGGGTGACGAGGATCGTCTAAGCAGTGTTAGTGGGTCGGCCTGCTGGGGAGCGGCCGACTAAGGTGACTCGCGGGAATCGTCATATGGAAGCTTCTCGGGCTTGGTCGGTATGACTCGTATTCCCGGTTCCGATAGTACGGGATTAGTCCTCGGACTTGAGGATCACGGCAGTCCCTACATACTAAGGCTGTATCTTGGATCTGGTGAAATTTGACCGATTGTATCACATGGTCATCATAAGCCTCGTCTAGTGCAGTCGGAGTATGTAAGAACGGTGAATTCCAAGATAGGATCTGTCCCCTGTCAAAGGATATGACAGCAAGATCTCCTATGCGCTCGGAGATGGTTTAGACTCACAAAGTCTATGGCCATAGCACTTGATGTAGTGGGAAAGGATTCCCTACGTCGAGTTAAACCTATCTCGAGCATTATGCATCGTTGCCTGGTCAACAATGGGAACCGACCCCTAGACTAAAGGCCGGGAGATAGGCGACAGTAGGACCATACCCGTACGTATCGAGCGTCGGTAGGACAGCACCTGCGTATAACTCGGAGCCTAAATGTTCACACCATAAATTCACCTAGTCTCTAGTCCCATGGACCGTTGCTAGATGGCCACCCATGGTAACGGACTACTTTGGTTATGAAATAACAAAAAGTAGGTCCAAGTCTAGCTGAAAGGTGAACCTAAAGAGTCACACCCGCTACAACCAAATGAAAGGGAATTAATTTGGAATTAATTCCGGGAGAAGGTTTAATTTAATGGAATTAAATTATACTTCTTGGAGATTCAAGCCTCGATGAATTATTTGGAATAATCGGGCTTGAGTTCATAAATTAAATTTATGAAATTTTATAAAGCATGGGCTTTCCTTTTAATTAGATTAAAAGGGTGAATTAATTAGTGGGCTTGGTATATTAAATAGGATTTAATATAAAGTCCATGGGACTATTTAATTTAGAATTAAATAATCCCGTTCTATGGAATTAATTAATGGGCTTGGTATATTAAATAGGATTTAATATAAAGTCCATGGGACTATTTAATTTAGAATTAAATAAGTCCTTTCCATTAATTAATTAAAGGGCTTAGTATATTAAATATGATTTAATATAAAGTCCATGGGAATATTTAATTTAGAATTAAATAGGCCCATTCCATAAAGCCCATCAAAATGGATGGACAAGATTTGATCTAGAGAATGATGAGATGAAGGGCCATGATTAATTTGACTTAATCAAAGCCTAATTTGACTAGGATTTGACTAGGTCAAAATCCTAGTCAAAGTGTGTCTCTTTGGAAGAGTTTGAGAAGGAATAGGAATTCCATCTTCTATAAATACTTAAAAAACACACACTCACACCTAGTATTCTCTACAACTCTCATCTCTCAAATCCCTCTCAATTTTTCGTCCATCCCCTTTCTTTAATCTCCAAGAATATTACTTTGTTCTTCTTGATTTATTCAAGTTAAGAACATAAGAGACATTGATTGCGTTAATTCATAGCGTGTATCGATGTCTCTTCTCCCCAAATAATTTCTTGCTAGCACAAGGGTTGTTTGCTTTCCGGTGGAGCGAGTGAGATGATTTAGAGGGTCTCTTCTTGAGATCTTGGTGCAAAACGGGGAACAATGCATGTAGCCGAACGAAGACAAAACTACAACCGGGTAGGTTCTTAATTTTGTTTTTTTCGGTTTCAATTCTATGGCCTCCATGTTGTGCTTTATTGAACATGAGATACACCAAACGCCCGGGAGAATCAAGGGCACACCCCTTGATTCGTTTATGTATATTATGCATGATTTAAATTCCATTTAATTATGCTTTGTAATTTTTTATTACGAACTATTTCGCGCTTCCGCTATACGCGCTCATCTCCCGGGACGATCCACCGATTTCTTTCAGTGGTATCAGAGCCAGGCTCGGTGTATAGGCCTAGAATTCTATGTGCTATGTGCGTTTAAGCATGATAAACGTGTTTTAATTTACGTTTATAGTATGTTTATCATAGATATTTATTGGCGTTTAATTTTGCATGGAATTTTGGATCTTGGTTTTTTTGAATATGTATATACATGTTCTAGGGTTTAATTTATCTTGTGGTTCAGAAAAATTGCATGAAAAGTCGAAAAGGAGTGAAAAACGGCAAACCGGCAGCAGCAGCACGCTGGCCGCGTGCACAGGGGCGCGGCCGGGCGCGCGTGCAGGCAGGGGCCTGCGCGCGCCCGGCCAGCGCGCCCAGCGTGCGCGGACAGCGCGCGCGCTGTGCCGGCCGCGCGCGCAGGCATGGGCGCCTGCGCGCGTGCGCGCCTGACCGGCCGGCTGTGCCGTTTTCCGTTTCTCTCCCATTTTTGGCTCGTTTTTCAAAACTGTTTTTACTGAATTATTTTTATGATATTTTCTGCATTATTCTGAACCCGTTGACTTAGAATATTTATTTTTGAGATTTGCAATTTCCTAAAATAAATATTGCTTGGTTGATGAGGAAAGGGTTTCCTAACAAGATTTAATTTTTGCAATGGTTGCACCAATGATCAAAATTCATATGTGAAATTTCGCAATAATTTCTGCGTTTTATGATGTTGGACATCATGGTTATTTTTATGGCATGAGCATGAGTAGATCTTAACATGTATTAATATTGCACGAATGTTGGATTTTGGAATTCTTGAATAAATGGGCATATTCTTGAATTGTTGATTTTTGTGTTTCAGAAAAAATTGATTTTTCTGTATAATTCTGGAATTTTTCTGAATTAATTAACTTGGGGCATTTTAATTTTGGTTGAGATTTTATATTTCATAGAATTAATATTGCCTTGTTAATTATGGAAAAGGTTTTTCCAACAAAAATCGTTGTGCATAGGTTGCACTATTATCCAATGTTTGGTGTGGATATTTTACATGTAGTTTCTGCATTTATTTTATGGTATGGATTATCATGGATGTTGGTATAGCATATTTTACGTGGGATATGTATTTGTGCTATTTGTGTTAATTGATTTGACAAAGGATGATCACAAAGCCCATAGACCGCATGTATGGTTTATTTACAGTTATTTGTTGGGTTGTGGCCTGTGTGCCTCTTTATTTTCCTCTCTGTCTCTCTTCTAGTGCCTTGGAATAATAAGGCTTTCTCTCTCCCTCCTAATGTACTCCCCCCAAATGTTTAATTGGGGTTTCTTATTTTATGATGTAATGAGAGTAGAATTAGTGGTGAGGTTTTATTTCTTTTTGTAAATAAAAGCTGCAAGAGAACACAAGCCCAAGGTGTTGGAGGCCCATGGAGGTAGCCATCAGATGGCCCACGGAGGATCCATGGAGAAGGAGCCCGGTGTAGGCCCAAGATGGAGAGCCCAAGAAGATAAAGAGGACTTACAAGGCCCATTGCATGTAATGGGTTATTAAAACTTGTAATAGCATAGGGCCTACCCTTAGATTGACCATAGATCCACTGCGGGCTCAGTGGGTCGCATAGGTTTGGGCTTGTGATCATCCTACAGGGGCGTGCTAGGCTTTATTTTGCATGCGATGCGTATTAATTGCTTATGATTATTCTATATGCTTTATGTATGGTTACATTCACGCTTAGAATATTTCTGCCATAACGCACGCAATACAATACTTAATATATGTGATGAGGTCTCGTTCTATAAAAAAAAAAAACTCTCACTTGGTTGAACCAAGTTAAATATAGACCCTTAATAAATGGACTAGGACTCTAGGAGTCTGTCCAAGCCTTCCATCCATGGGAAAAGTGAGGAAGATCTTTTAGGTCGATAGCGTGGTCTCACGAGTCGTGGCACGACTATCGTGCTTAAAAGAAGCTGCACTTTGTGATGAACGATGAGTAGACTGCTGTTACCTGTCTCACGAGTCGTGGAGGTAGCAGTGAGTCTATGAATCGGTTGATTGGGTCGGGTCTAACGCCCGAATAACGTGATTCGCTTGGAGTCCTCGGGATCACGTGAAAGGGTGAGGCAATTATCTTGGGAATCTCGTGGAACGAGAATGGTATAGAATACCTCCCACAGGTTCTTTTCCCATGCGAATCGTAAAAGCGGGGTATGGGGGAGATCGTTGTGGATCCCGAGCCCACTAGGAAAGGATTTCTCGAAAACAACGTTTGAGAGTGCCGTGTTTTCGTAGAAATAGTGGGAGAGGTTAAGGACTAAAGACCGAGACTTAACCAAAATATTACTTCACTCTGCTTATTATTTTCTGCTTTACATATATGTTGTGAATGTCTAAGAATCCACCAAACACATCACTAAGAGGCTCATTAAAAGGAAACCAATTACACGGATTGACTGCGAAATCTTAAGATGGTCTTAGATTTCCAAAACCTTAACTCACATAACCGGAATGAGGACGTTCCTCAGCCCTTGCCGGAGGGGTCGACAACTAAGGCAACGCTTGGCGTTCAAAAGTTGAAGGATGACCACCGACAAGTAGGATATAATGATGTTGGCTCAAACTATGCTTCGTTTGCATCATGTCTATATGGTCTTGGACCAGCATGTGGGGTAAAATGCAACGAAGGCATGTTTGGAGCTAAGATGACAGAAGGGATGTCGGTACAAAGAACATGGAGTGATGATGCAATCCCTAGTGGAGAAGCTCAAAAGACCTCCACGTCAGTCTTGAAAAAGAGACGTACATTGACACGATCCTTCAGTCTCTTCCTCCCTCCTACGAACTATTAATTATCAACATGAATGAGCTTAGAAAAGATCTTCATAGGTTGGTAATTATGTTGGTCTAGTACGAAGCAACGATTGCAAAATCTGCGCCGTCGGTACTAGCAGGAGAGGCTTCAACCTCCATAGCGAAAGGCAAGGGTGCCAGACGCTAAAAGAGGAAGAAGGGTAAGGTAACATCAACTATTGCAGCACTTCAAGTGTTGTTCCTTTACAACACAAGGTGGAGGTAAAGGAAAGAGCAAAAGGTTCAAGCAGTCAAGTTCATAGATTTCTAAGAACGTAAGCATTCACTGTCGTAAAGAGGGCCATTGGAAAGGGGAGTATTCTAAACCCCTCTCCAATGTAGGTAAAATTTGATATTGAGTATTGACATAATCACTTTTACTCTATTTGGTATTTAATACCATTCCTATCACTAATCTGCGGGTGGCTTGCAGAAAGTGAATAAGGACTTAAAAGCCAAGAACAGTTCTAGGATTCAACAATGGCAAGGTCCATTGATGAAAAGGACTAGAGACTTGTTAGGCCCATAATCGTGATCATGTTAGGATAATATAGGAATTACATAACCTAGCATGATCAAAAGTATGTCTCTTTGTTGGACAAAGGTTTTATTACATACATATTTGATCAAACAAAATTATTGAATATTGATTCATGTTTGCTAGTACGTAAATTCCTAAAATACCATCCCATAAAAGGTTTATAGATACTCAAAATTCAAATTATCTAAATGGATTAATCAAGACCAACTTACAGATTTGGCATCTACAACAGCTAGGATGTTTCTTCTTATTAAAAGATAAGTAAATTGGAAAGTTCGATGAATCTAGAAATAGATGATTCGAATCGACTAAATTTACAAGTCTTTTATGAAGAAGAAAGTCCGAAAGCTCTTTGTTGGACAAAGTAGGCTTGCCAAATAGTCTATTGGAAGGGAGCCAATAAGACAACTGTAGGTTACCAATACACAAACCATAAGAGGGTTTAAAAGTCTAAAGGTCCCATAGGAGGTTTGGGAATTAGACTTAAGGAGGTGAACCATAAATGGTTGCAAAATTAAACCTGTTTCGATAGGATCGAAAAGGCCGTGTATTTAGTGGGAGCTCTTGAGCATCCAAGTTGAGAATAGGAATTCTCAATGAAACGTTTCCTGTAAAGGCCAAGTATGACGGTCTCTGATAAAGGGAACGATCGAATCTCGTTGGACGAAGATCGATCGAAGTTTCGCCCAATTACCTTAGCCCGTGTAGACGTAGACTCAAAATTGCCAATGTAAGGAACGTGGCACTTTGCTAGGAGTCACGCACAAGGAGCCATGGTTTGGCAAGCCTGTGTCCCGACAAAGTCCTTGAGCATGTAGAAGGATCCTACGTATGTCAAGGGACTAGTGGGAGACAAATGAGACTCCGTGTCTAATTTGTACAAGTTTACGGCAGAAATAATGCTAAACGTTGCTTAAAATCGCATTTCTTAAATTGATCATATTCCAAGTCCCCTTAAGAACGAACCCGAATGTCGTAAGAGGTACGAGTGATCAGGATATGTTCGGTCAAATTTGGATAGTAATCCAAATGACCTGCGGAACGTGATGTTGGACATCATAGTGGGATTTATGGAGAGGAGCCATAGAATCCACTAGGAAATTCAAACAAGGTTTGAAACACCGCATAACTGGAATATTCGTTTTGACGAGCTCATACGGAGCATGACTCGGTCTTAAACAACATAGGTGATCAGTGGGAGTAGAAATGGCGTTCCAAGTGTTTAAGTGTGTAATATCTTGATTCATGGATGAATTCAAGACATTAGGAATCACTAAAATACAAACCGTAACTCACGAAAATTCTCCATGACATTTTAGGGATCCCACATACATTTCATGAATTGAGCTTTTCAAAGACTCAGTCATGGTGGACTGATGAGAAAAACTCATATATGTAGAGGGACGAGTTGTTCGAGACTCAGTCATAGTAAGACTGATGAGAAAACTTGGATACTATGCATAAAGCATCAAGCCATTCAAGACTTAGTCATGGTGGACTAATGAGAAGGCTTGGATGTTGAGTATCCC
Organism: Sesamum alatum; assembly: GCA_034509735.1. Lineage (NCBI taxonomy): Eukaryota > Viridiplantae > Streptophyta > Magnoliopsida > Lamiales > Pedaliaceae > Sesamum > Sesamum alatum. The sequence continues at coordinate 24,980,352 of JACGWO010000009.1, read as the reverse complement.
CTACGTCTTAACCCTAGGCAAACATATGATATGTTTACTCGGCGCATAAGAACCGATGTTGAGAGTGCTTCTAGCATGGCTCAACATAAATCGGTAATGCACTGAGGGGTTGAAGAGAGCAATCAAGAACGATCCTTAGTACCTGAATAAGGACTAAAGACATGTTCATGATGCACCGTCTGTTGAGAGTTGTTTTGGAAGGCTAAAGCGATACTAGCTTCCAGAGCACAAGTGAAAACCAGTTAGTCTCAAAGGTATGCACAGTCAGGCCCAATGACGAGTGCATCGGATAGTGGTTACTGATGAAGACCGCATCCATAGGATGGACGTGGCGCCTAGCACGACCAAGCCATGTTCGCCTATATGGCAGACAACTTGGCTATGGGAGTATTGGCACGAGATCTCATCACAAGATCCACAAAAATATTCTTAGGCAACCACCATCTCTAGGAGGCAATGGTGGATAGAGGTAACACGGTTAGACCGTATTGCTTCGCAAGGAAATATAAGCGGACTCACAATACCTTAGTCGGTATCGTAGATTACTCATACTCAGAGGATTCTGAACAAAGTGGTAATTGACTTATTGGTCAAGTGGGAGATTGTTAGAATAGGTGACCAGAAATTCAATGGTATTGGCTGTTCTGAGAACCATTCGTCAATCTGTGAACAAGTAATATTATGTTAATGAATGTAGTAAGGATTCATAGGCATGAGTTTGTTGTACTTACTACTTGCATCGTTACGATGTCACAACAAACACCCACAGACTGAAATAACATTTCGGGAAATTGGAACTACGCTTGGAGGTAGGTTCATGAAATCAGTTTCGCCGAATCAGTCTGAAATACTCCAAGTCAAAGGAATCTCGAGACAGGGCATCGAGAATCCATTTGAGACTTGCACTAAGCATCTGCTGTCGTGTTTCATCGACGGGTGACGAGGATTGTCTAAGCAGTGTTAGTGGGTCGGCCTGCTGGGAGCGGCCGACTGAGGTGACTCGCGGGAATCGTTATATGGAAGCTTCTCAGGCTTGGTCGGTATGACTCGTATTCCCGGTTCCGATAGTACGGGATTAGTCCCCGGACTTGAGGATCACGGCAGTCCCCTACATACTAAGGCTGTATCTTGGATCTGGTGAAATTTGACCGATTGTATCACATGGTCATCATAAGCCTCATCCAGTGCAGTCGGAGTATGTAAGAACGGTGAATTCCAAGATAGGATCTGTCCCCTGTCAAAGGATATGACAGCAAGATCTCCTATGCGCTCGGAGATGGTTTAGACTCACAAAGTCTATGGCCATAGCACTTGATGTAGTGGGAAAGGATTTCCTACGTCGAGTTAAACCTATCTCGAGCATTATGCATAGTTGCCTAGTCAACAATGGGAACCGACCCCTAGACTAAAGGCCGGGAGACAGGCGACAGTAGGACCGTACCCATACGTATCGAGCGTCGGTAGGACCGCACCTGCGTATAACTCGAAGCTTAAATGTTCACACCATAAATTCACCTAGTCTCTAGTGCCATAGACCGTTGCTAGATGGCCACCCATGGTAACGGACTACTTTGGTTATGAAATAACAAAAAGTAGGTCCAAGTCTAGCTGAAAGGTGAACCTAAAGAGTCACACCCGCTACACCAAATGAAAGGGAATTAATTTGGAATTAATTCCGGGAGAAGGTTTAATTTAATGGAATTAAATTATACTTCTTGGAGATTCAAGCCTCGATGAATTATTTGGAATAATCGGGCTTGAGTTCATAAATTAGATTTATGAATTTTTATAAAGCATGGGCTTTCCTTTTAATTAGATTAAAATGGTGAATTATTTAGTGGGCTTGGTATATTAAATAGGATTTAATATAAAGTCCATGGGACTATTTAATTTAGAATTAAATAAGTCCTTTCCATTAATTAATTAATGGGCTTAGTATATTAAATATGATTTAATATAAAGTCCATGGGAATATTTAATTTAGAATTAAATAGGCCCATTCCATAAAGCCCATCAAAATGGATGGACAAGATTTGATCTAGAGAATGATGAGATGAAGGGCCATGATTAATTTGACTTAATCAAAGCCTAATTTGACTAGGATTTGACTAGGTCAAAATCCTAGTCAAAGTGTGTCTCTTTGGAAGAGTTTGAGAAGGAATAGGAATTCCATCTTCTATAAATATTTAAAAAACACACACTCACACCTAGTATTCTCTACAACTCTCATCTCTCAAATCCCTCTCAATTTTCGTCCATCCCCTTTCTTTAATCTCCAAGAATATTACTTTGTTCTTCTTGATTTATTCAAGTTAAGAACATAAGAGACATTGATTGCGTTAATTCATAGCGTGTATCGATGTCTCTTCTCCCCAAATAATTTCTTGCTAGCACAAGGGTTGTTTGCTTTCCGGTGGAGCGAGTGAGATGATTTAGAGGGTCTCTTCTTGAGATCTTGGTGCAAAACGGGGAACAATGCATGTAGCCGAACGAAGACAAAACTACAACCGGGTAGGTTCTTTAATTATGTTTTTCGTTTCTAATTCTATGGCCTCCATGTTGTGTTTTATTGAACATGAGATACACCGAACGCCCGGGAGAATCAAGGGCACACCCCTTGATTCGTTTATGTACGTTATGCATGATTTAAATTCCATTTAATTATGCTTTTGTAGTTTTTTATTACGCACTATTTCGCGCTTCCGCTATACGCGCTCATCTCCCGGGACGATCCACCGATTTTTTTCAAATCGTTCATCTCAAAATCCTCAGAACGCGGTCTCCCATTCTTAAAGGTCTTAAAGAAGATAGAGGGTTTCTCTTGGACAGAGCAATGTCAGGCTGCTTTCGAGGATCTAAAGAAGTATCTTACTTCGCCACCTCTTTTAACAAAGTCGGAGCCTGGGGAGACCCTGTTTGTGTATTTATCAGTATCAGATGGGGTAGTAAGTGCAGTTCTCGTGATAGAAGAGGGGCGCTAGCACCGACCTATAGAGGCCGGAAGAGAGATACGCCCAAATAGAGAAGGTGGCCTTGGCCTAGATAACAGCAGCTAGGAAATTGAGACCGTATTTCCAATCGCATCCTGTGGTTGTATTGACGAACCAACCACTAAAGAAAGTGCTGGCTGATCCAAACATATCAGGAAGGATGGTAAAGTGGTCAGTAGAGCTAAGTGAGCATGGAATTGAGTATCAACCTAGGGAGAAAATTGCATTTCTAGTACCACACTATAGGGGCCCTTGCAAGTTTGTTACCATACCTTCTAAAATAGCCAATTTTGATACTATAGTTTACAGAGACTTGCAAATAAGGTACTTTGCTTTCATTTTAGTCCCTCAACCTTTAGATAGTATTAGATTTGGTCCCAAAACTTTTTTTTTTCCCGAGAAATAGCACCCATGCAATTTAATTCTGATCAGGCCCAACATGCTTCTGAAAATAAAATTAAGCCTCCATAAATTCATACCTTGGTTTGACCGCTTTGCCACTGGGTATTCCAAGTCCTTATTTTTACAACTCTTTCTCCAATCACACTACCACAACAGATGGTTCGCAGGTACTTGGCTCCTTCAGCAACAAACAGCATAGCCCTACTTCGTTTCCAACCTTAGGGCGTAAAAGTACTCAAAGTAGAGACTTAATAAAATTTTGGACAAAAAAATTGGACAGAAGCCTTTACGTTATTGAAGAAATACTTGAAATATTACATAGATATTTTATTCCTCTATCGGAGGAGAAAACTGTCTAGCCTCTCATGGATAAGAGGACTTGACTCGTTGGGGATAACCCCATATACTAGATATTCTAACACTTAGGAAATTTAAAGACACTATTTATTTTTCTGAGAAGTTGGAGAAGTTTTTTGATGATCTCCATTTGCTTCCTATCTTTCTATGTATAAGGGTCCGCGGACTTCAAATCTTGTTATTGGGTGACGTCATTGCATTCTTGACCAACTTTGTCTTTCAACTTTCTAGTTGTGGTCATTATGCCTTGTCGGCCATGTGCTTGCTAGCTGGTGTTCTTTGTCTTTCTCACTATTGGCACTTTTGTCTACTTCTACCGACAGTCTTCCCTTTGATTTTTTACATCTTGAAGATTATACCTCCTTTTGTAAAAATCCTTTCTTTTACCCTTATCTGTTCTTGGTTCGGGTTTATTTTGGGTTACCCGAATCTTTGTTCCGAACAAGGGCTTTTCCTGTTTCTCACCACAAGGGCATAGGTGGTTATGCCATTGTCCTACATGCATTATGTTGTATGCCTTCTTCCCTGTGTACTCTGTTGCAGGCAACTTAGTTTCCCATATGAGCATTCTTTTCTTTTCAAACAAGCTTTCTGCAAACTCGGTGCTTTTTCATGTCATGGAGTTTAACAGGAATGATCCATTTAATTTATTGAAAAATATTTTAAACGGATAATTGACTTTATCCATCTCTGTGAGACAGACCCAGTAACCCCATGCTTTTTTGGTGGATATGTAATCTTCACTAAGGGAAGACACCAGGGGAGCCTCTCCTGTGGCAGCCTTTACTCTGTTGAATGCTACCATTTCTGGTCTTTGCAATTTTGATGAAGTGGAATGCTGGATGAGACACTTTTTTTTGCGATTTCTGGAGTTATGGAAATGAACTTGAGCTCTAAAATATATCCTCGTTTAAGGTGGGATTCTTTTTCCATGCGTCATATACCGCCCCATTGATCCATTCAGGAAGCTTTGAGATTTCCCGAAAAGCTTTGTGACATAGTATGAATTGAAGCAAGGGCTCCAAAATCATACCACTCTCGTACCTCTTCTGGTTTAGACCCTTCGAGCATCCAAATTCTGTTTATATCTTCCGGATGTATCCACGATGGTCTTGCTTGGGGTTATGCCTTTACGGGAAACAAGTTTTTCCCATGATCTCTAATAATCCTGCCAAGCGGAAACAGAAGATAAAGTCTCATTAGTAATAACCTTAGAGGTTCCCGTTATTGGCCTAGGGTTAATCTCTTCCTCTTTAAGCCAAGAGATGCTGGGTTGACTTGAATTATCAAGAGTTTGCACTTCCCGTAACTCAACTTCTGCCTTTTCACCAGATGTCTCAGGGGTATTCCTTTGATTTCTTTTCAGATCTGTGACCTTAGCCTTCAGATCTATAAGATCCTTCTGTAGATCTGGTAGGATTTTTAGGATCCCTTCCATCTTTTGGTTCAAGAGGTCTATTTTCATAGGTATATGGATTAGCCTATGCCCATAGTCTTGAACTATCTTTTGGACCTCTCTAAGGTCCTGAGAGTACTTTGAGGCATTCGGTTCGAGTTCCCTCCAATCAATTCCTTTAATCATTATTTTAGAACTGTATTTTTTCAGGAATCTACCTATTCCGGATCTCCTGGCTGGGATTCTTCCATGGATCTCAGCTCCTTGTAGACGTCTTACCATATTTCCTGGTAATGCCTCTTGGACATGGCGATTTCTGTGTCATTCCTCTCTTTCTTCCTTTCGAAGAAATGACGGATTGACCAACCTTGGACTGTTGGTGATGGTTCTAAGAATTTCCATAAGAAATTATGTTTTCTGTATTTTCAGAATCTGAAAATATTTCCTGTTTTCAATGTAACTCGAACTTTCATTCGGTTCCATACTTTTAAAGATCTCCTCCGTTAGGGATAAAATATCAATATGTAATATAAACAAACATTTCTTAAATAAACCTAGGCTCTGATACCATTTTTCAAGCATAGGGTACTAAATCTGAAAACTAGGCAAAAAATGGACAAAATCCGTGCGAGAAATAAATTTAGGGGACTAGAAATGATATTATCAAAAGATGAGGGTTGGCACTAAAACTGTCAGTTTCAAAACTAAGGTACTATATTTGCAACTTTCATAAATTTTGGTATCAAACTTGCCAGACCTTCATAAACTACGGTATCAAACTTGCCTGACTACTCATTGTGTAGTACTGAAATTGGCTTTTTTGAAAAGTATGGTATCAAAATTGCAAAGGGGCCTATATTATGGTAACAAAGACGGAGCCCGAGGAGACCCTATTTGTGTATTTATCAGTATCGGATGGGGCAGTAAGTGTAGTTCTCGTGACAGAAGAGGGGCGCGAGCACCGACCCATATATTACGCTAGAAAAACCCTTCAGGGGCCGGAAGATAGATACGCCCAAATAGAGAAGGTGGCCTTGGCCTTGATAACAACAGCTAGGAAATTGAGACCGTATTTCCAATCGCGTCCTGTGGTTGTATTGACGAACCAATGCCTAAAGAAAGTGTTCACTGATCCAAACATATCAGGAAGGATGGTAAAGTGGTCATTAGAGCTAAGTGAGATGGGATTGAGTATCAACCTAGGCCTGCAATCAAGGCACAAGATTTGGCGGATTTTATTTCTGAGCTAACAGAAGAGGAAGGCGCGCAAGGAAATAAATGGTGGAAGATGTTCGTGGACGGATCATGCACATCCCAAGGCAGCGGGGCGGGAATTGTGATTGAGAGCCCGCAGGAAGATACACTGCGTTACGCTATCAGACTTGGCTTCGAGGCCTCTAACAACGAGTCGGAGTATGAGGCATAATCGCGGGAGGAAAATTAGCCTTCCCGGCCGGAGCAAAGTGCGTACAGGCATATAGCGACTCCCAGCTTGTGGTCAAGAAGGTAAATGGAGACTTCGAAGCTAAAGGGGAACAGATGGCTAAATACTTAGCAAATATTCAAGCGGTGAGAAGGAAGTTTGATGAGTTCACCTTCGAACAAGTCCCAGCGGTCGAGCAATGAAAAAGCATATCAACTCGCTAATTTAGCTAGCTTGTTGGTCCCATTAAAAAGCAGAAGAATAACTTTATTGAACTAGGAACGACCTGATGTGGATATAGTCGGGGAGGAAGTTTTTGTCAACGAAGGAAACCTCACCAAGTTGGAAAGAAGATTTGGAGGCATATTTGAAATTCGGAGCTGTGACTCAAGACCCTAAGGAAGCAAGGACGATTCACGCAATGGCTATTAGGTTCACACTGATTGCAGGAGAATTATATAAAAGATGATTTTCACAACCATATCTTAGGTGTGTGGAGAGGGACAGAGCAGAATATGCCCTGAGAGATCCATGAAGGAAGCTGTGGCAATCATTATGGGGGAAAGGCATTAGCACGCAAGGCCCTGCGACAAGGATACTTCTGGCCTACCATGCAGGAGGATGCTCGAATCTTAGTAAAGACATGCCGGAAATGCCAAGAGCATGCTAATGTCACTCACATCCCAGCAACAAACATGTAGCCGTTGCAGAGTCCTTGCCCATTTGATTAGTAGGGAATAGACATAGTAGGGAAACTCCCCTAAGCGACAGGCTAGCGAGAGTACTTATTCGTAGCTGTGGACTACTTTTCGAAGTGGGTAGAGGCAGAGGCACTAAGTAGAATCACAGAGAAGGAGGTCATAAGGTTTGTGTGGAAGAGCATCATATGCCGCTTCGCCATTCCCAAAGCTTTTGTGATGGATAATGGCACACAGTTTCAGGGAGCCAAATTTCGTCAGTGGTGTCAAGAGCTGAAGATTAAGCAGTATTATGCCTCGGTCGCGATACCCCAGTCTAACGGGCAAGTAGAGGTAACCAATAGAATAATCCTCCAGAGTTTGAAGACAAGGTTGGAAGAAGCCAAAGGAAATTGGGTGGAAGAGCTCTCGGGAGTCCTATGGGCATATCGGAACACACCACGATGAGGCACGGGGGAAACCCCGTTTAGTTTGGTTTGCGAGACAAAAGCTGTCATCCCGGTGGAGATAGGAGAGAAAAACATTCAGGTACAACAATATGAGCCGACCAATAATGATAATGAAAGACGGGTTGACCTGAATTTTCTAGAAGAGCTGAGGAGCAACGCAAAAGCTATGATGGTAGCTTGCAAGACGTTGATGGCGAGGGCATACAATGATAAAGAACGACATCGGGATTTCCAAGTGGGCGACCTAGTGTTAAGAAGAGTTGATGCAACAGAAACTCGATGCCAAAATGGGTAGGACTATACCGAGTAATTGAGATAGTTGGAAAAGGAACATATTGCCTGCAGAAGATGGATGGAAAGGAAGTGCCGCGCACATGGAATGTTGCTAACCTCAAGAGATATTTTGTTTCATGTTGTATATATTTCGTTTCAACACTTTGTAACCCTCAGTTATGGCAATGAAATGCTCTTGTTTTTGTTTACTAATGATAAGGTCGTTGTTAATATCGCACTTTACAAAAGAGGGGGATTGCCCCTCACATTTAATATTTTGTTTAAAAGAGGGGGATTGCCCCTCACATTAGAATTTTCTTTAAAAAGAGGGAGATTGCCCCTCACATTTGAATTTTGGGTAAAAGAAGGGGATCTCCCCTCACATTTGAATTTTGTGTAAAAGAGGGGGATCGCCCCTCACATTTGAATTTTGTGTAAAAGAGGGGGATTGCCCCTCCATTAGAATTTTGTGCAAAAGAGGGGGACTGCCCCTCACATTGGTATTTTTCTTGAAAAGGGGAAATGCCCCTCACATAGATATTTCGTGTAAAAGAAGCAACTTAACATAATAAGCAATGGAGAAACAAAGTCTAACAATTCAGATAACTTAAGAAAAGGGAGGAAAAAACATCCTAAAAATTCAAGAGACGAGATAAAAGGTCCTAACATTTGAACATACGAAAAGGAAAATTCTTAATTCTTTCCCACCGCAGAAGCTGGCACCCCAGTAGTAGGAATATCGTCAACCACCTCAACCTCCCCATCTTCATCTCTATCCTCATCTGGAACCTTGGGATCAAGGAACATGAAGTCTTCATCACCATAACGACCGTTGTTCCTCAAAGTGGCACGACATTATCTAATGACCGGGTCATAGATCTCGCTCGCCTTGCCAAGGACGGCTTGGTTGAACTCATCAGAGCCCACGTATTTCTCCTTGAAGTCATCCCACACGCAGTGTAAGTAAATCTTGCCGGCCTCTGACTTCAAGAATGTCTTCCCCGAAGCAACCTCCTGGTTCAAGCTATCTTTCCACTTAATATGCTCAGCTGAAACAACTTTAAGATCTTCTTGGCAACAACGTAGGTCTTTTTTTCACATCTTCAAGGGTGTCCTTCAATTGTTGGATCTCTTTCTTATAGTTGCCTAATCGCATCTCAGTCGCTTCAGTAAGATTGATCACCTGAGAAAATGGAAACCCCTCAGTAAAAACCTCAGATGCTGAGGAAGTAATATAAAAGACAGAGTATAAGGAAGAAAACAAACCCTAGCTGCTTTAGCTTGAAGAAGTCTAGTAAGAGTACCACTGGGAAGAGCACCGAGACGCGTTACATCATAAGGGCTCACGAGATCCCTCGATTTCCATTGACAATGTCGTAGTCAGCAGCATCTCAAAAGGATGAAATCTCTCCTTGCCTGTTAGTCCCGTAGGTGAAGAGTCCTTTCCCTGCTCCATAACATGGAGGATCAACTTCACCTTCTCAGGGACGTTTAGAGCCACTGCCCCCGTGAGGTGGGGAGGAACGCCCCTCGCTTCGTCCTGAGCCAGCAGGAGGATCCCTAACTCGAGTAGGAGGAGAATGCCAGCGACCGCTCTCCCCCCTCCTCGAAGGGGGTGGAGGAGGATTACGAGGCCTTGGAGCATTCTCCCTTCCACGGAAGCGATGAACATCATGAAGAGTAACCTTCTCTCCTGCAAGGGGCGACAAAGAAAGAGTGAGATGACAAGGAAAATTTTTGGAAAAGTAAGAGATAAAGAAAGACAAAATCAAGTACCAACAGACACTAAAGATTTGACATCAAGGAGTTGATCAAACAACCCTTGCCCAATAAATGACATATAGAGGCGAATCCTCCCAAGGAGTTGCCAACACCCAAGTTAGGTCTTTTACATATAGGAATTTTTCCTTCCAGGGACCTTTCGAGGAAGCACCACCCTCAAGAAATTTACAGCCACCTCGGGGATAGAAGTAGAAGTAGGAGTCATTGCAGACCTTCCTAACTTTGAACAATGTGTAGAAAGCCTCGAAGGAGGGGGTCAAGTCAAGATCCTTAAAGCGTTGAAGAACCCCTCGAAGCATACGAAGGAGTTTGGGGTAAACTGGCTAATGCTCAGAGTAGTGCGTGTGATGATCTCTAATAATAGAGGATGAGGGGGAAGTGTAAAGCCAGAGGCAAAGAAAGACAAATAGGCCGTGAAGAATCCCAATAGAGGTTGCTTGATCCTATCATCGACACTAAGGAGAAGGATGGTGAACTTGGAAGAGGGATTGATTTTATTCTCAAGGATATGAAACTCCTCAGGACTCACGCAACTATGGCAATTTTCAACATCCATGATGCGACAACGAGACTTGGATTGGGGGCTGACGAAGACTCAGTTCCATTAATACCAGACTTATCTAAATCAACCTCGAGGGGAGAGAGAAGTGGGGCAGTTTCTTTGGAGCAAGACCCTATGGAAAAACTTAACGAATCCGAAGGACACGCGGGTAAATTTCAATTTAGTTCAATCACCTCGTGATCAAAGTCTACGATGTCAGGATGGGCAAGAGAGATGGTAGTGTTAGAATAGGTGACTAGAAAGCCAATTGGTTTGGCGATTTGTAACCTATTATACAACTCGATGTAAATGTAATATTATTATGTGATGAATAAAATGAGTATTTATCACTTCTGGTGCTTACTTTGTTGCGCTCATTTCACATTTGTTAAAACGGTGTTTAACTTATATCGCAACAAAGCCCACAGACCATGAATAACAACTCGTGCAGTTGGGCCACACATTGGATGGTGGTCATGAAACCAACTGATTAAGAGTTGGGTCTGAAACGTTCTAAGTCGAGGACCTCGAGACAGGGCATCGAGAGTCCTATTGAGACTTGCATCAAGAGTCGTGTTCATTGGATGAGTGCCGTGTTTCATCGGCGACAGGCGTGGGACGCCTACACGATCTTGATAGGTTGGTCGACTGGGGTCGAGCCGACTGGACTGACTAGCGGGGATCATCATATGGAAGCCTTGGAGGTTTGGTCGGTATGATTGGTTTTCCCCGATTCCGATAGTACGGGAGTAATCCTTAGACTTGAGGGATCATGGCAGTCGCGTGCACATGACGGCTGTATCTTGGATCTGGTAAGCCTTGTCCAGTGCAGCCGGAATGTGTAGCGAGGATGGTGGATTCCAAAAAGAGGATCCGTCCCCTGTCAGTATGTGATGGAGGTATCTCCTATGCACTCGGAGACACGTTCATGCTGTTTGAAGCTGTGGCCATAGTGGTTGGTCGAACAGGGAATGGTTTCCTGTATCGATGCAATGAAGCATACGTGGTCTCGAGTATTAGTCATAGATGCCTAGTCAAGGATGGGAACCGACACCCAATTCCATACCCTAGACTAAGGCCGGGAGACGATAGACGGAAGGATCGTACCCGTACGGAATCGGCGCCTAAATGTTCACGCCAATTCACCTAGTCTCTAGTGCCATGGACCGTTGCTAGACGGCCACCCATGGTAACGGGCCCTTGTGGAACATTGGCCCAAGTCTAGCTGAGGGTGAACCTAAAGGGTCACACACAAACCACCGAGGAGGTTGAGAGACCGACTTGGAGTCAATCTCGAAGGATAAATAAGTAATTGGATTACTTAAGGGAAAGTCCATTGGATGTACGGGCCGATATTGTATCGGGCTTTCATTTTAATCGGTAAATTGGATTTTCGATTAAATATGGAAAGTTGAGACGTTGAGACGTTGGATCTTTTAATTGGATTAAAAGATCAACGAGAATAATTTAAATGGACATTAAATTGGATTTAATATTGGGTTCGTCATAATTGGATTACGCTAAAACCCGATCCGTTAAATTTAATCGAGTGGAGAAATAACTCCTATTTTGGAATAGGAAGAACTTGGACTTCTTCCCTTATTTAAACATGGCCGACATGCTCCCTTGGAGGAAGCAAAATCAGCCATGTTTTATGCTAGGTGGTATGTTGACTTATCTCTTTTGGAAAGAGACAAATCAACTCCAATCAAGCTCTTCCCTTTTGGTATGATTTGATCATACCATAAATTTTGGTAGGCTTGATTGAAGAATTTATCGTGATTGATTGAAATGAATCTAGACATCCTTGGATGAACCTAGACACATTCCAATAATCACATTAATTATGTATATATATTAGAATATACAACACCAAGCATAAGTGATTCATTATTCATCTTTTTCTAGGAAAAAGAGAAGACAAAAATCCCTCTCCTCTCTCTCAACTCTCGGCCTCTCTCCCTCTCTCACACTTGTGTTCTTCACTTGATTTTGAATCAAGAAGAACAACAAAGTAAGTTTAAGAGAGCACTAATTCATAGTGTTCTTCTCTTAAACCGATTCCTTCTTAAACCCGTTCTTTTCTAGCAAGAAGAACGTGTGTTTCTTCCGGTGTGGTGTGGATCACCTTTCGAGAATCCATACGTTTGGATTTCGTGATCATTCCGGAGAAGGAACAACGCTAGTAGCCGGGAGCATACGCTAAACAATCAAAGGTAATGGTTTTACTACGCTTTGATTGATTTAATATACATTTATGCCCTATGTGTTTAAATATATGTTTCTAATATTTACACATCCTACATCAAACGCCCGGTCGAGCACCCAAGGGTACACCCCTTGGGATTCGTTATTTAAATTAGATTTAAATTTACGCACTATTTTCTCGCTTTCTCGCTTCCGCTCGCGCTCCCGGGCGGATCCGCTTGTCCTTCAAGTGGTATCAGAGTCCGGTTCGATGTAAGGGGAATAGATCTATGTGATTGGAATGATCTACTTGCTTTTAATGGCTTTATTGGCATGTTAGATTATATAAATATATGAATAATATGATGATTCAATTATTTGGATTTAATGGACTTTTGGCATGCTTAATTTTATTAGATTGGATCTAAAACTTGCATGCTTATTTTCAGAAAAATGTTACTGTTATTGTGCTGAAACAGTATTGTAAAAAAAGATAATTGGATCGGACCGGCAGTAGTCACGCGCAGGCGGGCGCCTGCGTGATGTGCGCAGCCGGCCGAGGCCGGCACGCGGCACAGAGCGCGGGCTTGCTACCTGCGCGCGGGTGGCCGGCCAGCACAGCGGTTGGGCCGTTTCGTGCCGTTTTTCGACGTTTTCCGGAAAATTTGACTTTCTGTATTTCCTGCACAATATTCTGAAAATATGTTAATTTTGTATTTTTTATTTTGGAATAATTGGATTATTCCTTGAATTAAATTTGCTAAATTAATTTGGAATTAATACATGCATTGGATGCATTGTTTAAAATGTCCATTAAATTTGAAATTTGAATTTTGCATATTATTTATATGTTTATGCTTTTGTGATGTTGGACATCACTTGGGTATTTGGAATATCCATTGGTATTTATGCATGATTATGTGGAATAATTATGTTATGTGAGTTGATGGAATCAACATGGGATGATCACAAGAGCCCTAGACCTTATGTATGGATGAATGTATGATGATTTATTTTCTGTTGTGTAGGGCCTGCGTGCCTCTTGTTTTTGGGATTATCATCTCCCGTATTTTCAGCTTCATGATGTTAAAGCTTGTTTTTATTACTACCAATGTATTACTTTCAGTTGTAACGAGAGTAGATAGGATTAGAGAGGTTTTAATTTTAACAAGTAATTGGATTCGGAGACCCCAGGGAGGAGCATCAAGGCGTGAAACAAGAAGCGCTTCAAGGCCCATTGGAATGACAATGGGTATATTATTATTGTAATAATTTAGGAACACCCTAGACAGACTATAGACTCACTGCGGGCTCAGTGGGTCGCATAAGTTGGGCTTGTGATCATCCTAATAGGGGTATGCTATGTTTTCTGCATGCGGCGTATTTATTTATCGATTTAAATATTGGATATTTATGCATGCTAAAACACAATAATATGATGAGGTCTCGGTCATACACAAACTCTCATTTGGTTGGACCAAATTAAATATTGGGCCCAGAACGGACTTGGATCAAAATGGTATTTTGGTCTGTCCGAGCCTTCCATCCACGGCAATGTGGTGAGGAAGCTACCACTACCTAAGTGTGGTCTCACGAGTCGTGGCACACTTGGACTAGGGGAAAGCTGCACCATTATTCTGAACAAAAAGACTGCACCCATTGTTTCCCTGTCTCACGAGTCGTGGGGGGCGACAGTTTGAGGCATAATTTGGTTGATGGGTCGGGCCTAACACTGAGTAACATGGTTCGCTTGGAGTCCTTGGAACCATGTGAATAGGTGAGGCAAAATATCTTGGGAATCTCATTGGATGAGAATGATATTGGATATCTCCCACGAGGTCTTCTTCATGTGAATCGTAAAAGTGGGGCATGGAGATTACGCTTGTGGATCCAAGCCCACTAGGAAATGGTTTCCCGAAACTCCGCTTGAGAGTGGCGGACTTTCGTATAAATAGTGGGAGGGTTAAAGACTAAAAGACCAAGTCTTCAACTTGAACAATAATATTACCATCATCTGCTAATTTCTGCTTTACATTTTCGTTAATGTAGATGTGTCTAAGAACCCATTAACCATGATTCTCGAGACTAACAAATTCAACGGAACGAACTACTCGGACTGGCTGAGAAACCTGAGGATTGTCCTCGATTTCGAGAACCAAGGCTACATCTTGGACAAGCCACCACCGAGCGACTTACGTTCGAGAAATGGCATGAGGACAACCGGAAAGTACGCAGTATGAGAGGCTGGACAACGTCTCCGCCATAATGCTCCGCATGAACGAGGTTTATGTGGTTCCGGATAGGCATATTAGATATGCCACCACAAAAGCATTCTTTGGCGCCAAGGTTGCTGAAGGAGCATCTGTACAAAGTCATGGGGTCAAGATGCTCTCCCTAGTGGAGAAACTCGAGGACCTTAAAGCTGGGCTTAACAATGACACGTACATTGACGTGATCCTCCAGTCGCTTCCTCCATCCTATGATCCGTTTTGTTGTAAACTACAACATGAACGGACTTGAGAAGTCTATTCATGAGTTGATCAACATGCTGGTCCAATACGAGGCAACGATCCACAAGTCGGCGCTGGCGGTATTGATAGGAGAGGCTTCGACCTCCAAGGCGAATGGCAAGAGGGCCGGACGCTGGAAGAGGAAGAAGGGCAAAGGGAAGATGGTTGCGGCACCTGCTCGCGCTCCGGGCATCCTTGTTGCTCTGGTTGGACCGAGCAAAGGGAAAGGGAAGGCCCGTGGTTCTCAGCGGTCCAAGGCAAATGATGTCTGCATGCATTGCCAAGGGAAAGGGCAGTAGAAGAGGGAGTGCCCATAACTCCTCTCCAACCCAGGTATATTTGTGGTTGAAGTAAATATGATTACTAATTCTGCTTCATGGGTATTGGATACCAGGTGTGGTGCTCACATCTGCAATGATTTGCAGGCACTGCAAAGAAGCAGAAGGCTAACCAAGGATGAGATGATCCTGAGGCTAGGCGATGGCAAGGCCGTTGCTGCGGAGGCCGTAGGATCACTAGAGTTAGCCATTATTAGTCATGTTAGGATTGTACTGAACGACTGTTTCTATGTACCTAGCATGATTAAAAATATTATTTCCATCCCGGTCCTTGATAAGGAGGGATATGAATTTACCATCAATAAAAACGGTTTTTTCATTATCAAAGATGGTGTTTCTCATCTGCTTGGTACATTGGTCAACGGTCTGTACATACTTCAACAGTCTAATTGGATTATGACTGCAGAACACAAACGAAAACGAGATGATCATAATAACACACAGATATGGCATGCGAGGTTAGGTCATATCTCTAAAGATAGGATAAGAAGGTTGGTGGACTCAAAGAGTCTAGAAATAGACAATTTGGACAACCTACCGACCTGCGAATCTTGTCTAAAGGGAAAGATGACCAAGAAACCCTTTGTTGGACAAAGTACGCTAGCCAGTGGTCTGTTGGATTTGATTCATACAAATGTCTGTGGTCCACTAAATACTCAGGCTAGAGGTGGGTATTCGTACTTCATAACCTTTACCGATCATCACTCATGGTATGGTTATGTTTACCTGATGAGGTACAAGTCTGAAGCCTTTGGAAGGATTAAGGAATACAGACTTGAAGTGGAGAACCAAACTGGTCGAAAGATCAAAGCCCTTCGGTCCGACCGAAGTGGAGAGTATTTGAGTGGTGAGTTTACTGATTATCTAAAAGAGAGAGAGAGAGAGAGAGAGAGAGAGAGAGAGGCGAGCCCAACCCTAGTGGATAGGTCCCCCTTTTCCGAGCCTCCGATGTTGCCCGATTGAGGGAGGATTTTGGGATCCCTCGGAGTTTTGGTATTTATGTTCCCTCCTCTGATAGCCAGTTGGAACATTCTCCGGACGGGTGTTTATGCTTATTTTTGGCCCAATTGAGGGCCGGTCTTAGGTTCCCCATCCCCGTTTTTATAAAGAGGTGTCTAGGTTATTCCAGGTGTTAGAATAGGTGACCAGAAAGTCAATGGTATTGGCTGTTCTGAGAACCATTCGTCAATCTGTGAACAAGTAATATTATGTTAATGAATGCAGTAAGGATTCATAGGCATGAGTTTGTTGTACTTACTGCTTGCATCGTTACGATGTCACAACAAATGCCCACAGACTGAAATAACATTTCGGGAAATTGGAACTACGCTTGGAGGTAGGTTCATGAAATCAGGTTCGCCGAATCAGTCTGAAATACTCCAAGTCAAAGGAATCTCGAGACAGGGCATCGAGAATCCATTTGAGACTTGCACTAAGCATCTGCTGTCGTGTTTCATCGACGGGTGACGAGGATCGTCTAAGCAGTGTTAGTGGGTCGGCCTGCTGGGGAGCGGCCGACTGAGGTGAATCGCGGGAATCGTCATATAGAAGCTACTCGGGCTTGGTCGGTATGACTCGTATTCCCGGTTACGATAGTACGGGATTAGTCCTCGGACTTGAGGATCACGGCAGTCCCCTACATACTAAGGCTGTATCTTGGATCTGGTGAAATTTGACCGATTATATCACATGGTCATCATAAGCCTCGTCCAGTGCAGTCGGAGTATGTAAGAACGGTGAATTCCAAGATAGGATCTGTCCCCTGTCAAAGGATATGACAGCAAGATCTCCTATGCGCTCGGAGATGGTTTAGACTCACAAAGTCTATGGCCATAGCACTTGATGTAGTGGGAAAGGATTTCCTACGTCGAGTTAAACCTATCTCGAGCATTATGCATAGTTGCCTAGTCAACGATGGGAACCGACCCCTAGACTAAAGGCCGGGAGACAGGCGACAGTAGGACCGTACCCGTACGTATCGAGCGTCGGTAGGACCGCACCTGCGTATAACTCGGAGCCTAAATGTTCACACCATAAATTCACCTAGTCTCTAGTGCCATGGACCGTTGCTAGATGGCCACCCATGGTAACGGACTACTTTGGTTATGAAATAACAAAAAGTAGGTCCAAGTCTAGCTGAAAGGTGAACCTAAAGAGTCACACCCGCTACACCAAATGAAAGGGAATTAATTTGGAATTAATTCCGGGAGAAGGTTTAATTTAATGGAATTAAATTATACTTCTTGGAGATACAAGCCTCGATGTATTATTTGGAATAATCGGGCTTGAGTTCATAAATTAGATTTATGAATTTTACAAAGCATGGGCTTTCCTTTTAATTAGATTAAAAGGGTGAATTAATTAATTAATGGGCTTGGTATTAAATAGGATTTAATATAAAGTCCATGGACTATTTAATTTGGAATTAAATAAAGTCCATTCCATTAATTAATTAATGGGCTTAGTATATTAAATAGGATTTTAATATAAAGTCCATGGGACTATTTAATTTAGAATTAAATAATCCCATTCTATGGAATTAATTAATGGGCTTGGTATTAAATAGGATTTAATATAAAGTCCATGGACTATTTAATTTGGAATTAAATAAAGTCCATTCCATTAATTAATTAATGGGCTTAGTATATTAAAATAGGATTTTAATATAAAGTCCATGGGAATATTTAATTTAGAATTAAATAGGCCCATTCCATAAAGCCCATCAAAATGGATGGACAAGATTTGATCTAGAGAATGATGAGATGAAGGGCCATGATTAATTTGACTTAATCAAAGCCTAATTTGACTAGGATTTGACTAGGTCAAAATCCTAGTCAAAGTGTGTCTCTTTGGAAGAGTTTGAGAAGGAATAGGAATTCCATCTTCTATAAATACTTAAAAAACACACACTCACACCTACTATTCTCTACAACTCTCATCTCTCATTCCCTCTCAAGATTTCGTCCACCCTCTTTCTTCTCTCCAAGAAATATACTTTGTTCTTCTTGATTTTATTCAAGTTAAGAACATAAGAGACATTGATTGCGTTAATTCATAGCGTGTATCGATGTCTCTTCTCCCCAAAATAATTTCTTGCTAGCACAAGGGTTGTTTGCTTTCCGGTGGAGCGAGTGAGATGATTTAGAGGGTCTCTTCTTGAGATCTTGGTGCAAAACGGGGAACAATGCATGTAGCCGAACGAAGACAAAACTACAACCGGGTAGGTTCTTAATTTTGTTTTTTTCGGTTTCAATTCTATGGCCTCCATGTTGTGCTTTATTGAACATGAGATACACCGAACGCCCGGGAGAATCAAGGGCACACCCCTTGATTCGTTTATGTATATTATGCATGATTTAAATTCCATTTAATTATGCTTTGTAATTTTTTATTACGCACTATTTCGCGCTTCCGCTATTCGCGTTAATCTCCCGGGACGATCCACATATTTCTTTCAGTGGTATCAGAGCCCGGTTCGTTGTATAGGCCTAGAATTGTATGTGCTATCTGCGTTTAAGCATGATAAACGTGTTTTAATTTCCGTTTATAGCATGTTTATCGTAGATATTTATTGGCGTTTAATTTTGCATGGGATTTTGGATCTTGGTTTTCTTGAATGTGTTTATACATGTTCTAGGGTTTAATTTATCTTGTGGTTCAGAAAAATTGCATGAAAAGTCGAAAAGGAGTGAAAAACGGCGAACCGGCAGCAGCAGCACGCTGGCCGCGCGTGCAGGCAGGGTCCTGCGCGCGCCCGGCCAGCGCGCCCAGCGTGCGCGGACAGCGCGCGCGCTGTGCCGGCCGCGCGTGCGCGCCTGGCCGGCCGGCTGTGCCGTTTTCCGTTTCTCTCCCGTTTTTGGCTCGTTTTTTCAAAACTATTTTTTACTGTATTATTTTTATGATATTTTCTGCATTATTCTGAACCCGTTGACTTAGAATATTTATTTTTTGAGATTTGGAATCTCCTAAAATAAATATTGCTTGGTTGATGAGGAAAGGGTTTCCTAACAAGATTTAATTTTTGCAATGGTTGCACCAATGATCAAAATTCATATGTGAAATTTCGCAATAATTTCTGCGTTTTATGATGTTGGACATCATAGTTATTTTATGGTTTGAGCATGAGTAGATCTTAACATGTATTAATATTGCACGAATGTTGGATTTTGGAATTCTTGAATAAATGGGCATATTCTTGAATTGTTGATTTTTGTGTTTCAGAAAATTCGATTTTTTCTGTATAATTCTTGGAATTTTTCTGAATTAATTAACTTGGGTCATTTTAATTTTGGTTGAGATTTTATATTTCACAGAATTAATATTGCCTTGTTAATTATGGAAAAGGATTTTCCAACAAAAATCGTTATGCATAGGTTGCACTATTATCCAATGTTTGGTGTGGATATTTTACATGTAGTTTCTGCATTTATTTTATGGTATGGATTATCATGGATGTTGGTATAGCATATTTTACGTGGGATATGTATTTGTGCTATTTGTGTTAATTGATTTGACAAAGGATGATCACAAAGCCCCTAGACCGCATGTATGGTTTATTTACATTTATTTGTTGGGTTGTGGCCTGTGTGCCTCTTTATTTTCCTCTCTGTCTCTCTTCTAGTGCCTTGGAATAATAAGGCTTTCTCTCTCCCTCCTAATGTACTCCCCTCAAATGTTTAATTGGGGTTTCTTATTTTATGATGTAATGAGAGTAGAATTAGTGGTGAGGTTTTATTGTTTTTTGTAAATAAAAGCTGCAAGAGAAGACAAGCCCAAGGTGTTGGAGGCCCATGGAGGTAGCCATCAGATGGCCCACGGAGGATCCATGGAGAAGAAGCCCAGTGTAGGCCCACGATGGAGAGCCCTAGAAGATAAAGAGGACTTACAAGGCCCATTGCATGTAATGGGTTATTGAATCTTGTAATAGTGTAGGGCCTACCCTTAGATTGACCATAGATCCACTGCGGGCTCAGTGGGTCGCATAGGTTTGGGCTTGTGATCATCCTACAGGGGCGTGCTAGGCTTTATTTTGCATGCGATGCGTATTATATGCTTATGATTATTCTATATGCTTTATGTATGGTTACATTCACGCTTAGAATATTTCTGCCATAACGCACGCAATGCAATACTTAATATGTGATGAGGTCTCGTTCTATCAAAACTCTCACTTGGTTTAACCAAGTTAAATATAGACCCTTAATAAATGGACTAGGACTCTGGGAGTCTGTCCAAGCCTTCCATCCATGACAAAAGTGAGGAAGATCTTTTAGGTCGATAGCGTGGTCTCACGAGTCGTGGCACGACTATCGTGCTTAAAAGAAGCTGCACTTTGTCATGAACGATGAGTAGACTGCTGTTACCTGTCTCACGAGTCGTGGAGGTAGCAGTGAGTCTATCAATCGGTTGATTGGGTCGGGTCTAACACCCGAATAACGTGATTCGCTTGGAGTCCTCGGGATCACGTGAAAGGGTGAGGCAATTATCTTGGGAATCTCGTGGAACGAGAATGGTATGGAATACCTCCCACGGGTTCTTTTCCCATGCGAATCGTAAAAGCGGGGTATGGGGGAGATCGCTGTGGATCCCGAGCCCACTAGGAAAGGATTTCCCGAAAACAACGTTTGAGAGTGCCGTATTTTCGTAGAAATAGTGGGAGAGGTTAAGGACTAAAGACCGAGACTTAACCAAAATATTACTTCATTCTGCTTATTATTTTCTGTTTCATATATGTTGTGAATGTCTAAGAATCCACCAAACACATCACTAAGAGGCTCATTAAAAGGGAACCAATTACACGAATTGACTGTGAAATCTTAAGATGGTCTTAGATTTCCAGAACCTTAACTCACATAACCGGATGAGGATGTTCCTCAGCCCTTGCCGGAGGGGTCGACAACTAAGGCAACGCTTGGCGTTCAAAAGTTGAAGGATGACCACCGGCAAGTAGGATATAATGATGTTGGCTCAAACTATGCTTCGCTTGCATCATGTCTATATGGTCTTGCACCAGCATGTGGGGTAAAATGCAACGAAGGCATGTTTGGAGCTAAGATGACGGAAAGGATGTCGGTACAAAGAACATGGAGTGATGATGCCATCCCTAGTGGAGAAGCTCAAAAGACCTCCACGTCAGTCTTAGAGACGTACATTGACATGATTCTTCAGTCTCTTCCTTCCTCCTACGAACCATTAATTATCAACATGAACGAGCTTAGAAAAGATCTTCATAGGTTGGTAATTATGTTGGCCTAGTACGAGGCAACGATTGCAAAATCTGCGCCGTCGATACTAGTAGGAGAGGCTTCAACCTCCATAGCGAAAGGCAAGGGTGCCAGACGCCAAAAGAGGAAGAAGGGTAAGGTGACATCAACTATTAAGCACTTCAAGTGCTGTTCCTTTACAACACAAGGTGGAGGTAAAGGAAAGAGCAAAAGGTTCAGCAGTCAAGTTCATAGTTTCTAAGAACGTAAGCATTTACTGTCGTAAAGAGGGCCATTGGAAAGGGGAGTATTCTAAACCCCTCTCCAATGTAGGTAAAATTTGATATTGAGTATTGACATGATCACTTTTTTGGTATTTGATACCATTCCTATCACTAATCTGCGGGTGGTTTGCAGAAAGTGAATGAGGACTTAAAAGCCAAGAACAGTTCTAGGATTCAACAATGGCAAGGTCCATTGATGAAAAGGACTAGAGACTTGTTAGGCCATAATCGTGATCATGTTAGTATAATATGGGAATTGCGTAACCTAGCATGATCAAAAGTATGTCTCTTTGTTGGACAAAGGTTTTATTACATACATATTTGATCAAACAAAATTATTGAATATTGATTCATGTTTGCTGGTAGTTACACGTAAATTCCTAGAACACCATCCCATAAAAGGTTTATGGATACTCAAAATTCAAATTATCTAAATAGATTAATCAAGACCAACTTACAAATTTGGCATCTACAACAGCTAGGACGTTTCTTCTTATTAAAAGATAAGTAAATTGGAAAGTTCGATGAATCTAGAAATAGATGATTCGAAACGACTAAACTTACGAGTCTTTTATAAAGAAGAAAGTCACAAAGCTCTTTGTTGGACAAAGTAGGCTTGCCAAATAGTCTATTGGAAGGGAGCCAATAAGACAACTGTAGGTTACTAATACACAAGACCATAAGAGGGTTCAAAAGTCTAAAGGTCCCATAGGAGGTTTGGGAATTAGACTTAAGGAGGTGAACCATACATGGTTGCAAAATTAAACCTGTTTCGATAGGATCGAAAAGGCCGTGTATTTAGTGGGAGCTCTTGAGCATCCAAGTTGAGAATGGAATTCTCAATGAAACATTTCCTGTAAAGGCCAAGTATGACGGTCTCTGATAAAGGGAACGATCGAATCTCGTTAGACGAAGATCGATGGAAGTTTCGCCCAATTACCTTAGCCCGTGTAGACGTAGACTCAAAATTTCCAACGTAAAGAACGTGGCACTTTGCCAAGAGTCACGCACAAGGAGCCATGGTTTGGCAAGCTTATGTCCTGACAAAGTCCTTGAGCATGTAGAAGGATCCTACATACGTCAAGGGACTAGTGGGAGACAAATTAGACTCGGTGTCTAATTTGTACAAGTTTACGACAGAATAATACTAACGTTTCTTAGAATCGCATTTCTTAAATTGATCATATTCCAAGTCCCCTTAAGAACGAACCCGAATGTCGTAAGAGGTACGAGTGATCGGGATATGTTCGGTCAAATTTGGATAGTAATCCAAATGACCTGCGGAACGTGATGTTGGACATCATAGTAGGATTTATGGAGAGGAGCCATAGAATCCGCTAGGAAATTCAAACAAGGTTTGAAACACCGCATAACTGGAATATTCGTTTTGACGAGCTCATACGGAGCATGACTCGGTCTTAAACAACGTAGGTGATCAATGGGAGTAGAAATGGCGTTCCAAGTGTTTAAGTGTGTAATTTCTTGATTCATGGATGAATTCAAGGCATTAGGAATCACTAAAACACAAACCGTAACTCACGAAAATTCTCCATGACATTTTAGGGCTCCCACATACATATCATGAATTGAGTTTTTTCAAAGACTCAGTCATGGTGGACTGATGAGAAAAACTCATATATGTAGAGGGACAAGTTGTTCAAGACTCAGTCATAGTAAGACTGATGAGAAAACTTGGATACTATGCATAAAGCATCAAGCCATTCAAGACTTAGTCACGGTGGACTAATGAGAAGGCTTGGATGTTGAGCATCCCCTATGTCTTAACCCTAGGCAAACATATGATATGTTTACTCGGTGCATAGGAACCGATGTTGAGAGTGCTTCTAGCATGGCTCAACATAAATCGGTAATGCACTGAGGGGTTGAAGACAACAATCAAGAACGATCCTTAGTACCTGAATAAGGACTAAAGATGTGTTCATGATGCACCGTCTGTTGAGAGTTGCTTTGGAAGGCTAAAGCGATACTAGCTTCCAGAGCATAAGTGAAAACCAGTTAGTCTCAAAGGTATGCACAGTCAGGCCCAATGACGAGTGCATTGGATAGTGGTCACTGATGAAGACCGCGTCCATAGGATGGACGTGGCGCCTAGCACGACCAAGCCATGTTTGCCTATATGGCAGGCAACTTGGCTATGGGAGTATTGGCACGAGATCTCATCACAAGATCCACGAAAATATTCTTAGACAACCACCATCTCTAAGAGGCAATGGTGGATAGAGGTAACACGGTTAGACCGTATTGCTTCGCAAGGAAATATAAGCGGACCCACAATACCTTAGTCGGTATCGTAGATTACTCATACTCAGAGGATTCTGAGCAAAGTGGGTAATTGACTTATTGGTCAAGTGGGAGATTGTTAGAATAGGTGACCAGAAAGTCAATGGTATTGGCTGTTCTGAGAACCATTCGTCAATCTGTGAACAAGTAATATTATGTTAATGAATGCAGTAAGGATTCATAGGCATAAGTTTGTTGTACTTACTGCTTGCATCGTTACGATGTCACAACAAACGCCCACAGACTGAAATAACATTTCGGGAAATTGGAACTACGCTTGGAGGTAGGTTCATGAAATCAGGTTCGCCGAATCAGTCTGAAATACTCCAAGTCAAAGGAATCTCGAGACAGGGCATCGAGAATCCATTTGAGACTTGCACTAAGCATCTGCTGTCGTGTTTCATCGACGGGTGACGAGGATCGTCTAAGCAGTGTTAGTGGGTCGGCCTGCTGGGGAGCGGCCGACTGAGGTGAATCGCGGGAATCGTCATATAGAAGCTACTCGGGCTTGGTCGGTATGACTCGTATTCCCGGTTACGATAGTACGGGATTAGTCCTCGGACTTGAGGATCACGGCAGTCCCCTACATACTAAGGCTGTATCTTGGATCTGGTGAAAACGACAACGGGTAGGTCTCGTTTAAGATTTTCGTCCCTCTTTAATTTTTCAACTCTATGGCCTCCATGATTTCTTTATTTGTTTTATGATCATGAGATACACCGAACGCCTGGGAACCTCAAGGGCACACCCCTTGAGCGTGTTCTTTAAATTAAAAGCTTGCCTTTTATTTTAATATGTTTATTTTTACCGCGCTTCCGCATTCGCGCAATTCCCGGGACGATCCATCGGATTTCTTTCAGTGGTATCAGAGCCCGGTTCGGTGTATAGGCCTACGGTTTATGTGCGTTATGAGCATGAAACGTGATATTGGCATGCTTTATATTAAATCTTGATTGTTCTTGATTTTAAGCATGTCGATTTTATTGCTTTTGATTCGTGTGAATTTATGAATGTTGGTGATTTTCTGTTTTTCTTGGGACACGGGGTGGAAAATTGAACGGAAAAACGAGAAACGACGCAGCCGGCCAGCCGGGCGGGTTGGCCGCGCGCAGCCGCACGCTGCCGGCAGGGGCAGACGCGCGCAGGCAAGGGAGGCCTGCGCGCGCCCGCCCAGCCGGTCGCGCAGGGGCAGCGCGCAGCTAGGGAGGCTGCGCGCAGGCGCGCGCGCACGCAAACAAGGGTGTCTGCGCGCGCGCGGGCGCGCAAGGCCGCGCGACTGCGAGTCCGCACGCGGACGGGCTCTGGGCAGCGCCGCCAGGCGCGTGCGCACGCAGACAAAGGAGTCTGCGCACGCGTGCCCGGCAGGCGTGCCCAGTGCGCGTCTGCGCGCGCACTGCGCACGGCACGGCCGGCAGCCAGCAGGCCAGCGCGCGCGCAAGGCAGGGGAGCCTGCGCGCGCGGCGGCCTGCCGGCATGCCAGGCGCGCGCGCACGCAGGCAAGGGGCCTGCGCGCGCGCGCCCGGCCAGGCAGTACCTGCGCGCGCGCAGGGGCGGCAGGCTGAGCCTGCTGCCCTGCGCGCGTGCCGGCTAGCCGCCGCCGGCGGTGGCGGCGGCAGCTGCTGCTGCTAGGGTTTCAAAACCCTAGCAGTATTTTTTCCTTATATTTATTAATTATTTTCAGTTTTAATTTTGAATTAATTCTGAAAAATCATTTTTGGTTCAATTATGCCTATTTTTCTAAAGACATTATTTTAGGAAATAAAATAAATTGGATTTGGAATCCCGGGGTTATTTTACTTAAAATAATGAGGAACGGTTTTCCTAAAACGAGAAAATAACATTACCAATATTTGTGTTTTATTTTTCACACGTTGTGCACATATTCATTTATTATTTTGGATATTTATGATTGGAAATCATATGTTGTTGGTATTTTGTAATTATATGATTGGATCATGTGATTATGTGTGTTGGATAGAAATGGATGATCGCGAGCCCTAGACCGGATGTATGGTTTATTTTCCGTTGGGCCTGTGTGCCTCTTTTACTGCTTTCTCCTTCTCTCTTTCTAGTTGCCTTGGAATAATAAGGCATTCTACCTCCCTCCTTATGTACTCCCCCCGGGTTTTCGCTGGGGTTTCTATTTTTTTATATGTAATGAGAGTAGACTAGGAGTGAGGTTTCTATTTTTGTAATTGGTGGAGAAGAAGGAAGGACCACATGGAGAGCCCAGACGAGAGGCCCCCTTGGAGTTTTCCATGAAGTGAAGAAAGAGAAAAAAGAGACCAAGGCCCATCAGCATGATGATTGGGTTACTATTAATGTAATAGTATAGGACCAACCCTAGATTGACCATAGATCCACTGCGGGCTCAGTGGGTCGCATAGGATTCGGGCTCGTGATCATCCAACAGGGGCGTGCTAGGCTTTAATTTTGCATGTGGTTATGATGATGAATGAATGGGCTGTTTATTTATCGTATAACTGCTGTGGATGGTTTATTTACGCATTTTGGATGTATGTGTAGATATTTATTTGAGATCTCGGTCATTACTTACTCTCACATTGGTTGGACCAATGTCAAAATATTAGACCCTAGACGAAGTGGACATAAACTCTAGGAGTTTGTCCATGCCTTCCAATCCATGGCATAATGAGGAAGCTGCTTTAGGTCAATAGCGTGGTCTCACGAGTCGTGGCACGTTATTGTACTTAAAGGAAGCTGTATTATGTCATGAACGAAAAGCGGGCTGCTGCTACCTGTCTCACAAGTCGTGGGGGTACCAGTGGGTCCGTGGCTCGGTCGGTTAGGTTGGGTCTAACGCCCAATTAACATGATTTGCTTGGAGTCCTCGGGATCATGTGAAAGGGTGAGGCAATAATCTTGGGAATCTCGTGGAACGAGAATGGTATGGAATGCCTCCCACAGGATCTTTTCCATGCGAATCGTAAAAGTGGGGTATGGGAAAAATCACTGTTGATCCCAAGCCCACTTGGAAAGGATTTCCCGAAAATCACGTTTGAGAGTACCGTGTTTTCGTATAAAATAGTGGGAGGATTAAATGACTAAAGTCCATGCATTTAATTATTTTATCAAACCACCGTCTTTTATTTTCTGCTGATCGCGCGCTGTTTTCTAAAATGTAGATTTTAAAATGTCTAAGAACCCACTTTCCACCATTCTTGAGACAAACAAATTCAATGGAACAAACTACAACGAGTGGTTGCGCAATCTCAGGATAGTCCTAGATTACGAGAACCAAGGCTACGTCATGGACGAGCCTCTCCCTAGGACCTTACCAGAAGGATCCACGCCAGAAGAACGTGAGACGTTCGAGACTTGGCATAAGGATAACCGGAAGGTCCGTAGCATCATACTTGCTTCGATGACCAATGAGATTCAGAAGCAATATGAAAGGCTAGACGATGTCCCTTCCATTATGGCTCGCCTTAAGGATTGCTATGCAGTCCCCGACCGGCATACTAGGTATGTCGCGACCAAGGCATTCTTTGGAACTAAAATGACAGAAGGATCCTCTGTACAAGAGCACGGGGTTAAAATGCTTACCCTGGTGGAAAAGCTCGAGGACCTAAAGGCAGGTCTCGATAATGAAACGTACATAGATGTGATCCTTCAGTCACTCCCACCCTCCTTTGACCAATTTATCGTCAACTACAACATGAACACACTTGAGAAGGGCATTCATGAGTTGATCAATATGTTGGTGCAATACGAGGCAACGACTAAAAAGTCCATGCCTTCGGTATTGTTTGGAGGTGCTTCGACTTCTAATACGAAAGGCAAGGGTGTCGGACGTTGGAAGAAGAAGAAAGGGAAGGGAAAGGCCGTCAAAGCAGCTACGAACACTAAGAGTGTTCCCATTGCCAAAGAGGGGAAAGGCAAAGGAAAGGGAAAGGTTGTCTCCAAGCAACAGTCAAAGGCATATGACATATGTATCAACTGCCGTGAGAAAGGGGCATTGGAAGAGAGAGTGCCCCAAACTCTTCTCGAACCAAGGTATATATGTGATTGAGGTTAATATGGTCACTAGTTCTGGCTCTTGGGTATTAGATACTGGCTGTGGAGCTCACATTTGCAATAACTTGCAGGTGTTGAAAAGAAGCAGAAAATTGGGTAGCGGGGAACATGATCCTGAAGCTTGGGAATGGGCAAGGCCATCTCGGCAGAAGCAGTAGGATCCGCCACTCTAGTGATTAGTGATAATATTAGCATAGATTTAGAGCAAGTTTATTTTGTACCCAGTATGATTAAAAACATCATTTCCATTCCATTGTTGGACAATAGTGGTTATGAGTTTAGAATCAATAAAAATTGCTTTTATTTGATGAGGTGTGGAATTGCTCATCTACTTGGTACATTACATAACGGACTCTATATCTTGCAACAAAACGAATTTCGTCCTCAATGCACAACACAAACGAAAATTAGATAATAACGGGAACGCACGTCTGTGGCACGCTAGGCTAGGTCACATATCCCAAGATAGGATAAAAAGGTTGGTAGACTCAAAGAACCTAGAGGCTAGGGACTTGAGCGATCTATCAACTTGTGAGTCCTGTCTAAGAGGGAAAATGACCAAGAGGCCCTTTGTAGGACAAAGCAGGCTTGCCACAAGTCTGTTGGACTTGGTCCATACAGACGTATGTGGACCACTAAGGACGCAGGCCCGAGGTGGGTTCTCATACTTCATAACCTTCACCGATGATCATTCATGGTATGGTTATGTTTACCTGATGAGGTACAAGTCTGAAGCTCTTGAGAGGTTTAAAGAATTCAGACTTGAAGTGGAGAACCAAACCAACTGCAAAATTAAAATCCTTCGGTCGGACCGAGGCGGTGAATACCTTAGTACGGAGTTCCTAGATTATCTAAAAGAACATGGTATAATATCAGAATGGACGCCTCCAGGAACACCACAGTTAAATGGTGTCTCTGAAAGAAGGAATCGAACCCTGTTGGACATGGTTCGGTCCATGATGAGTTTTACCAAATTGCCCTTATCGTTTTGGGGCTATGCACTAGAGACAGCGGCCAAATTATTGAATTTAGCGCCTACTAGTGCATTGACCCAAACGCCATATGAGATATGGCACGGCAAGCCTGCATCCTACAACTACTTGAAAGTGTGGGGTAGCCCCGCATACGTCAAGAGGCTAGTGGGAGATAAGTTAGAATCTAGGTCTAGCTTATGCAGGTTCATTGGATACCCTAAAGAAACTGCGGGTTATTACTTTTATG
Source organism: Sesamum alatum (assembly GCA_034509735.1). Classification (NCBI taxonomy): domain Eukaryota; kingdom Viridiplantae; phylum Streptophyta; class Magnoliopsida; order Lamiales; family Pedaliaceae; genus Sesamum; species Sesamum alatum. The sequence goes on along the minus strand of JACGWO010000009.1, from coordinate 24,950,959 downwards.
ACCCCTTGGAACAAAAGGTGTTTGTTTCAAGAAATGCAGTATTCTTGGAGCAAGGCTTCCCGGAGGATATCCAACCTGATGAGTTGATCCTTGAGGAATCAAGTGATGGAATCCAGCCATCAGAGGAAGCCGCGGAACCCTCACTTAGAGGATTCAGAATAGACAGCCGAAGGGCTGACCAACCTCAAGAAGTCCAACATGCTAGGCATGAAGGACAGCCTCAGGAACAGCCAGCCCCAGTTCCTGAACCTCCGGCTCCGATACAGTCAGCGCCCCCAGTCACCACTGACGTTCCCGTTCTCCGTAGGTCCACTAGAGAGTCCAGACCTCTAATGAGATATGGCTTTCTAGGTGCGACCGATCTTCTGGATAACGATCCTAAGACTTATGGAGAAGCGATGTCTGACATCGACTCCGGGGAATGGCTTGAGGCCATGAAAGCCGAAATGGACTCCATGAGCGAGAACCAAGTTTGGAGTCTTGTAGATCCACCGAAAGGTGTTAAGCCAGTGGGCTGTAAGTGGGTCTACAAGCGCAAACTTGGCGTTGATGGAGAAGTCACAACCTTTAAGGCTAGGCTTGTAGCTAAGGGATACACTCAACGGCCCGGGGTCGATTTTGAGGATACCTACTCGCCAGTAGCCATGGCTAAGTCCATTCGGATTCTGCTCGCCATAACAGCATGGTAAATGACTATGAGATATGGCAGATGGACGTGAAAACGGCCTTCCTCAACGATTTCGTTGAAGAAGAGATCTATATGGATCAGCCGCAGGGTTTCACGGTCACTGGAGAAGAACAGAAAGTCTGTCGTCTCCAGAAGTCCATCTATGGCCTCAAACAAGCCTCCGAAGTTGGAACATTCGCTTTGATGAAGTAATACGGGGTTATGACTTCATCAAAAACGAATCCGACCCTTGTGTATACAAGAAGGTCAGTGGGAGCTCAATAGTGGTTCCTAGTGCTTTATGTGGATGACATTCTGCTCATTGGTAATGAAGTTAGAATGTTAGGAAACACAAAAGCATGATTGTCAACCCAGTTTTCCATGAAGGACTTGGGTGAAGCCTCCTACATCCTAGGCATCCAGATTGTCAGGGACAGATCTAAAAGGATGTTAGGACTCACCCAAAACTCGTATATGGAGAAAGTCCTAAAGAGATATCGAATGGACAACTCCAAATGAGGATTCCTTCCAATGAGGCATGGGATCAAGTTATCCAAGAAACAGTCCCCACAGACTGATGAGGAACTTGAAAAGATGAAAGTCATCCCCTATGCGTCCGCCGTAGGTAGCATACAATATGCGGTCCACTGCACTAGGCCTGACATTGCGTACGCTTTCAGCGTGACAAGCAGATATCAGTCCTGCGCAGGAGAGGCACATTGGAATGCTGTTAAGAGCATCTTTAAGTACCTAAAAAGGACTAAGGAAATGTTCCTAGTCTATGGCAATGGAGAACTAATTCTGGAAGGCTTTAGCGAAGCTAGCTTCCAGTCTGATGACGATGATGCCAAGTCTCAATCGGGGGTACATATTCAAACTCAATGGAGGAGTAGTAGCTTGGAAAAGTTCCAAGCAAGCAACCATTGCTGACTCCACCACAGAGGCTGAATACATAGCAGCTTCAAAAGCTGCTAAGGAAGCGATTTGGATGAGAAACTACATCCAAGAGTTGGGTGTGGTGCCTAGCATCGCCCGAGCCCGTTGTCATCTTCTGTGATAACAACGGCGCTATAAGCGCAAGCAAAGGAACCGAGATCTCATCACCGTTCCAAACATATTCTTAGACGCTACCATCTTCTTAGAGAAATGGTAGGAAGAGGTGACGTCCGGATGGACCGAGTCAACTCGGCAGACAACACAGCAGACCCGCTGACAAAGCCCATGTCGCAGAGCGCTCATACGCAACATCTTGAGAAGATGGGGATTAAGCATATGGGCAATTGGCTTTAAAGGTCAAGTGGGAGATTGTTAGAATAGGTGACCATGTAAGCCAATTTTGCCAGGAATATGTAACCTATGTCTAGACAATTCTTTGGTATTTGATAAAACATTTATGAATAAAGAAGTGAAAATTCATATGGAAATACTTTGTTTACGTTCACTTATCTACATTTACATTTCTGTTCACTACGCAAACAAAGCCCACAGACTGAGAAACGATTTCGGGGACTGGGACTACGCTTGGAGGTAGGTCCATGAAATCAGTCTCGCCGAATCAGTCCGAAAATCTCCAAGTCAAGGGAATCCCGAAAATGGGTACCGGGATTCCATTTGAGACTTGCACTAAGCATCTGCTGTCGTATTTCATCGACGGATGACGAAGGTCGTCTAAGCAGTGTTAGTGGGTCAGCGTGCTAGGGAGCAGCTGACTGAGGTGACTCGCGGGAACCGTCTTATGGAGGACCTTGAGTATGGTCAGCAAGATATGACGTGTATTCCCGGTTCCAACAGTACAGGCCAAGTCCTTTGACTTGAGGAACTGCTAAGTTTACCTGTGCATCAGATCTGTATCTTAGATATGGTGAGAGATTGCCAAAATACTCTTGAGTAGTCATAAGCCATGTCTAGTGCAGCTCGGGTGTACAAAGTGACAGCAGTTTCCAAGAAAGGATCTGTCTCCTGTCAAAAGGTGTTGACAGTTGAGTCTCATGTATGCTCTGTGTCTTGTCCCCGAAATCTGTGGCCACAGTAACTGAACAGAAGGGAAAAGGTTTCCCTTGCGGCGTTTAGTAAGGACAGACCGACACTTAGGTCCAAAATGGGTACCTGCTTTTTCCGTGCCCTAGACTCTAAGTGATGAGACCGAAGACAGAAGGACAAGTGTACTGTTAGAGCCTAAATGTTCATCCCCGAATATTTCACCTAGTCTCTAGTGCCATGGACCGTTGCTAGATGGCCACCCATGGTAACGGACGGATTCTAGGAATCCGACCAAGTCTAGCTGAATGGTGAACCTAAAGAGTCACACACTATCCACACACACTTAGTATTTAATTTGGAATTAAATGTTGGAGTAAAGGAATGATTAAATTAGATTTAATCGGGTCCTATATTTTCTTGGAGAAATTAATTCCTTCTATTTGATAAAAGAAATTAAATCAATAAATAGGATTTATTAAAAGGGTTGATTTAATGGGCTTAGAATAAATTATAATATTTATTTGTTATATTATATTTATTCTTTTAGCCTTTTGAAATATTTAATATGATTTAAATATTTCATTAAATTAAAATCAACGGTTGAGATAGAAAGGGGAGATGGAAGGCTAGGATCCATTTGACTAGGTCAAACACTAGTTTGACTAGGACTTTGACTAGGTCAAAATCCTAGTCAAATTAGGTTACTTAGAGTTTGAGTTTAAAGAGGATTAAACTCTTCCTCTATATAAACCTCTAGCTTCCAACATTTTATGAGATTGATGATTCTTGAAAACACACACAACACACACTCTCACCTTCTCCTATCACTCGTCCGCCCCCTCTCTCTCCTCCAAGAAAATATTTCTTAGTTCTTTGTTCTTGGAACATTAAGAACTTAGACGAACCAATACCGTTAATTGATAACGTGTTATTGATTCGTCACTCCAAAATTTATACACTTGTTCGTTGCTAGCACGACGTGCAAGATACGTGGGTGGATCGTGTGTCACGATTTGGAGGATCTCAAGAACGAGGTCTTGGTGCAAAACGGGGAACAACGCGAGTAGCAGTTGGAGACGAAAACGACAACGGGTAGGTCTCGTTTAAGATTTTCGTCCCTCTTTAATTTTTCAAACTCTATGGCCTCCATGATTTCTTTATTTGTTTTATGATCATGAGATACACCGAACGCCCGGGAACCTCAAGGGCACACCCCTTGAGCGTGTTCTTTAAATTAAAAGCATGCCTTTTATTTTAATATGTTTATTTTTACCGCGCTTCCGCATTCGCGCAATTCCCGGGACGATCCACCGGATTTCTTTCACATGAACCTCCTTGAGGACATGTGTCCCTCTTCTTGTGAAAGGCATCTCATAAGGGGATGCGTAAAAGACTTCTTGTAGAGTGTATTCCCTATGAGGAGGAATTGAACAGCTCGCCTCTTTTAGCGGGTAGCCTATCCAAGGGAAGACGCCCCTCCTTCAGTCAGTCCACGACAGGTTGTCTTCAGTCCCCCCCCTCCCGGTAGGAAGTATAGGGTGTGCTTCCACCAAGGATCCGGGCTTTGCCAAATGTTGTATTGTTTTTGCCTGGTTTCAACAATCATCCATGGTGCTAAGCCAGTTTTGAAAAGTAATGCGCTTTTTTATTCTCTTCGCACCGGATTTAGATAAGCTGGAAGTTGTCAAATTTTGCCTTTCATTATTCTATTCTGGAGGTTTTGTTTCATGCTTTCCTCCTTAGCCTCAAAGACTCCTTCCGTCTGTTTGACACTGAGTTGGAAGTCAGAGTAGGCCATCAGATGTTGAACTCTAGCGTCCATGCCATTCTCATACCTAAGGCTAAAGCTCGTGTTTTACTTCATTGATAGAAGCTTTGAATCTAAATTTGATTGTGAATTCTAGGTCTATTCCTTCGGGGGAGGTGATGAACACCCCTGCTCCACTTCCTTGAGCCGTGGAAGATCTATCTACATGCAATAGCCACATTTCCTTGTTGGGGGGAGGAGACGTACTTTCAGACATAAAGTTGACCAAGGCTTGAGCCTTTATAGCTATTCGAGGGAGATATGATATATCATACTAACTGAGCTCTATGTGTTAGAATAGGTGACCAGAAAGTCAATGGTATTGGCTGTTCTGAGAACCATTCGTCAATCTGTGAACAAGTAATATTATGTTAATGAATGCAGTAAGGATTCATAGGCATGAGTTTGTTGTACTTACTGCTTGCATCGTTACGATGTCACAAACAAACGCCCACAGACTGAAATAACATTTCGGGAAATTGGAACTACGCTTGGAGGTAGGTTCATGAAATCAGTTTCGCCGAATTAGTCTGAAATACTCCAAGTCAAAGGAATCTCGAGACAGGGGCATCGAGAATCCATTTGAGACTTGCACTAAGCATCTGCTGTCGTGTTTCATCGACGGGTGACGAGGATCGTCTAAGCAGTGTTAGTGGGTCGGCCTGCTGGGGAGCGGCCGACTGAGGTGACTCGCGGGAATCGTCATATAGAAGCTACTCGGGCTTGGTCGGTATGACTCGTATTCCCGGTTCCGATAGTACGGGATTAGTCCTCGGACTTGAGGATCACGGCAGTCCCTACATACTAAGGCTGTATCTTGGATCTGGTGAAATTTGACCGATTATATCACATGGTCATCATAAGCCTCGTCCAGTGCAGTCGGAGTATGTAAGAACGGTGAATTCCAAGATAGGATCTGTCCCCTGTCAAAGGATATGACAGCAAGATCTCCTATGCGCTCGGAGATGGTTTAGACTCACAAAGTCTATGGCCATAGCACTTGATGTAGTGGGAAAGGATTTCCTACGTCGAGTTAAACCTATCTCGAGCATTATGCATAGTTGCCTAGTCAACGATGGGAACCGACCCTAGACTAAAGGCCGGGAGACAGGCGACAGTAGGACCGTACCGTACGTATCGAGCGTCGGTAGGACCGCACCTGCGTATAACTCGGAGCCTAAATGTTCACACCATAAATTCACCTAGTCTCTAGTGCCATGGACCGTTGCTAGATGGCCACCCATGGTAACGGACTACTTTAGTTATGAAATAATGAAAAGTAGGTCCAAGTCTAGCTGAAAGGTGAACCTAAAGAGTCACACCCGCTACACCAAAATGAAAGGGAATTAATTTGGAATTAATTCCGGGAGAAGGTTTAATTTAATGGAATTAAATTATACTTCTTGGAAATACAAGCCTCGATGTATTATTTGGAATAATCGGGCTTGAGTTCATAAATTAGATTTATGAATTTTACAAAGCATGGGCTTTCCTTTTAATTAGATTAAAAGGGTGAATTAATTAATTAATGGGCTTGGTATTAAATAGGATTTAATATAAAGTCCATGGACTATTTAATTTGGAATTAAATAAAGTCCATTCCATTAATTAATTAATGGGCTTAGTATATTAAATAGGATTTAATATAAAGTCCATGGGACTATTTAATTTAGAATTAAATAATCCCATTCTATGGAATTAATTAATGGGCTTGGTATTAAATAGGATTTAATATAAAGTCCATGGACTATTTAATTTGGAATTAAATAAAGTCCATTCCATTAATTAATGGGCTTAGTATATTAAATAGGATTTTAATATAAAAGTCCATGGGAATATTTAATTTAGAATTAAATAGGCCCATTCCATAAAGCCCATCAAAATGGATGGACAAGATTTGATCTAGAGAATGATGAGATGAAGGGCCATGATTAATTTGACTTAATCAAAGCCTAATTTGACTAGGATTTGACTAGGTCAAAATCCTAGTCAAAGTGTGTCTCTTTGGAAGAGTTTGAGAAGGAATAGGAATTCCATCTTCTATAAATACTTAAAAAACACACACTTACACCTAGTATTCTCTACAACTCTCATCTCTCATCTCTCTCAAATTCGTCCACCCTCTTTCTTCTCTCCAAGAAATATACTTTGTTCTTCTTGATTTTATTCAAGTTAAGAACGTAAGAGACGCCGGTTGCGTTAATTGATAGCGTGTACCGATGTCTCTTCTCCCCAATGATTTTCTTGCTAGCACAAGGGTTCGTTGCTTTCCGGTGCAGCGAGTGAGATGACTTAGAGGGTCTCTTCTTGAGATCTTGGTGCAAAACGGGGAACAATGCATGTAGCCGAACGAAGACAAAACTACAACCGGGTAGGTTCTTTAATTATGGTTTTCGTTTCTAATTCTATGGCCTCCATGTTGTGTTTTATTGAACATGAGATACACCGAACGCCCGGGAGAATCAAGGGCACACCCCTTGATTCGTTTATGTATATTATGCATAGTTTAAATTCCATTTAATTATGCTTTGTAATTTTTATTACGCACTATTTCGCGCTTCCGCTATTCGCGTTTAATCTCCCGGGACGATCCACCGATTTCTTTCAGTGGTATCAGAGCCCGGTTCGGTGTATAGGCCTAGAATTCTATGTGCTATGTGCGTTTAAGCATGATAAACGTGTTTTAATTTACGTTTTATAGCATGTTTATCGTAGATATTTATTGGCGTTTAATTTTGCATGGGATTTTGGATCTTGGTTTTCTTGAATGTGTTTATACATGTTCTAGGGTTTTATTTATCTTGTGGTTCAGAAAAATTGCATGAAAAATCGAAAAGAAGTGAAAAACGGCGAACCGCAGCAGCAGCACGCTGGCCGCGCGCACAGGGGCGCGGCCGGGCGCGCGTGCAGGCAGGGGCCTGCGCGCGCCCGGCCAGCGCGCCCAGCGTGCGCGGACAGCGCGCGCGCTGTGCCGGCCGCGCGCGCAGGCATGGGCGCCTGCGCGCGTGCGCGCGCGCGCAAGCGCTAGGCGCAGGCGCGCGCTGGGCGCGCGCACGGCATGCGCTGGGCGCGCGCACGGCATGCGCTGGGCGCGCGCGCTGTGCGCGCAGGCAGAGGAGCCTGCGCGCGCGCGCGCGCGCCTGGCCGGCCGGCTGTGCCGTTTTCCGTTTCTCTCCCGTTTTTGGCTCGTTTTTCAAAACTGTTTTTACTGTATTATTTTTATGATATTTTTCTGCATTATTCTGAACCCGTTGACTTAGAATATTTATTTTTTGAGATTTGGAATTTTCTAAAATAAATATTGCTTGGTTGATGAGGAAAGGGTTTCCTAACAAGATTTAATTTTTGCAATGGTTGCACCAATGATCAAAATTCACATGTGAAATTTCGCAATAATTTCTGCGTTTTATGATGTTGGACATCATGGTTATTTTATGGCTTGAGTATGAGTAGATCTTGACATGTATTAATATTGCACGAATGTTGGATTTTGGAATTCTTGAATAAATGGGCATATTCTTGAATTGTTGATTTTTGTGTTTCAGAAAAATTTGATTTTTCTGTATAATTCTGGGAATTTTTCTTAATTAATTAACTTGGGGCATTTTAATTTTGGTTGAGATTTTATATTTCATAGAATTAATATTGCCTTGTTAATTATGGAAAAGGTTTTTCCAACAAAAATCGTTGTGCATAGGTTGCGCTATTATCCAATATTTGGTGTGAATATTTTACATGTAATTTCTACATTTATTTTATGGTATGGATTATCATGGATGTTGGTATAGCATATTTTACGTGGGATATGTATTTGTGCTATTTGTGTTAATTGATTTGATAAAGGATGATCACAAAGCCCCTAGACCGCATGTATGGTTTATTTACATTTATTTGTTGGGTTGTGGCCTGTGTGCCTCTTTATTTTCCTCTCTATCTCTCTTCTAGTGCCTTGGAATAATAAGGCTTTCTCTCTCCCTCCCAATGTACTCCCCCCAAATGTTTAATTGGGGTTTCTTATTTTATGATGTAATGAGAGTAGAATTAGTGGTGAGGTTTTATTCTTTTTTGTAAATAAAAGCTGCAAGAGAAGACAAGCCCAAGGTGTTGGAGGCCCATGGAGGTTGCCATCAGATGGCCCACGGAGGATCCATGGAGAAGAAGCCCGGTGTAGGCCCACGATGGAGAGCCCAAGAAGATAAAGAGGACTTACAAGGCCCATTGCATGTAATGGGTTATTAAAACTTGTAATAGTGTAGGGCCTACCCTTAGATTGACCATAGATCCACTGCGGGCTCAGTGGGTCGCATAGGTTTGGGCTTGTGATCATCCTACAGGGGCGTGCTAGACTTTATTTTGCATGCGATGCGTATTTTATGCTTATGATTATTCTATATGCTTTATGTATGGTTACATTCACGCTTAGAATATTTCTGCCATAACGCACGCAATGCAATACTTAATATGTGATGAGGTCTCGTTCTATCAAAACTCTCACTTGGTTAAACCAAGTTAAATATAGACCCTTAATAAATGGACTAGGACTCTGGGAGTCTGTCCAAGCCTTCCATCCATGGCAAAAGTGAGGAAGATCTTTTAGGTCGATAGCGTGGTCTCACGAGTCGTGGCACGACTATCGTGCTTAAAAGAAGCTGCACTTTGTCATGAACGATGAGTAGACTACTGTTACCTGTCTCACGAGTCGTGGAGGTAGCAGTGAGTTTATGAATCGGTTGATTGGGTCGGGTCTAACGCCCGAATAACGTGATTCGCTTGGAGTCCTCGGGATCACGTGAAAGGGTGAGGCAATTATCTTGGGAATCTCGTGGAACGAGAATGGTATGGAATACCTCCCACGGGTTCTTTTCCCATGCGAATCGTAAAAGCGGGGTATGGGGGAGATCGCTGTGGATCCCGAGCCCACTAGGAAAGGATTTCCCGAAAACAACGTTTGAGAGTGCCGTGTTTTCGTAGAAATAGTGGGAGAGGTTAAGGACTAAAGACCGAGACTTAACCAAAATATTACTTCATTCTGCTTATTATTTTCTGTTTCATATATGTTGTGAATGTCTAAGAATCCACCAAACACATCACTAAGAGGCTCATTAAAAAGGAACCAATTAGACGAATTGACTGCGAAATCTTAAGATGGTCTTAGATTTCCAGAACCTTAACTCACATACCGGAATGAGGACGTTCCTCAGCCCTTGCCGGAGGGGTCGACAACTAAGGCAACGCTTGGCGTTCAAAAGTTGAAGGATGACCACCGACAAGTAGGATATAATGATGTTGGCTCAAACTATGCTTCGTTTGCATCATGTCTATATGGTCTTGGACCAGCATGTGGGGTAAAATGCAACGAAGGCATGTTTGGAGCTAAGATGACGGAAGGGATGTCGGTACAAAGAACATGGAGTGATGATGCAATCCCTAGTGGAGAAGCTCAAAAGACCTCCACGTCAGTCTTAGAGACGTACATTGACATGATCCTTCAGTCTCTTCCTTCCTCCTACGAACCATTAATTATCAACATGAATGAGCTTAGAAAAGATCTTCATAGGTTGGTAATTATGTCGGTCTAGTACGAGGCAACGATTGCAAAATCTGCGCCGTTGGTACTAGTAGGAGAGGCTTCAACCTCCATAGCGAAAGGCAAGGGTGCCAGACGCTAAAAGAGGAAGAAGGGTAAGGTAACATCAACTATTGCAGCACTTCAAGTGTTGTTCCTTTACAACACAAGGTGGAGGTAAAGGAAAGAGCAAAAGGTTCAAGCAGTCAATAGATTCTAAGAACGTAAGCATTTTACTGTCGTAAAAAGGGCCATTGGAAAGGGGAGTATTCTAAACCCCTCTCCAATGTAGGTAAAATTTGATATTGAGTATTGACATGATCACTTTTACTCTATTTGGTATTTGATACCATTCCTATCACTAATCTGCGGGTGGTTTGCAGAAAGTGAATAAGGACTTAAAAAGCCAAGAACAGTTCTAGGATTCAACAATGGCAAGGTCCATTGATGAAAAGGACTAGAGACTTGTTAGGCCCATAATCGTGATCATGTTAGGGTAATATAGGAATTACGTAACCTAGCTTGATCAAAAGTATGTCTCTTTGTTGGACAAAGGTTTTATTACATACATATTTGATCAAACAAAATTATTGAATATTGATTCATGTTTGCTAGTGTTTGTACGTAAATTCCTAAAATACCATCCTATAAAAGGTTTATGGATACTCAAAATTCAAATTATTTAAATGGATTAATCAAGACCAACTTACAGATTTGGCATCTACAACAGCTAGGACGTTTCTTCTTATTAAAAGATAAGTAAATTGGAAAGTTCGATGAATCTAGAAATAGATGATTCGAATTGACTAAATTTACAAGTCTTTTATGAAGAAGAAAGTCCGAAAGCTCTTTGTTGGACAAAGTATGCTTGCCAAATAGTCTATTGGAAGGGAGCCAATAAAACAACTGTAGGTTACTAATACACAAGACCATAAGAGGGTTCAAAAGTCTAAAGATCCCATAGGAGGTTTGGGAATTAGACTTAAGGAGGTGAACCATAAATGGTTGCAAAATTAAACCTGTTTCGATAGGATCGAAAAGGCCGTGTATTTAGTGGGAGCCCTTGAGCATCCAAGTTGAGAATGGAATTCTCAATGAAACATTTCCTATAAAGGCCAAATATGACGGTCTATGATAAAGGGAATGATCGAATCTCGTTGGACGAAGATCCATCGAAGTTTCGCCCAATTACCTTAGCCCGTGTAGACGTAGACTCAAAATTGCCAACGTAAGGAACATGGCACTTTGCTAGGAGTCAAGCACAAGGAGCCATGGTTTTGGCAAGCCTATGTCCCGACAAAGTTCTTGAGCATGTAGAAGGATCCTACATACGTCAAGGGACTAGTGGGAGGCAAATTAGACTCGGTGTCTGGTTTGTGTAGGTTGACGACAGAATAATGCTAAAACGTTGCTTATAATTGCATTTCTATCTTAAATTGATCATATTCCAAGTCCCCTTAAGAACGAACCCGAATGTCGTAAAAGGTACGAGTGATCGGGATATGTTCGGTCAAATTTGGATAGTAATCCAAATGACTTGCGGAATGTGATGTTGGACATCGTAGTAGGATTTATGGAGAGGAGCCATAGAATCCACTAGGAAATTCAAACAAGGTTTGAAACACCGCATAACTGGAATATTCGTTTTGACGAGCTCATACGGAGCATGACTCGGTCTTAAACGACGTAGGTGATCAGTGGGAGTAGAAATGGCGTTCCAAGTGTTTAAGTGTGTAATGTCTTGATTCATGGATGAATTCAAGGCATTAGTAATCACTAAAACTCAAACTGTAACTCACGAAAATTCTCGATGACATTTTAGGGATCCCACATACATATCATGAATTGAGCTTTTCAAAGACTCAGTCATGGTGGACTGATGAGAAAAACTCATATATGTAGAGGGACAAGTTGTTCGAGACTCAGTCATAGTAAGACTGATGAGAAAACTTGGATACTATGCATAAAGCATCAAGCCATTCAAGACTTAGTCACGGTGGACTAATGAGAAGGCTTGGATGTTGAGTATCCCCTACGTCTTAACCCTAGGCAAACATATGATATGTTTACTCGGTGCATAGGAACCGATGTTGAGAGTGCTTCTAGCATGGCTCAACATAAATCGGTAATGCACTGAGGGGTTGAAGACAGCAATCAAGAACGATCCTTAGTACCTGAATAAGGACTAAAGATGTGTTCATGATGCACCGTCTGTTGAGAGTTGCTTTGGAAGGCTAAAGCGATACTAGCTTCCAGAGCATAAGTGAAAACCAGTTAGTCTCAAAGGTATGCACAGTCAGGCCCAATGACGAGTGCATCGGATAATGGTCACTGATGAAGACCGCGTCCATAGGATGGACGTGGCGCCTAGCACGACCAAGCCATGTTTGCCTAAATGGCAGGCAACTTGGCTATGGGAGTATTGGCACGAGATCTCATCACAAGATCCACGAAAATATTCTTAGACAACCACCATCTCTAAGAGGCAATGGTGGATAGAGGTAACACGGTTAGACCGTATTGCTTCGCAAGGAAATATAAGCGGACCCACAATACCTTAGTCGGTATCGTAGATTACTCATACTCAGAGGATTCTGAACAAAGTGGGTAATTGACTTATTGGTCAAGTGGGAGATTGTTAGAATAGGTGACCAGAAAGTCAATGGTATTGGCTGTTCTGAGAACCATTCGTCAATCTGTGAACAAGTAATATTATGTTAATGAATGCAGTAAGGATTCATAGGCATGAGTTTGTTGTACTTACTGCTTGCATCGTTACGATGTCACAACAAACGCCCACAGACTGAAATAACATTTCGGGAAATTGGAACTACGCTTGGAGGTAGGTTCATGAAATCAGTTTCGCCGAATTAGTCTGAAATACTCCAAGTCAAAGGAATCTCGAGACAGGGCATCGAGAATCCATTTGAGACTTGCACTAAGCATCTGCTGTCGTGTTTCATCGACGGGTGACGAGGATCGTCTAAGCAGTGTTAGTGGGTCGGCCTGCTGGGGAGCGGCCGACTGAGGTGACTCGCGGGAATCGTCATATAGAAGCTACTCGGGCTTGGTCGGTATGACTCGTATTCCCGGTTCCGATAGTACGGGATTAGTCCTCGGACTTGAGGATCACGGCAGTCCCCTACATACTAAGGCTGTATCTTGGATCTGGTGAAATTTGACCGATTATATCACATGGTCATCATAAGCCTCGTCCAGTGCAGTCGGAGTATGTAAGAACGGTGAATTCCAAGATAGGATCTGTCCCCTGTCAAAGGATATGACAGCAAGATCTCCTATGCGCTCGGAGATGGTTTAGACTCACAAAGTCTATGGCCATAGCACTTGATGTAGTGGGAAAGGATTTCCTACGTCGAGTTAAACCTATCTCGAGCATTATGCATAGTTGCCTAGTCAACGATGGGAACCGACCCCTAGACTAAAGGCCGGGAGACAGGCGACAGTAGGACCGTACCCGTACGTATCGAGCGTCGGTAGGACCGCACCTGCGTATAACTCGGAGCCTAAATGTTCACACCATAAATTCACCTAGTCTCTAGTGCCATGGACCGTTGCTAGATGGCCACCCATGGTAACGGACTACTTTAGTTATGAAATAATGAAAAGTAGGTCCAAGTCTAGCTGAAAGGTGAACCTAAAGAGTCACACCCGCTACACCAAATGAAAGGGAATTAATTTGGAATTAATTCCGGGAGAAGGTTTAATTTAATGGAATTAAATTATACTTCTTGGAAATACAAGCCTCGATGTATTATTTGGAATAATCGGGCTTGAGTTCATAAATTAGATTTATGAATTTTACAAAGCATGGGCTTTCCTTTTAATTAGATTAAAAGGGTGAATTAATTAATTAATGGGCTTGGTATTAAATAGGATTTAATATAAAGTCTATGGACTATTTAATTTGGAATTAAATAAAGTCCATTCCATTAATTAATTAATGGGCTTAGTATATTAAATAGGATTTAATATAAAGTCCATGGGACTATTTAATTTAGAATTAAATAATCCCATTCTATGGAATTAATTAATGGGCTTGGTATTAAATAGGATTTAATATAAAGTCCATGGACTATTTAATTTGGAATTAAATAAAGTCCATTCCATTAATTAATGGGCTTAGTATATTAAATAGGATTTTAATATAAAGTCCATGGGAATATTTAATTTAGAATTAAATAGGCCCATTCCATAAAGCCCATCAAAATGGATGGACAAGATTTGATCTAGAGAATGATGAGATGAAGGGCCATGATTAATTTGACTTAATCAAAGCCTAATTTGACTAGGATTTGACTAGGTCAAAATCCTAGTCAAAGTGTGTCTCTTTGGAAGAGTTTGAGAAGGAATAGGAATTCCATCTTCTATAAATACTTAAAAAACACACACTTACACCTAGTATTCTCTACAACTCTCATCTCTCATCTCTCTCAAATTCGTCCACCCTCTTTCTTCTCTCCAAGAAATATACTTTGTTCTTCTTGATTTTATTCAAGTTAAGAACGTAAGAGATGCCGGTTGCGTTAATTGATAGCGTGTACCGATGTCTCTTCTCCCCAATGATTTTCTTGCTAGCACAAGGGTTCGTTGCTTTCCGGTGCAGCGAGTGAGATGACTTAGAGGGTCTCTTCTTGAGATCTTGGTGCAAAACGGGGAACAATGCATGTAGCCGAACGAAGACAAAACTACAACCGGGTAGGTTCTTTAATTATGGTTTTCGTTTCTAATTCTATGGCCTCCATGTTGTGTTTTATTGAACATGAGATACACCGAACGCCCGGGAGAATCAAGGGCACACCCCTTGATTCGTTTATGTATATTATGCATAGTTTAAATTCCATTTAATTATGCTTTGTAATTTTTATTACGCACTATTTCGCGCTTCCGCTATTCGCGTTAATCTCCCGGGACGATCCACCGATTTCTTTCACTATGACCCATTTAATCAATCAACCTGACATGTATAGCTTTCTGAGAACTTGCTTGAGGGGGTGGTTAGTGCGTACCCCCACTGGATAGAATAGAAAGTAAGGATGCAGCCTTCGGGTCATTACCACCAGTGCAAAGGCTATCTTCTTGATGAGGATGTATCGTCCTTCTGCCCCATTGAGGACCTTCCTGACATAGTATATGGGCATCTATTGCTTGCCTTCTTCCTTTAGGAGGATTGAACTCACTGCCTGAGGAGTGACAGCTAGGTAGACGTACAATGTATCCCTATTGAGGGTTTAACCAGCAGGGGGAAGCTAGTCAGATAGCTTTTGAGTTCTTCCAAGGCTTTGCGGCGTTCTTCACCCCACTCGAAGTTCTTAGCCTTCCTCAACACCTTGAAGAAGGGTAGGCTTTTTTTGGCTGACTTAGCTATGAACCGACTAAGTGTGGCTATTCTCTTAGTGAGCTATTGTACTTCATTGATATTGGTGGGAGCTTTCATGTCCAGACTATCTTGATTTTGAGGGGGTTGGCCTCTATCCCCCTTTTGATCACCATGGAACTTATAAATCGTCCTCTTTGTACACCAAAGGTGCACTTGGAGGGATTGGGATTTAGGCTATATTTTCGGAGGACTCTGAATGTTTCTAGATCCAAAACATGGTTCTCCGCCCTTCTACTCTTGATGAGCCTGTCGTCGACTTTATACTTCCATGTTCATCCTATGTTGGGAACGGAATATTTTATCTACTAGACCGTTGTATGTAGAGCTTGTGTTTTTTTAGCCCGAAAGACATAGCTACATAGCAAACTGTCCCTACTGAAGTGATGAAGCTGAATCTCTTATGGTCTTCTGGAGCCAGCATAGTTTGATGGTATCCTTGTGAGGCACCCATCATGCTCAGGAGATCGCATCCAGAGGTGGAATCCATTAGCTGGTCAATGCGCGGAAGAGGGTAGAAGTCCTTCGGGCAAGCCTTGTTGAGATCTCGAAAATCTACGCACATCCTCTTTCCATTTCCCCCAAGTTTGGGGATGAGAACTACATTTGACAACCATTCCGGAAATTTGATTTCCAGATTATGGCCTTACCCCACCAATCTTTCTATCTCGGCCTTGATGATTTTGTCCTTCTCTGGGCCAAAGTCTCTCTTCTTCTGTTTGACTGGCTTTATGGAGGGATCGATATTGAGATAATGCATTATGGCTTCTGGACTTATTCCCTCTAAGTCCTAGGGGGGACCAGGTGAATATGTCCATGTTACGCTGGAGGCATTGTATCAGGTCCTCTTTGAGGGGTTCTTGCAGTTAGAACCCTATCCGAGCAGTCTTGTTAGGATCTCCCAGAGACATAACTCAATGGTTAGCAGTTTTTCTACGGGTTGAACTTTGGCATCTTCTTCTGTACTAGGGGGAGTCTCCCCTGGGGGAGATTCGGACTCCCCTGCTTCTTTCCCCATAGAGGGATCTTTTCCTTGCCTCTTCGAGACTCTTCTAGGGGTATCTCCGTGGACCCCTCTTCTGGCCCTTATGTTTGGCTTCAAAGTAGCATATTCCAGATTGTTGTTGATCTCCACCGACTTCTCCTATCCACCGAGCACAGGGAATTTGATCTTCATGTGAAAAGTTGAAATAACGGCCTTGAAGGCATTCAGCGTAGGCCTTCCTAGAATGATATTGTACGCTGAGGGGTATCCACTATTAGGAACTTGATTAGGCATGTCCTCCTCAACGTGTTGGAATAGGTGACCAGAAAGCGAATAGGTTTGGCAATTGGTAACCTATCCGACAACTTGATGTGAATGTAAAATTATTATGTGATGAATAAGATGAGTGTTCGTCACCAATGGTACCTTCTTTGTTGCGCTCATCTTACATTTGTTAAAATGTTGTTTAACTTATATCGCAACAAAGCCCACAGACCATGGATAACAACTCATGCAGTTGGGCCACGCATTGGATGGTGGTCATGAAACAAACTGATTAAGAGTTGAGTCTGAAACGTTCCAAGTCGAGGACCTCGAGACAGGGCATCGAGAGTCCTATTGAGACTTGTGTCAAGAGTCGTGTTCATTGGATGAGTGTCGTGTTTCATCGGCGACAGGCGTGGGACGCCTATATGATCTTGATGGGTTGGTAGACTGGGGTCAAGCCGACTGGACTGACTCGCGGGGATCATCATATGGAAGCCTTTGAGGCTTGGTCGGTATGATTGGTTTTCCCCGGTTCCGATAGTACGGGAGTAATCCTCAGACTTGAGGGATCATGGCAGTCACCTGCACATGACGGCTGTATCTTGGATCTGGCGAGAGGTAATCATTCTGTAAGATGATTATCATAAGCCTTGTCCAGTGCAGTCGGAATGTGTAGCGAGGACGGTGGATTCCAAGAAGAGGATCCGTCCCCTGTCAGTATGTGACAGAGGTATCTCCTATGCACTCGGAGACACGTTCATGCTGTTTAAAGCCGTGGCCATAGTGGTTGGTCGAACATGGAATGGTTTCCTGTGTCGACGCAATGAAGCATACGTGGTCTCGAGTATTAAGCATAGATGCCTAGTCAAGGATAGGAACCGACGCCCAATTCCATACCCTAGACTAAGGCCGGGAGACGGTAGACGGAAGGATCGTACCCGTACGGAATCGGCGCCTAAATGTTCATGCCAATTCACCTAGTCTCTAGTGCCATGAACCGTTGCTAGACGGCCACCCATGGTAACGGGCCCTTGTGGGACACGGGCCCAAGTCTAGCTGAGGGTGAACCTAAAGGGTCACACACAAATCACCGAGGAGGTTGAGAGATCGACTTGGAGTCAATCTCGAAGGATAAAATAAGTAATTGGATTACTTAAGGGAAAGTCCATTGGATGGACGGGCCGATATTGTATTGGGCTTTCATTTAATCAGTAAATTGGATTTTTGATTAAATATGGAAAGTTGAGATGTTGAGACGTTGGATCTTTTAATTAGATTAAAAGATCAACGGGAATAATTTAAGTGGACATTAAATTGGATTAAATATTGGGTTCGTCGTAATTGGATTACGATAAAACCCGGTCCGTTAAATTATACCCGAGAGGAGAAATAATTCCTAATTTGGAATAGAAAGAAGTTGGACTTTTTCCCTTAATTAAACATGGCCGACATGCTCCCTTGGAGGAAGCAAAATCAGCCATGTTGCATGCTAGGTGGTATGTTGACTTGTCTCTTTTGGAAAGTGACAAATCAACTCCAATCAAGCTCTTCCCTTTTGGTATGATTTGATCATACCATAAATTTTGGTAGGCTTGATTGAAGAATTGATGGTGATTGATTGGAATGAATCTAGACATCCTTGGATGAACCTAGACACATTCCAATAATCACATTAATTATGTATATATATTAGAATATACAACACCAAGCATAAGTGATTCATTATTCATCTTTTTCTAGGAAAAAGAGAAGACAAAAATCCCTCTCCTCTCTCTCAAATTTCGTGCTCTCTCCCTCTCCCACACTTGTGTTCTTCACTTGATTTTGAATCAAGAAGAAGAACAAAGTAAGTTTAAGAGAGCACTAATTCATAGTGTTCTTCTCTTAAACCGATTCCTTGTAAACCCGTTCTTTTCTAGCAAGAAGAACGTGTGTTTCTTCCGGTGTGGTGTGGATCACCTTTGGAGAATCCATACGTTTGGATTTCGTGAGCATTCCGGAGAAGAAACAACGCAAGTAGCCGGGAGCATACGCTAAACAATCAAAGGTAACGGTTTATTACGCTTTGATTGATTTCATTTATATATCTATGCCCTATGTGCTTAAATATATGTTGTAATATTTACACATCCTACATCGAACGCCCGGTTGAGCACCCAAGGGTACACCCCTTGGGATTCGCGTATTTTGAATTTGATTTAAATTTACGCACAATTTCTCGCTTTCTCGCTTCCGCTCGCGCTCCCGGGCGGATCCCCTTGTCCTTCACAACGATCATTGTCCCGAGGAGAGAAGGAGAGTGATTCATGAAGGACAAGCGGATCCGCCCGGGAGCGCGAGCGGAAGCGAGAAACGAGAAAAGGGTGTAATTTAAATCTAATTGAAATAAACGAATTCCAAGGGGTGTACCCTTTGGTGCTCAACCGGGCGTTCGATGTAGGATGTGTAAATATTAAAACGTAAATTAAACAAATAGGGAATAGATAGATAGTAAATCAACCAAAGCGTACTAAAATCGTACCTTTGATGATCTACGTATATTCGGCTACTAGCATTGTTCCTTCTCCGGAATGCTCACGAAATCCAAACGTATGGATTCTTCAAAGGTGATCCACACCACACCGGAAGAAACGCACGTTCTCCTTGCTAGAAGAAAACGAGTTTAACGAAGGATTCGGTTTAAGAGATGAACACTATCAATTAGTGTTCTCTTAAACCTACTTTGTTCTTCTTCTTGATTCAAAACCAAGTGAAGAACACAAGTAGAAGTGGGGAGGAGAAAATTGAGAGTTAGAGAGAGAGGAGAGGGCCGAAAATCTCTTCTTCTTTCTCCTAGAAAAAGATGAATTATGATTCACTTATGCCTGGTGTTGTATATTCTCATATATATACATAATTAATGTGATTATTGGAATGTGTCTAGGTTCATCCAAGGATGTCTAGATATATTCCAATCAATCACCATTAATTCTTCAATCAAGTCTACCAAAATTTATGGTATGATCAAATCATACCAAAAGGGAAGAGCTTGATTGGAGTTGATTTATCTCTTTCCAAAAGAGATAAGTCAACATATCACCTAGCATGAAACATTGCTGATTTTGCTTCCTCCAAGGGAGCATTTCGGCCATGTCCATTTAAGGGAAGAAGTCCAACTTCTTCCTATTCCAAAATAGGAATTATTTCTCCTCTCGGGTTAAATTTAACGGACCGAGTTTTATCGTAATCCAATTACGATGAACCCAACACTAAATCCAATTTAATGTCTATTTAAATTGTTCCCGTTGATCTTTTAATCCAATTAAAAGATCCAACGTATCAACTTTCCATATTTAATCGAAAATCTAATTTACCGATTAAAACGAAGGCCCGATACAATATCCGCTCGTCCATCCAATGGACTTTCCTTTGAGTAATCCAATTACTTATTTATCCTTCAAGATTAACTTCAAGTCAATCTCTTAAGCTACTCGGTGATTTGTGTGTAACCCTTTAGGTTCACCCTCAGCTAGACTTGGGCCCATGTCCCACAAGGGCCCGTTACCATGGGTGGCCGTCTAGCAACGGTCCATGGCACTAGAGACTAGGTGATTTGGCGTGAACATTTAAGCGC
This sequence comes from Sesamum alatum, assembly GCA_034509735.1. Lineage (NCBI taxonomy): Eukaryota > Viridiplantae > Streptophyta > Magnoliopsida > Lamiales > Pedaliaceae > Sesamum > Sesamum alatum. The sequence goes on along the minus strand of JACGWO010000009.1, from coordinate 24,930,679 downwards.
CAATTCCGTACGGGTACGATCCTTCCGTCTACCGTCTCCCGGCCTCAGTCTAGGGTATGGAATTGGGCGTCGGTTCCCATCCTTGACTAGACATCTATGCTTAATACTCGAGACCATGCATGCTTCATTGCATCGACACAAGAAACCATTCCCTGTTCGGCCAACCACTATGGCCACAGCTTTAAACAGCATGAACGTGTCTCCAAGTGCATAGGAGATACCTCTCACATACTGACAGGGGACGGATCCTCTTCTTGGAATCCACCGTCCTCGCTACACATTCCGACTGCACTGGACAAGGCTTATGATAATCATCTTACAGAATGGCCACCTCTCGCCAGATCCAAGATACAACCGTCATGTGTATGCGACTGCCATGATCCCTCAAGTCTGAGGATTACTCCCGTACTATCGGAACCGGAGAAAAATAATCATACCGACCAAGCCTCCAAGGCTTCCATATGATGATCCCGCGAGTCAGTCTAGTCGGCTTGACCCCAGTCGACCAACCCATCAAGATCATGTAGGCGTCCCACGCCTGTCGCCGATGAAACACGGTACTCATCCAGTGAACACGACTCTTGATGAAAGTCTCAATAGGACTCTTGATGCACTGTCTCGAGGTCCTCGACTTGGAACGTTTCAGACCTAACTCTTAATCAGTTGGTTTCATGACCACCATCCAATGCGTGGCCTAACTGCACGAGTTGTTATCCATGGTCTGTGGGCTTTGTTGCGATATAAGTTAAACACCGTTTAACAAATGTGAAATGAGCGCAACAAAGTAAGCACCAGAAGTGACGAATACTTATTTTATTCATCACATAATAATATTACATTTACATCGGGTTGTATAATAGGTTACAAATCGCTAAACCTATTGGCTTTCTGGTCACCTATTCTAACAATCTCCCACTTGACCTAAAGCCAATCACCCATTGACCTCAAACCCATCTTATCCAGATGCTGAGTATGGGCAACTTGCGACACGGGCTTAGTAACTGGATCTGCTATGTATTCTGCGGAGCTGACTCGGTCCATCCGAACGTCACCCCTGCTAACCATCTCTTGAGCAGATGGTAGCGTCTAAGAATATGCTTGGATCGATGATGAGATCTCGGTTCCTTTTCTTGCGCTATAGCCCCGTTGTTATCACAGAAGATAACCACTGGCTCAGCGATGCTAGGTACTACAACCTACTCTTGGATATAGCTTTTCATCCAAACCGCCTCCTTATCAGCTTTCGAAGTTGCTATGTATTCAGACTCTGTGGTGGAGTCCGCCGTGGTAGCCTGCTTGAAACTCTTCCAAGTAACCACGTTACCATTAAGTCTGACCACATAACCAGACTGAGACTTGGCATCATCGTCATCCGACTGGAAGCTAGCGTCGCTATAGCCTTCCAGTATCAATTCTTCACCGCCGTAGATCAAGAACATGTCCTTAGTCCTTTTCAGGTACTTCAGGATAGTCTTGATTGCACTCCAATGTGCCTCCCCGGCACACGACTGATATCGGCTAGTTACGCTCAAAGCGAAAGCCACATCAGGTCTAGTGCACTGAACTGCATACTGTATGCTGCCTACGGCTGAAGCATAGGGGATGTCCAACATCCGTTTAAGCTCCTCATCAGTCTTAGGAGACTGCTTCTTGGATAACTTAATTGCATGCCTCATAGGAAAGAATCCTCATTTTGAGTTCTCCATCTTGAATCTCTTCAACACTTTCTCAATATACGAGGACTGGGCCATTCCTAAGATCCTTCTAGATCTATCCCTGTAGATCTTGATGCCAAGGAAGTAGGATGCCTCTGTTAGAATAGGTGACCATGTAAGCCAATTTTGGCAGAAATATGTAACCTATGTCTAGACAATTCTTTGGTATTTGATAAAATATGTATGAATAAAGAAGTGAAAATTCATATGGCAATACTTTGTGTACGTTCACTTATCTGCATTTACATTTCTGTTCACTACGCAAACAAAGCCCACGGACTGAGAAAACGATTTCGGGGACTGGGACTACGCTTGGAGGTAGATCCATGAAATCAGTCTTACCGAATCAGTCCGGAAATATCCAAGTCAAGGAATCCCGAAAATGGGTACGGGATTCCCTTTGAGATTTGCACTAAGCATCTGCTGTCGTATTTCATCGACGGGTGACGAAGGTCGTCTAAGCAGTGTTAGTGGGTCAGCATGCTAGGAAGCAGCTTGACTGAGGTGACTCGCGGGAACCGTCTTACGGAGGACCTTGAGTATGATCAGCAAGGTATGACGTGTGTTCCCGGTTCCAACGGTACAGGCCAAGTCCTTTGACTTGAGGAACTGCTGAGTTTACCTGTGCATCAGGTCTGTATCTTAGATATGGTGAGAGATTGCCAAAATACTCTTGAGTAGTCATAAGCCATGTCTAGTGCAGCTCGGGTGTACAAAGTGACAGTAGTTTCCAAGAAAGGATCTGTCTCCTGTCAAAAGGTGTTGACAGTTGAGTCTCATATATACTCTGTGTCTTGTCCCTGAAATCTGTGGCCACAGTGACTGAACAGAAGGGAAAAGGTTTCCCTTGCGGCGTTTAGTGAGGACAGACCGACACTTAGGTCCAAAATGGGTACCTGCTTTTTCCGTGCCCTAGACTCTAAGTGATGAGACCGAAGACAGAAGGACAAGTGTACTGTTAGAGCCTAAAATGTTCATCCCCGAAAATTTCACCTACTCTCTAGTGCCATGGACCCGTTGCTAGATGGCCACCCATGGTAACGGACGGATTCTAGGAATCCGACCAAGTCTAGCTGAATGGTGAACCTAAAGAGTCACACACTATCCACACACACACTTAAGTATTTAATTTAGAATTAAATATTGGAGTAAAGGAATGATTAAATTAGATTTAATCGGGTCCTATATTTTCTTGGAGAAATTAATTTCTTCTATTTGATAAAGGGAATTAAATTAATAAATAGGATTTATTAAAAGGGTTGATTTAATGGGCTTAGAATAAATAATAATATTTATTTATAATATTATATTTATTCTTTTAGCCTTTTGGAATATTTAATAGGATTTAAATATTCCATTAAATTAAAATCAACGGTTGAGATGGAAAGGGGAGATGGAAGGCTAGGATTCGTTTGACTAGGTCAAACACTAGTTTGACTAGGACTTTGACTAGGTCAAAATCCTAGTCAAATTAGGTTACTTAGAGTTTGAGTTTAAAGAGGATTAAACTCTTCCTCTATATAAACCCCTAGCTTCCAACATTTAAGAGATTGATGATTCTTGAAACACACACTCTCCCTCTCCTACCTCTCGTCCGCCCCCTCTCTCTTCTCTAGCAAGAAAATATTTTTCTTAGTTCTTTTTTGTTCTTGGAACATCAAGAACTTAGACGAACCAATACCGTTAATTGATAACGAGTCTTGTTGATTCGTCCACTCCAAAAACAAATACTTGTTCATTGCTAGCACGACGTGCAAGATACGTGGGTGGATCGTGTGTCACGATTTGGAGGGTCTCAAGAACGAGGTCTTGGTGCAAAACGGAGAACAACGCGAGTAGCAGTTGAAGACGAAAACGACAACGGGTAGGTCTCGTTTAAGATTTTCGTCCCTCTTTATTTTTCAACTCTATGGACCTCCATGATTTATTTACATGTTATTATGATCATGAGATACACCGAACGCCCGGGAACGTCAAGGGCACACCCCTTGAGCGTGTTCTTTTAAATTAAAAGCATGCTTTTAATTTTAATATGTTTATTTTTTACCGCGCTTCCGCATTCGCGCAATTCCCGGGACGATCCACCGGATTTTCTTTCAGTGGTATCAGAGCCCGGTTCGGTGTATAGGCCTAGGGTTAATGTGCGTTATAAGCATGAAACGTGAATTGGCATGTTTTTATTAAATCATTGATTTTCTTGATTTTAAGCATGTCGATTTTATTGCTTGATTTAAAGCGTGTGAATTTATGAATGTTGGTGATTTTATGTTTTTCTTGGGAAACGGGGTGGAAAAATTGAACGGAAAACGAGAAACGATGCAGTCGGCCAGCCGGGAGGACTGGCCGCGCGCAGCCGCACGCTGCCGGCAGGGCAGACGCGCGCAGGCAAGGGAGGCCTGCGCGCGCCCGCCCAGCCGGCCGCGCAGGGGCAGCGTCTGCGCGCAGGGCAGCGCCTCCATGCGCTCAGGCGCGCTCATGCGCGCGCGCGCCTGCGAGTCCGCGCGCGGACGGGCTCTGGGCAGCGCCGCCAGGCGCGCGCGCACGCACAGACGAAGGAGTCTGCGCGCGCGCGCCCGGCAGGCGTGCCCAGTGCACGTCTGCGCGCGCACTGCGCACGGCACGGCCGGCAGCCAGCAGGCCAGCGCGCGCGCAAGGCAGGGGAGCCTGCGCACGCGACGGCCTGCCGGCCATGCCGGCCGCGCAGCGCGCTGCCGGCTAGGCGCGCGTGCACGCAGGTAAGGGGCCTGCGCGCGCACGCCCGGCCAGGCAGTGCCTGCGCGCGCGCAGGGGGCGGCAGGCTGAGCCTGCTGCCCTGCGCGCGTGCCGGCGGGCCGCTGCGCGGGGCGGCGACAGCTGCAGCTGCTAGGGTTTTCAAAACCCTAGCAGTGTTTTTCGTTTTATTTTTTTAATTATTTTCAGTTTTAATTTTGAATTAATTCTGAAAAAATCGTTTTTTGGTTCAATTACGCCTATTTTTCTAAAGACATTATTTTAGGAGTAAAATAAATTGGACTTGGAATCCCGGGGTTATTTTACTTAAAATAATGAGGAAAGGTTTTCCTAAAACGAGAAAATATCATTATCAATATTTGTGTTTTATTTTTCACACGTTATGCACATATTCATTTATTATTTTGGATATTTATGATTGGTAAATCATATTGTTGGTATATATTGTAATTATATATTGGATCATGTGATTATGTCTGTTGGATGGAAATGGATGATCGCGAGCTTTAGACCGAATGTATGGTTTATTTTCTGTTGGGCCTGTTTGCCTCTTTTACTGCTTTCTCCTTCTCTCTTTCTAGTTGCCTTGGAATAATAAGGCATTCTACCTCCCTCCTTATGTACTCCCCCCGGGTTTTCGCTGGGGTTTCTATTTTTTAATATGTAATGAGAGTAGACTAGGAGTGAGGTTTCCTTTTTGTAATTGGTGGAGAAGAAGGAAGGACCACATGGAGAGCCCAGACGGGAGGTCCCTTGGAGTTTTCCATGAAGTGAAGAAAGAGAAAAAGAGACCAAGGCCCATCAGCATGATGATTGGGTTACTATTAATGTAATAGTATAGACCAACCCTAGATTGACCATAGATCCACTGCGGGCTCAGTGGGATCGCATAGGATTCGGGCTCGTGATCATCCAACAGGGGCGTGCTTGGCTTTAATTTTGCATGTGGTTATGATGATGGATGAATGGATTGTTTATTTATCGTATAACTGCTATGGATGGTTTATTTACGCATTTTGGATGTATGTGTAGATATTTATTTATTTGAGATATCGGTCATTTCCTTACTCTCACATTGGTTGGACCAATGTCAAAATATTAGACCCTAGACAAAAGTGGACATGAACTCTAGGAGTTTGTCCATGCCTTCCAATCCATGGCATAGTGAGGAAGCTGCTTTGGATCAATAGCGTGGACTCACGAGTCGTGGCACGTTATTGTACTTAAAGGAAGCTGCACTATGTCATGAACGAAAAAACGGGCTGCTGCTCCTGTCTCACGGGTCGTGGGCGTACCAGTGGGTCCGTGGGCTCGGTCGATTGGGTTGGGTCTAACGCCCAATTAACATGATTCACATGGAGTCCTCGGGATCATGTGAAAGGGTGAGGCAATAATCTTGGGAATCTCGTGGAACGAGAATGGTATGGAATACCTCCCACAGGATCTTTTTCCATGCGAATCGTAAAAGCGGGGTATGGGAAAAAAATCGTTGTGGATCCCAAGCCCACTTGAAAAGGATTTCCCGAAAATCACGTTTGAGAGTACCGTGTTTTCGTATAAATAGTGGGAGGATTAAATAACTAAAGTCCATGCATTTAATTATTTTATCAAACCACCGTCTTTTATTTTCTGCTGATCGCACGCTGTTTTCTAAAATGTAGATTTTAAAATGTCTAAGAACCCACTTTCCACCATTCTTGAGACAAACAAATTCAATGGAACCAACTACAACGATTGGTTGCGCAATCTCAGGATAGTCCTAGATTACGAGAACCAAGGCTACGTCATGGACGAGCCTCTCCCTAGGACCTTACCGGAAGGATCCACGCCAGAAGAACGTGAGACGTTCGAGACTTGGCATAAGGATAACCGGAAGGTCCGTAGCATCATACTTGCTTCGATGACCAATGAGATTCAGAAGCAATATGAAAGGCTAGACGATGTCCCTTCCATTATGGCTCGCCTTAAGGATTGCTATGCAGTCCCGGACCGGCATACTAGGTATGTCGCGACCAAGGCGTTCTTTGGAACGAAAATGACAGAAGGATCCTCTGTACAAGAGCACAGGGTTAAAATGCTTACCCTGGTGGAAAAGCTCGAGGACCTAAAGGCAGGTCTCGATAATGAAACGTACATAGATGTGATCCTTCAGTCACTCGCACCCTCCTTTGACCAATTTATCGTCAACTACAACATGAACGCACTTGAGAAAGGCATTCATTAGTTGATCAATATGTTGGTGCAATACGAGGCAACGACTAAGAAGTCCACGCCTTCGTATTGTTTGGAGGTGCTTCGACTTCTAACACGAAAGGCAAGGGTGCCGGACGTTGGAAGAAGAAGAAGGGGAAGGGAAAGGCCGTCAAAGCAGCTACGAACACTAAGAGTGTTCCCATTGCCAAAGAGGGGAAAGGAAAAGGAAAGGGAAAGGTGGTCTCCAAGCAACAGTCGAAGGCATATGACATATGTATCAACTGCCGTGAGAAAAGGGCATTGGAAGAGAGAGTGCCCCAAACTCTTCTCGAACCAAAGGTATATATGTGATTGAGGTTAATATGGTCACTAGTTTTGCCTCTTGGGTATTAGATACCGGCTGTGGAGCTCACATTTGCGATGAACTTGCAGGTGTTGAAAAGAAGCAGAAAACTTGGGTAGCGGGGACATGATCCTGAAGCTTGGGAATGGCAAGGCCATCTCGGCAGAAGCAGTAGGATCCGCCACTTTAGTGATTAGTGATAGTATTAGCATAGATTTAGAGCAAGTTTATTTTGTACCCAGTATGATTAAAAACATCATTTCCATTCCATTGTTGGACAATAGTGGTTATGAGTTTAGAATCAATAAAAATTGCTTTTATTTTGATGAGGTGTGGAATTGCTCATCTACTTGGTACATTGCATAACGGACTCTATATCTTGCAACAAATGAATTTCGTCCTCAATGCATAACACAAACGAAAATTAGATAATAACGGGAACGCACGTCTGTGGCACGCTAGGCTAGGTTACATATCCCAAGATAGGATGAAAAGGTTGGTAGACTCAAAGAACCTAGAGGTTGGCGGACTTGAACGATCTACCAACTTGTGAGTCCTGTCTAAGAGGGACAATGACCAAGAAGCCCTTTGTAGGACAAAGCAGGCTTGCCACAGGTCTGTTGGACTTGGTCCATACAGACGTATGTGGACCACTAAGGACGCAGGCCCGAGGTGGGTTCTCCTACTTCATAACCTTCACCGATGACCATTCGCGGTATGGTTATGTTTACCTGATGAGGTACAAGTCTGAAGCTCTTGAGAGGTTTAAAGAATTCAGACTTGAAGTGGAGAACCAAAACCAACTGCAAAATTAAAGTCCTTCGGTCGGACCGAGGCGGTGAGTATCTTAGTACGGAGTTCCTAGTTTATCTAAAAGAACATGGTATAATATCAGAATGGACACCTCCAGGAACACCACAGTTAAATGGTGTCTCTGAAAGGAGGAATCGAACCCTGTTGGACAAGGTTCGGTCCATGATGAGTTTTACCAAATTGCCCTTATCGTTTTAGTGTTAGAATAGGTGACCATGTAAGCCAATTTTGGCAGGAATATGTAACCTATGTCTAGACAATTTCAGGTGTTTGATAAATCATTAATGAATAAAGAAGTGAATTTCATTTGGCATCACTTTGTTTGTGTTCACTTATATTTGTTTTCCATATCTGTTCACTACGCAAAACAAAGCCCACGGACTGAGAATCAATTTCGGGGACTGGGACTACGCTTGGAGGTAGGTCCATGGAATCAGTCTTCCCGAATCAGTCCGGAAATCTCCAAGTCAAGGAATCCCGAAAATGGGTACCGGGATTCCATTTGAGACTTGCACTAAGCACCTGCTGTCGTGTTTCATCGACGGGTGACGAGGGTCGTCTAAGCAGTGTTAGTGGGTTAGCATGCTAGGACGCAGCTGACTGAGGTGACTCGCGGGAACCGTCTTACGGAGGACCTTGAGTATGGTCAGCAAGGTATGACGTGAATTCCCGGTTCCAACGGTACAGGCCAAGTCCTTTGACTTGAGGAATTGCTCAGTTTACCTGTACGTTAGGGCTGTATCTTAGATATGGTGAGAGATTGCCAGAATTCTCTTTGGTAGTCATAAGCCATGTCTAGTACAGTTCTGGTGTACAAAGTGACAGTAGTTTCCAAGAAAGGATCTGTCTTCTGCCAATAGGTATTGACAGTTGAGTCTCATGTATGCTCTGTGTCTTGTCCCTAAAATCTGTGGCCACAGTAACTGAACAGAAGGGAAGGATTCCCTTGCGGCATTTAGTGAGGACAGACCGACACTTAGGTCCAAAATGGGTACCTGCATTATCCGTGCCCTAGACTCTAAGTGATGAGACCGAAGACAGAAGGACAAGTGTACTGTTAGAGCCTAAATGTTCATCCCTGAATATTTCACCTAGTCTCTAGTGCCATGGACCGTTGCAGGATGGCCACCCATGGTAACGGAAGGATTCTAGGAATCCGACCAAGTCTAGCTGAAAGGTGAACCTAAAGAGTCACACACTATCCACACACATTTAGATATTTAATTAGGAATTAAATATTGGAGTGAAGGAATGATTAAATTGGATTTAATCGGGTCCTTTATTTTTTTCTTGGAGAAATAATTCCTTCTATTAGATATAAGGAATTAAATTGATAAATTAGATTTATCAAAGGGATTTATTTAATGGGCTTAAATAATATTTATATTTATTTTAGCCTCTTGGAAATATTTAAATAGGTTTTAAATATTCCATTAAATTAAATTAAATTAACGGTTGAGATCAATGGGAGAGATGGATGGCTAGGATTGTTTTCACTAGGTCAAAACACTACTTTGACTAGGACTTTGATTAGGTCAAAATCCTAGTCAAAATAGAGTTCTTGAAAGAGGAGTTTAAAGAGGATTAGACTCCTCTTCTATATAAACCCCTAGCATCCTACAAGTTGTACGATGATGAAACTCCAACACACACACTACAACACACACACACGGATTCTCTCTCCCTCTCTCTCGTCCGATTCTCTCTCCCTCTCCAAGAAATATTTTTCTTGGTTCTTTTTTGTTCTTGGAACATTAAGAACTTGATGAATCAATACCATTAATCAATAATGTGTTATTGATTCATCCACTCCAAAAACATAAACTTGTTCGTTGCTAGCACGACGTGCAAGATACGTGGGTGGATCGTGTGTCACGATTTAGAGGGTCTCAAAGACGAGATCTTGGTGCAAAACGGGGAACAACGCTTGTGTAGCCGTTGAAGACGAAAACGACAACGGGTAGGTCTCGTTTTAATTTTTCGTCCTCTCTTTAATTTCCAACCCTATGGCCTCCATGATTTATTTTGTGTTATTCGTTCATGAGATACACCGAACGCCCGGGAAATTTCAAAGGCACACCCTTTGAAACGTGTTTTAATTTAAAAGCATGTTTAAATTCCATATTTAATTTTAATTATACCGCGCTTCCGCATTCGCGCTTTTCCCGGGACGATCCACAATTTCTTTCAGTGGTATCAGAGCCCGGTTCGGTGTATAGGCCTAGGGTTTATGTGCGTTTTAAGCATGAAACGTGATTTAGCATGTTTTAATTGAATCTTGAATTTCTTGATTATTAAAGCATGTTATTTTATTGCTTTTAATTCGTGTGAATTTATGAATGTTGGTGTTTTTCTGTTTTTCTTGGGAAACGGGATGGGAAATTAATCTGAAAAACGAGAGAAAACGCCACAGCCGGCCAGCCGGGAAGGCTGGCCGCGCGCAGCCGAGCACTGCCGGCCGCGCAGGGCAGCGCGCAGCCAGGATGGCTGCGCGCGGGCGTGCGCGCATTGGAAGCGCCTCCAGGCGCGCGCGCGGGGTAGACAAAGGAGTCTGCGCGCGCGCGCCCGGCAGGCACGCCCATGCGCGCGCGCGCGCAAGGCTGACGGGCGGGGAGCCGCGCGCGGACGGGCACCAGGCGCGCCGCCAGGCGCGCGCGCGCACGCAGACGGAGGCGTCTGCGTGCGCGCGCCCGGCAGGCACGCCCAGTGCGCGTCTGCGCGCGCGCTCTGCGCACAGCGCAGGCACACGGCCGGCGGCCAGCAAGCCAGCGCGCGCAAGGAAGAGGAGCCTGCGCGCGCGTCGGCCTGCCGATGCGCTAGGCCGTGCAGTGCGCTGCCGGTCAGGCGCGCGCGCAAGCAGGCAGGGGCCTGCGCGCGCGCGCCCGGCCAGGCAGCGCCTGCGCGCGCGGCCGGCCGGCTGGCTGCCGCAGGCGGCGGCGGCCGGTGGCTGTGAAGCTAGGGTTTTGAAACCCTAGTGTTATTTTATTTTAAATTAATTTTCAGTTTTAATTTTTGAATTAATACTGAAAAATCGTTTTTTGGGTTCAATTTTTCCTAAGTTCCTAAAGACATTATTTTAGGAGTAAAATAAATTGGATTTGGAATCCCGGGGTTATTTTACTTGAGATAATGAGGAAAGGTTTTCCTAAAACGAGAAAAAAGATTAATATTACCAATATTTATATTTTTTTTATTTATTTTCACACGTTGCGCACATGTTCATTTATTTTCATCTTGGATTAATATGATTGGAAATCATGTGTTGTTGGAATATTATGATTATGTGATTGGATCATGTAATTACGTGTGTTGGATGGAAATGGATGATCACGAGCCCTAGACCAAATGTATGGTTTAATTTTCTGTTGGGCCTGTGTGCCTCTTTAACTGCTTTCTCCTTCTCTCTTTCTAGTGCCTTGGAATAATAAGGCTTTCTACCTCCCTCCTTATGTACTCCCCCCGGGTTTTCGCTGGGGTTTCTATTGTTTAATATGTAATGAGAGTAGACTAGGAGTGAGGTTTCTTTTTGTAATTGGTGGAGAAGAAGGAAGGACAACATGGAGAGCCCAGACCGGAGGTCCCTTGGAGTTTTCCATGAAGTGAAGAAAGAGCAAAGAGACCAAGGCCCATCAGAATGATGATTGGGTTACTATTAATGTAATAGTATAGGACCAACCCTAGATTGACCATAGATCCACTGCGGGCTCAGTGGATCGCATAGGATTCAGGCTCGTGATCATCCAACAGGGGCGTGCTAGGCTTTTAATTTTGCATGTGGTTATTATGATGGATGAATGGCTTTTATTTATCATATAACTGCTATGGATGGATTTTATTTATGCATTATGGATGAATGTATGCATATATATTATGAGATCTCGGTCATTCACTACTCTCACATTGGTTGGACCAATGTTGAAATATTAGACCCTAGATAAAGTGGACATGAACTCTAGGAGTTTGTCCATGCCTTCCAATCCATGGCACAGTGAGGAAGCTGTTTTAGGTCAATAGCGTGGTCTCACGAGTCGTGGCACGTTATTGTACTTAAAAGAAGCTGCACTATGTCATGAACAAAAAATGGGCTGCTGTTACCTGTCTCACGAGTCGTGGGGGTACCAGTGGGTCTGTGGCTCGGTCGATTGGGTCGGGTCTAACGCCCAATTAGCATGATTCGCTTGGAGTCCTCGAGATCATGCGAAAGGGTGAGGCAATAATCTTGGGAATCTCGTGGAACGAGAATGGTATGGAATACCTCCCACAGGATCTTTTCCATGCGAATCGTAAAAGCGGGGTATGGGAAAAATCGCTGTGGATCCCAAGCCCACTAGGAAAGGATTTCCCGAAAATCACGTTTGAGAGTACCGTGTTTCCGTATAAATAGTGGGAGGATTAAATGACTAAAGACCAAGCATTTAATTATTTCATCAAACCACCGTCTTTATTTTCTGCTGATCACGCGTTGTTTTCTAAATGTAGATTTAAAATGTCTAAGAACCCACTATCAACCATTCTTGAGACAAACAAATTTAATGGAACCAACTACAACGACTGGTTGCGCAATCTCAGGATAGTCCTAGATTACGAGAACCAAGGCTACGTCATGGACGAGCCTCTCCCTAGGACCTTACCGGAAGGATCCATGCCAGAAGAATGTGAGACGTTCGAGACTTGGCATAAGGATAACCGGAAGGTCCGTAGCGTCATACTTGCTTCGATGACCAATGAGATTCAGAAGCAATATGAAAGGCTAGACGATGTCCCTTTCATTATGGCTCGCCTTAAGGATTGCTATGCAGTCCCGGACCGGCATACTAGGTATGTCGCGACCAAGGCGTTCTTTCGAACTAAAATGACAGAAGGATCCTCTATACAAGAGCATGGGGTTAAAATGCTTACCCTAGTGGAAAAAGCTCGAGGACCTAAAGGCAGGTCTCGATAACGAAACGTACATAGATGTGATCCTTCAGTCACTCCCACCCTCCTTCGACCAATTTATCGTCAACTATAACATGAATGCACTTGAGAAGGGCATTCATGAGTTGATCAATATGTTGGTGCAATACGAGGCAACGACTAAGAAGTCCACGCCTTCGGTATTGTTTGGAGGTGCTTCAACTTCCAAGACGAAAGGCAAGGGTGCCGGACGTTGGAAAAAGAAGAAGGGGAAGGGAAAAGCCGTCATAGCAGCTACAAACACTCAGAGTGTTCCCATTGCCAAAGAGGGGAAAGGCAAAGGAAAGGGAAAGGTTGTCTCCAAGCAAACAGTCAAAGGCATATGACATATGTCTCAACTGCCGTGAGAAAGGGCATTGGAAGAGAGAGTGCCCCAAACTCTTCTCAAACCAAGGTATATATGTGATTGAGGTTAATATGGTCACTAATTCTGCCTCTTGGGTATTGGATACCGGCTGTGGAGCTCACATTTGCAATGATTTGCAGGTGCTGAAAAGAAGCAGAAAACTAAGTAGCGGGACATGATCCTGAAGCTTGGAAATGGCAAGGCCATCTCGGCAGAAGCAGTAGGATCCGCCACTTTAGTGATTAGTGATACCATTAGCATAGAATTAGAGCAGGTTTATTTTGTACCTAGTATGATTAAGAACATCATTTCCATTCCATTGTTGGACAATAGTGGTTATGAGTTCAGAATCAATAAAAATTGCTTTTATTTGATGAGGCGTGGAATTGCTCATCTACTTGGTACATTGCACAACGGGCTCTATATCTTGCCAACAAACGAATTTCGTTCTTAACGCTCAACACAAACGAAAATTTGATAATAACGGGAACGCACGTCTGTGGCACGCTAGGCTAGGTCACATATCCCAAGATAGGATGAAAAAGTTGGTAGACTCAAAGAACCTAGAGGTTGGGGACTTGAGCGATCTACCAACTTGTGAATCTTGTCTAAGAGGGAAAATGACCAAGAAGCCCTTTGTAGGTCAAAGCAGGCTTGCCACGGGTCTATTGGACTTGGTCCATACAGACGTATGTGGACCACTAAGGACGCAGGCTTGAGGTGGGTTCTCCTACTTCATAACCTTCACCGATGATCATTCACGGTATGGTTATGTTTACCTAATGAGGTACAAGTCTGAAGCTCTTGAGAGGTTTAAAGAATTCAGACTTGAAGTGGAGAACCAGACCAACTGCAAAATTAAAGTCCTACGGTCAGACCGAGGTGGTGAATACCTTAGTGCCGAATTCCTTGATTATCTAAAAGAACATGGTATAATATCAGAATGGACACCTCCCGGAACACCACAGTTAAACGGCATCTCTGAAAGGAGGAACCGAACCCTGTTGGACATAGTTCGGTCCATGATGAGTTTTACCAAATTGCCCTTATCGTTTTGGGGTTATGCATTAGAAACGGCAGCCAAGTTGTTGAATTTGGCGCCTACCAGTGCATTGACCCAAACGCCATATGAGATATGGCACGGCAAGCCTGCGTCCTACAACTACTTGAAAGTGTGGGGTAGCCCCGCATACGTCAAGAGGTTAGTGGGAGATAAGCTAGAATCCAGGTCTAGCCTATGCAGGTTCGTTGGATACCCTAGAGAAACTGCGGGTTATTACTTTTATGACCCTTTGGAACAAAAGGTATTTGTTTCAAGGAATGCAGTATTCTTGGAGCAAGGCTTCCCGGAGGATATCCAACCTGATGAGCTAATCCTTGAGGAATCAAGTGATGGAACTCAGCCATCAGAAATAGCCGCGGAAACCTCACCAAGAGGATTTAGGATTAACGCACGGAGGGCTGACCAACCTAGAGAAGTCCAACATGCTAGGCATGAAGGACAACCTCAAGAAAGGCCAGTCCCGGCCCCTGAACCGCCGGCTCCGATACAGTCAGCGCCCACAGTCACCACTGACGTTCCCGTCCTCCGTAGGTCCACTAGAGAATCCAGACCTCCAGTGAGATATGGGTTTCTAGGTGCGACCGATCTTCTGGATAACGATCCTAAGACATACGGGGAAGCGATGTCTGACATCGACTCCGGGAAATGGCTTGAGGCCATGAAGACCGAAATGGACTCCATGAGCGAGAACCAAGTTTGGAGACTTGTAGATCCACCGAAAGGTGTTAAGCCAGTGGGCTGTAAGTGGGTCTACAAGCGCAAACTCGGCGTTGATGGAGAAGTCACAACCTTTAAGGCTAGGCTTGTAGCTAAGGGATACACTCAACGACCCGGGGTCGATTTTGAGGATACCTACTCGCCAGTAGCCATGGCTAAGTCCATTCGGATCCTGCTTGCCATAGCAGCATGGTATGACTATGAAATATGGCAGATGGACGTGAAAACGGCCTTCCTCAACGGTTTCGTTGAAGAAGAGATCTATATGGATCAGCCGGAGGGTTTCACGGTCACTGGAGAAGAACAGAAGGTCTGTCGTCTCTAGAAGTCCATCTATGGCCTCAAACAAGCATCCCGAAGTTGGAACATTCGATTTGATGAAGTAATACGGGGATATGACTTCATCAAAAACGAATCCGACCCTTGTGTATACAAGAAGGTCAGTGGGAGCTCTATAGTGTTCCTAGTGCTTTACGTGGATGACATTCTGCTCATTGGTAATGACGTTAGAATGTTAGGAAAACACAAAAAGCATGGTTGTCAACCAAGTTTTCCATGAAGAACTTGGGTGAAGCCTCCTACATCCTAGGCATCCAGATTGTCAGGGACAGATCTAAAAGGATGTTAGGGCTCACCCAAAACTCGTATATGGAGAAAGTCCTAAAGAGATATTGAATGGACAACTCCAAACGAGGATTCCTTCCAATGAGGCATGGGATCAAGTTGTCCAAGAAGCAGTCCCCGCAGACTGATGAGGAACTTGAAAAGATGAAAGTCATCCCCTATGCTTCTGCCGTAGGTAGCATCCAATATGCGGTCCATTGCACCAGGCCTGACATTGCATACGCTTTGAGCGTGACAAGCAGATATCAGTCCTGTGCAGGAGAGGCACATTGGAATGCCGTTAAGGGCATCCTTAAGTACCTAAGGAGGACTAAGGAAATGTTCCTAGTCTATGGCAATGGAGAACTAATTCTGGAAGGCTTTAGCGACGCTAGCTTCCAGTCTGATGACGATGATGCCAAGTCTCAATCGGGGTATGTATTCAAACTCAACGGAGGAGTAGTGGCTTGGAAAAGTTCCAAGCAAGCAACCACTGCTGACTCCACCACTGAGGCTGAATACATAGCAGCTTCAGAAGCTGCTAAGGAAGCGGTTTGGATGAGAAACTACATCCAAGAGTTGGATGTGGTGCCTAGCATTGCCGAGCCTGTTGTCATCTTCTGTGATAACAACGGTGCAATAGCGCAAGCAAAGGAACCGAGATCTCATCACCGTTCCAAACACATTCTTAGACGCTACCATCTTCTTAGAGAAATGGTAGGAAGAGGTGACGTTCGGATGGACCGAGTCAACTCAGCAGACAACACAGCAGACCCGCTGACAAAGCCTATGTCGCAGAGTGCTCATACGCAACATCTTGAGAAGATGGGGATTAGGCATATGGGTGATTGGCTTTAAAGGTCAAGTGAGAGATTGTTAGAATACGTGACCATGTAAGCCAATTTTGGCAGGAATATGTAACCTATGTCTAGACAATTTCAGGTGTTTGATAAATCATTAATGAATAAAGAAGTGAATTTCATTTGGCATCACTTTGTTTGTGTTCACTTATATTTGTTTTCCATATCTGTTCACTATGCAAAACAAAGCCCACGGACTGAGAATCAATTTCGGGGACTGGGACTACGCTTGGAGATAGGTCCATGGAATCAGTCTTCCCGAATCAGTCCGGAAATCTCCAAGTCAAGGAATCCCGAAAATGGGTACCGGGATTCCATTTGAGACTTGCACTAAGCACTGCTGTCGTGTTTCATCGACGGGTGACGAGGGTCGTCTAAGCAGTGTTAGTGGGTTAGCATGCTAGGACGCAGCTGACTGAGGTGACTCGCGAGAACCGTCTTACGGAGGACCTTGAGTATGGTCAGCAAGGTATGACGTGAATTCCCGGTTCCAACGGTACAGGCCAAGTCCTTTGACTTGAGGAATTGCTCAGTTTACCTGTACGTTAGGGCTGTATCTTAGATATGGTGAGAGATTGCCAGAATTCTCTTTGGTAGTCATAAGCCATGTCTAGTACAGTTCTGGTGTACAAAGTGACAGTAGTTTCCAAGAAAGGATCTGTCTCCTGCCAATAGGTATTGACAGTTGAGTCTCATGTATGCTCTGTGTCTTGTCCCTAAAATCTGTGGCCACAGTAACTGAACAGAAGGGAAGGATTCCCTTGCGGCGTTTAGTGAGGACAGACCGACACTTAGGTCCAAAATGGGTACCTGCATTATCCGTGCCCTAGACTCTAAGTGATGAGACCGAAGACAGAAGGACAAGTGTACTGTTAGAGCCTAAATGTTCATCCCTGAATATTTCACCTAGTCTCTAGTGCCATGGACCGTTGCTAGATGGCCACCCATGGTAACGGAAGGATTCTAGGAATCCGACCAAGTCTAGCTGAAAGGTGAACCTAAAGAGTCACACACTATCCACACACATTTAGATATTTAATTAGGAATTAAATATTGGAGTGAAGGAATGATTAAATTGGATTTAATCGGGTCCTTTATTTTTTTCTTGGAGAAATAATTCCTTCTATTAGATATAAGGAATTAAATTGATAAATTAGATTTATCAAAGGGATTTATTTAATGGGCTTAAATAATATTTATATTTATTTTAGCCTCTTGGAAATATTTAAATAGGTTTTAAATATTCCATTAAATTAAATTAAATTAACGGTTGAGATCAATGGAGAGATGGATGGCTAGGATTGTTTTGACTAGGTCAAAACACTACTTTGACTAGGACTTTGACTAGGTCAAAATCCTAGTCAAAATAGAGTTCTTGAAAGAGGAGTTTAAAGAGGATTAGACTCCTCTTCTATATAAACCCCTAGCATCCTACAAGTTGTATGATGATGAAACTCCAACACACACACTACAACACACACACACGGATTCTCTCTCCCTCTCTCTCGTCCGATTCTCTCTCCCTCTCCAAGAAATATTTTCTTGGTTCTTTTTGTTCTTGGAACATTAAGAACTTGATGAATCAATACCATTAATCAATAATTTGTTATTGATTCATCCACTCCAAAAACATAAACTTGTTCGTTGCTAGCACGACGTGCAAGATACGTGGGTGGATCGTGTGTCACGATTTAGAGGGTCTCAAAGACGAGATCTTGGTGCAAAACGGGGAACAACGCTTGTAGCCGTTGAAGACGAAAACGACAACGGGTAGGTCTCGTTTTAATTTTTCGTCCTCTCTTTAATTTCCAACCCTATGGCCTCCATGATTTATTTTGTGTTATTCGTTCATGAGATACACCGAACGCCCGGGAAATTTCAAAGGCACACCCTTTGAAACGTGTTTTAATTTAAAAGCATGTTTAAATTCCATATTTAATTTTAATTATACCGCGCTTCCGTATTCGCGCTTTTCCCGGGACGATCCACAATTTCTTTCATTTAGGGCTATGCACTAGAAACGGCGGCCAAATTGTTGAATTTTAGCGCCTACTAGTACATTGACCCAAACACCATATGAGATATGGCACGGCAAGCCTGCATCCTACAACTACTTGAAAGTGTGGGGTAGTCCCGCATACGTCAAGAGGTTAGTGGGAGATAAATTAGAATTTAGGTCTAGCTTATGTAGGTTCGTTGGATACCCTAAAGAAACTGCGGGTTATTACTTTTATGACCCCTTGGAACAAAAGGTCTTTGTTTCAAGAAACGCAGTATTCTTGGAGCAAGGCTTCCCGGAGGATATCCAACCTAATGAGCTGATCCTTGAGGAATCAAGTGATGGAATCTAGCCATGAGAGGAGGCCGCGGAACCCTCACTTAGAGGATTCAGGATAGACAGCCGAAGGGCTGACCAACCTCGAGAGGTCCAACATGCTAGGCATGAAGGACAGCCTCAGGAACAGCCAGCCCCGGTTCCTGAACCACCGACTCCGATACAGTTAGCGCCCACAGTCACCACTGACGTTCCCGTTCTCCGTAGGTCCACTAGAGAGTCCAGACCTCCAGTGAGATATGGCTTTCTAGGTGCAACCGATCTTTTGGATAACGATCCTAAGACGTATGGAGAAGCGATGTCTGACATCGACTCCGGAAAATGGCTTGAGGCCATGAAAGCCGAAATGGACTCCATGAGCAAGAACCAAGTTTGGAGTCTCGTAGATCCACCGAAAGGTGTTAAGCCAGTCGGCTGTAAGTGGGTCTACAAGCGCAAACTTGGCGTTGATGGAGAAGTCACAACCTTTAAGGCTAGGCTTGTAGCTAAGGGATACACTCAACGACCCGGGGTCAATTTTGAGGATACCTACTCGCCAGTAGCCATGGCTAAATCCATTCGGATTCTGCTCGCCATAGCAGCATGGTATGACTATGAGATATGGCAGATGGACGTGAAAACGGCCTTCCTCAACGGTTTCGTTGAAGAAGAGATCTATATGGATCAGCCGCAGGGTTTCACGGTCACTGGAGAAGAGCAGAAAGTCTGTCGTCTCCAGAAGTCCATCTATGGCCTCAAACAAGCCTCCCGAAGTTGGAACATTCGCTTTGATGAAGTAATACGGGGTTATGACTGCATCAAAAATGAATCTGACCCTTGTGTATACAAAAAGGACAGTGGGAGCTCAATAGTGTTCCTAGTGCTTTATGTGGATGACATTCTGCTCATTGGTAATGACGTTAGAATGTTAGGAAACACAAAAGCATGATTGTCAACCCAATTTTCCATGAAGGACTTGGGTGAAGCCTCCTACATCTTAGGCATCCAGATTGTCAGGGACAGATCTAAAAGGATGTTAGGACTCATCCCAAACTCGTATATGGAGAAAGTCCTAAAGAGATATCGAATGGACAACTCCGAACGAGGATTCCTTCCAATAAGGCATGGGATCAAGTTATCCAAGAAACAATCCCCACAGAATGATGAGGAGCTTGAAAGGATGAAGGTCATCCCCTATGTTTCTGCCGTAGGTAGCATACAATATGCGGTTCACTGCACTAGGCCTGACATTGCATACGCTTTGAGCGTAACAAGCAGATATCAGTCCTGCGCAGGAGAGGCACATTGGAATGCTGTTAAGGGCATCCTTAAGTACCTAAGGAGGACTAAGGACATGTTCCTAGTCTACGGCAATGGAGAACTAATTCTGGAAGGCTTTAGCGACGCTAGCTTCCAGTCTAATGACGATGATGCCAAGTCCCAATCGGGGTACGTATTCAAACTCAATGGAGGAGTAGTAGCTTGGAAAAGTTCCAAGCAAGCAACCATTGCTGACTCCACCACAGAGGCTGAATACATAGCAGCTTCAGAAGCTGCTAAGGAAGCGGTTTGGATGAGAAACTACATCCAAGAGTTGGGTGTAGTGCCTAGCATCGCCGAGCCAGTTGTCATCTTATGTGATAACAACGGCGCTATAGCGCAAGCAAAGGAACCGAGATCTCATCACCGTTCCAAACACATTCTTAGACGCTACCATCTTCTTAGAGAAATGGTAGGAAGAGGTGACGTCCGGATGGACCGAGTCAACTCGACAGACAACACAGCAGACCCGCTGACAAAGCCTATGTCGCAGAGCGCTCATACGCAACATCTTGAGAAGATGGGGATTAAGCATATGGGCAATTGGCTTTAAAGGTCAAGTGGGAGATTGTTAGAATAGGTGACCATGTAAGCCAATTTTGGCAGGAATATGTAACCTATGTCTAGACAATTTTTTGGTATTTGATAAAAACATTTATGAATAAAGAAGTGAAAATTCATATGGCAATACTTTGTTTACGTTCACTTATCTACATTTACATTTCTGTTCATTACGCAAACAAAGCCCACGGACTGAGAAACGATTTCGGGGACTGGGACTACGCTTGGAGGTAGGTCCATAAAATCAGTCTTACCGAATCAGTCCGGAAATCTCCAAGTCAAGGAATCCCGAAAATGGGTACCGGGATTCCCTTTGAGACTTGCACTAAGCATCTGCTGTCGTATTTAATCGACGGGTGACGAAGGTCGTCTAAGCAGTGTTAGTGGGTCAGCATGCTAGGAAACAGCTGACTGAGGTGACTCACGGGAACTGTCTTACGGAGGACCTTGAGTATGGTCAGCAAGGTATGACGTGTATTCCCGGTTCCAACGGTACAGGCCATGTCCTTTGACTTCAGGAACTGCTGAGTTTACCTGTGCACCAGGTCTGTATCTTAGATATGGTGAGAGATTGCCAAAATACTCTTGAGTAGTCATAAGCCATGTCTAGTGCAGCTCGGGTGCACAAAGTGACAGTAGTTTCAAAGAAAGGATCTGTCTCTTGTCAAAAGGCATTGACAGTTGAGTCTCATGTATGCTCTGTGTCTTGTCCCTGAAATCTGTGGCCACAGTAACTGAACAGAAGGGAAGGTTTCCCTTGTGGCGTTTAGTAAGGACAGACCGACACTTAGGTCCAAAATGGGGTACCTGCATTTTCCGTGCCCTAGACCCTAAGTGATGAGACCGAAGACAGAAGGACAAGTGTACTGTTAGAACCTAAATGTTCATCCCCAATTATTTCACCTAGTCTCTAGTGCCATGGATCGTTGCTAGATGGCCACCCATAGTAACGGGCGGATTCTAGGAATCTGACCAAGTCTAGCTGAATGGTGAACCTAAAGAGTCACACACTATCCACACACACTTAGTATTTAATTTGGAATTAAATATTGGAGTAAAGGAATGATTAAATTAGATTTAATCGGGTCCTATATTTTCTTGGAGAAATTAATTCCTTCTATTTGATAAAGGGAATTAAATTAATAAGTAGGATTTATTAAAGGGTTGATTTAATGGCTTAGAATAAATATTAATATTTATTTATTATATTATATTTATTCTTTTAGCCTTTTGGAATATTTAATGGGATTTAAATATTCCATTAAATTAAAATCAACGGTTGAGATGGAAAGGGGAGATGGAAGGCTAGGATTTGTTTGACTAGGTCAAACACTAGTTTGACTAGGACTTTGACTAGGTCAAAATCCTAGTCAAATTAGAGTTCTTAGAGTAGGGGTTAAAGAGGATTAAACTCCTCCTCTATAAATACCTCTAGCTTCCAACCTTTTGAAGTATGATGATTCTTGAAATCACACACACAACACACACTCATCTCCCCTCTCCTCACTTCTCGTCCGCCCCTCTCTCTCTCTAACAAGAAAATATTTTTCTTAGTTCTTTTGTTCTTGGAACATTAGAACTTAGATGAATCAATACCGTTAATTGATAACGTGTTGTTGATTCATCCACTCCAAAAACAAATACTTGTTCGTTGCTAGCACGACGTGCAACATACGTGGGTGGATCGTGTGTCACGATTTGGAGGGTCTCAAGAACGAGATCTCGGTGCAAAACGGGGAACAACGCGAGTAGCCGTTGAAGACGAAAACGACAACGGGTAGGTCTCGTTTTACTTTTTCGTCCCTCTTTAATTTTCAACTCTATGGCCTCCATGATTTCTTTACATGTTATATGATCATGAGATACACCGAACGCCCGGGAACCTCAAGGGCACACCCCTTGAGCGTGTTCTTTTAAATTTAAAGCATGCTTTAATTTTTGTATGTTTATTTTTATCGCGCTTTCGCATTCGCGCAATTCCCGGGATGATCCACCGATTTCTTTCAGATTACGCTTGTGGATCCCAAGCCCACCAGAAAATGGTTTCCCGAAACTCCGCTTGAGAGTGGCGGACTTTCGTATAAATAGTGGGAGGGTTAAAGACTAAAAGATCAAGTCTTCAACTTGAACAATAATATTACCATCATCTGCTAATTTCTGCTTTACATTTTCATTAATGTAGATATGTCTAAGAATCCGTTAACCATGATTCTTGAGACTAACAAATTCAACGGAACGAACTACTCGGACTGGCTGAGAAACTTGAGGATTGTCCTCGGTTTCGAGAACCAAGGCTAGTCTTGGACGAGCCGCCACCGAGCGACTTACCGGAAGGGTCCACGCCTGAAGAACGTTTGACGTTCGAGAAATGGCATGAGGACAACCGGAAAGTACGTAGTATCATACTGGCTTCGATGTCTAACGACATCCAGAAGCAGTATGAGAGGCTGGACAACGTCTCCGCCATAATGCTCCGCATGAACGAGGTTTATGTGGTTCCGGATAGGCATATTAGATCTGCCGCCACAAAAGCATTCTTTGGCACCAAGCTCCCTGAAGGAGCATATGTACAGAGTCATGGGGTCAAGATGCTCTCCCTAGTGGAGAAACTCGAGGATCTTAAAGCTGGCTTGACAATGACACGTACATTGACGTGATCCTCTAGTTGCTTCCTCCATCCTATGACCCGTTTGTTGTAAACTACAACATGAACGGACTTGAGAAGTCTATTCATGAGTTGATCAACATGCTAGTCCAATACGAGGCAACGACCCACAAGTCGGCGCCGGCGGTATTGATAGGAGAGGCTTCGACCTCCAAGGAGAATGGCAAGAGGGCCGGACGCTGGAAGAGGAAGAAGGGCAAAGGGAAGACGGTTGTGGCCCCTGCTCACGCTCCGGGCGTCCCTGTTGCTCCGGTTGGACCGAGCAAAGGGAAAGGGAAGGCCCGTGGTTCTCAGCGGTCCAAGGCAAATGATGTCTGCATGCATTGCCAAGGGAAAGGGCATTGGAAGAGGGAGTGCCCACAACTCCTTTCGAACCCAGGTGTGTTTGTGGTTGAAGTTAATATGATTACTAATTCTGCTTCATGGGTATTGGATACCGGGTGTGCTGCTCACATCTGCAATGATTTGCAGGCACTACAAAGAAGCAGAAGGCTAACCAAGGATGAGATGATCCTGAGGCTAGGCGATGGCAAGGCCGTTGCTGCGGAGGCCGTAGGATCACTAGAGTTAGCCATTAGTAGTCATGTTAGGATTGTACTGAACGACTGTTTCTATGTACCTAGCATGATTAAAAACATTGTTTCCATCCCGGTCCTTGATAAGGAGGGATATGAATTTACCATCAATAAAAACGGTTTTTTCATTATCAAAGATGGTATTTCTCATCTGCTTGGTACATTGGTCAACGGTCTGTACATACTTCAACAGTGTAATTGGATTATGACTGCAGAACACAAACGAAAACGTGATGATCACAATAACGCACAGATATGGCATGCGAGGTTAGGTCATATCTCTAAAGATAGGATAAGAAGTTTGGTGGACTCAAAGAGTCTAGAAATAGACGATTTGGACAACCTACCGACCTGCGAATCCTGTCTAAAGGGAAAGATGACCAAGAAACCCTTTGTTGGACAAAGTACGCTAGCCAGTGGTCTGTTGGATTTGATCCATACAGATATCTGTGGTCCACTAAATACTCAGGCTAGAGGTGGGTACTCGTACTTCATAACCTTTACCGATGATCACTTACGGTATGGTTATGTGATTAATCCTTTTCTAGGAAAAAGAGAAGACAAAAATCCTCTCCTCTCTCTCAATTTTCGTGCTCTCTCCCTCTCTTACACTTGTGTTCTTCACTTGATTTTGAATCAAGAAGAAGAACAAAGTAGGTTTAAGAGAAAACTAATTCATAGTGTTCTTCTCTTAAACCGATTCCTTCTAAACCCGTTCTTTTCTAGCAAGAAGAACGTGAGTTTCTTCCGGTGTGGTGTGGATCACCTTTGGAGAATCCATACGTTTGGATTTCGTGAGCATTCCAGAGAAGGAACAACGCAAGTAGCCGGGAGCATACGCTAAACAATCAAAGGTAACTGTTTATTACGCTTTGATTGATTTCATTTATATATCTATGCCCTATGTGCTTAAATATATATTTTAATATTTACACATCCTACATCGAACGCCCGGTTGAGCACCCAAGGGTACACCCCTTGGGATTCGCGTATTTTGAATTTGATTTAAATTTACGCACTTTCCACGCTTTCTCGCTTCCGCTCGCGCTCCCGGGCGGATCCGCTTGTCCTTCAGTTATTGCCCCTACGGGTTTATGTTTCGAAGTGCAATGCGGGTGTCCGGGAGGATCGTTAGAACAGGTGAGCAGAATGTCAATGTGGTTAGCTGTTCTGAGAACCATTGATCAATCTTCGAATGAGTAATATTATGTTGATGAATGTGGTAAAGATTCATCATTGGCAATGATGAGTTTGTTGTGCTTACTTTTAGCATTGAACGTCGTTTCAATGTCACAACAAACTCCCACAGACCGAACATATGAACCCAAGAAGTTGGACTGCGCATAGGTTGGCGGTCATGGAACCAACTTCTGTAGATAGGTTTTGAAACACTCAAAGTCGAGGACCTTGAGATTGGATATTAAGGGTCCTACAGAGACTTGCACTAAGGATTGTATCATTAGATGAGTACCGTGTTTCATCGGTAACAGACGTTGGATGTCTATGCAATATTAGTGGGTTAGTTGACAAGGATAGTGTTGGCTGACTGAGGTGACTTGCGGGAATCGTCATATGGAAGCCACACGGGCTTGGTCGGTATGACTCGTATTCCCGACACTAGCTTACATACGAAGGTTGTATCTTTGAACTGGAAAGAGGTGATCGTGTCGTAAGACATGGTCATCATAAGCTTTGTTCAGTGCAGTCGAAGTACGTAGAGAGGACGGTGGATTCCAAGATAGCATCTGTTCCCTGTAAAAGATTATGGCAGCGACATCTCCTATGCGCTCTGAGATGGTTTAGACTCTCAAAGTCTATGACCATAGCATTTGATTGAGTGGCAAAGGATTTTTCTACATCAACCATAGAGTTAAACCTATCTCAAGTTTGAAGCATAGATGCCTAAGTCAAGGATGGGAACCAACATCCTAATTCCATGCCCTAGACTGAGGCCGGGAGACAGGCGACAGTAGGACCGTACCTAATGTAACTCGAAGCCTAAACGTTCACGCCACATATTCACCTGGTCTCTAGTGCCATGGACCATTGCTAGATGATCACCATGGTGACGGTCTACTTTGGTTATGAGATAACGAGATGTAGGTCCAACTCTAGCTGAGGATGAACCTAAAGAGTCACACCTGCTACACTGGATGTGAAAGAAATTAATTTGGAATTAATTTCGGGAGAAGGTTCAATTTAATAGGATTAAATTATACTTCTTGGAGATTTAAGCTTTCATGGATTAATCGATTAATCGGGCTTAAGTTCATAAATTGGATTTATGGATTTAATGAAGCATGGGCTTTTCTTTTAATTAGATTAAAAGGTGAATTAATTAGTGGAATCGGAATATTATATAGGATTTAATATAAAGTCCATTGGACCTTTGGACAATTCAATTTAGAATTAAATAGGCCCATTCCATAAACTCCATCGAAAATGGATGGACGAGATTTGATCTAGATATTGATGAGATGAAGGGCCATGATTAATTTGACTTAATCAAAGCCTAGGTTGACTAGGATTTGACTAGGTCAAAATTCTAGTCAAAGTGTGCCTCTTAAGAAGAGGTTGAGTAGGAATAGAAAAATATGTTTTCTACAAATACTCAAAAACACACACAAACACCTACTAATCTCTACACTTTGTCATCTCTAATCTCTCTCTCTCTCTCTCTCTCTCTCTCTCTCTCTATTCTCTCCAAGAATTTTCCTTTTCTTCTTCTTGATTAATTCAAGGTAGAACATTAGAGACGTAGATAGCGTTAATCAATAGCGTTACATCGATGTCTCTTCTCCCCTAAACAAATTCTTGCTAGCACGAGAGTTTGTTGCTTTCCGGTGTAGCGTGTGGATGATCTTGGTGCAAAAGGGAGAACAATGCGTGTAGCCGAATGAAGAACACTACGAGGTAATGTTTCCTCTTTATGTTTCTTGCTCTCTAAATTCTATGGCCTCCATGTTGTGTACTTTATTGAACATGAGATACACAAACGCTCCGGAGGTTCAAGGGAACACCCTTGAACGTGTTCTTTAATTCCGTTTTAAAGCATGTTTTAATTTTCTTGTTTTTAATTCATTGCGGTTCCGCATTCGCGCTCCCTCCCTGGCCGATCCACGCACGCTTTCAAAAGGACAAAAGAAGGAATCGGTATCGCCAAAAGCTCAGCCGGCTTGTGAACCCCATGCAGTGTCTACCTCATCGAAGGCGGATGAGCCCGGGTAGGAGAAAGGGAAGGAGATCGTGCTCTATAATTGGTTTGAGGCACAGAGTTGGATGGGTGAAATTGCGGAATGCTCGAGGGGTCCTAACATCAACAACCCCATTAATGGTGGTAATGATTAATAATGTTCTTCTCTTAAACCGATTCCTTCTTAAACCCGTTCTTTTCTAGCAAGAAGAACGTGTGTTTCTTCGGTGTGGTGTGGATCCTGAAAGAAATCCGGTGGATCGTCCCCGGGAATTGCGCGAATGCGGAAGCGCGGTAAAAATAAACATATTAAAATAAAAGGCATGCTTTTAATTTAAAGAACACGCTCAAGGGGTGTGCCCTTGAGGTTCCGGGGCGTTCGGTGTATCTCATGATCATAAAACAATTAAATAAAATCATGGAGGCCATAGAGTTAAAAATCAAGAGGGACGAAAATCTTAAACGAGACCTACCCGTTGTCGTTTTCGTCTTCAACTGCTACTCGCGTTGTTCCCCGTTTTGCACCAAGACCTCGTTCTTGAGATCCTCCAAATCGTGACACACGATCCACCCACGTATTCTTGTACGTCGTGCTAGCAACGAACGAGTATTATTTTTTGAGTGGACGAATCAATAACTCGTTATATTAATGGTATTGGTTTCGTCTAAGTTCTTGATGTTCCAAGAACAAAAAGAACTAAGGAAAAAACATATTTTCTTGCTAGAGAAAGAGAGAGGGGCGGACGAGAGGTAGGAGAGGGGAGAGTGTGTGTTGTGTGTGTGTTTCAAGAATCATCAATCTCTTAAATGTTGGAAGCTAGAGGTTTATATAGAGGAAGAGTTTAATTCTCTTTAAACTCAAACTCTAAGTAACCTAATTTGACTACGATTTTGACCTAGTCAAAGTCCTAGTCAAACTAGTGTTTGACCTAGTCAAACGAATCCTAGCCTTCCATCTCCCCTTTCCATCTCAACCGTTGATTTTAATTTAATCGAATATTTAAATCCTATTAAATATTCCAAAAGGCTAAAAGAATAAATATATATAATAAATAAATATTATAATTTATTCTAAGCCCATTAAATCAACCCTTTTAATAAATCCTATTTATTAATTTAATTCCCTTTATCAAATAGAAGGAATTAATTTCTCCAAGAAAATATAGGACCCGATTAAATCTAATTTAATCATTCCTTTACTCCAATATTTAATTCTAAATTAAATACTAAGTGTGTGTGTGGATAGTGTGTGACTCTTTAGTTTCACCATTCAGCTAGACTTGGTCGGATTCCTAGAATCCGTCCGTTACCATGGGTGGCCATCTAGCAACGGTCCATGGCACTAGAGACTAGGTGAAATATTCGGGGATGAACATTTAGGCTCTAACCGTACACTTGTCCTTCTGTCTTCGGTCTCATCACATAGGGTCTAGGGCACGGAAAATGCAGGTACCCATTTTGGACCTAAGTGTCGGTCTGTCCTCACCAAACGCCGCAAGGGAAACCTTTTCCCTTCTGTTCAGTCACTGTGGCCATAGATTTCAGGGACAAGACACAGAGCATATATGAGAGTCAACTGTCAACACCTTTCGACAGGAGACAGATCCTTTCTTGGAAACTACTGTCACTTTGTACACCCGAGCTGCACTAGACATGGCTTATGACTACTCAAGAGTATTTTGGCAATCTCTCACCATATCTAAGATACAGACCTGATGCACAGGTAAACTCAGCAGTTCCTCAAGTCAAAGGACTTGGCCTGTACCATTGGAACCGGGAATACACGTCATACCTTGCTGACCATACTCAAGGCCCTCCGCAAGACGGTTCCCACGAGTCACCTCAGTCAGCTGATTCCTAGCACGCTGACCCACTAACACTGCTTAGACGACCTTCGTCACCCGTCGATGAAATACGACAGCAGATGCTTTAGTGCAAGTCTCAAAGGGAATCCCGGTACCCATTTTCGGGATTCCTTGACTTGGAGATTTTTCGGACTGATTCGGTAAGACTGATTTCATGGACCTACCTCCAAGCGTAGTCCCAGTCCCTGAAATCGTTTTCTCAGTCCGTGGGCTTTGTTTGCGTAGTGAACAGAAATGTAAGTGCAGATAATTGAACGTAAACAAAGTATTGCCATATGAATTTTTCACTTCTTTATTCATAAATGTTTTATCAAATACCAAAGAATTTGTCTAGACATAGGTTACATATTCCTGCCAAAATTGGCTTACATGGTCACCTATTCTAACAGATCACCTTTGGAGAATCCATACGTTTGGATTTCGTGAGCATTCCGGAGAAGGAACAATGCTAGTAGCTGGGAGCATACGCTAAACAATCAAAGGTAACGATTTTACTACGCTTTGATTGATTTAATATACATCTATGCCCTATGTGTTTATATATATATTTCTAATATTTACACATCCTACATCGAACGCCCGGTTGAGCACCCAAGGGTACACCCCTTGGGATTCGTATTTTTAAATAGATTTGATTTAATTTACGCACTATTCCTCGCCTTCTCGCTTCCGCTCGCGCTCCTGGGCGGATCTGCTTGTCCTTCAGTTTGATCATTCCGTCCTCTCCAAAAAATACTATACACACTTGTTCTTACGCTAGCACGAGGAGCAAGGTACGTGGTCGGATTGCGTGTGCAGTTTAGAGGGTCTCCCGTTCGATATCTTGGAGCAAAACCGGGAACAACGCGAGTAGCGGTTTCAAGACAAAAACGTAAATGGGTAGGTTTCCGATTTAAGCTTTTCGCCCCTTTTTATTTTAAAACCCTATGGCCTCCATGATTTTCTAACTGCTTTTATTATTCATGAGATACACCAAATGCCTGGGAGTTTCAAGGGAACACCCCTTGAAACGTATTTATTTTTATGTATGTTAATGCATGTTTAAAATTCTTGCAATTTTAATTATACCAGGCTTCCGCATTCACGCTACTCCCGGGACGATCCACACGCCTACCCTAGGCTTTCACTTAGAAAAGGATTTTTCAACGAATATCCAACGTGATGATGTGCTCCTTGAGGAATCAATTGAGACAAATCAGGCATCATCACTAGAAGCTCTGGACATCTCACTACGAGGTTTTAGGTTAAGTACCCAACAGGTTGAGCAACCTCGCGAGGCACAACATGTTGGACAGCTTCTCCAGGCCCAGCATGTCGAGCCACCTCACGATGAGCCAACCATGGTACTGAAAGAAAATCCGGTGGATCGTCCCGGGAATTGCGCGAATGCGGAAGCGCGGTAAAATTAAACATATTAAATTTTACAAAATAAAAGGCATGCTTTTAATTTAAAGAACACGCTCAAGGGGTGTGCCCTTGAGGTTCCCGAGCGTTCGGTGTATCTCATGATCATAAAACAATTAAATATATCATGGAGGCCATAGAGTTGAAAAATAAAGAGGGACGAAAATTCTTAAACGAGACCTACCCGTTGTCGTTTTCGTCTTCAACTGCTACTCGCGTTGTTCCCCGTTTTTGCACCAAGACCTCGTTCTTGAGATCCTCCAAATCGTGACACACGATCCACCCACGTATCTTGCACGTCGTGCTAGCAACGAACAAGTATTATTTTTGGAGTGGACGAATCAATAACTCGTTATCAATTAACGATATTGGTTCGTCTAAGTTCTTAATGTTCCAAGAACAAAAAGAACTAAGGAAAAATATTTTCTTGCTAGAGAAAGAGAGAGAGGGGCGGACGAGAGGTAGGAGAGGGAGAGTGTGTGTTGTGTGTGTTTTTCAAGAATCATCAATCTCTTAAATATTGGAAGCTAGGGGTTTATATAGAGGAAGAGTTTAATCCTCTTTAAACCAAACTCTAAGTAACCTAATTTGACTAGGATTTTGACCTAGTCAAAGTCCTAGTCAAACTAGTGTTTGACCTAGTCAAACGAATCCTAGCCTTCCATCTCCCCTTTCCATCTCAACCGTGATTTTAATTTAATCGAATATTTAAATCCTATTAAATATTCCAAAAGGCTACAAGAATAAATATAATATAATAAATAAATATTATAATTTATTCTAAGCCATTAAATCAACCCTTTTAATAAATCCTATTTATTAATTTAATTCTCTTTATCAAATAGAAGGAATTAATTTCTCCAAAGAAAAATATAGGACCCATTAAATCTAATTTAATCATTCCTTTACTCCCAATATTTAATTCTAAAATTAAATACTAAGTGTGTGTGTGGATAGTGTGTGACTCTTTAGGTTCACCATTCAGCTAGACTTGGTCGGATTCCTAGAATCCGTCCGTTACCATGGGTGGCCATCTAGCAACGGTCCATGGCACTAGAGACTAGGTGAAATATTCGGGATGAACATTTAGGCTCTAACAGTACACTTGTCCTTCTGTCTTCGGTCTCATCACTTAGGGTCTAGGCACGGAAAAATGCAGGTACCCATTTTGGACCTAAGTGTCGGTCTGTCCTCACCAAACGCCGCAAGGGAAACCTTTTCCCTTCTGTTCAGTCACTGTGGCCACAGATTTCAGGGACAAAGACACAGAGCATATATGAGACTCAACTGTCAACACCTTTTGATAGGAGACAGATTCTTTCTTGGAAACTACTGTCACTTTGTACACCTGAGCTGCACTAGACATGGCTTATTACTACTCAAGAGTATTTTGGCAATCTCTCACCATATCTAAGATACAGACCTGATGTACAGGTAAACTCAGCAGTTCCTCAAGTCAAAGGACTTGGCCTGTACCGTTGGAACCGGGAATACACGTCATATCTTGCTGACCATACTCAAGGCCCTCCGTAAGACGGTTCCCGCGAGTCACCTCAGTTAGCTGCTTCCTAGCACGCTGACCCACTAACACTGCTTAGACGACCTTCGTCACCCGTCGATGAAATACGACAGCAGATGCTTAGTGCAAGTCTCAAAGGGAATCCCGGTACCCATTTTCGGGATTCCTTGACTTGGAGGTTTCCGGACTGATTCGGTAAGACTAATTTCATGGACTTACCTCCAAGCGTAGTCCCAGTCCCCGAAAACGTTACTCAGTCCGTGGGCTTTGTTTGCGTAGTGAACAGAAATGTAAATGCAGATAAGTGAACGTAAACAAAGTATTGCCATATGAATTTTCACTTCTTTATTCATAAATATTTTATCAAATACCAAAGAATTGTCTAGACATAGGTTACATATTCCTGCCAAAATTGGCTTACATGGTCACCTATTCTAACAGGTACCTGAACCGCCGGCTCTTATCATGTCTGCTCCCACAGTTCCCACTGACGTTCCAGTCCTTCGTAGGTCAGCCATAGTGCCGCGGCCTCTGGTGAGGTATGGCTTCTTAGGCGTGACCAGTCAATTGGATAAGGATCCTAAGATATATGGGGACGCAATGTTGGAAATCGACTCGGGAAAAAGGCTTGAGGCCATGAAAGCCGAAATGGACTCCATGAACACAAACCGAGTGTTGACACTTATAGGCCCACCCAAAGGTGTTAAACCAGTCGGGTGTAAAAGGGTCTATAAGCGTAAACTTGGCGTTGCTGGAGAAGTAACTACCTTCAAGGCCAGGGTAGTGGCGAAAGGTTACACTCAACGACCAGGGGTCGACTTTGAGGATACCAACTCGCCTGTAGACATGGCTAAGTCCATTCGGATTATGCTTGCAATAGTTGCATGGTAATGACTATGAAATATGGCAGATGGACGTGAAAACGGCATTCCCTAACGGTTTCATTGAGGAAGATATCTATATGGATCAGCCAGAGGGATTCACAATCGTTGGAGAAAAGCAGAAAGTCTGTCGTCTCCAAAAGTCCATCTATGGCCTCAAACAAGCATCCTGTATTTGGAACATTCACTTTGATAAAGTCATACAAGGATATGATTTCATCAAAAACGACTACGACCCTTGTGTATACAAGACATTTAGTGGGAGCTCTGTAGTATTCCTAGTGCTTTTATGTCGACGAACATTTTGCTCATCGAGAATGACTCAGAATGTTAGGTAACACAAAACCATGGTTGTCCACTCAATTTTCCATGAAGAATTTGGGTGAAGCTTCTTACATTCTAGGCATCCAGATTGTCAGGGACAGATCTAAAAGAATGTTAGAAATGACCCAAAACTCGTACATTGAGAAAATCCTGAAGAGATTCAACATGGAATAAGTTATCCAATAAGCAGTCTCCCAAGACTAATGAGGAGCTTGAAAGGATGAAGTCCATCCTCTATGCCATTGCCATAGGCAACATCCATTATGTCGTTCACTGCACGAGGCCTGATGTCGCTTACGCTTTAAGTGTAACTAGAAGATATGAGTCCTGTGCAGGCGAGGCACATTGGAATGCAGTCAAGAGTATCCATAAGTACCTAAGAAGGACTAAGGATATATTCTAGGTCTATGGTTGTGGGAGTTGATTTTTGAAGGCTTTAGCGACGCTAGCTTCGAGTCGGACGACGATGATGCCAAGTCTCAATCGGGCTATGTGTTTGGACTTAGTAGTGGAGTGGTGACTTGGAAAAGTTCCAAGCAAGACACCATAGCTGATTCCACCACTGTGGCTGAATACGTAGCAGCTTCAGAAGATGCCAAGGAAGCGGTTAGATGAGAAACTACATCCAAGAGTTGAGTGTGGTGCCTAGCATTGCCGAGCTCGTGGTTATCTTTTGTGATATCAATGGGGCTATATAGCAAGCAAAGGAACCGAGATCTCATCACCGATCCAAGCACATACTCAGACACTACCACCTTTTGAGGGAAATGGTAGGAAGAGGTGACGTTCGGATGGACCGAGTCAGCTCAGCAAACAACACAACAGATCCTTTAACAAGGCCTATGTCACAAATTGCTCATACACATCATCTTAAGAAGATGGGGTTAAGACATATGGGTGATTGACTTTAGGTCAAGTTAGAGATTGCTAGAATAGGTAATCGTGAAGCCAATTCTATTAGGCTTTATGTAACTATTTATGACGATATGGTGTTTTAATAAAATTTATGAATAAAAGTGATATTCATATTTGGCATTAATTCATTGTTTGTGTTCACTTAATAACTTTACATTAGAAATTGTTCAATGCACAAACAAAACCCACAGACCGAAAGGTTAACCCAAGAAACTGGACTGCGCATAGAATGGTAAGTCATCAAATCAGTTTCTGTGGATCGATCTGACATGCTCCAAGTCGAAGGACCTCGAGAGATAGGGTATCAAGAGTCCGTTTGAGACTTGCACTAAGCGATTACAGTCGCGTTTCGTCGACAAGTGACGAAGGTTGTCCATGCAATGTCAGTGGGTTAGCCAGCTTGGTGCCGGTTGACTGAGATGACTCGTGGAAATCGTTAGATGGGAAACCATGAGTGGGTTTGGTCGGTATGACTCGAATTTCCGATCCCAACAGTACAGGTTTGGTCTCGGACTTGAGGGACTATTGTGGTCACATACACACCATTCCTGTATCCTAGATTTGACAAGAGGCTACCAAGTCGAGAGGCTCGATTGTCATAAGCCCTATCTAGTGCAGTCAAGGTGTGTACTGTGAACAGTAGGTCCTAACAGAGAATACGTCTCTTGTCAAAAGGATTGACAATAATGTCTGACTTACACTCTGAGACTTGTCGTCCGCTAAATCTTTTGCCACAGTGACTGAATAGTGGGATGAGATCCCTGTGACGTTTGGTGTGGACGAGCCAAAGCTTTAGTCAAGAATGGGTACCGACACCTACTGTCCACACCCTAGACTATAGCTGTGAGATGGAAGATGGAAGGACAAGCGTACTAAAGAGCCCAAATGTTCACACCATAATATTCACCTAGTCTCTAGTGCCATGGACCGTTTCTAGACGGCCACCCATGGTGACGCTCGAATTCCCATCATAATGAGTCACACACAATCCACCGATAACGGAGGAATTAATTTAGAATTAATTCCGGGAGATAGAACAATTTAATTAGATTAAATTGGTTCCTTTTTCTTGGATTATTAATTCTTTAATCGGATTAAATACAATTAACTAATAAATTAGATTTATTAAATTGAGGAAATGGGCTTAAAATAATTATTTAATTATTTAAAGCCTTAGGGTTATTCTAAATTAGATTTAATATTCCATAAAAATCCATCTTGCAATGGACAGACGAGATCGAATGGAGGGATCAATGGCCAAGATCAAGTTTGACTTAGTCTCTAGCCTAAGTTGACTAGGATTTGACTATGTCACAATCATCATAGTCAACCTATGCCTCTTGATGAGTGTTTGAAGAGGACCAGGAGAAGTTCCTTCCTATAAAATTCTCATAGAGACACACGCCACTAGGTGATGATCTCTAGTGCGCGCGCGCACACACATACACACACTCGGCCTCTCCTCTCTCTCGTCCGCCTCTCCTCTCCACTCTCCGAGAATTGTTCTAGTTCCTTCTCTTTGATACAAGAGAACCATAGAAAAAATCGATCATGTTTAATTCATAACGCTAGGTCAATTTGTCCTCCTATATTCCTCTTGATTCCTTGCTAGCATGGGGGATCAAAATTGGGTGGATTTGGTGGACAATTTAGAGGGTTTCCTAATTCTTAATCTTGGTGGCAAAACGTGAACAACGCACATAGTAGTACGAAGAAAACGACAACGGGTAGGTCTCATGTTTCCTTCGTTGCAACCCTATGGCCACCATGATTTTTGCATGTTTGTTTTCTTGATCATGAGATACACCAAATGAAGGGACAAGCGGATCCGCCCGGAGCGTGATCGGACACGTGAAATGGAATTAAAAATTACATAAATAAAGTAATGATGACCAAATCCCAAGGGCTGTACCTTTGGGTGCTCAACTAGGCGTTCGATGTAGGATGTGATAATATTAATAACATATATTACACATAGAGCATAGACATAGAATAGGATACTACAAAAGCGTAAAACCGAAATTACCTTTATAGTTATATTGCTTGCACGACTACGAGCGTTGTTCCTCTCTGAAAATGCTCACCAAGTTCAAACGTATGAACTCTCTAGAGAAGTCCACACCACAGCGGGAGAGATCATGTTTCTCTTGCTAGAGAAAAATGGATCTAGAGGATACTATTCAAGAAACAAGAACACTATTGTATTAGTGTATTTTCTTGAACTAGATTTGTTCTTCAAAATGATCCAAGATCAAATGAAGAACAAACAGATACTATAAGAGTAGAGAGGGGGCCGAAAATTAGAGAGAAAATGTGAGGTGTGTTTTTCTTCTTTTTCCTAGAAAAAGATGAAATGTTATTCTTTTGCTTTGATGATAGTATATACTCATATATATAATAAATTAATGTGATTATTGTAATCTATCTAGGTTCATCCAAGGATTTCTAGATACATCCCAATCAATCCCACTAATTCATGAATCAAGCCTACAATCTCATAAGGTATGAATTAATCATACCAAATGCGAGAGGCTTGATTGGAACTTGATTCGTCCCTTACCAGAAGGGACAAGTCAACCTCAGAAAGGCCATGTATGGCCAAATTTTACTTTCTTTCAAAGATGTTATTTTCGGCTATACTAGTTTAGGAAGAAGTCCAACTTCTTCGCATTTCAAAAGTGGAATTAACATACCTCTTGGACCGGGTTTTATTGTAATCCAATTACAACAAGCCCAAAATTAAATCCCATTTAATTAAAGGTCCATTTAAATAATTCCCATTGATATTTTAATCCAATTAAAAGACCAAATTTTTCGACTCTCTACATTAACCGATAAATCCCATTTACCGATTCAACAAGGGCCCGGTACAATATCGGCCCTTCCATCCAATGGATAATCCTTTGAGTAATCCAATTACTCATTATCCTCTGAAATTGACTCCAAGTCAATTTCTTCACCTCCTCGGTGATTTGTGTGTGACCCCTTGGGTTCACCCCTCAGCTAGGCTTGGGCCCATATCCAATAAGAGCCCGCTACCATGGGTGGCCGTCTAGCAACATCCAGGCACTAGAGACTAGGTGAATGTTGGCATAAACATTTAGGCACCAATTTTTTACGGGTACGGTCCTTCCATCTACCGTCTCTCGGCCTTAGTCTAGGGTATGGAATTAGGCGTCGGTTTCAATCCTTGACTAGGCGTCTATGCTTAATACTCGAGTGACTAAGCACGCGTCATTGCATCGACACAGGAAATCATTTCCTGTTCGACCAACCACTGTGGCCATAGGTTTAAGCAGTATGAACATGTCTCCGAGTGCATAGGAGATACCTCTGTCACATACTGACAGGGACGGATCCTCTTCTTGAAACCCACCGTCCTCGCTACATATTTTGATTGCACTAGACAAAGCTTACAATGATCACCTTACAGAATTACCACCTCTCGCCAGATCCAAGATACAACCATCATGTGTACGTGACTGCCATGGTTCCTCAAGTTTGAGCACTACTCTGTACTATCAGAACCGAGAAAATCCAATCATACCGGCCAAAGCCTCCAAGCTTCCATATGATGATCACCGCGAGTCAGTTCAGTCGGCTCGACCCCAGTCGACCAACCCACCAAGATCGTGCAGGCATCTCACGCTGTCGGCGATGAAACACGACACTCATCCAATGAACACAACTCTTGGTGCAAGTCTCGTATAGAACTCTCGATGCCCTGTCTTGAGGTCCTCGACTTGGGAACATTTTAGACCCAACCCTTTATCAGTTGGTTTCATAACCACCATCCAATGCGTGGTCCAACTACATAAGTTGTTTATTCGTGGTCTGTGGGCTTGTCGTGATATATGTAAAGCAGTATTTAGCATATGAAAATGAGCACAATAGAGAAGATACAATGGTAATGAACACTTATTTTATTCATTACATAATATTACATTACGTAATGTTGTCAAATAGGTCAAAAATGCCAAACCTATTGGCTTTCTGGTCACATATTCTAACACCAAACGCCCGGGAGGTTCAAGGGAACACCCTTTGAATGTGTATTTTATTTTCTGTTATAGCATGTTTTATTTTTTATGTTTTAATTTATTACGCTTCCGCATTCGTGCTCCCTCCCGGGACGATCCACACATGCTTCCAGGTGAAACACCATATTGCTCATTCAGTTCAATTCTTGTCTCATTGGAGATGCAAGGAGATATCCTGTTCATGTTATCTTTTGAACACGACCTCTTATTCTTTGGCAGAGTGGATGCCCCCTCGGTTACAGTTTTGCAGACCAGTCTCACATAGTCTTCCCTACTCTCGGCGGCAGAAAAATCAACGCTAATAAATGTAACCTCATTCTCTCAAAAGTGCAGAGGAGTGGGCCAGTGAGTTACAAGCAATAGATTGGGTTCCAAATTGGGGGTCCTTCCTATCAAATACCTTAGACCCCTTATATGTTTCAAGGCTATAAAATTAGTGATTTGTGCCCCCTTCGTTGACAAGCTTGACAGCAGACTAAATGCATGGAGTTCGTTGGCACTTATTGTTTGGGGGCGAGTGCCAATTGATCAAATCAGTGCTTAATGCATTGCACATGTATTGGGCATGCAGTGTTCCTACTTCCAACAAATGTGACTAAACTAATTGGAAAGCGGGATTCGATGCTTCTTGTGGTCTGAGGGAGGTGACCGGTGCACAAAATGGCGATATCGAGTTCGATCTGCTAGCCTTCTGCTTTCGGGTGGGCTACGAATTACTCCGGTGGCGACTACTAATAAAGCTTTAATGTGTCGGCACTTGTGAAACTTGTTAGTGGCAATAATAAATCGATCTGGGTACGTTGGGTATTCCTCCCTCTCGAAATTAGCCACGCTCACAGAGGTATTCTCGAACTGAAGCTGGCACTGGCCCGTGTCGCTGCCGCGCCATTTTCTAGGAGCTGAGATTAGGTAGTTGTAGTGATGCTCGAAAGGAAGCTACAATGCTAGGGAGGTTGTGTTGCTCTTCTGGTCGACCACACAGCCAATGCCGTAGGCTCCCTTGCTCCATGGATCTATGAAAAATTCCGCTTAATGTGGCCACTCTTTGGCTAGCCATCCAGGACCGGCGCCCTACTCTAGATAAGTCGTGGGCGAGCTAATTTTATTCCTTGTGTCCTCTCTATGTAGGGCTCCAAGTTGAAACTCATAACCATCTTATTTTCGTTTGCAGCTTTTCAAAGGAATGCAATCGGGGCATCAATAGCTGATCAAATGGCACTGGCCCATGTTGTGTTTGGGGGACAAAGGCTGTAGTAGGCGTACACAAAAAATGGCATCGGAAACATCTAGTGTATGCAGGCAAAACCGGGCCCTCCTTTGCATCTTTGGTATACAACATATGGCAAGAAAGGAATATGAGGACCTTCCAGCAACGTCAAGGGAACCACATGTTCTAACTATTAGAATTAGGTGACCAGAAAAGTAATGTGATAGGTTATTTTTGGGAATCATGAAAGATTGTTTGATCGTCCCGGGAAATAGCGCGAATGCGGAAAGCGCGCGGTATAAAATTAAATACAAAAATTAAAACATGCTTTTAATTAAATAAAAAAACACGTTCAAGGGGTGTACCATTGAAGTTCCCGGGCATTTGGTACATCTCATGAATTAAAAGCAAAAAGAAATCATGGAGGCATTGATTAAAAATAAAGAGGACGAAAAAATTAAATCGAACTACCGATTGTCGTTTTCGTCTTCTAACCGGTACTCGCGTTGTTCTCCGTTTTGCACCAAATCTCGGTTCGAGACTCTCAAACAGTAACATGCAATCCACCCACGTATCTTGCACGTCGTGTCTAGCACGAACAAGTATTATTTTGGAGAGGATGAATTAATCACACGTTATTAATTAACGTATTAATTCTCTAAGTTCGATTATCCAAGAACAAAAGAACAAGAAAAATATTTTCTTGCTGAGAGAGAGAGTGGGCGGACGAGAGGAGAGAGGAGAGAGCCGAGTGTCTGTGTGTATGTGTGTGTTGGAGTTTCATCACCTTTTTCAAAATAGTGAGAGGCTAGGATATTTATAGAGGAGGAGTTTCAATCCTCTTTAAACTCCAACTCTAAAGAAGTACTATTTTGACTAGATTTGACCTAGTCAAAGTAATATTGACCTAGTCAAATTTAATCCTAGTCATCCATCTCTCCTTTCCATCTCACCATTAATTTAATTTAATGAAATATATTTAAATCCTATTAAATATTCCAAAGGCAAATAAATAAATAAAATGAATATTTATTCTAGGCCATTAAATTATTCCTCTAATAATCTAATTTATAGATTAATCCCTTTTATTCCAAATAAAAGGAATTAATTCTCCAAGAAAATAAAGACCCGATTAAATCCAATTTAATCACTCCTGTTCTCCAATATTAATTCTAAATTAAATAGTTAGTGTGTGTGGATTGTGTGTGACTCTTAAGTTCACGATCATTCAGCTAAAGACTTTTGTGATTTCTAGAATCCGTTGTTACCAGATGGGTGGCCAGAATCTAGCGACGGTTCATGGCACTAGAGACTAGGTGAATTTTTGGGGATGAACATTTAGGCTCTAACGGTGTACACTTGTCCTTCTGATCTCTACGGTCTCACACGGTCTAGGGCAAGCGGAAAATGCAGGTACCCGCTTTGGACCTAAGGGTCGGTCTGTCCTTACTAAAACGCTGCAAGGGAAACTTTTCCTTCTGTTCAGTAACTGTGGCACAGATTTTAGGGACAAGACACAGAGCATGAACGAGATATGAGCGACTCAACTGTCAATGCCTTTGCCAG
Organism: Sesamum alatum; assembly: GCA_034509735.1. Lineage (NCBI taxonomy): Eukaryota > Viridiplantae > Streptophyta > Magnoliopsida > Lamiales > Pedaliaceae > Sesamum > Sesamum alatum. The sequence continues at coordinate 24,889,991 of JACGWO010000009.1, read as the reverse complement.
GAGACAGATTCTTTCTTTGGAAACTACTGTCACTGATGCTGTATACCAGAGCTGCACTAGACAAGTGGCTTATGAGTACTCAAGTACTTTTTTGGCAATCTCTCACCAGTATTGCTAAGATACAGGACCTGATATACAGGTAAACTCAGCAGTTCCTCAAGTCAAATGACTTGACCGTATCCATTTGGAGTACCGGGCAACACGCGTCATACCTAGGCCGCCGACCCTACGGACAAGGTCCTCCCGTAAGACAGTTCTGCCGCGAGTCACCTCAGTCACCTGCTTTCTAGCAGGCTAACCCACTGAACACTACTTATAAAAGACGACCTCCTCGTTGCCACCTATCGAAATTAAGAAATACGGCGACAGGTGCAGAACTGCTTAGTGCAAGTCAAGCTAAAGGGAATCGCGGTGGCACAGTATCTGGCATTTCGAGATTCCTTGACTTGGAGATTCCGGACTGATTCGTCGGGACTGATTTCATGGACCTACCTCCAAGCGTAGTCCCATCCCGAAATCTAGGTTTTCAGTCCATCAGGGCTTAGTTTGCGTAGTGAACAGATAATCAACAAAAGCCAGAATAAAAATGAGCGCAATCAGGATGATGCCAAATGAATTTCACTTCTTTATTCATTAATAGTTTTATCAAAACTGACTCTGAAATTGTGTAAAGACATAAAAGGTTACATTTTGCCTGCCAAGATTGCTATATGGTCACCTATTCTAACAATCTCCTTATTCTTTAAAGCCACTCTTCGCTCATATGTCTAATCCTTCATTCTTCTCAAGAAACTGTTGCGTATGAGCGCCGCAGTGACCGACAGCAACATAGGCTTGTTGCGCCAGCGGAGATCCGTTTGTGTTGTCTGATGAGTTGACTCGGCTCCATCCGAACATCACCTCTTCCTACCATTTCTCTTAGAGAAATGGTAGCGTCTAAGAATATGTTTGGAACGGTGATGAGATCTGCGGTTCCTTTCCTGTCTTGCGGTAGAAAATATTGCACCGTTGTTATCACAGAAGAGTGACAACGGGCTCGCGATGCTAGTCACCACACCCAACTCTTGGATGTAGTTCTCATCCAAAAGCTTCCTTGGCAGCTTTCTGAAGCTGCTATGTATTCAGACCTCTGTGGAGTCAGTAGTGGTTGATTGCTTTAGAACTTTTCCAAGCCACTACTTGAACTCCATTGAGCTTGAATACGTAACCCTCGATTGAGAATTGGCATCATCGTCATCAGACTGGAAGCTAGCGTCGCTAAAGCCTTCCAGGATCAGAGCATTTTCCTTAGTCCCATCTTAGGTACTTACGAATGCCCTTAACAGCATTCCAATGTGCTCTCTCCTGCACAAAATTGATATCTGCTTGTTACGCTCAAAGCGTAAGCAATGTCAGCCTGGTGCAGTGGACCGCATTTGGATGTTTCTATGGAGAAGTGCATAGGGGATATGACTTTCATCTTTCAAGTTCCTCATCAGATCTACTGCATTCTTGGATAATTTTGATAACCATGCCTCATAGAAGGAAATCCTCGTTGGAGTTGTCCATTCGATTATCCCTTTAGGATTTCTCCATATACGAGTTTTGAGTGAGCCCTAACATCCTTTTAGATCTGTCCCTGACAATCTGGATGCCTAGGATGTAGGAGGCTTCACAAAATCATCATGGAAACTGGGTTGATAAACCATGCTTTTGTGTCACCCAACCGATTCTAATATCATACCAATGAGTAGAATGTCATCCACATAAAGCACTAGGAACACTATAGAGCTCCCACTGACCTTCTTGTATACACAAGGGTCAGATTCATTTTTTGATGAAGTCATAGCCCGTATCACTTCATCAGAGTGAATGTTCCAACTTTGGGAATGCTTGTTGAGCCATAGATGGACTTCTGGTGACGACAGACCTTCGTTCTTCTCCAGTGACTGTGAAACCCTCCAGCTGATCCATATAGATCTCTTCCTCAACAAAACCGTTAAGGAAGGCCGTTTTTCACATCCATCTGCCATATCTCATAGTCATACCATGCTGCTATGGCGCGAGCAAGATCCGAATGGACTTAGCCATGGCTACCGGCGAGTAGGTATCTCAAAATCACCCCGAGTCGTGAGTGTATCCCTTAGCTACTAGCCTAGCCTTAAAAGGTTGTGACTTCTCCATCAACGCCAAGTTTGCACTTGTAGACCCACTTACAGACCAACTAGCTTAAACATCGTTCGGTGGATCTACAAGTCTTCCAGACTTGGTTCTCGCCTCATGGAGTCCATTACGGTTTTCATGGCCTCAAGCCATTTCCCAGAGTCGAGTGTCAGACATCGCTTCTCCGTATGTCTTAGGATCGTTATCCAGTAGACCGGTCGTATTTAGAAAGACATATCTCACTGGAGGTCTGGACTCTCTAGTAGACCTAACAGAGAATGGGAACGTTAGTGGTGATTGTGGGCGCTGACTGTATGCGGGGCTGGCGGTGCAGAAACCGGGGCTGGTTGTTCCTGAGGCTGTCCTTCAGCCTAGCATGTTGGACATCTTTAGAGGATCCGGTCAGCCCTCGGTGTCTATCCTGGAATCCTCTAAGTGAGGATTCCGCGGCTACCTCTGATGACTGGATTCCATCACTTGATTCCTCAAGGATCAGCTCATCAGGTTGGATATCCCTCTAGGAAGCCTTGCTCCAAGAACACTGCATTTTCTTGAAACAAACACCTTTTCTTCCAAGGGGTCATAAAAGTAATAACCCGCAGTTTCTTTAGGGTATCCAACGAACCTGCATAAGCTAAACCTGGATTCTAGCTTATCTCCCCACTAACCTCTTGATGTAGTAGTTGTAGGATGCAGGCTTGCCGTGCCATATCTCGATATGTCGTTCTGGGTCAATACACTGCCGTTGGCGCCAAACTTTAGCAACTTGGCCGCCGTTTCCAATGCGTAGCTCCAAAAGGACAGGGCAATTTGGTAAAACTCATCATGGATCGAACCATGTCCAACAGGGTTTGATTCCTCCTTTCAGAGACACCATTTAATTGTGGTTTTAGGAGGTGTCCATTATGAATATATACCATTTTCTTTTAGATAATTAAGGAACTCGGTACTAAGGTATTTCATCGCCTCGGTCTGACTGTAGGACTTTAATTTTGCAGTTTGGTCTGGTTCTCTACTTCAAGTATGAATTCTTTAAACCTCTCAAAAGCTTCAGACTTGTACCTCATTAGGTAAACATAACCATACCGTGAATGATCATCGGTAAAGGTTATGAAGTAGGAGAACCCACCTCGGGCCTACGTCCTTAGTGGTCCACATACGTACTGTATGGACCAAGTCCAACAGACCTGTGGCAAGCCTGCTTTGTCCTACAAAGGCTTCTTGGTCATTTTCCTCTTTAGACAAGATTCACAAGGGTAGCTCACTCAAGTCCCTACCTCTAGGTTCCTTGAGTCTATCAATCTTTTCATCCTATCTTGGGATATGTGACCTAGCCTAGCGTGCCACAGCTCGTCGCATTCCCGTTATTATCTATTTTTACATTTTGTTGGAGCGTTAAGATGAAGTTCGTTTGGTTGCACAGATATAGAGCCCGTTATTAATGTACCAAGTAGATGAGTAATTCCACACCTCATCAAATAAAAGCAATTTTTATTGATCATAGAAACTCATGACCACTATTATGTCTAACACTGCAATGGAATGATGTTTTTTAATCATACTAGGTAACAAAATAAACTTGCTCTATTCTAGGTGCTAATACGCTATCACTAACTACTAGAGTGGCGGATCCTACTGCTTTTTGCGAGATAGCCTCCTGCCATTCCCAAGCTTCAGGATCATATCCCCGCTAACCTAGTTTTCTGCTTCTTTTCAGCACTGCCAATCATTGCAAAATGTGAGCTCCACAGCCGGTATCTAATACCCAAGAGGCAGAATTAGTGACCATATTGAACTCAATCACAAATATACCTTGGTTCGAGAAGAGTTTGGGGCACTCCCTCTTCTAATGCCCTTCTCATGGTAATGATACATATGTCATATGCCTCCGACTGTTGCTTGGAGACAACCTTCCCTTTCCTTTGCCTTTCCCCTCTTTGGCAAGGGAGGGACTTTTAGTGTTCGTAGCTACTTTGATGGCTTTTCCCTTCCCTTTCTTCCTTTTCCAACGTTCCCGGCACCCTTGCCTTCGTTTTGGAAGTTGAAGCACCTCCAAACAATACTGAAGGCGTGGACTTCTTAGTCATTGCCTTGTATTGCACCAACATATAATCAACTCATGAATGCCCTTCTCAAGTGCGTTCATGTTGTAGTTGACGATAAATTGGTCAAAGGAGGGTGTTGGAGTGATTGAAGGATTCAATCTATGTCGTTTCATTGTCGAGGCCTGCCTTTAGGTCTCCGAGCTTTTCCACCAAGGTAAGCATTTTTAACCCAACGTGCTCTTGTACAGAGGATCCTTCTGTCATTTTGGTTCAAAGAACGCCTTGGTAGCGACATACAAGTATGCCGGCCGGGACTGCATAGCAATCCTTAAGGCGAGCCATAATGAAGGACATCGTCTAGCCTTTCATACTGCTTCTGAATCTCATTCGTCATTGAAGCAAGTATGACGCACAAGACCTTTCCGGTTATCCTTATGCCAAGTCTCGAACGTCTCACGTTCTTCTGGCATGGATCCTTCCGGCAAGGTCCTAGGAGAGGCTCGTCCATGACGTAGCCTTGGTTCTCGTAATCCAGGACTATCCTGAGATTGGCAACCAGTCGTTGTAATTGGTTCATTGAATTTGTTTGTCTCAAGTATGGTTGAAGTGGGTTCTTAGAACATTTTTTAAAATCTACATTTAAAACAGAGTTCGCGAAATCAACAGAATGTAAGAGACGGTGGTTTGATAAAAAATAAATGCATGGCTTAGTCATTTAATGCTCCCACTATTTATATACAAAAACACTGGTACTCTCAAACGTGATTTTCGGGAAACCCTTTCCTAGTGGGCTTGGATCCACAGCAATTTTTCCCATACCCCGCTTTACAATTCATATGGAAAAAAATCCTGTGGGAGGTATACCATACCATTCTCGTTCCACGAGATTCCCAAGATTATGCCTCACCCTTTCACATGATCCCGAGGGACTCCAAGCGAATCATGTTAATCGGGAGTTAGACCCGACCCCAATCAATCGAGCCATAGAACCCACTGCTACCCCCACGACTCGTGAGACAGGTAACAGCGGTCTATTTTCGTTCATGACACAATTCAATCTCTTTTAAGTACAATAATGTGCCACGACTCGTGAGACCATGCTATTCACCTAAATCAGCTTCCTCACTATGCCATGGATTGGGAAGGCATGGACAAACTCCTAGAGTCCAAGTCCATTTGTCTAGGGTCTAATATTTGGACATTGGTCCAACCAATGTGAGAGTAGTAAATGACCGAGATCTCATAATATAACATCTACACATTCATCCATAATGCGTAATAAATAAGTTGCATCCACAGCATTAATATGATAAATAAAACGCCATTCATCCATCATAATAACCACATGCAAAATTAAAGCCTAGCACGCCCCTATTGGATGATCACGAGCCCGATCCTATGCGATCCACTGAGCCCGCAGTGGATCTATAGTCAATCTAGGGTTGGTCCTATACTATTACATTAATACCCAATCATCATTTTTGATGGGCCTTGGTCTCTTTTCTCTTTCTTCTCTTCATGGAAACGCCTTGGAACCTCCAGTCTGGGCTCTCCATGTAGACCTTCCTTCTTCTCCATCAATTTACATAAAATTGAAACCTCACTCCTATTCTACTCTCATTACATATTAAAAATAGAAACCCCAACGAAAAACCCGGGGGGAGTAGATAAGGAGGGAGATAGAATGCCTTATTATTCCAAGGCACCTAGAAAGAGAGAAGGAGAAAGCAGTAAAAGAAGCACACAGGCCCAACATGAAATTAAACCAACATCCGTTCTAGGGCTGTGATCATCTGTTTCCATCCAAGACACATTATCATATGATCCAATCACATAATAACAACATACCAATAATACATGATAACCGATCATAATTAATCCAAAATAATGCGTAACGTGTGAAAATATGGCATAACTCGTTTGATAATAACATTCTCTCGCTTTAGGAAAACCTTCCTCAATATTTTAAGTAAAAATCCCCGGGATTCCCAATCCAATATATTTTACTTTCCAAAATAATGTCTTAGAAAATTAGGCAAAAATTGAACAAAAAATGAATTTTCAGAATTAATTAAAAAAATTAAAACTGAAAATAAAACAAAAATAAAAAATAGGGAAAAACCTTAGCAACACCGGCAGCCGGCCGCCGCCACGGGCAGCAGCCAGCCGGCGTGCGCGCAGGGCAGCAGGCTCAACCTGATGCCCCTGCTGCGCCGTACAGGCCCCTGCTGCGTGCGCGCGCGCCTGGTCGGCAGTAGGCTGCGCGGACTGGCACTCGGCAGGCTGTCGCGCGCGCAGGCTGCCTTGCCGCGCACGCGCTCGTCTACTGGCCGCCAGCTGCGCATCAGCCCTCAGTTAGTGCGCGCGCGGCAGACACCATCGTCCGCAGTGCGCGCGCGCCTAGCGGCGCCGCCTGGTGCCCGCGTGCGCGCGGACTCTCTAGCACGCATCCGCGCGGCAGACGGGCACGCAGACATCCGTCACACTAGCCTGGCGCGGCGCGCGTCCCGCCTAGTTGGCTACTCGCAGCCTTCCGCATCTGGCCGGGGCGGCCGCGCGCAGGCTTCCCCTGCCTGCGCGCGTCTGCCCTGCCCCTGCACACGACTGCGCGTGGCCAGCCTTCGGCTGGTCGGCGTGCGGCGTTTCTCCATTTTTTTGTTGTTCGATTTTTCACCCCTGTTTCCCAAGAAAAAAACAGAAAATACCAACGATACAAGAATCACACGAATCAAAAGCAAGAGAACGACATGCTTTAAAAATATAATATTACCAAGAATTAATAAAACATGCAAAATCACGTTTCATACTTTAAAACGCACGTAAAACCCTTAGGGCCTATACACCGAACCGGGCTCTAATACCACTGAAAGATTATGGATCATCCCGGAAAATAGCGCGAAAGTGGAAGTGCGGTATAAAATTAAATACAAAAAATTAAAGCATGCTTTTAATTAAATAAAAGAACACGTTTTCAAGTGGTGCACCTTGAAGTTTTCGGGCGTTCGGTGTATCTCATGAATTAAAAGCATAAAAGATATCATGGAGGCCATAGGATTAAAAATAAAGAGGGACGAAAAAATTAAATCGGAACCTACCGATTGTTGTTTTCGTCTTCTAACCGGTACTCGCGTTGTTCCCCATTTGCATCAAATCTCGTGTTCAAGACTCTCCAAACAGTAACACGCAATCCACCCACGTATCTTGCACATCGTGCTAGCGAACGAACAAGTTTTATTTTGGAGAGGATGAATTAATCACACGTTATTAATTAATGGTATTAATTCTCCTAAGTTCGATTGTTCCAAGAACAAAAAGAACAACAAAAATATTTTCTTGTGAGAGAGAGAGTGGGCAGACGAGAGGGAGAGAGGAGAGAGCCGAGTTTGTGTGTATGTGTGTGTTGGAGTTTTATCACTTTTCAAATAGTGAGAGGCTAGGACTATTTATAGAGGAGGAGTTTAATCCTCTTTAAACTCCAACTCTAAAGAAGACTATTTTGACTAGGATTTTGACCTAGTCAAAGTCCTAGTCAAATTAAATCCTAGCTATCCATCTCTCCCTTCCCATCTCAACCATTAATTTAATTTAATGGAATATTTAAATCCTATTAAATATACCAAAGGCCAAATAAATAAATAAATATAAATATTTATTCTAAGGACATTAAATTAATTCTCTAATAAATATAATTTATTTAGATTAATCCCTTTTATCAAATAAAAGGAATTATTTCTCCAAGAAAATAAAGGACCCGATTAAATCCAATTTAATCATTCGTTTTCTGCCAATATTTAATTCTAAATTAAATAGTTAGTGTGTGTGGATTGTGTGTGACTCTTTAGGTTCACCATTCAGCTAGACTTGGTCGGATTTTTAGAATCCGTCCGTTACCATGGGTGGCCATCTAGCAACGGTCCATGGCACTAGAGACTAGGTGAATTTTCGGGGATGAACATTTAGGCTCTAACGGTACACTTGTCCTTCTGTCTACGGTCTCACCACTTAGGGTCTAGGGCACAGGAAAATGCAGGGTACCCATTTTGGACCTAAGGTCGGTCTGTCCTTACTAAACGCGCAAGGGAAATCTTCCCTTCTATTCAGTTACTGTGACCACAGATTTTTAGGGACAAGACACAGAGCATACGTGAGACTCAACTGTCAATGCCTTTGACAGGAGACAGATCCTTTTCTTGAAAACTACTATCACTCTGTATACCAGAGCTGCCGTAGACATGGCTTATGACTACTCAAGTGCTTCATGGCAATCTCTCACCATATCTAAGATACAAACTTGATATACAGGTAAACTCAGCAGTTTCTCAAGTTAAAGGACTTCACCTGTACCATTTGGAACCGGGAACACACGTCTTACCTAGCCGACCCTACTCAAGGTCCTCCGTAAGACGGTTCCCGCGAGTCACCTCAGTCAACTGCTTCCTAGCAGGCTAACCCACTAACACTGCTTAGACGACCTTTGTCCCCCGTCGATGAAATACGACAGCAGATGCTTAGTGCAAGTCTCAAGGGGAATCTTGCGTATTTCTTGACTTGGAGATTTTCGGACTGATTCGGCGAAACTGATTTCATGGACCTACCTCCAAGCGTAGTCCCAGTCCCCGAAATAGGTTTCAGTCCGTGGGGTTTGCGTAGTGAACAGATAATCGTTAAAGCAGATAAAGTGAACGCCAACAAAGTAATGCCAAATGAATTTCATTTCTTTATTGATTAAGGGTTTATCAAATCCCTGAAATTGTCTAGACATAGGTTACATTTTGCCTGCCAAGATTGGCTATATGGTCACCTATTCTAACAATCTCCCACTTGACCTTTAAAGCCAATCGCCCATATGTCTAATCCCCATCTTCTCAAGATGTTGCGTATGAGCGCTCTGCGACATAGGCTTTGTCATCGGATCTGTTGTGTTGTCTGCTGAGTTGATCCGGTCCATCCAAACGTCACCTCTTCCTACCATTTCTCTTAGAAGATGGTAGCGTCTAAGAATGTGTTTGGAACGGTGATGAGATCTTGGTTCCTTTGCTTGCGCTATTGCACCGTTGTTATCACAGAAGATGACAATGGGCTCGGCGATGCTTGGCACCACACCCCAACTTTTAGATGTAGTTTCTCATCCCAAACCGCTTCCTTGGCAGCTTCTGACTGCTATGTTTTCAGCCTCTGTGGTGGAGTCAGCAGTGGTTGCTTGCTGGAACTTTTCCAAGCCACTACTCCTCCATTGAGCCTTGAATACGTAACCCGATTGAGACTTGGCATCATCGCCATCAGACTGGAAGCTAGCGTCGCTAAAGCCTTCCAGGATCAGTTCTCCATCGGCATCAGGCGCGCCGCGTGCTGTGCGCAGCCGGCCGCTGCTGGCCGAGGGCCAGCGCGCGCGCGCGCGCAGGGCGCGCAGGCTTGCTGCCTGCGTGCGGCCGGCCGGCCAGCACAACAGCGTGACTTTTTCCGGAAAATTCGATTTTCTGTATTTTCTTGCACAATATTCTGAAAATATATTAATATTTGCATTTTTGATTTTGGAATAATTGGATTATTCCTTGGATTAATTTTGCTTAATTAATTTGGGATGAATACATGCATTGGATGCATTGTGTAAAATGTCCATTAAATTGAAATTTGAATTTTACATATTATTTATATGTTTATGCTTTTGTGATGTTGGACATCACTTGGATATTTGGAATATCCATTGGTTATTTGCTCTCACCATATCTAAGATACAGACCTGATATATAGGTAAACTCAGCAGTTCCTCAAGTCAAAGGACTTGACCAGTACGTTTGGAACCAGGAACACACGTCATACCTAGCCGACCCTACTCAAGGTCCTCCGTAAGACAGTTCCCGCGAGTCACCTCAGTCAGCTGCTTCCTACCAGGCTAAACCCACTAACCTGCTTAGACGACCTTCGTCCCCCGTCGATGAAATACGACAGCAGATGCTTGGTGCAAGTCTCAAGGGGAATCTCGGTACCCATTTTCGAGATTCCTTGACTTGGAGATTTCTGGACTGATTCGGCGGAACTGATTTCATGGACCTACCTCCAAGCATAGTCCCATTTCCCGAAATAGGTTTTCAGTCCGTGGGCTTTGTTTGCGTAGTGAACAGATAATCATAAAGCAGATAAAGTGTACGCCAACAAAGTGATGCCAAATGAATTTCACTTCTTTATTCATTAATAGTTTTATCAAAACACTGAAATTGTCTAGACATAGGTTACATTTTGCCTGCCAAGATTGGCTATATGGTCACTTATTCTAACGAATCATTCGTCAATACTTATCAAAATAATATTATACTGATGAATAGAGTAAGGATTCATTATAGGTTTAAGTGTTTGTTGTGCTTACTACTCACATTGAATGATGTTTCAGTGTCACAACAAATGCCCACAGACTGACTAGTTAAACCTATGGAGTTGGGCTGGGCATATATTGGCGGCCATGAAACCAACTCCTGAGGGTCGGTATGAAATATTTTAACTCAAGGACTTTGGGATTGGGTATAGAGTGTCCTATAGGGACTTGCACTAAGTATTGTATTCACTGGGTTAGTGTCGAGTCTCATCAGTGCCAGACTAGGCTTGTCAATGGGTAGGTAAGGCCCTACCCAGGCCCAGACCCAAACAATACCCAAATAATTAATTACTACCCAGACCCGATTTTCTCTTCTTTCTTTTCTTTATTTTAAAATAAACAAGGATCTCTTTTAAAGAGAAGACAAAATACAATATGAATCAAACAATATCATTATTGTTAGATGAACAATATCCAAACAATCCTAAAACAATAAATCAACCAACTCAAAATTTTAATTTAAATAAACAAGTCTCTGTCATTCTTGAAAAAACCAGAAGATTAAAACAATTATAAATTGAATAGCCTTTTCAAGAAACTAAATATTTTACAGTTTTTCCAATACCCATAGTTAAGAAATCAAAATCAAAATATCAAAATATTCCAAAAAACACATACCCAAATCTTCCAAAAAACAGATACCCAAATCTCTAAACTCAAAATAAAAAATAAAATCAAACGTGGCAGAGCAACGGTGGGCGCGGGCCGTGGCCACGGGATCTTGGTGCATAGCCGCTGCCTCAGATGTTGGTGATGGGCGCAGCCGCGGCCGCGGCCGTGATGACGGGCTCTTTGGGAGCGCGCGGCCGCGCGACGGGATCAGGGAGCGCACGACGATGGGGTCATGGGGTGGGCGCGTCCGCGACGATAGGGGGTTGGAGTGGCGTGGCCGCAGCGACGGGTTGCTTGGGAGGTGAAGAGTGGACGGAGAGTTAAGATAGCAGTGGAAGTTGAGAGAGGAGAGTAAATTGTGTAAGAAAAAAATGGGTCTCAATGGGGAAGGTCGGGTATATTACCCAACCCAGACCCAATTTTAAAGTTTAGATAGCAGTGCCAGATGTAGGTTGTCTATGCAATTTTAGTGGGTTAATTGGCAAGGTAGTCGACTGACTGAACTAACTCACAGGAATCGTCATATGGAATTCTTAGAGGCTTGGTCGGTATGACTGGAACTTCCGGGTCTGATAGTATGGGATTAGTCCTCAGACTTGAGTAATCATGGTGCATACGAAGACTGTACCTTGGATCTAGCGAGCGGTGACTATATTGTGAGTTATGGTCAACATAAGCATTGTCCAGTGCAGTAGGAGTATGTAGCGAGGACGGTGTTGCAAGAAGAAATTGTCCTCTGTCAGTATTGTGATAACAAGATCGCCTATATGCTCTGAGATGATTTAGACTCTGAAAGTCTATGGCCAATGCGATTGATTTTGTGGGAAGGAATTTCCTACGTCGATCAAAAGAGTAAACATTTTTCGAGTATCAAGCATAGATGCCTAGTCAAGGATGGGGACCGATGCCCAATTCCATGCCATAGATTAAGACGGGGAGACGGTCGGTAATAGGACTGTAACTATATAAAACTCGAAGCCTAAATATTCACGCCATTTATTCTCCTAATCTCTAGTGCCATGGACTGTTGTTAGATGGCCACCCATGGTAACGGGCTATTTCTAGTTATTGGTAAACATTTTTCGAGTATCAAGCATAGATGCCTAGTCAGATTTAATTAATTTATATTGAATGTAAGCCCAAGTCTAGCTGAGGGTGTATCTAAAGAGTTACACAAAAGATCACTAGAATAGATGGAATTAATTTGTAATTAATTTAAGAAGAAGAAGGTTAATTTAAAAGGATTAAATTAATTGTTGAAGAGCATAAATGATTAGATTATTTATGTAAAAATAATACATAGGTTGGATTTCCCAAAGTTAATTAATTGGATCAATTGAACTTTGAGGTTAGCCTTTTTATAAATTAACTGGCTTAATTTAGTGGGATAGGTTTGACTTATAAATTGGATTTATAAATTGAAAGAGAGTGGGCTCGAATCTTTTGATTAGATTAAAAGACATGGAGAATTTTTCATTGGGCTTAAAATTAAATTGGATTAAATTGAAAGCTAAGGAGGACCTTTGGCTTGCTTTGTTTTAAGTTTAAACAAGCCCGGTCCACGAAAAAATTAAGCCCTAGATGCCATTGACTAGGCTGAGTGGGGCTCTTTCTCTCACACACGAACCTCTCACCAAGTTCTTCTTGATCTTGGATCAAAGCAAGAACACAAGAGAATCAAAATACAATAAAATAATCCTGTACATTTGATTTCTTTTTCTCTTCTTCTTGGATCTTGACTTGCTAGCACAAGGAGAGATTGAAGGACAAGCGGATCCGCCCGAGAGCGCGAGCGGAAGCGAGAAAGTGAGGAAAGTGCGTAAATTAAATCAAATCTAATTTAAGATACGAATCCCAAGGGTTGTGCCCTTGGGTGCTCAACCGGGCGTTTGATGTAGGATGTGTAAATATTGAAAATGAATATTAAACACATAGGGCATAGATAAATATATATTATCAATCAAAGTGTAATAAACCGTTACCTTTGATTGTTTAGCGTATGCTCCCGGCTACTTGCGTTGTTCCTTCTCCAGAATACTCACGAAATCCAAACGTATGGATTCTCCAAAGGTGATCCACACCATACCGGAAGAAACACACGTTCTTCTTGCTAAAAAAGAACGGATTTAAGAAGGAATCGGTTTAAGAGAAAGAACACTATGAATTAGTGCTCTCTTAAACTTGCTTTGTTCTTCTTCTTGATTCAAAATCAAGTGAAGAACACAAGTGTAAGAGAGGGAGAGAGGCCGAGAGTTTTAGAGAGAGGAGAGGATTTTTGTCTTCTCTTTTTCCTAGAAAAAGATGAATAATGAATCACTTATGCTTGGTGTTGTATATTCTCATATATACATATTTAATGTGATTATTGGAATGTGTCTAGGTTCATCCAAGGATGTCTAGATTCATTCCAATCAATCACCATCAATTCTTCAATCAAGCCTACCAAAATTTATGGTATGATCAAATCATACCAAAAGGGAAGAGCTTGATTGGAGTTGATTTGTCTCTTTTCCAAAAAAGATAAGTCAACATACCACCTAGCATGAAACATGGCTGATTTTGCTTCCTCCAAGGGAGCATGTCTGCCATATTTAATTAAGGGAAGAAGTCCAACTTCTTCCTATTCCAAAATAGGAATTATTTCTCCTCTCGGGTATAATTTAATGGATAGGGTTTTATCGTAATCCAACATTAAATCCAATTTAATGTCCATTAAAATTATTCCCGTTGATCTTTTAATCCAATTAAAAGACCCAACATCTCAACATCTCAACTTTCCATATTTAATCAAATATCCAATTTACCGATTAAACGAAAGCCCGATACAATATCGGCCCGTCCATCCAATGGACTTTCCCTTAAGTAATCCAATTACTTATTTTATCCTTCGAGATTGACTCCAAGTCGATCTCTCAACCTCCTCGGTGATTTGTGTGTGACCCTTTAGGTTCACCCTCAGCTAGACTTGGGCCCGTGTCCCACAAGGGCCCGTTACCATGGGTGGCCGCCTAGCAACGGTCCATGGCACTAGAGACTAGGTGAATTGGCGTGAACATTTAGGCGCCGATTCCGTACGGGTACGATCCTTCCATCTACCGTCTCCCGACCTTAGTCTAGGGTATGGAATTGGGCGTCGGTTCCCATCCTTGACTAGGCATCTATGCTTAATACTCGAGACCACGTATGCTTCATTGCGTCGACACAGGAAACCATTCCCTGTTCGACCAACCACTGTGGCCACAGCTTCAAACAGCATGAACGTGTCTCCGAGTGCATAGGAGATACCTCTGTCACCTACTGACAGGGGACGGATCCTCTTCTTGGAATCCACCGTCCTCGCTACACATTCCGACTGCACTGGACAAGGCTTATAATGATCATCTTACAGAATGATCACCTCTCGCCAGATCCAAGATACAGCCGTCCTGTGCACGTGACTGCCATGATTCCTCAAGTCTGAGGGTTACTCCCGTACTATCGGAACCGGGGAATCCAATCATACCGACCAAGCCTCCAAGGCTTCCATATGATGATCCCCGCGAGTCAGTCCAGTCGGCTCGACCCCAGTCGACCAACCCAGGCGTCCCACGCCTGTCGCCGATGAAACACGGCACTCATCCAATGAACACGACTCTTGATGCAAGTCTCAATAGGACTCTCGATGCCCTGTCTCGAGGTCCTCGACTTGGAACGTTTCAGACCCAACTCTTAATCAGTTGGTTTCATGACCACCATCCAATGCGTGGCCCAACTGCACGAGTTGTTATCCATGGTCTGTGGGCTTTGTTGCGATATAAGTTAAATACCATTTTAACAAATGTAAGATGAGCGCAACAAAGAAGGTACCATTGGTGACGAATACTCATCTTATTCATCACATAATAATATTACATTCACATCAAGTTGTCGGATAGGTTACAAATTGCCAAACCTATTGGCTTTCTGGTCACCTATTCCAACAATCTCCCACTTGACCTAAAGCCAATCACCCATTGACCTCGAACCTCTTATTCAGATGGTGAGTATGGGCAACTTGCGACATGGGCTTAGCAAGTGGATCTGCTATGTTTTCTGCGGAGCTGACTCGGTCCAACCGAACGTCACTCCTGCTATCCATCTCTCTAAGAGATGGTAGCGTCTAAGAATATGCTTGGATCCTGATGAGATCTCGGTTCCTTTGCTAGCGCTATCGCCCCGTTGTTATCATAAAAGATAATTACAGGCTTAGCAATGCTAGGTACTACATCCAACCCTTGGATGTAGCTCATCAACCAAACCACTCCTTAGCAGCTTCCAAAGCCGCTATGTATTCAGACTCTGTGGTGGAGTCCGCCGTGGTAGCCTGCTTGGAACTCTTCCAAGCAACCACGCCACCATTAAGTTTGAATACATAACCAGACTGAGACTTGGCATCATCGTCATCCGACTGGAAGCTAGCGTCGCTATAGCCTTCCAGTATCAACTCTCCACTGCCGTAGATCAAGAACATGTCCTTAGTCCTTTTCAGGTACTTCAAGATAGTCTTGACTGCACTCCAGTGTGCCTCCCCGGCACACGACTGATATCGACTTGTTACGCTCAAAGCGAAAGCCACATCAGGTCTAGTGCATTGAACAGCATACTGTATGCTGCCTACGGCTGAAGCATAGGGGATGTCCAACATCCGTTTAAGCTCCTCATCAGTCTTAGGAGACTGCTTCTTGGATAACTTAATTCCATGCCTCATTGGAAGGAATCCTCGTTTTGAGTTCTCCATCTTGAATCTCTTCAAGACTTTCTCAATGTACGAGGACTGGGCCATTCCTAACATCCTTTTAGATCTATCCCTGTAGATCTTGATGCCAAGGATGTAGGATGCCTCGCCCATATCCTTCATGGAGAATTGTGTTGACAACCAAGCTTTAGTGGTACCCAACATCTTAGCATCATTCCCAATGAGCAAGATGTCATCCACGTAAAGCACCAAAAACGCAACTGAGCTCCCACTGATCTTCTTGTATACACAAGGATCGGACTCGTTCTTGATGAAATCATATCCCCGTATGACTTCATCCAAACGTATGTTCCAGCTTCGGGTTTAACCCCTTTTGGTGGATCTGCTAGGGTCCAAACCTTGTTTGTACCCATCGAGTCCATCTCGGATTTCATGGCCTCAAGCCACTTGTCCGAATCGATGTCCGACATCGCTTCTCCGTACGTCTTTGGATCATTATCCAACTGACCGGTCAGGCCCAGAAATCCATACCTATCAGGTGCATGGGATACTCTGGCCGACCTACGGAGGACTGGAACAATATCAGTGGGAACCACTGGCTCAGATGTCACTGCCGCCTCATGGGGTACCTCACTTGATTCCTCAAGGAGTACCTCATCGCGTCGACTATCCGATGGAAAACCTTTTTCCAAGAACACTGCGTTTCGCGAGACAAAAACCTTTTGCTCGGAGAGATCATAGAAATAATACCCCGCAGTTTCTTTCGGATAGCCGATAAACCTGCATAAACTAGACCTCGAGTCCAGTTTATCTCCCACTAATCTCTTGACATATGCGGGGCAACCCCACACTTTCAAGTATTTGTAGGAGGCAGGCTTGCCATGCCATATCTCATATGGTGTCTGGGATACCCTTTTAGATGGCGCCAAGTTCAAAACTTTGGCCGCCGTCTCAAGAGCGTATCCCCAGAAGGAAAGGGGTAGTTCGGTAAAACTCATCATAGATCGGACCATGTCCAACAAGGTCCGATTCCTCCTTTCAGACACACCGTTAAGTTGCGGTGTTCCAGGAGGGGTCCACTGAGAGAGAATCCCATTCTCTTTTAGATAATCAGTAAACTCACCACTCAAATACTCTCCACCTCGGTCCGACCGAAGGGCTTTGATCTTTCGACCGGTTTGGTTCTCTACTTCAAGTCTGTATTCCTTAAACCTTCCAAAGGCTTCAGACTTGTACCTCATGAGGTAAACATAACCATACCGTGAGTGATCATCGGTAAAGGTTATGAAGTACGAGTACCCACCTCTAGCCTGAGTACTTAGTGTGAAAGATTATGTGGATCGTCCCGGGAAAAGCGCGAATGCGGAAGCGCGGTATAATTAAAAATTAAAACAGGAATTTAAACATGCTTTTAAATTAAAAACACGTTTCAAAGGGTGTGCCTTTGAAATTTTTCCCGGGCATTCGGTGTATCTCATGAACGTATAACATAAAATAAATCATGGAGGCCATAGGGTTGAAAATTAAAGAGGGACGAAAATTTAAAACGAGACCTACCCGTTGTCGTTTTCGTCTTCAACGGCTACACGCGTTGTTCCCCGTTTTGCACCAAGATCCCGTCCTTGAGACCCTCTAATTCGTGACACACGATCCACCCACGTATCTTGCACGTCGTGCTAGCAACGAACAAGTGTATAATTTTGGAGTGGATAAATCAATAACACATTATCAATTAATGGTATTGATTCATCAAGATTCTAATGTTCCAAGAACAAAAGAATCAAGAAAAACTATTTTCTTGAGAGAGAGAGGGGCGGACGAGAGAGATGGGAGAGAGAGAGAAACCGTGTGTGTGTGTTGTGTGTGTGTGTTGGAGTTTCATCATCATATAAATTGTAGGATGCTAGGGGTTTATATAGAAGAGGAGTTTAATCCTCTTTAAACTCCTCTTTCAAGAACTCTAATTTGATTAGGATTTTGACCTAGTCAAAGTCCTAGTCAAACTAGTGTTTTGACCTAGTCAAAACGATCCTAGCCATCCATCTCTCCCATTAATCTCAACCGTTGATTTAATTTAATTTAATGGAAATATTTAAATCCTATTTAAATATTTCCAAGAGGCTAAAAATAAATATAAATATTATTTAAGCCCATTAAATAAATCCTTTTGATAAATCCAATTTATCAATTTAATTCCTTCTATCAAATAGAAAGAATTATTTCTCCAAGAAAAATAAAGGTCCCGATTAAATCTAATTTAATCATTCCTTCACTCCAATATTTAATTCCAAATTAAATATTTAATTGTGTGTGGATAGTGTGTGACTCTTTAGGTTCACCATTCAGCTAGACTTGGTCGGATTCCTAGAATCCGTCCGTTACCATGGGTGGCCATCTAGCAACGGTCCATGGCACTAGAGACTAGGTGAAATATTCAGGGATGAACATTTAGGCTCTAACAGTACGCTTGTCCTTCTGTCTACGGTCTCAACACTTAGAGTCTAAGGCACGGAAAATGCAGGTACCCATTTTGGACCTAAGTGTCGGTCTGTCCACACTAAACGCCGCGAGGGAACCCTTCCCTTCTGTTCAGTCACTGTGGCCACAGTTTTTAGGGACAAGACCTAGAGCATACATGAGACTCAACTGTCAAAACCTATTGACAGGAGACAGATCCTTTCTTGGAAACTACTGTCACTTTGTACATCAGAACTGCACTAGACATGGCTTATGACTACCAAATGGAATTCTGGCAATCTCTCACCATATCTAAGATACAATCCTGATGTACAGGTAAACTCAGTAATTCCTCAAGTCAAAGGACTTTACCTGTACCGTTGGAACCGGGAATACACGTCATACCTAGCAGACCATACTCAAGGTCCTCCGTAAGACGGTTCCCGCGAGTCACCTCAGTCAGCTGCGTCCTAGCAGGCTAACCCACTAACACTGCTTAGACGATCCTCGTCACCCGTCGATGAAACACGACAGCAGATGCTTAGTGCAAGTCTCAAATGGAATCCCGGTACCCATTTTCGGGATTCCTTTGACTTGGAGATTTCCGGACTGATTCGGGAAGACTGATTTCATGGACCTACCTCCAAGCGTAGTCCCAGTCCCCGAAATCGAATCTCAGTCCGTGGGCTCTGTTTGCGTAGTGAACAGATATGGAAAAATAGGTGCAAGTGAACACAAACAAAGTAATGCCAAATGAAAATTCACTTCTTTATTCATTAATGATTTATCAAAACACCTATAATTGTCTAGACATAGGTTACATATACCCGCCAAAATTGGCTTACATGGTCACCTATTCTAACATAGTGGACCACAGACATCTGTATGGATCAAATCCAACAGACCACTGGCCAGCGTACTTTGTCCAACAAAGGGTTTCTTGGTCATCTTTCCCTTTAGACAGGATTCGCAGGTCGGTAGGTTGTCCAAATCGTCTATTTCTAGACTCTTTGAGTCCACCAACCTTCTTATCCTATCTTTAGAGATATGACCTAACCTCGCATGCCATATCTGTGCGTTATTATGATCATCACGTTTTCGTTTGTGTTCTGCAGTCATAATCCAATTAGACTGTTGAAGTATGTACAAACCGTTGACCAATGTACCAAGCAAATGAGAAATACCATCTTTGATAATAAAAAAACCGTTTTTATTGATGGTAAATTCATATCCCTCCTTATCAAGGACCGGGATGGAAACAATGTTATTAATCATGCTAGGTACATAGAAACAGTCGTTCAGTACAATCCTAACATGACTACTAATGGCTAACTCTAGTGATCCTACGGCCTCCGCAGCAACGGCCTTGCCATCGCCTAGCCTTAGGATCATCTCATCCTTGGTTAGCCTTCTGCTTCTTTGCAGTGCCTGCAAATCATTGCAGATGTGAGCACCACACCCGGTATCCAATACCCATGAAGCAGAATTAGTAATCATATTAACTTCAACCACAAACACACCTGGGTTGGAGAGGAGTTGTGGGCACTCCCTCTTCCAATGCCCTTTCCCTTGGCAATGCATGCAGACATCATTTGCCTTGGACCGCTGAGAACCATGGGCCTTCCCTTTCCCTTTGCTCGGTCCAACCGGAGCAACAGGGACGCCCGGAGCGTGAGCAGGGGCCACAACCGTCTTCCCTTTGCCCTTCTTCCTCTTCCAGCGTCCGGCCCTCTTGCCATTCGCCTTGGAGGTCGAAGCCTCTCCTATCAATACCGCCGGCGCCGACTTGTGGGTCGTTGCCTCGTATTGGACCAGCATGTTGATCAACTCATGAATAGACTTCTCAAGTCCGTTCATGTTGTAGTTTACAACAAACGGGTCATAGGATGGAGGGAGCGACTGGAGGATCACGTCAATGTACGTGTCATTGTTAAGCCCAGCTTTAAGGTCCTCGAGTTTCTCCACTAGGGAGAGCATCTTGACCCCATGACTCTGTACAGACGCTCCTTCAGCGAGCTTGGTGCCAAAGAATGCTTTTGTGGCGGCATATCTAATATGCCTATCCGGAACCGCATAAACCTCGTTCATGCGGAGCATTATGGCGGAGACGTTGTCCAGCCTCTCATACTGCTTCTGGATGTCGTTAGACATCGAAGCTAGTATGATACTGCGTACTTTCCGGTTGTCCTCATGCCATTTCTCGAACGTTAAACGTTCTTCAGGCATGGAACCCTCCGGTAAGTCGCTCGGTGGCGGCTCGTCCAAGACGTAGCCTTGGTTCTCGAAACCGAGGACAATCCTCAGGTTTCTCAGCCAGTCCGAGTAGTTCGTTCCGTTGAATTTGTTAGTCTCAAGAATCATGGTTAACGGGTTCTTAGACATATCTACATTAATGAAAATGTAAAGCAGAAATTAGCAGATGAAGGTAACATTATTGTTCAAGTTGAAGACTTGGTCTTTTAGTCTTTAACCCTCCCACTATTTATACGAAAGTCCGCCACTCTCAAGCGGAGTTTCGGGAAACCATTTCCTAGTGGGCTTGGGATCCACAAGCGTAATCTCCATGCCCCGCTTTTACGATTCACATGAAGAAGACCTCGTGGGAGATATCCAATATCATTCTCATCCAATGAGATTCCCAAGATATTTTGCCTCACCTATTCGCATGGTTCCGAGGACTCCAAGCGAACCATGTTACTCAGTATTAGGCCCGACCCACCAACCAAATCATGCCTCAAGCTGTCGCCCCCAACGACTCGTGAGACAGGGAAACAGCGAGCGCAGTCTTTTTGTTCACAACAACAGTGCAGCTTTCCCCTAGTCCAAGTGTGCCACGACTCGTGAGACCACACTTGGGTAGTGGTAGCTTCCTCACCACATTGCTGTGGATGGAAGGCTCGGACAGACCAAAATACCATTTTGATCCAAGTCCGTTTTGGGCCTAATATTTAATTTGGTCCAACCAAATGAGAGTTTGTGTATGACCGAGACCTCATCACATTATTGTGTTTCAGCATGCATAAATATCCAATATTTAAAGCGATAAATAAAAAAAACGCCGCATGCATAAAACATAGCATACCCCTGTTAGGATGATCACAAGCCCAACCTATGCGACCCACTGAGCCCGCAGTGAGTCTATGGTCTGTCTAGGGTGGTCCTAAATTATTACAATAGTAATATACCCATTGTCATTCCAATGGGCCTTGTAGTGCTCTTGTTTCACGCCTTGATGCTCCTCCTTGGGGTCTCCGACTCCAATTGCTTGTTAAAATTGAAACCTCACCAATCCTATCTACTCTCATTACAACTGAAATTAATACATTGGTAATAAGGAAAACAAGCCTTAACATCATGAGGCTGAAAATACGGGAGATGATAGTCCCAAAAACAAGAGGCACGCAGGCCCCACCCAACAGAAAATAAATAAACATTCATTCATCCATACACAAGGTCTAGGGCTTTGTGATCATCCCATGTTGATTCCATCAACTCACATATAACATAATTATTCCAAATAATCATGCATAAATAACCAATGGATATTCCAAATACCCAAGTGATGTCCAACATCACAAAAGCATAAATATACAAATAATATGCAAAATTCAAATTTTAAATTTAATGGACATTTTAAACAATGCATCCAATGCATGTATTAATCACAAATTAATTAAGCAAATTTAATCCAAGGAATAATCCAATTATTCCAAAATCAAAAATGCAAAATTAACATATTTTCAGAATATTGTGCAGAAAATACAGAAAATCGAATTTTCCGGAAAAAGTCGAAAAAACGGCACAAAACGGCCCAGCCGTTGTGCTGGCCGGCCGCCCGCGCGCACAGGGCAGCGCGCGCGCGCGCTGTGCCGCGCGCTGGCCCTCGGCCAGCAGCGGCGGCTGCGCACAGCGCGCGCGCGCGCCCCTGCGCGCGCTGTGCGCAGCGTCCGCGCGCATGGCGCGCGGCCACTGCCGGCCCGACCAAATTTTTTTTTTTTTTTTTTTGTTTTTCAAAACTGTTTCAGCACAATAAAATTAATATTATTCTGAAAATAAGCATGCAATTTTAGATCCAATCTAACAAAATTAAGCATGCCAAAAGTCCATTAAATCCAAACAATTGAATCATCATATTATTCATATATTTATGTAATCTAACATGCCAATAAAGCCGTTTAAAAGCAAGTAGATCATGCCAAATACATAGATCTATGCCCCTTACATCGAACCGGGCTCTGATACCACTTGAAGGACAAGCGGATCCGCCTGGGAGCGCGAGCGGAAGCCAGAAAGGCGAGAAAGTGCGTAAATTTAAATCAAATTCAAAATACGCAAATCCCAAGGGGTGTACCCTTGGGTGCTCAACCGGGCGTTCGATGTAGGATGTGTAAATATTAAAACATATATTTAAACACATAGGGCATAGATATACAAATGAAATCAATCAAAGCGTAATAAACCGTTACCTTTGATTGTTTAGCGTATGCTCCCGGCTACTAGCGTTGTTCCTTCTCCGGAATGCTCACGAAATCCAAACGTATGGATTCTCCAAAGCTGATCCACACCACACCGGAAGAAACACACGTTCTTCTTGCTAGAAAAGAACGGGTTTAGGAAGGAATCGGTTTAAGAGAAGAACACTATGAATTAGTGTTCTCTTAAACTTACTTTGTTCTTCTTCTTGATTCAAAATCAAGTGAAGAACACAAGTGTAAGAGAGGGAGGGAGCACGAAATTTTGAGAGAAAGGAGAGGATTTTTGTCTTCTCTTTTTCCTAGAAAAAGATGAATAATGAATCACTTATTCTAGGTGTTGTATATTCTAATATATATACATAATTAATGTGATTATTGGAATGTGTCTAGGTTCATCCAAGGATGTCTAGATTCATTCCAATCAATCACCATCAATTCTTCAATCAAGCCTACCAAAATTTATGGTATGATCAAATCATACCAAAAGGGAAGAGCTTGATTGGAGTTGATTTGTCTCTTTCCAAAAGAGACAAGTCAACATACCACCTAGCATGAAACATGGCTGATTTTGCTTCCTCCAAGGGAGCATGTCGGCCATATTTAATTAAGGGAAGAAGTCCAACTTCTTCCTATTCCAAATTAGGAATTATTTCTCCTCTCGGGTATAATTTAACGGACCGGGTTTTATCGTAATCCAATTACGACGATCCCAATATTAAATCCAATTTAATGTCCACTTAAATTATTCCCGTTGATCTTTTAATCCAATTAAAAGATCCAACGTCTCAACATCTCAACTTTCCATATTTAATCGAAAATCGAATTTACCGATTAAATGAAAGCTCGATACAATATCGGCCCGTCCATCCAATGGACTTTCCCTTAAGTAATCCAATTACTTATTTTATCCTTCGAGATTGACTCCAAGTTGATCTCTCAACCTCCTCGGTGATTTGTGTGTGACCCTTTAGGTTCACCCTCAGCTAGACTTGGGCCCGTGTCCCACAAGGGCCCGTTACCATGGGTGGCCGTCTAGCAACGGTCCATGGCACTAGAGACTAGGTGAATTGGCGTGAACATTTAGGCGCCGATTCCGTACGGGTACGATCCTTCCGTCTACCGTCTCCCGGCCTTAGTCTAGGGTATGGAATTGGGCGTCGGTTCCCATCCTTGACTAGGCATCTATGCTTAATACTCGAGACCACGTATGCTTCATTGCGTCGACACAGGAAACCATTCCCTGTTCGACCAACCACTGTGGCCACAGCTTCAAACAGCATGAACGTGTCTCCGAGTGCATAGGAGATACCTCTGTCACATACTGACAGGGGACGGATCCTCTTCTTGGAATCCACCGTCCTCGCTACACATTCCGACTGCACTGGACAAGGCTTATAATGATCATCTTACAGAATGATCACCTCTCGCCAGATCCAAGATACAGCCGTCCTGTGCACGTGACTGCCATGATTCCTCAAGTCTGAGGATTACTCCCGTACTATCGGAACCGGGGAATCCAATCATACCGACCAAGCCTCCAAGGCTTCCATATGATGATCCCCGCGAGTCAGTCCAGTCGGCTCGACCCCAGTCGACCAACCCAGACCGTGTAGGCGTCCCACGCCTGTCGCCGATGAAACACGGCACTCATCCAATGAACACGACTCTTGATGCAAGTCTCAATAGGACTCTCGATGCCCTGTCTCGAGGTCCTCGACTTGGAACGTTTCAGACCCAACTCTTAATCAGTTGGTTTCATGACCACCATCCAATGCGTGGCCCAACTGCACGAGTTGTTATCCATGGTCTGTGGGCTTTGTTGCGATATAAGTTAAATACCATTTTAACAAATGTAAGATGAGCGCAACAAAGAAGGTACCATTGGTGACGAATACTCATCTTATTCATCACATAATAATATTACATTCACATCAAGTTGTCGGATAGGTTACAAATTGCCAAACCTATTGGCTTTCTGGTCACCTATTCCAACATGACTCGTATTCCCGGTTCCGATAGTACGGGATTAGTCCTCGGACTTGAGGATCACGGCAGTCCCCTACATACTAAGGTTGTATCTTGGATCTGGTGAAATTTGACCGATTATATCACATGGTCATCATAAGCCTCGTCCAGTGCAGTCGGAGTATGTAAGAACGGTGAATTCCAAGATAGGATCTGTCCCCTGTCAAAGGATATGACAGCAAGATCTCCTATGCGCTCAGAGATGGTTTAGACTCACAAAGTCTATGGCCATAGCACTTGATGTAGTGGGAAAGGATTTCCTACGTCGAGTTAAACCTATCTCGAGCATTATGCATAGTTGCCTAGTCAACGATGGGAACCGACCCCTAGACTAACGGTCGGGAGACAGGCGGCAGTAGGACCGTACCCGTACGTATCGAGCGTCGGTAGGACCGCACCTGCGTATAACTCGGAGCCTAAATGTTCACACCATAAATTCACCTAGTCTCTAGTGCCATGGACCGTTGCTAGATGGCCACCCATGGTAACGGACTACTTTAGTTATGAAATAACGAAAAGTAGGTCCAAGTCTAGCTGAAAGGTGAACCTAAAGAGTCACATCCGCTACACCAAATGAAAGGGAATTAATTTGGAATTAATTCCGGGAGAAGGTTTAATTTAATGGAATTAAATTATACTTCTTGGAGATACAAGCCTCGATGTATTATTTGGAATAATCGGGCTTGAGTTCATAAATTAGATTTATGAATTTTACAAAGCATGGGCTTTCCTTTTAATTAGATTAAAAGGGTGAATTAATTAATTAATGGGCTTGGTATTAAATAGGATTTAATATAAAGTCCATGGACTATTTAATTTGGAATTAAATAAAGTCCATTCCATTAATTAATTAATGGGCTTAGTATATTAAATAGAATTTAATATAAAGTCCATGGGACTATTTAATTTAGAATTAAATAACCCCATTCTATGGAATTAATTAATGGGCTTGATATTAAATAGGATTTAATATAAAGTCCATGGACTATTTGATTTGGAATTAAATAAAGTCCATTCCATTAATTAATTAATGGGCTTAGTATATTAAATAGGATTTTAATATAAAGTCCATGAGAATATTTAATTTAGAATTAAATAGGCCCATTCCATAAAGCCCATCAAAATGGATGGACAAGATTTGATCTAGAGAATGATGAGATGAAGGGCCATGATTAATTTGACTTAATCAAAGCCTAATTTGACTAGGATTTCACTAGGTCAAAATCCTAGTCAAAGTGTGTCTCTTTGGAAGAGTTTGAGAAGGAATAGGAATTCCATCTTCTATAAATACTTAAAAAACACACACTTACACCTAGTATTCTCTACAACTCTCATCTCTCAAATCCCTCTCAATTTTCGTCCATCCCCTTTCTTTAATCTCCAAGAATACTACTTTGTTCTTCTTGATTTATTCAAGTTAAGAACATAAGAGACATTGATTGCGTTAATTCATAGCGTGTATCGATGTCTCTTCTCCCCAAAATAATTTCTTGCTAGCACAAGGGTTGTTTGCTTTCCGGTGGAGCGAGTGAGATGATTTAGAGGGTCTCTTCTTGAGATCTTGGTGCAAAACGGGGAACAATGCATGTAGCCGAACGAAGACAAAACTACAACCGGGTAGGTTCTTAATTTCGTTTTTTTTTCGGTTTCAATTCTATGGCCTCCATGTTGTGCTTTATTGAACATGAGATACACCGAACGCCCGGGAGAATCAAGGGCACACCCCTTGATTCGTTTATGTATATTATGCATGATTTAAATTCCATTTAATTATGCTTTGTAATTTTTATTACGCACTATTTCGCGCTTCCGCTATTCGCGTTAATCTCCCGGGACGATCCACCGATTTCTTTCAGTGGTATCAGAGCCCGGTTCGGTGTATAGGCCTAGAATTCTATGTGCTATGTGCGTTTAAGCATGATAAACGTGTTTTAATTTACGTTTATAGCATGTTTATCGTAGATATTTATTGGCGTTTAATTTTGCATGGGATTTTGGATCTTGGTTTTCTTGAATGTGTTTATACATGTTCTAGGGTTTAAATTATCTTGTGGTTCAGAAAAATTGCATGAAAAATCGAAAAGAAGTGAAAAACGGCGAACCGGCAGCAGCAGCACGCTGGCCGCGCGTGCAGGCAGGGGCCTGCGCGCGCCCGGCCAGCGCGCCCAGCGTGCGCGGACAGCGCGCGCGCTGTGCCGGCCGCGCGCGCGGCCGCGCGCGCAGGCATGGGCGCAGGCGCGCGCGCTGTGCGTGCAGGCAGAGGAGCCTGCGCGCGCGCGCGCGCGCCTGGCCGGCCGGCTGTGCCGTTTTCCGTTTCTCTCCCGTTTTTGGCTCGTTTTTCAAAACTGTTTTTACTGTATTATTTTTATGATATTTTCTGCATTATTCTGAACCCGTTGACTTAGAATATTTATTTTTTTGAGATTTGGAATTTTCTAAAATAAATATTGCTTGGTTGATGAGGAAAGGGTTTCCTAACAAGATTTAATTT
This sequence comes from Sesamum alatum, assembly GCA_034509735.1. Classification (NCBI taxonomy): domain Eukaryota; kingdom Viridiplantae; phylum Streptophyta; class Magnoliopsida; order Lamiales; family Pedaliaceae; genus Sesamum; species Sesamum alatum. Next base: position 24,862,660 of record JACGWO010000009.1, on the reverse strand, counting down.
TTGCAATGGTTGCACCAATGATCAAAATTCATATGTGAAATTTCGCAATAATTTCTGCGTTTTATGATGTTGGACATCATGGTTATTTTATGGCTTCAGTATGAGTAGATCTTGACATGTATTAATATTGCACGAATGTTGGATTTTGGAATTGTTGAATAAATGGGCATATTCTTGAATTGTTGATTTTTGTGTTTCAGAAAATTTGATTTTTCTGTATAATTCTGGGAACTTTTCTGAATTAATTAACTTGGGGCATTTTAATTTTGGTTGAGATTTTAAATTTCATAGAATTAATATTGCCTTGTTAATTATGGAAAAGGTTTTTCCAACAAAAATCGTTGTGCATAGGTTGCACTATTATCCAATGTTTGGTGTGGATATTTTACATGTAGTTTCTGCATTTATTTTATGGTATGGATTATCATGGATGTTGGTATAGCATATTTTACGTGGGATATGTATTTGTACTATTTGTGTTAATTGATTTGACAAAGGATGATCACAAAGCCCCTAGACCGCATGTATGGTTTATTTACAGTTATTTGTTGGGTTGTGGCCTGTGTGCCTCTTTATTTTCCTCTCTGTCTCTCTTCTAGTGCCTTGGAATAATAAGGCTTTCTCTCTCCCTCCTAATGTACTCCCCCCAAATGTTTAATTGGGTTTCTTATTTTATGATGTAATGAGAGTAGAATTAGTGGTGAGGTTTTATTTCTTTTTGTAAATAAAAGCTGCAAGAGAAGACAAGCCCAAGGTGTTGGAGGCCCATGGAGGTAGCCATCAGATGGCCCACGGAGGATCCATGGAGAAGAAGCCCGGTGTAGGCCCACGATGGAGAGCCCAAGAAGATAAAGAGGACTTACAAGGCCCATTGCATGTAATGGGTTATTGAATCTTGTAATAGTGTAGGGCCTACCCTTAGATTGACCATAGATCTACTGCGGGCTCAGTGGGTCGCATAGGTTTGGGCTTGTGATCATCCTACAGGGGCGTGCTAGGCTTTATTTTGCATGCGATGCGTATTATATGCTTATGATTATTCTATATGCTTTATGTATGGTTACATTCACGCTTAGAATATTTCTGCCATAACGCACGCAATGCAATACTTAATATGTGATGAGGTCTCGTTCTATCAAAACTCTCACTTGGTTAAACCAAGTTAAATATAGACCCTTAATAAATGGACTAGGACTCTGGGAGTGTGTCCAAGCCTTCCATCCATGGCAAAAGTGAGGAAGATCTTTTAGGTCGATAGCGTGGTCTCACGAGTCGTGGCACGACTATCGTGCTTAAAAGAAGCTGCACTTTGTCATGAACGATGAGTAGACTGCTGTTACCTGTCTCACGAGTCGTGGAGGTAGCAGTGAGTCTATGAATCGGTTGATTGGGTCGGGTCTAACGCCCGAATAACGTGATTCGCTTGGAGTCCTCGGGATCACGTGAAAGGGTGAGGCAATTATCTTGGGAATCTCGTGGAACGAGAATGGTATGGAATACCTCCCACGGGTTCTTTTCCCATGCGAATCGTAAAAAGCGGGGTATGGGGAGATCGCTGTGGATCCTGAGCCCACTAGGAAAGGATTTCCCGAAAACAACGTTTGAGAGTGCCATGTTTTCGTAGAAATAGTGGGAGAGGTTAAGGACTAAAGACCGAGACTTAACCAAAATATTACTTCATTCTGCTTATTATTTTCTGTTTCATATATGTTGTGAATGTCTAAGAATCCACCAAACACATCACTAAGAGGCTCATTAAAAAGGAACCAATTACACGAATTGACTGCGAAATCTTAAGATGGTCTTAGATTTCCAGAACCTTAACTCACATAACCGGATGAGGATGTTCCTCAGCCCTTGCCGGAGGGGTCAACAACTAAGGCAACGCTTGGCGTTCAAAAGTTGAAGGATGACCACCGGCAAGTAGGATATAATGATGTTGGCTCAAACTATGCTTCGTTTACATCATGTCTATATGGTCTTGGACCGGCATGTGGGTAAAATGCAACGAAGGCATGTTTGGAGCTAAGATGACAGAAGGGATGTCGGTACAAAGAACATGGAGTGATGATGCAATCCCTAGTGGAGAAGCTCAAAAGACCTCCACGTCAGTCTTGAAAAAAAGAGACGTACATTGACATGATCCTTCAGTCTCTTCCTCCCTCCTACAAACCATTAATTATCAACATGAACGAGCTTAGAAAAGATCTTCATAGGTTGGTAATTATGTTGGTCTAGTACGAAGCAACGATTGCAAAATCTGCGCCGTCGGTACTAGTAGGAGAGGCTTCAACCTCCATAGCGAAAGGCAAGGGTGCCAGACGCCAAAAGAGGAAGAAGGGTAAGGTGACATCAACTATTAAAGCACTTCAAGTGCTGTTCCTTTACAACACAAGGTGGAGGTAAAGGAGAGAGCAAAAGGTTCAGCAGTCAAGTTCATAGTTTCTAAGAACGTAAGCATTTACTGTCGTAAAGAGGGCCATTGGAAAGGGGAGTATTCTAAACCCCTCTCCAAATGTAGGTAAAATTTGATATTGAGTATTGACATGATCACTTTTACTCTATTTGGTATTTGATACCCTTCCTATCACTAATCTGCGGGTGGTTTGCAGAAAGTGAATAAGGACTTAAAAGCCAAGAACAGTTCTAGGATTCAACAATGGCAAGGTCCATTGATGAAAAGGACTAGAGACTTGTTAGGCCCATAATCGTGATCATGTTAGGATAATATAGGAATTACGTAACCTAGCATGATCAAAAGTATGTCTCTTTGTTGGACAAAGGTTTTATTACATACATATTTGATCAAACAAAATTATTGAATATTGATTCATGTTTGCTAGTACGTAAATTCCTAAAATATCATCCCATAAAAGGTTTATGGATACTCAAAATTCAAATTATCTAAAATGGATTAATCAAGACCAACTTACAGATTTGGCATCTACAACAGCTAGGACGTTTCTTCTTATTAAAAGATAAGTAAATTGGAAAGTTCGATGAATCTAGAAATAGATGATTCGAATCGACTAAATTTACAAGTCTTTTATGAAGAAGAAAGTCCGAAAGCTCTTTGTTGGACAAAGTAGGCTTGCCAAATAGTCTATTGGAAGGGAGCCAATAAGACAACTGTAGGTTACTAATACACAAGACCATAAGAGGTTCAAAAGTCTAAAGGTCCCATAGGAGGTTTGGGAATTAGACTTAAGGAGGTGAACCATAAATGGTTGCAAAATTAAACCTGTTTCGATAGGATCGAAAAGGCCGTGTATTAAGTGGGAGCCCTTGAGCATCCAAGTTGAGAATGGAATTCTCAATGAAACATTTCCTATAAAGGCCAAATATGACTGTCTCTGATAAAGGAACGATCGAATCTCGTTGGACGGAGATCGATCGAAGTTTTCGCCCAATTACCTTAGCCCGTGTAGACGTAGACTCAAAATTGCCAACGTAAGGAACGTGGCACTTTGCCAAGAGTCACGCACAAGGAGCCATGGTTTGGCAAGCCTGTGTCCCGACAAAGTCCTTGAGCATGTAGAGGATCCTACATACGTCAAGGGACTAGTGGGAGACAAATTAGATTCGGTGTCTAATTTGTACAAGTTCGACAGAATAATACTAACGTTGCTTAGAATCGCATTTCTTAAATTGATCATATTCCAAGAACGAACCCGAATGTCGTAAGAGGTACGAGTGATCGGGATATGTTCGGTCAAATTTGGATAGTAATCCAAATGACCTGCGGAACGTGATGTTGGACATCGTAGTAGGATTTATGGAGAGGAGCCATAGAATCCGCTAGGAAATTCAAACAAGGTTTGAAACACCGCATAATTGGAATATTCGTTTTGACGAGCTCATACGGAGCATGACTCGGTCTTAAACGACGTAGGTGATCAGTGGGAGTAGAAAATGGCGTTCCAAGTGTTTAAGTGTGTAATGTCTTGATTCATGGATGAATTCAAAGCATTAGGAATCACTAAAACACAAACCGTAACTCACGAAAATTCTCCATGACATTTTAGGGATCCCACATACATTTCATGAATTGAGCTTTTCAAAGACTCAGTCATGGTGGACTGATGAAAAAAAACTCATATATGTAGAGGGACAAGTTGTTCGAGACTCAGCCATAGTAAGACTGATGAGAAAACTTGGATACTATGCATAAAGCATCAAGCCATTCAAGACTTAGTCACGGTGGACTAATGAGAAGGCTTGCTTGTTGAGTATCCCCTACGTCTTAACCCTAGGCAAACATATGATATGTTTACTCCGTGTATAGGAAACCGATGTTGAGAGTGCTTCTAGCATGGCTCAACATAAATCGGTAATGCACTGCGGGGTTGAAGACAGCAATCAAGAACGATCCTTAGTACCTGAATAAGGACTAAAGATGTGTTCATGATGCACCGTCTGTTGAGAGTTGCTTTGGAAGGCTAAAGCGATACTAGCTTCCAGAGCATAAGTGAAAACCAGTTAGTCTCAAAGGTATGCACAGTCAGGCCCAATGACGAGTGCATCGGATAGTGGTCACTGATGAAGACCGCGTCCATAGGATGGACGTGGCCCCTAGCACGACCAAGTCATGTTCGCCTATATGACAGGCAACTTGGCTATGGGAGTATTGGCACGAGATCTCATCACAAGATCCACGAAAATATTCTTAGACAACCACCATCTCTAAGAGGCAATGGTGGATAGAGGTAACACGGTTAGACCGTATTGCTTCGCAAGGAAATATAAGCGGACTCACAATACCTTAGTCGGTATCGTAGATTACTCATACTCAGTGGATTCTGAACAAAATGGGTAATTGACTTATTGGTCAAGTGGGAGATTGTTAGAATAGGTGACCAGAAAGTCAATGGTATTGGCTGTTCTAAGAACCATTCGTCAATCTGTGAACAAGTAATATTATGTTAATGAATGTAGTAAGGATTCATAGGCATGAGTTTGTTGTACTTACTGCTTGCATCGTTACGATGTCACAACAAACGCCCACAGACTGAAATAACGTTTTGGGAAATTGGAACTACGCTTGGAGGTAGGTTCATGAAATCAGTTTCACCGAATCAGTCTGAAATACTCCAAGTCAAAGGAATCTCGAGACAAGGCATCGAGAATCCATTTGAGACTTGCACTAAGCATCTGCTGTCGTGTTTCATCGACGGGTGACGAGGATCGTCTAAGCAGTGTTAGTGGGTCGGCCTGCTGGGAGCGACCGACTGAGGTGACTCGCGGGAATCGTCATATAGAAGCTACTCGGGCTTGGTCGGTATGACTCGTATTCCCGGTTCCAATAGTACGGGATTAGTCCTCGGACTTGAGGATCACGGCAGTCCCCTACATACTAAGGCTGTATCTTGGATCTGGTGAAATTTGACCGATTATATCACATGGTCATCATAAGCCTCGTCCAGTGCAGTCGGAGTATGTAAGAACGGTGAATTCCAAGATAGGATCTGTCCCCTGTCAAAGGATATGACAGCAAGATCTCCTATGCGCTCAGAGATGGTTTAGACTCACAAAGTCTATGGCCATAGCACTTGATGTAGTGGGAAAGGATTTCCTACGTCGAGTTAAACCTATCTCGAGCATTATGCATAGTTGCCTAGTCAACGATGGGAACCGACCCCTAGACTAAAGGTCGGGAGACAGGCGACAGTAGGACCGTACCCGTACGTATCGAGCGTCGGTAGGACCGCACCTGCGTATAACTCGGAGCCTAAATGTTCACACCATAAATTCACCTAGTCTCTAGTGCCATGGACCGTTGCTAGATGGCCACCCATGGTAACGGACTACTTTAGTTATGAAATAACGAAAAGTAGGTCCAAGTCTAGCTGAAAGGTGAACCTAAAGAGTCACACCCGCTACACCAAATGAAAGGGAATTAATTTGGAATTAATTCCGGGAGAAGGTTTAATTTAATGGAATTAAATTATACTTCTTGGAGATACAAGCCTCGATGTATTATTTGGAATAATCGGGCTTGAGTTCATAAATTAGATTTATGAATTTTAGAAAGCATGGGCTTTCCTTTTAATTAGATTAAAAGGGTGAATTAATTAATTAATGGGCTTCGTATTAAATAGGATTTAATATAAAGTCCATGGACTATTTAATTTGGAATTAAATAAAGTCCATTCGTTAATTAATTAATGGGCTTAGTATATTAAATAGGATTTAATATAAAGTCCATGGGACTATTTAATTTAGAATTAAATAACCCCATTCTATGGAATTAATTAATGGGCTTGATATTAAATAGGATTTAATATAAAGTCCATGGACTATTTAATTTGGAATTAAATAAAGTCCATTCCATTAATTAATTAATGGGCTTAGTATATTAAATAGGATTTTAATATAAAGTCCATGGGAATATTTAATTTAAAATTAAATAGGCCCATTCCATAAAGCCCATCAAAATGGATGGACAAGATTTGATCTAGAGAATGATGAGAAGAAGGGCCATGATTAATTTGACTTAATCAAAGCCTAATTTGACTAGGATTTCACTAGGTCAAAATCCTAGTCAAAGTGTGTCTCTTTGGAAGAGTTTGAGAAGGAATAGGAATTCCATCTTCTATAAATACTTAAAAAACACACACTTACACCTAGTATTCTCTACAACTCTCATCTCTCAAATCCCTCTCAATTTTCGTCCATCCCCTTTCTTTAATCTCCAAGAATACTACTTTGTTCTTCTTGATTTATTCAAGTTAAGAACATAAGAGACATTGATTGCATTAATTCATAGCGTGTATCGATGTCTCTTCTCCCCAAAATAATTTCTTGCTAGCACAAGGGTTGTTTGCTTTCCGGTGGAGCGAGTGAGATGATTTAGAGGGTCTCTTCTTGAGATCTTGGTGCAAAACGGGGAACAATGCATGTAGCCGAACGAAGACAAAACTACAACCGGGTAGGTTCTTAATTTCGTTTTTTTTTCGGTTTCAATTCTATGGCCTCTATGTTGTGCTTTATTGAACATGAGATACACCGAACGCCCGGGAGAATCAAGGGCACACCCCTTGATTCGTTTATGTATATTATGCATGATTTAAATTCCATTTAATTATGCTTTGTAATTTTTATTACGCACTATTTCGCGCTTCCGCTATTCGCGTTAATCTCCCGGGACGATCCACCGATTTCTTTCATAGACCGTTGACCAACGTACCAAGCAGATTAGAAATACCATCTTTAATAATGAAAAAATCATTTTTATTGATGGTAAATTCATATCCCTCCTCATCAAGGACCGGGATGGAAACAATGTTTTTAATCATGCTACGTACATTGAAACAGTCGTTCAGTATAATCCTAACACGACTACTAATGGCTAGCTCTAGTGATCCTACGGCCTCCACAACAACTGTTAGAATAGGTGACCAGAAAGCTAATAGGTTTGGCGATTTGTAACCTATTTATACAACTCGATGTAAATGTAATATTATTATGTGATGAATAAAATGAATATTTGTCACTTCTGGTGTTTACTTTGTTGCGTTCATTTCACATTTGTTAAAACAGTGTTTAACTAATATCGCAACAAAGCCCACAGACCATGGTTAACAACTCGTGCAGTTAGGCCACGCATTGGATGGTGGTCATGAAACCAACTGATTAAGAGTTGGGTCTGAAACGTTCCAAGTCGAGGACATCGAGATAGGGCATCGAGAGTCCTATTGAGACTTGCGTCAAGAGTCGTGTTCATTGGATGAGTGCCATGTTTCATCGGTGACAGGCGTGGGACGCCTGCACGATCTTGATGGGTTGGTCGACTGGGGTCGAGCCGACTGGACTGACTCGTGGGGATCATCATATGGAACCCTTAGAGGCTTGGTCGGTATGATTGGTTTTTCCCGGTTCCGATAGTACGGGAGTAATCCTCAGACTTGAGGGGTCATGGCAGTCGCGTGCACATGACGGCTGTATCTTGGATCTGGCGAGAGGTGATCATTCTGTAAGATGATCATCATTAGCCTTGTCTAGTGCAGTCGAAATGTGTAGCGAGGACGGTGGATTCCAAGAAGAGGATTCGTCCCCTGTCTGTATGTGACAGAGGTATCTCCTATGCACTCGGAGACACGTTCATGCTATATGAAGTTGTGGCCACAGTGGTTGGTCGAACATGGAATGGTTTCCTATGTCGACACAATGAAGCATACGTGGTCTCGAGTATTAAGCATAGATGCCTAGTCAAGGATGGAACCGACGCCCAATTCCATACCCTACACTAAGGCCGGGAGACGGTAGACGAAAGGATCGTACCCGTACGGAATCGGCGCCTAAATGTTCACGCCAATTCACCTAGTCTCTAGTGTCATAGACGGCCACCCATGGTAACGGGCCCTTGTGGGACACGGGCCCAAGTCTAGCTGAGGGTGAACCTAAAGGGTCACACACAAATCACCGAGGAGGTTGAGAGATCGACTTGGAGTCAATCTCGAAGGATAAATAAGTAATTGATTACTTAAGGGAAAGTCCATTGAATGGACGGGCCGATATTGTATCGGTCTTTCATTTAATCGGTAAATTGGATTTTTGATTAAATATGGAAAGTTGAGACGTTGGATCATTTAATTGGATCAACGAGAATAATTTAAATGGACATTAAATTTGATTTAATGTTGGGTTCGTCATAATTGGATTACGATAAAACCCGGTCCGTTAAATTTTACTCGAGAGGAGAAATAATTCCTATTTTGGAATAGGAAGAAGTTGGACTTCTTCCCTCATTTAAACATGGCCGACATGCTCCTTTGGAGGAAGAAAAATCAGCCATGTTTCATGCTAGGTGGTACGTTGACTTATCTCTTTTGGAAAGAGACAAATCAAATCCAATCAAGCTCTTGAAAAGGATGCGTGGATCGTCTCGGGAAAATTGCGCGAATGCGGAAGCGCGGTATAAAATAAAATACGGAATTTAAAACATGCTTTTAAATTAAAGAACACATTTCAAGGGGTGTGCCCTTGAAATTTCCCGGGTGTTTGGTGTATCTCATGAATAAACAACATACAATAATCATGGAGGCCATAGGGTTGAAAATTAAAAGCGACGAAAATATTAAAACGAGACCTACCCGTTGTCGTTTTCGTCTTCAATGGCTACACGCGTTGTTCCCCATTTTGCACCAAGATCTCGTTCTTGAGACCCTCCAAATCGTGACACACGATCCACCCACGTATCTTGAACGTTGTGCTAGCAACGAGCAAGTATAAATTATTGGAGTGGACGAATCAACAACACGTTATGAATTAACGGTATTGATTCATCAATGCTCTAATGTTCCAAGAACAAGAGAACAAGAAAAGATGTTTTTCTTGGAGAGAGAGAGGGCGGACGAGAGGGAGAGAAACGAGAGAGGGAGTGTGTTGTGTGTGTGTTGGAATTTCAAGAATCGTCATTTTCTAATGTGTAGGAGGCTAGGGATTTATATAGAGCAGGAGTTTAATCCTCTTTAAACTCCACCTCTTTAGAAGCTTAATTTGACTAGGATTTTGACCTAGTCAAAGTCCTAGTCAAACTAGAACTTGGAAACAGATCAGCACCTCAACTGTCAGTGCCTTTTGACAGGAGACAGATCCTTTCTTGGAAACTACTATCACTCTGTACACCAGAGCTGCACTAGACATGGCTTATGACTACTCAAGAGTATTTTGGCAATCTCTCAGCATATCTAAGATACAGACCTGATGTACAGGTAAACTCAGCAGTTCCTCTAGTCAAAGGACTTGACCTGTACCGTTGGAACTGGGAATACTCGTCATACCTTGCAGACCATACTCAAGGTCCTTCGTAAGACGGTTCCCGCGAGTCACCTCAGTTAGCTGCTTCCTAGCATGCTAACCCACTAACACTGCTTAGACGACATTCGTCACCCGTCGATGAAATACGACAGCAGATGCTTAGTGCAAGTCTCAAGGGGAATCTCGGTACCCATTTTCGAGATTCCTTGACTTGGAGATTTCCGGACTGATTCGGTAAGACTGATTTCATGGACCTACCTCCAAGCGTAGTCCTAGTCCTCGAAATCAATTCTCAGTCCGTGGGCTTTGTTTGCGTAGTGAACAGATATGTAATAGCAGATATAAGTGAATGTAAACAAAGTGTTGCCATATGAACTGTATTCATAAATATTTTTATCAAACACCTGAAATTATCTAGACATAGGTTACATATTCCCGCCAAAATTGGCTTACATGGTCACCTATTCTAACAATCTCCCACTTGACCTTTAAAGCCAATCGCCCATATGTCTAATCCCCATCTTCTCAAGATGTTGTGTATGAGCACTCTACGACATAGGCTTTGTCAGCGGATCTGCTGTGTTGTCTACTGAGTTGACTCGGTCCATCCGGACGTCACCTCTTCCTACCATTTCTCTAAGAAGATGGTAGCGTCTAAGAATGTGTTTGGAACGATGATGAGATCTCGGTTCCTTGGCTTGCGTTATTGCACCGTTGTTATCACAGAAGATGACAACAGGCTCGGCGATGCTAGGAACCACACCCAACTCTTGGATGTAGTTTCTCATCCAAACCGCTTCCTTAGCAGCTTCTGAAGCTGCTATGTATTCAACCTCTGTAGTGGAGTCAGCAGTGGTTGCTTGCTTGGAACTTTTCCAAGCCACTGCTCCTCCATTGAGCTTGAATACGTAACCCGATTGAGACTTGGCATCATCGTCATCAGACTGGAAGCTAGCGTCGCTAAAGCTTTCCAGGATCAGTTCTCCATTGCCATAGACCAAGAACATTTCCTTAGTCCTCCTTAGGTACTTAAGGATGCCCTTAACAACATTTCAATGTGCTTCTCCTGCGCAGGACTGATATCTGCTTGTTACGCTCAAAGCGTACGCAATGTCAGGCCTAGTGCAGTGGACCGCATATTGGATGCTACCTACGGCAGAAGCATAGGGGATGACTTTCATCCTTTTAAGTTCCTCATCAGTCTGTGGGGACTGTTTCTTGGACAACTTGATCCCATGCCTCATGGGAAGGAAACTCTCGTTTGGAGTTGTCAATTCGATATCTCTTTAGGACTTTCTCCATATACGAGTTTTGGGTGAGCCCTAACATCCTTTTGAAAGATTATGTGGATCGTCCCGGGAAAAAACGCGAATGCGGAAGCGCGGTATAATTAAAAATTAAAACGGAATTTAAACATGCTTTTAAATTAAAAACACGTTTCAAAGGGTGTGCCTTTGAAATTTTCCCGGGCATTCGGTGTATCTCATGAACGTATAACATAAAATAAATCATGGAGGCCATAGGGTTGAAAATTAAAGAGGGACGAAAATTTAAAATGAGACCTACCCCTTGTCGTTTTCGTCTTCAACGGCTACACGCGTTGTTCCCCGTTTTGCACCAAGATCCCGTCTTTGAGACCCTCTAATTCGTGACACACGATCCACCCACGTATCTTGCACGTCGTGCTAGCAACGAACAAGTGTATAATTTTGGAGTGGATGAATCAATAACACATTATCAATTAATGGTATTGATTCATCAAGATTCTAATGTTCCAAGAACAAAAGAATCAAGAAAAAACTATTTTCTTGAGAGAGAGAGGGGCGGACGAGAGAGATGGGAGAGAGAGAGAAACCGTGTGTGTGTGTTTGTGTGTTGTGTTGGAGTTTCATCATCATGTAAATTGTAGGATGCTTAGGGGTTTATATAGAAGAGGAGTTTAATCCTCTTTAAACTCCTCTTTCAAGAACTCTAATTTGATTAGGATTTTGACCTAGTCAAAGTCCTAGTCAAACTAGTGTTTTGACCTAGTCAAAACGATCCTAGCCATCCATCTCTCCCATTAATCTCAACCGTGATTTAATTTAATTTAATGGAAATATTTAAAAACCTATTTAAATGTTTCCAAGAGGCTAAAATATTATTTAAGCCCATTAAATAAATCCTTTTGATAAATCCAATTTATCAATTTAATTCCTTCTATCAAATAGAAAGAATTATTTCTCCAAGAAAAATTAAAGGTCCCGATTAAATCTAATTTAATCATTCCTTCACTCCAATATTTAATTCCAAATTAAATATTTAATTGTGTGTGGATAGTGTGTGACTCTTTAGGTTCACCATTCAGCTAGACTTGGTCGGATTCCTAGAATCCGTCCGTTACCATGGGTGGCCATCTAGCAACGGTCCATGGCACTAGAGACTAGGTGAAATATTCAGGGATGAACATTTAGGCTCTAACAGTACGCTTGTCCTTCTGTCTACGGTCTCAACACTTAGAGTCTAAGGCACGGAAAATGCAGGTACCCATTTTGGACCTAAGTGTCGGTCTGTCCATACTAAACGCCGCGAGGGAACCCTTCCCTTCTGTTCAGTCACTGTGGCCACAGTTTTTAGGGACAAGACCTAGAGCATACATGAGACTCAACTGTCAAAACCTATTGACAGGAGACAGATCCTTTCTTGGAAACTACTGTCACTTTGTACATCAGAACTGCACTAGACATGGCTTATGACTACCAAATGGAATTCTGGCAATCTATCACCATATCTAAGATACAATCCTGATGTACAGGTAAACTCAGTAATTCCTCAAGTCAAAGGACTTTACCTGTACCGTTGGAACCGGGAATACACGTCATACCTAGCAGACCATACTCAAGGTCCTCCGTAAGACGGTTCCCGCGAGTCACCTCAGTCAGCTGCGTCCTAGCAGGCTAACCCACTAACACTGCTTAGACGATCCTCGTCACCCGTCGATGAAACACGACAGCAGATGCTTAGTGCAAGTCTCAAATGGAATCCCGGTACCCATTTTCGGGATTCCTTGACTTGGAGATTTCCGGACTGATTCGGGAAGACTGATTTCATGGACCTACCTCCAAGCGTAGTCCCAGTCCCCGAAATCGAATCTCAGTCCGTGGGCTCTGTTTGCGTAGTGAACAGATATGGAAAAATAGGTGCAAGTGAACACAAACAAAGTAATGCCAAATGAAAATTCACTTCTTTATTCATTAATGATTTATCAAAACACCTATAATTGTCTAGACATAGGTTACATATACCCGCCAAAATTGGCTTACATGGTCACCTATTCTAACAATCTCCCACTTGACCTTTAAAGCCAATCACCCATATGCCTAATCCCCATCTTCTCAAGATGTTGCGTATGAGCACTTTGCGACATAGGCTTGTCAGCGGGTCTGCTGTGTTGTCTGCTGAGTTGACTCGGTCCATCCGAACGTCACCTCTTCCTACCATTTCTCTAAGAAGATGGTAGCGTCTAAGAATGTGTTGGAACGGTGTGAGATCTCGGTTCCTTCGCTTGCGCTATTGCACCGTTGTTATCACAGAAGATGACAACGGGCTCGGCGATGCTAGGCACCACACCCAACTCTTGGATGTAGTTTTCTCATCCAAACCGCTTCCTTGGCAGCTTCTGAAGCTGCTATGTATTCAGCCTCAGTGGTGGAGTCAGCAGTGGTTGCTTGCTTGGAACTTTTCCAAGCCACTACTCCTCCGTTGAGCTTGAATACATACCCAGATTGAGACTTGGCATCATCGTCATCAGACTGGAAGCTGGCGTCGCTAAAGCCTTCCAGAATTAGTTTTCCATTGCCATAGACTAAGAACATTTCCTTAGTCCTCCTTAGGTACTTAAGGATGCCCTTAACTGCATTCCAATGTGCCTCTCCTGCACAGGACTGATATCTGCTAGTCACGCTTAAAGCGTATGCAATGTCAGGCCTGGTGCAGTGGACCGCATATTGGATGCTACCTACGGCAGAAGCATAGGGGATGACTTTCATCTTTTCAAGTTCCTCATCAGTCTGCGGGGACTGTTTCTTGGACAACTTGATCCCATGCCTCATAGGAAGGAACCCTCGTTTGGAGTTGTCCATTCGATATCTCGTTAGGACTTTCTCCATATACGAGTTTTGGGTGAGCCCTAACATCCTTTTAGATCTGTCCCTGACAATCTGGATGCCTAGGATGTAGGATGCTTCACCCAAGTCCTTCATGGAAAACTTGGTTGACAGCCATGCTTTCGTGTTTCCTAACATTCTGACGTCATTTCCAATGAGCAGAATGTCATCCACGTAAAGCACTAGGAACACTATGGAGCTCCCACTGACCTTCTTGTATACACAAGGCTCGGATTCGTTTTTTGATGAAGTCATAACCCCGTATTACTTCATCAAATCGAATGTTCCAACTCCGGGAAGCTTGTTTGAGGCCATAGATGGACTTCTGGAGACGACAGACCTTCTGTTCTTCTCCAGCGACCGTGAAACCCTCCGGCTGATCCATATAGATCTCTTCTTCAACGAAACCGTTGAGGAAGGCCGTTTTCACGTCCATCTGCCATATTTCATAGTCATACCATGCTGCTATGGCAAGCAGGATCCGAATGGATTTAGCCATGGCTACTGGCGAGTAGGTATCCTCAAAAATCGACCCCGGGTCGTTGAGTGTATCCCTTAGCTACAAGCCTAGCCTTGAAGGTAGTAACCTCTCCATCAACGCCGAGTTTGCGCTTGTAGACCCACTTACAGCCCACTGGCTTAACACCTTTCGGTGGATCTACAAGTCTCCAAACTTGGTTCTCGCTCATGGAGTCCATTTCGGTTTTCATGGCCTCAAGCCATTTCCCAGAGTCGATGTCTTGACATCGCTTCCCCGTATGTCTTAGGATCGTTATCCAGAAGATCGGTCGCATCTAGAAATCCATATCTCACTGGAGGTCTGGATTCTCTAGTGGACCTTCGGAGAACGGGAACGTTAATGGTAACTGTGGGCGCTGACTGTATCGGAGCCGGCGGTTCAGGGGCCGGGGCTGGCCTCCCTTGAGGTTGTCCTTCATGCCTAGCATGTTGGACTTCTCTAGGTAGGTCAGTCCTCCTAGTGTCTATCCTGAATCCTCTAGGTGAGGTTTCCGCGACTGTTTCTGATGGCTGAGTTCCATCACTTGATTCCTCAAGGATCAGCTCATCAGGTTGGATATCCTCCGGGAAGCCTTGCTCCAAGAATACTGCATTCCTTGAAACAAATACCTTTTGATCCAAAGGGTCATAAAAGTAATAACCCGCAGTTTCTTTAGGGTATCCAACGAACCTGCATAGGCTAGACCTGGATTCTAGCTTATCTCCCACTAACCTCTTGACGTATGCGGGGCTACCCCACACTTTCAAGTAGTTGTAGGATGCAGGCTTGCCGTGCCATATCTCATATGGCGTTTGGGTCACTACACTAGTAGGCGCCAAATTCAATAACTTGGCTGTCGTTTCTAATGCATAACCCCAAAACGATAGGGGCAATTTGGTAAAACTCATCATGGAACGAACCATGTCCAACAGGGTTCGGTTCCTCCTTTCAGAGACGCCATTTAACTGTGGTGTTCCGGGAGGTGTCCATTCTGATATTATACCATGTTCCTTTAGATAATCTAGGAATTCGGCACTAAGGTATTCACCGCCTCGGTCTGACCGTAGGACTTTAATTTTGCAGTTGGTTTGATTCTCCACTTCAAGTCTGAATTCTTTAAACCTCTCAAGAGCTTCAGACTTGTACCTCATCAGGTAAACATAACCATACCGTGAATGATCATCGGTGAAGGTTATGAAGTAGGAGAACCCACCTCGGGCCTGCGTCCTTAGTGGTCCACACACGTCTGTATGGACCAAGTCCAACAGACCTGTGGCAAGCCTGCTTTGTCCTACAAAGGGCTTCTTGGTCATTTCCCTCTTAGACAAGATTCACAAGTTGGTAGATCACTCAAGTTCCCAACCTCTAGGTTCTTTGAGTCTACCAACCTTTTCATCCTATCTTGGGATATGTGACCTAGCCTAGCGTGCCACAGACGTGCGTTCCCGTTATTATCTAATTTCCGTTTGTGTTGAGCGTTAAGAACGAAATTCGTTTGTTGCAAGATATAGAGCCCATTATGTAATGTACCAAGTAGATGAGCAATTCCACACCTCATCAAATAAAAGCAATTTTTATTGATTTTAAACTCATAACCATTATTGTCTAACAATGGAATGGAAATGATGTTTTTAATCATATTGGGTACAAAATAAACTTGCTCTAATTCTATGCTAATGGTATCACTAATAACTAAAGTGGCGGATCCTACTGCTTCTGCCGAGATGGCCTTGCCATTTCCGAGCTTCAGGATCATGTCCCCGCTACTTAGTTTTCTGCTTCTTTTCAACAACTGCAGATCTTTGCAAATGTGAGCTCCACAGCAGGTATCCAATACCCAAGAGGCAGAATTAGTGACCATGTTAACCTCAATCACAAATATACCTTGGTTTGAGAAGAGTTTGGGGCACTCTCTCTTCCAATGCCCTTTCTCACGGCAGTTGATACATATGTCATATGCCTTTGACTGTTGCTTGGAGACAACCTTTCCCTTACCTTTGCCTTTCCCCTCTTTGGCAATGGGAACACTCTGAGTGTTCGTAGCTGCTATGACTACCTTTCCCTTCCCTTTCTTCCTTTTCCAACGTCCGGCACCCTTGCCTTTCGTCTTGGAAGTAGAAGCACCTCCAAACAATACCGAAGGCGTGGACTTCTTAGTCGTTGCCTCGTATTGCACCAACATATTGATCAACTCATGAATACCCTTCTCAAGTGCATTCATGTTGTAGTTGACAATAAATTGATCAAAGGAGGGTGGGAGTGACTGAAGGATCACATCTATGTACGTTTCGTTATCGAGACCTGCCTTTAGGTCCTCGAGCTTTTCCACTAGGGTAAGCATTTTAACCCCATGCTCTTGTACAGAGGATCCTTCTGTCATTTTAGTTCCAAAAAACGCCTTGGTCGCGACATACCTAGTATGCCGGTCCGGGACTGCATAGCAATCCTTAAGGCGAGCCATTATGGAAGGGACATCGTCTAGCCTTTCATATTGCTTCTGAATCTCATTGGTCATCGAAGCAAGTATGATGCTACGAACCTTCCGGTTATCCTTATGCCAAGTCTCGAACGTCTCACGTTCCTCTGGCGTGGATCCTTCCGGTAAGGTCCTAGGGAGAGGCTCGTCCATGACGTAGCCTTGGTTCTCATAATCCAGGACTATCCTGAGATTGCGCAACCAGTCGTTGTAGTTGGTTCCATTAAATTTGTTTATCTCAAAAATGGTTGAAAGTGGGTTCTTAGACATTTTAAAATCTACATGTAGAAAAACAACGCGCGATCAGCAGAAAGTAAAGACGGTGGTTTGATAAAAATAATTAAATGCTTGGTCTTTAGTCATTTAATCCTCCCACTATTTATACGAAAACACGGTACTCTCAAACGTAGTTTTCGGGAAATCCTTTCCTAGTGGGCTTGGGATCCACAGCGATTTTTCCCATACCCCGCTTTTACGATTCGCATGGAAAAGATCCTGTGGGAGGTATTCCATACCATTCTCGTTCCACGAGATTCCCAAGATTATTGCCTCACCCTTTTGCATGATCCCGAGGACTCCAAGCGAATCATGCTAATTAGGCGTTAGACCCGACCCAATCGACCGAGCCATGGACCCACTAGTACCCCCACGACTCGTGAGACAGGTAGCAGCAGCCCATTTTTCGTTCATGACATAGTGCAGCTTCTTTTAAGTACAATAACGTGCCACGACTCGTGAGACCACGCTATTGCCCTAAGACAGCTTCCTCACTATGCCACGGATTGGAAGGCATGGACGAACTCCTAGAGTTCATGTCCACTTTATCTAGGGTCTAATATTTTAACATTGGTCCAACCAATGTGAGAGTAATAATGACCGAGATCTCATACTATATCCATACATTCATCCAAAAAATGCATAAATGAAATTCATCCATAGCAGTTATACATGATAAATAAAACCCATTCATCCATCACAATAACCACATGCAAAATTAAAGCCTAGCACGCCCCTGTTGGATGATCACAAGCCCGAATCCTATGCGATCCACTGAGCCCGCAGTGGATCTATGGTCAATCTAGGGTTGGTCCTATACTATTACAATAATAGTAACCCAATCATCATTCTGATGGGCCTTGGTCTCTTTTTCTCTTTCTTCACTTCATGGAAAACGCCAAGGGACCTCCGGTCTGTGCTCTCCATGTGGTCCTTCCTTCTTCTCCACCAATTACAAAAATGGAAACCTCACTCCTAGTCTACTCTCATTACATATAAAAAATTAGAAACCCCAGCGAAAACCCGGGGGAGTACATAAGGAGGGAGGTAGAAAGCCTTATTATTCCAAGGCACTAGAAAGAGAGAAGGAGAAAGCAGTTTAAAGAGGCACACAGGCCCAACAGTAAATTAAACCATACATTCGGTCTAGGGCTCGTGATCATCCATTTCCATCCAAACACACATAATTACATGATCTAATCACATAATCATAATATTCCAACAACACATGATTTCCAATCACATCAATCCAAGATGAAAATAAAATGAACATGTGCGTAACGTGTGAAAATAAAATATAAATATTGGCAATGTAAAATTTTTCGTTTTAGGAAAACCTTTCCTCATTATTCTAAGTAAAATAACCCCGGGATTCCAAATCCATTTATTTTACTCCTAAAATAATGTCTTTAGGAATTTAGGAAAAATTGAACCCAAAAAACGAATTTTTTCAGAATTAATTTAAAATTAAAACTGAAAATAAATTTTAAAAATAAAATTACACTAGGGTTTCAAAACCCTAGCCAAGGAGCCACGGCCGCCGCCGCCTGCAGCAGTCGGCCGCCGGGCGCGCAGGGCAGCAGGCCCTGCCTGCCGCCTCTGCGCGCGCGCAGGCACCGCCTTGCCAGGGCGCGCGCCTGGCCGGCATCATTCTGCGCGGCCTGGCGCATCGGCAGGCCGACGCGCGCGCAGGCTCCTTTGCCTGTGCGCGCGCGCTGGCCTGCTGGCCACCGGCCGCGTCCCTGCGTCGTGCGCAGAGCGAGCGCGCAGACGCGCACTGGGCGTGCCTGCCGGGCGCGCGCGCGCAGACGCCTCTGTCTGCGTGCGCGCGCGCCTGGCGGCGCGCCTGGTGCCCGTCCGCGCGCGGGCTCCTCCGCCCGCCAGCCTTGCGCGCGCGCGCGCATGGGCGCGCCTGCCGGGCGCGCGCGTGCAGACACCTCTGTCTGCCCGCGCGCGCGCCTGGAGGCGTTTCCATGCGCGCGCGGCCAGCCTTCCCGGCTGGCCGGCTGTGAGGTTTTCTCGTTTTTCAGATTAATTCCCATCCCGATTCCCAAGAAAAACAGAAAATACCAATATTCAGCAATTCACACGAATTAAAAGCAATAAAATAACATGCTTCAAGAATCAAGAAATTCAAGATTTAATTACAACATGCTATTTCACGTTTCATGCTTAAAACGCACATAATCCCTAGGCCTATACACCGAACCGGGCTCTGATACCACTGAAAGATTATGTGGATCGTCCCGAAAAAAACGCGAATGCGGAAGCGCGGTATAATTAAAAATTAAAACGGAATTTAAACATGCTTTTAAATTAAAAAACACGTTTCAAAGGGTGTGCCTTTGAAATTTTCCCGGGCATTCGGTGTATCTCATGAACGTATAACATAAAATAAATCATGGAGGCCATAGGGTTGAAAATTAAAGAGGGACGAAAATTTAAAACGAGACCTACCCGTTGTCGTTTTCGTCTTCAACGGCTACACGCGTTGTTCCCCGTTTTGCACCAAGATCCCGTCTTTGAGACCCTCTAATTCGTGACACACGATCCACCCACGTATCTTGCACGTCGTGCTAGCAACGAACAAGTGTATAATTTTGGAGTGGATGAATCAATAACACATTATCAATTAATGGTATTGATTCATCAAGATTCTAATGTTCCAAGAACAAAAGAATCAAGAAAAAACTATTTTCTTGAGAGAGAGAGGGCGGACGAGAGAGATGGGAGAGAGAGAGAAACCGTGTGTGTGTGTTGTGTGTGTGTGTTGGAGTTTCATCATCATGTAAATTGTAGGATGCTTAGGGGTTTATATAGAAGAGGAGTTTAATCCTCTTTAAACTCCTCTTTCAAGAACTCTAATTTGATTAGGATTTTGACCTAGTCAAAGTCCTAGTCAAACTAGTGTTTTGACCTAGTCAAAACGATCCTAGCCATCCATCTCTCCCATTAATCTCAACCGTTGATTTAATTTAATTTAATGGAAATATTTAAAACCTATTTAAATGTTTCCAAGAGGCTAAAATATTATTTAAGCCCATTAAATAAATCCTTTTGATAAATCCAATTTATCAATTTGATTCCTTCTATCAAATAGAAAGAATTATTTCTCCAAGAAAAATTAAAGGTCCCGATTAAATCTAATTTAATCATTCCTTCACTCCAATATTTAATTCCAAATTAAATATTTAATTGTGTGTGGATAGTGTGTGACTCTTTAGGTTCACCATTCAGCTAGACTTGGTCGGATTCCTAGAATCCGTCCGTTACCATGGGTGGCCATCTAGCAACGGTCCATGGCACTAGAGACTAGGTGAAATATTCAGGGATGAACATTTAGGCTCTAACAGTACGCTTGTCCTTCTGTCTACGGTCTCAACACTTAGAGTCTAAGGCACGGAAAATGCAGGTACCCATTTTGGACCTAAGTGTCGGTCTGTCCACACTAAACGCCGCGAGGGAACCCTTCCCTTCTATTCAGTCACTGTGGCCACAGTTTTTAGGGACAAGACCTAGAGCATACATGAGACTCAACTGTCAAAACCTATTGACAGGAGACAGATCCTTTCTTGGAAACTACTGTCACTTTGTACATCAGAACTGCACTAGACATGGCTTATGACTACCAAATGGAATTCTGGCAATCTCTCACCATATGTAAGATACAATCCTGATGTACAGGTAAACTCAGTAATTCCTCAAGTCAAAGGACTTTACCTGTACCGTTGGAACCGGGAATACACGTCATACCTAGCAGACCATACTCAAGGTCCTCCGTAAGACGGTTCCCGCGAGTCACCTCAGTCAGCTGCGTCCTAGCAGGCTAACCCACTAACACTGCTTAGACGATCCTCGTCACCCGTCGATGAAACACGACAGCAGATGCTTAGTGCAAGTCTCAAATGGAATCCCGGTACCCACTTTCGGGATTCCTTGACTTGGAGATTTCCGGACTGATTCGGGAAGACTGATTTCATGGACCTACCTCCAAGCGTAGTCCCAGTCCCCGAAATCGAATCTCAGTCCGTGGGCTCTGTTTGCGTAGTGAACAGATATGGAAAAATAGGTGCAAGTGAACACAAACAAAGTAATGCCAAATGAAAATTCACTTCTTTATTCATTAATGATTTATCAAAACACCTATAATTGTCTAGACATAGGTTACATATACCCGCCAAAATTGGCTTACATGGTCACCTATTCTAACATGAACCTAAAGGGTCACACACAAATCATAATTGGATTACTTAAGGGAAAGTCCATTCGATGGACCGGCCGATATTGTATCGGGCATTCATTTAATCGGTAAATTGGATTTTCGATTAAATATGAAAAGTTGAGATGTTGAGACATTGGATCTTTTAATTGGATTAAAAAGATCAACGAGAATAATTTGAATGGACATTAAATTGGATTTAATATTGGGTTCATCATAATTGGATTACGATAAAACCCGGTCCGTTGAATTTACTCGAGAGGAGAAATAATTCCTATTTTGGAATAGGAAGAAGTTGGACTTCTTCCCTAATTTAAACATGGCCGAAATGCTCCCTTGGAGGAAGCAAAATCAGCCATGTTTCATGCTAGGTGTTATGTTGACTTATCTCTTTTGGAAAGAGACAAATCAACTCCAATCAAGCTCTTCCCTTTTTGAAAGATTGTGGATCGTCCCGGGAAATAGCGCGAATGTGGAAGCGCGGTATAAAATTAAATACAAAAATTAAAGCATGTTTTTATTTAAATAAAAGAACACGTTCAAGGGGTGTACCCTTGAAGTTCCCGGACGTTCGGTGTATCTCATGAATTAAAAGCATAAAAGAAATCATGGAGGCCATAGGATTAAAATAAAGAGGGACGAAAAAATTAAATCGGAACCTACCAATTGTCGTTTTCGTCTTCTAACCGGTACTCGCGTTGTTCCCCGTTTTGCACCAAATCTCGTGTTCGAGACTCTCCAAACAGTAACACGCAATCCACCCACGTATCTTGCACGTCGTGCTAGCGAACGAACAAGTATTATTTTTGGAGAGGATGAATTAATCACACGTAATTAATTAATGGTATTAATTCTCCTAAGTTCGATTGTTCCAAGAACAAAAGAACACGAAAAATATTTTCTTGCGAGAGAGAGTGGGCGGACGAGAGGGAGAGAGGAGAGAGCCGAGTGTGTGTTGGTATTTCATCACTTTTCAAAGAGTGAGAGGCTAGGACTATTAAATTAATAAATAAATATTCCAAAGGCCAAATAAATAAATAAATATAAATATTTATTTTAAGGCCATTAAATTAATTCTCTAATAAATATAATTTATTAGATTAATCCCTTTTATCAAATAAAAGGAATTATTTCTCCAAGAAAATAAAGGACCCGATTAAATCCAATTTAATCATTCGTTTTCTGCAATATTTAATTCTAAATTAAATAGTTAGTGTGTGTGGATTGTGTGTGACTCTTTAGGTTCACCATTCAGCTAGACTTGGTCGGATTTTTAGAATCCGTCCGTTACCATGGGTGGCCATCTAGCAACGGTCCATGGCACTAGAGACTAGGTGAATTTTCGGGGATGAACATTTAGGCTCTAACGGTACACTTGTCCTTCTGTCTACGGTCTCACCACTTAGGGTCTAGGGCACAGAAAATGCAGGTACCCATTTTGGACCTAAGGGTCGGTCTGTCCTTACTAAACGGCGCAAGGGAAATCTTCCCTTCTATTCAGTTACTGTGACCACAGATTTTAGGGACAAGACACAGAGCATACGTGAGACTCAACTGTCAATGCCTTTGACAGGAGACAGATCCTTTCTTGAAAACTACTATCACTCTGTATACCAGAGCTGCCGTAGACATGGCTTATGACTACTCAAGTGCTTCATGGCAATCTCTAACCATATCTAAGATACAAACTTGATATACAGGTAAACTCAGCAGTTCCTCAAGTTAAAGGACTTCACCTGTACCATTTGGAACCGGGAACACACGTCTTACCTAGCCGACCCTACTCAAGGTCCTCCGTAAGACGGTTCCCGCGAGTCACCTCAGTCAACTGCTTCCTAGCAGGCTAACCCACTAACACTGCTTAGACGACCTTTGTCCCCCGTCGATGAAATACGACAGCAGATGCTTAGTGCAAGTCTCAAGGGGAATCTTGGTACCCATTTTCCAGATTTCTTGACTTGGAGATTTTCGGACTGATTCGGCGAAACTGATTTCATGGACCTACCTCCAAGCGTAGTCCCAGTCCCCGAAATAGGTTTTCAGTCCGTGGGGTTTGTTTGCGTAGTGAACAGATAATCGTAAAGCAGATAAAGTGAACGCCAACAAAGTAATGCCAAATGAATTTCATTTCTTTATTGATTAAGGGTTTATCAAATCCCTGAAATTGTCTAGACATAGGTTACATTTTGCCTGCCAAGATTGGCTATATGGTCACCTATTCTAACAATCTCCCACTTGACCTTTAAAGCCAATCGCCCATATGTCTAATCCCCATCTTCTCAAGATGTTGCGTATGAGCGCTCTGCGACATAGGCTTTGTCATCGGATCTGTTGTGTTGTCTGCTGAGTTGATCCGGTCCATCCAAACGTCACCTCTTCCTACCATTTCTCTTAGAAGATGGTAGCGTCTAAGAATGTGTTTGGAACGGTGATGAGATCTTGGTTCCTTTGCTTGCGCTATTGCACCGTTGTTATCACAGAAGATGACAATGGGCTCGGCGATGCTTGGCACCACACCCAACTTTTAGATGTAGTTTCTCATCCAAACCGCTTCCTTGGCAGCTTCTGAAGCTGCTATGTTTTCAGCCTCTGTGGTGGAGTCAGCAGTGGTTGCTTGCTTGGAACTTTTCCAAGCCACTACTCCTCCATTGAGCTTGAATACGTAACCCGATTGAGACTTGGCATCATCGCCATCAGACTGGAAGCTAGCGTCGCTAAAGCCTTCCAGGATCAGTTCTCCATCGGCATCAGGCGCGCGCGCGTGCTGTGCGCAGCCGGCCGCTGCTGGCCGAGGGCCAGCGCGCGCGCGCGCAGGGCGCGCGCAGGCTTGCTGCCTGCGTGCGGCCGGCCGGCCAGCACAACAGCTGGGCCGTTTTTTCGACTTTTTTCCGGAAAATTCGATTTTCTGTATTTTCTGCACAATATTCTGAAAATATATTAATTTTGCATTTTTGATTTTGGAATAATTGGATTATTCCTTGGATTAATTTTGCTTAATTAATTTGGGATGAATACATGCATTGGATGCATTGTGTAAAATGTCCATTAAATTTGAAATTTGAATTTTGCATATTATTTATATGTTTATGCTTTTGTGATGTTGGACATCACTTGGATATTTGGAATATCCATTGGTTATTTATGCATGATTATTTGGAATAATTATGTTATATGTGAGTTGATGGAATCAACATGGGATGATCAGAAAGCCCTAGACCTTGTGTATGGATGAATGAATGTTTATTTATTTTCTGTTGGGTGGGGCTTGCGTGCCTCTTATTTTTGGGACTATCATCTCCCGTATTTTCAGCCTCATGATGTTAAGGCTTGTTTTCTTAATTACTGATGTATTACTTTCAGTTGTAATGAGAGTAGATAGGATTGGTGAGGTTTTACTTTTAACAAAGAAATTGGAGTCGGAGACCACAAGGAGGAGCATCAAGGCGTGAAGCAAGAAGCATTTCAAGGCCCATTGGAATGACAATGGGTAAATTATTATTGTAATAATTTAGGACCACCCTAGACAGACCATAGATTGCTGCGGGCTCAGTGGGTCGCATAGGTTGGGCTTGTGATCATCCTAAACAGGGGTATGCTATGTTTTCTGCATGCGGCGTATTTATTTATCGCTTTAAATATTGGATATTTATGCATGCTGAAACACCATCATGTGATGAGGTCTCGGTCACACTTAAACTCTCATTTGGTTGGACCAAATTAAATATTAGGCCCAGAACGGACTTGGATTAAAATGGTATTTTGGTCTGTCCGAGCCTTCCATCCACAGCAATGTGGTGAGGAAGCTACCACTACCCAAGTGTGGTCTCACGAGTCGTGGCACACTTGGACTAGGGGAAAGCTGCATTATTGTTGTGAACAAAAAGACTGCGCTCGCTGTTTCCCTGTCTCACGAATCGTGGGGGGCGACAGTTTGAGGTATGATTTGGTTGATGGGTCGGGCCTAACACTGAGTAACATGGTTCGCTTGGAGTCCTCGGAACCATGCGAATAGGTGAGGCAAAATATCTTGGGAATCTCATTGGATGAGAATGATATTGGATATCTCCCACAAGGTTTTCTTCATGTGAATCGTAAAAGCGGGGCATGGAGATTACGCTTGTGGATCCCAAGCCCACTAGGAAATGGTTTCCCGAAACTCCGCTTGAGAGTGGCGGACTTTCGTATAAATAGTGGGAGGGTTAAAGACTAAAAGACCAAGTCTTCAACTTGAACAATAATATTACCATCATCTACTAATTTCTGCTTTACATTTTTTTAATAATGTAGATATGTCTAAGAACCCGTTAACCATGATTCTTAAGACTAACAAATTCAACGGAACGAACTACTCGGACTGGCTGAGAAACCTGAGGATTGTCCTCGGTTTCGAGAACCAAGGCTACGTCTTGGACGAGCCGCCACCGAGCGACTTACTGGAGGGGTCCACGCCTGAAGAACGTTTGACGTTCGAGAAATGGCATGAGGACAACCGAAAAGTACGCAGTATCATACTGGCTTCGATGTCTAACGACATCCAGAAGCAGTTTGAGAGGCTGGACAACGTCTCCACCATAATGCTCCGCATGAACGAGGTTTATGCGGTTCCGGATAGGCATATTAGATATGCCGCCACAAAAGCATTCTTTGGCACCAAGCTCGCTGAAGGAGCGTCTGTACAGAGTCATGGGGTCAAGATGCTCTCCCTAGTGGAGAAACTCGAGGACCTTAAAGCTGGGCTTAATAATGACACGTACATTGACGTGATCCTCCAGTCGCTTCCTCCATCCTATGACCCATTTGTTGTAAAATACAACATGAACGGACTTGAGAAGTCTATTCAAGAGTTGATCAACATGCTGGTCCAATACGAGGCAAAAACCCACAAGTCGGCGCCGTCGGTATTGATAGGAGAGGCTTCGACCTCCAAGGCGAATGGCAAGAGGGCCGGACGCTAGAAGAGGAAGAAGGGCAAAGGGAAGACGGTTGTGGCCCCTGCTCACGCTCCGGGCGTCCCTGTTGCTCCGGTTGGACCGAGCAAAGGGAAAGGGAAGGCCCGTGGTTCTCAGCGGTCCAAGGCAAATGATGTCTGCATGCATTGCCAAGGGAAAGGGCATTGGAAGAGGGAGTGCCCACAACTCCTCTCCAACCCAGGTGTGTTTGTGGTTGAAGTCAATATGATTACTAATTCTGCTTCATAGGTATTGGATACCGGGTGTGGTGCTCACATCTACAATGATCTGCAGGCATTGCAAAGAAGCAGAAGGCTAACCAAGGATGAGATGATCCTGAGGCTAGGCGATGGCAAGGTCGTTGCTGTGGAGGCCGTAGGATCACTAGAGTTAGCCATTAGTAGCCATGTTAGGATTGTACTGAACGACTGTTTCTATGTACCTAGCATGATTAAAAACATTGTTTCCATCCCGGTCCTTGAAAAGGAGGGATATGAATTTACCATCAATAAAAACGGTTTTTTCATTATCAAAGATGGTATTTCTCATTTGCTTGGTATATTGGTCAACGGTCTGTATATACTTCAACAGTCTAATTGGATTATGACTACAGAACACAAACGAAAACGTGATGATCATAATAACGCACAGATATGGCATGCGAGGTTAGGTCATATCTCTAAAGATAGGATAAGAAGGTTGGTGGACTCAAAGAGTCTAGAAATAGACGATTTGGACAACCTACCGACCTGCGAATCCTGTCTAAAAGGGGAAAGATGACCAAGAAACCCTTTGTTGGACAAAGTACGCTAGCCAGTGGTCTGTTGGATTTGATCCATACAGATGTCTGTGGTCCACTAAATACTCAGGCTAGAGGTGGGTACTCGTACTTCATAACCTTTACCGATGATCACTCACGGTATGGTTATGTTTACCTGATGAGGTACAAGTCTGAAGCCTTTGGAAGGTTTAAGGAATACAGACTTAAAGTAGAGAGCCAAACCGGTCGAAAGATCAAAGCCCTTCTGTCGGACCGAGGTGGAGAGTATTTGAGTGGTGAGTTTACTGATTATCTAAAAGAGAATGGGATTCTCTCTCAGTGGACCCCTCCTGGAACACCGCAGCTTAATGGTGTGTCTGAAAGGAGGAATCGGACCTTGTTGGACATGGTCCGATCCATGATGAGTTTTACCGAACTACCCCTTTCCTTTTGGGGATACGCTCTTGAGACGGCGGCCAAAGTTTTGAACTTGGCGCCATCTAAAAGGGTATCCCAGACGCCATATGAGATATGGCATGGCAAGCCTGCCTCCTACAAATACTTGAAAGTGTGGGGTCGCCCCGCATATGTCAAGAAATTAGTGGGAGATAAACTGGACTCGAGGTCTAGTTTATGCAGGTTCATCGGCTATCCAAAAGAAACTGCGGGGTATTATTTCTATGATCCCTCCGAGCAAAAGGTTTTTTGTCTCGCGAAACGCAGTGTTCTTGAAAAAAGGTTTTCCATCGGATAGTCGACGCGATGAGGTACTCCTTAAGGAATCAAGTGAGGTACCCCATGAGGCGGCAGTGACATCTGAGCCAGTGGTTCCCACTGATATTGTTCCAGTCCTCCGTAGGTCGGCCAGAGTATCCCATGCACCTGATAGGTATGGATTTCTGGGCCTGACCGGTCAGTTGGATAATGATCCAAAGACGTACGGAGAAGCGATGTCGGACATCGATTCGGACAAGTGGCTTGAGGCCATGAAATCCGAGATGGACTCGATGGGTACAAACAAGGTTTGGACCCTAGCAGATCCACCAAAAGGGGTTAAACCCGAAGCTGGAACATACGTTTTGATGAAGTCATACGGGGATATGATTTCATCAAGAACGAGTCCGATCCTTGTGTATCCAAGAAGATCAGTGGGAGCTCAGTTGCGTTTCTGGTGCTTTACGTGGATGACATCTTGCTCATTGGGAATGATGCTAAGATGTTGGGTACCACTAAAGCTTGGCTGTCACTGCAATTCTCCATGAAGGATATGGGCGAGACATCCTACATCCTTGGCATCAAGATCTACAGGGATAGATCTAGAAGGATGTTAGGAATGGCCCAGTCCTCGTACATTGAGAAAGTCTTGAAGAGATTCAAGATGGAGAACTCAAAACGAGGATTCCTTCCAATGAGGCATGGAATTAAGTTATCCAAGAAGCAGTCTCCTAAGACTGATGAGGAGCTTAAACGGATGTTGGATATCCCCTATGCTTCAGCCGTAGGCAGCATACAGTATGCTGTTCAATGCACTAGACCTGAAGTGGCTTTCGCTTTGAGCGTAACAAGTCGATATCAGTCGTGTGCCGGGGAGGCACACTGGAGCGTAGTCAAGACTATCCTGAAGTACCTGAATAGGACTAAGGATATGTTCTTGATCTACGGCGGTGGAGAGTTGATACTGGAAGGCTATAGCGACGCTAGCTTCCAGTCGGATGACGATGATGCCAAGTCTCAGTTTGGTTTTATATTTAGTCTAAATGGTGGTGTGGTTACTTGGAAGGGTTCCAAGCAGGCTACCACGGCGGACTCCACCATAGAGTTTTGAATACATAGCGGCTTTGGAAGCTGCTAAGGAGTGGTTTGGTTGATGAGCTACATCCAAGGGTTGGATGTAGTACCTAGCATGGCTAAGCCTGTAATTATCTTTTATGATAACAACGGGGCGATAGCGCTAGCAAAGGAACCGAGATCTCATCACGATCCAAGCATATTCTTAGATGCTACCATCTCTTAGAGAGATGGATAGCAGGAGTGACGTTCGGTTGGACCGAGTCAGCTCCGCAGAAAACACAGCAGATCCACTTGTTAAGCCCATGTCGCAAGTTGCCCATACTCACCATCTGAATAAGAGGTTCGAGGTCAGTGGGTGATTGGCTTTAGGTCAAGTGGGAGATTGTTGGAATAGGTGACCAGAAAGCCAATAGGTTTGGCAATTTGTAACCTATCCGACAACTTGATGTGAATGTAATATTATTATGTGATGAATAAGATGAGTGTTCGTCACCAATGGTACCTTCTTTGTTGCGCTCATCTTACATTTGTTAAAACGGTGTTTAACTTATATCGCAACAAAGCCCACAGACCATGGATAACAACTCGTGCAGTTGGGCCACGCATTGGATGGTGGTCATGAAACCAACTGATTAAGAGTTGGGTCTGAAACGTTCCAAGTCGAGGACCTCGAGACAGGGCATCGAGAGTCCTATTGAGACTTGCGTCAAGAGTCGTGTTCATTGGATGAGTGCCGTGTTTCATCGGCGACAGGCGTGGGACGCCTACACGATCTTGATGGGTTGGTCGACTGGGGTCGAGCCGACTGGACTGACTCGCGGGATCATCATATGGAAGCCTTGGAGGCTTGGTCGGTATGATTGGATTCCCCGGTTCCGATAGTACGGGAGTAATCCTCAGACTTGAGGAATCATGGCAGTCACGTGCACAGGACGGCTGTATCTTGGATCTGGCGAGAGGTGATCATTCTGTAAGATGATCATTATAAGTCTTGTCCAGTGCAGTCAGAATGTGTAGCGAGGACGGTGGACTCCAAGAAGAGGATCCGTCCCCTGTCAGTATATGACAGAGGTATCTCCTTGAAAGATTATGTGGATCGTCCCGGGAAAAAGCGCGAATGCGGAAGCGCGGTATAATTAAAAATAAACGGAATTTTAAACATGCTTTTAAATTAAAAACACGTTTCAAAGGGTGTGCCTTTGAAATTTTCCCGGGCATTCGGTGTATCTCATGAACGTATAACATAAAATAAATCATGGAGGCCATAGGGTTGAAAATTAAAGAGGGACGAAAATTTAAAACGAGACCTACCCGTTGTCGTTTTCGTCTTCAACGGCTACACGCGTTGTTCCCCGTTTTGCACCAAGATCCCGTCTTTGAGACCCTCTAATTCGTGACACACGATCCACCCACGTATCTTGCACGTCGTGCTAGCAACGAACAAGTGTATAATTTTGGAGTGGATGAATCAATAACACATTATCAATTAATAGTATCGATTCATCAAAGATTCTAATGTTCCAAGAACAAAAGAATCAAGAAAAAACTATTTTCTTGAGGAGAGAGGGCGGGACGAGAGAGATGGGAGAGAGAGAGAAACCGTGTGTGTGTGTTGTGTGTGTGTGTGTTGGAGTTTCATCATCATGTAAATTGTAGGATGCTAGGGGTTTATATAGAAGAGGAGTTTAATCCTCTTTAAACTCCTCTTTCAAGAACTCTAATTTGATTAGGATTTTGACCTAGTCAAAGTCCTAGTCAAACTAGTGTTTTGACCTAGTCAAAACGATCCTAGCCATCCATCTCTCCCATTAATCTCAACCGTTGATTTAATTTAATTTAATGGAAATATTTAAAACCTATTTAAATATTTCCAAGAGGCTAAAATAAATATAAATATTATTTAAGCCCATTAAATAAATCCTTTTGATAAATCCAATTTATCAATTTAATTCCTTCTATCAAATAGAAAGAATTATTTCTCCAAGAAAAATAAAGGTCCCGATTAAATCTAATTTAATCATTCCTTCACTCCAATATTTAATTCCAAATTAAATATTTAATTGTGTGTGGATAGTGTGTGACTCTTTAGGTTCACCATTCAGCTAGACTTGGTCGGATTCCTAGAATCCGTCCGTTACCATGGGTGGCCATCTAGCAACGGTCCATGGCACTAGAGACTAGGTGAAATATTCAGGGATGAACATTTAGGCTCTAACAGTACACTTGTCCTTCTGTCTACGGTCTCAACACTTAGAGTCTAAGGCACGGAAAATGCAGGTACCTATTTTGGACCTAAGTGTCGGTCTGTCCACACTAAACGCCGCGAGGGAACCCTTCCCTTCTGTTCAGTCACTGTGGCCACAGTTTTAGGGACAAGACCTAGAGCATACATGAGACTCAACTGTCAAAAACCTATTGACAGGAGACAGATCCTTTCTTGGAAACTACTGTCACTTTGTACATCAGAACTGCACTAGACATGGCTTATGACTACCAAAGAGAATTCTGGCAATCTCTCACCATATCTAAGATACAATCCTGATGTACAGGTAAACTCAGTAATTCCTCAAGTCAAAGGACTTTACCTGTACCGTTGGAACCGGGAATACACGTCATACCTAGCAGACCATACTCAAGGTCCTCCGTAAGACGGTTCCCGCGAGTCACCTCAGTCAGCTGCGTCCTAGCAGGCTAACCCACTAACACTGCTTAGACGATCCTCGTCACCCGTCGATGAAACACGACAGCAGATGCTTAGTGCAAGTCTCAAATGGAATCCCGGTACCCATTTTCGGGATTCCTTGACTTGGAGATTTCCGGACTGATTCGGGAAGACTGATTTCATGGACCTACCTCCAAGCGTAGTCCCAGTCCCCGAAATCGAATCTCAGTCCGTGGGCTCTGTTTGCGTAGTGAACAGATATGGAAAAATAGGTGCAAGTGAACACAAACAAAGTAATGCCAAATGAAAATTCACTTTTTATTCATTAATGATTTATCAAAACACCTATAATTGTCTAGACATAGGTTACATATACCCGCCAAAATTGGCTTACATGGTCACCTATTCTAACACTCCTATGCACTCGGAGACACGTACATGCTGTTTGAAGCTGTGGCCACAATGGTTGGTCGAACAGGGAATGGTTTCCTGTGTCGATGCAATGAAGCATACGTAGTCTCGAGTATTAAGCATAGATGCCTAGTCAAGGATGGGAACCGACGCCCAATTCCATACCCTAGACTAAGGCCGGGAGAAGGTAGACGGAAGGATCGTACCTATACGGAATCGGCGCCTAAATGTTCACGCCAATTCACCTAGTCTCTAGTGCCATGGACCGTTGCTTAGACGGCCACCCATGGTAACGGGCCCTTGTGGGACACGGGCCCAAGTCTAGCTGAGGGTGAACCTAAAGGGTCACACACAAATCACCGAGGAGGTTGAGAGATCGACTTGGAGTCAATCTCGAAGGATAAAATAAGTAATTGGATTACTTAAGGGAAAGTCCATTGGATGGACGGGCCGATATTGTATCGGGCTTTCCTTTAATCGGTAAATTGGATTTTCGATTAAATATGGAAAGTTGAGATGTTGAGACGTTGGATCTTTTAATTGGATTAAAAGATAAACGGGAATAATTTAAGTGGACTTTAAATTGGATTTAATATTGGGTTCGTCGTAATTGGATTACGATAAAATCCGGTCCGTTAAATTATACCCGAGAGGAGAAATAATTCCTAATTTGGAATAGGAAGAAGTTGGACTTCTTCCCTTAATTAAAAATAGCCGACATGCTCCCTTGGAGGAAGCAAAATCAGCCATGTTGCATGCTAGGTGGTATGTTGACTTGTCTCTTTTGGAAAGAGACAAATCAACTCCAATCAAGCTCTTCCCTTTTGGTATGATTTGATCATACCATAAATTTTGGTAGGCTTGATTGAAGAATTGATGGTGATTGATTGGAATGAATCTAGACATCCTTGGATGAACCTAGACACATTCCAATAATCACATTAATTATGTATATATATTAGAATATACAACACCTAGCATAAGTGATTCATTATTCATCTTTTTCTAGGAAAAAGAGAAGACAAAAATCCTCTCCTCTCTCTCAAAATTTCGTGCTCCCTCCCTCTCTTATACTTGTGTTCTTCACTTGATTTTGAATCAAGAAGAAGAACAAAAGTAAGTTTAAGAGAACACTAATTCATAGTGTTCTTCTCTTAAAACCGATTCCTTCCTAAACCCGTTCTTTTCTAGCAAGAAGAACGTGTGTTTCTTCCGGTGTGGTATGGATCACCTTTGGAGAATCCATACGTTTGGATTTCGTGAGCATTCCGGAGAAGGAACAACACTAGTAGCCGGGAGCATACGCTAAACAATCAAAGGTAACGGTTTATTACGCTTTGATTGATTTCATTTGTATATCTATGCCCTATGTGTTTAAATATATGTTTTAATATTTACACATCCTACATCGAACGCCCGGTTGAGCACCCAAGGGTACACCCCTTGGGATTCGCGTATTTTGAATTTGATTTAAATTTACGCACTTTCCACGCTTTCTCGCTTCCGCTCGCGCTCCCGGGCGAATCCGCTCTTCCTTCAGGCTTCACCCAAATCCTTCATGGAAAACTGGGTTGATAAACCATGCTTTGTGTCACCCAACATTCTAATATCATTACCAATGAGTAGAATGTCATCCACATAATGCACTAGGAACACTATAGAGATTCCACTAACCTTCTTGTATACACAAGGGTCGGATTCGTTTTTGATGAAGTCATAGCCCTGTATCACTTCATCAAAGCGAATGTTCCAACTTCGGGATGCTTGTTTGAGGCCATAGATAGACTTCTGGAGACAACAGACCTTCTGTTCTTCTCCAGTGACTGTGAAACCCTCCGGCTGATCCATATAGATCTCTTCCTCAACGAAACCGTTAAGGAAGGCCGTTTTCACGTCCATCTACCATATCACAAAGTCATACCATGCTGCTATGGCGAGCAGGATCCGAATGGACTTAGCCATGGCTATTGGCGAGTAGGTATCCTCAAAATCGACCCCGAGTTGTTGAGTGTATCCCTTAGCTACTAGCCTAGCCTTAAAGGTTGTGACTTCTCCATCAACGCCAAGTTTGCGCTTGTAGACCCACTTACAGCCAACTGGCTTAACACCTTTCGGTGGATCTACAAATCTCCAGACTTGGTTCTCGCTCATGGAGTCCATTTCGGTTTTCATGGCCTCAAGCCATTTCCCAGAGTCGATGTTAGACATCGCTTCTCTGTATGTCTTAGGATCGTTATCCAGTAGACAAGTTGTATTTAGAAAGCCATATCTCACTGGAGGTCTGGACTCTCTAATAGACCTACGGAGAATGGGAACGTCAGTGGTGACTGTGGGCGCTGACTGTATCGGAGCTGGCGGTTCAGGATTCGGGGCTGGCTGTTCCTGAGGTTGTCCATCATGCCTAGCATGTTTGGACATCTCAAGGTCGGTTAGCCTTTCGGGTGTCTATCCTGAATCCTCTAAGTGAGGATTCCGCGGCTACCTCTTATGACTGGGATTCCATCACTTGATTCCTCAAGGATCAGCTCATTAGGTTTGGATATCCTCTGGGAAGCCTTGCTTCAAGAACACACTGCATTCCTTGAAACAAACACCTTTTGTTCCAAGGGGTCATAAAAGTAATAACCCGCAGTTTCTTTAGGGTATCCAACGAACCTGCATAAGCTAGACCTGGATTCTAGCTTATCTCCCACTAACCTCTTGACGTATGCGGGGCTACCCCACACTTTCAAGTAGTTGTAGGAATGCAGGCTTGCCGTGCCATATCTCGTATGGCATTTGGGTCAATACACTGGTTGGCGCCAAATTTAGCAACTTCGCCGCTGTTTCCAATGTGTAGCCCCAAAAGGACAAGGGTAATTTGGTAAAACTCATCATGGATCGAACCATGTCCAACAGGGTTCGATTCCTCCTTTCAGAGACACCATTTAATTGTGGTGTCCCAGGAGGTGTCCATTCTGAAATTATACCTTTTTTTTTTTAGATAATTATGGAACTCGGTACTAAGGTATTCACCGCCTCGGTCTGACCGTAGGACTTTAATTTTGCAGTTGGTCTGGTTCTCTACTTCAAGTCTGAATTCTTTTAAACCTCTCAAGAGCTTCATACTTGTACCTCATTAGGTAAACATAACCATACTGTGAATGATCATCGGTAAAGGTTATGAAGTAGGAGAACCCACCTCGGGCCTACGTCCTTAGTGGTCCACATACGTCTGTATGGACCAAGTCCAACAGACCTGTGGCAAGTCTACTTTGTCCTACAAAGGGCTTCTTGGTCATTTTCCCTCTTAGACAAGATTCACAAGTTGGTAGCTCACTCAAGTCCCCTACCTCTAGGTTCCTTGAGTCTACCAATCTTTTCATCCTATGTTGGGATATGTGACCTAGCCTAGCGTGCCACAGTCGTGCGTTCCCGTTATTATCTATTTTACGTTTGTGTTGAGCGTTAAGAACGGAGTTGTTTGTTGCAAGATATAGAGCCCATTATTTAATGTACCAAGTAGATGAGCAATTCCACACCTCATCAAATAAAAACAATTTTTATTGATCATAAACTCATGACCACTATTGTCTAACAATGGAATGGAAATGATGTTTTTAATCATACTAGGTACAAAATAAACTTGCTCTAATTCTATGCTAATACGATCACTAACTACTAGAGTGGCGGATCCTATTGCTTCTGCCGAGATGGCCTTGCCATTCCCAAGCTTCAGGATCATATCCCCGCTACCCAGTTTTCTGCTTCTTTTCAGCACCTGCAAATCATTGCAAATGTGAGCTCCACAGCCGGTATCTAATACCCAAGAGGCAGAATTAGTGACCATATTGACCTCAATCACAAATATACCTTGGTTCAAGAAGAGTTTGGGGCACTCCCTCTTCCAATGCCCTTTTTCACGGGAATTGATACATATGTCATATGCCTTCGAATGTTGCTTGGAGACAACCTTTCCCTTTCCTTTGTCTTTCCCCTCTTTGGCAATGGGAGCACTCTTAGTGTTCGTAGCTGCTTTGACGGCTTTTCCCTTCCCTTTCTTCCTTTTCCAACGCCCGGCACCCTTGCCTTTCGTTTTGGAAGTTGAAGCACCTCCAAACAATACCGAAGGCGTGGACTTCTTAGTCGTTGCCTCGTATTACACCAACATATTAATCAACTCATGAATGCCCTTCTCAAGTGTGTTCTGTTAGAATAGGTGACTAGAAAACCAATAGGTTTGGCGATTTGTAACCTATCAGACAACTTGATGTAAATGTGATAGTATTATGTGATGAATAAGATGAGTGTTCGTCACCAATGGTACCTTCTTTGTTGCGCTCATCTTACATTTGTTAAAATGGTGTTTAACTTATATCACAACAAAGCCCACAGAGCATAGATAACAACTCGTGCAGTTGGGCCACGCATTGGATGGTGGTCATGAAACCAACTGATTAAGAGTTGGGTCTGAAATGTTCTAAGTCGATGACCTCGAGACAGGGCATCGAAGAGTCCTATTGAGACTTGCGTTAAGAGTCGTGTTCATTAGATGAGTGCCGTGTTTCATCGACGACAGGCGTGGGACGTTGTGTTAAATACCGGCTGTGGAGCTCACATTTGCAATGACTTGTGTTAGAATAGGTGACCAGAAAGCCAATAGGTTTTACAATTTGTAACCTATTCGACAACTTGATGTAGATGTAGTATTATTATGTGATGAATAAGATGAGTGTTCATCACCAATGGTACCTTCTTTGTTGCGCTCATCTTACATTTGTTAAAACGGTGTTTAACTTATATCGCAACAAAGCCCACAGACCATGCATTGGATGGTGGTCATGAAACCAACTGATTAAGAGTTGGGTTTGAAATGTTCCAAGTCGAGGACCTCGAGAAAGGGCATCGAGAGTCCTATTGAGACTTGCATCAAGAGTCGTGTTCATTAGATGAGTACCGTGTTTCATCGGCGACAGGCGTGGGGACGCCTTCACGATCTTGATGGGTTGGTCGACTGGGGTCGAGCCGACTGGACTGACTCGCGGGGATCATCATATGGAAGCCTTGGAGGCTTGGTCGGTATGATTGGTTTTCCCCGGTTCCGATAGTACGGGAGTAATCCTCAGACTTGAGGGATCATGGCAGTCGCGTGCACATGACGGCTGTATCTTGGATCTGGCGAGAGGTAATCATTCTGTAAGATGATTATCATAAGCCTTGTCCAGTGCATTCGGAATGTGTAGCGAGGACGGTGGATTCCAAGAAGAAGATCTGTCCCCTGTCAGTATGTGACAGAGGTATCTCCTATGCACTCGGAGACACGTTCATGCTGTTTGAAGCTGTGGCCACAGTGGTTGGTCGAACAGGGAATGGTTTTCTGTATCGACGCAATGAAGCATACGTGGTCTCGAGTATTAAGCATAGATGCCTAGTCAAGGATGGGAACCGACGCCCAATTCCATACCCTAGACTAAGGCCGGGAGACGGTAGACGGAAGGATCGTACCCGTACAGAATCGGCGCCTAAATGTTCACGCCAATTCACCTAGTCTCCAATGCCATGGACCGTTGCTAGACGGCCACCCATGGTAACGGGCCCTTGTGGGACACAGGCCCAAATGTAGCTGGGGTTGAACCAAAATGGTCACACACAAATCACCGAGGAGGTTGAGAGATCGACTTGGAGTCAATCTCGAAGGATAAATATGTAATAAGATTACATAAGGGAAAGTCCATTGGATGGACGGGCTGATATTATATCGGGCTTTCATTTAATCGGTAAATTGGATTTTCGATTAAATATGAAAAGTTGAGACGTTGGATCTTTTAATTGGATTAAAAAGATCAACAAGAATGATTTAATTGGAGACTAAATTGAATTTAATATTGGGTTCGTCATAACTGGATTACGATAAAACCCGGTCCGCTAAATTTACTCGAGAGGAAAAATAACTTCTATTTTGGAATAGGAAGAAGTTGGACTTCTTCCCTTATTTAAACATGGCCGACATGCTCCCTTGGAGGAAGCAAAATAAGCCATGTTTCATGCTAGGTGGTATGTTGACTTATCTCTTTTGCAAAGAGACAAATCAACTCCTATCAAGCTCTTCCCTTTTTGAAAGATTGTGGATTGTCCCGGGAAATAGCGTGAATGCGGAAGCACGGTATAAAAATTAAATACAAAAATTAAAGCATGCTTTTAATTAAATAAAAGAACACGTTCAAGGGGTGTACCCTTGAAGTTTCCCGGACGTTCGGTGTATCTCATGAATTAAAAGCATAAAAGAAATCATAGAGGCCATAGGATTAAAAATAAAGAGGGACGAAAAAAATTAAATCGGAACCTACCGATTGTCGTTTTCGTCTTCTAACCGGTACTCGCGCTGTTCCCCATTTTGCACCAAATTTTGTGTTCGAGACTCTCCAAACAGTAACACGCAAGCCACCCACGTATCTTGCACGTCGTGCTAGCGAACGAACAAGTATTATTTTGGAGAGGATGAATTAATCACACGTTATTAATTAACAGTATTAATTCTCCTAAGTTCGATTGTTCCAAGACCAAAAGAACAAGAAAAATATTTTCTTGTGAGAGAGAGAGTGGGCGGACGAGAGGGAGAGAGGAGAGAGCCGACTGTGTGTGTATGTGCGTGTTGGAGTTTCATCACTTTTCAAATAGTGAGAGGCTAGGACTATTTATAGAAGAGGAGTTCAATCCTCTTTAAACTCCAACTCTAAAGAAGACTATTTTGACTAGGATTTTGACCTAGTCAAAATCCTAGTCAAAGTAATATTTGACCTAGTCAAATTAATCCTAGCCATCCATCTCTCCCTTTCAATCTCAACCATTAATTTAATTTAATGGAATATTTAAATCCTATTAAATATTCCAAAGGCCAAATAAATAAATAAATATAAATATTTATTCTAAGGCCATTAAATTAATTCTCTAATAAATCTAATTTATTAGATTAATTCCTTTTATCAAATAAAAGGAATTAATTCTCCAAGAAAATAAAGGACCCGATTAAATCCAATTCAATAATTGCTTTTCTCCAATATTTAATTCTATATTAAATAGTTAGTGTGTGTGGATTGTGTGTGACTCTTTAGGTTCACAATTCAGCTAGACTTGGTCGGATTTCTAGAATCCGTCCGTTACCATGGGTGGCCATCTAGCAACGGTCCATGGCACTAGAGACTAGGTGAATTTTCGGGATGAACATTTAGTCTCTAACGGTACACTTGTCCTTTCTGTCTACAGCACTTAGCGTCTAGGGCACGGAAAATGCAGGTACCCATTTTGGACCTAAGGGTCGGTCTGTCCTTACTAAACGCCGCAAGGGAAACCTTCCCTTCTCTTCAGTTACTGTGGCCGCAGAGCATACGTGAGACTCAACTGTCAATGCCTTTGACAGGAGACAGATCCTTTCTTGGAAACTACTGTCACTCTGTATACCAGAGCTGCACTAGACATGACTTATGACTACTCAAGTGCTTCTTGGTAATCTCTCACCATATCTAATATACAGACCTGATATACAGGTAAACTCAGCAGTTCCTCAAGTCAAAGGACTTGACCTGTACCGTTTGGAACCGGGAACACACGTCATATCTAGCCGACCCTACTCAAGGTCTTCCGTAAGACGGTTCCCGCGAGTCACCTCAGTCAGCTGCTTCCTAGCAGGCTAACCCACTAACACTGCTTAGACGACCTTCGTCCCCCGTTGATGAAAGTACAAGTCTCAAGGGGAATCTCGGTACCCATTTTCGAGATTTCTTGACTTGGAGATTTTCAGACTGATTCGGCGGGACTGATTTCATGGACCTACCTTCAAGCGTAGTCCTAGTCCCTGAAATAGGTTTTCAGTCCGTGGGGTTTGCATAGTGAACAGATAATCATAAAACAGATAAAGTGAACGCCAACAAAGTGATGCCAAATGAATTTCACTTCTTTATTCATTAATAGTTTTATCAAAACACTGAAATTGTCTAGACATAGGTTACATTTTGCCTACCAAGATTGACTATATGGTCACCTATTCTAACACTTTTGGTATGATTTGATCATACCATAAATTTTGGTAGGCTTGATTGAATAATTGATGGTGATTGATTGGAATGAATCTAGACATCCTTGGATGAATCTAGACACATTCCAATAATCACATTAATTATGTATATATATGAGAATATACAACACTAAGCATAAGTGATTAATTATTCATCTTTTTCTAGGAAAAGAGAAGACAAAAATCCCTCTCCTCTCTCTCAACTCTCGGCCTCTCTCCCTCTCTCACACTTGTGTTCTTCACTTGATTTTGAATCATGAAGAAGAACAAAGTAAGTTTAAGAGAGCACTAATTCATAGTGTTCTTCTCTTAAACTGATTCCTTCTTAAACCCGTTCTTTTCTAGCAAGAAGAATGTGTGTTTCTTTCGGTGTGGTGTGGATCACCTTTGGAGAATCCATACGTTTGGATTTCGTGAGCACTCCGGAGAAGGAACAACGCTACTAGCCGGGAGCATACGCTAAACAATCAAAGGTAACGGTTTTACTACGCTTTGATTGATTTAATATACATCTATTCCCTATGTGTTTAAATATATGTTTTCAATATTTAAACATTCTACATCGAACGCCCAGTTGAGCACCCAAGGGTACACCCCTTGGGATTCGTTTATTTAAATTATATTTAAATTTACGCACTATTTCCTCGCTTTCTCACTTCTGCTCACGCTCCCGGGCGGATCCGCTTGTCCTTCAATTTGCAGGTGCTGAAAAGAAGCAGAAAACTGGGTAGCGGAGATATGATCCTGAAGCTTGGGAATGGCAAGGCCATCTTAGCAGAAGCAGTAGGATCCACCATTCTAGTAGTTAGTGATAATATTAGCATAGAATTAGAGCAAGTTTATTATGTACCTAGTATGATTAAAAACATCATTTCCATTCCATTGTTAGACAATAGTGGTTATGAGTTTATAATCAATAAAAATTGCTTTTATTTGATGAGGTGTGGAATTGCTCATCTACTTGGTACACTTAATAATGGGCTTTATATCTTGCAACAAACGAACTTCGTTCTTAACGCTCAACAGAAATGTAAAATAGATAATAATGGTAACGCACGACTATGGCATGCTAGGCTAGGTCACATATCCCAAAACAGAATGAAAAGATTGGTAGACTCAAAGAACCAAAAGGTAGGGGACTTGAGTGAGCTACCAACTTGAATCCTGTCTAAGACAGAAAATGAGCAAGAAGCCCTTTGTAGGACAAAGCAGGCTTGCCACAGGTCTGTTGGACTTGGTCCATACAGACGTATGTGGACCACTAAGGACGCAGGCCCGAGGTGGATTCTCCTATTTCATAACCTTTACTGATGATCATTCACGGTATAGTTATGTTTACCTGATGAGGTACAAGTCTGAAGCTCTTGAGAGGTTTAAAGAATTCAGACTTGAGGTGGAGAACCAAACCAACTGCAAAATCAAAGTCCTACGGTCAAACCGAGGCAGAGAATACCTTAGTACCGAGTTCCTTAATTATCTAAAAGAAAATGGTATAATATCAGAATGGACACCTCCCGGGACACCACAACTAAATGGTGTCTCTGAAAGGCGGAATCGAATCCTGTTGGACATGGTTCAATCCATGATAAGTTTTACCAAATTTCCCCTGTCCTTTTGGGGCTACGCATTGGAAACGGTGGCCAAGTTGTTAAATTTGGCACCAACCAGTGTATTAACCCAAACGCCATATGAGATATGGCACGGCAAGCCTGCATCCTACAACTACTTGAAAGTATGGGGTAGCCCCGCATACGTCAAGAGGTTAGTGGGAGATAAACTAGAATCCAGGTCCAGCTTATGCAGGTTCGTTGGATACCCTAAAGAAACTGTAGGTTATTACTTTTATGACCCCTTGGAACAAAAAGTATTTGTTTCAAGGAATGCAGTGTTCTTGGAACAAGGTTTTCCAGAGGATATCCAACCTGATGAACTGATCCTTGAGGAATCAAGTGATGGAAAACTAGTAATCAGAGGTAGCCGCGGATTCCACACTTAGAGGTTTCAGGATAGATACCGGAAGGGCTGACCGACCTCGAGAAGTCCAGCATGCTAAGCATGTATGACAGCCTCAGGAACAGCCAGCCCGGTACCTGAACCGCCAGCTCCTATACAGTCAGCGCCCACAGTCACCACTGACGTTCCCGTTCTCCGTAGGTCTACTAGAGAGTCCAGACCTCCAGTGAGATATGGCTTTGTAAATACGACCTGTCTACTGGATAACGATCCTAAGACATTCGGAGAAGCGATGTCTGACATAGACTCCGGGAAATGGCTTGAGGCCATGAAAACCGAAATGGACTCCATGAGTGAGAACCAAGTCAGGAGACTTGTAGATCCACCGAAAGGTGTTAAGCCAGTTGGTTGTAAGTGGGTCTACAAGCGCAAACTTGGCATTGATGGAGAAGTCACAATTTATAAGGCTAGGCTAGTAGCTAAAGGGTACACTCAACGACCCGGGGTCGATTTTGAGGATACCTACTCGCCGGTAGCCATGGCTAAATCCATTCGGATCCTGCTCGCCATAGCAGCATGGTATGACTATGAGATATGGCTGATGGACATGAAAAATGGCCTTCCTCAATGGTTTCGTTGAGGAAGAGATCTATATGGATCAGCCGGAGGGTTTCACAGTCACTGGATAAGAACAGAAGGTCTGTCGTCTCCAGAAGTCCATCTATGGCCTCAAACAAGCATCCCGAAGTTGGAATATTCGCTTTGATGAAGTGATACGGGGCTATGACTTCATCAAAAACGAATCCAACCCTTGTGTATACAAGAAGGTTAGTGGGAGCTCTATAGTGTTCCTAGTGCATTATGTGGATGACATTCTACTCATAGGTAATGATGTTAGAATGTTGGGTGACACAAAAGTATGGTTATCAACCCAGTTTTCCCTAAAGGACTTGGGTGAAGCCTCCTACATCCTAGGCGTCCAGATTGTCAGGGACAGATCTGAAAGGATGTTAGGGCCCAAAACTCGTATATGGAGAAAGTCCTAAAGAGATATCGGATGGACAACTCCAAACGAGGATTCCTTCCCATGAGGCATGGGATCAAGTTATCCAAGAAACAGTCCCCGCAGACTGATGAGGAGCTTTAAAGGATGAAAGTCATCCCCTATGCTTCTGCCGTAGGTAGCATCTAATATGTGGTCCACTGCACCAGGCCTGACATTGCTTACGCTTTGAGCGTAACAAGAAGATATCAGTCTTGTGCAGGAGATGTACATTGGAATGCTGTTAAGGGCATCCTTAAGTACTTAAGGAGGACTAAGGAAATATTCTTAGTCTATGGCAATGGAGAACTAATCCTGGAAGGCTTTAGCGACGCTAGCTTCCAGTCTGATGACGATGATGCCAAGTCTCAATTGAGTTATGTATTCAAGCTCAATGGAGGAGTAGTGGCTTGGAAAAGTTCCAAGCAAGCAACCACTACTAACTCCACCACTGAGGCCGAATACATAGCAGCTTCAGAAGCTGTCAAGGAAGCGGTTTGGATGAGAAACTACATCCAAGAGTTGGGTGTGGTGCCTAGCATCACCGAGCCCGTTGTCATCTTTTGTGATAACAACGGTGCAATAGCGCAAGCAAAGGAACCGAGATCTCATCACCATTCCAAACACATTCTTAGACGCTACCATCTTCTAAGAAAAATGGTAGGAAGAGGTGATGTTCGGATGAACCGAGTCAACTCAGCAGACAACATAGCAAATCCACTGTCAAAGCTTATGTCGCAGAGCGCTCATA
Organism: Sesamum alatum; assembly: GCA_034509735.1. Classification (NCBI taxonomy): domain Eukaryota; kingdom Viridiplantae; phylum Streptophyta; class Magnoliopsida; order Lamiales; family Pedaliaceae; genus Sesamum; species Sesamum alatum. The sequence goes on along the minus strand of JACGWO010000009.1, from coordinate 24,818,917 downwards.
CGCGACATCTTGAAAAGATGGGGATTAGACATATGGGCGATTGGCTTTAAAGGTCAAGTGGGAGATTGTTAGAATAGGTGACCATATAGCCAATCTTGGCAGGCAAAATGTAACCTATGTCTAGACAATTTCAGGGATTTGATAAACCCTTAATCAATAAAGAAATGAAATTCATTTGGCATTACTTTGTTTGTGTTTACTTTTATCTGCATTACATATCTGTTCACTACGCAAACAAATCCCACGGACTGAAAACGCATTTCGGGGACTGGGACTACGTTTGGAGGTAGGTCCATGAAATCAGTCCGGATATCTCCAAGTCAAGGAATCTCGAAAATGGGTAACGATATTCCCCTTAAGACTTGCACTAAGCAATTCCTGTCGTATTTCATCGACGAGTGATGAGGGTCGTCTAAGCAGTGTTAGTGGGTTAGCCTGCTAGGGAGCAGCTGACTAAGGTGACTCGCGGGAACCGTCTTACGGAGGACCTTGAGTAGGGTCGGCTAGGTATGACGTGTGTTCCCGGTTCCAACGGTACAGGTCAAGTCCTTTGACTTGAGGAACTGCAGAGTTTACCTGTATATCAGGTCTGTATCTTAGGTATGGTGAGAGATTGCCAAAAAGCACTTGAGTAGTCATAAGCCATGTCTAGTGCAGCTCTGGTGTACAGAGTGACAGTAGTTTCCATGAAAGGATCTGTCTCCTGTCAAAAGGCATTGACAGTTGAGTCTCACATATGCTCTGTGTCTTGTCCCTAAAATCTGTGGCCACAGTAACTGAACAGAAGGAAAGGTTTCCCTTGTGTCGTTTAGTAAGGACAGACCGACACTTAGGTCCAAAATGGGTACCTGCATTTTCCGTGCCCTAAACCATAAGTGGTGAGAGCGTAGACAGAAGGACAATTGTACTGTTAGAGCCTAAATGTTTATGCCCGAATATTCACCTAGTCTCTAGTACCATGGACCGTTGCTAGATGGCCACCCATGGTAATGGGCGGATTCTAGGAATCCGACCAAGTCTAGCTGAAAGGTGAACCTAAAGAGTCACACACAATCCACACACATTAAGTATTTAATTTAGAATTAAATATTGGAGAAATGGAATGATTAAATTGGATTTAATCGGGTCCTTAATTTTTTTGGAGAGAATTAATTCCTTTTATTAGATAAAAGGGATTAATCTAATAAATTAGGTTTATTAGAAAAATTAATTTAATGGGACTAGAATAAATATTTATATTTATTATATTTATTTATTGCCCTTTGGAATATTTAAATAGGTTTTAAATATTCTATTAAATTAAATTAATGGTTGAGATTAAAAGGAGAGATGGATGGCTAGGATTAAATTTGACTAGGTCAAATACTACTTTGACTAGGACTTTGACTAGGTCAAAATCCTAGTCAAATTAGTCTTCTAGAGTTGGAGTTTGAAGAGGATTAAACTCCTCCTCTATAAATAGTCCTAGCCCCTCAACATAAGAGAGATGATGAAACTCCAACACACACACACACACACACACACACACACACTCGTCCCCTCTGCTCTCATCCGCTCTCTCTCTCTCTCTCCCAAGAATATTATTTTCTTGTTCTTTTGTTCTTGGAACAATTGAACATAGGAGGATTAATCCCGTTAACCTAATAACGTGTGATTGATCCATCCTCTCCAAAATACTTGTTCATTCGCTAGCACGATGTGCAAGATACATGGGTGGATTGCGTGTTACAATTTGGTGAATCTCACATACGAGATTTGGTGCAAATCGGGGAACAACTCGAGTACCGGTTAGAAGACGAAAACGACAATTGGTAGGTTCTGATTTATTTTTCGTCCCTCTCTTTATTTTAAACCCTACGGCCTCCATGATTCTTGCATGCTTTTAATTCATGAGATAAACCGAACACCCGGGAACTTCAAGGGAACATCCCTTGAACGTGTTCTTTATTTTTCGTAAAAGCATGCTTAAATTTTTGTTATTTAATTTTACACCGCGCTTCCGCATTCGCGCTATTTTCCGGGACGATCCACAATCTTTCATTTAAGATGTTAGGAAACACTGAAACACGAACATTGTTGTCCTATGTATAAGGTTAAGTTGTCCAAGACTCAGTCAAGGTTGCCTGATGAGGAAGCTCATATGTTTGACATCCCCTACGTCTTTGCCGTAGGCAACATGGGTATGTTGTTTGGTGCATTGGACCTGATGTTGTGTATGCTTTGGGCGTAATGACAGAAATTGGGTGTGTACCGAGAAGGCAGTAGACTGCTGTTGAGAACAGTCTTTAATACCTGAATAAGGATTAAAGAAGTGTTCTTGATGCAAGTTCTATGGAGAGTTGATTATGGAAGGCTATAGCGATACTAACTTCCAAGATCATGTGAATAATATCTAGTCTCAGTATGAGCATATATTCAGGCTTAATGGTAAGGTGGTGGCTTGGAAAGGTTTCAAGCGGGACACCACGACGGACCATGAAAGTTGAATGTATGGCAACTTTAGAAGTTGCTCCGGAGAGTGGTCTGGATGAAAAACCACATCCAATAGTTGGGTGTGGTGCCTAGCACGGGCTAGCTAGTAGTTACCTTTGAGGATAACAACATGGCTGTAGCGCAAACTATAGGACCGAGATCTCATCACGGATCCAGGAAAATTCTTAGACAGTACCATCTGCTTGGAGTAATGGTATGAAGAGGTGCGGTTGGACTGCATCATCACTGCAGAAATAAGGTAGACCCATGAGACCGAGCCGGATATCGAAGATTACTCATGCTCAGATAAGTCTGAGCAACATGGGTGATTGGCTTTAGGTCAAGTGGGAGATTGTTAGAATAGATGACCAGAAAGCCAATTGGATTGGCGGTTTTCGGTTCTATTTAGCAATCTTTATTAAAGTAATATTGACTCGATGAATATAGTAAGTATACATCCTTGGCAGTATGTGTTTGTTGTGCTTACTATTTACGTTAAACGGAGTTTTAACGTCACAACAAATGCCCACAGACCAATTGGATAACCCATGTAATTGGGTTGCGCATTGGATGGCAGCTATGAAACCAACTTCTAAGGGTTGGTCTGAAACGTTCCAAGTTGATGACCTCGAGACAGGGCATCGAGGGTCTTATAGAGACTTGCTCTAAGGATTGCATTCATTGGATGAGTGTCGTGTTTCATTGACGACAGACGTTTCACGTCTATGCAATATTAGTGGGTTGGTTGACAAGGGTGTTAGCTGACTGAACTGACTCACGGGAATCGTCAGATGGAAGCCTTGGAGGCTTGGTCGGTATGACTGGAATTCCCGGCTCCGATAGTACGAGATTAGTCCTCGGACTTGAGGAATCATGGCAGTCACATGCATATGAAGGTTGTATCTAGGGTCTGGCAAGAGATGTTCGTATCTGGGATACGTTCATCATAAGCCTTATCCAGTGCAATCGGAATATGTATTAAGGACGGTGGATTCCAAGATAGGATCCGTCACCTGTTAGTATATGACAGTCAAGTCTCCTATGCGCTCTGAGACGGTTTAAGCTCTTTAAGTATGTGGCCACAACGATTGGCCGAGTAGGGAATGGTTTCCTACGTCGATCAATAGAGCAAACGCGTCTCGAGTTATTTAGCATAGTTGTCTAGTCCAGGATGGGAACCGACGCCAAATTCCATGCCCTAGACTTAGACCGGGAGACGGATGATGGAAGGACCGTACTCGTATGAAACTCGGGAGCCTAAACGTTCACGCCAACATTCACCTAGTCTCTAGTGCATGGACCGTTGCTAGACGGCCACCCATGGTGACGGGCGTTTTCCGATTAATGGTTAATTGGAAATTAGTTAATTAAATTAGATTTAATTGGCCAAATTGTATTGGACACAAGCCCAAGTCTAGCTGAGGGTGAACCTAAAGAGTCACACACAAATCACTATGGAATTGGTAGAATTAATTTGGAATTAATTCTAGAAGAAGCGAATTAATTTAATTGGATTAAATTAATTCAAGGAGAAAAATAAATGATTGCATCATTTATTGGGAAATCCATTTGATGGATGGTCCAAGGATTAATTAATTGGATTAGTTATTTTTTTTACTTAGAACCTTTAAATTTAATTGGATTAATGTATCGGGTTTGAATTAATTAATTGATTGGATCATTTAACTAGAGTTTGGACTTATGTTTATTTAATTGGATTAAATAAACTTATGGGCTTTCAATTGGATTGAGATTAATTGGATTAATTAATGCCAATGGACTTTGTTTGGACATAATTTAATTAGATTAAATAAAAGTCCAAGACTAGTAGTCCTAGTCCATGGAAAAATTCAATTTATAGCAAGTGAAGGAAGAATTAAAATCTTTCACATGTGAGGCACATGTGACCAGCCTTTGTATGGTACTAGCTTGCACGAATTTTTCCCTCAAAAACTCTCCAAAAATCTCTGAAAATCTCTCCATCTTGTGTTCATACCTTTTGAAAAGGTTTGAACTAAAACATTCCAAAAACACTAATCAATAGTGTTGTTTTGGAAGTGTTTCTTCTTCACTTCTCTATTTCTATCTAGAAATAGATTAGAGAACTAGTCTATATTGTGGTGTGGACAAATTAGAGGGATTCTAATTTGGATCCTCAAGTGAACGGAAGGAGAAACGGGAAAGAGAACAACGCATGTACCGGTTTTACGTGTGATGACCTAAGGTTGGTTTTCTTTATGTTTTCATGTAATTTTTTGTTCATATCCTTTTAGCCACATGTCCAACATTCTTCTACCCTTTTATTTATGCTTCGACATACACCTAACGCCCAGGAACTTCAAAGGGAACACCCGTTTGAACCCGTTTAATATTATGCTTTAAATTCACATTTTTACGCTTCCGTTGCGTTCCCGGACCGTACCCTATTCTTTCAGGTCGGATAGGTATGACATGAGTTTCCGGTTCCAACGGTACAGGTCAATCCTTTGACTTGAGGAATTGCTGAGTTTACCTGTACACCGTGTCTGTATCTTATGTATGATGAGAGATTACCAAAACACAGTTGCTGAGTAGTCATAAGCCATATCTAGTGCAGCCATGATGTGCAATGTGACAGTAGTTTCCAAGAAAGGATCTGTCTCCTGTCAAGAGCGTTGACAGTAGCATCTCACTGTACTCTGAGTCTTGTCCCTAAAATCTGTGGCCACAGTAACTGAACAGAAGGGAAGGATTCCCTGCGACGTTTGGTGTAGGACAAGCCGTCATTTAGGTCCAAGATGGTCATATCCGTGCCCTAGACCCTAATTGGTGAGACCGTAGACAGAAGGATAGATGTACTGTAGAGCCGAAATGTTCACCCCCACGCATATTCACCTAGTCTCTAGTGCCATTGACCGTTGCTAGACGGCCACCCATGGTAATGGACGAATTCTAGGAATCCGACCACGTCTAGCTGAAGGTGAACCTAAAGTGTCACACACAATCTGCACACATAATATAGTTAATTTAGAATTAAATATTTGGAGAGAGATGGAACGATTAAATTAGATTTAATCGGATCTTTCTACTCTTGAAAAAAATAATTCCTTTAATTGGATGAAAATAAAATTATCTAATAAATTATATTTATTGGAATGTATTTAATGGGCTTAAAATAAATATGACTATTTATTTTATTTATTTCTTGCCCTATGGATTATTTAAATTAGATTTAAATATTCCATCAATTAAATGGATGGTTAAGATCAAAAGGAGAGATAGATAGCTAGGATTGGTTTGACCAAATCAAAGAGTTACTTTGACTAGGTCAAAATCCTAGTCAAAATAGTCTTCCAAGAGTAGTAGTTTGAAGAGGAATGGATTCCTCCTCTATATAAACTCTAGTACTTGTAAGAAGATGAAAAGTTGAAGAAACACACACACACCCCATCATCGTCCCTCTCTCCCTCTCTCCCTCTCGGCCACTCCTCTCTCTTTCCCAAGAAATTCTCTTTTGTTCTTTTGTTCCATACAATTGAATTAAAGGATGATTGATCTCGCTAATTGATAGCGTTTGATCAATCCGTCCTCTCCAAATAATATACACTTGCTTTTTCGCTAGCACGAGGATCAAGATACGTGGGCGGATTGCGTGTATGATTTTAGACGGTCTCAACACGAGATCTTGGAGCAAAACGAGGAACAACACGAGTAGCGGCTCGAAGACAAAACGACAACCGGGTATGTTTTTTCGTTTTGTTGATTCCGTCTTTTAACCCTATGGCCTCCATAAATTTCTTTCGTTGTTTTTTGTCCATGAGATACACCGAATGCTCGGGAGATTCAAGGGAACACCCCTTGAATGTTTATATTTAATTCTTGTTTATGGCATGTTTTACATTATTGTAATTTTTCTTATATCGCGCTTCCGCATTCGCGTTATTCCCGAGAAGATCAACACGCCTTTCCTAGGCTTTCAATAATTACATATCCCACATAATTATGTATGTATACATATATATGATGTCCCATATCATATAAAATCATACAGTCCATGTATACACACACATATATATATATATATGTTAATCAATAATACAATCCATGTATACATATATATGATGCCCCATATCATATAAAATCATAATTAAATGCAGAAATTACATGTCAAGCAATTGCAATTAAAATATTGGACATTTATTTTACATCCAATGCACACATGTTTTTCCCTTGGAAACCAATTCCAAATTAATTCCAAGTAATTTAATTTTAGAAAATTCCCAATCCGAACCGAAATATAAAATTACCATAATTAATTATTTTAGAAAAAATATGCAGAAAAAACATACAGATCAAATTCTAAAAAATCAAGGAAAAAATGGTCTAGCCATCCGACCAATCAAAACCGACTACGCACAAATCGCAGAGCGCGCGTAGGCTCCTTTGCATGCGCGTTAGTACCCTAGTCGAGCGTGTGCGCCTGTATGTAGCACCTGCCAATACCGCGTATGCTGGCACATACCTCCACGCATAGTCGCGCATTGTTACCCTGCCAGCGCGCCCGCTCGCAGACGTGCATGCCAGGCAATGCTCAAGCTCTCGCTCGTGCGATCCCAAACGCGCGTGTTGCCCGCAAACCGCACGCACAGGCGCACAGCAATGCCCCCCTGCGTAGTACCTGCTGGCCCGGCCAATAGGTTCGTAACCATCCGCTGCTGCCGGTAAACGTGATATAAATTTTGTTTTCCTAAATCTGTATATCTATTTCTGAAACAGCACAAACGCAATATAATTTCAACAAAGTGAATTTTCAAAAAACTACAAATATCTAATAGATTAAAAATAAAACTAAAACATGCTCTTTCATACATCAATTATGATATAAAGCATAATAAACATGCTATCAAAGCCGATTGAAGCACGTAATACATGCTAATAACAAGCAAGACATTCCAGATTTAAAGCCATATACTGAACTGGACTCTGATACCACTAACAGGAAGTGGATCGGCCCGAGAAACGTGGCGAAAGTGCATGGAAGCGAAATCCAAAGGCATTAGAGCAAAAAGAATCCGAATCAAGGGGTTTACCCTTGATATTTTTTTCCGGGCGTTCGGTGTATACGTCTAGATATAACAAATGTAACAGATCTAACATTTAGCTAATGAATTAAAGAGACCGAAGGTACTAAAACTGTAAATTAGATTTTACCTTTGTTGTTCTCATCAATCAGCTGAAGGAAAGCGGATCGGCCCGGGAACGCGCGGGAAGCGCGGTGGAGATAAAAAAACTTGCGGAATAAAAGAATTTAAATCGCGTTCAAGGGGTGTTCCCTTGAACGTTCCGGGCTATCGGTGTATAAACGCAGAATATAAACATATACAAAATAAAATAAGCGTTCGTGGCTATAGAAATAAAGAAGAAACTAAGAGCATAAATATAAATCGGAATACCTTTCTCGATTTTGTATTTTGATCCGCTACACGCATTGATTCCCCCGACGTTCGTCCACGCAAGGTCCCAACGTAGAGACCCTCTAACGTAGTCCACACCACACCGGGAGAGATCTCGTTTTTCTTGCTAGAAAAAACGGATCTAGAGGATGAAATCAAAGAAGAGATTACACTATCAAATTAGTGTTCCTTCTTGATCTTACTTCGTTCCTCAATTGATCCTAGATCAATGAAGCAACAAAGAGGATTTAGAAAGTAGAGAGAGAGAGAGAGAGAGTGTGTGTATGGAGAGTTTTCATCTTTTTCCTAGAAAAAGATGAATAATGAAATTCATCATCAATAGGTGTTAGTATATCATATATATACATAATTAATGTGATTATTGGAATATGTTTAGGTTCATCCAAGGATGTCTAGATACATCTCAATCAATCACCATCAATTCTTCAATCAAGCCTACCAACTTTTAAGGTATGATCAAATCATACCAAAAGGGAAGGGCTTGATTGGAGTTGATTTGTCTCTTACCAAAAGAGACAAGTCAACTAACACCTAGCGTCCAACATGGCTGATTTTTGCTCCCTCGAAGGTGGCAATTTTCGGCCATGCTTATTAGGGAAGAATTCCAACTTCTTCCTATTTCATAACACACCTCTCGGGTCAAAATTTAATAGACCGGGTTCTACCATAATCCAATTACGACGAACCATTAAATTAAATCCAATTTAATTTAATGTCCACTTAAATAATTCCCGTTGATCTTTTATTCCAATTAAAAGACGCAATTTCTCAACTTTCCATATTAATCAATAAATCCTATTTACAGATTAAACGAGGGCCCGATACAATATTGGGCCCGTCCATCCAATGGACAATCCCTTAAGTAATCCAATTACTTATCATCCTCTGAAATTGATTCCAAGTCAGTTCCTTCACCTCCTCGGTGATTTGTGTGTGACCCTTTAGGTTCACCCTCAGCTAGACTTGGGCTTGTGTCCAACAGGAGTCCGTCACCATGGGTGGCCGTCTAGCAACGGTCCATGGAACTAGAGACTAGGTGAATGTTGGCGTGAACATATAGGCTCCGATTCCGTACGGGTACGGTCCTACTGTCGACCGTCTCCCAGCCTTAGTCTAGGGTATGGAATTGGGCGTCGGTTCCTATCCTTGACTAGGCAACTATGCTTCATACACGAGATGCGTTTACTCTATCGATTGACGTAGGAAACCCTTTCCTACTCAATCAATTGCTATGGGCATAGACTTTGAGAGTCTAAACCATCTCAGAGTGCATAGGAGACATCATCGTCATGTACTGACAGGGGACAGATCCTATCTTGGAATGCACCGTCCTCGCTACATACTCCAACTGCACTGGACAAGCCTTATAATGACCATATTACAGAATGATCACCTCTCGCCAGATCCAAGATACAGTCTTCATATGCATGTGACTGACATGATTCCTCAAGTCCGAGGACTAATCCCGTACTATCAGAATCGAGAACTCCCGTCATACCAACCAAGCCTCCAAGGCTTCCATATGAAGATTCCCGCGAGTCACTTCAGTCAGTCGACCACCTTGTCAACTAACCCACTAAAATTGCATAGACGACCTTCGTCTGTTGCCGATGAAACTTCGCACTCACCCAATGAATGCATTAATTAGTGCAAGTTTCAACAGGACACTCAATGCCCAGTCTCGAGGTCCTCAACTTGGAATGTTTTAGACCAACCTTCAGAAGTTGGTTTCATAGCCGCCATCCAATGCGCAGCCCAACTACGCGGGTTATCCAATTGGTTTGTGGGCATTTGTTGTGACGTTGAAATGCTGTTCAATGTTAGTAGTAAGTACAACAAACACAGTGCCGGTGATGAATACTTACTCTATTCATCGGGATAATATTGTATTAATAAAGGTTGATGAATAGTTCCCAAAAGCGCCAATCCAATTGGCTTTCTGGTCGCCTATTCTTCTCCCACTTGACCTCAAAGCCAATTACCCATGTAACTCAGAACCTTCTGAGAATGAGTAATCTGCGATACCGGCTCAGCACGCAGGTCTACTTTATTTTCCTGCCGAGGTAATACGGTCGAACCGTATTTCACCTCTTCCTTACCATCACTACTACCTGCTGATGGTGGTTGTCTAAGAATTTTCCATGGATCTTGTGATGAGATCTCGGGCCCAAAAGGCTTTAGCCATAGCCTAGTTGTCAACCTCCAAGGTAACTACTGGCTCGGCCGTGCTAGGCACTACATCCATCCAATGGGTTCTATTTTTCATCCAAACTACTTTCTAGAAACAACTTCCAAAGTTAGCATATATTCGACTTTAATGATGGACTGTCGTGGTATCCTGCTTGGAACCTTTCCAAGCTACCACACTCACCATTAAGTCCGAACATACATAGGTATTGAGACTAAATATTATTCACATGATTCTAGAAGCTAGTATCGCTATAGCCTTCCAAAATCAACTCTCCATAAACCGTGCATTGAGAACACTTAAAGACTGCTCTCAATTGCTGTCTACTGCCTCGTAGGTACACACCCGATATCTGTTGTTATGTACGACGCATAAACAACATCAGGCCTTGTGCGCCGAAGAACATACCCATGATGCGTACGGCAAAGACATAGGGGATGTAAACATCTAAGCTTCCTCATTAGTCAATGGTGACTAATGTTAGAATAAGTGACCAGAAAGTCAATAGGTTTGGCGATTTGTAACCTATTATACAACTCGATGTAAATGTAATATTATTATGTGATGAATAAAATGAGTATTTGTCACTTCTGGTATTTACTTTATTGCGCTCATTTCACATTTGTTAAAATGGTGTTTAACTTATATCGCAACAAAGCCCACAGACCATGGATAACGACTCGTGCAGTTGGGCCACGCATTGGATGGTGGTCATGAAACGAACTGATTAAGAGTTGGGTCTGAAACGTTCCAAGTCGAGGACCTCGAGATAGGGCATCGAGAGTCTTATTGAGACTTGCGTCAAGAGTCGTGTTCATTGGATGAGTGCCGTGTTTCATCGGCGACAGGCGTGGGACGCCTACACGATCTTGATGGGTTGGTCGACTGGGGTCGAGCCGACTGGACTGACTCATGGGGATCATCATATGGAAGCCTTGGAGGCTTGGTCGGTATGATTGGTTTTCCCCGGTTCTGATAGTACGGGAGTAATCCTCAAACTTGAGGGATCACGGTAGTCGTATGCACATGACGGCTGTATCTTGGATCTGGCGAGAGGTAATCATTCTGTAAGATAATTATCATAAGCCTTGTCCAGTGCAGTCGAAATGTGTAGCAAGGACGGTGGATTCCAAGAAGAGGATCCGTCCCCTGTCAGTATGTGACAGAGGTATCTCCTATGCACTCGAAGACACGTTCATGCTGTTTAAAGCTGTGGCCACAGTGGTTGGTGGAACAGGGAATGGTTTCCTGTGTCGACGCAATGAAGCATACGTGGTCTCGAGTATTAAGCATAGATGCCTAGTCAAGGATGTGAACCGACGCCCAATTACATACCCTAGACTAAGGCCGGGAGACGGTAGACGGTAGACGGAAGGATCGTACCCGTACGGAATCGGCGCCTAAATATTCACGCTAATTCACCTAGTCTCTAGTGCCATGGACGTTGCTAGACGGCCACCTATGGTAACGGGCCCTTGTGGGGCACGGGCCCAAGTCTAGCTGAGGGTGAACCTAAAGGGTCACACACAAAATCACCGAGGAGGTTGAGAGATCGACTTGGAGTCAATCTCGAAGGATAAATAAGTAATTGGATTACTTAAGGGAAAGTCCATTGGATGGACGGGCCGATATTGTATCGAGCCTTCGTTTTAATTGGTAAATTGGATTTTCGATTAAATATGGAAAGTTGAGACGTTGAGACGTTGGATCTTTTAATTGGATTAAAAGATCAACGGGAATAATTTAAATGGACATTAAATTGGATTTAATGTTGGGTTCGTCGTAATTGGATTGCGATAAAACCCAGTCCGTTAAATTTTACCCGAGCGGAGAAATAATTCCTATTTTGGAATAGGAAGAAGTTGGACTTCTTCCCTTCTTTAAACATGGCCGACATGTTGGAATAGGTGACCAGAAAGCCAATAGGTTTGGCAATTTGTAACCTATCCGACAACTTGATGTGAATGTAATATTATTATGTGATGAATAAGATGAGTGTTCGTCACCAATGGTACCTTCTTTGTTGCGCTCATCTTACATTTGTTAAACCGGTGTTTAACTTATATCGCAACAAAGCCCACAGACCATAGATAACAACTCGTGCAGTTGGGCCACGCATTGGATGGTGGTCATGAAACCAACTGATTAAGAGTTGGGTCTGAAACGTTCCAAGTCGAGGACCTCGAGACAGGGCATCGAGAGTCCTATTGAGACTTGCGTCAAGAGTCGTGTTCATTGGATGAGTGCCGTGTTTCATCGGCGACAGGCGTGGGACGCCTACACGATCTTGATGGGTTGGTCGACTGGGGTCGAGCCGACTGGACTGACTCGCGGGGATCATCATATGGAAGCCTTGGAGGCTTGGTCGGTATGATTGGTTTTCCCCGGTTCTGATAGTATGGGAGTAATCCTCAGACTTGAGGGATCATGGCAGTCGCGTGCACAGGACGGCTGTATCTTGGATCTGGCAAGAGGTAATCATTCTGTAAGATGATTATCATAAGCCTTGTCCGGTGCAGTCGGAATGTGTAGCGAGGATGGTGGATTCCAAGAAAAGGATCCGTCCCCTGTCAGTATGTGACAGAGGTATCTCCTATGCACTCGGAGACACGTTCATGCTGTTTGAAGCTGTGGCCACAGTGGTTGGTCGAACAGGGAATGGTTTCCTATGTCGACGCAATGAAGCATACGTGGTCTCGAGTATTAAGCATAGATGCCTAGTCAAGGATGGGAACCGACGCCCAATTCCATACCCTAGACTAAGGCCGGGAGACGGTAGACGGAAGGATCGTACCCGTACGGAATCGGCGCCTAAATGTTCACGCCAATTCACCTAGTCTCTAGTGCCATGGACCGTTGCTAGACGGCCACCTATGGTAACGGGCCCTTGTGGGACACGGGCCCAAGTCTAGCTGAGGGTGAACCTAAAGGGTCACACACAAATCACCGAGGAGGTTGAGAGATCGACTTGGAGTCAATCTCGAAGGATAAAATAAGTAATTGGATTACTTAAGGGAAAGTCCATTGGATGGACGGGCCGATATTGTATCGGGCTTTCATTTAATCGGTAAATTGGATTTTCGATTAAATATGAAAAGTTGAGATGTTGAGACGTTGGATCTTTTAATTGGATTAAAAGATCAACGGGAATATTTTAAGTGGACATTAAATTGGATTTAATATTGGGTTCGTCGTAATTGGATTACGATAAAACCCGGTCCGTTAAATTATACCCGAGAGGAGAAATAATTCCTAATTTGGAATAGGAAGAAGTTGGACTTCTTCCCTTAATTAAACATAGCCGACATGCTCCCTTCGAGGAAGCAAAATCAGCCATGTTGCATGCTAGGTGGTATGTTGACTTGTCTCTTTTGGAAAGAGACAAATCAACTCCAATCAAGCTCTTCCCTTTTCGTATGATTTGATCATACCATAAATTTTGGTAGGCTTGATTGAAGAATTGATGGTGATTGATTGGAATGAATCTAGACATCCTTGGATGAACCTAAACACATTCCAATAATCACATTAATTATGTATATATATTAGAATATACAACACCTAGCATAAGTGATTCATTATTCATCTTTTTCTAGGAAAAAGAGAAGACAAAAATCCCTCTCCTCTCTCTCAATTTTCGTGCTCCCTCTCTCTCTTACACTTGTGTTCTTCACTTGATTTTGAATCAAGAAGAAGAACAAAGTAAGTTTAAGAGAACACTAATTCATAGTGTTCTTCTCTTAAACCGATTCCTTCCTAAACCCGTTCTTTTCTAGCAAGAAGAACGTGTGTTTCTTCCGGTGTGGTGTGGATCACCTTTGGAGAATCCATACGTTTGGATTTCGTGAGCATTCCGGAGAAGGAACAACGCTAGTAGCCGGGAGCATACGCTAAACAATCAAAGGTAACGGTTTATTACGCTTTGATTGATTCCATTTATATATCTATGCCCTATGTGTTTAAATATATGTTTTAATATTTACACATCCTACATCGAACGCCCGGTTGAGCACCCAAGGGTACACCCCTTGGGATTCGCGTATTTTGAATTTTATTTAAATTTACGCAATTTCTCGCTTTTCTCGTTTCCGGTCGCGCTTCCGGGCGGATCCGCTTGTCCTTCAAGTGGTATCAGAGCCCGGTTCGATGTAAGGGGCATAGATCTATGTGTTTGGTATGATCTACTTGCTTTTAAATGGCTTTATTGGCATGTTAGATTACATAAATATATGAATAATATGATGATTCAATTGTTTGGATTTAATGGACTTTTGGCATGCTTAATTTTGTTAGATTGGATCTAAAAATTGCATGCTTATTTTCAGAATAATATTAATTTTATTGTGCTGAAACAGTTTTGAAAAACAAAAAAAAAAAAAAAAATTTGGTCGGATCGGCAGTGGCCGCGCGCAGGCGGGCGCCTGCGCGCGCGCGCGCTGTACGCAGCCGGCCGCTACTGGCCGAGGGCCAGCGCGCGCGCGCTGCCCTGTGCGCGCGGGCGGCCGGCCAGCACATTGGCTGGGCCGTTTTGTGCCGTTTTTCGACTTTTTTCGGAAAATTCGATTTTCTATATTTTCTGCACAATATTCTGAAAATATATTAATTTTGCATTTTTGATTTTGGAATAATTGGATTATTCCTTGGATTAATTTTGCTTAATTAATTTGGGATTAATACATGCATTGGATGCATTGTGTAAAATGTCCATTAAATTGTGATGTTGGACATCACTTGGATATTTGGAATATCCATTGGTTTTATTGCATGATTATTTGGAATAATTATGTTATATGTGAGTTGATGGAATCAACATGGGATGATCACAAAGCCCTAGACCTTGTGTATGGATGAACGAATGTTTATTTATTTTCTGTTGGGTGGGGCCTGCGTGCCTCTTGTTTTTGGGACTATCATCTCCCGTATTTTCAGCCTCATGATGTTAAGGCTTGTTTTCTTTATTACCGATGTATTACTTTCAGTTGTAATGAGAGTAGATAGGATTGGTGAGGTTTCAATTTTAACAAGCAATTGGAGTCGGAGACCCCAAGGAGGAGCATCAAGGCATGAAACAAGAAGCACTTCAAGGCCCATTGGAATGACAATGGGTTTATTATTATTGTAATAATTTAGGACCACCCTAGACAGACCATAGACTCACTGCGGGCTCAGTGGGTCGCATAGGTTGGGCTTGTGATCGTCCTAACAGGGGTATGCTATGTTTTATGCATGCGGCGTTTTTTATTTATCGCTTTAAATATTGGATATTTATGCATGCTAAAACACAATAATGTGATGAGGTCTCGGTCACACACAAACTCTCATTTGGTTGGACCAAATTAAATATTAGGCCCAGAACGGACTTGGATCAAAATGGTATTTTGCTCTGTCCGAGCCTTCCATCCACAGCAATGTGGTGAGGAAGCTACCACTACCCAAGTGTGGTCTCACGAGTCGTGGCACACTTGGACTAGGGGAAAGTTGCACTATTGTTGTGAACAAAAAGACTGCGCTCGCTGTTTCCCTGTCTCACGAGTCGTGGGGGGCGACAGTTTGAGGCATGATTTGGTTGAAGGGTCGGGCCTAACACTGAGTAACATGGTTCGCTTGGAGTCCTCGGAACCATGCGAATAGGTGAGGCAAAATATCTTGGGAATCTCATTGGATGAGAATGATATTGGATATCTCCCACAAGGTCTTCTTCATGTGAATCGTAAAAGCGGGGCATGGAGATTACGCTTGTGGATCCCAAGCTCACTAGGAAATGGTTTCCCGAAACTCCGCTTGAGAGTGGCGGACTTTCGTATAAATAGTGGGAGGGTTAAAGACTAAAAGACCAAATCTTCAACTTGAACAATAATATTACCATCATCTGCTAATTTCTGCTTTACATTTTCATTAATGTAGATATGTCTAAGAACCCGTTAACCATGATTCTTGAGACTAACAAATTCAACGGAACGAACTACTCGGACTGGCTGAGAAACCTGAGGATTGTCCTCGGTTTCGAGAACCAAGGCTACGTCTTGGACGAGCCGCCACCGAGCGACTTACCGGAGGGGTCCATGCCTGAAGAACGTTTGACGTTCGAGAAATGGCATGAGGACAACCGGAAAGTACGCAGTATCATACTGGCTTCGATGTCTAATGACATCCAGAAGCAGTATGAGAGGCTGGACAACGTCTCCGCCATAATGCTCCGCATGAACGAGGTTTATGCGGTTCCGGATAGGCATATTAGATATGCCGCCACAAAAGCATTCTTTGGCACCAAGCTCGCTGAAGGAACGTCTGTACAGAGTCATGGGGTCAAGATGCTCTCCCTAGTGGAGAAACTCGAGGACCTTAAAGCTGGGCTTAACAATGACATGTACATTGACGTGATCCTCCAGTCGCTACCTCCATCCTATGACCCGTTTGTTGTAAACTACAACATGAACGGACTTGAGAAGTCTACTCATGAGTTGATCAACATGCTGGTCCAATACGAGGCAACGACCCACAAGTCGGCGCCGACAGTATTGATAGGAGAGGCTTCGACCTCCAAGGCGAATGGCAAGAGGGCCGGACGCTGGAAGAGGAAAAAGGGAAGACGGTTGTGGCCCCTGCTCACGCTCCGGGCGTCCCTGTTGCTCAGGTTGGACCGAGCAAAGGGAAAGGGAAGGCCCGTGGTTCTCAGTGGTCCAAGGCAAATGATGTCTGCATGCATTGCCAAGGGAAAGGGCATTGGAAGAGAGAGTGCCCACAACTCCTCTCCAACCCAGGTGTGTTTGTGGTTGAAGTTAATATGATTACTAATTCTGCTTCATGGGTATTAGATACGGGTGTGGTGCTCACATCTGCAATGATTTGCAGGCAATGCAAAGAAGCAGAAGGCTAACCAAGGATGAGATGATCCTGAGGCTAGGCGATGGCAAGGCCGTTGCTGCGGAGGCCGTAGGATCACTAGAGTTAGCCATTAGTAATCATGTTAGGATTGTACTGAACGACTGTTTCTATGTACCTAGCATGATTAGAAACATTGTTTCCATCCCGGTCCTTGATAAGGAGGGATATGAATTTACCATCAATAAAAACGGTTTTTTTTCATTATCAAAGATGGTATTTCTCATTTGCTTGGTACATTGGTCAACGGTCTGTACATACTTCAACAGTCTAATTGGATTATGACTGCAGAACACAAACGAAAACGTGATGATCATAATAACGCACAGATATGGCATGCGAGGTTAGGTCATATCTCTAAAGATAGGATAAGAAGGTTGGTGGACTCAAAGAGTCTAGAAATAGACGATTTTGGACAACCTACCGACCTGCGAATCCTGTCTAAAGGGAAAGATGACCAAGAAACCCTTTGTTGGACAAAGTACGCTAGCTAGTGGTCTGTTGGATTTGATCCATACAGATGTCTGTGGTCCACTAAATACTCAAGCTAGAGGTGGGTACTCGTACTTCATAACCTTTACCGATGATCACTCACGGTATGGTTATGTTTACCTGATGAGGTACAAGTCTGAAGCCTTTGGAAGGTTTAAGGAATACAGACTTGAAGTAGAGAACAAAACCGGTCGAAAGATCAAAGCCCTTCGGTCGGACCGAGGTGGAGAGTATTTGAGTGGTGAGTTTACTGATTATCTAAAAGAGAATGGGATTCTCTCTCAGTGGACCCCTCCTGGAACACCGCAGCTTAACGGTGTGTCTGAAAGGAGGAATCGGACCTTGTTGGACATGGTCCGATCCATGATGAGTTTTACCGAACTACCCCTTTCCTTCTGGGGATACGCTCTTGAGACGGCGGCCAAAATTTTGAACTTGGCGCCATCTAAAAGGGTATCCCAAACGCCATATGAGATATGGCATGGCAAGCCTGTCTCCTACAAATACTTGAAAGTGTGGGGTTGCCCCGCATATGTCAAGAGAGTAGTGGGAGATAAACTGGACTCGAGGTCTAGTTTATGCAGGTTCATCGGCTATCCGAAAGAAACTGCGGGGTATTATTTCTATGATCCCTCCGAGCAAAAGGTTTTTGTCTCGCGAAACGCAGTGTTCTTGGAAAAAGGTTTTCCATCGGATAGTCGACGCGATGAGGTACTCCTTGAGGAATCAAGTGAGGAACCCCAAGAGGCGGCAGTGACATCTGAGCCTGAACTTCCCATTGATATTGTTCCAGTCCTCCGTAGGTCGGCCAGAGTATCCCATGCACCTAATAGGTATGGATTTCTGGGCCTGACCAGTCAGTTGGATAATGATCCAAAGACGTACGGAGAAGCGATGTCGGACATCGATTCGAACAAGTGGCTTGAGGCCATGAAATCCGAGATGGACTCGATGGGTACAAACAAGGTTTGGACCCTAGCAGATCCACCAAAAGGGGTTAAACCCGAAGCTGGAACATACGTTTTGATGAAGTCATACGGGGATATGATTTCATCAAGAACGAGTCCGATCCTTGTGTATACAAGAAGATCAGTGGGAGCTCAGTTGCGTTTCTGGTGCTTTACGTGGATGACATCTTGCTCATTGGGAATGATGCTAAGATGTTGGGTACTACTAAAGCTTGGCTGTCAATGCAATTCTCCATGAAGGATATGGGCGAGGCATCCTACATCCTTGGCATCAAGATCTAGAGGGATAGATTTAGAAGGATGTTAGGAATGACCCAGTCCTCGTACATTGAGAAAGTCTTGAACAGATTCAAGATGGAAAACTCAAAACGAGGATTCCTTCCTTTGAGACATGGAATTAAGTTATCCAAGAAGCAGTCTCCTAAGACTGATGAGGAGCTTAAAAGGATGTTGGACATCCCCTATGCTTCAGCCGTAGGTAGCATACAGTATGTTGTTCAGTGCACTAGACCTGATGTGCTTTCGCTTTGAGCGTAACTAGCCGATATCAGTCATGTGCCGGGAGGCACACTGGAGTGCATTCAAGACTATCCTAAAGTACCTGAAAAGGACTAAGGACATGTTCTTGAACTACGGCGGTGGAGAGTTGATACTGGAAGGCTATAACGACGCTAGCTTCCAGTTGGATGACGATGATGCCAAGTCTCAGTCTGGTTATGTGTTCAGACTTAATGGTGGCGTGGTTACTTGGAAGGGTTCCAAGTAGGCTACCACGGCGGACTCCATCATAGAGTTTTGAATACATAGCGGCTTTGGAAGCTGCTAAGGAGTGGTTTGGTTGATGAGCTACATCCAAGGGTTGGATGTAGTACCTAGCATTGCTAAGCCTGTATTTATCTTTTATGATAACAACGGGACGATAGCGCTAGCAAAGGAACCGAGATCTCCTCACAATCCAAGCATATTCTTAGACGCTACCATCTACGTAGAGAGATGGATAGCAGGAGTGACGTTCGGTTGGACCGAGTCAGCTCCGCAGAAAACATAGCAGATCCACTTGCTAAGCCCATGTCGCAAGTTGCCCATACTCACCATCTGAATAAGAGGTTTGAGGCCAATGGGTGATTGGCTTTAGGTCAAGTGGGAGATTGTTGGAATAGGTGACCAGAAAGCCAATAGGTTTGGCAATTTGTAACCTATCCGACAACTTGATGTGAATGTAATATTATTATGTGATGAATAAGATGAGTGTTCGTCACCAATGGTACCTTCTTTGTTGCGCTCATCTTACATTTGTTAAACCGGTGTTTAACTTATATCGCAACAAAGCCCACAGACCATAGATAACAACTCGTGCAGTTGGTGTTAGAATAGGTGACCAGAAAGCCAATTGGATTGGCGGTTTTGGGTACTATTTAGCAATCTTTATTGACTTGATGAATATAGTAAGTATTCATCCGTGGCACTATGTGTTTGTTGTGCTTACTGATTACGTTAAACGATGTTTTTAACGTCACAACAAATGCCCACAGACCAACTGTATAACCCATGTAGTTGGGCTGCGCATTGGATGGCAGCTATGAAACCAACTTCTGAGGGTTGGTCTGGAATGTTCCAAGTCGAGGACCTCGAGACAGGGCATCGAGGGTCCTACAGAGACTTGCACTAAGGATTGCATTCATTGGATGAGTGCCGTGTTTCATCGGCGACAGACGTTGGACGTCTATGCAATATTAGTGGGTTAGTTGACGTGGGTGTTAGCTGACTGAACTGACTCGCGGGAATCGTCATATGGAAGCCTTGGAGGCTTAGTCGGTATGACTGGAATTCTCGGCTCCGATAGTACGAGATTAGTCCTCGGACTTGAGGAATCATGGCAGTCACATGCATATGAAGGTTGTATCTAGGGTCTGGCAAGAGATGCCCGTATCTGGGATACGTTCATCATAAGCCTCATCCAGTGCAGTCGGAATATGTATTGAGGATGGTGGATTCCAAGATAGGATCCGTCACCTGTCAGTATATGACAGTCGAGTCTCCTATGCGCTCTGAGACGGTTTAAGCTCTTTAAGTCTGTGGCCACAGCGATTGGTCGAGTAGGGAATGGTTTCCTACGTCGATCAATAGAGCAAACGCGTCTCGAGTTATTGAGCATAGTTGTCTAGTCCAGGATGGGAACCGACGCCAAATTCCATGCCCTAGACTTAGACCGGGAGACGGATGATGGAAGGACCGTACTCGTATGGTAATCGAGAGCCTAAATGTTCACGCCAACATTCACCTAGTCTCTAGTGCCATGGACCGTTGCTAGACGGCCACCCATGGTGACGGGCGTTTTCCGATTAATGGTTAATTGGAAAATAGTTAATTAAATTGGATTTAACCAATTGTGTTGGACACAAGCCCAAGTCTAGCTGAGGGTGAACCTAAAGAGTCACACACAAATCACTATGGAATTGGTAGAATTAATTTGGAATTAATTCTAGAAGAAGCGAATTAATTTAATTGGATTAAATTAATTCAAGGAGAAAAATAAATGATTGGATCATTTATTGGGAAATCCATTTGATGGATGGTCCAAGAATTAATTAATTGGATTAGTTAATTTTTGGACTTAGAACCTTTAAATTAATTGGATTAATTTATCGGGTTTCGATTAATTAATTGATTGGATCAATTAATTAGAGTTCGGACTTATGTTTATTTAATTGGATTAAATAAACTTATGGGCATCAATTAGATTGAGATTAATTGGATTAATTAATGCCCAATGGACTTTGTTTGGACTTAATTTAATTAGATTAAATAAAAAGTCTAAGACTAGTAGTCCTAGTCCATGGAAAAATTCAATTTATAGCAAATGAAGGAAGAATTAAAATCTTCCACATGTGAGGCACATGTGACCAGCCTTTGTATGATTTTGTGGGTGGTTTTATTTGCTATAATGGTGCATGGTTATGTAGATAATGGTGTGTGTATGTAGGTTACTTTGGAAGTTGACAAGAGAAGTTGAATTTTGAATTCAACAACTCTACTTACACAAAACATTCACATAACTTGTATGTTATGTCTTGCACGAAATTTCCATCAAGAAACTCTCCAAAAACCTCTGAAAATTTCTCCTTTTTGTGTTCATACCTTTTGGAAAGGTTTGAACTAAAAACATTCCAAAAAGCACTAATCAATAGTGTTGTTTTGGATTGTTTTTTCTTCTTCTTTTCTCTACTTCTATCTAGCAATAGATTAGAGATATACATTCCATAGTGTGGTGTGGACAAATTAGAGGGATTCTAATTTGGATCCTCAAGTGAACGGAAGGAGAAACGGAAAGGGAACAACGCTAGAAACAATCCGGTTCTACGTGCAACGAACATAAGGTTGGTTTTCTTTATGTTTTCATGTATCTTTTGTTTACTTCCTTTAGCCATATGTCCAGCATTCTTCTCCTCTTTATTTTATGCTTTGACAAACACCGAACGCCCGGGAACTTCAAAGGGAACACCCCTTTGAACCCGTTTAAATTTAAGCTTTAAATTAACGTTTTTTACGCTTCCGTTGCGTTCCCGGGCCGTACCCGATTCTTTCAGTGGTATCAGAGCCCGGTTCGGTGTTGTGGCTATAGGAATTACATGTTATTATGTGTTAAGCATGAAGAACATGTTTAAATTGCTTTTGGAAAGTATGATTTATGGCTTTAATGCATGATAATGTGTAGAAAATATGTGTTAATTTTGCTTTTGAAATTATGGATATCCATGCATTTTTGAGAATTGGATTTTCTGTAAATGCATGTTTAATTTCAGTTTTTATAGCAGAAGTTTAAAATAAAAAAAAAAAAGAAAAAAAGTGAAAAACGGTGCCGGCCACCCGGCAGGGGCAGCAGGCGCGCGCCCGCGCGCGCAGGCAGGGGCGCGCCTGCGCGCGGCGCGCAGGCGTGCGCGGGCGTCCGCCCGTGCGCGCTGCTGGGCGTGCGCGCGCGCGCCTGCTGCTGCACGCGGGCGGCCGCGCGCGCTGCTGAGCGTGCGCGCGCGCGGCGCGCAGGCAGGGGCGCCTGCGCGCGCGCGCGCGCGCACGGCCGTCTGGGATGGCCGGCCGGCAGCACTGTTTTGTGCCGTTTTTGCCGTTTTTCCGGAAAATTGGATTTTCCTGATTTCTGCTAGTTTTCTGAAATTATTAATTTTGGCATATTTTAATTTTGGTTAAATTGGATTTTCTAAAATTATTTTTTTATGCCTTAGATTATTTTGGAAATGGTTTCCAAACAAAAAAAAAAAAAATTGTACATTGGATGTATAGTTGATATCCATATTTTTAATTGCATTATTAATATGATATTTTCTGCATTTTATTATGTTTATTGTTTTAGATATTGGATATCTATTTATAAATGCATGGGATGTATTTATTTGTTGGCATGTTTATATTTGATATAAATGTGCTTTATTGTTGTTTATTTGATAAACAATAAGGATGATCACTAGCCCATTGACCTATGTATGGTTTATATTTTTGTTGGGTGAGGCCTGCGTGCCTCTTTGTTTTTTCTCTTCTCTCTATCGTTTTTAGCCTTGGAATAATAAGGCTTTCTTCCTCTCTTTTAATGTACTCCCCCCGACTTATGATTGGGGTTTCTTTTAAGTTGTAATGAGAGTAGATTAGACTGTGAGGCTTTATTTTATTAAATGTAAGCTTCCAAGGAGATGAAGGTCCGGTGGACGGAACCCACGGTGGAAGGTCAAGAAGAACAAAGAAGGATTTACAAGGCCCCATTAGAATGATAATGGGATGTAAAAGTTGTAATAGTGTAGGCTTACCCTAGATTGACCATAGATCCACTGCGGGCTCAGTGGATCACTTAGGAACGGGCTTGTGATTATCCTAACAGGGGCGTGCTAGGCTTGTTTTGCATGTGTTTAATGTTTTAATGCTTTGATGTATGATGTGTTTGGAATGCATTATTTACATTAAATGTTTAAAACTTGAGCATGCAAAGTACTAATAATGATGAGGTCTCGGTCTTAATAAACTATAACTCTCACTTGGATGGTCCAAGTAAATATTAGGCCCAAAATGGAATTAAAATCAAATGGTTTGATTATTCCAAGCCTTCCATCCATAGCAATGTAGTGAGGAAGCTACTTTCACCCATTCGTGGTCTCACGAGTCGTGGCACGTTTGGAATGAAAGAAAGCTGCACTGTTGTTATGAACGAATGGAATATACTCCTATTTCCCTGTCTCACGAGTCGTGGGGGGCGATAGTTGAGATATTCATTTGGTTGATGGGTCGGGCCTAACGCTAAGTAACATGATTCGCTTGGAGTCCTTGGGATCATGTGAAGAGGTGAGGCAAAATATCTTGGGGATCTCATTGGATGAGAATGGTATTGGATACCTCCCACAAAGCCTTTCCCATGTGAATCGTAAAAGCGGGGCATGGAGAATTGCGTTTGTGGACTCCGAGCCCACTAGGAAATGGTTTCCCGAAAACCCTACTTGAGAGTGGTGGGCTTTTTGAAGAAATAGTGGGAGGGGTTAATGACTAAAGACCAAGTCTTAACTTGAATTCTATATTATAATAATCTACTAAATTTCTGCTTTACATTTTTGAATGTAGATGTCTAAGAATCCGCTCGCTGTAATTTTTTTGAGACTAATAAATTTGACGGAACAAACTATAACGATTGGCTGCAAATCTAAGGATTGTCCTAGATTTTGAAAACTAGGCTTACGTTCTGGATAAGCCACTTTCTCGGGTCTTGCCGGAGGGGTCCTCGTCAGAAGAGCGTTTGACGTTCAATGAATGGCAGGAGGACAACCGCAAGGTCCGCAGCATCATACTGGAATCCATGACTAATGAGATCCAGAAACAGTATGATCGGCTGGATGATGTCAGCTCGATAATGCTCCGCATGAAAGACGTTTATGCGGTACCGGACCAGCATATTAGATATGCTGCGACGAAGGCATTTTTCGGAGCTAAGATGACAGAAGGGTTTTCTGTACACCAGCATGGAGTGATGATGCTATCCCTAGTGGAGAAGCTCAAAGACCTCCGAGCTGATCTTTAAAAAGAAACGTACATCGACGTGATCCTTCAGTCTCTTCCTCCCTCTTTTGACCCGTTTATCATGAACTATAACATGAATGGGCTTGAAAAAGACCTTCATGAGTTGATAAACATGTTGGTCCAGTACGAGGCAACGATTGAAAAGTCTGCGCCGTCGGTATTGGTTGGGGAGGCTTCGACCTCAAGAGCGAAAGGCAAAGGGGCCGGACGCTGGAGGAGGAAGAAGGGTAAGACAGAATCAGCCGCTGCAAGCGCACAGAGCGCTCCTGTTGCCATGC
Organism: Sesamum alatum; assembly: GCA_034509735.1. Lineage (NCBI taxonomy): Eukaryota > Viridiplantae > Streptophyta > Magnoliopsida > Lamiales > Pedaliaceae > Sesamum > Sesamum alatum. The sequence goes on along the minus strand of JACGWO010000009.1, from coordinate 24,794,115 downwards.
TGGGCATGGGCAAAGGAAAGAGGAAGGCGGTTCGGCAGTCAAGGATTGCAAAAGATGTTTGCATATATTGTCGTGAAAAAGGGCATTGGAAGAGGGAGTGTCCTAAACTCCTCTCCAACCAAGGTACATTTGATTTGAGCTTTAACATGATTACTATTCTACTTCTTGGGTATTGGATACCAGTTGTAGAGCTCATATCTGCAAATGGTTTGCAGGAAATGGGAAGGAGTAGAAGGCTAAGACGGAGATGGTTCTAAAGCTAGGCAATGGCTGGGTTGTTGCTGCAATTGCTATGGGACCAATTAGGCTTAGCCAGTGATCATGTTAGGATAGAGTTGATAGGTCACAATTATGTAACCTAGCATGATCAAATTATGTTTTTCTATTGTTGGACAATAAGGATTACATGTTTTTGATCAATGAAAGCTTCTTTTATTTGACAAAGAATGAATATTCTTGTCTGCTAGGTTGTTTGCATAATTGTTTCAATACTATCCCATAATTAGATTATGAATGCTCAAAACAAATGATGAAATGGATAATCAAGATAAACTCACAGATTTGGCATGCAAAGCTAGGTCACATTCCTCTAGATAGGATAAGGAGGTTAGTAGATTCAAGGAGTCTAGAAATAGACAATTTGAGCCTGCTAGCTTGCAAGTCCTTCCTGAGCAGGAAGATGGCCAAGAAGCTCTTTGTAGGACAAAGTATGCTTGCTAGTGGTCTGTTGGATTGGATCCAGTCAGACATCTGTAGGTCACTGAGTACACAAGACCAGTAGAGGGTTCACAAGTCTAAGGGCCTTTGGAAGGCTCAGGGAATTAGATTTGAAGTGGGAATCAAACTGGTTGCAAAATTAACCTTCGATTGGATCGAGTGGTGTATATTTAGTGTGAGCTCTTGATGTATCTAAATGGGAATGGAATTCTCACTCAGTGGAATTCTTCCTGGAACGCCACAATTGAACGGCGTCTCTGATAAAGGAGGAATCGAACCTTGTTGGACATGGTTCGATCGGTGTTTTCACTGAACTACCTTGGCCCATCTGGGCGTGTTCTTAAGACAGTGGCCAAGTTGTAAAACATGGAACTTTCTAAAGATCGTGGCCCAGACGCCATATTGGATATGGCATGGCAAGCCTGTATCTTACAAAGTACTTGAGTATGTAGGATGGTCTTGCATACGTCAAGGGACTAGTGGGAGGCAAACTAGGTCTGCGCAGGTTCATGTGTTGTCCTAAGGGAAATTGGATTTCAAAGGATAACCGGTGTAAGGAGTAGCTCCTTGAGGAATCAAGTAGAGCGACACCTCAGTATGATATAGCAAACATCATTTGTAATCAAGTTTTCCTACTGACTATATTACCAGTCCTCCTAAGGATGACCAGAATATCCTAGATACCTGAGAGGTACAGGTTTCTGGGTCAGTCCTGTCAATTGGATTATAATCCAAAAGACATAAGGAGAAGCAATGTTGGACATTGGATTGAATCAATGGCTTGGAGCCATGGAATTCGACATGGAATTCAAACTAGGTTTGAAACTCTATGTAACTGGAATATTCGTTTTGATGAGTTCATGTGGGGTATGACTCGATCAGTAACGAGCTTTGAGGGTCAGTGGGAGTTTAGTTGTGTTCCTAGTGTTTAAGTGTGTAACGTCTTATTCCTTTGGAATGAATTTAAGATGTTAGGAAACACTGAAACACAGATGTTGTTCACGCAATTCTCCATGAAAGGAATTGGATTCCTATATATAGGGTTAAGCTGTCCAAGACTCAGTCAGGTTGACTGATGAGGAAGCTTAGATGTTTGACATCCCCTACGTCTTTGCCGTAGGCAACATGGGTATGTTGTATGGTGCATTGGACCTGATGTTGTGTATGCTTTCGGCATAACGACAGAAATCGGGTGTGTACCGAGGAGGCAGTAGACTGCTGTTGAGAACAGTCTTTTATACCTGAATAAGGATTAAAGAAGTGTTCTTGATGCAAGTTCAATGGAGAGTTGATTCTGGAAGGCTATAGCGATACTAGCTTCCAGGATCATGTGAATAATATCTAGTCTCATTATGAACATATATTCAGGCTTAATGGTAAGGTGGTGGCTTGGAAAGGTTTCAAGCGGGACACCACGACGGACCATGAAAGTTGAATGTATGGCAACTTTAGAAGTTGCTCCGGAGAGTGGTTTGGATGAAAAACTACATCCAATGGTTGGGTGTGGTGCCTAGCACGTGCTAGCCAGTAGTTACCTTGGAGGATAACAACATGGCTGTAGCGCAAGCTATAGGACCGAGATCTCATCATGGATCCAGGAAAATTCTTAGACAGTACCATCTGCTTGGAGCAATGGTATGAAGAGGTGACGTGCGGTTGGACCGCATCATCTTGGCAGAAATAAGGTAGACCCGTGAGACCGAGCCGGATATCGCAGATTACTCATGCTCAGATAAGTCTGAGCAACATGGGTGATTGGCTTTAGGTCAAGTGGGAGATTGTTAGAATAGGTGACCAGAAAGCCAATTGGATTGGCGGTTTTGGGTACTATTTAGCAATCTTTATTGACTTGATGAATATAGTAAGTATTCATCCGTGGCACTATGTGTTTGTTGTGCTTACTGATTACGTTAAACGATGTTTTAACGTCACAACAAATGCCCACAGACCAATTGTATAACCCATGTAGTTGGGCTGCGCATTGGATGGCAGCTATGAAACCAACTTCTGAGGGTTGGTCTGGAATGTTCCAAGTCGAGGACCTCGAGACAGGGCATCGAGGGTCCTACAGAGACTTGCACTAAGGATTGCATTCATTGGATGAGTGCCGTGTTTCATCGGTGACAGACGTTGGACGTCTATGCAATATTAGTGGGTTAGTTGACGTGGGTGTTAGCTGACTGAACTGACTCGCGGGAATCGTCATATGGAAGCCTTGGAGGCTTAGTCGGTATGACTGGAATTCTCGGCTCCGATAGTACGAGATTAGTCCTCGGACTTGAGGAATCATGGCAGTCACATGCATATGAAGGTTGTATCTAGGGTCTGGCAAGAGATGCCCGTATCTGGGATACGTTCATCATAAGCCTCATCCAGTGCAGTCGGAATATGTATTGAGGACGGTGGATTCCAAGATAGGATCCGTCACCTGTCAGTATATGACAGTCGAGTCTCCTATGCGCTCTGAGACGGTTTAAGCTCTTTAAGTCTGTGGCCACAGCGATTGGTCGAGTAGGGAATGGTTTCCTACGTCGATCAATAGAGCAAACGCGTCTCGAGTTATTGAGCATAGTTGTCTAGTCCAGGATGGGAACCGACGCCAAATTCCATGCCCTAGACTTAGATCGGGAGACGGATGATGGAAGGACCGTACTCGTATGGTAATCGAGAGCCTAAATGTTCACGCCAACATTCACCTAGTCTCTAGTGCCATGGACCGTTGCTAGACGGCCACCCATGGTGACGGGCGTTTTCCGATTAATGGTTAATTGGAAAATAGTTAATTAAATTGGATTTAACCAATTGTGTTGGACACAAGCCCAAGTCTAGCTGAGGGTGAACCTAAAGAGTCACACACAAATCACTATGGAATTGGTAGAATTAATTTGGAATTAATTCTAGAAGAAGCGAATTAATTTAATTGGATTAAATTAATTCAAGGAGAAAAATAAATGATTGGATCATTTATTGGGAAATCCATTTGATGGATGGTCCAAGAATTAATTAATTGGATTAGTTAATTTTTGGACTTAGAACCTTTAAATTAATTGGATTAATTTATCGGGTTTCGATTAATTAATTGATTGGATCAATTAATTAGAGTTCGGACTTATGTTTATTTAATTGGATTAAATAAACTTATGGGCATCAATTAGATTGAGATTAATTGGATTAATTAATGCCCAATGGACTTTGTTTGGACTTAATTTAATTAGATTAAATAAAAGTCTAAGACTAGTAGTCCTAGTCCATGGAAAAATTCAATTTATAGCAAATGAAGGAAGAATTAAAATCTTCCACATGTGAGGCACATGTGACCAGCCTTTGTATGATTTTGTGGGTGGTTTTATTTGCTATAATGGTGCATGGTTATGTAGATAATGGTGTGTGTATGTAGGTTACTTTGGAAGTTGACAAGAGAAGTTGAATTTTGAATTCAACAACTCTACTTACACAAAACCATTCACATAACTTGTATGTTATGTCTTGCACGAAATTTCCATCAAGAAACTCTCCAAAAACCTCTGAAAATTTCTCCTTTTTGTGTTCATACCTTTTGGAAAGGTTTGAACTAAAACATTCCAAAAAGCACTAATCAATAGTGTTGTTTTGGATTGTTTTTTCTTCTTCTTTTCTCTACTTCTATCTAGCAATAGATTAGAGATATACATTCCATAGTGTGGTGTGGACAAATTAGAGGGATTCTAATTTGGATCCTCAAGTGAACGGAAGGAGAAACGGAAAGGGAACAACGCTAGAAACAATCCGGTTCTACGTGCAACGAACATAAGGTTGGTTTTCTTTATGTTTTCATGTATCTTTTGTTTACTTCCTTTAGCCATATGTCCAGCATTCTTCTCCTCTTTATTTTATGCTTTGACAAACACCGAACGCCCGGGAACTTCAAAGGGAACACCCCTTTGAACCCGTTTAAATTTATGCTTTAAATTAACGTTTTTACGCTTCCGTTGCGTTCCCGGGCCGTACCCGATTCTTTCAGTTGGGCCACGCATTGGATGGTGGTCATGAAACCAACTGATTAAGAGTTGGGTCTGAAACGTTCCAAGTCGAGGACCTCGAGACAGGGCATCGAGAGTCCTATTGAGACTTGCGTCAAGAGTCGTGTTCATTGGATGAGTGCCGTGTTTCATCGGCGACAGGCGTGGGACGCCTACACGATCTTGATGGGTTGGTCGACTGGGGTCGAGCCGACTGGACTGACTCGCGAGGATCATCATATGGAAGCTTTGGAGGCTTGGTCGGTATGATTGGTTTTCCCCGGTTCCGATAGTACGGGAGTAATCCTCAGACTTGAGGGATCATGGCAGTCGCGTGCACAGGATGGCTGTATCTTGGATCTGGCAAGAGGTAATCATTCTGTAAGATGATTATCATAAGCCTTGTCCAGTGCAGTCGGAATGTGTAGCGAGGACGGTGGATTCCAAGAAAAGGATCCGTCCCCTGTCAGTATGTGACAGAGGTATCTCCTATGCACTCGGAGACACGTTCATGCTGTTTGAAGCTGTGGCCACAGTGGTTGGTCGAACAGGGAATGGTTTCCTATGTCGACGCAATGAAGCATACGTGGTCTCGAGTATTAAGCATAGATGCCTAGTCAAGGATGGGAACCGACGCCCAATTCCATACCCTAGACTAAGGCCAGGAGACGGTAGACGGAAGGATCATACCCGTACGGAATCGGCGCCTAAATGTTCACGCCAATTCACCTAGTCTCTAGTGCCATGGACCGTTGCTAGACGGCCACCCATGGTAACGGGCCCTTGTGGGACACGGGCCCAAGTCTAGCTGAGGGTGAACCTAAAGGGTCACACACAAATCACCGAGGAGGTTGAGAGATCGACTTGGAGTCAATCTCGAAGGATAAAATAAGTAATTGGATTACTTAAGGGAAAGTCCATTGGATGGACGGGCCGATATTGTATCGGGCTTTCATTTAATCGGTAAATTGAATTTTCGATTAAATATGAAAAGTTGAGATGTTGAGACGTTGGATCTTTTAATTGGATTAAAAGATCAACGGGAATAATTTAAGTGGACATTAAATTGGATTTAATATTGGGTTCGTCGTAATTGGATTACGATAAAACCCGGTCCGTTAAATTATACCCGAGAGGAGAAATAATTCCTAATTTGGAATAGGAAGAAGTTGGACTTCTTCCCTTAATTAAACATAGCCGACATGCTCCCTTGGAGGAAGCAAAATCAGCCATGTTGCATGCTAGGTGGTATGTTGACTTGTCTCTTTTGGAAAGAGACAAATCAACTCCAATCAAGCTCTTCCCTTTTGGTATGATTTGATCATACCATAAATTTTGGTAGGCTTGATTGAAGAATTGATGGTGATTGATTGGAATGAATCTAGACATCCTTGGATGAACCTAGACACATTCCAATAATCACATTAATTATGTATATATATTAGAATATACAACACCTAGCATAAGTGATTCATTATTCATCTTTTTCTAGGAAAAAGAGAAGACAAAAATCCTCTCCTCTCTCTCAATTTTCGTGCTCCCTCTCTCTGTTACACTTGTGTTCTTCACTTGATTTTGAATCAAGAAGAAGAACAAAGTAAGTTTAAGAGAACACTAATTCATAGTGTTCTTCTCTTAAATCGATTCCTTCCTAAACCCGTTCTTTTCTAGCAAGAAGTGTTAGAATAGGTGACCATGTAAGCCAATTTTGGCGGGTATATGTAACCTATGTCTAGACAATTATAGGTGTTTTGATAAATCATTAATGAATAAAGAAGTGAATTATAGGTGTTTTGATAAATCATTAATAAATCATTAATGAATAAAGAAATCATTATAGGTGTTTTTCCATATCTGTTCACTACGCAAACAGAGCCCACGGACTGAGATTCGATTTCGGGGACTGGGACTACGCTTGGAGGTAGGTCCATGAAATCAGTCTTCCCGAATCAGTCCGGAAATCTCCAAGTCAAGGAATCCCGAAAGTGGGTACCGGGATTCCATTTGAGACTTGCACTAAGCATCTGCTGTCGTGTTTCATCGACGGGTGACGAGGATCGTCTAAGCAGTGTTAGTGGGTTAGCCTGCTAGGACGCAGCTGACTGAGGTGACTCGCGGGAACCGTCTTACGGAGGACCTTGAGTATGGTCTGCTAGGTATGACGTGTATTCCCGGTTCCAACGGTACAGGTAAAGTCCTTTGACTTGAGGAGTTACTGAGTTTACCTGTACATCAGGATTGTATCTTAGATATGGTGAGAGATTGCCAGAATTCCATTTGGTAGTCATAAGCCATGTCTAGTGCAGTTCTGATGTACAAAGTGACAGTAGTTTCCAAGAAAGGATCTGTCTCCTGTCAATAGGTTTTGACAGTTGAGTCTCATGTATGCTCTAGGTCTTGTCCCTAAAAACTGTGGCCACAGTGACTGAACAGAAGGGAAGGGTTCCCTCGCGGCGTTTAGTGTGGACAGACCGACACTTAGGTCCAAAATGGGTACCTGCATTTTCCGTGCCTTAGACTCTAAGTGTTGAGACCGTAGACAGAAGGACAAGCGTACTGTTAGAGCCTAAATGTTCATCCCTGAATATTTCACCTAGTCTCTAGTGCCATAGACCGTTGCTAGATGGCCACCCATGGTAACGGACGGATTCTAGGAATCCGACCAAGTCTAGCTGAATGGTGAACCTAAAGAGTCACACACTATCCACACACAATTAAATATTTAATTTGGAATTAAATATTGGAGTGAAGGAATGATTAAATTAGATTTAATCGGGACCTTTATTTTTCTTGGAGAAATAATTCTTTCTATTTGATAGAAGGAATTAAATTGATAAATTGGATTTATCAAAAGGATTTATTTAATGGGCTTAAATAATATTTTAGCCTCTTGGAAATATTTAAATAGGTTTTAAATATTTCCATTAAATTAAATTAAATCAACGGTTGAGATTAATGGGAGAGATGGATGGCTAGGATCGTTTTGACTAGGTCAAAACACTAGTTTGACTAGGACTTTGACTAGGTCAAAATCCTAATCAAATTAGAGTTCTTGAAAGAGGAGTTTAAAGAGGATTAAACTCCTCTTCTATATATACCCCTAGCATCCTACAATTTACATGATGATGAAACTCCAACACACACACACAACACACACACACGGTTTCTCTCTCTCTCCCATCTCTCTCGTCCGCCCCTCTCTCTCTCAAGAAAATAGTTTTTCTTGATTCTTTTGTTCTTGGAACATTAGAATCTTGATGAATCAATACCATTAATTGATAATGTGTTATTGATTTATCCACTCCAAAATTATACACTTGTTCGTTGCTAGCACGACGTGCAAGATACGTGGGTGGATTGTGTGTCACGAATTAGAGGGTCTCAAAGACGGGATCTTGGTGCAAAACGGGGAACAACGCGTGTAGCCGTTGAAGACGAAAACGACAACGGGTAGGTCTCGTTTTAAATTTTCGTCCCTCTTTAATTTTCAACCCTATGGCCTCCATGATTTATTTTATGTTATACGTTCATGAGATACACCGAATGCCCGGGAAAATTTCAAAGGCACACCCTTTGAAACGTGTTTTTAATTTAAAAGCATGTTTAAATTCCGTTTTAATTTTTAATTATACCGCGCTTCCGCATTCGCGCTTTTCCCGGGACGATCCACATAATCTTTCAAGAAGAACGTGTGTTTCTTCCGGTGTGGTGTGGATCACCTTTGGAGAATCCATACGTTTGGATTTCGTGAGCATTCCGGAGAAGGAACAACGCTAGTAGCCGGGAACATACGCTAAACAATCAAAGGTAACGGTTTATTACGCTTTGATTGATTCCATTTATATATCTATGCCCTATGTGTTTAAATATATGTTTTAATACTTACACATCCTACATCGAACGCCCGGTTGAGCACCCAAGGATACACCCCTTGGGATTCGCATATTTACATTTGATTTAAATTTGTGCACGTTTTCTCGCTTTCTCGCTTCCGCTCGCGCTCCCGGGCGGATCCGCTTGTCCTTCACGACATGCTCCCTTGGAGGAAACAAAATCAGCCATGTTTCATGCTAGGTGGTATGTTGACTTATCTCTTTTGGAAACAGACAAATCAACTCCAATCAAGCTCTTCCCTTTTGGTATGATTTGATCATACCATAAATTTTGGTAGGCTTGATTGAAGAATTGATGGTGATTGATTGGAATGAATCTAGACATCCTTGGATGAACCTAGACACATTCCAATAATCACATTAATTATGTATATATATTAGAATATACAACACCAAGCATAATGGATTTATTATTCATCTTTTTCTAGGAAAAAGAGAGACAAAAATCGGATCTCCTCTCCCTCTCTAACTCACGGTTTTTTCTCCCCCTTTTCACTTGTGTTCTTCACTTGGTTTTGAATCAAGAGGAAGATTAAAGTAAGTTTAAGAGAGCACTAATTCATAGTGTTCTTCTCTTAAACCGCTTCCTTGTTAAACCCGTTCTTTTCTAGCAAGAAGAACATACATTTCTTCCGGTGTGGTGTGGATCACCTTTGGAGAATCCATATGTTTGAATTTCGTGAGCATTCCGGAGAAGGAACAACGCAAGTAGCCGGGAGCACACGCTAAACAATCAAAAGGTAACGGTTTTATTGCGCTTTGATTGATTTAACATACATCTATGCCCTATGTATTTAAATATATATTTCTAATATTTACACATCCTACGTCGAACGCCTGGTTGAGCAACCAAGGGTACACCCCTTGGGATTTGTTTATTTAAATTAGATTTAAATTTACGCATATTTCTCGCTTTCTCGCTTTCGCTCGCGCTCCCGGGCGGATCCGCTTGTCCTTCAAGTGGTATTAGAGCCCGGTTCGATGTAAGGGGCATAGATCTATGTGCTTGGCATGATCTACTTGCTTTTATAGATTTATTGGCATGTAAGATCATATATATAAATGTATGAATAATATGATGATTCAATTGTTTGAATTTGATGGACTTTAGCATGTTTATTTTTATTAGATTGGATCTAAAAATTGCATGCTTATTTTCAGAAAAAATGTTACTGTTATTGTGCTGAAAAAGGATGTTGAATAAAAAAAAAAATTGGGATCGAACGGCAGCGGCCGCGCGGATGCTGCGGCACAGAGCGCACGGCACAACGGCTGGGCCATTTTTCGACGTTTTCCGGAAAATTTGATTTTCTGCATTTTCTGCACAATATTCTGAAAATATGTTAATTTTGCATTTTTGATTTTGAAATAATTGGATTGTTACTTGAATTAAATTTTCTTAATTAATTTCGGATTAATACATGCATTGGATGCATTGTTTAAAATGTCCATTAAATTTGAAATTTGAATTTTGCATATTATTTGTATGTTTATAGTTTTGTGATGTTGGACATCACTTGGGTATTTGGAATATCCATTGGTTTTATGCATGATTATTTGAAATAATTATGTTATGTATGTTGATGGAATCAAAATGGGATGATCACAAGAGCCCTAGACCTTTGTATGGATGAATGTATGATCATTTATTTTCTGTTGGGTGGGGCCTGCGTGGCTCTTGTTTTTGGGACTATCATCTCCCGTATTTTCAGCCTCATGATGTTAAGGCTTGCTTTCTTTATTACTAGTGTATTACTTTCAGTTGTAATGAGAGTAGATATGATTGATGAGGTTTTAATTTTAACAAGCAATTGGAGTCAGAGACCCTAAGGAGGAGCATCAAGGCGTGAAACAAGAAGCACTTCAAGGCCCATTGAAATGATAATGGGTATATTATTATTATAATAATTTAGGACCACCCTAGACAGGCTATAGACTCACTGCGGGCTCAGTGGGTCGCATAGGTTGGGCTTATGATCATCCTAACAGGGGTATGCTATGTTTTATGCATGCAGCGTATTTATTTATCGCTTTAAATATTGGATATTTATGCATGCTAAAACACCATAATGTGATGAGGTCTCGGTCACACTCAAACTCTCATTTGGTTGGACCAAATTAAATATTAGGCCCAAAACGGATTTGGATCAAAATGGCATTTTGATCTGTCCGAGCTTGCCATCCACAGCAATGTGGTGAGGAAGCTACCACTACCTAAGTGTGGTCTCACGAATCGTGGCACACTTGCACTAGGGGAAAGCTGCACCATTGTTGTGAACAAAAAGACTGCGCTCGTTGTTTCCCTGTCTCACGAGTCGTGGGGGGGCAACAGTTTGAGGCATGATTTGGTTCATGGGTCGGGCCCAACACTAAGTAACATGGTTCGCTTGGAGTCCTCGAAACCATGTGAATAGGTGAGGCAAAATATCTTGGGGATCTCATTAGATGAGAATGATATTGGATATCTCCCACGAGGTCTTCTTAATGTGAATTGTAAAAGCGGGGCATGGAGATTACGCTTGCGGATCCCAAGCCAGCTAGGAAATAGTTTCCTGAAACTCTGCTTGAGAGTGACGGACTTTCGTACAAATAGTGGGAGGGTTAAAGACTAAAAGACCAAGTCTTCAACTTGAACAATAATATTACCATCATCTACTAATTTCTGCTTTACATTTTCATTAATGTAGATATGTCTAAGAACCCATTCACCATGATTCTCGAGACTAACAAATTCAACAGAACGAACTACTCCGATTGGCTGAGAAACCTGAGGATTGTCCTCGGTTTCAAGAACCAAGGCTACGTCTTGGACGAGCCGCCACCGATCGACTTACCGGAGGGGTCCACGCCTGAAGAACGTTTGACGTTCGAGAAATGGCATGAGGACAACCGGAAAGTAGGCAGTCTCATACTGACTTCGATGTCTAACGACATCCAGAAGCAGTATGAGAGGCTGGACAATGTCTCCGCCATAATGCTCCGCATGAACGAGGTTTATGCGGTTCCGGATAGGCATATTAGATATGCCGTCACAAAAGCATTCTTTGGCATCAAGCTTGCTGAAGGAGCGTCTGTACAGAGTCATGGGGTCAAGATGCTCTCCCTAGTGGAGAAACTTGAGGACCTTAAAGTTGGGCTTAACAATGACACGTACATTGACGTGATCCTCCGGTCGCTTCCTTCATCCTATGACCCATTTGTTGTAAACTACAACACGAACGGACTTGAGAAGTCTATTCACGAGTTGATCAACATGCTGGTCCAATACGAGGCAATGACCCACAAGTTGGCGCCGGCGGTATTGATAGGAGAGGCTTCGACCTCCAAGGCGAATGGCAAGAGGGCCGGACGCTGAAAGAGGAAGAAGGGCAAAGGGAAGACAGTTGCGGCCCCTGCTCGCGCTCCGGGCGTCCCTGTTGCTCCGGTTGGACCGAGCAAAGGGAAAGGGAAGGCCCATGGTTCTCAGCGGTCCAAGGCAAATGATGTATGCATGCATTCCCAAGGGAAAGGGCATTGGAAGAGGGAGTGCCCACAACTCCTCTCCAACCTAGGTATGTTTGTGGTTGAAGTAAATATGATTACTAATTTTGCTTCATGGGTATTGGATACCGGGTGTGGTGCTCACATCTGCAATGATTTGCAGGCACTACAAAGAAGCAGAAGGCTAACAAAGGATGAGATGATCCTGAGGCTAGGCGATGGCAAGGCCGTTGCTGAAGGACAAGCGGATCTGCCCGGGAGCGCGAGCGGAATCGAGAAAGCGAGAAAAGTGCATAAATTTAAATCAAATTTAAATAAACGAATCCCAAGGGGTGTACCCTTGGGTGCTCAACCGGGCGTTCGATGTAGGATGTATAAATATTGGAAACATATATTTAAACACATAGGGCATAGATATATACAATAAATCAATCAAAGCGTAAGGAGACCGTTACCTTCGATTGTTTGGCCTATGCTCCCGGCTACTTGCGTTGTTCCTTCTCCGGAATGCTCATGAAATCCAAATGTAAGGATTCTCCAAAGGTGATCCACACCACACCGGAAGAAACACACGTCTTCTTGCTAGAAAAGAACGGGTTTAAGAAGGAATCGGTTTAAGAGAAGAACACTATGAATTAATGCTCTCTTAAACTTACTTTGTTCTTTTTCTTGATTTAAAATCAAGTGAAGAACACAAGTGTGAGAGAGGGAGAGAGGCCGAGAGTTGAGAGAGAGGAGAGGGGATCCGAAAAATTATCTTTTCTTTTTCCTAGAAAAAGATGAATAATCAATCACTCATGCTTGGTGTTGTATATTGTAATATATATACATAATTAATGTGATTATTGGAATGTGTCTAGGTTCATCCAAGGATGTCTAGATTCATTCCAATCAATCACCATCAATTCTTCAATCAAGCCTACCAAAATTTATGGTATGATCAAATCATACCAAAAGGGAAGAGCTTGATTGGAGTTGATTTGTCTCTTTCCAAAAGATATAAGTCAACATACCACCTAGCATGAAACATGACTGATTTTGTTTCTCCCAAGGGAGCATGTCGGCCATGTTTAAAGAAGGGAAGAAGTCCAACTTCTTCCTATTCCAAAAATAGGAATTATTTTCTCCTCTCGAGTAAAATTTAACGGACCGGGTTTTATCGTAATCCAATTATGATGAACCTAACATTAAATCCAATTTAATATCCATTTAAATTATTCTCGTTGATCTTTTAATCCAATTAAAAGATCCAACGTCTCAACGTATCAACTTTCCATATTTAATCAAAAATCCACTTTACCGATTAAATGAAAGCCCGATACAATATCGGCCCGTCCATCCAATGGACTTTCCCTTAAGTAGTCCAATTACTTATTTATCCTTCAAGATTGACTCCAAGTCGATCTCTCAACCTCCTCAGTGATTTGTGTGTGACCCTTTAGGTTCACCCTCAGCTAGACTTGGGCCCGTTACCATGGGTGGCCGTCTAGCAACGGTCCATGGCACTAGAGACTAGGTGAATTGGCGTGAACATTTAGGCGTTGATTCCATACGGGTACGATCCTTCCGTCTACCATCTCACGACCTTAGTCTAGGGTATAGAATTGGGCGTCGGTTCGCATCCTTGACTGGGCATCTATGCTTAATACTCGAAACCACGTATGCTTCATTGTGTTGACACAGGAAACCATTCCCTGTTCGACCAACCACTGTGGCCACAGCTTCAAATAGCATGAACATGTCTCCGAGTGCATAGGAGATACCTCTGTCACATACTGAAAGGGGATGGATCCTCTTCTTGGATCCACCGTCCTTGCTACACATTCCGACTGCACTGGCCAAGGCTTATGATGATCATCTTACAGAATGATCATCGCCAGATCTAAGATACAAGCATCATGTGCACGCGACTGCCATGACCCCTCAAGTCTGAGAATTACTCCCGTACTATTAGAACCGGAGAAAACCAATCTTACCGACCAAGCCTCTAAGGGTTCCATATGATGATCCCCGCGAGTCAGTCCAGTCGGCTCGACCCCAATCGACCAACCCATCAAGATCGTGCAGGCGTCCCACGCCTGTCGCTGATGAAACACGGCACTCATCCAATGAACACGGACTCTTGACGCATGTCTCAATAGGACTCTCGATGCCCTGTCTCGAGGTCCTCGACTTGGAACGTTTCAGACCCAACTCTTAATCAGTTGTTCATGACCACCATCCAATGCGTGGCCCAACTGCACGAGTTGTTAACCATGGTCTGCGGGCTTTGTTGCGATATAAGTTAAACACGGTTTTAACAAATGTGAAATGAGCGCAACAAAGTAAACACCAGAAGTGACAAATACTCATTTTATTCATCCCATAATAATATTACATTTACATCAAGTTGTATAATAGGTTACAAATCGCCAAACCTATTGGCTTTCTGGTCACCTATTCTAACAATCTCCTACTTGACCTAAAGCCAATAACCCATTGTCCTCAAACCCATCTTATCCAGATGCTGAGCGTGGGCAACTTGCGACATGGGCTTAGTAAGTGGATCTGCTATGTTTTCTGTGGAGCTGACTCGGTCCATCCGAACGTCACCCCTGCTAACCATCTCTCTGAGCAGATGGTAGCGTCTAAGAATATGCTTGGATTGGTGATGAGATCTCGGTTCCTTTGATTGCGCTATGGCCCCGTTGTTATCGCAGAAGATAACTACTAGCTCAGCGATGCTAGGTACTACACCCAACTCTTGGATGTAGCTCTTCATCCAAACCGCCTCCTTAGCAGCTTTCGAAGCTGCTATGTATTCAGACTTTGTGGTGGAGTCCGCCGTGGTAGCCTGCTTGGAACCTTTCCAAGCGACCACGCCACCATTAAGTCTGAACACATAACCAGAATGAGACTTGGCATCATTGTCATCCGACTGGAAGCTAGCGTCGCTATAGGCTTCCAGTATCAACTCTCCACCGCCATAGATCAAGAACATGTCCTTAGTCCTTTTCAGGTACTTTAGGACAGTCTTGACTGCACTCCAGTGTGCCTCCCCGACACACCACTGATATCGACTTGTTACGCTCAGAGCGAAAGCCACATCAGGTCTAGTGCACTGAACAACATACTGTATGCTGCCTACCGCTGAAGCATAGGGGATGTCCAACATCCTTTTAAGCTCCTCATCAGTCTTAGGAGACTGCTTCTTTTGATAACTTAATTCCATGCCTCATAGGAAGGAATCCTTTTTTTGAGTTCTCCATCTTGAATCTCTTCAAGACTTTCTCAATATACGAGGACTGGGCCATTCCTAACATCCTTCTAGATCTATCCCTGTAGATCTTGATGCCAAGGATGTAGGATGCCTCGCCCATATCCTTCATGGAAAATTGCGTTGACAACCAAACTTTAGTGGTACCTAACATCTTAGCATCATTCCCAATGAGCAAGATGTCATCCACGTAAAGCACCAGAAACGCAACTGAGCTCCCACTGATCTTCTTGTATACACAAGGATCGGACTCGTTCTTGATGAAATCATATCCCCGTATGACTTCATCAAAATGTATGTTTCAGCTTCGGGAAGCTTGTTTGAGGCCATAGATGGACCTTTGGAGACGGCAGACCTTCTGCTCTTCTCCAACAGTTGTGAAACCTTCCGGCTGATCCATATAGATCTCTTCCTCTACAAAACCGTTGAGGAAGGCGGTTTTCACGTCCATCTGCCATATTTCATAGTCATACCATGTTGCTATGGCAAGCAATATCCGAATGGACTTGGCCATTGCTATGGCGAATAGGTTTCCTCAAAATCGACCCTGGGTCGTTGAGGGTAACCTTTCGCCACAAGCCTGGCTTTGAAGGTTGTAACTTCCCCGTCAGCTCCAAGCTTACGTTTGTAGACACATTTACACCCTACGGGTTTTATCCCTTTAGGTGGGTCTACTAGGGTCCAAACCTTGTTTATACCCATCGAGTCCATCTCGGATTTCATGGCCTCAAGCCACTTATCCGAATCGATGTCCGACATCGCTTCTCCGTACATCTTTGGATCATTATCCAACTAACTGGTCATGCCAGAAGTCCATACCTATCAGGTGCATGGGATACTCTGGCCGACCTACGGAGGACTGGAACAATATCAGTGGGAACTACTGACTCAGATGTCACTGCCGCCTCATGGGGTGCTTCACTTGATTCCTCAAGGAGCACCTCATCGCGTCGACTATCCGATGGAAAACCCTTTTCCAAGAAGACTGTGTTTCGCGAGACAAAAGACTTTTGCTCGGAGAGATCATAGAAATAATACCCCGCAGTTTCTTTTGGATAGCCGATGAACCTGCATTAACTAGACCTTGAGTCCAGTTTATCTCCCACTAATCTCTTGACATATGGGGGACAACCCCAGACTTTCAAGTATTTGTAGGAGGCAGGCTTGCCATGCCATATCTCATATGGCGTCTGGGATACCGGCTTAGATGGCGCCAAGTTCAAAACTTTGGCCGCCGTCTCAAGAGCGTATCTCCAGAAGGAAAGGGGAAGTTCGGTGAAACTCATCATGGATCGGACCATGTCCAACAGGGTCCGATTCCTCTTTTCAGACACACCATTAAGCTGTGGTGTTCCAGGAGGGGTCCACTTGTTAGAATAGATGACCATGTAAGCCAACTTTGGCGGGTATATGTAACCTATGTCTAGACAATTATAGGTGTTTGATAAATCATTAATGAATAAAGAAGTGAATTTCATTTGGCATTACTTTGTTTGTGTTCACTTATATCTGTTTTCTATATCTGTTCACTACGCAAACAAAGCCCACGGACTGAGAATCAATTTCGGGGACTGGGACTACGCTTGGAGGTAGGTCCATGGAATCAGTCTTCCCGAATCAGTCCGGAAATCTCCAAGTCAAGGAATCCCGAAAATGGGTACCGGGATTCCATTTGAGACTTGCACTAAGCACCTGCTGTCGTGTTTCATCGACGGGTGACGAGGGTCGTCTAAGCAGTGTTAGTGGGTTAGCATGCTAGGACGCAGGTGACTGAGGTGACTCGCGGGAACCGTCTTACGGAGGACCTTGAGTATGGTCAGCAAGGTATGACGTGTATTCCCGATTCCAACGGTACAGGTCAAGTCCTTTGACTTGAGGAATTGCTGAGTTTACCTGTACATCAGGGCTGTATCTTAGATATGGTGAGAGATTGCCAGAATTCTCTTTGGTAGTCATAAGCCATGTCTAGTGCAGTTCTGGTGTGCAAAGTGACAGTAGTTTCCAAGAAAGGATCTGTCTCCTGTCAATAGGTTTTGGCAGTTGAGTCTCATGTATACTCTAGGTCTTGTCCCTAAAACTGTGGCCACAGTGACTGAACAGAAGGGAAGGATTCCTTGCGGCGTTTAGTGAGGACAGACCGACACTTAGGTCCAAAATGGGTACCTGCATTTTCCGTGCCCTAGACTCTAAGTGATGAGACCGAAGACAGAAGGACAAGTGTACTGTTAGAGCCTAAATGTTCATCCCTGAATATTTCACCTAGTCTCTAGTGCCATGGACCGTTGCTAGATGGCCACCCATGGTAATGGAAGGATTCTAGGAATCCGACCAAGTCTAGCTGAAAGGTGAACCTAAAGAGTCACACACTATCCACACACATTTAGATATTTAATTAGGAATTAAATATTGGAGTGAAGGAATGATTAAATTGGATTTAATCGGGTCCTCTATTTTTTTCTTGGAGAAATAATTCCTTTTATTAGATATAAGGAATTAAATTGATAAATTAGATTTATCAAAGGTATTTATTTAATGGGCTTAAATAATATTTATATTTATTAGCCTCTTGGAAATATTTAAATAGGTTTTAAATATTCCATTAAATTAAATTAAATCAACGGTTGAGATCAATGGGAGAGATGGATGGCTAGGATTGTTTTGACTAGGTCAAAACACTACTTTGACTAGGACTTTGACTAGGTCAAAATCCTAGTCAAAATAGAGTTCTTGAAAGAGGAGTTTAAAGAGGATTAGACTCCTCTTCTATATAAACCCCTAGCATCCTACAAGTTGAAGGATGATGAATCTCCAACACACACACAATACACACACACACTCGGCTCTCTCTCCCTCCATCTCGTCCGCCCTCTCTCTCTCTCACATTCCAAGAAATTGTTTCTTTGTTCTCTTGTTCTTGGAACATTAGAACTTGATGAATCAATACCGTTAATTCATAACGTGTTGATTGATTCATCCACTCCAAATATTATACACTTGTTCGTTGCTAGCACGACGTGCAAGATACGTGGGTGGATCGTGTGTCACGATTTGGAGGGTCTCAAGAACGAGATCTTGGTGCAAAACGGGGAACAACGCGTGTAGCCGTTGAAGACGAAAACGACAACGGGTAGGTCTCGTTTTAGATTTTCGTCCTCTTTTATTTTCAACCCTATGGCCTCCATGATATGTTATATGTGATTTAATGAGATTTTCAAAAGGCACACCCTTTCAAACGTGTTTTAATTTCAAAAGCATGTTTAAATTCCGCATTTATTTTTTAATTATACCGCGCTTCCGCATTCGCGCTTTTCCCGGGACGATCCACAATTCCTTTCAGTGGTATCAGAGCCCGGTTCGGTGTATAGGCCTAGGGTTTATGTGCGTTTTAAGCATGAAACGTGATTTAGCATGTTTTAATTGAATCTTGATTTTCTTGATTATTAAAGCATGTTGTTTTATTGCTTTTAATTCGTGTGAAATTCTAAATGTTGGTATTTTCTGTTTTTTCTTGGGAAACGGGGGAAAAATTTGAACTAAAAACGAGAAACGCCACAGCCGGCCAGCCGGGAAGGCTGGCCGCGCGTAGCCGAGCGCTGCCGGCAGGGCAGACGCGCGCAGGCAAGGGTAGCCTGCGCGCGCCCGCCCAGCCGGTCGCGCAGGGGCAGCGCGCGCGCAAGGGGGCGCCTCCAGCCGCGCGCGCGAGCAGACGAGGGTGTCTGCGCGCGCGTGGCCGGTAGGCGCGCTCATGCGCGCGCGCGCGCGCAAAGCTGTCGGGCGGAGAGCCCGCGCGCGGACGGCACCAGGCGCGCTGCCAGGCGCGCGCGCACGCAGACGGAGGCGTCTGCGCGCGCGCGCCCGCGGGCGTGCCCAGTGCGCGTCTGCGCGCACTGCGCACAGCGCAGGCACGCGGCTGGCAACCAGCAGGCCGGCGCGCGCGAGGCAGAGGAGCCTGCGCGCGCGACGGCCTGCCGGAACACCAGGCCGCGCAGCGCGCGCTGCCGGCCAGGCGCGCGCGCACGCAGGCAAGGGGCCTGCGCGCGCGCTCCCGGCCAGGCAGTGCCTGCGCGCGCGCAGGGGCGGCAGGCTGGGCCTGCTGCCCTGCGCGCACGGCCGGCCGGCTGCTGCTGGCGGCGGCGGCCGGCGGCCGCTGCAGCTAGGGTTTCTTGAAACCCTAGCATTATTTTATTTTTTTTATTTACTTTTCAGTTTTAATTTTGAATTAATTCTGAAAATTCGTTTTTGGGTTCAATTTTGCCTAAATTCCTTAAGACATTATTTTAGGAGTAAAATAAATTGGATTTGAAATCCCGGGGTTATTTTACTGAAAATAATGAGGAAAGGTTTTCCTAAAACGAGAAAAATATCATTACCAATATTTGTGTTTTATTTTTCACACGTTGCGCACATGATCATTTATTTCTGTTTTGGATTATTATGATTGGAAATCATGAATTATTGGTATATTGTAATTATGTGATTGGATCATGTGATTATGTGTGTTGGATGGAAATGGATGATCACGAGCCCTAGACCGGATGTATGGTTTAATTTTCTGTTGGGCCTGT
Source organism: Sesamum alatum (assembly GCA_034509735.1). Taxonomy (NCBI): domain Eukaryota; kingdom Viridiplantae; phylum Streptophyta; class Magnoliopsida; order Lamiales; family Pedaliaceae; genus Sesamum; species Sesamum alatum. Next base: position 24,774,206 of record JACGWO010000009.1, on the reverse strand, counting down.
GTGCCTCTTTAACTGCTTTCTCCTTCTCTCTTTCTAGTGCCTTGGAATAATAAGGCTTTCTACCTCCCTCCTTATGTACTCCCCCCGGGTTTTCGCTGGGGTTTCTATTTTTTTTAATATGTAATGAGAGTAGACTAGGAGTGAGGTTTCCATTTTTGTAATTGGTGGAGAAGAAGGAAGGACCACATGGAGAGCCCAGACCGGAGGTCCCTTGGCGTTTTCCATGAAGTGAAGAAAGAGAAAAGAGACCAAGGCCCATCAGCATGATGATTGGGTTACTATTATTGTAATAGTATAGGACCAACCCTAGATTGACCATAGATCCACTGCGGGCTCAGTGGATCGCATAGGATTCGGGCTCGTGATCATCCAACAGGGGCGTGCTAGGCTTTAATTTTGCATGTGGTTATTATGATGGATGAATGGCTTTTATTTATCATATAACTGCTATGGATGGATTTTATTTATGCATTATGGATGAATGTATGGATATATTATGAGATCTCGGTCATTCACTACTCTCACATTGGTTGGACCAATGTTGAAATATTAGACCCTAGATAAAGTGGACATGAACTCTAGGAGTTTGTCCATGCCTTCCAATCCATGGCACAGTGAGGAAGCTGTTTTAGGTCAATAGCGTGGTCTCACGAGTCGTGGCACGTTATTGTACTTAAAAGAAGCTGCACTGTGTCATGAACGAAAAATGGGCTGCTGTTACCTGTCTCACGAGTCGTGGGGGTACTAGTGGGTCCATGGCTCGGTCGATTGGGTCGGGTCTAACGCCCAATTAGCATGATTCGCTTGGAGTCCTCGGGATCATGCGAAAGGGTGAGGCAGTAATCTTGGGAATCTCGTGGAACGAGAATGGTATGGAATACCTCCCACAGGATCTTTTCCATGCGAATCGTAAAAGCGGGGTATGGGAAAAATCGCTGTGGATCCCAAGCCCACTAGGAAAGGATTTCCCGAAAATCACGTTTGAGAGTACCGTGTTTTCGTATAAATAGTGGGAGGATTAAATGACTAAAGACCAAGCATTTAATTATTTCATCAAACCACCGTCTTTATTTTCTGCTGATCGCGCGTTGTTTTCTAAATGTAGATTTTAAAATGTCTAAGAACCCACTATCAACCATTCTTGAGACAAACAAATTCAATGGAACAAATTACAACGACTGGTTGCGCAATCTCAGGATAGTCCTAGATTACGAGAACCAAGGCTACGTCATGGACGAGCCTCTCCCTAGGACCTTACCGGAAGGATCCACGCCAGAAGAACGTGAGACGTTCGAGACTTGGCATAAGGATAACCGGAAGGTCCGTAGCGTCATACTTGCTTCGATGACCAATGAGATTCAGAAGCAATATGAAAGGCTAGACGATGTCCCTTCCATTATGGCTCGCCTTAAGGATTGCTATGCAGTCCCGGACCGGCATACTAGGTATGTCGCGACCAAGGCGTTCTTTGGAACTAAAATGAAAGAAGGATCCTCTGTACAAGAGCATGGGTTAAAATTCTTACCCTAGTGGAAAAGCTCGAGGACCTAAAGGCAGGTCTCGATAACGAAACGTACATAGATGTGATCCTTCAGTCACTCCCACCCTCCTTCGACCAATTTATCGTCAACTATAACATGAATACACTTGAGAAGGGCATTCATGAGTTGATCAATATGTTGGTGCAATACGAGGCAACGACTAAGAAGTCCACGCATTCGGTATTGTTTGGAGGTGCTTCAACTTCCAAGACGAAAGGCAAGGGTGCCGGACGTTGGAAAAAGAAGAAGGGGAAGGGAAAAGCCGTCATAGCAGCTACGAACACTCAGAGTGTTCCTGAAAGAATCGGGTACGGCCCGGGAAACGCAACGGAAGCGTAAAAAACGTTAATTTAAGACATAATTTAAATTGGATTCAAAGGGGTGTTCCCTTTGAAGTTCCCGGGCGTTCGGTGTTTTGTCAAAGCACAAACAACAAAATAAAACATGCAGGACATGTGGCTTAAAAGGAGAAAAACAAAATTGCACAAAATGTAAAAGGAAACCAACCTTTATCCGTTTATGTAGAACGTGTTCGTGCGTTGTTCCTTTCTTTTCCTTCTTCGTTCGTCCACTTGAGAGCTCAACGTAGAACTCCTCTAATGCGATCCACACCACACTATGGATTTATTTCTACTCTATTGCTAGATAGAAAATAGAAACAAAGAAGAAGAAACAATTCCAAAGAAAGCACTATCGATTAGTGTACCTTGGAATGTTTTTGTTCAATCTTCTCTAAGAAGTATGAACACTAAAAGAGAGAATTTTCAGAGAGTATTTTGGCCTAAAAACTCCAGCAAAAATGAAGCAAGTGATATCAATTGTGTCTAGCAAAGTAGTTTTGTGTATATGGAATGTAGTGTTAAAAAAAAAAAAACCACCTACACAAGTAACCTCCAAGGCAACTTCCACATACACACACTTCTAGCATATCCACTACACATGATAGCAAAGAAAAACCACCCACAAAAGGGCAAAAACTCGTGCACATCATGTACATATATGGAAGAGTTGAAACTCTTCCTTAACTAGCTTCAACTTGCATGAAAAAATGGACTTGGACCTTTATGTTTTTGGACTTGTATTTAATCAAATTAAATAAAGTCCAAACATATATCCATTGGGCATTAATTAATCTAATTAATTTCAATCCAATTGAAGCCCAATTATTTATTTAATCCAATTAAATAAACATAAGTCCAAATCAAGAATAATTGATCCAATCAACTATTCTAGCCAAAACCCGATAAATTAATCCAATTAATTCAAAGGTTCTTAGTCCAAAAAATTAACTAATCCAATTAATTAATTCTTGGACCATCCATCAAATGGATTTCTCAATAAATGATCCAATCATTTATTTTCTCTCTTGAATAAATTTAATCCGATTAAATTTATTCGCTTCTTCTAGAATTAATTCCAAATTAATTCCGCCAAATCCAAAGTGATTTGTGTGTGACTCATTAGGTTCACCCTCAGCTAGACTTGGGCTTGTGTCCAACACAATAGATCAATTAAATCCAATTTAATTAATTGTTTTTCGATTAACCATTAATCGAAAAAACGCCCGTCACCATGGGTGGCCGTCTAGCAACGGTCCATGGCACTAGAGACTAGGTGAATGTTGGCGTGAACATTTAGGCTCCCGAGTTCCATATGAGTACGGTCCTTCCATCATCCGTCTCCCGGTCTAAGTCTAAGGCATGGAATTGGACGTCGGTTCCCATCCTGGACAAGACAACTATGCTCAGTAACTCGAGGCACGTTTACTCTATCGATCGACGTGGGAAACCATTCCCTACTCGACCAATCGCTGTGGCCACAGACTTATAAGAGTTTAAACTGTCTCAGAGCGCATAGGAGACTCGACTGTCATATACTGACAGGTGACGGATCCTATCTTGGAATCCACCGTCCTCAATACATATTCCGACTGCACTGTATAAGGCTTATGATGAACGTATCCCAGATACAGACATCCCTTGCCAGATGCTAGATACAACCATCATATGCATGTGACTGCCATGATTCCTCAAGTCCGAGGACTAATCTCGTACTATCGGAGCCGGGAATGCCAGTCATACCGACCAAGCCTCCAAGGCTTCCATATGACGATTCCCGCGAGTCAGTTCAGTCAGCTGACATCCTTGTCAACTAACCCACTAATATTGCATAGACGTCCAACGTCTGTCGCCGATGAAACACGGCACTCATCCAATGAATGCAATCCTTAGTGCAAGTCTGTATAGGACTCTTGATGCCCTGTCTCAAGGTCCTCGACTTGGAACATTTCAGACCTAACCCTCAGAAGTTGGTTTCATAGCTGCCATCCAATGCGCAACCCAACTACATGGGTTGTTTGTTTGGCCTGTGGGCTTTGTTGTGATGTTAATGGAATAAACAAAATAGCGAGCACAACAAATGGAACTGCCAAACATGAATACTCACTTTATTCATATAAGAATATTACAATTACAATGACATTGTCAGAAATAGATTACATCAAGGCCAATCTAATTGGCTTTCCGGTCACCTATTCTAACAATCTCCCACTTGACCCTAAAGCCAATCACTCATGACCCTCAAACCCATCTTCCCAAGATGCTGAGTATGAGCAACCTGCGACACTGGCTTGGTAAGCGGATCTGCCGTATTTTCTGCCGATGTGACTCGGTCCATCCGAACGTCACCTCTTCCCACCATCTCTCTAAGCAGATGGTAGCGTCTAAGAATGTGTTTGGATCGGTGATGAGATCTCGGTTCCTTCGCTTGCGCTATAGCCCCGTTGTTATCACAGAAGATAACTACTGGCTCGGCAATGCTAGGCACTACACCCAACTCTTGGATGTAGTTTTTCATCCAAACCGCCTCCTTAGCTGCTTCCGAAGCCGCTATGTACTCAGCTTCCGTGGTGGAATCAGCTGTAGTATCCTGCTTGGAACTTTTCCAAGCCACCACACCACCATTCAGCCTGAATACAAATCCAGATTGAGACTTGGCATCATCCTCATCAGACTGGAAGCTAGCGTCGCTGTAGCCTTCCAGAATCAACTCTCCACCACCGTAAACCAAGAACATATCCTTAGTCCTTCTCAGGTACTTAAGAATGGTCTTGACTGCAGTCCAGTGAGCCTCACCAGCACAAGCCTGATATCTGCTCGTTACGCTCAAAGCGAAAGCGACATCGGGCCTTGTGCACTGCACAGCATACTGTATGCTGCCTACGGCGGAAGCATAGGGGATGTCCAACATCCTTCTAACTTCCTCATCAGTCTTAGGAGACTGCTTCTTGGACAGTTTAACCCCATGCCTCATAGGAAGGAATCCTCGTTTGGAGTTTTCCATCTTGAATCTCTTCAAGACTTTCTCAACATACGAGGTTTGGGTCATTCCTAACATCCTTTTAGATCTATCCCGGATAATCTTGATGCCTAGGATGTAGGAAGCATCACCCAAATCCTTCATGGAGAATTGTGTGGATAACCATGCTTTCGTGTCACCTAACATCTTTACATCATTCCCAATGAGTAAGATGTCGTCCACATAAAGCACTAGGAACGCAACCGAGCTCCCACTGACCTTCTTGTATACACAAGGGTCGAACTCGTTCTTGATGAAATCATAACCCCGTATGACTTCATCAAAACGGATATTCCAACTTCGGGAAGCTTGTTTGAGACCATAGATGGACCTTTGGAGATGGCAGACCTTCTGCTCTTCTCCAACAGATGTGAAACCCTCCGGTTGATCCATATAGATCTCTTCCTCAACAAATCCATTAAGGAAGGCCGTTTTCACGTCCATCTGCCATATTTCATAGTCATACCATGCAGCTATGGCAAGCATAATCCGAATGGACTTAGCCATGGCTACGGGCGAATAGGTTTCCTCAAAATCGACCCCAGGCCGCTGAGTATAACCTTTTGCCACAAGCCTGGCCTTGAAGGTAGTCACCTCCCCATCAGCTCCAAGCTTACGTTTGTAGACCCATTTACACCCGACGGGCTTGACACCCTTGGGTGGATCTACTAAGGTCCAAACCTTGTTTGAACTCATAGAGTCCATTTCGGATTTCATGGCCTCAACCCATTTTCCCGAATCGATGTCCGACATCGCTTCTCCGTAGGTCTTTGGATCATTGTCTAACTGACCGGTCAGACCCAGAAACCCATACCTATCAGGTTGATGGGAAACTCTAGTCGACCTTCGGAGGACAGGAATATCGTCAGTGGGAACTACAGGTGCAGATGATGTCGCTGCATCCGTTTGAGGTATTGCCTCACTTGATTCCTCAAGGAGCAATTCCTCACGACGGGTATCTGCTGGAAAACCCTTTCCCAGGAACACTGCGTTTCTCGAGACAAAAACCTTTTGCTCGGAAGGATCATAAAAATAATACCCCGCAGTTTCCTTAGGATAACCCACGAACCTGCACAAACTAGACCTCGAGTCCAGTTTGTCTCCCACTAGTCTCTTGACGTATGCAGGGCTACCCCACACTCTCAAGTACTTGTAGGAAGCAGGCTTGCCATGCCATATCTGATATGGCGTCTGGGCCACAGTCTTAGAAGGCGCCATGTTTAATAACTTGGCCGCCGTCTCAAGAGCATAACCCCAGAAGGATAAGGGCAGTTCGGTAAAACTCATCATGGATCGAACCATGTCCAACAAGGTTCGATTCCTCCTTTCAGAGACGCCGTTCAGTTGTGGCGTTCCGGGAGGAGTCCATTGAGAGAGAATCCCATTCTCTTTTAAGTAATCCAAGAATTCCCCACTCAAATACTCACCACCTCGATCCGATCGAAGGGCTTTAATTTTGCGACCAGTTTGGTTTTCAACTTCAAGCCTGAACTCTTTAAACCTTCCAAAAGCCTCAGACTTGTACCTCATAAGGTAAACATAACCATACCGTGAGTGATCATCGGTAAAAGTTATAAAGTAAGAAAACCCTCCTCTGGCCTGTGTATTTAGTGGTCCACAGACATCTGAATGGATCAAATCCAACAGACCACTGGCAAGCATGCTTTGTCCAACAAAGGGCTTCTTGGTCATTTTCCCTTTTAGACAAGACTCACAGGCCGGTAGATGGTCCAAATCATCTATTTCTAGACTCTTTGAGTCCACCAACCTCCTAATCCTGTCTTGAGAGATGTGACCTAGCCTTGCATGCCAAATCTGTGCGTTTTCTTGATTATCCATTTTTCGTTTGTTTTGAGCAGTCATGATCAAATCACGCTGTTGAAGAATATAAAGACCATTATGAAGTTTACCTAGCAGATGTGAAGAACCATTCTTCATCAAATAAAAACAATTTTTATTTGATCATGAACTCAAAACCAGCATTGTCCAACAACGGTATTGAAATGATATTCTTGATCATGCTAGGTACATAATAGCAATCTTTTAATTCTATCCTAACTTGATCACTAACAACTAAGTGGACTAGACCTACAGCTTCAGCAGCAATAGCCTTGCCATCACCCAGCCTCAGCACGACCTCGTCCCTACTTAGCTTTCTGCTTCTTTCCAGCACCTGCAAATCATTGCAGATGTGAGCTCCACAGCCGGTATCCAATACCCAAGAAGCAGAACTAGTAATCATGTTAACCTCAATAACAAACATACCTTGATTGGAGAGGAGCTTGGGGCAGTCCCTCTTCCAATGCCCTCTTCCATGGCAATGCATGCAAACATCATTTGCCCTCGATTGCTGCGGTCCAACCTTTCCCTTTCCTTTGCCCATCCCCACTGGGGCAACAGGAGCGCTAGCAGCGGCTTTTGCCTTTCCCTTCTTCCTCTTCCAGCGTCCGGCCCTCTTGCCTTTCGCCTTAGAGGTCGAAGCCTCCCCAACCAGTATCGCCGGCGCAGACCTTTTTGTCGTTGCTTCGAACTGGGTCAACATGTTTATCAACTCGTGTATGGACTTCTCAAGCCCATTCATGTTGTAATTCACGACAAAAGGGTCGTAAGAGGGAGGAAGAGACTGAAGGATCACATCTATATATGTATCATTATCAAGCCCAACTTTGAGATCCTCGAGTTTTTCCACAAGGGAAAGCATCTTGATCCCATGTTCATGTACAGAGGATCCTTCAGTCATCTTGGTGCCGAAAAATGCTTTTGTGGCGGCATATCTAATATGCCTATCCGGAACCGCGTACATATCCTGTAAGCGGAGCATTATCGCGTTGGCATGGTCCAGCCTATCATACTGCTTCTGGATCTCATTGGTCATGGATGCCAGTATGATGCTGCGTACCTTGCGGTCATCCTCATGCCATTTTTCGAACGTCAAACGCTCTTCTGGCGAGGAACCTTCCGGCAAGGTTACGGGAAATGGCTTATCCAGAACATAAGCCTGGTTTTCGTAATCGAGGACAATCCTCAGATTACGCAGCCAATCGTTGTAGTTTGTTCCATTAAACTTATTAGTCTCCATAATCAAAGATAACGGGTTCTTAGACATCTACATTCAAAAATGTAAAGCAGAAATTAGCAAACGAATTGTAATATTAATTCAAGTTTATGACATGGTCTTTAGTCATTAACCCTCCCACTATTTCTACGAAAGCCCACCACTCTCAAGTGGGGTTTCGGGAAACCATTTCCTAGTGGGCTTGGGATCCACAAACGCAATTCTCCATGCCCCGCTTTTACGATTCACATAGAAAACGCTTTGTGGGAGGTATCCAATACCATTCTCATCCAATGAGATTCCCAAGATATTTTGCCTCACCTCTTTCACATGATTCCGAGGACTCCAAGCGAATCATGTTACTTCGGCGTTAGGCCCGACCCATCAACCAAATCATATCTCAACTGTCGCCCCCCACGACTCGTGAGACAGGAAACAAGAGCATATTCCTTTGTTCGTAACAATAATGCAGCTTTCTTTCATTCCAAAACGTGCCACGACTCGTGAGACCACGCTTTAGAGGAAAGTAGCTTCCTCATTACATTATTACGGATGGAAGGCTTGGAATAATCAAACCATTTGATTTAATTCCATTTTGGGCCTAATATTTACTTGGACCATCCAAGTGAGAGTTCATCATTTTATTAAGACCGAGACCTCATCATGATTAGTATTTTGCATGCTCAAGATTTATACATATAATGTAATAAGATGCATTCCAAACACACCATACATCAAAGCATAAAAAAAAACTTAAGCACATGCAAAACAAGCCTAGCACGCCCCTGTTAGGATGATCACAAGACCATTCCTAAGTGATCCACTGAGCCCGCAGTGGATCTATGGTCAAACTAGGGTAGACCTACACTATTACAATATTTACATCCCATTATCATTCTAATGGGGCCTTGTAAAAATTCCTCCTTTGTTCTTCTTGACCTTCCATCATGGGCTCCTTCCACCGGACCTTCATCTCCTTGGAAGCTTACAATTAATAAAAATAAATCCTCACCATCTAATCTACTCTCATTACAACTTAAAAGAAACCCCAATCATAAGTCGGGGGGAGTACATTAATAGAGAGAAAGAAAGCCTTATTATTCCAAGGCTAAAAACGATAGAGAGAAGAAAAACAAAGAGGCACGCAGGCCTCACCCAACAATAAATTAAACCATACATAGGCTAAAAAGGGCTAGTGATCATCCTTATTGTTTATCAAATAAACAACAACCACAAAGCACATTTACATCAAATATAAATATGCCAACACATAAATACATACCATGTATTTATAACAAGATATCCAATATCTAACCATAAAACATAATTAAGTGCAGAAAATAATATATTAATAATGCAATTGAAAAAATGGATATCACCCATACATCCAATGTATAAACCATTTTAGTTTGGAAACCATTTCCAAAATAATCTAAGGCATCAAAAATAATTTTAGAAAAATCCAATTTAACTAAAATTAAAATATGCCAAAATTACTAACATTCAGAAAACAGCAGAAATCAGAAAATTGAAATTTTCACGAAAAAACGATGCAAAACGGCCTAGACGTCCCAGACCGGCCGACTGCCAGCCGCACGCGCGCGCGCGGCCAGCGCGCGCAGCACTGCGCGCCCAGCGCACAGCGCCTGCGCGCAGCGCACGCCCGCGCGCGCACGAGCGGAAGCCCGCGCGCAGGCCGCCTGCCTGCGCTGCCCGCCAGCACGCACGGCCAGCGGGCGCGCGCGCCAGGCAGCGCGCGCAGGCCACTGCCCGCGCGCGCGCCCGGCCTGCGCGCCTGCTGGCCCAGTGACCGGCCGGCAGGCAGCAGCAAGCAGACGGCTGCTGAACTTTTCCAAATTTTTTTTTTTTTTTTAAATTTCTGCTGTAAAACTGAACTAAAAACATGCATTTACAGAAAATCAAATTCTCATAAAATGCATAGATATCCATAATTTCAAAACCAAAATTAACATATATTTTCATACATTTAATCATGCTAGAAGAACCATAAAACATGCTTTCCAAAAGCATTTAAAACACGTTCAACATGCTTTACACATAATAACATGTAAATCCTTAAAGCCACAACACCGAACCGGGCTCTGATACCACTGAAAGAATCGGGTACGGCCCGGGAACGCAACGGAAGCGTAAAAAACGTTAATTTAAGACATAATTTAAATTGGATTCAAAGGGGTGTTCCCTTTGAAGTTCCCGGGCGTTCGGTGTTTTGTCAAAGCACAAACAACAAAATAAAATATGCAGGACATGTGGCTTAAAAGGAGAAAAACAAAATTGCACAAAATGTAAAAGGAAACCAACCTTTATCCGTTTATGTAGAACGTGTTCGTGCGTTGTTCCTTTCTTTTCCTTCTTCGTTCGTCCACTTGAGAGCTCAACGTAGAACTCCTCTAATGCGATCCACACCACACTATGGATTTATTTCTACTCTATTGCTAGATAGAAAATAGAAACAAAGAAGAAGAAACAATTCCAAAGAAAGCACTATCGATTAGTGTACCTTGGAATGTTTTTGTTCAATCTTCTCTAAGAAGTATGAACACTAAAAGAGAGAATTTTCAGAGAGTATTTTTGGCCTAAAAACTCCAGCAAAAATGAAGCAAGTGATATCAATTGTGTCTAGCAAAGTAGTTTTGTGTATATGGAATGTAGTGTTCAAAAAAAAACCACCTACACAAGTAACCTCCAAGGCAACTTCCACATACACACACTTCTAGCATATCCACTACACATTATAGCAAAGAAAAACCACCCACAAAAGGGCAAAAATTCGTGCACATCATGTACATATATGGAAGAGTTGAAACTCTTCCTTAACTAGCTTCAACTTGCATGAAAAAATGGACTTGGACCTTTATGTTTTTGGACTTGTATTTAATCAAATTAAATAAAGTCCAAACATATATCCATTGGGCATTAATTAATCTAATTAATTTCAATCCAATTGAAGCCCAATTATTTATTTAATCCAATTAAATAAACATAAGTCCAAATCAAGAATAATTGATCCAATCAACTATTCTAGCCAAAACCCGATAAATTAATCCAATTAATTCAAAGGTTCTTAGTCCAAAAAATTAACTAATCCAATTAATTAATTCTTGGACCATCCATCAAATGGATTTCTCAATAAATGATCCAATCATTTATTTTCTCTCTTGAATAAATTTAATCCGATTAAATTTATTCGCTTCTTCTAGAATTAATTCCAAATTAATTCCGCCAAATCCAAAGTGATTTGTGTGTGACTCATTAGGTTAACCCTCAGCTAGACTTGGGCTTGTGTCCAACACAATAGATCAATTAAATCCAATTTAATTAATTGTTTTTCGATTAACCATTAATCGAAAAAAACGCCCGTCACCATGGGTGGCCGTCTAGCAACGGTCCATGGCACTAGAGACTAGGTGAATGTTGGCGTGAACATTTAGGCTCCCGAGTTCCATACGAGTACGGTCCTTCCATCATCCGTCTCCCGGTCTAAGTCTAAGGCATGGAATTGGACGTCGGTTCCCATCCTGGACAAGACAAACTATGCTCAGTAACTCGAGGCACGTTTACTCTATCGATCGACGTGGGAAACCATTCCCTACTCGACCAATCGCTGTGGCCACAGACTTATAAGAGTTTAAACTGTCTCAGAGCGCATAGGAGACTCGACTGTCATATACTGACAAGTGACGGATCCTATCTTGGAATCCACCGTCCTCAATACATATTCCGACTGCACTGTATAAGGCTTATGATGAACGTATCCCAGATACAGACATCCCTTGCCAGATGCTAGATACAACCATCATATGCATGTGACTGCCATGATTCCTCAAGTCCGAGGACTAATCTCGTACTATCGGAGCCGGGAATGCCAGTCATACCGACCAAGCCTCCAAGGCTTCCATATGACGATTCCCGCGAGTCAGTTCAGTCAGTTGACATCCTTGTCAACTAACCCACTAATATTGCATAGACGTCCAACGTCTGTCGCCGATGAAACACGGCACTCATCCAATGAATGCAATCCTTAGTGCAAGTCTGTATAGGACTCTTGATGCCCTGTCTCAAGGTCCTCGACTTGGAACATTTCAGACCTAACCCTCAGAAGTTGGTTTCATAGCTGCCATCCAATGCGCAACCCAACTACATGGGTTGTTTGTTTGGCCTGTGGGCTTTGTTGTGATGTTAATGGAATAAACAAAATAGCGAGCACAACAAATGGAACTGCCAAACATGAATACTCACTTTATTCATATAAGAATATTACAATTACAATGACATTGTCAGAAATAGATTACATCAAGGCCAATCTAATTGGCTTTCCGGTCACCTATTCTAACAGTTCCCGCCAAAGAGGGGAAAGGCAAAGGAAAGGGAAAGGTTGTCTCCAAGCAACAGTCAAAGGCATATGACATATGTATCAACTGTCGTGAGAAAGGGCATTGGAAGAGAGAGTGCCCCAAACTCTTCTCAAACCAAGGTATATTTGTGATTGAGGTTAACATGGTCACTAATTCTGCCTCTTGGGTATTGGATACCGGCTGTGGAGCTCACATTTGCAATGATTTGCAGGTGCTGAAAAGAAGCAGAAAACTAAGTAGCGGGGACATGATCCTGAAGCTTGGAAATGGCAAGGCCATCTCGGCAGAAGCAGTAGGATCCGCCACTTTAGTGATTAGTGATACCATTAGCATAGAATTAGAGCAGGTTTATTTTGTACTTAGTATGATTAAGAACATCATTTCCATTCCATTGTTGGACAATAGTGGTTATGAGTTTAGAATCAATAAAAATTGCTTTTATTTGATGAGGTGTGGAATTGCTCATCTACTTGGTACATTGCAAAACGGGCTCTATATCTTGCAACAAACCAATTTCGTTCTTAACGCTCAACACAAACGGAAATTAGATAATAACGGGAACGCACGTCTGTGGCACGCTAGGCTAGGTCACATATCCCAAGATAGGATGAGAAGGTTGGTAGACTCAAAGAACCTAGAGGTTGGGGACTTGAGTGATCTACCAACTTGTGAGTCTTGTCTAAGAGGGAAAATGACCAAGAAGCCCTTTGTAGGACAAAGCAGGCTTGCCACAGGTCTGTTGGACTTGGTCCATACAGACGTATGTGGACCACTAAGGACGCAGGCCCGAGGTGGGTTCTCCTACTTCATAACCTTCACCGATGACCATTCACGGTACGGTTATGTTTACCTGATGAGGTACAAGTCTGAAGCTCTTGAGAGGTTTAAAGAATTCAGGCTTGAAGTGGAGAACCAGACCAACTGCAAAATTAAAATCGTACGGTCAGACCGAGGCGGTGAATACCTTAGTGCCGAATTCCTAGATTATCTAAAAGAAAATGGTATAATATCGGAATGGACACCTCCCGGAACACCACAGTTAAATGGCGTCTCTGAAAGGAGGAACCGAACCCTGTTTGACATGGTTCGGTCCATGATGAGTTTTACCAAATTGCCCTTATCGTTTTGGGGTTATGCATTAGAAACGGCAGCCAAGTTGTTGAATTTGGCGCCTACCAGTGCATTGACCCAAACGCCATATGAGATATGGCACGGCAAGCCTGCGTCCTACAACTACTTGAAAGTGTGGGGTAGCCCCGCATACGTCAAGAGGTTAGTGGGAGATAAGCTAGAATCCAGATCTGGCCTATGCAGGTTCGTTGGATACCCTAGAGAAACTGCGGGTTATTACTTTTATGACCCTTTGGAACAAAAGGTATTTGTTTCAAGGAATGCAGTATTCTTGGAGCAAGGCTTCCCGGAGGATATCCAACCTGATGAGCTGATCCTTGAGGAATCAAGTGATGGAACTCAGCCATCAGAAAAAGCCGCGGAAACCTCACCAAGAGGATTCAGGATTAACGCCCGAAGGGCTGACCAACCTAGAGAAGTCCAAAATGCTAGGCATGAAGGACAAGCTCAAGAGAGGCCAGCCCCGGCCCCTGAACCGCCGGCTCCGATACAGTCAGCGCCCACAGTCACCACTGATGTTCCCGTCCTCCGTAGGTCCACTAGAGAATCCAGACCTCCAGTGAGATATGGGTTTCTAAGTGCGACCAATCTTCTGGATAACGATCCTAAGACATACGGGGAAGCGATGTCTGACATCGACTCCGGGAAATGGCTTGAGGCCATGAAGACCGAAATGGACTCCATGAGCGAGAACCAAGTTTGGAGACTTGTAGATCCACCGAAAGGTGTTAAGCCAGTAGGCTGTAAGTGGGTCTACAAGCGCAAACTCGGCGTTGTTGGAGAAGTCACAACCTTTAAGGCTAGGCTTGTAGCTAAGGGATACACTCAACGACCCGGGGTCGATTCTGAGGACACCTACTCGCCAGTTGCCATGGCTAAGTCCATTCGGATCCTGCTTGCCATAGCAGCATGGTATGACTATGAAATATGGCAGATGGACGTGAAAACGGCTTTCCTCAACGGTTTCGTTGAAGAAGAGATCTATATGGATCAGCCGGAGGGTTTCACGGTCACTGGAGAAGAACAGAAGGTCTGTCGTCTCCAGAAGTCCATCTATGGCCTCAAACAAGCATCCCGAAGTTGGAACATTCGATTTGATGAAGTAATACGGGGATATAACTTCATCAAAAACGAATCCGACCCTTGTGTATACAAGAAGGTCAGTGGGAGCTCTATAGTGTTCCTAGTGCTTTACGTAGATGACATTCTGCTCATTGGTAATGACGTCAGAATGTTAGGAAACACGAAAGCATGGCTGTCAACCAAGTTTTCCATGAAGGACTTGGGTGAAGCCTCCTACATCCTAGGCATCCAGATTGTCAGGGACAGATCTAAAAGGATGTTAGGGCTCACCCAAAACTCGTATATGGAGAAAGTCCTAAAGAGATATCGAATGGACAACTCCAAACGAGGATTCCTTCCAATGAGGCATGGGATCAAGTTATCCAAGAAGCAGTCCCCGCAGACTGATGAGGAACTTGAAAAGATGAAAGTCATCCCCTATGCTTCTGCCGTAGGTAGCATCCAATATGCGGTCCATTGCACCAGGCCTGACATTGCATACGCTTTGAGCGTGACAAGCAGATATCAGTCCTGTGCAGGAGAGGCACATTGGAATGCCGTTAAGGGCATCCTTAAGTACCTTAGGAGGACTAAGGAAATGTTCTTGGTCTATGGCAATGGAGAACTAATTCTGGAAGGCTTTAGCGACGCTAGCTTCCAGTCTGATGACGATGATGCCAAGTCTCAATCGGGGTATGTATTCAAACTCAACGGAGGAGTAGTGGCTTGGAAAAGTTCCAAGCAAGCAACCACTGCTGACTCCACCACTGAGGCTGAATACATAGCAGATTCAGAAGCTGCTAAGGAAGCGGTTTGGATGAGAAACTACATCCAAGAGTTGGGTGTGGTGCCTAGCATCGCCGAGCCTGTTGTCATCTTCTGTGATAACAACGGTGCAATAGCGCAAGCAAAGGAACCGAGATCTCATCACCGTTCCAAACACATTCTTAGACGCTACCATCTTCTTAGAGAAATGGTAGGAAGAGGTGACGTTCGGATGGACCGAGTCAACTCAGCAGACAACACAGCAGACCCGCTGACAAAGCCTATGTCGCAGAGTGCTCATACGCAACATCTTGAGAAGATGGGGATTAGGCATATGGGTGATTGGCTTTAAAGGTCAAGTGGGAGATTGTTAGAATAGGTGACCATGTAAGCCAACTTTGGCGGGTATATGTAACCTATGTCTAGACAATTATAGGTGTTTGATAAATCATTAATGAATAAAGAAGTGAATTTCATTTGGCATTACTTTTTTTTGTGTTCACTTATATCTGTTTTCTATATCTGTTCACTACGCAAACAAAGCCCACGGACTGAGAATCAATTTCGGGGACTGGGACTACGCTTGGAGGTAGGTCCATGGAATCAGTCTTCCCGAATCAGTCCGGAAATCTCCAAGTCAAGGAATCCCGAAAATGGGTACCGGGATTCCATTTGAGACTTGCACTAAGCACCTGCTGTCGTGTTTCATCGACGGGTGACGAGGGTCGTCTAAGCAGTGTTAGTGGGTTAGCATGCTAGGACGCAGCTGACTGAGGTGACTCGCGGGAACCGTCTTACGGAGGACCTTGAGTATGGTCAGCAAGGTATGACGTGTATTCCCGGTTCCAACGGTACAGGTCAAGTCCTTTGACTTGAGGAATTGCTGAGTTTACCTGTACATCAGGGCTGTATCTTAGATATGGTGAGATATTGCCAGAATTCTCTTTGGTAGTCATAAGCCATGTCTAGTGCAGTTCTGGTGTGCAAAGTGACAGTAGTTTCCAAGAAAGGATCTGTCTCTTGTCAATAGGTTTTGGCAGTTGAGTCTCATGTATACTCTAGGTCTTGTTCCTAAAACTGTGGCCACAGTGACTGAACAGAAGGGAAGGATTCCCTTGCGGCGTTTAGTGAGGACAGACCGACACTTAGGTCCAAAATGGGTACCTGCATTTTCCGTGCCCTAGACTCTAAGTGATGAGACCGAAGACAGAAGGACAAGTGTACTGTTAGAGCCTAAATGTTCATCCCTGAATATTTCACCTAGTCTCTAGTGCCATGGACCGTTGCTAGATGGCCACCCATGGTAACGGAAGGATTCTAGGAATCCGACCAAGTCTAGCTGAAAGGTGAACCTAAAGAGTCACACACTATCCACACACATTTAGATATTTAATTAGGAATTAAATATTGGAGTGAAGGAATGATTAAATTGGATTTAATCGGGTCCTCTATTTTTTTCTTGGAGAAATAATTCCTTTTATTAGATATAAGGAATTAAATTGATAAATTAGATTTATCAAAGGGATTTATTTAATGGGCTTAAATAATATTTATATTTATTAGCCTCTTGGAAATATTTAAATAGGTTTTAAATATTCCATTAAATTAAATTAAATCAACGGTTGAGATCAATGGGAGAGATGGATGGCTAGGATTGTTTTGACTAGGTCAAAACACTACTTTGACTAGGACTTTGACTAGGTCAAAATCCTAGTCAAAATAGAGTTCTTGAAAGAGGAGTTTAAAGAGGATTAGACTCCTCTTCTATATAAACCCCTAGCATCCTACAAGTTGAAGGATGATGAATCTCCAACACACACACAATACACACACACACTCGGCTCTCTCTCCCTCCATCTCGTCCGCCCTCTCTCTCTCTCACATTCCAAGAAATTGTTTCTTTGTTCTCTTGTTCTTGGAACATTAGAACTTGATGAATCAATACCGTTAATTCATAACGTG
The DNA here is from genome assembly GCA_034509735.1 of Sesamum alatum. NCBI lineage: Eukaryota > Viridiplantae > Streptophyta > Magnoliopsida > Lamiales > Pedaliaceae > Sesamum > Sesamum alatum. Next base: position 24,756,957 of record JACGWO010000009.1, on the reverse strand, counting down.
TTGATTGATTCATCCACTCCAAATATTATACACTTGTTCGTTGCTAGCACGACGTGCAAGATACGTGGGTGGATCGTGTGTCACGATTTGGAGGGTCTCAAGAACGAGATCTTGGTGCAAAACGGGGAACAACGCGTGTAGCCGTTGAAGACGAAAACGACAACGGGTAGGTCTCGTTTTAGATTTTCGTCCTCTTTTATTTTCAACCCTATGGCCTCCATGATATGTTATATGTGATTTATTCATGAGATACACCGAACACCCGGGAAATTTCAAAGGCACACCCTTTGAAACGTGTTTTAATTTAAAAGCATGTTTAAATTCCGCATTTATTTTTTAATTATACCGCGCTTCCGCATTCGCGCTTTTCCCGGGACGATCCACAATTCCTTTCACGACTAAGAGAGAATCCCATTCTCTTTTAGATAATCAGTAAACTCACCACTTAAATACTCTCCACCTTGGTCCGACCAAAGGGCTTTGATCTTTCGACCGGTTTGGTTCTCTACTTCAAGTCTGTATTCCTTAAACCTTCTAAAGGCTTCAGACTTGTACCTCATCAGGTAAACATAACCATACCGTGAGTGATCATCGGTAAAGGTTATGAAGTATGAGTACCCATCTCTAGCTTGAGTATTTAGTGGCCACAGACATCTATATAGATCAAGTCCAATAGACCACTGGCTAGCGTACTTTGTCCAACAAAGGGTTTCTTGGTCATCTTTCCCTTCAGATAGGATTCGCAGGTCGGTGGGTTGTCCAAATCGTCCATTTCTAGACTCTTTGAGTCCACCAACCTTCTTATCCTATCTTAGAGATATGACCTAACCTCGCATGGCATATCTGTGCGTTATCATGATTATCACGTTTTCATTTGTGTTCTGCAGTCATAATCTAATTAGACTGTTGAAGTATGTATAGACCGTTGACCAATGTACCAAGCAGATGAGAAATACCATCTTTGACAATAAAAAAATCATTTCTATTGATGGTAAATTCATATCCCTCCTTATCAAGGACCGGGATGGAAACAATATTTTTTAATCATGCTAGGTACATAGAAACAGTCGTTCAGTACAATCTTAACATGACTACTAATGGCTAACTCTAGTGATCCCACGGCCTCCACAGCAACAGCTTTGCCATCGCCTAGCCTTAGGATCATCTCATCCTTGGTTAGCCTTCTGCTTCTTTGCCGTGCCTGCAAATCATTGCAGATTTGAGAACCACTCCCGGTATCCAATACCCATGAAGCATAATTAGTAATCATATTTACTTCAACCACAAACATACCTGGGTTGGAGAGGACTTGTGGGCACTCCCTCTTCCAATGCCCCTTTCCGCAATGCATGCAGACATTATTTGCCTTGCACCGCTGAGAACCATGGGCCTTCCCTTTCCGTTTGCTCGGTCCAACCGGAGCAATAGGGACGCCCGGAGCGCGAGCAGGGGCCGCAACCGTCTTCCCTTTGCCCTTCTTCCTCTTCCAGCATCCGGCCCTCTTGCCATTCGCCTTGGAGGTCGAAGCCTCTCCTATCAATACCGACGGCGCCGACTTGTGGGTCGTTGCCTCGTATTGGACTAGCATGTTGATCAACTCATGAATAGACTTCTCAAGTCCATTCATCTTATAGTTTACAACAAACGGGTCATAGGATGGAGGAAGCGACTGCAGGATCACGTCAATGTACGTGTCATTGTTAAGCCCAACTTTAAGGTCCTCGAGTTTCTCCACTAGGGAGAGCATCTTGACCCCATGACTTTGTACAGACGCTCCTTCAGCAAGCTTGGTGCCAAAGAATGCTTTTGTGGCGGCATATCTAATATGCCTATCCGGAACCACATAAACCTCGTTCATGCGGAGCATTATGGCAGAGACGTTGTCCAGCTTAGACATCGAAGCCAGTATGATACTGCGTACTTTCCGGTTGTCCTCATGCCACTTCTCGAACGTCAAACGTTCTTCAGGCGTGGACCCCTCCGGTAAGTCGCTCGGTGGCGGCTCGTCCAAGATGTAGGCTTGGTTCTCGAAATCGAGGATAATCCTCAGGTTTTTCAGCCAGTCCGAGTAGTTCGTTCCGTTGAATTTGTTAGTCTCGAGAATCATGGTTAACGGGTTCTTAGACATATCTACATTAATGAAAATGTAAAGCAGAAATTAGCAGATGATGGTAATATTATTGTTCAAGTTGAAGACTTGGTCTTTTAGTCTTTATCCCTCCCACTATTTATACGAAAGTCCGCCACTCTCAAGCGGAGTTTCGGGAAACTATTTCCTATTGGGCTTGGGATCCACAAGCGTAATCTCCATGCCCCACTTTTACGATTCAAATGAAGAAGACCTCGTGGGAGGTATCTAATATTATTCTCATCCAATGAGATTCCCAAGATATTTTGCCTCACCTATTCACATGGTTCCGAGGACTCCAAGCGAACCATGTTACTCAGTGTTAGGCCCGACCCATCAACCAAATCATGCCTCAAACTATCGCCCCCACGACTCGTGAGACAGGAAAACAGCGAGCGCAGTCTTTTTGTTCACAACAATGGTGCAACTTTCCCTTAGTCAAAGTGTGCCACGACTCGTGAGACCACACTTGGGTAGTGGTAGCTTCCTCACCACATTGCTGTGGATGGAAGACTCGGATAAATCAAAATATCATTTTGATCCAAGTCCGTTCTAGGCCCAATATTTAATTTGGTCCAACCAAATGAGAGTTTGTGTATGACCGAGACCTAATCACATTATGGTGTTTTTAGCATGCATAAATATCCAATATTTAAAGCGATAAAATAAATACGCCGCATGCATAAAACATAGCATACCCCTGTTAGGATGATCACAAGCCCAACCTATGCGACCCACTGAGCCCGCAGTGAGTCTATAGTTTGTCTAGGGTGGTCATAAATTATTACAATAATAATATACCCATTGTCATTCCAATGGGCCTTGAAGTGCTTCTTGTTTCACGCCTTGGTGCTCCTCCTTGGGGTCTCCGACTCCAATTGCTCGTTAAAATTAAAACCTCACCAATCCTATCTACTCTCATTACAACTGAAAGTAATACATTGGTAATAAAGAAAACAAGCCTTAACATCATGAGGCTGAAAATACGGGAGATGATAGTCCCAAAAAACAAGAGGCACGCAGGCACCACCCAATAGAAAATAAATGATCATACATGCATCCATATATAAGTCCTAGGGCTCTTGTGATCACCCCATGTTGATCCCATCAACACACATAACATAATTATTCCAAATAATCATGCATAAATACCAATGGATATTCCAAATACCCAAGTGATGTCCAACATCACAAAAGCATAAACATATAAAATAATATGCAAAATTCAAATTTCAAATTTAATGGACATTTTAAACAATATCCAATGCATGTATTAATCTCAAATTAATTAAGCAAATTTAATTCAAAGAATAATCTAATTATTCCAAAATCAAAAATGCAAAATTAACATATTTTCAGAATATTGTGCAGAAAATACAGAAAATCAAAATTTTCGGAAAACGTCGAAAAATGGCACAAAACTGCCTAGCCGTTGTGCCGGCCAGCCACCCACGGGCACAGGGCAGCACGCGCGCTCTGTGCCGCGCGCTGGCCTTGGCCGACAATGCACAGCGCGCGCGCTGGCCGAAGCCCAGCGCGCGCAGGCACCCATCTGCGCGCGGCCGCTGCCGTCCGAACCAATTTTTTTTTTTTTTTCTGCACAATAACAGTAACATTTTTCTGAAAATAAGCATGCAATTTTTTTAGATCCAATCTAATAAAATTAAGCATGCCAAAAGTCCATTAAATCCAAAAAATTGAATCATCATATTATTCATATATCCATATAATCTAACATGCCAATAAAGCCATTAAAAGCAAGTAGATCATGCCAAACACATAGATCTATGCCCCTTACATCAAACCGAGCTCTGATACCACTTGAAGGACAAGCGGATCCGCCCGGGAGCGCAAGCGGAAGCGAGAAAGCGAGAAAAGTGCATAAATTTAAATCAAATTTAAATAAACGAATCCCAAGGGGTGTACCCTTGGGTGCTCAACCAGGCGTTCGATATAGGATGTGAAAATATTGGAATCATATATTTAAACACATAGGGCATAGATATATAGAATAAATCAATCAAAGCGTAAGGAGACCGTTACCTTCGATTTTTTGGCGTATGCTCCCGGCTACTTGCGTTGTTCCTTCTCCAGAATGCTCATGAAATCCAAATGTATGGATTCTCCAAAGGTGATCCACACCACACCGGAAGAAACACACGTTCTCCTTGCTAGAAAAGAACGGGTTTGAGAAGGAATCGGTTTAAGAGAAGAACACTATGAATTAGTGCTCTCTTAAACTTACTTTGTTCTTCTTCTTGATTCAAAATCAAGTGAAGAACACAAGTGTGAGAGAGGGAGAGAGGCCGAGAGTTGAGAGAGAGGAGAGGGGATCCGAAAAATTGTCTTCTCTTTTTCCTAGAAAAAGATGAATAATCACTCATGCTTGGTGTTGTATATTCTAATATATATACGTAATTAATGTGCTTATTGGAATGTGTCTAGGTTCATCCAAGGATGTCTAGATTCATTCCAATCAATCACCATCAATTCTTCAATCAAGCCTACCAAAATTTATGGTATGATCAAATCAAACCAAAAGGGAAGAGCTGTTAGAATAGGTGACCATGTAAGCCAATTTTGGCGGGAATATGTTGTTAGAATAGGTGACCATGTAAGCCAATTTTGGCAGAAATATGTAACCTATGTCTAGACAATTCTTTGGTATTTGATAAAATATGTATGAATAAAGAAGTGAAAATTCATATGGCAATACTTTGTTTACGTTCACTTATCTGCATTTACATTTCTGTTCACTACGCAAACAAAGCCCACGGACTGAGAAAGGATTTCGGGGACTGGGACTACGCTTGGAGGTAGGTCCATGAAATCAGTCTTACCGAATCAGTCCGGAAATCTCCAAGTCAAGGAATCCCGAAAATGAGTACCGGGATTCCCTTTGAGACTTGCACTAAGCATCTGCTGTCGTATTTCATCGACGGGTGACGAAGGTCGTCTAAGCAGTGTTAGTGGGTCAGCATGCTAGGAAGCAGCTGACTGAGGTGACTCGCGGGAACCGTCTTACGGAGGACCTTGAGTATGGTCAGCAAGGTATGACGTGTGTTCCCGGTTCCAACGGTACAGGCCAAGTCCTTTGACTTGAGGAACTGCTGAGTTTACCTGTGCATCAGGTCTGTATCTTAGATATGGTGAGAGATTGCCAAAATACTCTTGAGTAGTCATAAGCCATGTCTAGTGCAGCTCGGGTGTACAAAGTGACAGTAGTTTCCAAGAAAGGATCTGTCTCCTGTCAAAAGGTGTTGACAGTTGAGTCTCATATATGCTCTGTGTCTTGTCCCTGAAATCTGTGGCCACAGTGACTGAACAGAAGGGAAAAGGTTTCCCTTGCGGCGTTTAGTGAGGACAGACCGACACTTAGGTCCAAAATGGGTACCTGCATCTTCCGTGCCCTAGACCCTAAGTGATGAGACCGAAGACAGAAGGACAAGTGTGCTGTTAGAACCTAAATGTTCATCCCCGAATATTTCACCTAGTCTCTAGTGCCATGGACCGTTGCTAGATGGCCACCCATGGTAACGGACGGATTCTAGGAATCCGACCAAGTCTAGCTGAATGGTGAACCTAATGAGTCTCACACTATCCACACACACTTAGTATTTAATTTGGAATTAAATATTGGAGTAAAGGAATAATTAAATTAGATTTAATCGAGTCCTATATTTTTTTGGAGAAATTAATTCCTTCTATTTGATAAAAGGAATTAAATTAATAAATAGGATTTATTAAAAGGGTTGATTTAATAGGCTTAAGAATAAATTATAATATTAATTTATTATATTATATTTATTTAGCCTTTTGGAATATTTAATAGGATTTAAATATTCCATTAAATTAAAATCAACGGTCGAGATGGAAAGGGGAGATGGAAGGCTAGGATTCGTTTGACTAGGTCAAACACTAGTTTGATTAGGACTTTGACTAGGTCAAAATCCTAGTCAAATTAGGTTACTTAGAGTTTGAGTTTAAAGAGGATTAAACTCTTCCTCTATATAAACCCCTAGCTTCCAACATTTAAGAGGATGATGATTCTTGAAAAACACACACAACACACACTCTCCCTCTCCTACCTCTCGTCCGCCCCCTCTCTCTTTCTCTAGCAAGAAAATATTTTTCTTAGTTCTTTTTGTTCTTGGAACATCAAGAACTTAGACGAACCAATACCGTTAATTGATAACGAGTTATTGATTCGTCCACTCCAAAAAATAATACTTGTTCGTTGCTAGCACGACGTGCAAGATACGTGGGTGGATCGTGTGTCACGATTTGGAGGATCTCAAGAACGAGGTCTTGGTGCAAAACGGGGAACAACGCGAGTAGCAGTTGAAGACGAAAACGACAACGGGTAGGTCTCGTTTAAGATTTTCGTCCCTCTTTATTTTTCAACTCTATGGCCTCCATGATTTATTTAATTGTTTTATGATCATGAGATACACCGAACGCCCGGGAACCTCAAGGGCACACCCCTTGAGCGTGTTCTTTAAATTAAAAGCATGCCTTTTATTTTAATATGTTTATTTTTACCGCGCTTCCGCATTCGCGCAATTCCCGGGACGATCCACCGGATTTTCTTTCAGTGGTATCAGATCCCGGTTCGGTGTATAGGCCTAGGGTTTATGTGCGTTATAAGCATGAAACGTGAAATTGGCATGTTTTTTATTAAATCTTGATTGTTCTTGATTTTAAGCATGTCGATTTTATTTTTGATTCGTGTGAATTTATGAATGTTGGTGATTTTCTGTTTTTCTTGGGAAACGGGGTGGAAAAATTGAATGGAAAACGAGAAACGACGCAGCCGGCCAGCCGGGAGGGCTGGCCGCGCGCAGCCGCACGCTGCCGGCAGGGCAGACGCGCGCAGGCAAGGGAGGCCTGCCCGCGCCCGCCCAGCCGGCCGCGCGGGGGTAGCGCGCAGCCAGGAAGGCTGCGCGCAGGCGCGCGCGCACGCAGACAAGGGTGTCTGCGCGCGCGCGCCCGGCAGGCGCGCTCATGCGCGCGCGCGCGCAAGGCCGCGTGCCTGCGAGTCCGCGCGCGGACGGGCCCTGGGCGGCGCCGCCAGGCGCGCGCGCACGCAGACGAAGGAGTCTGCGCGCGCGCGCCTGGCAGGCGTGCCCAGTGCGCGTCTGCGCGCGCACTGCGCACGGCACGGCCGGCAGCCAGCAGGCCAGTGCGCGCGCAAGGAAGGGGAGCCTGCGCGCGGGCGCCCGGCCAGGCAGTGCCTGCGCGCGCGCAGGGGCGGCAGGCTCAGCCTGCCGCCCCTGCGCGCGTGCCGGCGGACCGCCGCCGCCGGCGGCGGCGACAGCTGCTGCTGCTAGGGTTTCAAAACCCTAGTAGTAATTTTCTTTTATTTTTTTAATTATTTTCAGTTTTAATTTTGAATTCTTAAAAATCGTTTTTTGGTTCAATTATGCCTATTTTTCTAAAGACATTATTTTAGGAGTAAAATAAATTGGATTCGGAATCCCGGGGTTATTTTACTTAAAATAATGAGGAAAGGTTTTCCTAAAACGAGAAAATATTATTACCAATATTTGTGTTTTATTTTTCACACGTTGTGCACATATTCATTAATTATTTTGGATATTTATGATTGGAAATCATATGTTGGTGGTATTATGTAATTATGTGATTGGATCATGTGATTATGTGTGTTGGATGGAAATGGATGATCGCGAGCCCTAAGACCGGATGTATGGTTTATTTTCTGTTGGGCCTGTGTGCCTCTTTTACTGCTTTCTCCTTCTCTCTTTCTAGTTGCCTTGGAATAATAAGACATTCTACCTCCCTCCTCATGTACTCCCCCCGTGTTTTCGCTGGGGTTTCTATTTTTCAATATGTAATGAGAGTAGACTAGGAGTGAGGTTTCCTTTTTTTTTTTTTAATTGGTGGAGAAGAAGGAAGGACCACATGGAGAGCCCAGACGGGAGGCCCCTTGGTGTTTTCCATGAAGTGAAGAAAGAGAAAAAGAGACCAAGGCCCATCAGCATGATGATTGGGTTACTATTAATGTAATAGTATAGGACCAACCCTAGATTGACCATAGATCCACTGCGGGCTCAGTGGATCGCATAGGATTCGGGCTCGTGATCATCCAACAGGGGCGTGCTAGGCTTTAATTTTGCATGTGGTTATGATGATGGATGAATGGATTATTTATTTATCGTATAACTGCTATGAATGGTTTATTTACGCATTATGGATGTATATGTAGATATTTATTTGAGATCTCGGTCATTACTTACTCTCACATTGGTTGGACCAATGTCAAAATATTAGACCCTAGACAAAGTGGACATGAACTCTAGGAGTTTGTCCATGCCTTCCAATCCATGGCATAGTGAGGAAGCTGCTTTAGGTCAATAGCGTGGTCTCACGAGTCGTGGCACGTTATTGTACTTAAAGGAAGCTGCATTATGTCATGAACGAAAAGCGGGCTGCTGCTACCTGTCTCACGAGTCGTGGGGGTACCAGTGGGTCCGTGGCTCGGTCGATTGGGTTGGGTCTAACGCCCAATTAACATGATTCGCTTGGAGTCCTCGAGATCATGTGAAAGGGTGAGGCAATAATCTTGGGAATCTCGTGGAACGAGAATGGTATGGAATACCTCCCACAGGATCTTTTCCATGCGAATCGTAAAAGCGGGGTATAAAAAAAATCGCTGTGGATCCCAAACCCACTTGAGAGTACCGTGTTTTTCGTATAAATAGTGGGAGGACTAAATGACTAAAGTCCATGCATTTAATTATTTTATCAAACCACCGTCTTTTTATTTTCTGCTGATCGCGCGCTGTTTTCTAAAATGTAGATTTTAAAATGTCTAAGAACCCACTTTCCACCATTCTTGAGACAAACAAATTCAATGGAACAAACTACAACGACTGGTTGCGAAACCTCAGGATAGTCCTAGATTACGAGAACCAAGGCTACGTCATGGACGAGCCTCTCCCTAGGACCTTACCAGAAGGATCCACGCCAGAAGAACGTGAGACGTTCGAGACTTGGCATAAGGATAACCGGAAGGTCCGTAGCATCATACTTGCTTCGATGACCAATGAGATTCAGAAGCAGTATGAAAGGCTAGACGATGTCCCTTCCATTATGGCTCGCCTAAAGGATTGCTATGCAGTCCCGGACCGGCATACTAGGTATGTCACGACCAAGGCGTTCTTTGGAACTAAAATGACAGAAGGATCCTCTGTACAAGAGCACGGGGTTAAAATGCTTACCCTGGTGGAAAAGCTCGAGGACCTAAAGGCAGGTCTCGATAATGAAACGTACATAGATGTGATCCTTCAGTCACTCCCACCCTCCTTTGACCAATTTATCGTCAAACATGAACGCACTTGAGAAAGGCATTCATGAGTTGATCAATATGTTGGTACAATACGAGGCAACGACTAAGAAGTCCACGCCTTCGGTATTGTTTGGAGGTGCTTCAACTTCTAATACGAAAGGCAAGGGTGCCGGACGTTGGAAAAAGAAGAAAGGGAAGGGAAAGGCCGTCAAAGCAACTACGAACACTAAGAGTGTTCCCATTGCCAAAGAGGGGAAAGGCAAAGGAAAGGGAAAGGTTGTCTCCAAGCAACAGTCAAAGGCATATGACATATGTATCAACTGCCGTGAGAAAGGGCATTGGAAGAGAGAGTGCCCCAAACTCTTCTCGAACCAAGGTATATATGTGATTGAGGTTAATATGGTCACTAGTTCTGCCTCTTGGGTATTAGATACCGGCTGTGGAGCTCACATTTGAAATGACTTGCAGGTGTTGAAAAGAAGCAGAAAAACTGGGTGGCGGGGACATGATCCTGAAGCTTGGGAATGGCAAGGCCATCTCGGCAGAAGCAGTAGGATCCGCCACTCTAGTGATTAGTCATAATATTAGCATAGATTTAGAACAAGTTTATTTTGTACCCAGTATGATTAAAAACATCATTTCCATTCCATTGTTGGACAATAGTGGTTATGAGTTTAGAATCAATAAATATTGCTTTTATTTGATGAGGTGTGGAATTGCTCATCTACTTGGTACATTACATAACGGACTCTATATCTTGCGACAAACGAATTTCGTCCTCAATGCACAACACAAACGAAAATTAGATAATAACGGGAACGCACGTCTGTGGCACGCTAGGCTAGGTCACATATCCCAAGATAGGATGAAAAGGTTGGTAGACTCAAAGAACCTAGAGGTTGGGGACTTGAACGATCTACCAACTTGTGAATCCTGTCTAAGAGGGAAAATGACCAAGAGGCCCTTTGTAGGACAAAGCAGGCTTGCCACAGGTCTGTTGGACTTGGTCCATACAGACGTATGTGGACCACTAAGGACGCAGGCCCGAGGTGGGTTCTCCTACTTCATAACCTTCACCGATGATCATTCACGGTATGGTTATGTTTACCTGATGAGGTACAAGTCTGAAGCTCTTGAGAGGTTTAAAGAATTCTGACTTGAAGTGGAGAACCAAACCAACTGCAAAATTAAAATCCTTTGGTCGGACCGAGGCGGTGAATACCTTAGTACGGAGTTCCTAGACTATCTAAAAGAACATGGTATAATATCAGAATGGACACCTCCAGGAACACCACAGTTAAATGGTGTCTCTGAAAGGAGGAATCGAACCCTGTTGGACATGGTTCGGTCCATGACGAGTTTTACCAAATTGCCCTTATCGTTTTGGGGCTATGCACTAGAAACGGCGGCCAAATTATTGAATTTGGCGCCTACTAGCACATTGACCCAAACGCCATATGAGATATGGCACGGCAAGCCTGCATCCTACAACTACTTGAAAGTGTGGGGTAGCCCCGCATACGTCAAGAGGTTAGTGGGAGATAAGTTAGAATCTAGGTCTAGCTTATGCAGGTTCGTTGGATACCCTAAAACTGCGGGTTATTACTTTTATGACCCCTTGGAACAAAAGGTGTTTGTTTCAAGAAATGCAGTATTCTTGGAGCAAGGCTTCCCGGAGGATATCCAACCTGATGAGCTGATCCTTGAGGAATCAAGTGATGGAATCCAACCATCAGAAGAATCCGCGGAACCCTCACTTAGAGGATTCAGGATAGACAGCCGAAGGGCTGACCAACCTCGAGAAGTCCAACATGCTAGGCATGAAGGACAGCCTCAGGAACAGCCAACCCCGGTTCCTGAACCACCGGCTCCGATACAGTCAGCGCCCACACTCACCACTGACGTTCCCGTTCTCCGTAGGTCCACTAGAGAGTCCAGACCTCCAATGAGATATGGCTTTCTAGGTGCGATCGATCTTTTGGATAACGATCCTAAGACTTATGGAGAGCGATGTCTGACATCGACTCCGGGAAATGGCTTGAGGCCATGAAAGCCGAAATGGACTCCATGAGCGAAAACCAAGTTTGGAGTCTCGTAGATCCACCGAAAGGTGTTAAGCCAGTGGGCTGTAAGTGGGTCTACAAGCGCAAACTTGGCGTTGATAGAGAAGTCACAACCTTTAAGGCTAGGCTTGTAGCTAAGGGATACACTCAACGACCCGGGGTCGATGTTGAGGATACCTACTCGCCTGTAGCCATGGGTAAGTCCATTCGGATTCTGCTCGCCATAGCAGCATGGTATGACTATGAGATATGGCAGATGGACGTGAAAACGGCCTTCCTCAACGGTTTCGTTGAAGAAGAGATCTATATGGATCAGCCGCAGGGTTTCGCGGTCACTGGAGAAGAACAGAAAGTCTGTCGCCTCCAGAAGTCCATCTATGGCCTCAAACAAGCCTCCCGAAGTTGGAACATTCAATTTGATGAAGTAATACAGGGATATGACTTCATCAAAAATGAATCCGACCCTTGTGTATACAAGAAGGTCAGTGGGAGCTCAATAGTGTTCCTAGTGCTTTATGTGGATGAGATTCTGCTCATTGGTAATGACGTCAGAATGTTAGGAAACACAAAAGCATGGTTGTCAACCCAGTTTTCCATGAAGGACTTGGGTGAAGCCTCCTACATCCTAGGCATCCAGATTGTCAGGGACAGATCTGAAAGGATGTTAGGACTCACCCAAAACTCGTATATGGAGAAAGTCCTAAAGAGATATCGAATGGACAACTCCAAACGAGGATTCCTTCTAATGAGGCATGGGATCAAGTTATCCAAGAAACAGTCCCCACAGACTGATGAGGAACTTGAAAGGATGAAGGTCATCCCCTATGCCTCCGTCGTAGGTAGCATACAATATGCGGTCCACTGCACTAGGCCTGACATTGCATACGCTTTGAGCATAACAAGCAGATATCAGTCCTGCGCAGGAGAGGCACATTGGAATGCTGTTAAGGGCATCCTTAAGTACCTAAGAAGGACTAAGGAAATGTTCCTAGTCTATGGCAATGGAGAACTAATTCTAGAAGGCTTTAGCGACGCTAGCTTCCAGTCTGATGACGATGATGCCAAGTCTCAATCGGGGTACGTATTCAAACTCAATGGAGGAGTAGTAGCTTGGAAAAGTTCCAAGCAAGCAACCATTGCTGACTCCACCACAGAGGCTGAATACATAGCAGCTTCAGAAGCTGCTAAGGAAGCGGTTTGGATGAGAAACTAAATCCAAGAGTTGGGTCTGGTGCCTAGCATCGCCGAGCCCGTTGTCATCTTCTCTGATAACAACGGCGCTATAGCGCAAGCAAAGGAACCAAGATCTCATCACCGTTCCAAATATATTCTTAGACGCTACCATCTTCTTAGAGAAATGGTAGGAAGAGGTGACGTCCGGATGGACCGAGTCAACTCGGCAGACAACACAAAAGACCCGCTGACAAAGCCTATGTCGCAGAGCGCTCATACGCAACATCTTGAGAAGATGGGATTAAGCATATGGGCAATTGGCTTTAAAGGTCAAGTGGGAGATTGTTAGAATAGGTGACCATGTAAGCCAATTTTGGCAGGAATATGTAACCTATGTCTAGACAATTCTTTGGTATTTGATAAAATATGTATGAATAAAGAAGTGAAAATTCATATGGCAATACTTTGTTTACGTTCACTTATCTGCATTTACATTTCTGTTCACTACGCAAACAAAGCCCACGGACTGAGAAACGATTTCAGGGACTGGGACTACGCTTGGAGGTAGGTCCATGAAATCAGTCTTACCGAATCAGTCCGGAAATCTCCAAGTCAAGGAATCCCGAAAATGGGTACCGGGATTCCCTTTGAGACTTGCACTAAGCATCTGCTGTCGTATTTCATCGACGAGTGACGAAGGTCGTCTAAGCAGTGTTAGTGGGTCAGCATGCTAGGAAGCAGCTGACTGAGGTGACTCGCGGGAACCGTCTTACGGAGGACCTTGAGTATGGTCAGCAAGGTATGACGTGTGTTCCCGGTTCCAACGGTACAGGCCAAGTCCTTTGACTTGAGGAACTGCTGAGTTTACCTGTGCATCAGGTCTGTATCTTAGATATGGTGAGAGATTGCCAAAATACTCTTGAGTAGTCATAAGCCATGTCTAGTGCAGCTCGGGTGTACAAAGTGACAGTAGTTTCCAAGAAAGGATCTGTCTCCTGTCAAAAGGTGTTGACAGTTGAGTCTCATATATGCTCTGTGTCTTGTCCCTGAAATCTGTGGCCACAGTGACTGAACAGAAGGGAAAAGGTTTCCCTTGCGGCGTTTAGTGAGGACAGACCGACACTTAGGTCCAAAATGGGTACCTGCATCTTCCGTGCCCTAAACCCTAAGTGATGAGACCGAAGACAGAAGGACAAGTGTGCTGTTAGAACCTAAATGTTCATCCCCGAATATTTCACCTAGTCTCTAGTGCCATGGACCATTGCTAGATGGCCACCCATGGTAACGGACGGATTCTAGGAATCCGACCAAGTCTAGCTGAATGGTGAACCTAAAGAGTCACACACTATCCACACACACTTAGTATTTAATTTGGAATTAAATATTGGAGTAAAGGAATGATTAAATTAGATTTAATCGGGTCCTATATTTTCTTGGAGAAATTAATTCCTTCTATTTGATAAAAGGAATTAAATTAATAAATAGGATTTATTAAAAGGGTTGATTTAATAGGCTTAAGAATAAATTATAATATTAATTTATTATATTATATTTATTTAGCCTTTTGGAATATTTAATAGGATTTAAATATTCCATTAAATTAAAATCAACGGTCGAGATGGAAAGGGGAGATGGAAGGCTAGGATTCGTTTGACTAGGTCAAACACTAGTTTGACTAGGACTTTGACTAGGTCAAAATCCTAGTCAAATTAGGTTACTTAGAGTTTGAGTTTAAAGAGGATTAAACTCTTCCTCTATATAAACCCCTAGCTTCCAACATTTAAGAGGATGATGATTCTTGAAAAACACACACAACACACACTCTCCCTCTCCTACCTCTCGTCCGCCCCCTCTCTCTCTCTCTAGCAAGAAAATATTTTTCTTAGTTCTTTTTGTTCTTGGAACATCAAGAACTTAGACGAACCAATCCCGTTAATTGATAACGAGTTATTGATTCGTCCACTCCAAAAAATAATACTTGTTCGTTGCTAGCACGACGTGCAAGATACGTGGGTGGATCGTGTGTCACGATTTGGAGGATCTCAAGAACGAGGTCTTGGTGCAAAACGGGGAACAACGCGAGTAGCAGTTGAAGACGAAAACGACAACGGGTAGGTCGTTTTAAGATTTTCGTCCCTCTTTATTTTTCAACTCTATGGCCTCCATGATTTATTTAATTGTTTTATGATCATGAGATACACCGAACGCCCGGGAACCTCAAGGGCACACCCCTTGAGCGTGTTCTTTAAATTAAAAGCATGCCTTTTATTTTAATATGTTTATTTTTACCGCGCTTCCGCATTCGCGCAATTCCCGGGACGATCCACCGGATTTTCTTTCATATGTAACCTATCTCTAGACAATTTCAGGTGTTTGAAAAAACATTTATGAATAAAGAAGTGAAGTTCATATGGCAACACTTTGTTTACGTTCACTTATATCTGCTATTACATATATGTTCACTACGCAAACAAAGCCCAAGAACTGAGAATCGATTTCGGGGACTGGGACTACGCTTGGAGGTAGGTCCATGAAATCAGTCTTACCGAATCAGTCCGGAAATCTCCAAGTCAAGCAATCTCAAAAATGGGTACCGAGATTCCCCTTGAGACTTGCACTAAGCATCTGCTGTCGTATTTCATCGACGGGTGACGAAGGTCGTCTAAGCAGTGTTAGTGGGTTACCATGCTAGGAAGCAGCTAACTGAGGTGACTCACGGGAACCGTCTTACGGAGGACCTTGAGTATGGTCTGCAAGGTATGACGCGTATTCCCGGTTCTAACGGTACAGGTCAAGTCCTTTGACTTGAGGAACTGTTGAGTTTACCTGTACATCAGGTCTGTATCTTAGATATGGTGAGAGATTGCAAAAATACTCTTGAGTAGTCATAAGCCATGTCTAGTGCAGCTTTGGTGTACAGAGTGACAGTAGTTTCCAAGAAAGGATCTGTCTCCTGTCAAAAGGCATTGACAGTTGAGTCTCATGTATGCTCTGTGTCTTGTCCCTAAAATCTGTGGCCATAGTAACTGAACAGAAGGGAAGGTTTCCCTTGCAGCGTTTAGTAAGGACAGACCGACACTTAGGTCCAAAATGGGTACCTGCATTTTCCGTGCCCTAGACCCTAAGTGATGAGACCGAAGACAGAAGGACAAGTGTACTGTTAGAGCCTAAATGTTCATCCCCGGATATTTCACTTAGTCTCTAGTGCCATGGACCGTTGCTAGATGGCCACCCATGGTAATGGACGGATTCTAGGAATCCAACCAAGTCTAGCTGAAAGGTGAACCTAAAGAGTCACACACTATCCACACACACTTAGTATTTAATTTGGAATTAAATAGTGGAGGAAAGGAATGATTAAATTGGATTTAATCGGGTCCTATATTTTCTTGGAAAATTAATTCCTTCTATTTGATAAAGGGAATTAAATTAATAAATTGGATTTATTAAGGGAATTAATTTAATGGGTCTAGAATAAATATTAATATTTATTTATTATATTTATTTGACTTCTTGGAATATTTAATAGGATTTAAATATTCCATTAAATTAAATTAATGGCTGAGATTTAATGGGAGAGATCAAAGGCTGGGATTGAATTTGACAAGGTTAAATTCTACTTTGACTAGGTCAAAATCCTAGTCAAATTAAGCTTCTAAAGAGGTGGAGTTTAAAGAGGATTAAACTCCTCCTCTATATAAACCCCTAGCCTCCTACACATTAGAGGATGATGATTCATGAAATTCCAACACACACACAACACACTCCCTCTCTCGTTTCTCTCCCTCTCGTCCGCCCTCTCTCTCTCCAAGAAAAACATCTTTTCTTGTTCTCTTGTTCTTGGAACATTAGAGCATTGATGAATCAATACCGTTAATTCATAACGTGTTGTTGATTCGTTCACTCCAATAAATTATACTCGCTCGTTTCTAGCACGACGTTCAAGATACATGGGTGGATCGTGTGTCACGATTTGGAGGGTCTCATGAACGGGATCTTGGTGCAAAACGGGGAACAACGCGTGTAGCTGTTGAAGACGAAAACGACAACGGGTAGGTCTCGTTTTAATATTTTCGTCTCTTTTAATTTTCAACCCTATGGCCTCCATGATTATTGTATGTTGTTTATTGATGAGATACACCGAACACCCGGCCAGGCAGCGCCTGCGCGCGCGCAGGGGCGGCAGGCTGAGCCTGCTGCCCTGTGCGCACGCCGGCAGGCCGCTGCCGGCGGCTGCGGCGGCGACCGGTGCTGCAGCTAGGGTTTTGAACCCTAGTATTGTTTTCTTTTTATTTTTTTATTTATTTTCAGTTTTAATTTGGAATTTATTCTGAAATAAAATTCTTTTTTTTGGGTTCAATTTTGCCTAATTTCCTAAAGACATTATTTTAGGAGTAAAATATATTGGATTTGGAATCCCGGGGTTATTTTACTTGAAATAATGAGGAAAGATTTTTCTAAAACGAGAAAATATTGTTACCAATATTCGTGTTTTATTTTTCACACGTTACGCACATGTTCATTTATTTTTTATCTTGAATGATTATGATTGAAAATCATGAATTGTTGGTATATTGTAATTATGTGATTAGATCATGTGATTATGTGTGTTGGATGGAAATGGATGATCACGAGCCCTTGACCGAATGTATGGTTTAATTTTTTGTTGGGCCTGTGTGCCTCTTTTACTGCTTTCTCCTTCTGTCTTTCTAGTTGCCTTGGAATAATAAGGCATTCTACCTCCCTCCTTATGTACTCCCTCCGGGTTTTCACTGGGGTTTCTATTTTTTAATATGTAATGAGAGTAGACTAGGAGTGAGGTTTTTATTTTTGTAATTGGTGGAGAAGAAGGAAGGACCACATGGAGAGGCCAGACGGGAGGTCCCTTGGAGTTTTCCATGAAGTGAAGAAAGAGAAAAGAGACCAAGGCCCATCAGCATGATGATTGGGTTGCTATTAATGTAATAGTATAGGACCAAACCTAGATTGACCATAGATCCACTGCGGGCTCAGTGGGTCGCTTAGGATTCGGGCTCGTGATCATCCAACAGGGGCATGCTAGGCTTTAATTTTGCATGTGGTTATTATGATGGATGAATGGCTTTTATTTATCATATAACTGCTATGGATGGATTTTATTTATGCATTATGGATGAATGTATGGATATATTATGAGATCTCGGTCATTCACTACTCTCACATTGGTTGGACCAATATTGAAATATTAGACCCTAGACAAAATGGACATGAACTCTAGGAGTTTGTCTATGCCTTCCAATCCATGGCATTGTGAGGAAGCTGTTTTAGGTCAATAGCGTGGTCTCACGAGTCGTGGCACGTTATTGTACTTAAAAGAAGCTGCACTATGTCATGAACGAAAAATAGGCTGCAGTTACCTGTCTCACAAGTCGTGGGCGTACCAGTGGGTCTGGGGCTCGGTCGATTAGGTTGGGTCTAACGCCCAATTAGCATGATTCGCTTGGAGTCCTCGGGATCATGTGAAAGAGTGAGGCAATAATCTTGGGAATCTCGTGGAACGAGAATGGTATGAAATACCTCCCACAGGATCTTTTTCATGCGAATCGTAAAAGCGGGGTATGGGAAAAATCGCTGCGGATCCCAAGCCCACTAGGAAAGGATTTTCCAAAAATCACGTTTGAGAGTACCGTGTTTTCGTATAAATAGTGGGAGGATTAAATGACTAAAGACCAAGCATTTAATTATTTTATCAAACCACCATCTTTTATTTTCTGCGGATCGCGCACTGTTTTCTAAATGTAGATTTAAAAATGTCTAAGAACCCACTTTCAACCATTCTTGAGACAAATAAATTCAATGGAACAAATTACAACGACTGGTTGCGCAATCTCAGGATAGTCCTAGATTACGAGAACCAAGGCTACGTCATGGACGAGCCTCTCCCTAGGACCTTGCCGGAAGGATCCACGTCAGAAGAATGTGAGACGTTCTAGACTTGGCATAAGGATAACCGGAAGGTCCGTAGCGTCATACTTGCTTCGATGACCAATGAGATTCAGAAGCAGTATGAAAGGCTAGACGACGTCCCTTCCATAATGGCTCGCCTTAAGGATTGCTATGGAGTCCCGGATCGGCATACCAGGTATGTCGCGACCAAGGCGTTCTTTGGAACTAAAATGACAGAAGGATCCTCTGTACAAGAGCACGGGGTTAAAATGCTTACCCTGGTGGAAAAGCTCAAGGACCTAAAGGCAGGTCTCGATAATGAAACGTACATAAATGTCATCCTTCAGTCACTCCCACCCTTCGTTGACCAATTTATCGTCAACTACAACATGAACGCACTTGAGAAGGGCATTCATGAGTTGATCAATATGTTGGTGCAATACGAGGCAACGACTAAGAAGTCCACGCCTTCGGTATTGTTTGGAGGTGCTTCTACTTCTAATACGAAAGGCAAAGGAGCCGGACGTTGGAAAAAGAAGAAAGGAAAGGGAAAGGCCGTCAAAGCAGCTACGAACACTAAGAGTGTTCCCATTTCCAATGAGGGGAAAGGCAAAGGAAAGGGAAAGGTTGTCTCCAGGCAACAGTCGAAGGCATATGACATATGTATCAATTGCCGTGAGAAAGGGCATTGGAAGAGAGAGTGCCCCAAACTCTTCTCGAACCAAGGTATTTATGTGATTGAGGTTAATATGATCACTAATTCTACCTCTTGGGTATTAGATACCGGCTGTGGAGCTCACATTTGCAATGACTTGCAGGTGTTGGAAAGAAGCAGAAAACTGGGTAGCGGGGACATGATCCTAAAGCTTGGGAATGGCAAGGCCATCTCGGCAGAAGCAGTGGGATCCGATAGTTTAGTGATTAGTGATAGTATTAGCATAGATTTAGAGCAAGTTTATTTTGTACCTAGTATGATTAAAAACATCATTTTCATTCCATTGTTGGACAATAGTGGTTATGAGTTTAGAATCAATAAAAATTACTTTTATTTGTTGAGGTGTGGAATTGCTCATCTACTCGGTACATTGCATAATGGGCTCTATATCTTGCAACAAACGAATTTTGTCCTCAACACTCAACGCAAACGAAAATTAGATAATAACGGGAACGCGCGTCTGTGGCACGCTAGGCTAGGTCACATATCCCAAGATAGGATGAAAAGGTTGGTAGACTCAAAGAACCTAGAGGTTGGGGACTTGAGTGATCTACCAACTTGTGAATCCTGTCTAAGAGGGAAAATGACCAAGAAGCCCTTTGTAGGACAAAGCAGGCTTGCCACAGGTCTGTTAGACTTGGTCCATACAGACGTATGTGGACCACTAAGGACGCAGGCCCGAGGTGGGTTCTCCTACTTCATAACCTTTACCGATGATCACTCACGGTATGGTTATGTTTACCTAATGAGGTACAAGTCTGAAGCTCTTGAGAGGTTTAAAAATTCAGACTTGAAGTGGAGAACCAGACCAACTGTAAAATTAAAGTCCTACGGTCAGACCGCGGCAGTGAATACCTTAGTACGGAGTTCCTAGATTATCTAAAAGAACATGGTATAATATCATAATGGACACCTCCCGGAACACCACAATTAAATGGTGTCTCTGAAGGAGGAATCAAACCATGTTGGACATGGTTCGGTCCATGATGAGTTTTACCAAATTGCCCTTATCCTTTTGGGGCTATGCACTAGAAACGACAGCCAAATTGTTGAATTTGGCGCCTACCAGTGCATTGACCCAAACGCCATATGAGATATGGCACGGCAAGCCTGCGTCTTACAACTACTTGAAAGTGTGGGGTAGCCCCGCATACATCAATTGGTTAGTGGGAGATAAGCTAGAATCTAGGTCTAGCTTATGTAGGTTCGTTGGATACCCTAAAGAAACTGCGGGTTATTACTTCTGTGACCCTTTGGAACAAAAGGTATTTGTTTCAAAGAATGCAGTATTCTTGGAGCAAGGCTTCCCGGAGGATATCCAACCTGATGAGCTGATCCTTGAGGAATCAAGTGATGGAATCCAGCCATCGGGTATAGCCGCGGAACCCTCACTTAGAGGATTCAGGATAGATACCCGAAGGGCTGACCAACCTCAAGAAGTCCAACATGCTAGCCATGAAAGACAACCTCAGGAACGGCCAGCCCTGGTTCCTGAACCGCCGGCTCCGATACAGTCGCCCACAGTCACTACTGACGTTCCCGTTCTCCGTAGGTCCACTAGAGAGTCCAGACCTCCAGTGAGATATGGCTTTCTAGGAGCGACCGATCTTTTGGATAACGATCCTAAGACATATGGAGAAGCGATGTCCGACATCGACTCCGGGAAATGGCTTGAGGCCATGAAAGCCGAAATGGACTCCATGAGCGAGAACCAAGTCTGGAGTCTTGTAGATCCACCGAAAGGTGTTAAGCCAGTGGGCTGTAAGTGGGTCTACAAGCGCAAACTTGGCGTTGATGGAGAAGTCACAACCTTTAAGGCTAGGCTTGTAGCTAAGGGATACACTCAACGACCCGGGGTCGATTTTGAGGATACCTACTCGCCAGTAGCCATGGCTAAGTCCATTCGGGTCCTGCTCGCCATAGCAGCATGGTATGACTATGAGATATGGCAGATAGACGTGAAAACGGCCTTCCTCAACGGTTTCGTTGAAGAAGAGATCTATATGGATCAGCCGGAGGGTTTCACGGTCACTGGAGAAGAACAGAAAGTCTGTCGTGTCCAGAAGTCCATCTATGGCCTCAAACAAGCATCCCGAAGTTGGAACATTCGATTTGATGAAGTAATACGGGGTTATGACTTCATCAAGAACGAATCCGACCCTTGTGTATACAAGAAGATCAGTGGGAGCTCAATAGTGTTGCTAGTGCTTTATGTGGATGACATTCTACTCATTGGTAATGACGTTAGAATGTTAGGAAACACAAAAGCATGGTGGTCAACCCAGTTTTCCATGAAGGACTTGGGTGAAGCCTCCTACATCCTAGGCATCTAGATTGTCAGGGATAGATCTAAAAGGTGTTAGAATAGGTGACCATGTAAGCCAATTTTGGCGGGTATATGTAACCTATGTCTAGACAATTATAGGTGTTTTGATAAATCATTAATGAATAAAGAAGTGAATTTTCATTTGGCATTACTTTGTTTGTGTTCACTTGCACCTATTTTTCCATATCTGTTCACTACGCAAACAGAGCCCACGGACTGAGATTCGATTTCGGGGACTGGGACTACGCTTGGAGGTAGGTCCATGAAATCAGTCTTCCCGAATCAGTCCGGAAATCTCCAAGTCAAGGAATCCGAAAATGGGTACCGGGATTCCATTTGAGACTTGCACTAAGCATCTGCTGTCGTGTTTCATCGACGGGTGACGAGGATCGTCTAAGCAGTGTTAGTGGGTTAGCCTGCTAGGACGCAGCTGACTGAGGTGACTCGCGGGAACCGTCTTACGGAGGACCTTGAGTATGGTCTGCTAGGTATGACGTGTATTCCCGGTTCCAACGGTACAGGTAAAGTCCTTTGACTTGAGGAATTACTGAGTTTACCTGTACATCAGGATTGTATCTTAGATATGGTGAGAGATTGCCAGAATTCCATTTGGTAGTCATAAGCCATGTCTAGTGCAGTTCTGATGTACAAAGTGACAGTAGTTTCCAAGAAAGGATCTGTCTCCTGTCAATAGGTTTTGACAGTTGAGTCTCATGTATGCTCTAGGTCTTGTCCCTAAAAACTGTGGCCACAGTGACTGAACAGAAGGGAAGGGTTCCCTCGCGGCGTTTAGTGTGGACAGACCGACACTTAGGTCCAAAATGGGTACCTGCATTTTCCGTGCCTTAGACTCTAAGTGTTGAGACCGTAGACAGAAGGACAAGCGTACTGTTAGAGCCTAAATGTTCATCCCTGAATATTTCACCTAGTCTCTAGTGCCATGGACCGTTGCTAGATGGCCACCCATGGTAACGGACGGATTCTAGGAATCCGACCAAGTCTAGCTGAATGGTGAACCTAAAGAGTCACACACTATCCACACACAATTAAATATTTAATTTGGAATTAAATATTGGAGTGAAGGAATGATTAAATTAGATTTAATCGGGACCTTTAATTTTTCTTGGAGAAATAATTCTTTCTATTTGATAGAAGGAATCAAATTGATAAATTGGATTTATCAAAAGGATTTATTTAATGGGCTTAAATAATATTTTAGCCTCTTGGAAACATTTAAATAGGTTTTAAATATTTCCATTAAATTAAATTAAATCAACGGTTGAGATTAATGGGAGAGATGGATGGCTAGGATCGTTTTGACTAGGTCAAAACACTAGTTTGACTAGGACTTTGACTAGGTCAAAATCCTAATCAAATTAGAGTTCTTGAAAGAGGAGTTTAAAGAGGATTAAACTCCTCTTCTATATAAACCCCTAAGCATCCTACAATTTACATGATGATGAAACTCCAACACACACACACAACACACACACACGGTTTCTCTCTCTCTCCCATCTCTCTCGTCCGCCCCTCTCTCTCTCAAGAAAATAGTTTTTTCTTGATTCTTTTGTTCTTGGAACATTAGAATCTTGATGAATCAATACCATTAATTGATAATGTGTTATTGATTCATCCACTCCAAAATCATACACTTGTTCGTTGCTAGCACGACGTGCAAGATACGTGGGTGGATCGTGTGTCACGAATTAGAGGGTCTCAAAGACGGGATCTTGGTGCAAAACGGGGAACAACGCGTGTAGCCGTTGAAGACGAAAACGACAACGGGTAGGTCTCGTTTTAAATTTTCGTCCCTCTTTAATTTTCAACCCTATGGCCTCCATGATTTATTTTATGTTATACGTTCATGAGATACACCGAATGCCCGGGAAAATTTCAAAGGCACACCCTTTGAAACGTGTTTTTAATTTAAAAGCATGTTTAAATTCCGTTTTAATTTTTAATTATACCGCGCTTCCGCATTCGCGTTTTTTCCGGGACGATCCACATAATCTTTCAGTGGTATCAGAGCCCGGTTCGGTGTATAGGCCTAGGGTTTATGTGCGTTTTAAGCATGAAACGTGAAATAGCATGTTGTAATTAAATCTTGAATTTCTTGATTCTTGAAGCATGTTATTTTATTGCTTTTAATTCGTGTGAATTGCTGAATATTGGTATTTTCTGTTTTTCTTGGGAATCGGGATGGGAATTAATCTGAAAAACGAGAAAACCTCACAGCCGGCCAGCCGGGAAGGCTGGCCGCGCGCAGCCGAGCGCTGCCGGCAGGGCAGACGCGCGCAGGCATGGAAGCCTGCGCGCGCGCGCGTTGCCGGCCGCGCAGGGGCAGCGCGCAGCCGGGTTGGCTGCGCGCGGGCGTGCGCGCATGGAAACGCCTCCAGGCGCGCGCGCGGGCAGACAGAGGTGTCTGCGCGCGCGCCCCGGCAGGCGCGCCCATGCGCGCGCGCGCGCAAGGCTGGCGGGCGGAGGAGCCCGCGCGCGGACGGGCACCAGGCGCGCCGCCAGGCGCGCGCGCTCGCAGACGGAGGCGTCTGCGCGCGCCCGGCAGGCACGCCCAGTGCGCGTCTGCGCGCGCGCTCTGCGCACGACGCAGGGACGCGGCCGGTGGCCAGCAGGCCAGCGCGCGCGCACAGGCAAAGGAGCCTGCGCGCGCGTCGGCCTGCCGATGCGCCAGGCCTCGCAGAATGATGCCGGCCAGGCGCGCGCGCACACAGGCAGGGGCCTGCGCGCGCGCGCCCGGCAAGGCGGTGCCTGCGCGCGCGCAGAGGCGGCAGGCAGGGCCTGCTGCCCTGCGCGCCCGGCGGCCGACTGCTGCAGGCGGCGGCGGCCGGTGGCTCCTTGGCTAGGGTTTTGAAACCCTAGTGTAATTTTATTTTTAAAATTTATTTTCAGTTTTAATTTTAAATTAATTCTGAAAAATTCGTTTTTTGGGTTCAATTTTTCCTAAATTCCTAAAGACATTATTTTAGGAGTAAAATAAATGGATTTGGAATCCCGGGGTTATTTTACTTAGAATAATGAGGAAAGGTTTTCCTAAAACGAAAAATTTTACATTGCCAATATTTATATTTTATTTTCACACGTTACGCACATGTTCATTTATTTTCATCTTGGATTGATGTGATTGGAAATCATGTGTTGTTGGAATATTATGATTATGTGATTGGATCATGTAATTATGTGTGTTGGATGGAAATGGATGATCACGAGCCCTAGACCGAATGTATGGTTTAATTTACTGTTGGGCCTGTGTGCCTCTTTAAACTGCTTTCTCCTTCTCTCTTTCTAGTGCCTTGGAATAATAAGGCTTTCTACCTCCCTCCTTATGTACTCCCCCCGGGTTTTCGCTGGGGTTTCTAATTTTTTATATGCAATGAGAGTAGACTAGGAGTGAGGTTTCCATTTTTGTAATTGGTGGAGAAGAAGGAAGGACCACATGGAGAGCACAGACCGGAGGTCCCTTGGCGTTTTCCATGAAGTGAAGAAAGAGAAAAAGAGACCAAGGCCCATCAGAATGATGATTGGGTTACTATTATTGTAATAGTATAGGACCAACCCTAGATTGACCATAGATCCACTGCGGGCTCAGTGGATCGCATAGGATTCGGGCTTGTGATCATCCAACAGGGGCGTGCTAGGCTTTAATTTTGCATGTGGTTATTGTGATGGATGAATGGGTTTTATTTATCATGTATAACTGCTATGGATGAATTTCATTTATGCATTTTTGGATGAATGTATGGATATAGTATGAGATCTCGGTCATTATTACTCTCACATTGGTTGGACCAATGTTAAAATATTAGACCCTAGATAAAGTGGACATGAACTCTAGGAGTTCGTCCATGCCTTCCAATCCGTGGCATAGTGAGGAAGCTGTCTTAGGTCAATAGCGTGGTCTCACGAGTCGTGGCACGTTATTGTACTTAAAAGAAGCTGCACTATGTCATGAACGAAAAATGGGCTGCTGCTACCTGTCTCACGAGTCGTGGGGGTACTAGTGGGTCCATGGCTCGGTCGATTGGGTCGGGTCTAACGCCTAATTAGCATGATTCGCTTGGAGTCCTCGGGATCATGCAAAAGGGTGAGGCAATAATCTTGGGAATCTCGTGGAACGAGAATGGTATGGAATACCTCCCACAGGATCTTTTCCATGCGAATCGTAAAAGCGGGGTATGGGAAAAATCGCTGTGGATCCCAAGCCCACTAGGAAAGGATTTCCCGAAAACTACGTTTGAGAGTACCGTGTTTTCGTATAAATAGTGGGAGGATTAAATGACTAAAGACCAAGCATTTAATTATTTTTATCAAACCACCGTCTTTACTTTCTGCTGATCGCGCGTTGTTTTTCTACATGTAGATTTTAAAATGTCTAAGAACCCACTTTCAACCATTCTTGAGATAAACAAATTTAATGGAACCAACTACAACGACTGGTTGCGCAATCTCAGGATAGTCCTGGATTATGAGAACCAAGGCTACGTCATGGACGAGCCTCTCCCTAGGACCTTACCGGAAGGATCCACGCCAGAGGAACGTGAGACGTTCGAGACTTGGCATAAGGATAACCGGAAGGTTCGTAGCATCATACTTGCTTCGATGACCAATGAGATTCAGAAGCAATATGAAAGGCTAGACGATGTCCCTTCCATAATGGCTCGCCTTAAGGATTGCTATGCAGTCCCGGACCGGCATACTAGGTATGTCGCGACCAAGGCGTTTTTTGGAACTAAAATGACAGAAGGATCCTCTGTACAAGAGCATGGGGTTAAAATGCTTACCCTAGTGGAAAAGCTCGAGGACCTAAAGGCAGGTCTCGATAACGAAACGTACATAGATGTGATCCTTCAGTCACTCCCACCCTCCTTTGATCAATTTATTGTCAACTACAACATGAATGCACTTGAGAAGGGTATTCATGAGTTGATCAATATGTTGGTGCAATACGAGGCAACGACTAAGAAGTCCACGCCTTCGGTATTGTTTGGAGGTGCTTCTACTTCCAAGACGAAAGGCAAGGGTGCCGGACGTTGGAAAAGGAAGAAAGGGAAGGGAAAGGTAGTCATAGCAGCTACGAACACTCAGAGTGTTCCCATTGCCAAAGAGGGGAAAGGCAAAGGTAAGGGAAAGGTTGTCTCCAAGCAACAGTCAAAGGCATATGACATATGTATCAACTGCCGTGAGAAAGGGCATTGGAAGAGAGAGTGCCCCAAACTCTTCTCAAACCAAGGTATATTTGTGATTGAGGTTAACATGGTCACTAATTCTGCCTCTTGGGTATTGGATACCGGCTGTGGAGCTCACATTTGCAATGATCTGCAGGTGTTGAAAAGAAGCAGAAAACTAAGTAGCGGGGACATGATCCTGAAGCTCGGAAATGGCAAGGCCATCTCGGCAGAAGCAGTAGGATCCGCCACTTTAGTTATTAGTGATACCATTAGCATAGAATTAGAGCAAGTTTATTTTGTACCCAGTATGATTAAAAAACATCATTTCCATTCCATTGTTAGACAATAATGGTTATGAGTTTAAAATCAATAAAAATTGCTTTTATTTGATGAGGTGTGGAATTGCTCATCTACTTGGTACATTACATACTGGGCTCTATATCTTGCAACAAACGAATTTCGTTCTTAACGCTCAACACAAACGGAAATTAGATAATAACGGGAACGCACGTCTGTGGCACGCTAGGCTAGGTCACATATCCCAAGATAGGATGAAAAGGTTGGTAGACTCAAAGAACCTAGAGGTTGGGAACTTGAGTGATCTACCAACTTGTGAATCTTGTCTAAGAGGGAAAATGACCAAGAAGCCCTTTGTAGGACAAAGCAGGCTTGCCACAGGTCTGTTGGACTTGGTCCATACAGACGTGTGTGGACCACTAAGGACGCAGGCCCGAGGTGGGTTCTCCTACTTCATAACCTTCACCGATGATCATTCACGGTATGGTTATGTTTACCTGATGAGGTACAAGTCTGAAGCTCTTGAGAGGTTTAAAGAATTCAGACTTGAAGTGGAGAATCAAACCAACTGCAAAATTAAAAGTCCTACGGTCAGACCGAGGCGGTGAATACCTTAGTGCCGAATTCCTAGATTATCTAAAGGAACATGGTATAATATCAGAATGGACACCTCCCGGAACACCACAGTTAAATGGCGTCTCTGAAAGGAGGAACCGAACCCTGTTGGACATGGTTCGTTCCATGATGAGTTTTACCAAATTGCCCCTATCGTTTTGGGGTTATGCATTAGAAACGGCAGCCAAGTTATTGAATTTGGCGCCTACTAGTGTAGTGACCCAAACGCCATATGAGATATGGCACGGCAAGCCTGCATCCTACAACTACTTGAAAGTGTGGGTAGCCCCGCATACGTCAAGAGGTTAGTGGGAGATAAGCTAGAATCCAGGTCTAGCCTATGCAGGTTCGTTGGATACCCTAAAGAAACTGCGGGTTATTACTTCTATGACCCTTTGGAACAAAAGGTATTTGTTTCAAGGAATGCAGTATTCTTGGAGCAAGGCTTCCCGGAGGATATCCAACCTGATGAGCTGATCCTTGAGGAATCAAGTGATGGAACTCAGCCATCAGAAACAGTCGCGGAAACCTCACCTAGAGGATTCAGGATAGACACTAGGAGGACTGACCTACCTAGAGAAGTCCAACATGCTAGGCATGAAGGACAACCTCAAGGGAGGCCAGCCCCGGCACCTGAACCGCCGGCTCCGATACAGTCAGCGCCCACAGTTACCACTAACGTTCCCGTTCTCCGAAGGTCCACTAGAGAATCCAGACCTCCAGTGAGATATGGATTTCTAGGTGCGACCGATCTTCTGGATAACGATCCTAAGACATACGGGGAAGCGATGTCAGACATCGACTCTGGGAAATGGCTTGAGGCCATGAAAACCGAAATGGACTCCATGAGCGAGAACCAAGTTTGGAGACTTGTAGATCCACCGAAAGGTGTTAAGCCAGTGGGCTGTAAGTGGGTCTACAAGCGCAAACTCGGCGTTGATGGAGAGGTTACTACCTTCAAGGCTAGGCTTGTAGCTAAGGGATACACTCAACGACCCGGGGTCGATTTTGAGGATACCTACTCGCCAGTAGCCATGGCTAAATCCATTCGGATCCTGCTTGCCATAGCAGCATGGTATGACTATGAAATATGGCAGATGGACGTGAAAACGGCCTTCCTCAACGGTTTCGTTGAAGAAGAGATCTATATGGATCAGCCGGAGGGTTTCACGGTCGCTGGAGAAGAATAGAAGGTCTGTCGTCTCCAGAAGTCCATCTATGGCCTCAAATAAGCTTCCCGGAGTTGGAACATTCGATTTGATGAAGTAATACGGGGTTATGACTTCATCAAAAACGAATCCGAGCCTTGTGTATACAAGAAGGTCAGTGGGAGCTCCATAGTGTTCCTAGTGCTTTACGTGGATGACATTCTGCTCATTGGAAATGACGTCAGAATGTTAGGAAACACGAAAGCATGGCTGTCAACCAAGTTTTCCATGAAGGACTTGGGTGAAGCATCCTACATCCTAGGCATCCAGATTGTCAGGGACAGATCTAAAAGGATGTTAGGGCTCACCCAAAACTCGTATATGGAGAAAGTCCTAAAGAGATATCGAATGGACAACTCCAAACGAGGGTTCCTTCCTATGAGGCATGGGATCAAGTTGTCCAAGAAACAGTCCCCGCAGACTGATGAGGAACTTGAAAAGATGAAAGTCATCCCCTATGCTTCTGCCGTAGGTAGCATCCAATATGCGGTCCACTGCACCAGGCCTGACATTGCATACGCTTTGAGCGTGACTAGCAGATATCAGTCCTGTGCAGGAGAGGCACATTGGAATGCAGTTAAGGGCATCCTTAAGTACCTAAGGAGGACTAAGGAAATGTTCTTAGTCTATGGCAATGGAAAACTAATTCTGGAAGGCTTTAGCGACGCCAGCTTCCAGTCTGATGACGATGATGCCAAGTCTCAATCGGGGTATGTATTCAAGCTCAACGGAGGAGTAGTGGCTTGGAAAAGTTCCAAGCAAGCAACCACTGCTGACTCCACCACTGAGGCTGAATACATAGCAGCTTCAGAAGCTGCCAAGGAAGCGGTTTGGATGAGAAACTACATCCAAGAGTTGGGTGTGGTGCCTAGCATCGCCGAGCCCGTTGTCATCTTCTGTGATAACAACGGTGCAATAGCGCAAGCGAAGGAACCGAGATCTCACCACCGTTCCAAACACATTCTTAGACGCTACCATCTTCTTAGAGAAATGGTAGGAAGAGGTGACATTCGGATGGACCGAGTCAACTCAGCAGACAACACAGCAGACCCGCTGACAAAGCCTATGTCGCAAAGTGCTCATACGCAACATCTTGAGAAGATGGGGATTAGGCATATGGGTGATTGGCTTTAAAGGTCAAGTGGGAGATTGTTAGAATAGGTGACCATGTAAGCCAATTTTGGCGGGTATATGTAACCTATGTCTAGACAATTATAGGTGTTTTGATAAATCATTAATGAATAAAGAAGTGAATTTTCATTTGGCATTACTTTGTTTGTGTTCACTTGCACCTATTTTTCCATATCTGTTCACTACGCAAACAGAGCCCACGGACTGAGATTCGATTTCGGGGACTGGGACTACGCTTGGAGGTAGGTCCATGAAATCAGTCTTCCCGAATCAGTCCGGAAATCTCCAAGTCAAGGAATCCCGAAAGTGGGTACCGGGATTCCATTTGAGACTTGCACTAAGCATCTGCTGTCGTGTTTCATCGACGGGTGACGAGGATCGTCTAAGCAGTGTTAGTGGGTTAGCCTGCTAGGACGCAGCTGACTGAGGTGACTCGTGGGAACCGTCTTACGGAGGACCTTGAGTATGGTCTGCTAGGTATGACGTGTATTCCCGGTTCCAACGGTACAGGTAAAAGTCCTTTGACTTGAGGAATTACTGAGTTTACCTGTACATCAGGATTGTATCTTAGATATGGTGAGAGATTGCCAGAATTCCATTTGGTAGTCATAAGCCATGTCTAGTGCAGTTCTGATGTACAAAGTGACAGTAGTTTCCAAGAAAGGATCTGTCTCCTGTCAATAGGTTTTGACAGTTGAGTCTCATGTATGCTCTAGGTCTTGTCCCTAAAAACTGTGGCCACAGTGACTGAACAGAAGGGAAGGGTTCCCTCGCGGCGTTTAGTGTGGACAGACCGACACTTAGGTCCAAAATGGGTACCTGCATTTTCCGTGCCTTAGACTCTAAGTGTTGAGACCGTAGACAGAAGGACAAGCGTACTGTTAGAGCCTAAATGTTCATCCCTGAATATTTCACCTAGTCTCTAGTGCCATGGACCGTTGCTAGATGGCCACCCATGGTAACGGACGGATTCTAGGAATCCGACCAAGTCTAGCTGAATGGTGAACCTAAAGAGTCACACACTATCCACACACAATTAAATATTTAATTTGGAATTAAATATTGGAGTGAAGGAATGATTAAATTAGATTTAATCGGGACCTTTATTTTTCTTGGAGAAATAATTCTTTCTATTTGATAGAAGGAATTAAATTGATAAATTGGATTTATCAAAAGGATTTATTTAATGGGCTTAAATAATATTTATATTTATTTTAGCCTCTTGGAAATATTTAAATAGGTTTTAAATATTTCCATTAAATTAAATTAAATCAACGGTTGAGATTAATGAGAGAGATGGATGGCTAGGATCGTTTTGACTAGGTCAAAACACTAGTTTGACTAGGACTTTGACTAGGTCAAAATCCTAATCAAATTAGAGTTCTTGAAAGAGGAGTTTAAAGAGGATTAAACTCCTCTTCTATATAAACCCCTAGCATCCTACAATTTACATGATGATGAAACTCCAACACACACACACAACACACACACACGGTTTCTCTCTCTCTCCCATCTCTCTCGTCCGCCCCTCTCTCTCTCAAGAAAATAGTTTTTCTTGATTCTTTTGTTCTTGGAACATTAGAATCTTGATGAATCAATACCATTAATTGATAATGTGTTATTGATTCATCCACTCCAAAATTATACACTTGTTCGTTGCTAGCACGACGTGCAAGATACGTGGGTGGATCGTGTGTCACGAATTAGAGGGTCTCAAAGACGGGATCTTGGTGCAAAACGGGGAACAACGCGTGTAGCCGTTGAAGACGAAAACGACAACGGGTAGGTCTCGTTTTAAATTTTCGTCCCTCTTTAATTTTCAACCCTATGGCCTCCATGATTTATTTTATGTTATACGTTCATGAGATACACCGAATGCCCGGGAAAATTTCAAAGGCACACCCTTCGAAACGTGTTTTTAATTTAAAAGCATGTTTAAATTCCGTTTTAATTTTTAATTATACCGCGCTTCCGCATTCGCGCTTTTCCCGGGACGATCCACATAATCTTTCAGTTCACCCTCAGCTAGACTTGGGCCCGGGTCCCACAAGGGCCCGTTACCATGGGTGGCCGTTTAGCAACGGTCCATGTCACTGGAGACTAGGTGAATTGGCGTGAACATTTAGGCGCCGATTCCGTACGAGTACGATCCTTCCGTCTACCATCGCCCGGCCTTAGTCTAGGGTATGAAATTGGGCGTCGGTTACCATCCTTGACTAGGCATCTATGCTTAATACTCGAGACCACGTATGCTTCATTGCGTCGACACAGGAAACCATTCCCTATTCGACCAACCACTGTGGCCACAGCTTCAAACAGCATGAACGTGTCTCCGAGTGCATAGGAGATACCTCTGTCACATACTGACAGGGGACGGATCTTGTTCTTGGAATCCACCATCCTCGCTACACATTCCGACTGCACTGGAGAAGGCTTATGATAATCATCTTACAGAATGATTACCTCTCGCCAGATCTAAGATACAGCCATCATGTGCACGCGACTGCCATGATCCCTCAAGTCTGAGGATTACTCCCGTACTATCGGAACCGGAAAAAACTAATCATATGGACCAAGCCTCCAAGGCTTCCATATGATGATCCCCGCAAGTCAGTCCAGTCGGCTTGACCCAAGTCGACCAACCCATCAAGATCGTGTAGGCGTCCCACGCCTGTGGCTGATGAAACACGGCACTCATCCAATGAACACGACTCTTGACGCAAGTCTCAATAGGACTCTCGATGCCCTGTCTCGAGTTCCTCGACTTGGAACGTTTCAGACCCAACCCTTAATCAGTTGGTTTCATGACCACCATCCAATGCATGGTCTGTGGGCTTTGTTGCGATATGAGTTAAACACCGTTTTAATAAGATGAGCGCAACAAAGAAGGTACCATTGGTGACGAACACTCATCTTATTCATCACATAATAATACTACATCTACATCAAGTTGTCGAATAGGTTACAAATTGCAAAACCTGTTGGCTTTCTGGTCACCTATTCTAACATAAGTCATTGCAAATGTGAGCTCCACAGCCGGTATCTAATACCCAAGAGGCAGAATTAGTGACCATATTAACCTTAATCACAAATATACCTTGGTTCGAGAGGAGCTTGGGGCACTCCCTCTTCGAATGCCCTTTCTCACGGCAATTGATACATATGTCATATGCCCTCGACTGTTGTTTGGAGACAACATTTCCCTTTCCTTTGTCTTTCCCCTCTTTGGCAATGGGAACACTCTTAGTGTTCATAGCTGCTTTGACGGCTTTTCCTTTCCCTTTCTTCTTTTTCCAACGTCCGGCACCCTTACCTTTCATTTTAGAAGTTGAAGCACCAACAAATAATACCGAAGGCGTGGACTTTTTGGTCGTTGCCTCGTATTACACCAACATATTAATCAATTCATGAATGCCCTTCTCAAGTGCGTTCATATTGTAGTTGACAATGAATTGGTCGAAGGAGGGTGGGAGAGACTGAAGGATCACATCTATGTACGTTTCATTATCGAGGCCTGGCTTTAGGTCCTCGAGCTTTTCCACCAGGGTAAGCATTTTAACCCCGTGCTCTTGTACAAAGGATCCTTCTGTCATTTTGGTTCCAAAGAACGCCTTAGCCACGACATACCTAGTATGCCGGTCCGGGACTGCATAACAATTGTTAAGGCGAGCCATAATGGAAGGGACATCGTCTAACCTTTCATATTGCTTCTGAATCTCATTCGTCATCGAAGCAAGTATGACGCTACGGACCTTCCGGTTATCCTTATGCCAAGTCTCGAACGTCTCACGTTCTTTTGGCGTGGACCCTTCCGGTATGGTCCTAGGGAGAGGCTCGTCCATGACGTAGCCTTGGTTCTCGTAATCCAGGACTATCCTGAGATTGCGCAACCAGTCGTTGTAATTGGTTCCAGTGAATTTGTTGGTCTTAAGAATGGTTGAAAGTGGGTTCTTAGACATTTTAAATCTACATTTAAAAAAAAAGGTTCGCGATCAGCAGAATATAAAAGACGGTGGTTTGATAAATAATTAAATGCTTGGTCTTTAGTCATTTAATGCTCCCACTATTTATACGAAAATACGGTACTCTCAAACGTTGTTTTCGGGAAACCTTTTCCTAGTGGGCTTGGGATCCATAGCGAATTTTCCCATACCCTGCTTTTACAATTCGCATGGAAAAAAATCCTGTGGGAGGTATACCATACCATTCTCGTTCCACGAGATTCCCAAGATTATTGCCTCACCCTTTCACATGATCCCGAGGACTCCAAGCGAATCATGCTAATCGGGTGTTAGACCCGAGCCAATTGAAAGATTGTGGATCGTCCTGGGAAATAGCGCGAATGCGGAAGCGCGGTATAAAATTAAATAACAAAAAAATTAAACATGCTTTACATAAATTAAAGAGCACGTTCAAGGGGTGTGCCCTTGAAATTCCCGGTGTTCGGTGTACCTCATGAATTAAAAGCATAGAAAAGAATCATGGAGGCCATAGGACTAAAAAATAAAAGAGGGACGAAAAATAAATCGGGACCTACCGATTGTCATTTTCGTCTTCTAACCGGTACTCGCGTTGTTCCCCGATTTGCACCAAATCTCGTATATGAGATTCTCCAAATTGTGACACACAATCCACCCACATATCTTGCATGTCATGCTAGCGGACGAACAAGTGTTTTGGAGAGGATGGATCAATCACACGTTATTAGATTAACGAGATTAATCCTCCTATGTTCAATTGTTCCGAGAATAAAAGAATAATATTCTTGAGAGAGAGAGAGAGAGAGAGAGAGAGAGAGAGGGCAGACGAGATGGGAGAGAGAGAGAGAGAGAGAGAGAGCCGAGTTGTAGTGTGTGTGTGTGTGTGTTGGAGTTTCATCATCTCTCTAAGGGTGAAGGGCTAGTACTATTTATAGAGGAGGAGTTTAATCATCTTCAAACTCCAAACTCTATGGGACTAATTTGACTAGGATTTTGACCTAGTTAAAGTCCTAGTCAAAGTAGTATTTGACCTAGTCAAATTAATACTAGCCATCCATCTCTCCTTTTAATCTCAACCATTAATTTAATTTAATGAAATATTTAAAACCTATTTAAATATTTCAAAGGGCAATAAATAAATATAGTAAATATAAATATTTATTTTGGGCCCATTAAATTAATTTTCTAATAAATATAATTTATTAGATTAATCCCTTTTAACTAATAAAAGGAATTAATTCTCTCCAAAAAAATTAAGGACCCGATTAAATCCAATTTAATCATTCCATTTCTCCAATATTTAATTCTAAATTAAATACTTAATGTGTGTGGATTGTGTGTGACTCTTTAGGTTCACCTTTCAGCTAGACTTGGTCGGATTCTTAGAATCCGCCCATTACCATGGGTGGCCATCTAGCAACGGTCCATGGCACTAGAGACTAGGTGAAAATTCCAGGATGAACATTTAGGCTCTAACAGTACACTTGTCCTTCTGTCTACGGTCTCACCACTTAGGGTCTAGGGCACGAAAAATGCAGGTAACCATTTTGGACCTAAGTGTCGGTCTGTCCTTACCAAACGCCGCAAGGGAAACCTTCCCTTCTATTCAGTTACTGTGGCCACAGATTTTAGGGACAAGACACAGAGCATATGTGAGACTCAACTGTCAGTGCTTTTTTGACAGGAGACAGATCCTTTCTTGGAAACTACTGTCACTCTGCACACTAGAGTTGTACTAGACATGGCTTATGACTACTCAAGTGCTTCTTGGAAAACTCTCACCATATCTAAGATACAAACCTGATATACAGGTAAACTTTGCAGTTCCTCAAGTCAACTAAAAAGATTGTGGATCGTCACGGGAAAATAGCGTGAATGCGGAAGCGCGGTATAAAATTAAATACAAAAAATTAAAGCATTCTTTTAATTGAATGAAAGAACACGTTCAAGGGGTGTACCCTTGTAGTTCCCGGGCGTTTGGTGTATCTCATGAATTAAAAGCATAAAAGAAAATCATGGAGGCCATAGATTAAAAATAAAGAGGGACGAAAAAATTAAATCGGAACCTACCGATTGTCGTTTTCGTCTTCTATCCGGTACTCGCGTTGTTCCCCGTTCTGCACCAAATCTCGTGTTCGAGACTCTCCAAACAGTAACACGCAATCCACCCACGTATCTTGCACGTCGTGCTAGCGAACGAAACAAGTATTATTTTGGAGAGGATGAATTAATTGCACGTTATTAATTAACGGTATTAATTCTCCTAAGTTCGATTGTTCCAAGAACAAAAAGAACAAGAAAAATATTTTTTTGTGAGAGAGAGAGTGTGGACGGATGAGAGGGAGAGAGGAGAGAGCCGAGTAGTGTGTGTGTGTGTGTTGGTGTTTCATCACTTTTCAAATAGTGAGAGGCTAGGACTATTTATAGAGGAGGAGTTCAGTCCTCTTTAAACTCCAACTCTAAAGAAGACTATTTTTGACTAGGATTTTGAACTAGTCAAAGTCCTAGTCAAAGTAATATTTGACCTAGTCAAATTAATCCTAGCCATCCATCTCTCCCTTTCCATCTCAACCATTAATTTAATTTAATGGAATATTTAAATCATATTAAATATTTCAAAGGCCAAATAAATAAATATAATAAATATAAATATTTATTGTAAGGCCATTAAATTAATTCTCTAATAAATCTAATTTATTAGATTAATCCCTTTTATCAAATAAAAGAAATTAATTCTCCAATAAAATAAAGGACCCGATTAAATCAAATTTAATCATTCATTTTCTCCAATATTTAATTTTAAATTAAATAGTTAGTGTGTGTGGATTGTGTGTGACTCTTTAGGTTCACCATTCAGCTAGACTTGGTCGGATTTCTAGAATCCGTCCGTTACCATGGGTGGCCATCTAGCAACGGTCCATGGCACTAGAGACTAGGTGAATTTTTGGAGATGAACATTTAGGCTCTATCGGTACACTTGTCCTTCTGTCTACGGTCTCACCACTTAGGGTCTAGGGCATGGAGAATGCAGGTACCCATTTTGGACCTAAGTGTCGGTCTGTCCTTACAAAATGCCGCAAGGGAAACCTTCCCTTCTGTTTAGTTACTGTGGCCACAGATTTTAGGGACAAGACACAGAGCATACGTGAGACTCAACTGTCAATGCCTTTGACAGGAGACATATCCTTTATTGGAAAACTACTGTCACTCTGTATACCAGAGCTGCACTAGACATGGCTTATGACTACTCAAGTGCATCTTAGCAATCTCTCATCATATCTAAGATACAGACCTGATATACAGGTAAATTCAGCAGTTCCTCAAGTCAAAGGACTTGACCTGTACTGTTTGGAACCGGGAACACACGTCACACCTAGCCGACCCTACTCAAGGTCCTCCGTAATACGGTTCCCGCGAGTCACCTCAGTCAGCTGCTTCCTAGCAGGCTAACCTACTAACACTGCTTAGACGACCTTCGTCCCCCGTCAATCAAATACGACAACAGATCCTTAGTGCAAGTCTCGAGGGGAATCTCGGTACCCATTTTCGAGATTCCTTGACTTGGAGATTTCCGGACTGATTCGGCGGGACTGATTTCATGGACCTACCTCCAAGCGTAGTCCCAGTCCCCGAAATAGGCTTTCAGTCCGTGGGCTTTGTTTGCGTAGTGAACAGATAATCATAAAGCAGATAGAGTGAACGCCAACAAAGTGATGCCAAATGAATTTCACTTCTTTATGTTGGAATAGGTGACCAGAAAGCCAATAGGTTTGGCAATTTGTAATCTATCCGACAACTTGATGTGAATGTAATATTATTATGTGATGAATAAGATGAGTATTCGTCACCAATGGTACCTTCTTTGTTGCGCTCATCTTACATTTGTTAAAATGGTGTTTAACTTATATCGCAACAAAGCCCACAGACCATAGATAACAACTCGTGCAGTTGGGCCACGCATTGGATGGTGGTCATGAAACCAACTGATTAAGAGTTGTGTCTGAAACGTTCCAAGTCGAGGACCTCGAGACAGGGCATCGAGAGTCCTATTGAGACTTGCGTGAAGAGTCGTGTTCATTGGATGAGTGTCGTGTTTCATCGGCGACAGGCGTGGGACGCCTACACGATCTTGATGGGTTGGTCGACTGGGGTCGAGCCGACTGGACTGACTCGCGGGGATCATCATATGGAAGCCTTGGAGGCTTGGTCGGTATGATTGGATTCCCCGGTTCCGATAGTACGGGAGTAATCCTCAGACTTGAGGAATCATGGCAGTCACGTGCACAGGACGGCTGTATCTTGGATCTGGCGAGAGGTGATCATTCAGTAAGATGATCATTATAAGCCTTGTCCAGTGCAGTCGGAATGTGTAGCGAGGACGGTGGATTCCAAGAAGAGGATCCGTCCCCTGTCAGTATGTGACAGAGGTATCTCCTATGCACTCGGAGACACGTTCATGCTGTTTGAAGCTGTGGCCACAGTGGTTGGTCGAACAGGGAATGGTTTCCTGTGTCGACGCAATGAAGCATACGTGGTCTCGAGTATTAAGCATAGATGCCTAGTCAAGGATGGGAACCGACGCCCAATTCCATACCCTAGACTAAGGCCGGGAGACGGTAGACGGAAGGATCGTACCCGTACGGAATCGGCGCCTAAATGTTCACGCCAATTCACCTAGTCTCTAGTGCCATGGACCGTGGCTAGACGGCCACCCATGGTAACGGGCCCTTGTGGGACACGGGCCCGAGTCTAGCTGAGGGTGAACCTAAAGGGTCACACACAAATCACCGAGGAGGTTGAGAGATCGACTTGAAGTCAATCTCGAAGGATAAAATAAGTAATTCGATTACTTAAGGGAAAGTCCATTGGATGGACGGGCCGATATTGTATCGGGCTTTCATTTAATCGGTAAATTGGATTTTCGATTAAATATGGAAAGTTGAGATGTTGAGACGTTGGATCTTTTAATTGGATTAAAAGATCAATGGGAATAATTTAAGTGGACATTAAATTGGATTTGATATTGGGTTCGTCGTAATTGGATTACGATAAAACCGGGTCCGTTAAATTATACCCGAGAGGAGAAATAATTCCTAATTTGGAATAGGAAGAAGTTGGACTTCTTCCCTTAATTAAACATGGCCGACACGCTCCCTTGGAGGAAGCAAAATCAGCCATGTTTCATGCTAGGTGGTATGTTGACTTATCTCTTTTGGAAAGAGACAAATCAACTCCAATCAAGCTCTTCCCTTTTGGTATGATTTGATCATACCATAAATTTTGGTAGGCTTGATTGAAGAATTGATGGTGATTGATTGGAATGAATCTAGACATCCTTGGATGAACCTAACACATTCCAATAATCACATTAATTATGTATATATATGAGAATATACAACACCAAGCATAAGTGATTCATTATTCATCTTTTTCTAGGAAAAAGAGAAGACAAAAAATCCTCTCCTCTCTCTCAAAATTTCGTGCTCCCTCCCTCTCTCTCTCACACTTGTGTTCTTCACTTGATTTTGAATCAAGAAGAAGAACAAAGTAAGTTTAAGAGAACACTAATTCATAGTGTTCTTCTCTTAAACCGATTCCTTCTAAACCCATTCTTTTCTAGGAAGAAGAACGTGTGTTTCTTCCGGTGTGGTGTGGATCACCTTTGGAGAATCCATACGTTTGGATTTCGTGAGCATTCCGAAGAAGGAACAACGCAAGTAGCCGGGAGCATACGCTAAACAATCAAAGGTAACGGTTTATTACGCTTTGATTGATTTCATTTATATATCTATGCCCTATGAGCTTAAATGTATGTTTTAATATTTACACATCCTACATCGAATGCCCGGTTGAGCACCCAAGGGTACACCCCTTGGGATTCGCATATTTTTGAATTTGATTTAAATTTACGCACTTTCCACGCTTTTCCCGCTTCCGCTCGCGCTCCCGGGTGGATCCGCTTGTCCTTCACTTTATTCATTAATAGTTTTATCAAAACACTGTAATTGTGTAGACATAGGTTACATTTTGCCTACCAAGATTGGCTATATGGTCATCTATTCTAACAAAAGGACTTGACCTGTACTGTTGGAACCGGGAACACACGTCATACCTAGCCGACCCTACTCGAGGTCCTCCGTAAGACGGTTCCCGCGAGTCACCTCAGTCAGCTGCTCCTAGCAGGCTAACCTACTAACACTGCTTAGACGACCTTCGTCCCCCGTCGATGAAATACGACAGCAGATGCTTAATGCAAGTCTCGACGGGAATCTCGGTACCCATTTTCGAGATTCCTTGACTTGGAGATTTCCGGACTGATTCGGCGGGACTGATTTCATGGACCTACCTCCAAGCGTAGTCCCAGTCCCCGAAATAGGCTTTCAGTCCGTGGGCTTTGTTTGCGTAGTGAACAGATAATCATAAAGCAGATAAAGTGAACGCCAACAAAGTGATGCCAAATGAATTTCACTTCTTTATTCATTAATAGTTTTATCAAAACACTGAAATTGTGTAGACTTACATTTTGCCTACCAAGATTGGCTATATGGTCACCTATTCTAACAAAAGGACTTGACCTGTACCGTTGGAACCGGGAACACACGTCATACCTAGCCGACCCTACTCAAGGTCCTCCGTAAGACGGTTCCCGCGAGTCACGTCAGTCAACTGCTCCTAGCAGGCTAACCCACTAACACTGCTTAGATGATCCTCGTCACCCGTCGATGAAATACGACAGCAGTTGCTTAGTGCAAGTCTTAAGGGGAATCTTCGAGATTCCTTGACTTGGAGATTTCCGGACTAATTCGGCGAGACTGATTTCATGGACCTACCTCCAAGCGTAGTCCCAGTCCCCGAAATACATTTTCAGTCCGTGGGTTTTGTTTGCGTATGAACAGATATGTAATGCAGATAAAAGTGAACACAAAAAAAGTAATGCCAAATGAATTTCACTTCTTTATTCATTAATGATTTATTGAATCCCTGAAATTGTCTAGACATAGGTTACATTTTACCTGCCAAGATTGGCTACATGGTCACCTATTCTAACATTAAATTCATTCGAAATGAATAAGATGTTACACACTTAAATACTAGGAACACAACTAAACTCCTACTGACCCTCAAAGCTCGTTACTGATCAAGTCATACCTCGCATGAACTCATCAAAACGAATATTCCAGTTACATAGAGTTTCAAACCTAGTTTGAATTCCATGTCGAATTACATGGCTCCAAGCCATTGATTCAATCCAATGTCCAACATTGCTTCTCCTTATGTCTTTTGGATTATGATACAGTTGTCCCGGCTGACCCAGAAACCTGTACCTCGCAGGTATCTAGGATATTCTGGTCATCCTTAGGAGAACTGGAATATAGTCAGTAGGAAAACTTGATTACAAATGATGTTTGCTATATCGTATTGAGGTGTCGCTCTACTTGGATCCTCAAGGAGCTACTCCTTATACCGGTTATCCTCTGAAATCCAATTTCCCTTAGGACAACACATGAACCTGTGCAAACCTAGTTTGCCTCCCACTAGTCCCTCGACGTATGCAAGACCATCCTACATACTCAAGTACTTTGTAGGATACAGGCTTGCCATGCCATATCCAATATGGTGTCTGGGCCATGACCTTTAGAAAGTGCCATATTTTACAACTTGGCCACTGTCTTATGAACACGCCCAGATGGGCGAAGGTAGTTCAGTGAAACACCGATCGAACCATGTTCAACAAGGTTTGATTCCTCCCTTATCAGAGACGTTGTTCAATTGTGGCGTTCCAAGAAGAATTCCACTGAGTGAGAATTCTATTCCCATTTAGATACATCAAGAGCTCCTACTAAATACACATCACTCGATCCAATCGAAGGTTAATTTTGCAACTAGTTTGGTTCCCACTTCAAATCTAATTCCCTGAGCCTTCCAAAGGCCCTTAGACATGTGAACCCTCTTCTGGTCTTGTGTATTCAGTGACCCATAGATGTCTGACTGGATCCAATCCTACAGACCACTAGCAAGCATACTTTGTCCTACAAAGAGCTTCTTAGTCATCTTCCTTCTCAGGAAGGACTTGCAAGCTAGCAGGCCCAAATTGTCTATTTATAGACTCATTGAATCTACTAACCTCCTTATCCTATCTAGAGGAATGTGACCTAGCTTTGCATGCCAAATCTGTGAGTTTATCTTGATTATCCATTTCATCATTTGTTTGAGCATTCATAATCTAATTATCGGATAGTATTGAAACAATTATGCAAATAACCTAGCAGACAAGAATAATCATTCTTTGTCAAATAAAAGAATCTTTCATTGATCAAAAAGATGTAATCCTTATTGT
Organism: Sesamum alatum; assembly: GCA_034509735.1. Lineage (NCBI taxonomy): Eukaryota > Viridiplantae > Streptophyta > Magnoliopsida > Lamiales > Pedaliaceae > Sesamum > Sesamum alatum. The sequence goes on along the minus strand of JACGWO010000009.1, from coordinate 24,714,566 downwards.
CCAACAATAGAAAAACATAAGTTTGATCATGCTAGGTTACATAATTCTGACCAATCAACTCTATCCTAACATGATCACTGATAGCTAAGCCTTACTAGTCCTATAGCTTCTATGGCAATAGCCCAGCCATTGCCTAACTTTAGAACCATCTCCGTCTTAGCCTTCTACTCCTTTCCATCACCTGCAAACCAGCACTACAGCTGGTATCCAATACCCAATAGTAGAATAATAATCATGTTACAGCTCAAATCAAATGTACCTTGGTTAGAGAGGATTTTAGGACACTCCCTATTCCAATGCCCCTTATCACGACAATATATGCAAACATCTTTTACAATCCTTGACTGCCGAACCGCCTTCCTCTTTCCTTTGCCCATGCCCAGCATGGCAACAGGAGCGCTCTGTGCGCTTGCAGCGGCTGATTCTGTCTTACCCTTCTTCGTTCTCCAGCATCCGGCCCCTTTGCCTTTCGCTCTTGAGGTCGAAGCCTCTCCCACCAATACCGACAGCGCAGACTTTTCAATCGTTGCCTCGTATTGGACCAACATGTTCATCAACTCATGAAGGTCTTTTCAAGCCCATTCATGTTATAGTTAACGATAAACGGGTCAAAGAGGGAGGAAGAGACTGAAGGATCACGTCGATGTACGTCTCTTTACCAAGATCAGCTCGGAGGTCTTTGAGCTTCTCTACTAGGGATAGCATCATCCCTCCATGCTGGTGTAACAGACAACCCTTCTATCATCCTAGCTCCGAAAAATGCCTTCGTCGCACCATATCTAATATGTTGGTCCGGTACCGCATAAAAGTCTTTCATGCGAAGCATTATCGAGCTAACATCATCCAGCTGATCATACTGTTTTTGGATCTCTTTAGTCATGGATGCTAGTATGATGCTGCAGACCTTGTGGTTGTCCTCCTGCCATTCATTGAACGGTCCAAGCGCTCTTCTGACGAGGACCCCTCTGGCAAGATCTCGGGTATGAAGCATAGTTGCCTAGTAAAGGATGGGAACGGACGCCCAATTCCATACCCTAGACTAAGGCCGGGAGACGGTCGACAGTAGGACCGTACCCGTACGGAATCGGCGCCTAAATGTTCACGCCAACATTCACCTAATCTCTAGTGCCATGGACCGTTGGTAGACGGCCACCCATGGTGACGGGCTCCTGTTGGACACGAGCCCAAGTCTAGTTGAGGGTGAACCTAAATGGTCAGACACAAATCACCGAGGAGGTGAAGGAATTGACTTGGAGTCAATTTCAGAGGATGATAAGTAATTGGATTACTTAAGGGATTGTCTATTGGATGGACGAGCCGATATTGTATCGGGCTCTCGTTTAATTGGTAAATAGGATTTATTGATTAATATGGAAAGTTGAGATATTGTATCTTTTAATTGGATTAAAAGATCAACGGGAATTATTTAAGTGGATATGAAATTAAATTAGATTTAATTTTTGGGTTTGTCATAATTGGATTATGGTAGAACCCGGTCCGTTAAATTTTGACCCGAGAGGTGTGTTAATTCCATTTATGGAATAGGAAGAAGTTGGACTTCTTCCCTAAATTAGCATGGCCGAAAATTGCCACCTTGGAGGGAGCAAAAATCAGCCATGTTGGATGCTAGGTGTTAGTTGACTTGCCTCTTTTGGTAAGAGACAAATCAACTCCAATCAAGCCCTTTCCTTTTTGGTATGATTATCAGCCATGTTGGATGCTAGGTGTTAGTTGACTTGTCTCTTTTGGTAAGAGACAAATCAACTCCAATCAAGCCCTTTCCTTTTTGGTATGATTTGATCATACCTTAAAAGTTGGTAGGCTTGATTGAAGAATTGATGGTGATTGATTGGGATGTATCTAGACATCCTTGGATGAACCTAGACACATTCCAATAGTCACATTAACTATGTATATATATATGTTATACTAACACCTATTGATGATGAATTTCATTATGCATCTTTTTCTAGGAAAAAGATAAAAACTCTCCATACCCTCTCTCACTCTGTCTACTCTCAAAAATCCTCTTCGTTGCTTCATTCATCTATAATCAATTGAAGGACAAAGTAAGATCAAGAAGGAACACTAATTTGATAGTGTAATCTCTTCTTTGTTTCATCCTCTAGATCCGTTTTTTTTTTCTAGCAAGAAAAATGAGATCTCTCCCGGTGTGGTGTGGACTACGTTAGAGGGTCTCTACATTGTGACCTCGCGTGGACGAACGTCGGGAGGAATCAATGCGTGTAGCCGATCAAAATACAAAATCGAGAAAGGTATTCCGATTTATATTTATGCTCTCGGTTTCTTCTTTATTCTATATCCACGAATGCTTATTTATTTTATATATGTTTATATTCTGTGTTTATACACCGATAGCCCGGGAACGTTCAAGGGAACACCCCTTGAACACGATTTAAATTCTTTTATTCAGCAAATTTTTTTTATCTCCACCGCGCTTCCGCCGCGTTCCCGGGCCGATCCGCTTTCCTTCAAGTGGTATCAGAGCCCGGATCGGTGTATGTGGCTATGGATTACATGTTTTACGTGTTCAAGCATGTTCAATGTGTTTAGATCCGCTTTAAAAGAATGTATTTATTGCTTTTTAAATTTCATAATTATTTGTTGAAATTTAAATGTTTAATTATGTGATTAATCATGGATATTTGGGTGATTTTAGAAAATTGGATTTTCTGAAATCTGGGTTTTTGTTTCAGTTTTTTATGTGCAGAATTAAAAAAAAATGTACATGGGTTGTACAAGGTTTATAATATTCATTTTTAATTGTATTATTGACATGTATTTTTCTGCATTTAATTATGTTGTGGAATGATATTGGATATCATTTATTTAATACATGGTTTGTATTATTTGAAGCATGATTGTATTATATATAATTATGTTGTGTTTTGTTAATTGGATTAACAAGGGATGATCACGAAGCCCATTGACCTGTGTATGGTTTTAAATTCTTTTTCAGTGGGGTCTGCGTGCCTCTTATTTTGGGACTATTATCTCCCACTTTCGCCTCATGATGTTAAGGCTTGTCTTTTTCCTTTTACTTTCCATGTATTCCATTTCTCTTGTAATGAGAGTAATTAGGAATATTTTTGTGAGGTTTTACATTTTATGTATAATAAGGCAAGCCCAAGGAGAAAAAGGAGGCCTACGTTGGACGGAGGCCCAAGGGGAGACATCAAGGCAAAACAAATAGAGTACAAGGCCCATTGACTTGACATTGGGTTAATTTGTTGTAATAGTTTAGGACCATTCTAGATAGACCATAGACTCACTGCGGGCTCAGTGGGTCGCATAGGTTGGGCCCGTGATCATCCAACAGGGGTATGTTAGATTTATTTGCATGCGATGCATTTATTTAAATGCTTTATATTATTGGATATTTATGCATGCAAAAAATATTAATGTGATGAGGTCTCGGTCAATAATTTCGAACCCTCACTTGGTTGGACCAAGTTAAAATATTAGGCCCATGATGGACTTGGATCAAAAATGGTTTTGATCTGTACAAGCCCTCCATCCATAGCAATGTCGTGAGGAAGCTACCGCTACCCAAGTGTGGTCTCACGAGTCGTGGCACATTTGGAATAGAGGAAAGCTACACCGTTAGTGTGAACAAAGAGTACGCTCACTGTTTCCCTGTCTCACGAGTCGTGGGGGGTGATAGTTGAGGTATGATTTGGTTGATGGGTCGGGCCTAACATCGAGTAGCATGATTCACTTGGAGTCCACGGGATCATGTGAAGAGGTGAGGCAGAATATCTTGGGAATCTCATCGGTTGAGAATGGTATTGGATACCTCCCACAAGGCTTTTTCCATGTGAATCGTAAAAGCGGGGCATGAGAATTGCGCTTGTGGATCCCAAGCCCACTAGGAAATGGTTTCCCGAAATCCCATTTGAGAGTGATGGGCTTTCGTAGAAATAGTGGGAGAGGTTAATGACTAAAGGACCAAGTCTTAACTTGAACATAATATTGTATAATCTACTGAAAGTTTTCTGTTTAACTGTTAATGTCTAAGAATCCACTAACCCTTATACTTGAGACTAGTAGGTCTAATGGAACGTATTACCACACCTAGCTGTGAAATCTTAAGATGGTCTTAGATTTCAAAGAACCAGACTTATATTCTGGGTAAGGTTTTTCTTCAGACCTTGCCGGAAGGGTCATCGCCCAAAGAACGTTTGACGTTCAAGAAGAGGCTTGATGACAACTGGAAGGTCTGCAGCATCATACTGGCATCCATTAATAATGAGATGCTGAAGCAGTATGATAGGCTGGAGGATGTCGGCTCAATGATGTTTCGATTGTAGCAAGTCTATGCAGTCCCAGACCGGCATGTTAGATATACTGCAATGAAGGCATTCTTCGGAGCGAAGACGATAGAAGGATCGTCGGTACAAGAGCATGGATTGATGATGCTATCCCTTGTGGAAAAACTCAAAGACCTCCAAGCTGATCTCGAAAGAGAGATGTACATAGACGTGACCCTTCAGTCTGTTCTCCCCTCACTCGACCCATTTATAGTCAACTACAACATGAGTGGGCTTGAAAAAGACCTTCATGAGTTGATAAAAATTTTGGTACAGTACAAGGCAACGATTGAAAAATCTGCGCTGACGGTACTGGTGAGGAGGCTTCGACCTCTAAAGTGAAAGGCAAGGGTGCCGGACGCAGGAAGAGGAAGAAGGCTCAGACAATATCAGCCACTACCAACACTTTGGGTGCTCCTATTACACCACTGGGCGGGGTAAAGGAAAGAGGAAAAGGGTTCGATAGTCAGAGGTTTCGAACGATGTTTGCATTAACTACGAGAAAAGGGACATTGGAAGAGGGAGTTTCCGAAAGCTCATTTCCAATGAAGGTGACATTTCAATTGAGTGTCAACATGATCACTGTTCTGTTGTTTGGTATTGGATACCAGTCCTTCATAACCTGTGAATGGTTCACAGGTGATGATAAGGAATAGAAAGCTAAGACAGACTATCCTAAGGTCTAGCAATGGCGAAACTGTTGCTGCAAAGACTAAGGACTAGTTAGGCTTAGTAGTGATCATGTTAAGATTGTGTCTGCGGGAATTATGTAACCTAGCATAATCAAAATATGTTCCATTTATTGTTGGACAATTTTGGATACAATAATTTGATCAATAAAATTACTTTTATTTGACAAAAATTTGAGATTCTTGTCTGCTAGGTTTGGTACATAAACACTTGACACTGTCCCATAATTAGATTATGAGAACTCAAAACAAATGACTAAAAAATTGATATAATCAAGATGAGCTTACGGATTTGGCATCCATGGCTAGGTCAGTTTCCTTTAGTTAAGGATGAGGAAGTTGGAAGATCCAAAGAGTCTAGCAATAGATGATTTGGATCTGCTAGCTTGCAAATCTTCTCTGAGGAGGAAAAGACTAAAGAGGCATTTTGTAAGACAAAGTGGACTTGCCGATAGTCTATTGGATTGGATCCAAAAGACTTCTGTGGATTACTGAATACATAGGACCAGAAGAGGGTTCACAAGTCTAAGAACCTTTGGTAGGTTCGGGGAATTAGACTTCGAGTGGTGAAACCAAACTGGTCTCCTTTCGATTAGATCGAGAGGGTGTGTATTTAGTGGGAGCGCCAATATCCTATTGGATTGGATCCAAAAAGGATATCTGTAAGGTTGTTGAATACACAAGACTAAAAGAGGATTCACAAGTCTAAGAACCTTTGGTAGGTTTGGGGTTTTAGACTTGGAGTGGTGAATCAAATTGGTTATCTTTTGATAAGATCAAAAGGACGTGTATTCAGTGGGAGTTCTAGAATATCCAAATGAGAATTGAATTCTCAATAATTGAGATTCTTCTTGAATCGACCATGGTTGAATGGTCTCTGATAAAGGAGAAAACGGACCCTGTTGGACTTGGTTCGCTGGGTATTTCAATGAAGTTACCTTAGCCCATCTAGACATGGACTTGAAAGTTGCCAGGTTGAGAAACATGCACTTTCTTAAAGTGATGATCTAGTTACCATATTAGATATGGTTTGGAGAACCTGTATCCTACAAAGTTATTAAGTATGTGGGATGGTCCTACATACGTCAAGGGACTAGTAGGAAGACAGACTAGACTCGGTGTCTGGTTTGTGCAGGTCTAGTGCAAAATAATGCGAACATCAGGTTATTTCCCACTAACTATATTCCAGTCCTCCTAGGAACGACCAGAATACCTTAGATACCTGATGGGTACAGGTTTCTAGGTCCGACCGGTCAATTGGAGCATGATCCAAAGGACATATGGAGAAGCGATGTTGGACATCGGGATTGGAACAATGGCTTGGAGCCGCGGGATCTGTCTTCAAATTCAAACTGGGTTTGAGATTTCATATAATTGGAATATTCATTTTGACGAAGCCATACGATGTATGACTCGGTCAATAAGGAGCATTGGTGTCCGTGGGAATGTGGTAGTCTTCCGAGTGTTGAGTGTGTAACGTCTTATTCATTTGGAATGAAATTAAGATATTAAGAAATACTAGAAACACGAGCATTGTTCACGCAATTCTCCATGAATAGGGCCAATCTGTCCAAAACTTAGTCACCATTGACTAATGAGGAAGCTTAGATGTTTACATCCCCTATGTCTTTGCCGTACGCAGCATGGGTATGCTGTTCAGTGCACAAGGCCTGATGTTATTTATGCATCGTACATAACAACGGATATCGGGTGTGCACCGACGAGGCAATAGAAAACAGTTGAGAGCAGTCTTTAAGACCTGAATAAGGAATAGAGAAGTGCTCTCGATGCACGGTTTATGGAGAGTTGATTCTAGAAGGCTATAGCGATACTAGCTTTTAGAATCATGTGAATAATATTTTAGCCTCAATATCTATGTATGTTCGGACTTAATGGTGAGTGTGGTAGCTTGGAAAGGTTCCAAGCAGGATACCACGACATTTCATCATGAAGGTCGAATATATGCCAACTTTGGAAGTTGTTTCTGGAAAGTGGTTTGGATGAAAATAGCACCCATTGGATGGATGTAGTGCCTAGCACGGCCAAGCCAGTAGTTGCCTTGGAGGTTGAAAACTAGGCTATGGTTAAAGCCTTTTGGGCCCGAGATCTCGTCACAAGATCCATGGAAAATTCTTAGACAGCCACCATCGACAGGTAGTGATGGTAGAAAGAGGCAAGATACGGTTGGACCGTATTACCTTGGCAGAAAAATAAAGTAGACCTGCGAGACTGAGCCGGTATCGTAGATTACTCATTCTCAGAAGGTTCTGAGTTACATGGGTAATTGGCTTTGAGGTCAAGTGGGAGATTGTTAGAATAGGTGACCAGAAAGCCAATTCAATTGGCGATTTTGGGAACTATTCGTCAATCTTTATTAATACAATATTATCCTGATGAATAGAGTAAGTATTCATAACTGGTACTGTGTTTGTTGTGCTTACTACTAACGTTGAACGGCGTTTCAACGTCACAATAAATGCCCATAGACCAATTGGAAAACCCATGTAGTTAGGCTACGCATTGGATGGCGGCTATGAAACCAACTTCTGAGGGTTGGTTTTGTTAGAATAGGTGACCATGTAAGCCAATTTTGGCGGGTATATGTAACCTATGTCTAGACAATTATAGGTGTTTTTGATAAATCATTAATGAATAAAGAAGTGAATTTTCATTTGGCATTACTTTGTTTGTGTTCACTTGCACCTATTTTTCCATATCTGTTCACTACGCAAACAGAGCCCACGGACTGAGATTCGATTTCGGGGACTGGGACTACGCTTGGAGGTAGGTCCATGAAATCAGTCTTCCCGAATCAGTCCGGAAATCTCCAAGTCAAGGAATCCCGAAAATGGGTACCGGGATTCCATTTGAGACTTGCACTAAGCATCTGCTGTCGTGTTTCATCGACGGGTGACGAGGATCGTCTAAGCAGTGTTAGTGGGTTAGCCTGCTAGGACGCAGCTGATTGAGGTGACTCGCGGGAACCGTCTTACGGAGGACCTTGAGTATGGTCTGCTAGGTATGACGTGTATTCCCGGTTCCAACGGTACAGGTAAAAGTCCTTTGACTTGAGGAATTACTGAGTTTACCTGTACATCAGGATTGTATCTTAGATATGGTGAGAGATTGCCAGAATTCCATTTGGTAGTCATAAGCCATGTCTAGTGCAGTTCTGATGTACAAAAGTGACAGTAGTTTCCAAGAAAGGATCTGTCTCCTGTCAATAGGTTTTGACAGTTGAGTCTCATGTATGCTCTAGGTCTTGTCCCTAAAAACTGTGGCCACAGTGACTGAACAGAAGGGAAGGGTTCCCTCGCGGCGTTTAGTGTGGACAGACCGACACTTAGGTCCAAAATGGGTACCTGCATTTTCCGTGCCTTAGACTCTAAGTGTTGAGACCGTAGACAGAAGGACAAGCGTACTGTTAGAGCCTAAATGTTCATCCCTGAATATTTCACCTAGTCTCTAGTGCCATGGACCGTTGCTAGATGGCCACCCATGGTAACGGACGGATTCTAGGAATCCGACCAAGTCTAGCTGAATGGTGAACCTAAAGAGTCACACACTATCCACACACAATTAAATATTTAATTTGGAATTAAATATTGGAGTGAAGGAATGATTAAATTAGATTTAATCGGGACCTTTATTTTTCTTGGAGAAATAATTCTTTCTATTTGATAGAAGGAATTAAATTGATAAATTGGATTTATCAAAAGGATTTATTTAATGGGCTTAAATAATATTTATTTTTATTTTAGCCTCTTGGAAATATTTAAATAGGTTTTAAATATTTCCATTAAATTAAATTAAATCAACGGTTGAGATTAATGGGAGAGATAGATGGCTAGGATCGTTTTGACTAGGTCAAAACACTAGTTTGACTAGGACTTTGACTAGGTCAAAATCCTAATCAAATTAGAGTTCTTGAAAGAGGAGTTTAAAGAGGATTAAACTCCTCTTCTATATAAACCCCTAGCATCCTACAATTTACATGATGATGAAACTCCAACACACACACACACAACACACACACACGGTTTCTCTCTCTCTCCCATCTCTCTCGTCCGCCCCTCTCTATCTCAAGAAAATAGTTTTTCTTGATTCTTTTGTTCTTGGAAACATTAGAATCTTGATGAATCAATACCATTAATTGATAATGTGTTATTGATTTATCCACTCCAAAATTATACACTTGTTCGTTGCTAGCACGACGTGCAAGATACGTGGGTGGATCGTGTGTCACGAATTAGAGGGTCTCAAAGACGGGATCTTGGTGCAAAACGGGGAACAACGCGTGTAGCCGTTGAAGACGAAAACGACAACGGGTAGGTCTCGTTTTAAATTTTCGTCCCTCTATAATTTTCAACCCTATGGCCTCCATGATTTATTTTATGTTATACGTTCATGAGATACACCGAATGCCCGGGAAAATTTCAAAGGCACACCCTTTGAAACGTGTTTTTAATTTAAAAGCATGTTTAAATTCCGTTTTAATTTTTAATTATACCGCGCTTCCGCATTCGCGCTTTTCCCGGGACGATCCACATAATCTTTCAGGTTTGAAACATTCCAAGTCGAGGACCTCGAGACTGGGCATCAAGTGTCCTATTGAGACTTGCACTAAGTATTGCATTCAGTGGGTGAGTGCGAGTTTCATCGGCAACAGATGAAGGTCGTCTATGCAATTTTAGTGGGTTAGTTGACAAGGTGGTCGACTGACTTAAGTGACTCGCGGGAATCATCATATGGAAGCCTTAGAGGCTTGGTTGGTATGACTGAAATTCTCAGTTCCGATAGTACGAGATTAGTCCTCGGACTTGAAGAATCATGGCAGTCACGTGCATATGAAGACTGTATCTCGGATCTGGCGAGAGGTGATCATTTGGTAAGATGGACATTATAAGCTTTGTCCAGTGCACTTGAAGTATGTAGCGAGGACGGTGCATTCCAAGATAGGATCTGTCCCCTGTCAGTACATGACGGTGATGTCTCGTATACACTCTGAGATGGTTTAGACTCTGAAAGTCTATGGCCATAGCAATTGATTGAGTAGGAAAGGGTTTCCTACGTCGATCGATAGAGTAAACGTATCTCGGGTATGAAGCATAGTTGCCTAGTCAAGGATGGGAACCGACGCTCAATTCCATATCCTAGACTAAGGCTGGGAGACGGTCAATAGTAGGACTTCTTCCCTAAATAAGCATGGCCGAAAATTGCCACCTTGGAGGGAGCAAAAATCAGCCATGTTGGATGTTAGATGTTAGTTGACTAGTCTCTTTTGGTAAGAGACAAATCAACTCCAATCAAGCCCTTTCCTTTTTGGTATGATTTGATCATACCTGAAAAGTTGGTAGGCTTGATTGAAGAATTGATGGTGATTGATTGGGATGTATCTAGACATCCTTGGATGAACATAGAGACATTCCAATAGTCACATTAACTATGTATATATATGTTATACTAACACCTATTGATGATGAATTTCATTATTCATCTTTTTCTAGGAAAACGATGAAAATTCTCCATACACTCTCTCACTCTCTCTACTCTCAAAAATCCTCTTTGTTGCTTCATTCATCTATGATCAATTGAAGGACAAAGTAAGATCAAGAAGGAACACTAATTTGATAGTGTAATCTCTTCTTTGATTTCATCCTCTAGATCCGTTTTTTTCTAGCAAGAAAAATGAGATCTCTCCCGGTGTGGTGTGGACTACGTTAGAGGGTCTCTATGTTCGGACCTCGCGTGGACGAACGTCGGGAGGAATCAACGCATGTAGCCGATCAAAATACAAAATCGAGAAAGGTATTCCGATTTATATTTATGCTCTCGGTTTCTCATATACTTTATTAATGTGATTATTGCAACGTGTCTAGGTTTATCCAAGGATGTCTAGATACATTCCAATCAATCCCCATTAATCATCAATCAAGCCTACCATTTCATAAGGTATGATTTAATCATACCAAGTGAAAGAGGCTTAATTGGAATTGATTTATCTCTTTCCAAAAGAGACAAGTCAATTTGTCATCAAAGGCCTTCATGGTCAATTTTAGTACTTTCAGAAAAAGTAATTTTCGGCCATCGCATTTTAGAAGAAGTCCAACTTCTTCTAATTCCAAAAGTTGAATTAACACCTCTCTTGGGCCAAGATTTAATGGACTGGATTTTATTGTAATCCAATTATATTAAGCTCAAGAATTAAATCATATTTAATTCACGGTCCAATTAAATAATTTGCATTGATCTTTTAATCCAATTAAAAGATCCAAGCTTCGATTCCCTACTTAATCAATAAATCCCATTTACCGATAAAACGACGGCCCGATATAATATCGGGCCGTCCATCCAATGGACAATCCCGTAAGTAATCCAATTACTTATCATCCTCTAAAATTGACTCGAAGTCAATTTCTTCACCTCCTCGGTGATTTGTGTGTGACCCTTTAGTTCATAGCTAGACTTGGGCTCGTGTCCAACCGGAGCCCGTGACCATGGGTGGCCGTTTAGCAATGGTTCATGGCACTAGAGACTAGGTGAATGTTAGCGTGAACATTTAGGTGCCGATTTCGTACGGGTACGGTCCTACTGTCGATCGTCTCCCAGCCTTAGTCTAGCGTATGAAATTGGGCGTCAGTTTCCATCCTTGACTAGGCAACTATTCTTCATACCCGAGATGCGCTTACTCTATCTATCGACGTAGGAAATCCGTTCCTACTCAATCAATTGCTATGGCCATAGACTTTCAGAGTTTAAACCATCTCAGAGTGCATAGGAGACATCACCGTCATGTACTGAAGGGGGACAGATCCTATCTTGGAATCCACCATCCTTACTACATACTCCAATTGCACTGGACAAGGCATATAATGACTATCTTACAAAATGATCACCTCTCGCCAGATCCAAGATACAGTCTTCGTATGCACGTGACTGCCATGTGAAAGCCTATGGTAGGCGTGTGGATCGTCCTGGGAGGAGCGCGAATCCGAAAGCGTGATAAAAAATAGAATTTACAAATATTTAAAGCATGCTCAAACATGCATTAAAGACAACACTTTCAAGGGGTGTTTCCTTGAACCTCCGGGCATTTGGTGTATCTCATGACTAAATTAAAACAAGAAACTCATGGAGGCCATAGGGTGTAGGAATCGAAAGAACTCCAAAATGAAATAAGCTACCGGATTGTCGTTTTATCTTCAAACCGCTACTCGTGTTGTTCCCCGTTTTGCACAAAGATCTCGAATTTACGACCCTCTAAATTGTACACACAATCCGCCCACGTATCTTGATCTTCGTGCTAGCAAAAAATCAAGTGTATGTATTTAGAGAGGATGGATCGAACAAACGTTATGAATTAACGTAACCAATCCTCCTTAGATTCAATGTATGAAACAAAGAATCAAGAACTTGTTCTTGGGAGAGGGGAGTGGCTGAGCAAGAGGAGAGAGACGTGTGGAGTGTGTGTGTGTGTGTGTGTGTTTCATGAATTTCATCAACATGCTAAAGTGTAAACCTAGGAGTATATATATAGGAGGAATCCTATTCCTCTTCAAACTCCAACTTTAGAAGTTTAATTTGACTAGGATTTTTACCTAGTAAAAGTCCTAGTCAAACTAGGTTTAGATTGGTCAAACCAATCCTAGCCATTCATCTCTCCTCTTTAATCTCAACCATCTATTTATTTTTATGGAATATTTAAATCCCATTTTAATAATCCAAGGGGCTTTTAAATAAATAAAATAAACAATAATATTTATTTTAAGCCCACATAATTTATTCCAATCAATCAAATTTATTTTTTTAGTTAATTCCTCTTAATCTAATTAAAGGAATCAACATTCCAAGAAAAAGAGAACCGATTAAATCCAATTTAAAATCGTTCAATCCTCTCTAAATTTAATTCAAATTAAATACCTTTTTATGCGTGTGGATTGTGTGTGACTCTTTAGGTTCACCCTCAGCTAGACTTGGCCGAATTCCTAACCATCCTATGACAGGAATTCATCCGTTACCATGGGTGGCCGTCTAGCAACGGTCCATGGCACTAGAGACTGTGTGAATGTTTATGGTGTAAACATTTAGGCTCTTTATTTACAATCTCACTACTTAGAGTCTAGGACATGGAAATGTAGGTACCCATTTTCAAGCTAAGCCTTGCCTCGTCTACATTAAACGTTACATGGGTCCTACCCTTTTGTTCAGTTACTGTGGCCACAAATTTATCAGGGACGAGTCTCAGAGTAAAGTGAGATATCACCATTAGCCTTCTGATAGGAGATGGATCCTCTCTCGGGATCTACTGTCACACTACACATCTTGACTGTACTAGATATGGCTTATGACAACCAAGTGACTACGACTTGGCAGCCTCTCGCCATACCTAAGATACATGCACGGTGTGCAGGTGAACTCAGTAATCCCTCAAGTCCAAGGATCAACTTGTACTGTTGGAACCAGGAACACAAGTCATACCTGACTCACCCTACTCAAGGTCGTCCATATGACGGTTCCCACGAGTCACCTCAGTAAGCACCCACCTAGCTGGCTGACCCACTTACACTGTATGGACGAGCCTCGTCACTTGTCGATGAAATGCGATTGCAGATGCTTATTGCAAGTCTTAAATTGAATCTGATGCCCTATCTCGAGATTCCTTGACTTGGAGTATTTCAGATCGATCCGGAGAAACTGATTTCATGAACCTACCATCCAATGCGCAGTTCTACTTTCCCGGAATATGATTTCAGTTTGTAGGCTTTTGCTTGTACAGTGAACAGTTATAATAAAGCAGTAAAGTGAACAGAGACAAAGTATAACCCAAATGAATATCACTTTCTTATTCATTATAATTTAATAAAACTTTGAAATTGTTCAGACATAGATTACATTAGCCTAATCAGATTGGCTTCACAGTCACCTATTCTAACACCATGATTCCTCAAGTCCGAGGACTAATCCCGTACTATCGGAACCGGGAATTCCAGTCATACCGACCAAGCCTCCAGGCTTTCATATGATAATTCCCGCGAGTTAGTTTAGTCAGTCGACCACCTTGTCAACTAACCCACTAAAATTGCATAGACGACCCTCTTTTGTTGCCGATGAAACTCGGCACTCACCCAGTGAATGCAATACTTATTGCAAGTCTTAATAGAACACTCGATGCCCAGTCTCGAGGTCCTCAACTTGGAAAATTTCAGACCAACCCTTAGAAGTTGGTTTCATAGCCGCCATCCAATGTGCAGCCCAACTACATGGGTTATCGAATTGGTCTGTGGGCATTTGTTGTGACGTTGAAGCGCCGTTCAACGTTAGTAGTAAGCACAACAAACACAATGCCAGTGATGAATACCTACTCTATTCATCAGGATAATATTGTATTAATAAAGATTGATGAATAGTTCCCAAAACCACCAATCCAATTAGCTTTCTGGTCACTTATTCCAACAGTCTGTACAAGAGCATGGAGTGATGATACTATTTCTCATGGAGAAGTTCAAAGACCTCCGAGCTGATCTTGAAAAGAGACGTATATTAACGTGATCCTTCAGTCTCTTCCCCTCTCATTCGACTCATTTATTGTGTATAACATGAATGGTCTTGACAAAGACCTTCATGAGTTGATAAATATGTTGGTCCAGTGTGAGGTAACGATTGAAAAATCTGCGGTTGCGGTACTAGGGGGTGAGGCTCAAACCTCTAGAGCGAAAGGCAAAGCTGCCGGACGCTAGAAGAGAAAGAAGGTTAAGACAATATCAACCACTACTAGCACTTCAAGTGTTGTTCTTGTTACACCGCAGGTGGAGGTAAAGGAAAGAGGAAGAGGGTTCGATGGTCAAAAATCCAAACGACGTATACATTACCTATCGTGAAAAGGGACATAAAAAGAGAAAGCATCCTAAGCTCCTCAACAATGAATGTAACATTGAAATTGAGTATTAACATGATTACTATTCTACCCTTTGGTATTGGATACCAGTTAATCATAATCTGCTAATGGTTTGAAAGTGATGGTAAGGAGTAGAAAGCCAAGACGGATGGTCTTAAGGCTTAGCGATGGTTGGCTATTATTGGAAAGACTTGGGACTAGTTAGACTTATCATAGTAATGATCATGTTAGGATAGAGTTTTATAGGAATTATTTAATCTAGCATGCTAGGCACCACATCCATCCAATGGATGTTATTTTCATCCAAAACACTTTCCAGAAATAACTTTCAAAGTTGGCATATATTCTACTTTCATGATGAAACGTCGTGGTATCCTGCTTGGAACCTTTCCAAGTTACCAATCTCACCATTAAGTCTGAACATACATACGTATTGAGACTAAATATTATTCACATGATTCTAGAAGCTAGTATCGCTATAGCCTTCCAGAATCAACTCCCCATAAACTGTGCATCGAGAACACTTCTCTAATCCTTATTCAGGTCTTAAAGACTGCTCTCAACTGTTGTCTATTGCCTCGTAGATACACACCCACTATCTGTTGTTATGTATGATGCATAAACAACATCAGCCCCTGTGTACCGAACATCATACCTATGTTGTGTATGACAAAGACATAGGGAATGTAAAACATCTGAGCTTCCTCATTAGTCAATCGTGACTAAGTTTTGGACAGCTTGGCCCTATGAATTGAAATTCAACTCCTTTTATGGAGAATTGCGTAACAATACTCGTGTTTCTGGTGTTTCCTAACATCTCAATTTCATTCCAAATGAATAAAATGTCACACACTTTACACTCGGAACACAACCATACTCCCACTGACCCTAATGCTTGTTATTGACCGAGTCATACATCGTTTTGATTCGTCAAAATGAATATTCCATTTACATGAAATATGAAACCCAGTTTGAATTTCGAGATAGATCCTGTGGCTACAAGCCATTGATCCGACCTTGATGTCCGACATCGCTTCTCCATATGTCTTTTAGATCATGCTCCAATTGACCGGTCAGACCCAGAAACCTGTACCCATCAGGTATCTATGGTATTCTGGTCGTCCCTAGGAGGACTGGAACATAGTTAGTGGAAAATAATCTGATGTTTGTGTTAGAATAGGTGACCATATAGCCAATCTTGGTAGGCAAAATGTAACCTATGTCTAGACAATTTCAGTGTTTTGATAAAACTATTAATGAATAAAGAAGTGAAATTCATTTGGCATCACTTTGTTGGCGTTCACTTTATCTGCTTTATGATTATCTGTTCACTACGCAAACAAAGCCCATGGACTGAAAACCTATTTTGGGGACTGGGACTACGCTTGGAGGTAGGTCCATGAAATCAGTCCCGCCTAATGAGTCCGAAAATCTCCAAATCAAGGAATCTCGAAAATGGGTACCGAGATTCCCCTTGAGACTTGCACTAAGCATCTGCTGTCGTATTTCATCGATGGGGGACGAAGGTCGTCTAAGCAGTGTTAGTGGGTTAGCCTGCTAGGAAGTAGTTGACTGAGGTAACTCGCGGGAACCGTCTTACGGAGGACCTTGAGTAGGGTCGGCTAGGTATGACGTGTGTTCCTGGTTCCAAACGGTACAGGTCAAGTCCTTTGACTTGCGGAACTGTGAGTTTACCTGTATATCAGGTCTGTATCTTAGATATGGTCAGAGATTGCCAAGAAATACTTGAGTAGTCATAAGCCATGTCTAATGCAGCTCTGGTATACAGAGTGACAGTAGTTTCCAAGAAAGGATCTGTCTCCTGTCAAAGACATTGACAGTTGAGTCTCACGTATGCTCTGTGTCTTGTCCCTAAAATCTGTGACCACAGTAACTGAACAGAAGGGAAGGTTTTCCTTGCGGCGTTTAGTAAGGACAGACCGACACTTAGGTCCGAAATGGGTACCTGCATTTTCCATGCCCTAGACCATAAGTGGTGAGACCATAGACAAAAGAACAAGTGTACCGTTAGAGCCTAAATGTTCATCCCCGAAAATTCACCTAGTCTCTAGTGCCATGGACCGTTGCTAGATGGCCACCCATGGTAACAGACGGATTCTATAAATTCGACCAAGTCTAGCTGAATGGTGAACCTAAAGAGTCACACACAATCCACACACACTAACTATTTAATTTAAAATTAAATATTGGAGAAAAAAATGATTAAATTGAATTTAATCGGGTCCTTTATTTTCTTGGAGAATTAATTCTTTTTATTTGATCAAAGGGATTAATCTAATAAATTAGATTTATTAGAGAATTAATTTAATGGCCTTAGAATAAATATTTATATTTATTATATTTATTTATTTGGCCTTTGGAATATTTAATAGGATTTAAATATTCGATTAAATTAAATTAATGGTTGAGATGGAAAGGGAGAGATGGATGGCCAGGATTAATTTGACTAGGTCAAATATTACTAATCAAAGTCCTAGTCAAAATAGTCTTCTTTAGAGTTGGAGTTTAAAGAGGATTAAACTCCTCCTCTATAAATAATCCTAGACTCTCACTATTTGAAAAGTGATGAAACTCCAACACACACACACTCACACACACACACACACACACACACACAAACACTACTCGGCTCTCTCCTCTCTCCCTCTCGTCCGCCCACTCTCTCTCTCTCACAAGAAAATATTTTTCTTGTTCTTTTGTTCTTGGAACAATCGAACTTAGGAGAATTAATACCGTTAATTAATAACGTGTGATTAATTCATCCTTTCCAAAATAACACTTGTTCGTTCGCTAGCACGACGTGCAAGATACGTGGATGGATTGCGTGTTACTGTTTGGAGAGTCTCGAACATGAGATTTGGTGCAAAACGGGGAACAACGCGAGTACCGGTTAGAAGACGAAAACGACAATTGATAGGTTTCGATTTAATTTTTTCGTCCCTCTTTATTTTTAATCCTATGGCCTCCATGATTTCTTTTATGCTTTTAATTCATGAGATACACCAAACGCCCGGGAACTTCAAGGGTATACCCCTTGAACGTGTTCTTTTATTTAATTAAAAGCATGCTTTCATTTTTGTATTTAATTTTATACCGCGTTTCTGCATTTGCGCTATTTCCCGGGACGATCCACAATATTTTCAGTGGTATCAGAGCCCGGTTCGGTGTATAGGCCTAGGGTTTTACGTGCGTTTTAAAGCATCAAACGTGATTTGGTATGTTTTATTAATTCTTGGTAATATTATATTTTTAAAGCATGTTGTTCTCTTGCTTTGATTCATGTGATTCTTGTATCGTTGGTATTTTCTGTTTTTTTCTTGGGAAACGGGGGTGAAAAATCGAACAAAAAAAATGGAGAAACGCCGCACGCCGACCAGCCGGAGGCTGGCCACACGCAGCCTGTGCAGGGGCAGGGCAGACGCGTGCAGGCTGGGGAAGCCTGGGCGCGGCCGCCCGGCCAGATGCTCAAGGCTGCGCGCAGCCAACCAGGCAGACGTGCGCCCGGGCTTCAGGCAGGCCGCTGACCGGGCGCGCGCACAAACGTGCAGGGAAGCCCGCGCGCGCGCGCCAGGCCAGTGTGCCGGATGTCTGCGCGCCCGGACGCGCGGCTAGAATGGCTGCGCACGAAGGTGTCTACACGCGCGCGGATGCGTGCTAGAGAGTGCGCACGCAGGCACCAGGCGGCGCCGCCAGGCGCGCGCGCACACAGACGATGGTGTCTGCGCGCTTAGTGCGTGTGCGCGCGCGCACTGCGGAGGGCTGATGCGCGGCTGGCGGCCAGCAGGCCAGCGCACGCGACAGCCTGCCGGAGTGCCAGGCCGCACAGCCTGCTGCCGACCAGGCGCGCGCGCATGCAGGCAGGGGCCTGCGCGCGCGCGCCCGGTCAGGCAGCGCCTGCGCGCGCACAGTGACGGCAGGCTGAGCCTGCTGCCCTGCTCGCATGCCGGCTGGCTGCTGCCGGGTAGCGGTGGCCGGCTGCCGATATTGCTAGGGTTTTTCCCTATTTTTTATTTTGTTTATTTTCAGTTTTAATTTTTAATTAATTCTGAAAATTCATTTTTGTTCAATTTTTGCCTA
Source organism: Sesamum alatum (assembly GCA_034509735.1). Taxonomy (NCBI): domain Eukaryota; kingdom Viridiplantae; phylum Streptophyta; class Magnoliopsida; order Lamiales; family Pedaliaceae; genus Sesamum; species Sesamum alatum. The sequence goes on along the minus strand of JACGWO010000009.1, from coordinate 24,695,553 downwards.
ATTTTCTAAGACCTCATTTTGGAAAGTAAAATATATTGGATTCGGAATCCCGGGGATATTTTACTTAAAAATATTGAGGGAAAGGTTTTCCTAAAACGAGAAAATGTTATTATCAACGGTTATGCCATATTCTCACACATTACGCATTTATTTTGGATAATTATGATTGGTTATCATGTATTATTGGTATGTTGTTATTATGTGATTGGATCATATGATAATGTGTGTTGGATGGAAACGGATGATCACGAGTCCTAGACCGGATGTATGGTTTAATTACGTATTGGGCATGTGTGCCTCTTTTACTGCTTTCTCCTTCTCTCTTTCTAGTTGCCTTGGAATAATAAGGCATTCTATCTCCCTCCTTATGTACTCCCCCGGGTTTTCGCTGGGGTTTCTATTTTTAATATGTAATGAGAGTGGAATAGGACTGAGGTTTCAATTTTATGTAATTGATGGAGAAGAAGGAAGGTCCACATGGAGAGCCCAAACTGGAGGTTCCAAGGCGTTGCCATGAAGAGAAGAAAGAGAAAAGAGACCAAGGCCCATCAGAATGATGATTGGGTTACTATTAATGTAATAGTATAGGACCAACCCTAAATTGACCATAGATCCACTGCGGGCTCAGTGGATCGCATAGGATTCAGGCTCGTGATCATCCAACAGGGGCGTGCTAGGCTTTAATTTTGCATGTGGTTATTATGATGGATGAATGGCGTTTTATTTATCATATAACTGCTGCGGATGCAATTTCTTTATTATGCATTATGGATGAATGTGTAGATATTATATTATGAGATCTCGGCCATTTACTACTCTCACATTGGTTGGACCAATGTTCAAATATTAGACCCTAGACAAAATGGACTTGGACTCTAGGAGTTTGTCCATGCCTTCCAATCCATGACATAGTGAGGAAGCTGATTTAGGTCAATAGCGTGGTCTCACAAGTCGTGGCACGTTATTGTACTTAAAAGAAGCTGCACTGTGTCATGAACGAAAATTGACCGTTGTTACCTGTCTCACGAGTCGTGGGGGTAGCAGTGGGTCTCTGGCTCGGTTGATTGGGTCGGGTCTAACGCCCGATTAACATGATTCGCTTGGAGTCCTCGGGATCATGTGAAAGGGTGAGGTAATAATCTTGGAAATCTCGTGGAATGAGAATGGTATGCTATACCTCCCACATGATTTTTCCATGCGAATCGTAAAAGCGGGGTATGGGAAAAATCGCTATGGATCCCAAGCCCACTAGGAAAGGGTTTCCCGAAAATCACGTTGGAAAGTACCGTATTTTCGTATAAATAGTGGGAGCATTAAATGACTAAAGGCCCTGCATGTAATTTTTTATCAAACCACCGTCTATTACATTCTGCTGATTGCGAACTCTGTTTCAAATGTAGATTTAAAAAATGTCTAAGAACCCACTTTCAACCATACTTGAAGACAAACAAATTCAATGGAACCAATTACAACGACTGGTTGCACAATCTCAGGATAGTCCTGGATTACGAGAACCAAGGCTACGTCATGGACGAGCCTCTCTCCTAGGACCTTGCCGGAAGGATCCTCGCCAGAAGAACGTGAGACGTTCGAGACTTGGCATAAGGATAACCGGAAGGTCCGTAGCATCATACTTGCCTCAATGACGAATGAGATTCATAAGCAGTATGAAAGGCTAGACAATGTCCCTTCCATTGTGGCTTGCCTTAAGGATTGCTATGCAGTCCCGGACCGGCATACTAGGTATGTCGTGACCAAGGCGTTCTTTGGAACCAAAATGACAGAAGGATCCTCCGTACAAGAGCATGGGGTTAAAATGCTTACCCTGGTGGAAAAGATCGAGGACCTAAAGGCAGGCCTCGACAATAAAACGTACATAGATGTGATCCTTCAGTTACTCCCACCCTCCTTTGACCAGTTTATCGTCAACTAAAACATGAATGCACTTGAGAAGGGCATTCATGAGTTGATTAATATGTCGGTGCAATACGAGGCAACGACTAAGAAGTCCACGCCTTCGGTATTGTTTGGAGGTGCTTCAACTTCCAAAACGAAAGGCAAGGGTGCCGGACGTTGGAAAAGGAAGAAAGGGAAGGGAAAAGCCGTCAAAGCAGCTACGAACACTAAGAGTGTTCCCATTGTTAAAGAGGGGAAAGGCAAAGGAAAGGGAAAGGTTGTCTGCAAGCAACAGTCGAAGGCATATGACATATGTATCAATTGTCGTGAGAAAGGGCATTGGAAGAGGCAGTGCCCAAAAATCTTCTCGAACCAAGGTATATTTGTGATTGAGGTCAATATGGCCACTAATTTTGCCTCTTGGGTATTAGATACCGGCTGTCGAGCTCACATTTGCAATATTTGCAGGTGCTGAAAAGAAGCAGAAAACTAGGTAGCGGGGATATGATCCTGAAGCTTGGGAATGGCAAGGCAATCTCGGCAGAAGCAATAGGATCCGCCACTCTAGTAGTTAGTGATCGTATTAGCATAGAATTAGACCAAGTTTATTTTGTACCTAGTATGGTTAAAAACATCATTTCCATTCCATTGTTAGACAATAGCGGTCATGAGTTTATGATCAATAAAAATTGGTTTTATTTGATGAGGTGTGGAATTGCTCATCTACGGTACATTAAATAACGGGCTCTATATCTTGCAACAAACGAACTTCGTTCTTAACGCTTAACACAAACGTAAAATAGATAATAACGGGAACGCACGACTGTGGCACGCTAGGCTAGTTTACATATCCCAAGATAGGATGAAAAGATTGGTAGACTCAAGGAACCTAGAGGTAGGGGACTTGAGTGAGCTACCAACTTGTGAATCTTGTCTAAGAGGGAAAATGATCAAAAGGCCCTTTGTACGAAAAGGCAGGCTTGCCACAGGTCTGTTGCACTTGGTCCATACAGACGTATGTGGACCACTAAGGACGCAGGCCCAAAGTGGGTTCTCCTACTTCATAACCTTTACCGATGATCATTCACGGCATGGTTATGTTTACCTAATGAGGTAAAATTCTGAAACTCTTGAGAGATTTAAAGAATTCAGACTTGAAGTAGAGATCCAGACCAACTGCAAAATTAAATTCCTACGGTCAGACCGAGGGAGTGAATACCTTAGTACCGAGTTCCTTAATTAACTAAAAGAAAACGGTATAATTTCAGAATGGACACCTCCCGGGACACCACAATTAAATGGTGTCTCTGAAAGGAGGAATCGAACCCTGTTGGACATGGTTCGATCCATGATGAGTTTTACCAAATTGCCCTTATCCTTTTGGGGCTACGCATTGGAAACGACAGCCAAGTTGCTAAATTTGGCGCCAACCAGTGTATTGACCCAAACGCAATACGGGATATAGCACGGCAAGCCTGCATCCTACAACTACTTGAAAGTGTGAGGTAGCCCCACATACATCAAGAGGTTAGTGGGAGATAAGCTAGAATCCAGGTCTAGCTTATGCAGGTTCGTTGGATACCCTAAAAGAAACTGCAGGGTATTACTTTTATGACCCCTTGGAACAAAAGGTGTTTGTTTCAAGGAATGTAGTGTTCTTGAAGCAAGGCTTCCCAGAGGATATCCAACCTGATGAGCTGATCCTTGAGGAATCAAGTGATGGAATCCAGTCATCAGAGGTAGCCGCGGAATCCTCACTTAGAGGATTCAGGATAGACACCCGAAGGGCTGACCGACCTCGAGATGTCCAACATGCTAGACATGAAGGACAGCCTCAGGAACAGCCAGCCCCGGTTCCTGAACCGCCAGCTCCGATACAGTCAGCGCCCACAGTCACCACTGATGTTCCCATTCTCCGTAGGTCTACTAGAGAGTCCAGACCTCCAGTGAGATATGGCTTTCTAAATACGACCGGTCTACTGAATAACGATCCTAAGACATACGGAGAAGCGATGTCTGACATCGACTCCGGAAAATGGCTTGAGGCCATGAAAACCAAAATGGACTCCATGAGCGAGAACCAAGTCTAGAGACTTGTAGATCCACCGAAAGGTGTTAAGCCAGTTGGTTGTAAGTGGGTCTACAAGTGCAAACTTGGCGTTGATGGAGAAGTCACAACCTTTAAGGCAGGCTAGTAGCTAAGGGATACATTCAACGACCCGGGGTCGATTTTGAGGATACCTGCTCGTCGGTAGCCATGGCTAAGTCCATTCGGATCCAGCTCGCCATAGCAGCATGGTATGACTATGAGATATGGCAGATGGACGTGAAAACGGCCTTCCTTAACGGTTTCGTTGAAGAAGAGATCTATATGGATCAGCCGGAGGGTTTCACAATCACTAGAGAAGAACAGAAGGTCTGTCGTCTCCAGAAGTCAATCTATAGCCTCAAACAATCATCCCGAAGTTGGACCATTCACTTTGATGAAGTGATATGGGGCTATGACTTCATCAAAAACGAATCCGACCCTTGTGTATACAAGAAGGTCAGTGGGAGCTCTATAGTGTTCCTAGTGCTTTATGTGGATGACATTCTACTCATTTGATCCCATGCCTCATAGGAAGGAATTCTCATTTGGAGTTGTCCATTCGATATCTCTTTAGGACTTTCTCCACATACGAATTTTGAGTGAGCCCTAACATCCTTTTAGATCTATCCCTGACAATCTGGATGCCTAGGATGTAGGAGGCTTCACCCGCAGACTGATGAGGAACTTGAAAGGATGAAAGTCATCCCCTATGCTTCTGCTGTAGGAAGCATCCCATATGCGGTCCACTGCACCAGGCCTGACATTGCTTACGCTTTGAGCGTAACAAGCAGATATCAGTCTTGTGAAGGAGAAGCACATTGGAATGCTGTTAAGGGCATCCTTAAGTACCTAAGTAGGACTAAGGAAATGTTCTTAGTCTATGACAATGGAGAACTGACTGACCGACACTTAGGTCCAAAATGGGTACCTGCATTTTTCGTACCTAGACCCTAAGTGGTAAGACCGTAGACAGAAGGACAAGTGTACCGTTAGAGCCTAAATGTTCATCCCCGAAAATTCACCTAGTCTAGTGCCATGGACCGTTGCTAGATGGCCACCCATGGTAACGGACGGATTCTAGAAATCCGACCAAGTCTAGCTGAATGGTGAACCTAAAGAGTCACACACAATCCACACATACTAACTATTTAATTTAGAATTAAATATTGGAGAAAAGGAATGATTAAATTGGATTTAACCGGGTCCTTTATTTTCTTGGAGAATTAATTCCTTTTATTTGATAAAAGGAATTAATCTAATAAATTAGATTTATTAGAGAATTAATTTAATGGCCTTAGAATAAATATTTATATTTATTATATTTATTTATTTGGCCTTTGAAATATTTAATAGGATTTAAATATTCCAATAAATTAAATTAATGCTTGAGATGGAAAGGGAGAGATGGATGGCTAGGATTAATTTGACTAGGTCAAATATTACTTTGACTAGGTCAAAATCCTAGTCAAAATAGTCTTCTTAGAGTTGGAGTTTAAAGAGGATTAAACTCCTCCTCTATAAATAGTCCTAGACTCTCACTATTTGAAAAGTGATGAAACTCCAACACACAAACACACACACTACTCGGCTCTCTCCTCTCTCCCTCTCGTCCGCCCACTCTCTCTCTCTCACAAGAAAATATTTTTCTTGTTCTTTTGTTCTTGGAACAATCGAACTTAGGAGAATTAATACCGTTAATTAATAACGTGTGATTAATTCATCCTCTCCAAAATAATACTTTTTCGTTCGCTAGCACGACGTGCAAGATACGTGGGTGGATTGCGTGTTACTATTTGGAGAGTCTCAAGCACGAGATTTGGTGCGAAACGGGGAACAACCCGAGTACCGGTTAGAAGACGAAAACGACAATCGGTAGGTTCCGATTTAATTTTTTCGTCCCTCTTTATTTTTAATCCTATGGCCTCCATGATTTCTTTTATGCTTTTAATTCATGAGATACACCGAACGCCCGGAACTTCAAAGGTACACCCCTTGAACGTGTTCTTTTATTTAATTAAAAGCATGCTTTAATTTTTGTATTTAATCTTATACTGCGCTTCCGCATTCGCGCTATTTCTCGGGACGATCCACAATCTTTTCAGTTTGCATTATTTTGCACTAGACCTGCACAAACCGGATACCGAGTCTAGTTGTCTTCCTACTAGTCCCTTGACGTATGCAGGACCATCCCACATGCTCAAGAACTTTGTAGGATACAGACTTTCCAAACCATATCCAATATGGTAACTAGGTCATGACTTTAAGAAAGTGTATGCTTCTCAACCTAGCAACTTTCAAGTCCATGTCTAGATTGGCTCAGGTAACTTCAGTGAAGTACCGAGCGAACCAAGTCCAACAGGGTTCGCTTTCTCCCTTATCAAAGACCATTCAACCATGGCCGCTTTAAGAAGCATTTCAATGATTGAGAATTCCATTCTCATTTGGATTCGAGAACTCCCACAGAATACACGTCCTCTCGATCTAATCAAAAGATAACCAATTTGATTCATCACTCCAAGTCTAATACCCCAAACCTACCAATGGTTCTTAGACTTGTGGATCCTCTTTTAGTCTTGTGTATTCAACAACCTTACAGATATCCTTTTTGGATTCAATCCAATAGGCTATTGGTACTCCCACTAAATACACACCCTCTCGATCTAATTGAAAGGTGATTAGTTTGGTTCACCACTCCAAGTCTAATTCCCCAAACCTACCAAAGGTTCTTAGACTTGTGAACCTTTTTCTGGTCCTGTGTATTCAGTAATCCATATAAGTCATTTTGGATCTAATCTAATAGACTATCCACAAGCCGACTTTGTCTAACAAAATGGTTCTTTAGTCTTTTCCTTCTTAGAGAAGATTTACAAGCTAACAGACCCAAATCATGTATTGCTAGACTCTTTGGATCTTCCAACTTCCTCATCCTTAACTAAAGGAAATTGACCTAATCATGGATGCCAAATCCGTAAGTTTGATCGGTTGTCGAAGCCGTCAAATATAAAAACTGATTCTAAACTGTAGTAGTCGTGGAACCAGGTCGAATCCCAAGGGAACTATTGATTAATTTCTCGATCTAGTTGTAGTAACAAAAAAAAGGGGTATGAATTGAGTACTAATTATGAATTAACTAGAACTAAATTAAAAAGCAGGAGTAAATAACTGAGATGAGATTGATAGATGAAAAGTCCAATTCAAGGAGTTCGTCTTACCAATCGTTGTGTCTATCATAGGTCACTCGTGGTTAATTCCATAACCAAGCATTCAACTTTGAAATTCATTAGGATAGCCGTAACAAATTCCCGTTTTTCTATCGTAGTGGATTTGACTCAAACATCTAAATCCAAACTTGTTATATCAAGACTGGGCATGATAGCGTTCCATATCACATCAATAATAGCATTTGCATCAATGAAAACAGTTGAATCTAGATCAAACAATCGAGATAGCTGCAATTATCTAACTTAGTTTTCTCGTCCCCACAAATAAATCATGCAAAGCACATAATTAATTTTGCTTGCTTCTCATACCACTCATTCATGACAATTACGGATCACTGAACTCATGGATAGCAATAGAATAATTAATATCGAATCGAATTGTCAGATCTATCAACAATAATCATTCTGTTCACAGTAAATCAAGACGAGAAATACTTGGCTAAATCAAATAAATTCAAGACCTCAAAACATAACAATTGGGTTTAACGTTTTCCTTGAATCGGAATAGGGAAATTAGCTACTAAACAAAATCATGAATGTAGAGGAAGAGAGAAAAACGATGATCAAAAGATGATTCTTCTCTGCGTTCTTGTCTTCCTTTTATATTTGAGAGTCCCCTTTCAAAGCAACTTCAGAGTCCTCTTTTCATACAACTTCAGAGTCCTTTTTCTGTGCGTGTCTCTTTCGTAAAATCAAGAAAGAGATCTTTTCAAAAAATCTTCTTCTTTTCCCGCACAGACTCGGGTGTCGGATAGGGCGTGATCATGCCCTAATGGTTGTTAAAGTCTACTCATGACTGTTTGTACTTGATCTCTGTTCTGCCTTCCTTTAGGGCTTTTTAACTTATTTTCTTCACAACGGGTCAATCTCGATCCTTCATTCAAAAACCGCACAATTCGATCATACATGGGAAGGAAACCTTTAAAAACCATTAGAATTAAGCATGTATATGAGAGATGAAATGCACCCAATCAAAGTTCATCTTGATTTTATCCATTTTAGTCATTTGCTTTGAGTACTCATAATCTAATTATGGGACAATGTCGAGTGTTTATGTACAAAATCTAGCAGACAAGAATCGTCATTCTTTGTCAAATAAAAGCTATTTTATTGATAAAATTGTGGTTTCCAAAATTGTCTAACAATAAATGGAACACATTTTGGTCATGCTAGGTTACATTGTTGGAATAGGTGACCAGAAAGCCAATAGGTTTGGCAATTTGTAACCTATCCGACAACTTGATGTGAATGTAATATTATTATGTGATGAATAAGATGAGTGTTCGTCACCAATGGTACCTTCTTTGTTGCGCTCATCTTACATTTGTTAAAATGGTATTTAACTTATATCGCAACAAAGCCCACAGACCATGGATAACAACTCGTGCAGTTGGGCCACGCATTGGATGGTGGTCATGAAACCAACTGATTAAGAGTTGGGTCTGAAACGTTCCAAGTCGAGGACCTCGAGACAGGGCATCGAGAGTCCTATTGAGACTTGCGTGAAGAGTCGTGTTCATTGGATGAGTGCCGTGTTTCATCGGCGACAAGTGTGGGGCGCCTACACGATCTTGATGGGTTGGTCGACTGGGGTCGAGCCGACTGGACTGACTCGCGGGGATCATCATATGGAAGCCTTGGAGGCTTGGTCGGTATGATTGGTTTTCCCCGGTTCCGATAGTACGGGAGTAATCCTCAGACTTGAGGGATCATGGCAGTCGCGTGCACAGGACGGCTGTATCTTGGATCTGGCGAGAGGTAATCATTCTGTAAGATGGTTATTATAAGCCTTGTCCAGTGCAGTCGGAATGTGTACCGAGGACGGTGGATTCCAAGAAGAGGATCCGTCCCCTGTCAGTATATGACAGAGGTATCTCCTATGCACTCGGAGACACGTACATGCTGTTTGAAGCTGTGGCCACAGTGGTTGGTCGAACAGGGAATGGTTTCCTGTGTCGACGCAATGAAGCATACGTGGTCTCGAGTATTAAGCATAGATGCCTAGTCAAGGATGGGAACCGACGCCCAATTCCATACCCTAGACTAAGGCCGGGAGACGGTAGACGGAAGGATCGTACCCGTACGGAATCGGCGCCTAAATGTTCACGCCAATTCACCTAGTCTCTAGTGCCATGGACCGTTGCTAGACGGCCACCCATGGTAACGGGCCCTTGTGGGACACGGGCCCAAGTCTAGCTAAGGGTGAACCTAAAGGGTCACACACAAATCACCGTGGAGGTTGAGAGATCGACTTGGAGCCAATCTCGAAGGATAAAATAAGTAATTGGATTACTTAAGGGAAAGTCCATTGGATGGACGGGCCGATATTGTATCGGGCTTTCATTTAATCGGTAAATTGAAATTTCGATTAAATATGGAAAGTTAAGACGTTGAGACGTTGGATCGTTTAATTGTATTGAAAGATCAACGGGAATAATTTAAATGGACATTAAATTGGATTTAATGTTGGGTTCGTCGTAATTGGATTACGATAAAACCCGGTCCGTTAATTATACCCGAGAGGAGAAATAATTCCTAATTTGGAATAGGAAGAAGTTGGACTTCTTCCCTTAATTAAACATGGCCGACATGCTCCCTTGGAGGAAGCAAAATCAACCATGTTTCATGCTAGGTGGTATGTTGACTTGTCTCTTTTGGAAAGAGACAAATCAACTCCAATCAAGCTCTTCCTTTTTGGTATGATTTGATCATACCATAAATTTTGGTAGGCTTGATTGAAGAATTGATGGTGATTGATTGGAATGAATCTAGACATCCTTGGATGAACCTAGACACATTTCAATAATCACATTAATTATGTATATATAGGAGTATATACAACACCAAGCAAAAGTGATTCATTATTCATCTTTTTCTAGGAAAAAGTGAAGACAAAAATCCTCTCCTCTCTCTCAATTTTCGTGCTCCCTCCCTCCTTTACACTTGTGTTCTTCACTTGATTGTGAATCAAGAAGAAGAACAAAGTATGTTTAAGAGAACACTAATTCATAGTGTTCTTCTATTAAACCGATTCCTTCCTAAACCCGTTCTTTTCTAGCAAGAAGAACGTGTGTTTCTTCCGGTGTGGTGTGGATCACCTTTGGAGAATCCATACGTTTGGATTTCGTGAGCATTCCGGAGAAGGAACAACGCTAGTAGCCGGGAGCATACGCTAAACAATCAAAGGTAACGGTTTATTACGCTTTGATTGATTCAATTTATATATCTATGCCCTATGTGTTTAAATATATGTTTTAATATTTACACATCCTACATCGAACGCCTGGTTGAGCACCCAAGGGTACACCCCTTGGGATTCGCATATTTTGAATTTGATTTAAATTTACGCACTTTCTCGCTTTTCTCGCTTCCGCTCGCGCTCCCGGGCGGATCCGCTTGTCCTTCATACATAATCCTCACAGAGACAATCCTGACATGATCACTGCTAAGCCTAACTAGTCCCTAGTCTTTGCAGCAACAGTTTTGCCATTGCTACACCTTAGGATCATCTGTCTTAGCTTTCCATTTCTTATCATCACTTGCGAACCATTCACAGGTTACGAACAACTGGTATCCAATACCAAAGAACGGGACAGTGATCATGTTGATACTCAATGCAAATGTCACCTTCATTGGTGAGGGGCTTTAGGAAACTCCCTCTTCGAATGTCCCTTTTCTCGCAGTTAATGCAAATATTATTCGGAACCTCTGACTACGGAACCCTTTTCCTCCTTCCGTTATCCCCGCCCAGCGGTGTAATAGGAGCACTCAAAGTGCTGGGAGCGGCTGATGTTATTTGAGCCATCTTCCTCTTCCTGCGTCCGACACCCTTGCCTTTCGGTTTAAAGGTCGAAGCCTCCTCACTAGTACCGTCGACACAGATTTTTCAATCGTTGCCTCGTACAGGATCAACATTTTTATCAACTCATGAAGGTCTTTCTCAAGGCCATTCATGTTGTAGTTGACTATAAATGGGTCGACTGAGGGGAGAAGAGACTGAAGGATCACGTTGATGTACATCAACGAGATCAACTTGGAGGTCTTTGAGCTTTTTCCATAAGGGCTATCATCATCACTCCATGCTCTTGTACCGACGATCCTTCTATCGTCTTCTCTCTAAAGAATTCCTTCATTGCAAAATATCTAACATGCTGGTCTGGGACCACATAGACTTGGTGGAGTGAAGCATTTGAAGGGACAAGCGGATCCGCCCAGGAGCGCGAGCGGAAGCATGAGAATGTGGATATTTAAAAAAATATATAAACAAGAGCATAATCGTAAAATCCCAAGGGGTGTTCCCTTGGGTGCTCAATCGGGCGTTCAATGTAGGATGTACCAATATTAAAATGGATATTGAACATAGGGCATGGATAATAAAATAAATTATGAAAGCATAATAAACCGAAGTTACCTTTGTAGTTTATCTCTTAATCGGCTACTTGCGTTGTTCCTTTTCGGAAATGTTCACCAAGTTCAAAAGTATGAACTCTCCAAAGGTGATCCACACCACACCGAAAGAGATGCTCGTTTTTCCTTACTAGAGGAGAACGGATCTAGGAGGATTCGGTTTAAGAAGATTAACACTATCAATTAGTGTTCTTCTTAAACTTACTTTGTTCTTCCTATTGATCCAAGATCAAATGAAGAACACAAGTAAAAGGAAAGAGGGTGGCCGAAAATTACAGAGAGAGAGGAGTGATTTTTTTTCTTCTTTTCCTAGAAAAGATGAATAATGAATCTCATGCTTTGATGTTAGTATATACTCATATATATATACATAATTAATGTGATTATTGCAATGTGTCTAGGTTCATCCAAGGATGTCTAGATCCATCCCAATCAATCACCATCAATTCTTCAATCAAGCCTACCACCTCTTAAGGTATGATTAAATCATAGGGTAAATTACATCTACCTCGCCTGAGGTTTGATATAATTACAAATACCCCCTCTTTGTTTGAAAAATTACAAAATACCCCCTTGAGGTTTGTAATGTTTAACCGAAGGCCTGAAATTGATCATTTTGCCCTTAAATTTTTTACTAGAATTATAGAAAAATCACCCAAGGCAAATTGCATTATTCCTCCTCTGTGTAAAAAACTTGAGAAAACCTCTCCCTACGAATTTTAGTCCAAAAACTTTTTGTAATTAAATAAAAAATAATTTAGTGCATAAGGGCATTTTGGTCAGTTTAACCATAAAAATAGATGAAAATGGGTTATTTGTTAGATGGTTACAAACCTCAGGGGGGGGTATTTGTAATTTCTCAAATAACGAGGGGGGATTTTTAATTATGCCAAACCTCAGGGGAGGTATATCTAATTTACCCTAAATCATACCAAAAAGAGAGAGGCTTGATTGGAGTTGATTTGTCTCTTACCAAAACAGACAAGTCAACCACATCAAGCACCAAACATGGCCGAATTTTGTTCCCTCCAAGGTAGCATTTTCGGCCATCGCGTTTTTGTTAGAATAGGTGACCAGAAAGCCAATAGATTTAGCATTTTGTAACCTATTTGACAACTTGATGTAATGTAATATTATGTAATGAATAAAATGAATATTCGTTACTTTGGTATTCTCTTTGTTGCGCTCATTTTCCATATGCTAAAATGGTGTTTTACATATATCGCAACAAAGCCCACAAACCACGATTAACAACTCATGCAGTTGGGCCACGCATTGGATGGTGGTCATGAAATCAATTGATTAAGAGTTGGGTCTGAAACGTTCCAAGTCGAGGACCTCGAGAGAGGGCATCGAGAGTCCTATGGAGACTAGCATCAACAGTCGTGTTCATTGGATGAGTGTCGTGTTTCCATCGGCGACAGGCGTGGGACGCCTACACGATCTTGATAGGTTGGTCGACTGGGGTCGAGCCGACTGGACTGACTCACAGGGCTCATCATATGGAAGCCTTGGAGGCTTGGTCGGTATGATTAGATTTTCCCGGTTCCGATAGTACGGGAGTAGTCCTCAGACTTGAGGAACCATGGCAGTCACGTGCACAGGACGACTGTATCTTGGATCTGGCAATAGGTGATCATTCTGTAAGATGATCATTATAAGCCTTGTCCAGTGCAGTCAGAATGTGTAGCGAGGACGGTGGGTTTCAAGAAGAGGATCCGTTCCCTGTTAGTATGTGACAGAGGTATCTCCTATGCACACGGAGACACGTTCATGGTGTTTAAAGCTGTGGCAACAGTGGTTGGTCGAACTGGGAATGGTTTCCTGTGTCGATGCAATGAGGCATGCGTAGTCTCGAGTATTAAGCATAGATGCCTGGTCAAGGATAGGAACCGACGCCCATTTTCATACCCTAGACTAAGGCCGGGAGACGGTAGACGGAAGCACCATGCCCGTATGGAATCGGCACCTAAATTTTCACACCAACATTCACCTAGTCTTTAGTGCCATGGACCGTTGCTAGACGGCCATCCATGGTAACGGGCCCTTGTGGACGCAGGCCCAAGTCTAGCTGAGAGTGAACCTAAAGGGTCACACAAATCACTGAGAATGTTGAAAAATTGAATTGGAGTCAATTTCGAAGGATGAATAAGTAATTGAATTACTTAAAGGATTGTCCATTGGATGGACGGGCCAATATTGTATCGAGCCCTCGTTTACTCGCTAAATGTGATTTGTCGATTAAATATGGAAAGTTGACATGTTGGATCTTTTGATTGGACGAAAAGATCAATGAAAATTATTTAAGTGGACATTAAATTGGATTTAATTTTGGGTTCGTCGTAATTGGATTATGGTAAAACCCGGTGCGTTAAAGTTTGACCTGAGAGGAGAATTCATTCCTATTTTGGAATAGGAAGAAGTTGGACTTCTTCCCTAAATAAGCATGGCCAAAATGCTACCATGGAGGGAGCAAAATTCGACCATGTTGGATGCAAGGTGGTAGTTGACTTGTCTCTTTTGGTAAGAGACAAATCAGCTCCAATCAAGCCTTCCCATTTGGTATGATTTGATCATAGCTTAAAAGTTGGTAGGGTTGATTAAAGAATTAATGGTGATTGATTGGGATGTACCTACACATCCTAGAATGAACCTAGACACATTCCAATAATCACATTAACTATGTATATATATATATACTAACACCTATGCAAGAGATTCATAATTCATCTTTTCTAAGAAAAGAAGAACAAAAATAATCGGCCTCTCTCCTCTCTCTCACTTTCGGCCTCTCCCTCTCGTCTTACTAGTTTTCTTCATTTGATATTGGATAAAAAGGGAAGAACAAAGTAAGTTTAAGAAGAACACTAATCAATAGTGTTTGTCTTCTTAAAACCGATTCCTTCTAAACCCATTTTCTTCTAGCAAGAAAAACGAGTGTTTCTTCCGGTGTGGTGTGGATCACCTTTGGAGTGTTCATACGTTTGAACTTAGAGGACATTGTGGAGAAGGAACCAAGCAAGTAGTCGCGCACACGTGAAAAACTACAAAGGTAACGGCTAATTACGCTTTCGTAGCTTTCCATTTCATCTATGCCCTATGTATAATATATGCTGAAATATTAATAGGTACCGAGGCTGGCCCTTCTTGGGGCCGTCCTTCATGCCTAGCATGTTGGACTTCTCGAGGTTGGTCAGCCCTTTGGGTATGTATCCTGAATCCTTTAAGTGAGGAATCTGTGGCTTCTTCTAATGACTGGTTTTCATCACTTGATTCTTCAAGGATCAGTTCATCAGGTTGGATATCCTCTAGAAAGCCTTGTTCCAAGAACACTGCGTTCCTTGAAACAAATACCTTTTGTTCCAAGGGGTCATAGAAGTAATAACCTGCAGTTTCTTTAGGGTATCCAACGAACCTGCATAAGCTTGACCTGGATTCTAGCTTGTCTCCCACTAGCCTCTTGACATATGCGGGGCTACCCCACACTTTCAAGTAGTTGTAGGACGCAAGCTTGCCGTGCCATATTTCACATGGCGTTTGGGTCAATACACTGGTTGGCGCCAAATTTAATAACTTGGCCACAGTCTCCAATGCGTAGCCCCAAAAGGACAAGGGCAATTTGGTAAAACTCATCATGGATCGAACCATGTCTAACAGGGTTCGATTCCTCCTTTCAGAGACCCCATTCAACTGTGGTGTCCCGGGAGGTGTCCATTCAGATATTATACCATTTTCTTTAAGATAATCAAGGAACTCAGTACTAAGGTACTCTCCGCCTCGGTCTGACCGTAGGACTTTAATTTTGCAGCCGATTTGGTTCATTTTTCCTCCTAGACATGATTCACAAGTTGGTAGCTCACTCAAGTCCCCTACCTCTAGGTTCTTTGAGTCTACCAATTTCTTCGTCCTGTCTTGGGATATGTGATCTAGCCTAGCGTGCCACAGTCGTGCGTTCCCGTTGTTATCTATTTTACGCTTGTGTTGAGCGTTTAGAATGAAGTTCGTTTGTTGTAAGATATAGAGCCCGTTATTAAGCGTACCAAGCAGATGAGCAATTCCATATCTCATCAAATAAAAGCAATTTTTATTGATCATAAACTCATATCCACTATTGTCTAACAACGGAATGAAAATGATGTTTTTAATCATACTAGGTACATAATAAACTTGCTCTAACTCTATACTAATACGATCACTAACTATTAGAGTGGCGGATCCTATTGCTTCTGCCGAGATGGCCTTGCCATTCCCAAGCTTCAGGATCATATTCCCACTACCCAGTTTTCTGCTTCTTTTCAGCACCTGCAAATCGTTGCAAATGTGAGCTCCACAGCCGGTATCTAATACCCAAGAGGCAGAGTTAGTAACCATATTAACCTCAATCACAAAGATACCTTGTTTGGAGAGGAGTTTGGGGCACTCCATTTTCCAATGCCCTTTCACACATCAATTGATACATATGTCATATGCCCTCGACTGTTGCTTGGAGTCAACCTTCCCTTTTCCTTTGCTTTTCCCCTCTTTGGCAATGGGAACACTCTTAGTGTTTATAACTGCTTTGACGACTTTTCCCTTTCCCTTCTTCCTTTTCCAACGTCCGGCACCCTTGCCTTTCGTCTTGGAAGTCGAAGCATCTCCAAATAATACTGACGGCGTGGACTTTTTGGTCATTGCCTCGTATTGCACGAACATATTGATTAACTCATGAATACCCTTCTCAAGTGTGTTCATGTTATAGTTAACAATGAATTGGTCGAAGGAGGGTGGGAGAGACTGAAGGATCACATCGATGTACGTCTCATTATCGAGGCCTGCCTTGAGGTCCTCGAGCTTTTCCACCAGGGTAAACATTTTAACCACGTGCTCTTGTACAGAGGATCCTTCGGTCATTTAGTTCCAAAGAACGCCTTCGTCGCGACATACCCAGTATGCAGGTTCGGGACTGCATAGCAATCCTTCAGGCGAGCTATAATGGAAGGGACATCGTCTAGCCTTTCATACTACTTCTGAATCTCATTCGTCATAGAGGCAAGTATGATGCTATGAACTTTCCGGTTATCCTTATGCCAAGTCTTGAACGTCTCACGTTCTTGAAGGACAAGCGGATCCGCCCGGGAGCGCGAGCGGAAGCGAGAAAGGCGAGATAAGTGCGTAAATTTAAATCAAATTCAAAATACGCGAATCCCAAGGGGTGTACCCTTGGGTGCTCAACCGGGCGTTCGATGTAGGATGTGTAAATATTAAAACATATATTTAAACACATAGGGCATAGATATACAAATGAAATCAATCAAAGCGTAATAAACCGTTACCTTTGATTGTTTAGCGTATGCTCCCGGCTACTAGCGTTGTTCCTTCTCCGGAATGCTCACGAAATCCAAACGTATGGATTCTCCAAAGGTGATCCACACCACACCGGAAGAAACACACGTTCTTCTTGCTAGAAAAGAACGGGTTTAGGAAGGAATCGGTTTAAGAGAAGAACACTATGAATTAGTGTTCTCTTAAACTTACTTTGTTCTTCTTCTTGATTCAAAATCAAGTGAAGAACACAAGTGTAAGAGAGGGAGGGAGCACGAAAATTGAGAGAGAGGAGAGGATTTTTGTCTTCTCTTTTTCCTAGAAAAAGATGAATAATGAATCACTTATGCTAGGTGTTGTATATTCTAATATATATACATAATTAATGTGATTATTGGAATGTGTCTAGGTTCATCCAAGGATGTCTAGATTCATTCCAATCAATCACCATCAATTCTTCAATCAAGCCTACCAAAATTTATGGTATGATCAAATCATACCAAAAGGGAAGAGCTTGATTGGAGTTGATTTGTCTCTTTCCAAAAGAGACAAGTCAACATACGACCTAGCATGAAACATGGCTGATTTTGCTTTCTCCAAGGGAGCATGTCGGCCATATTTAATTAAGGGAAGAAGTCCAACTTCTTCCTATTCCAAATTAGGAATTATTTCTCCTCTCGGGTATAATTTAACGGACCGGGTTTTATCGTAATCCAATTACGACGATCCCAATATTAAATCCAATTTAATGTCCACTTAAATTATTCCCGTTGATCTTTTAATCCAATTAAAAGATCCAACGTCTCAACATCTCAACTTTCCATATTTAATCGAAAATCCAATTTACCGATTAAATGAAAGCCCGATACAATATCGGCCCGTCCATCCAATGGACTTTCCCTTAAGTAATCCAATTACTTATTTTATCCTTCGAGATTGACTCCAAGTTGATCTCTCAACCTCCTCGGTGATTTGTGTGTGACCCTTTAGGTTCACCCTCAGCTAGACTTGGGCCCGTGTCCCACAAGGGCCCGTTACCATGGGTGGCCGTCTAGCAACGGTCCATGGCACTAGAGACTAGGTGAATTGGCGTGAACATTTAGGCGCCGATTCCGTACGGGTACGATCCTTCCGTCTACCGTCTCCCGGCCTTAGTCTAGGGTATGGAATTGGGCGTCGGTTCCCATCCTTGACTAGGCATCTATGCTTAATACTCGAGACCACGTATGCTTCATTGCGTCGACACAGGAAACCATTCCCTATTCGACCAACCACTGTGGCCACAGCTTCAAACAGCATGAACGTGTCTCCGAGTGCATAGGAGATACCTCTGTCACATACTGACAGGGGACGGATCCTCTTCTTGGAATCCACCGTCCTCGCTACACATTCCGACTGCACTGGACAAGGCTTATAATGATCATCTTACAGAATGATCACCTCTCGCCAGATCCAAGATACAGCCGTCCTGTGCACGTGACTGCCATGATTCCTCAAGTCTGAGGATTACTCCCGTACTATCGGAACCGGGGAATCCAATCATACCGACCAAGCCTCCAAGGCTTCCATATGATGATCCCCGCGAGTCAGTCCAGTCGGCTCGACCCCAGTCGACCAACCCATCAAGATCGTGTAGGCGTCCCACGCCTGTCGCCGATGAAACACGGCACTCATCCAATGAACACGACTCTTGACGCAAGTCTCAATAGGACTCTCGATGCCCTGTCTCGAGGTCCTCGACTTGGAACGTTTCAGACCCAACTCTTAATCAGTTGGTTTCATGACCACCATCCAATGCGTGGCCCAACTGCACGAGTTGTTATCTATGGTCTGTGGGCTTTGTTGCGATATAAGTTAAACACCATTTTAACAAATGTAAGATGAGCGCAACAAAGAAGGTACCATTGGTGACGAATACTCATCTTATTCATCACATAATAATATTACATTCACATCAAGTTGTCGGATAGGTTACAAATTGCCAAACCTATTGGCTTTCTGGTCACCTATTCCAACAATCTCCCACTTGACCTAAAGCCAATCACCCATTGACCTCGAACCTCTTATTCAGATGGTGAGTATGGGCAACTTGCGACATGGGCTTAGCAAGTGGATCTGCTATGTTTTCTGCGGAGCTGACTCGGTCCAACCGAACGTCACTCCTGCTATCCATCTCTCTAAGAGATGGCAGCGTCTAAGAATATGCTTGGATCGTGATGAGATCTCGGTTCCTTTGCTAGCGCTATCGCCCCGTTGTTATCATAAAAGATAATTACAGGCTTAGCAATGCTAGGTACTACATCCAACCCTTGGATGTAGCTCATCAACCAAACCACTCCTTAGCAGCTTCCAAAGCCGCTATGTATTCAAAACTCTATGGTGGAGTCCGCCGTGGTAGCCTGCTTGGAACCCTTCCAAGTAACCACGCCACCATTTAGTCTAAATACAAAACCAAACTGAGACTTGGCATCATCGTCATCCGACTGGAAGCTAGCGTCGCTATAGCCTTCCAGTATCAACTCTCCACCGCCGTAGATCAAGAACATATCCTTAGTCCTATTCAGGTACTTCAGGATAGTCTTGACTGCACTCAAGCGAAAGCCACATCAGGTCTAGTGCATTGAACAACATACTGTATGCTGCCTACGGCTGAAGCATAGGGGATGTCCAACATCCGTTTAAGCTCCTCATCAGTCTTAGGAGACTGCTTCTTGATAACTTAATTCCATGCCTCATTGGAAGGAATCCTCGTTTTGAGTTCTCCATCTTGAATCTCTTCAAGACTTTCTCAATGTACGAGGACTGGGCCATTCCTAACATCCTTTTAGATCTATCCCTGTAGATCTTGATGCCAAGGATGTAGGATGCCTCGCCCATATCCTTCATGGAGAATTGCGTTGACAGCCAAGCTTTAGTGGTACCCAACATCTTAGCATCATTCCCAATGAGGCAAGATGTCATCCACGTAAAGCACCAGAAACGCAACTGAGCTCCCACTGATCTTCTTGTATACACAAGGATCGGACTCGTTCTTGATGAAATCATATCCCCGTATGACTTCATCCAAACGTATGTTCCAGCTTCGGGTTTAACCCCTTTTGGTGGTGGATCTGCTAGGGTCCAAACCTTGTTTGTACCCCATCGAGTCCATCTCGGATTTCATGGCCTCAAGCCACTTGTCCGAATCGATGTCCGACATCGCTTCTCCGTACGTCTTTGGATCATTATCCAACTGACTGGTCAGACCAGAAATCCATACCTATCAGGTACATGGGATACTCTGGCCGACCTACGGAGGACTGGAACAATATCAGTGGGAACCACTGGCTCAGATGTCACTGCCGCCTTATGGGGTACCTCACTTGATTCCTCAAGGAGTACCTCATCGCGTCGACTATCTGATGGAAAACCTTTTTCCAAGAACACTGCGTTTTCGCGAGACAAAAACCTTTTGCTCGAGGGATCATAGAAATAATACCCCCGCAGTTTCTTTCGGATAGCCGATAAACCTGCATAAACTAGACCTCGAGTCCAGTTTATCTCCCACTAATCTCTTGACATATGCGGGGCAACCCCACACTTTCCAAGTATTTGTAGGAGGCAGGCTTGCCATGCCATATCTCATATGGCGTCTGGGATACCCTTTTTAGATGGCGCCAAGTTCAAAACTTTGGCCGCCGTCTCAAGAGCGTATCCCCAGAAGGAAAGGGGTAGTTCGGTAAAACTCATCATGGATCGGACCATGTCCAACAAGGTCCGATTCCTCCTTTCAGACACACCGTTAAGTTGCGGTGTTCCAGGAGGGGTCCACTGAGAGAGAATCCCATTCTCTTTTAGATAATCAGTAAACTCACCACTCAAATACTCTCCACCTCGGTCCGACCGAAGGGCTTTGATCTTTCGACCGGTTTGGTTCTCTACTTAAGGTCTGTATTCCTTAAACCTTCCAAAGGCTTCAGACTTGTACCTCATCAGGTAAACATAACCATACCGTGAGTGATCATCGGTAAAGGTTATGAAGTATGAGTATCCACCTCTAGCCTGAGTATTTAGTGGACCACAGACATCTGTATGGATCAAATCCAACAGACCACTGGCTAGCGTGCTTTGTCCAACAAAGGGTTTCTTGGTCATCTTTCCCTTTAGACAGGATTCGCAGGTCGGTAGGTTGTCCAAATCGTCTATTTCTAGACTCTTTGAGTCCACCAACCTTCTTATCCTATCTTTAGAGATATGACCTAAACCTCGCATGCCATATCTGTGCGTTATTATGATCATCACGTTTTCGTTTGTGTTCTGCAGTCATAATCCAATTAGACTGTTGAAGTATGTACAAACCGTTGACCAATGTACCAAGCAAATGAGAAATACCATCTTTGATAGATGGTAAATTCATATCCCTCCTTATCAAGGACCGGGATGGAAACAATGTTTTTAATCATGCTAGGTACATAGAAACAGTCGTTCAATACAATCCTAACATGACTACTAATGGCTAACTCTAGTGATCCTACGGCCTCCGCAGCAACGGCCTTGCCATCGCCTAGCCTCAGGATCATCTCATCCTTGGTTAGCCTTCTGCTTCTTTGCAGTGCCTGCAAATCATTGCAGATGTGAGCACCACACCCGGTATCCAATACCCATGAAGCAGAATTAGTAATCATATTAACTTCAACCACAAACACACCTGGGTTGGAGAGGAGTTGTGGGCACTCCCTCTTCCAATGCCCTTTCCCTTGGCAATGCATTGCAGACATCATTTGCCTTGGACCACTGAGAACCATGGGCCTTCCCTTTCCCTTTGCTCGGTCCAACCGGAGCAACAGGGACGCCCGGAGCGTGAGCAGGGGCCACAACCGTCTTCCCTTTGCCCTTCTTCCTCTTCCAGCGTCCGGCCTCTTGCCATTCGCCTTGGAGGTCGAAGCCTCTCCTATCAATACCGCCGGCGCCGACTTGTGGGTCGTTGCCTCGTATTGGACCAGCATGTTGATCAACTCATGAATAGACTTCTCAAGTCCGTTCATGTTGTAGTTTACAACAAAACGGGTCATAGGATGGAGGGAGCGACTGGAGGATCACGTCAATGTACGTGTCATTGTTAAGCCCAGCTTTAAGGTCCTCGAGTTTCTCCACTAGGGAGAGCATCTTTACCCCCATGACTCTGTAACAGACGCTCCTTCAGCGAGCTTGGTGCCAAAGAATGCTTTTGTGGCGACATATCTAATATGCCTATCCGGAACCGCATAAACCTCGTTCATGCGGAGCATTATGGCGGAGACGTTGTCCAGCCTCTCATACTGCTTCTGGATGTCGTTAGATACATTGAAGCCAGTATGATACTGCGTACTTTTCGGTTGTCCTCATGCCATTTCTCGAACGTCAAACGTTCTTCAGGCGTGGACCCCTCCGGTAAGGTAGTTGCTCGGTGCGGCTCGTCCAAGACGTAGCCTTGGTTCTCGAAAACCGAGGACAATCCTCAGGTTTTCTCAGCCGTCCGAGTAGTTCGTTCCGTTGAATTTGTTAGTCTCAAGAATCATGGTTAACGGCTTCTTAGACATATCTACATTAATGAAAATGTAAAGCAGAAATTAGCAGATGATGGTAATATCATTGTTCACGTTGAAGACTTGGTCTTTTTTAGTCTTTAACCCTCCCACTATTTTATACGAAAGTCCGCCACTCTCAGAGGCGGAGTTTCGGGAAACCATTTCCTAGTGGGCTTGGGATCCACAAGCGTAATCTCCATGCCCTGCTTTTACGATTCACATGAGAAGACCTGAAGAAGGACCTCGTGGGAGATATCCAATATCATTCTCATCCAATGAGATTCCCAAGATATTTTGCCTCACGTATTCGCATGGTTCCGAGGACTCCAAGCGAACCAATGTTACTCAGTGTTAGGCCCGACCCATCAACCAAATCATGCCTCAAAACTGTCGCCCCCCACGACTCGTGAAGACAGGGAACAGCGCTTCCCTCCGAGCGCAGTCTTTTTGTTCACAAACAAAGCGGAGACGCTAGTAAATTTTTGCAGCTTTCCCCTAAGTCCAAGTGTGCCACGACTCGTGAGACCACACTTGGGTAGTGGTAGCTTCCTCACCACATTGCTGTGGATGGAAGGCTCGGACAGACCAAAATACCATTTTGATCCAAGTCCGTTATGGGCCTAATATTTAAATTTGGTCAACCAAATGAGAGTTTGTGTGTGACCGAGACCTCATCACATTAATTGTGTTTTAGCATGCAAATAAATATCCAATATATTTTAAAGCGAGAAATAAATACGCCGCATGCAGAAAACATAGCATAACCCCTGTTAGGATGATCACAAGCCCAACCTATGCGACCCACTGAGCCCGCAGTGAGTCTATGGTCTGTCTAGGCGTGGTCCTTAAAATTATTACAATAGTAATATACCCCATTGTCATTCCAATGGGTCTTGTAGTGCTCTTGTTTCAACGCCCTTGATGCTCCTCTCCTTGGGGTCACCGACTCCAATTGCTTGTTAAAATTTGAAACCTCACCAATCCTATCTACTCTCATTATACAACTGAAAGTAATACATTGGTAATAAAGAAAAACAAGCCCTTAAACATCATGATGCGGCTGAAAATACGGGAGATGATAGTCCCAAAAAATCAAGAGGCATGCAGGCCCACCCAACAGAAAATAAATGATCATACATTCATCCATACACAAGGTCTAGGGCTTTGTGATCATCCCATGTTGATTCCATCAACTCACATAACATAATTATTCCAAATAATCATGCATAAATAACCAATGGATATTCCAAATATTCAAGTGATGTCCAACATCACAAAACCATAATATATAAATAATGTGCAAAATTCAAATTTTAAATTTAATGGACATTTTACACAATGCATCCAAATGCATGTATTAATCCCAAATTAATTAAGCAAATTTAATTCAAGGAATAATCCAATTATCCCAAAATCAAAAATGCAAATTATATATTTTCAGAATATTGTGCAGAAAAATACAGAAAATCGAATTTTTCCGGAAAAAAGTCGAAAAAACGGCACAAAACGGCCCAGCCGTTGTGCTGGCCGGCCGCCCGCGCGCTCGCTGTGCCGCGCGCTGGCCCTCTCGCCAGCAGCAGCCGGCTGCGCACAGCGCGCGCCTGTGCACACCGTCCGCGCGCATGGCGAGCGCGCAGGCGCCCGCCTGCGCGCGGCCACTGCTGGCCCGACCAAATTTTTTTTTTTTTTTTTTAAAACTGTTTCAGCACAATAAAATTAATATTATTCTGAAAATAAGCATGCAATTTTAGATCCAATCTAACAAAATTAAGCATGCCAAAAGTCCATTAAATCCAACAATTGAATCATCAATTTATTCATATATTTATGTAATCTAACATGCCAATAAAGCCGTTTAAAAGCAAGTAGATCATGCCAACACATAGATCTATGCCCCTTACATCGAACCGGGCTCTGATACCACTTGAAGGACAAGTGGATCCGCCCGGGAGCGCGAGCGGAAGCGAGAAAGCGTGGAAAGTGCGTAAATTTAAATCAAATTCAAAATACGCGAATCCCAAGGGGTGTACCCTTGGGTGCTCAACCGGGCGTTCGATGTAGGATATGTAAATATTAAAACATATATTTAAACACATAGGGCATAGATATACAAATGAAATCAATCAAAAGCGTAATAAACCGTTACCTTTGATTGTTTAGCGTACGCTCCCCGGCTACTAGCGTTGTTCCTTCTCCGGAATGCTCACGAAATCCAAACGTATGGATTCTCCAAAGGTGATCCACACCACACCGGAAGAAACACACGTTCTTCTTGCTAGAAAAGAACGGGTTTAGGAAGGAAGCGGTTTAAGAGAAGAACACTATGAATTAGTGTTCTCTTAAACTTACTTTGTTCTTCTTCTTGATTCAAAATCAAGTGAAGAACACAAGTGTAAAGAGAGAGAGGAGCACGAAAATTGAGAGAGAGGAGAGGATTTTTGTCTTCTCTTTTTTCCTAGAAAAAGATGAATAATGAATCACTTATGCTAGGTGTTGTATATTCTAATATATAAATATACATAATTAATGTGATTATTGAATGTGTCTAGGTTCATCCAAGGATGTCTAGATTCATTCCAATCAATCACCATCATTCTTCAATCAAGCCTACCAAAATTTATGGTATGATCAAATCATACCAAAAGGGAAGAGCTTGATTGGAGTTGATTTGTCTCTTTCCAAAAGAGACAAGTGCAACATACCACCTAGCATGAAACATGGCTGATTTTGCTTCCTCCCAAGGGAGCATGTCGGCCATATTTAATTAAGGGAAGAAGTCCAACTTCTTCCTATTCCAAATTAGGAATTATTTTCTCCTCTCGGGTATAATTTAACGGACGCGGGTTTTAATCGTAATCCAATTACGACGATCCCAATATTAAATCCAATTTAATGTCCACTTAAATTATTCCCGTTGATCTTTTAATCCAATTAAAAAGATCCAACGTCTTCAACATCTCAACTTTCCATATTTAATCGAAAATCCAATTTACCGATTAAATGAAAGTCCGATACAATATCGCCCGTCCATCCAATGGACTTTCCCTTAAGTAATCCAATTACTTATTTTATCCTTCGAGATTGACTCCAAGTTGATCTCTCAAACCTCCTCGGTGATTTGTGTGTGACCCTTTAGGTTCACCCTCAGCTAGACTTGGGCCCGTGTCCCACAAGGGCCCGTTACCATGGGTGGCCGTCTAGCAACGGTCCATGGCACTAGAGACTAGGTGAATTGGCGTGAACATTTAGGCGCCGATTCCGTACGGGTACGATCCTTCCGTCTAACCGTCTCCCGGCCTTCAAGTCTAGGGTATGGAATTGGGCGTCGGTTCCCATCCTTGACTAGGCATCTATGCTTAATACTCGAGACCACGTATGCTTCATTGCGTCGACCACAGGAAACCATTCCCTGTTCGACCAACCACTGTGGCCACAGCTTCAAACAGCATGAACGTGTCTCCGAGTGCATAGGAGATACCTCTGTCACATACTGACAGGGGACGGATCCTCTTCTTGGAATCCACCGTCCTCGCTACACATTCCGACTGCACTGGACAAGGCTTATAATGATCATCTTACAGAATGATCAACCTCTCGCCAGATCCAAGATACAGCCGTCCTGTGCACGTGACTGCCATGATTCCTCAAGTCTGAGGATTACTCCCGTACTATCGGAAACCGGGGAATCCAATCATACCGACCAAGCCTCCAAGGCTTCCATATGATGATCCCCGCGAGTCAGTCCAGTCGGCTCGACCCAGTCGACCAACCCATCAAGATCGTGTAGGCGTCCCACGCCTGTCGCCGATGAAACACGGCACTCATCCAATGAACACGACTCTTGACGCAAGTCTCAATAGGACTCTCGATGCCCTGTCTCGAGGTCCTCGACTTGGAACGTTTCAGACCCAACTCTTAATCAGTTGGTTTCATGACCACCATCCAATGCGTGGCCCAACTGCACGAGTTGTTATCTATGGTCTGTGGGCTTTGTTGCGATATAAGTTAAACACCATTTTAACAAATGTAAGATGAGCGCAACAAAGAAGGTACCATTGGTGACGAATACTCATCTTATTCATCACATAATAATATTACATTCACATCAAGTTGTCGGATAGGTTACAAATTGCCAAACCTATTGGCTTTCTGGTCACCTATTCCAACAATCTCCCACTTGACCTAAAGCCAATCACCCATTGACCTCGAACCTCTTATTCAGATGGTGAGTATGGGCAACTTGCGAACATGGGCTTAGCAAGTGGATCTGCTATGTTTTTCTGCGGAGCTGACTCGGTCCAACCGAACGTCACTCCTGCTATCCATCTCTCTAAGAGATGGCAGCGTCTAAGAATATGCTTGGATCGTGATGAGATCTCGGTTCCTTTGCTAGCGCTATCGCCCCGTTGTTATCATAAAAGATAATTACAGGCTTAGCAATGCTAGGTACTACATCCAACCCTTGGATGTAGCTCATCAACCAAACCACTCCTTAGCAGCTTCCAAAGCCGCTATGTATTCAAAACTCTATGGTGGAGTCCGCCGTGGTAGCCTGCTTGGAACCCTTCCAAGTAACCACGCCACCATTTAGTCTAAATACAAAAACCAAACTGAGACTTGGCATCATCGTCATCCGACTGGAAGCTAGCGTCGCTATAGCCTTCCAGTATCAACTCTCCACCGCCGTAGATCAAGAACATATCCTTAGTCCTATTCAGGTACTTCAGGATAGTCTTGACTGCACTCAAGCGAAAGCCACATCAGGTCTAGTGCATTGAACAACATACTGTATGCCTGCCTACGGCTGAAGCATAGGGGATGTCCAACATCCGTTTAAGCTCCTCATCAGTCTTAGGAGACTGCTTCTTGGATAACTTAATTCCATGCCTCATTGGAAGGAATCCTCGTTTTGAGTTCTCCATCTTGAATCTCTTCAAGACTTCTCAATGTACGAGGACTGGGCCATTCCTAACATCCTTTTAGATCTATCCCTGTAGATCTTGATGCCAAGGATGTAGGATGCCTCGCCCATATCCTTCATGGAGAATTGCGTTGACAGCCAAGCTTTAGTGGTACCCAACATCTTAGCATCATTCCCAATGAGCAAGATGTCATCCACGTAAAAGCACCAGAAACGCAAACTGAGCTCCCACTGATCTTCTTGTATACACAAGGATCGGACTCGTTCTTGATGAAATCATATCCCCGTATGACTTCATCCAAACGTCGTTTTCGGAAAATCTTTTCCTAGTGGGCTTGGGATCCACAGCGAATTTTTCCATACCCGCTTTTACGATTCGCACGGGAAGAGTCCTGTGGGAGGTATACCATACCATTCTTCTTCCACGAGATTCCCAAGATAACTGCCTCACCCTTTCACATGATCCCGAGGACTCCAAGCGAATCATGCTAATTGGGCGTTAGACCCAACCCAATCTACCGAGTCATAGACCCGCTACTACCTCCACGACTCGTGAGACAGGTAACAGTGGTCTACTTTTTGTTCATGACTGAAGGACAAGCGGATCCGCCCGGGAGCGCGAGCGGAAGCGAGAAAAGCGAGAAAACGTGCACAAATTTAAATAAAATTCAAAATACGCGAATCCCAAGGGGTGTACCCTTGGGTGCTCAACCGGGCGTTCGATGTAGGATGTGTAAATATTAAAACATATATTTAAAACACATAGGGCATAGATATATAAATGGAATCAATCAAAGCGTAATAAACCGTTACTTTTGATTGTTTAGCGTATGCTCCTGGCTACTAGCGTTGTTCCTTCTCTGGAATGCTCACGAAATCCAAACGTATGGATTCTCCAAAGGTGATCCACACCACACCGGAAGAAACACACGTTCTTCTTGCTAGAAAAGAACGGGTTTAGGAAGGAATCGGTTTAAGAGAAGAACACTATGAATTAGTGTTCTCTTAAACTTACTTTGTTCTTCTTCTTGATTCAAAATCAAGTGAAGAACACAAGTGTAAGAGAGAGAGGGAGCACGAAAATTGAGAGAGAGGAGAGGATTTTTTTTCTTCTCTTTTTCCTAGAAAAAGATGAATAATGAATCACTTATGCTAGGTGTTGTATATTCTAATATAATATACATAATTAATGTGATTATTGGAATGTGTCTAGGTTCATTCCAAGGATGTCTAGATTCGTTTCAATCAATCACCATCAATTCTTCAATCAAGCCTACCAAAATTTATGGTATGATCAAATCATACCAAAAGGGAAGAGCTTGATTGGAGTTGATTTGTCTCTTTCCAAAAGAGACAAGTCAACATACCACCTAGCATGCAACATGGCTGATTTTGCTTCCTCCAAGGGAGCATGTCGACTATGTTTAATTTAAGGGAAGAAGTCCAACGTCTTCCTATTCCAAATTAGGAATTATTTCTCCTCTCGGGTATAATTTAACGGACCGGGTTTTATCGTAATCCAATTACGACGAACCCAATATTAATCCAATTTAATGTCCACTTAAATTATTTCCGTTGATCTTTTAATCCAATTAAAAGATCCAACGTCTCAACATCTCAACTTTCCATATTTAATCGAAAATCCAATTTACCGATTAAATGAAAGCCCGATACAATATCGGCCCGTCCATCCAATGGACTTTCCCTTAAGTAATCCAATTACTTATTTTATCCGTCGAGATTGACTCCAAGTCGATCTCTCAACCTTCTCGGTGATTTGTGTGTGACCCTTTAGGTTCACCTTCAGCTAGACTTGGGCCCGTGTCCCACAAGGGCCCGTTACCATGGTGGTCGTCTAGCAACGGTCCATGGCACTAGAGACTAGGTGAATTGGCGTGAACATTTAGGCGCCGATTCCGTACGGGTACGATCCTTCCGTCTACCGTCTCCCGGCCTTAGTCTAGGGTATGGAATTGGGCGTCGGTTCCCATCCTTGACTAGGCATCTATGCTTAATACTCGAGACTACGTATGCTTCATTGCATCGACATAGGAAACCATTCCCTATTCGACCAACCACTGTGGCCACAGCTTCAAACAGCATGTACGTGTCTCCGAGTGCATAGGAGATACCTCTGTCATATACTGACAGGGGACGGATCCTCTTCTTGGAATCCACCGTCCTCGCTACACATTCCGACTGCACTGGACAAGGCTTATAATGATCATCTTACAGAATGATCATTATTTTGAATTAATTCTGAAAAAATCATTTTTGGTTCAATTATGCCTATTTTTCTAAAGACATTATTTTTTAGGAGTAAAATAAATTGGATTCGGAATCCGAGGTTATTTTTACTTAAAATAATGAGGAAAGGTTTTCCTAAAACGAGAAAATATTATTACCAATATTTGTGTTTTTATTTTTTACATGTTGTGCACATATTCATTAATTATTTTTGGATATTTATGATTGGAAATCATATGTTGGTGGTATTATGTAATTATGTGATTGGATCATGTGATTATGTGTGTTGGATGGAAATAGATGATCGCGAGCCCTAAGACCGGATGTATGGTTTATTTTCTGTTGGGCCTGTGTGCATCTTTTACTGCTTTCTCCTTCTCTCTTTCTAGTTGCCTTGGAATAATAAGGCATTCTACCTCCCTCCTTATGTACTCCCCCCGGGTTTTTCGCTGGGGTTTCTATTTTTCAATATGTAATGAGAGTAGACTAGGAGTGAGGTTTCTTTTTTTTTGTAATTGGTGGAGAAGAAGGAAGGACCACATGGAGAGCCCAGACGGGAGGCCCCTTGGTGTTTTCCATGAAGTGAAGAAAGAGAAAAAGAGACCAAGGCCCATCAGCATGATGATTGGGTTACTATTAATGTAATAGTATAGGACCAACCCTAGATTGACCATAGATCCACTGCGGGCTCAGTGGATCGCATAGGATTCGGGCTCGTGATCATCCAACAGGGGCGTGCTAGGCTTTAATTTTTGCATGTGGTTATGATGATGGATGAATGGATTATTTATTTATCGTATAACTGCTATGAATGATTTATTTACGCATTATGGATGTATGTGTAGATATTTATTTGAGATCTCGGTCATTACTTACTCTCACATTGGTTGGACCAATGTCAAAATATTAGACCCTAGACAAAGTGGACATGAACTCTAGGAGTTTGTCCATGCCTTCCAATCCATGGCATAGTGAGGAAGCTGCTTTAGGTCAATAGCGTGGTCTCACGAGTCGTGGCACGTTATTGTAGCTTAAAGGAAGCTGCATTATGTCATGAACGAAAAGCGGGCTGCTGCTACCTGTCTCACGAGTCGTGGGGGTTACCAGTGGGTCCGTGGCTCGGTCGATTGGGTTGGGTCTAACGCCCAATTAACATGATTCGCTTGGAGTCCTCGGATCACGTGAAAGGGTGAGGCAATAATCTTGGGAATCTCGTGGAACGAGAATGGTATGGAATACCTCCCACAGGATCTTTTCCATGCGAATCATAAAAGCGGGGTATGGGAAAAATCGCTGTGGATCCCAAGCCCACTTGGAAAGGATTTCCCGAAAATCACGTTTGGAGAATACCGTGTTTTCGTATAAATAGTGGGAGGATTAAATGACTAAAGTCCATGCATTTAATTATTTTATCAAACCACCGTCTTTTATTTTCTGCTGATCGCGCGCTGTTTTCTAAAATGTAGATTTTAAAATGTCTAAGAACCCATTTTCCACCATTCTTGAGACAAACAAATTCAATGGAACAAACTACAACGACTGGTTGCGAAATCTCAGGATAGTCCTAGATTACGAGAACCAAGGCTACGTCATGGACGAGCCTCTCCCTAGGACCTTACCGGAAGGATCCACACCAGAAGAACGTGAGACGTTCGAGACTTGGCATAAGAATAACCGGAAGGTCCGTAGCATCATACTTGCTTCGATGACCAATGAGATTCAGAAGCAGTATGAAAGGCTAGACGATGTCCCTTCCATTATGGCTCGCCTAAAGGATTGCTATGCAGTCCCGGACCAGCATACTAGGTATGTCGTGACCAAGGCGTTCTTTGGAACTAAAATGACAGAAGGATCCTCTGTACAAGAGCACGGGGTTAAAATGCTTACTCTGGTGGAAAAGCTCGAGGACCTAAAGGCAGGTCTCGATAATGAAACGTACATAGATGTGATCCTTCAGTCACTCCCACCCTCCTTTGACCAATTTATCGTCAACTACAACATGAACGCACTTGAGAAAGGCATTCATGAGTTGATCAATATGTTGGTGCAATACGAGGCAACGACTAAGAAGTCCACGCCTTCGGTATTGTTTGGAGGTGCTTCAACTTCTAATACGAAAGGCAAGGGTGCCGGACGTTGGCAAAAGAAGAAAGGGAAGGGAAAGGCCGTCAAAGCAGCTACGAACACTAAGAGTGTTCCCATTGCCAAAGAGGGGAAAGGCAAAGGAAAGGGAAAGGTTGTCTCCAAGCAACAGTCAAAGGCATATGACATATGTATCAACTGCCGTGAGAAAGGGCATTGGAAGAGAGAGTGCCCCAAACTCTTCTCGAACCAAGGTATATATGTGATTGAGGTTAATATGGTCACTAGTTCTGCCTCTTGGGTATTAGATACCGGCTGTGGAGCTCACATTTGCAATGACTTGCAGGTGTTGAAAAGAAGCAGAAAACTGGGTAGCTGGGACATGATCCTGAAGCTTGGGAATGGCAAGGCCATCTCGGCAGAAGCAATAGGATCCGCCACTCTAGTGATTAGTGATAATATTAGCATAGATTTAGAACAAGTTTATTTTGTACCCAGTATGATTAAAAACATCATTTCCATTCCATTGTTGGACAATAGTGGTTATGAGTTTAGAATCAATAAAAATTGCTTTTATTAGATGAGGTGTGGAATTGCTCATCTACTTGGTACATTACATAACGGACTCTATATCTTGCAACAAACGAATTTCGTCCTCAATGCACAACACAAACGGAAATTAGATAATAACGGGAACGCACGTCTGTGGCACGCTAGGCTAGGTCACATATCCCAAGATAGGATGAAAAGGTTGGTAGACTCAAAGAACCTAGAGGTTGGGGACTTGAACGATCTACCAACTTGTGAGTCCTGTCTAAGAGGGAAAAATGACCAAGAGGCCCTTTGTAGGACAAAGCAGACTTGCCACAAGTCCGTTGGACTTG
Organism: Sesamum alatum; assembly: GCA_034509735.1. NCBI lineage: Eukaryota > Viridiplantae > Streptophyta > Magnoliopsida > Lamiales > Pedaliaceae > Sesamum > Sesamum alatum. The sequence continues at coordinate 24,662,959 of JACGWO010000009.1, read as the reverse complement.
GTCCATACAGACGTATGTGGACCACTAAGGACGCAGGCCCGAGGTGGGTTCTCCTACTTCATAACCTTCACCGATGATCATTCACGGTATGGTTATGTTTACCTGATGAGGTACAAGTCTGAAGCTCTTGAGAGGTTTAAAGAATTCAGACTTGAAGTGGAGAACCAAACCAACTGCAAAATTAAAATCCTTCGGTCGGACCGAGGCGGTGAATACCTTAGTACGGAGTTCCTAGACTATCTAAAAGAACATGGTATAATATCAGAATGGACACCTCCAGGAACACCGCAGTTAAATGGTGTCTCTGAAAGGAGGAATCCAACCCTGTTGGACATGGTTCGGTCCATGATGAGTTTTACCAAATTGCCCTTATCGTTTTGGGGCTATGCACTAGAAACGGCGGCCAAATTATTGAATTTGGCGCCTACTAGCACATTGACCCAAACGCCATATGAGATATGGCACGGCAAGCCTGCATCCTACAACTACTTGAAAGTGTGGGGTAGCCCCGCATACGTCAAGAGGTTAGTGGGAGATAAGTTAGAATCTAGGTCTAGCTTATGCAGGTTCGTTGGATACCCTAAAGAAACTGTGGGTTATTACTTTTATGACCCCTTGGAACAAAAGGTGTTTGTTTCAAGAAATGCAGTATTCTTGGAGCAAGGCTTCCCGGAGGATATCCAACCTGATGAGCCTGATCCTTGAGGAATCAAGTGATGGAATCCAGCCATCAGAAGAAGCCGCGGAACCCTCACTTAGAGGATTCAGGATAGACAGCCGAAGGGCTGACCAACCTCGAGAAGTCCAACATGCTAGGCATGAAGGACAGCCTCAGGAACAGCCAGCCCCGATTCCGGAACCACCGGCTCCGATACAGTCAGCGCCCACAGTCACCACTGACGTTCCCGTTCTCCGTAGGTCCACTAGAGAGTCCAGACCTCCAATGAGATATGGCTTTCTAGGTGTTAGAATAGGTGACCAGAAAGCCAATTGGATTGGCGGTTTTTGGGTACTATTTAGCAATCTTTATTGACTTGATGAATATAGTAAGTATTCATCCGTGGCACTATGTGTTTGTTGTGCTTACTGATTACGTTAAACGATGTTTTAACGTCACAACAAATGCCCACAGACCAATTGTATAACCCATGTAGTTGGGCTGCGCATTGGATGGCAGCTATGAAACCAACTTCTGAGGGTTGGTCTGGAATGTTCCAAGTCGAGGACCTCGAGACAGGGCATCGAGGGTCCTACAGAGACTTGCACTAAGGATTGCATTCATTGGATGAGTGCCGTGTTTTCATCGGCAACAGACGTTGGACGTCTATGCAATATTAGTGGGTTAGTTGATGTGGGTGTTAGCTGACTGAACTGACTCGCGGGAATCGTCATATGGAAGCCTTGGAGGCTTAGTCGGTATGACTGGAATTCTCGGCTCCGATAGTACGAGATTAGTCCTCGGACTTGAGGAATCATGGCAGTCACATGCATATGAAGGTTGTATCTAGGGTCTGGCAAGAGATGCCCGTATCTGGGATACGTTCATCATAAGCCTCATCCAGTGCAGTCGGAATATGTATTGAGGACGGTGGATTCCAAGATAGGATCCGTCACCTGTCAGTATATTGACAGTCGAGTCTCCTATGCGCTCTGAGACGGTTTAAGCTCTTTAAGTCTGTGGCCACAGCGATTGGTCGAGTAGGGAATGGTTTCCTACGTCGATCAATAGAGCAAACGTGTCTCGAGTTATTGAGCATAGTTGTCTAGTCCAGGATGGGAACCGACGCCAAATTCCATGCCCTAGACTTAGACCGGGAGACGGATGATGGAAGGACCGTACTCGTATGGTAATCGAGAGCCTAAATCTTCACGCCAACATTCACCTAGTCTCTAGTGCCATGGACCGTTGCTAGACGGCCACCCATGGTGACGGGCGTTTTCCGATTAATGGTTAATTGGAAAATAGTTAATTAAATTGGATTTAACCAATTGTGTTGGACACAAGCCCAAGTCTAGCTGAGGGTGAACCTAAAGAGTCACACACAAAATCACTATGGAATTGGTAGAATTAATTTGGAATTAATTCTAGAAGAAGCGAATTAATTTAATTGGATTAAATTAATTCAAGGAGAAAAATAAATGATTGGATCATTTATTGGGAAATCCATTTGATGGATGGTCCAAGAATTAATTAGTTGGATTAGTTAATTTTTGGACTTAGAACCTTTAAATTAATTGGATTAATTTATCGGGTTTCGATTAATTAATTGATTGGATCAATTAATTAGAGTTCGGACTTATGTTTATTTAATTGGATTAAATAAACTTATGGGCATCAATTAGATTGAGATTAATTGGATTAATTAATGCCCAATGGACTTTGTTTGGACTTAATTTAATTAGATTAAATAAAAGTCTAAGACTAGTAGTCCTAGTCCATGGAAAAATTCAATTTATAGCAAATGAAGGAAGAATTAAAATCTTCCCACATGTGAGGCACATGTGACCAGCCTTTGTATGATTTTGTGGGTGGTTTTATTTGCTATAATGGTGCATGGTTATGTAGATAATGGTGTGTGTATGTAAGTTACTTTGGAAGTTGACAAGAGAAGTTGAATTTTGAATTCAACAACTCTACTTACACAAAAACCATTCACATAACTTGTATGCTATGTCTTGCACGAAATTTCCATCAAGAAACTCTCCAAAAACCTCTGAAAATTTCTCCTTTTTGTGTTCATACCTTTTGGAAAGGTTTGAACTAAAACATTCCAAAAAAAACACTAATCTATAGTGTTTGTTTTGGATTGTTTTTTCTTCTTCTTTTCTCTACTTCTATCTAGCAATAGATTAGAGATATACATTCCATAGTGTGGTGTGGACAAATTAGAGGGATTCTAATTTGGATCCTCAAGTGAACGGAAGGAGAAACGGAAAGGGAACAACGCTAGAAATAATCCGGTTCTACGTGCAACGAACATAAGGTTGGTTTTCTTTATGTTTTCATGTATCTTTTGTTTACTTCCTTTAGCCATATGTCCAGCATTCTTCTCCTCTTTATTTTATGCTTTGACAAACACCGAACGCCCGGGAACTTCAAAGGGAACACCCCTTTGAACCCGTTTAAATTTATGCTTTAAATTAACGTTTTTACGCTTCCGTTGCGTTCCCGGGCCGTACCCGATTCTTTCACTAGGTGCGACCGATCTTTTGGATAACGATCCTAAGACTTATGGAGAAGCGATGTCTGACATCGACTCCGGGAAATGGCTTGAGGCCATGAAAGCCGAAATGGACTCCATGAGCGAAAACCAAGTTTGGAGTCTCGTAGATCCACCGAAAGGTGTTAAGCCAGTGGGCTGTAAGTGGGTCTACAAGCGCAAACTTGGCGTTGATGGAGAAGTCACAACTTTTAAGGCTAGGCTTGTAGCTAAGGGATACACTCAATGACCCGGGGTCGATTTTGAGGATACCTACTCGCCTGTAGCCATGGCTAAGTCCATTCGGATTCTGCTCACCATAGCAGCATGGTATGACTATGAGATATGGCAGATGGATGTGAAAACGGCCTTCCTCAATGGTTTCGTTGAAGAAGAGATCTATATGGATCAGACGCAGGGTTTCACGGTCACTGGAGAAGAACAGAAAGTCTGTTGCCTCCAGAAGTCCATCTATGGCCTCAAACAAGCCTCCCGAAGTTGGAACATTCGATTTGATGAAGTAATACGGGGATATGACTTCATAAAAAACGAATCCGACCCTTGTGTATACAAGAAGGTCCATGGGAGCTCAATAGTGTTCCTAGTGCTTTATGTGGATGACATTCTGCTCATTGGTAATGACGTCAGAATGTTAGGAAAACACAAAAGCATGGTTGTCAACCCAGTTTTCCATGAAGGACTTGGGTGAAGCCTCCTACATCCTAGGCATCCAGATTGTCAGGGACAGATCTAAAAGGATGTTAGGACTCACCCAAAACTCGTATATGGAGAAAGTCCTAAAGAGATATCGAATGGACAACTCCAAACGAGGATTCCTTCCAATGAGGCATGGGATCAAGTTATCCAAGAAACAGTCCCCACAGACTGATGAGGAACTTGAAAGGATGAAGGTCATCCCCTATGCCTCCGCCGTAGGTAGCATACAATATGCGGTCCACTGCACTAGGCCTGACATTGCATACGCTTTGAGCGTAACAAGCAGATATCAGTCTGCACAGGAGAGGCACATTGGAATGCTGTTAAGGGCATCCTTAAGTACCTAAGAAGGACTAAGGAAATGTTCCTAGTCTATGGCAATGGAGAACTAATTCTGGAAGGCTTTAGCGACGCTAGCTTCCAGTCTGATGACGATGATGCCAAGTCTCAATCGGGGTACGTATTCAAACTCAATGGAGGAGTAGTAGCTTGGAAAAGTTCCAAGCAAGCAACCATTGCTGACTCCACCACAGAGGCTGAATACATAGCAGCTTCAGAAGCTGCTAAGGAAGCGGTTTGGATGAGAAACTACATCCAAGAGTTGGGTGTGGTGCCTAGCATCGCCGAGCCCATTTGTCATCTTCTGTGATAACAACGGCGCTATAGCGCAAGCGAAGGAACCGAGATCTCATCACCGTTCCAAACATATTTTTAGACGCTACCATCTTCTTAGAGAAATGGTAGGAAGAGGTGACGTCCGAATGGACCGAGTCAACTCGGCAGACAACACAGCAGACCCGCTGACAAAGCCTATGTCGCAGAGCGCTCATACGCAACATCTTGAGAAGATGAGGATTAAGCATATGGGCAATTGGCTTTAAAGGTCAAGTGGGAGATTGTTAGAATAGGTGACCATGTAAGCCAATTTTGGCAGGAATATGTAACCTATGTCTAGACAATTCTTTGGTATTTTATAAAATATGTATGAATAAAGAAGTGAAAATTCATATGGCAATACTTTGTTTACGTTCACTTATCTGCATTTACATTTCTGTTCACTACGCAAACAAAGCCCACGGACTGAGAAACGATTTCGGGGACTGGGACTACGCTTGGAGGTAGGTCCATGAAATCAGTCTTACCGAATCAGTCCGGAAATCTCCAAGTCAAGGAATCCCGAAAATAGGTACCGGGATTCCCTTTGAGACTTGCACTAAGCATCTGCTGTCGTATTTCATCGACGGGTGACGAAGGTCGTCTAAGCAGTGTTAGTGGGTCAGCATGCTAGAAGCAGCTGACTGAGGTGACTCGCGGGAACCGTCTTACGGAGGACCTTGAGTATGGTCAGCAAGGTATGACGTGTGTTCCCGGTTCCAACGGTACAGGCCAAGTCCTTTGACTTGAGGAACTGCTGAGTTTACCTGTGCATCAGGTCTGTATCTTAGATATGGTGAGAGATTGCCAAAATACTCTTGAGTAGTCATAAGCCATGTCTAGTGCAGCTCGGGTGTACAAAGTGACAGTAGTTTCCAAGAAAGGATCTGTCTCCTGTCAAAAGGTGTTGACAGTTGAGTCTCATATACGCTCTGTGTCTTGTCCCTGAAATCTGTGGCCACAGCGACTGAACAGAAGGGAAAAGGTTTCCCTTGCGGCGTTTAGTGAGGACAGACCGACACTTAGGTCCAAAATGGGTACCTGCATCTTCCGTGCCCTAGACCCTAAGTGATGAGACCGAAGACAGAAGGACAAGTGTACTGTTAGAACCTAAATGTTCATCCCCGAATATTTCACCTAGTCTCTAGTGCCATGGACCGTTGCTAGATGGCCACCCATGGTAACGGATGGATTCTAGGAATCCGACCAAGTCTAGCTGAATGGTGAACCTAAAGAGTCACACACTATCCACACACACTTAGTATTTAATTTGGAATTAAATATTGGAGTAAAGGAATGATTAAATTAGATTTAATCGGGTCCTATATTTTCTTGGAGAAATTAATTCCTTCTATTTGATAAAAGGAATTAAATTAATAAATAGGATTTATTAAAAGGGTTGATTTAATAGGCTTAAGAATAAATTATAATATTAATTTATTATATATATTTATTTAGCCTTTGGAATATTTAATAGGATTTAAATATTCCATTAAATTAAAATCAACGGTCGAGATGGAAAGGGGAGATGGAAAGGCTAGGATTCGTTTGACTAGGTCAAACACTAGTTTGACTAGGACTTTGACTAGGTCAAAATCCTAGTCAAATTAGGTTACTTAGAGTTTGAGTTTAAAGAGGATTAAACTCTTCCTCTATATAAACCCCTAGCTTCCAACATTTAAGAGGATGATGATTCTTGAAACACACACACAACACACACTCTCCCCTCTCCTACCTCTCGTCCGCCCCTCTCTCTCTTTCTCTAGCAAGAAAATATATTTTTCTTTTGTTCTTTTTGTTCTTGGAACATCAAGAACTTAGACGAACCAATACCGTTAATTGATAACGAGTTATTGATTCGTCCACTCCAAAAATAATACTTGTTCGTTGCTAGCACGACGTGCAAGATACGTGGGTGGATCGTGTGTCACGATTTGGAGGATCTCAAGAACGAGGTCTTGGTGCAAAACGGGGAACAACGCGAGTAGCAGTTGAAGACGAAAACGACAACGGGTAGGTCTCGTTTAAGATTTTCGTCCCTCTTTATTTTTTCAACTCTATGGCCTCCATGATTTATTTAATTGTTTTATCATGAGATACACCGAGCGCCCGGGAACCTCAAGGGCACACCCTTTGAGCATGTTCTTTAAATTAAAAGCATGCCTTTTATTTTAATATGTTTATTTTTACCGCGCTTCCGCATTCGCGCAATTCCCGGACGATCCACCGGATTTTCTTTCAGTGGTATCAGAGCCCGGTTCGGTGTATAGGCCTAGGGTTTATGTGCGTTATAAGCATGAAACGTGAAATTGGCATGTTTTTTTATTAAATCTTGATTGTTCTTGATTTTAAGCATGTCGATTTTATTTTTGATTCGTGTGAATTTATGAATGTTGGTGATTTTCTGTTTTCTTGGGAAACGGGTGGAAAAATTGAACGAAAAACGAGAAACGACGCAGCCGGCCAGCCGGGAGGGCTGGCCGCGCGCAGCCGCACGCTGCCGGCAGGGCAGACGCGCGCAGGCAAGGGAGCCTGCGCGCGCCCGCCCAGCTGGCCGCGCGGGGCAGCGTGCAGCCAGGAAGGCTGCGCGCAGGCGCGCACGCAGGGCAGCGCCTCCAGGCGGGCGCGCACTCAGACAAGGGTGTGCGCGCGCGCAAGGCCGCGCGCCTGCGAGTCCGCGCGCGGACGGGCCCTGGGCGGCGCCGCCAGGCGCGCGCACGCAGACGAAGGAGTCTGCGCGTGCGCGCCCGGCAGGCGTGCCCAGTGCACGAAAATTGAGAGAGAGGAGAGGATTTTTTTTCTTCTCTTTTTCCTAGAAAAAAGATGAATAATGAATCACTTATGCTAGGTGTTATATATTCTAATATATATACATAATTAATGTGATTATTGGAATGTGTCTAGGTTCATCCAAGGATGTCTAGATTCATTTCAATCAATCACCATCAATTCTTCAATCAAGCCTACCAAAATTTATGGTATGATCAAATCATACCAAAAGGGAAGAGCTTGATTGGAGTTGATTTATCTCTTTCCAAAAGAGACAAGTCAACATACCACCTAGCATGCAACATGGCTGATTTTGCTTCCTCCAAGGGAGCATGTCGGCTATGTCTAATTAAGGGAAGAAGTCCAACGTCTTCCTATTCCAAATTAGGAATTATTTCTCCCTCTCGGGTATAATTTAACGGACCGGGTTTTATCGTAATCCAATTACGACGAACCCAATATTAAATCCAATTTAATGTCCACTTAAAATTATTTCCGTTATCTTTTAATCCAATTAAAAGATCCAACGTCTCAACATCTCAACTTTCCATATTTAATCGAAAATCCAATTTACCGATTAAATGAAAGCCCAATACAATATCGGCCCGTCCATCCAATGGACTTTCCCTTAAGTAATCCAATTACTTATTTTATCCTTCGAGATTGAGTCCAAGTCGATCTCTCAACCTCCTCGGTGATTTGTGTGTGACCCTTTAGGTTCACCCTCAGCTAGACTTGGGCCCGTGTCCCACAAGGGCCCGTTACCATGGGTGGCCGTCTAGCAACGGTCCATGGCACTAGAGACTAGGTGAATTGGCGTGAACATTTAGGCGCCGATTCCGTACGGGTACGATCCTTCTTTCTACCATCTCCCGGCCTTAGTCTAGGGTATGGAATTGGGCGTCGGTTCCCATCCTTGACTAGGCATCTATGCTTAATACTCGAGACTACGTATGCTTCATTGCATCGACACAGGAAACCATTCCCTGTTCGACCAACCACTGTGGCCACAGCTTCAAACAGCATGTACGTGTCTACGAGTGCATAGGAGATACCTCTGTCATATACTGACAGGGGACGGATCCTCTTCTTGGAATCCACCGTCCTCGCTACACATTCCGACTGCACTGGACAAGGCTTATAATGATCATCTTACAGAATGATCACCTCTCGCCAGATCCAAGATACAGCCGTCCTGTGCACGTGACTGCCATGATTCCTCAAGTTTGAGGATTACTCCCGTACTATCGGAACCGGGGAATCCAATCATACCGACCAAGCCTCCAAGGCTTCCATATGATGATCCCCGCGAGTCAGTCCAGTCGGCTCGACCCCAGTCGACCAACCCATCAAGATCGTGTAGGCGTCCCACGCCTGTCGCCGATGAAACACGGCACTCATCCAATGAACACGACTCTTGATGCAAGTCTCAATAGGACTCTCGATGCCCTGTCTCGAGGTCCTCGACTTGGAACGTTTCAGACCCAACTCTTAATCAGTTGGTTTCATGACCACCATCCAATGCGTAGCCCAACTGCACGAGTTGTTATCCATGGTCTGTGGGCTTTGTTGCGATATAAGTTAAACACCGGTTTAACAAATGTAAGATGAGCGCAACAAAGAAGGTACCATTGGTGATGAATACTCATCTTATTCATCACATAATAATATTACATTCACATCAAGTTTGTCGGATAGGTTACAAATTGCCAAACCTATTGGCTTTCTGGTCACCTATTCCAACAATGACACAGTGCAGTTTCTTTGAAGTACGATAGTCGTGCCACGACTCGTGAGACCACGCTATCGACCTAAATTAGCTTCCTCACTGTGCCCTGGATTGGAAGGCATGGACAAACTCCTAGAGTCCATGTCCACTTTCTCTAGGATCTAATATTTTGAACATTGGTCCAGCCAAGTGAGAGTTGTAAATGACCAAGATCTCATATATAAACACATTCATCCATAATGCGTAATTAAAAATTGTATCCTATAGCAGTTATACGATAAATAAATCCATTCATTCACCATAATAGCTACATGCAAAATTAAAGCCTAGCACGCCCCTATTGGATGATCACGAGCCCGAATCCTATGCGACCCACCCAGCCTGCAGATGATCTATGGTCAATCTAGAGTTGGTCCTACACTATTACATTAATAGCAACCTGATCATCATGCTAATGGGCCTTGGTCTCTTTGCTCTTTCGGATCTCCATCGAAACGCCTTGGAACCTCCATTCTGAGCTCTCCATGTAGGCCTTCCTTCTTTTCAACCAAATGCATAAAAATAAAATCCTCACTCCTATTCTACTCTCATTACATATGTAAAATGAAACCCCAGCGAAAACCCGGGGGTAGTACATTAGGAGGGAGAAAGAATGCCTTATTATTCCAAGGCAACTAGAAGAGGAGAAGGAGAAAGTAAAAGAGGCACACATGTCCAACAAAATTAAACCATACCTCCGGTCTAGGGCACGCGATCATCCATTTCCATTAAACGCACATAATTACATGATCCAACCACATAAACACATGCTAATAATCCATGATTACCAATCATATCATTCCATGATAAATAAACAAATAACATATGAAAAATATGGTACAACCGTTGGCATACACCTTTCTCGTTCAGGAAGACCCTTCCTCATTATTTGAAGGTGAGTAACGCCCAGGACTCCAAATCCAGTACTACAACCTCCCAAATAATGTTTTTGAGAAAACATGCAAAAAATAAATAAAACTAATTTTTCAGAATAATCCAAAAAAAAAAAAAAATAAGAGGAAAACGTAAATCACGACCGGCAGCCGCCACTGGCGGCGCTCTTCCGGCGCACACAGGCCAGCAGGCCCTGCCTGCTGTCCTGCGCGCGCAGGCCCCTACTTGCTCCGCGCGCGCGCCTAGCCGGCCACGCTGCGCATGCTGGCGCGCGTCGACATGCTGTCCCGCGCAGGCACCTCTGCCCGCGTGCGCCACCCTGCCGCATTGTCTGCGTGTGCCTCCTGCACGCGGGTTGTGCACGCGCATGCGCATGGGGCGCGCCTGCCTGGCGCCGGCGCACAGACTCCTCTGTCTACGTGCCCAGGCGCCTGGTGGCGCCGCCCATGCGCGCGCGTGCGCGACCTCCTTGGCCGCGCTCCGGCCGCTCGGGTGCCCGGCGTACTGGCCTGGCGCGCGCACAGGCTCCCCTGCCTGCGTGTGTGCGCACCAGGCCGTGCGTCTGCCCCGGGCGTCCGGCCGCGCGCGCTGTGCGTGCCGGCAGGGCTGCCGCGCGCAGGCTCCCCTTCCTGCGCGCCCCTTGCTTGGCCGCACTGCGTGCACGGTCAGCCACCGGCTCGCCGCGTATGCCGTTTTTCTTCTGTTTTATTCATTTTTCCCCCCTTTCCCAAGAAGAACAAGAAACCAACTGTACCAATAAATCATACATAATTGAAAAATAAGAAAACGACATGCTTTGCAATTAAACATCAAGATTTAATCAAATCATGCCATACATGTTTTCATGCTTCAAAACGCACACAAAAAACCCTAGGCCTATACATCGAACCGGGCTCTGATACCACTGAAAGCCTTTGGTAGGCGTGTGGATCGTCCCGGGTGTAGCGCGAATGCGGAAGCGCGGTATAATTTAAATTTCAAGAATTTAAACATGCATTAATATACATTAAAATAAATGTGTTCAAGGGGTGTTCCCTTGAAACTCCCGGGCGTTTGGTGTATCTCGTGAATAATAAAACATATATATATAAAATAATCATGGAAGGCCATAGGGTTTAAAAAGAAAAAGGGGCGAAAACCATAAACCGCAAACCTACCGATTGTCGTTTTCGCCTTCTAATCGGTACTTGCGTTGTTTCCAATTTGCTCAAAGATCTCGTATAGGAGACCCTCTAATTTCATACACGCAATCCGTTCATGTATCTTGGTCTTCGTGCTAGCGAAAAGAACAAGTATATTTAGGAGAAGATGGATCGATCAAAGGTTATTGATTAACGAGATCAATCCTCCTTAATGTTCAATTGTCAAACCAAAGAACAAGAAAAATGTTTCTTGGAAGGAGGAGAGAGGCGCGGTCGAGAGGGAGAGGGAGGGAGACGAGTGTGTGTGTGTGTGTGTGTTTCAAGATTCATCATCTTTTTTCAAAGTGTATGCTTAGGAGTATTTATAGAGGAGGAATCCTATTCCTCTTCTAGTTTCCTAACACTTTGTAGGCTCCACAATGATTAGGATTTGACCTAGTCAAATCCTAGTCAAGTTCTAGCTTCTTGGTCAAACCAATCTTAGCCATTAATTCCTCCCTTTAATTCAAGCATTGATTTAATTTAATGGAATATTTAAATCCCATTTAAATACTCGAAAGGGCAATAAATAAATATATTAAATATAAATATTTATTCCGAGCCCATTAAATTAATTTCTAATAAATCTAATTTATTAGATAAACCCCTTTATCTAATAAAAGGAATTAATTCTTCCCAAGAAAATAAGGACCCGATTAAATCTAATTTAATCGCTCCATTTCTCCAAATATTTAATTCCAAATTAAATATGTTATGTGTGAGGATTGTGTGTGACTCTTTAGGTTCACCTTCAGCTAGACTTGGTTGGATTCCTAGAATCCGCCCGTCACCATAGTGGCCGTCTAGCAACGGTCCATGGCACTAGAGACTAGGTGAATATACGGGGATGAACATTTAGGCTCTACAGTACATCTATCCTTCCATCTACGGTCTCACCACTTAGGGTCTAGGTCACGGATAATGCAGGTACCCATTTTGGACCTAAGTATCGGTTTGTACTCTATTAAACGCCGCAAGGGAAGCCTTCCCTTCTGTTCAGTTACTGTGGCCACAGATTTTAGAGACAAGACATAGAGTATTTGTGAGACACAACTGTCAACACCTTTTGACAGGAGACAGATCCTTTCTTGGAACTACTTTTCACTTTGTACACCGGAGCTGCACTAGATATGCCTTATGACTACTCAAGTGCATCTTGGGAATCTCTCACCATATCTAAGATAGAACCCTATGTACAGGTAAACTCAGCAATTCCTCGAGTCAAAGGACTTGACCTGTACCGTTTGGAACCGGGAACTCACGTCATACCTAACCGACCCTACTCAAGGTCCTCCGTAAAGACGGTTCCCGTGAGTCACCTCAGTCAGCCACTCCCCAGCAGGCCAACCCACTAGCATTGCTTAGATGACCTCGTCACCTGTGGATCAAATACGACAGCAGATGCTTAGTGCAAGTCTCAAGGGGAATCTCGGTACCCAATTTCGAGATTCCTTGACTTGGAGATTTCCAGACTGATTTGGCATAACTGATTTCATGGACCTACCTCCAAGTGTAGTCCCACTCCCCGAAATGTGATTTCAACCTGTGGGCTTCGTTTGCGTAGTGAACAGTTATAAAGCAGATAAAGTGAACACAAACAAAGTACGTGCCACATGAATTTCACTTCTTATTCATTAAGGATTTATTGAAACTTCGAAATTGTTCAGACACAGGTTACAATTCGCCTACCAAGATTGGCTAGATGGTCACCTATTCTAACACTTTTTCCTAGAAAAAAAATGAATTATGATTCACTTATGCTGGTGTTGTATATTCTAATATATATCCATAATTAATGTGATTATTGGAATATGTCTAGGTTCATCCAAGAATGTCTAGATTCATTCCAGTCAATCACCATCAATTCTTCAATCAATCCTACCAAAGTTTATAGTATGATCAAATCATACCAAAAGGGAAGAGCTTGATTGGAGTTGATTTGTCTCTTTCCAAAAGAAACATGTCAACATACCACCTTCCATTAAACATGGCTGATTTTGCTTCCTCCAAGGTAGCATTTCGGCCATGTCCAATTATGGAAAGAAGTCCAACTTCTTCCTTTTTTAAAACAGGAATTATTTCTCCTCTCGGGTCAAATTTAACGGATCGGGTTTCATCGTAATCCAATTACGACGAACCTAATATTAAATCCAATTTAATGTCCATTTAAATTATTTTTGTTGATCTTTTAATCCAATTAAAAGATCCAACGTCTCAACGTCTCTGTTAGAATAGGTCACCAGAAAGCCAATAGGTTTGGCGATTTGTAACCTATCTGACAACTTGATGTAAATGTAATATTATCATGTGATGAATAAGATGAGTGTTCGTCACCAATGGTACCTTCTTTGTTGCGCTCATCTTACACTTGTTAAAATGTTGTTTAACTTATATCGCAACAAAGCCCACAGACCATGGTTAACAACTCGTGCAGTTGGGCCACGCATTGGATGGTGGTCATGAAACCAACTGATTAAGAGTTGGGTCTGAAACGTTCCAAGTCGAGGACCTCGAGACAGGGCATCGAGAGTCCTATTGAGACTTGCGTCAAGAGTCGTGTTCATTGGATGAGTGCCGTGTTTCATCGGCGACAGGCGTAAGGACGCCTACACGATCTTGATGGGTTGGTCGACTGGGGTCGAGCCGACTGGACTGACTCGCGGGGATCATCATATGGATGAAAGAAATCGGTGGATCGTCCCGGGAGATTAACGCGAATAGCGCGAAGCGCGAAATAGTGCGTAATAAAAAATTACAAAGCATAATTAAATGGAATTTAAATCATGCATAATATACATAAACGAATCAAGGGGTGTGCCCTTGATTCTCCCGGGCGTTCGTGTTATCTCATGTTCAATAAGCACAACATGGAGGCCATAGAATTGAAACCGAAAAAAAAAAAAACGAAATTAAGAACCTACCCGGTTGTAGTTTTGTCTTCGTTCGGTCTACATGCATTGTTTTCCCCGTTTTGCACCAAGATCTCAAAGAAGAGACCCTCTAAATCAATCTCACTCACTCCACCGGAAAGCAAACAACCCTTGTGCTAGCAAGAAATTATTTTGGGGAGAAGAGACATCGATACACGCTATGAATTAACGCAATCAATGTTTCTTATGTTCTTAACTTGAATAAATCAAGAAGAACAAAGTAGTATTCTTGGAGATTAAAGAAAGGGGATGGACGAAAATTGAGAGGGATTTGAAGAGATGAGAGTTGTAGAGAATACTAGGTGTAAGTGTGTGTTTTTTAAGTATTTATAGAAGATGGAATTCCTATTCCTTCTCAAACTCTTCCAAAGAGACACACTTTGACTAGGATTTTGACCTAGTCAAATCCTAGTCAAATTAGGCTTTGATTAAGTCAAATTAATCATGCCCTTCATCTCATCATTCTCTAGATCAAATCTTGTCCATCCATTTTGATGGGCTTTATGGAATGGCCTATTTAATTCTAAATTAAATATTCCCATGGACTTTATATTAAAATCCTATTTAATATACTAAGCCCATTAATTAATTAATGGAATGGACTTTATATATATTCCAAATTAAATAGTCCATGGACTTTATATTAAATCCTATTTAATATCAAGCCCATTAATTAATTCCATAGAATGGGGTTATTTAATTATAAATTAAATAGTCCCATGGACTTTATATTAAATCCTATTTAATATACTAAGCCCATTAATTAATTAATGGAAATGGACTTTATTTAATTCCAAATTAAATAGTCCATGGACTTTATATTAAATCCTATTTAATACCAAGCCCATTAATTAATTAATTCACCCTTTTAATCTAATTAAAAGGAAAGCCATGCTTTGTAAAATTCATAAATCTAATTTATGAACTCAAGCCCGATTATTCCAAATAATACATCGAGGCTTGTAATCTCCAAGAAGTATAATTTAATTCCATTAAATTAAACCTTCTCCCGGAATTAATTCCAAATTAATTCCCTTTCATTTGGTGTAGCGGGTGTGACTCTTTAGGTTCACCTTTCAGCTAGACTTGGACCTACTTTTCGTTATTTCATAACTAAAGTAGTCCGTTACCATGGGTGGCCATCTAGCAACGGTCCATGGCACTAGAGACTAGGTGAATTTATGGTGTGAACATTTAGGCTCCGAGTTATACGCAGGTGCGGTCCTACCGACGCTCGATACGTACGGGTACGGTCCTACTGTCGCCTGTCTCCCGACCTTTTAGTCTAGGGTCGGTTCCCATCGTTGACTAGGCAACTATGCATAATGCTCGAGACAGGTTTAACTCGACGTAGGAAATCCTTTCCCACTACATCAAGTGCTATGGCCATAGACTTTGTGAGTCTAAACCATCTCTGAGCGCATAGGAGATCTTGCTGTCATATTCCTTTGACAGGGGACAGATCCTATCTTGGAATTCACCGTTCTTACATACTCCGACTGCACTGGACGAGGCTTATGATGACCATGTGATATAATCGGTCAAATTTCACCAGATCCAAGATACAGCCTTAGTATGTAGGGGACTGCCGTGATCCTCAAGTCCGAGGACTAATCCCGTACTATCGGAACTGGGAATACGAGTCATACCGACCAAGCCCGAAGTAGCTTCTATATGACGATTCCCGCGAGTCACCTCAAGTCGGTCGCTCCCCAGCAGGCCGACCCACTAACACTGCTTAGACGATCCTCGTCACCCGTCGATGAAACACGACAGCAGATGCTTAGTGCAAGTCTCAAATGGATTCTCGATGCCTTGTCTCGAGATTCCTTTGACTTGGAGTATTTCAGACTTGTCTATGAAGAGCGGATCTAATTGTATTAGTGTCTATAATTGATTTCTTCTGTGTAACACTAATCGATAGGGCCTCATTGGTAAGTGCTACAAGATCTCCTGATTCGGTGAAACTGATTTCATGAACCTACCTCCAACGTAGTTCCAATTTTCCAAAATGTTATTTCAGTCTTGGGCGTTTGTTTGTGACATCGTAACGATGCAAGCAGTAAGTACAACAAACTCATGCCTATGAATCCTTACTACATTCATTAACATAATATTACTTGTTCACAGATTGACGAATTGTTCTCAGAACAGCCAATACCATTGACTTTCTGGTCACCTATTCTAACAATGGAAGCCTTGGAAGCTTGGTCGGTATGATTGGTTTTCCTCGGTTCCGATAGTACGGGAGTAATCCTCAGACTTGAGGGATCATGGCAGTCGCGTGCACAGGACGGCTGTATCTTGGATCTGGCGAGAGGTAATCATTCTGTAAGATGATTATCATAAGCCTTGTCCAGTGCAGTCAGAATGTGTGGCGAGGACGGTGGATTCCAAGAAGAGGATCCGTCCCCTGTCAGTATGTGACAGAGGTATCTCCTATGCACTCGGAGACACGTTCATGCTGTTTGAAGCTGTGGCCACAGTGGTTGGTCGAACAGGGAATGGTTTCCTGTGTCGACACAATGAAGCATACGTGGTCTCGAGTATTAACATAGATGCCTAGTCAAAGATGGAACCGATGCCTAATTCCATACCCTAGACTAAGGCCGGGAGACGGTAGACGGAAGGATCGTACCCGTACGGAATCGCGCCTAAATGTTCACGCCAATTCACCTAGTCTCTAGTGCCATGGACCGTTGCTAGACGGCCACCCATGGTAACGGGCCCTTGTGGGACACGGGCTCACGTCTAGCTGAGGGTGAATAAAGGGTCACGCACAAATCACCGAGGAGGTTGAGAGATCGACTTGGAGTCAATCTCGAAGGATAAAAATAAGTAATTGGATTACTTAAGGGAAAGTCCATTGGATGGACGGGCCGATATTGTATCGGGCTTTCATTTAATCGGTAAATTAAATTTTCGATTAAATATGGAAAGTTGAGATGTTGACACGTTGGATCTTTTTATTCGATTAAAAGATCAACGGGAATAATTTAAGTGGACATTAAATTGGATTTAATATTGGGTTCGTCGTAATTGGATTACGATAAAATCCGGTCCGTTAAATTATACCCGAGAGGAGAAATAATTCATATTTTGGAATAGAAAGAAGTTGGACTTCTTTCCTTAATTAAACATGGCCGACAAGCTCCCTTGGAGGAAGCAAAATCAGCCATGTTTCATGCTAGGTGGTATGTAGACTTATCTCTTTTGGAAAGAGATAAATCAACTCCAATCAAGCTCTTCCCTTTTGGTATGATTTGATCATACCATAAATTTTGGTAGGCTTGATTGAAGAATTGATGGTGATTGATTGAATGAATCTAGACATCCTTGGATGAACCTAGACACATTCCAATAATCACATTAATTATGTATATATATTAGAATATACAACACCTAGCATAAGTGATTCATTATTCATCTTTTTCTAGGAAAAAGAGAAGACAAAAAAAATCCTCTCCTCTCTCTCAAAATTTCGTGCTCCCTCTCTCTCTCACACCTTGTGTTCTTCACTTGATTTTGAATCAAGAAGAAGAACAAAGTAAGTTTAAGAGAACACTAATTCATAGTGTTCTTCTCTTAAACCGATTCCTTCTAAACCCATTCTTTTCTAGCAAGAAGAACGTGTGTTTCTTCCGGTGTGGTGTGGATCACCTTTGGAGAATCCATACGTTTGGATTTCGTGAGCATTCCTGAGAAGGAACAACGCTAGTAGCCGGGAGCATACGCTAAACAATCAAAGGTAACTGTTTATTACGCTTTGATTGATTTCATTTGTATATCTATGCCCTATGTGTTTAAATATATGTTTTAATATTTACACATCCTACATCGAACGCCCGGTTGAGCACCCAAGGGTACACCACTTGGGATTCGCGTATTTTGAATTTGATTTAAATTTACGCAATTTCTCGCCTTTCTCGCTTCCGCTCGCGCTCCCGGGCGGATCCACTTGTCCTTCAAGTGGTATCAGAGCCCGGTTCGATGTAAGGGGCATAGATCTATGTGTTTGGCATGATCTACTTGCTTTTAAATGGCTTTATTGGCATGTTAGATTACATAAATATATGAATAATATGATGATTCAATTGTTTGGATTTAATGGACTTTTGGCATGCTTAATTTTGTTAGATTGCATCTAAAATTGCATGCTTATTTTCAGAATAATATTAATGTTATTGTGCTGAAACAGTTTTAAAAAAAAAAACAAAAAAAAAATAAATTTTGGTCGGGTCCGGCAGTGGCTGCACGCAGGCGGGCGCCCTGCGCGCGCTGCCCTGTGCGCGCGGGCGGCCGGCCAGCACAACGACTGGCCGTTTTGTGCCGTTTTTTTGAATATTTTTCGGAAAAATTCGATTTTCTGTATTTTCTGCACAATATTTCTGAAAATATGTTAATTTTGCATTTTTGATTTTGGGATAATTGGATTATTCCTTGAATTAAATTTTCTTAATTAATTTGGGATTAATACATGCATTGGATGCATTGTTTAAAATGTCCATCAAATTTAAAATTTGAATTTTGCATATTATTTGTATATTTATGCTTTTGTGATGTTAGACATCACTTGGGTATTTGAATATCCATTGGTTATTTATGCATGATTATTTGAAATAATTATGTTATGTGTGTTGATGGAATCAACATGGGATGATCACAAAAGCCCTAGACCTTGTGCATGGATGAATGAATGTTTATTTATTTTCTGTTGGGTGGGGCCTGCGTGCCTCTTGTTTTTGGGACTATCATCTCCCGTATTTTCAGCCTCATGATGTTAAGGCTTGTTTTCTTTATTACCGATGTATTACTTTCAGTTGTAATGAGAGTAGATAGGATTGGTGAGGTTTCAATTTTAACAAGCAATTGGAGTCGGAGACCCCAAGGAGGAGCATCAAGGCGTGAAACAAGAGCACTACAAGGCCCATTGGAATGACAATGGGTATATTACTATTGTAATAATTTAGTGAAGGACAAGCGGATCCGCCCGGGAGCGCGCGCGGAAGCGAGAAAGGCGAGAAATTGCGTAAATTTAAATCAAATTCAAAATACGCGAATCCCAAGGGGTGTACCGTTGGGTGCTCAACCGGGCGTTCGATGTAGGATGTGTAAATATTAAAAACATATATTTAAACACATAGGGCATAGATATACAAATGAAATCAATCAAAGCGTAATAAACCGTTACCTTTGATTGTTTAGCGTATGCTCCCGGCTACTAGCGTTGTTCCTTCTCCGGAATGCTCACGAAATCCAAATGTATGGATTCTCCAAAGGTGATCCACACCACACGGAAGAAACACACGTTCTTCTTGCTAGAAAAGAACGGGTTTAGGAAGGAATCGGTTTAAGAGAAGAACACTATGAATTAGTGTTCTCTTAAACTTACTTTGTTCTTCTTCTTGATTCAAAATCAAGTGAAGAACACAAGTGTAAGAGAGGGAGGGAGCACGAAAATTGAGAGAGAGGAGAGGATTTTTGTCTTCCCCTTTTTTTAGAAAAAGATGAATAATGAATCACTTATGCTTGGTGTTGTATATTCTAATATATATACATAATTAATGTGATTATTGGAATGTGTCTAGGTTCATCCAAGGATGTCTAGATTCATTCCAATCAATCACCATCAATTCTTCAATCAAGCCTACCAAAATTTATGGTATGATCAAATCATACCAAAAGGAAGAGCTTGATTGGAGTTGATTTGTCTCTTTCCAAAAGAGACAAGTCAACATACCACCTAGCATGAAACATGGCTGATTTTGCTTCCTCCAAGGGAGCATGTCGGCCATATTTAATTAAGGGAAGAAGTCCCAACTTCTTCCTATTCCAAATTAGGAATTATTTCTCCTCTCGGGTATAATTTAAGGGACCGGGTTTTATCGTAATCCAATTACGACGAACCCAATATTAAATCCAATTTAATGTCCACTTAAATTATTCCCGTTGATCTTTTAATCCAATTAAAAGATCCAACGTCTCAACATCTCAACTTTCCATATTTAATCGAAAATCTAATTTACCGATTAAATGAAAGCCCGATACAATATCGGCCCGTCCATCCAATGGACTTTCCCTTAAGTAATCCAATTACTTATTTTATCCTTCGAGACTGACTCCAAGTCGATCTCTCAACCTCCTCGGTGATTTTGTGTGTGACCCTTTAGGTTCACCCTCAGCTAGACTTGGGCCCGTGTCCCACAAGGGCCCGTTACCATGGGTGGCCGTCTAGCAACGGTCCATGGCACTAGAGACTAGGTGAATTGGCGTGAACATTTAGGCGCCGATTCCGTACGGGTACGATCCTTCCGTCTACCGTCTCCCGGCCTTAGTCTAGGGTATGGAATTGTCCTCGGTTCCCATCCTTGACTAGGCATCTATGCTTAATACTCGAGACTACGTATGCTTCATTGCATCGACACAAGAAACCATTCCCTGTTCGACCAACCACTGTGGCCACAGCTTCAAACAGCATGTACGTGTCTCCGAGTGCATAGGAGATACCTCTGTCATATACTGACAGGGGACGGATCCTCTTCTTGGAATCCACCGTCCTCGCTACACATTCCGACTGCACTGGACAAGGCTTATAATGATCATCTTACAGAATGATCACCTCTCGCCAGATCCAAGATACAGCCGTCCTGTGCACGTGACTGCCATGATTCCTCAAGTCTGAGGATTACTCCCGTACTATCGGAACCGGGGAAAACCAATCATACCGACCAAGCCCAAGGCTTCCATATGATGATCCCCGCGAGTCAGTCCAGTCAGCTCGACCCCAGTCGACCAACCCATCAAGATCGTGTAGGCGTCCCACGCCTGTCGCCGATGAAACACGACACTCATTCAATGAACACGACTCTTGACGCAAGTCTCAATAGGACTCTCGATGCCCTGTCTCGAGGTCCTCGACTTGGAACGTTTCAGACCCAACTCTTAATCAGTTGGTTTCATGACCACCATCCAATGCGTGGCCCAACTGCACGAGTTGTTATCCATGGTCTGTGGGCTTTGTTGCGATATAAGTTAAACACCATTTTAACAAATGTAAGATGAGCGCAACAAAGAAGGTACCATTGGTGACGAATACTCATCTTATTCATCACATAATAATATTACATTCACATCAAGTTGTCGGATAGGTTACAAATTGCCAAACCTATTGGCTTTCTGGTCACCTATTCCAACAATCTCCCGCTTGACCTAAAAGCCAATCACCCATTGACCTCGAACCTCTTATTCAGATGGTGAGTATGGGCAACTTGCTACATGGGCTTAGCAAGTGGATCTGCTATGTTTTCTGCGGAGCTGACTCGGTCCAACCGAACGTCAGTCCTGCTATCCATCTCTCTAAGTAGATGGTAGCATCTAAGAATATGCTTGGATCGTGATGAGATCTCGGTTCCTTTGCTAGCGCTTTCGCCCCGTTGTTATCATGAAAGATAATTACAGGCTTAGCAATGCTAGGAGTACATCCAACCCTTGGATGTAGCTCATCAACCAAACCACTCCTTAGCAGCTTCCAAAGCCGCTATGTATTCAAAACTCTATGGTGGAGTCCGCCGTGGTAGCCTACTTGGAACCCTTCTAAGTAACCACGCCACCATTAAGTCTGAATACAAAACCATACTGAGACTTGGCATCATCGTCATCCGACTGGAAGCTAGCATCGCTATAGCCTTCCAGTATCAACTCTCCACCGCCGTAGATCAAGAACATGTCCTTAGTCGTTTTCAGGTACTTTTGGATAGTCTTGACTGCACTCCAGTGATATCGGCTAGTTACGCTCAAAGCGAAAGCCACATCAGGTCTAGTGCACTGAACAGCATACTGTATGCTGTCTACGGCTGAAGCATAGGGGATGTCCAACATCCTTTTAAGCTCCTCATCAGTCTTAGGAGACTGCTTCTTGATATCTTAATTCCATGCCTCATAGGAAGGAATCCTCGTTTTGAGTTCTCCATCTTGAATCTCTTCAAGACTTTCTCAATGTACGAGGACTGGGCCATTCCTAACATCCTTCTAGATCTATCCCTGTAGATCTTGATGCCAAGGATGTAGTATGCCTCGCCCATATCCTTCATAGAGAATTGCGTTGAAAACCAAGCTTTAGTGGTTCCCAACATCTTAGCATCATTCCCAATGAGCAAGATGTCATCCACGTAAAGCACCAGAAACGCAACTGAGCTCCCACTGATCTTCTTGTATACACAAGGATCGGACTCGTTCTTGATGAAATCATATCCCCGTATGACTTCATCAAAATGTATGTTCCAGCTTCGGGTTTAACCCCTTTTGGTGGATCTGCTAGGGTCCAAATCTGGTTTGTACCCATCGAGTCCATCTCGGATTTCATGACCTCAAGCCACTTGTCCGAATCGATGTCCGACATCGCTTCTCCGTACGTCTTTGGATCATTATCCAACTGACCGGTCAGGCCCAGAAATCCATACCTATTAGGTGCATGGGATAATCTGGCCGACCTACGGAGGACTGGAACAATATCAGTGGGAACCACTGGCTCAGATGTCACTGCCGCCTCATGGGGTACCTCACTTGATTCCTCAAGGAGTACCTCATCGCGTCGACTATCTGATGGAAAACCTTTTTCCAAGAACACTGCGTTTCGCGAGACAAAAATCTTTTGCTCGGAGGGATCATAGAAATAACACCCCGCAGTTTCTTTCGGATAGCCGATAAACCTGCATAAACTAGACCTCGAGTCCAGTTTATCTCCCACTAATCTCTTGACATATGCGGGGCAACCCTACACTTTCAAGTATTTGTAGGAGGCAGGCTTGCCATGCCATATCTCATATGGCGTCTGGGATACCCTTTTAGATGGCGCCAAGTTCAAAACTTTGGCCGCCGTCTCAAGAGCGTATCCCCAGAAGGAAAGGGGTAGTTCGGTAAAACTCATCATGGACCGGACCATGTCCAACAAGGTCCGATTCCTCCTTTCAGACACACCATTAAGCTGCGGTGTTCCAGGAGGGGTCCAGTGAGAGAGAATCCCATTCTCTTTTAGATAATCAGTAAATCCACCACTCAAAATACTCTCCACCTCGGTCCGACCGAAGGGCTTTGATCTTTCGACCGGTTTGGTTCTCTACTTCAAGTCTGTATTCTTTAAACCTTCCAAAGGCTTCAGACTTGTACCTCATCAGGTAAACATAACCATACCGTGAGTGATCATCAGTAAAGGTTATGAAGTACGAGTACCCACCTCTAGCCTGAGTATTTAGTGGACCACAGACATCTGTATGGATCAAATCCAACAGACCATTGGCTAGCGTACTTTGTCCAACAAAGCGTTTCTTGGTCATCTTTCCCTTTAGACAGGATTCGCAGGTCGGTAGGTTGTCCAAATCGTCTATTTCTAGACTCTTTGAGTCCACCAACCTTCTTATCCTATTTTTAGAGATATGACCTAACCTCGCATGCCATATCTGTGCGTTATTATGATCATCACGTTTTCGTTTGTGTTCTGCAGTCATAATCCAATTAGACTGTTGAAGTATGTACAGACCGTTGACCAATGTACCAAGCAGATGAGAAATACCATCTTTGATAGTGAAAAAAACCGTTTTATTGATGGTAAATTCATATCCCTCCTTATCAAGGACCGGGATGGAAACAATGTTTTTAATCATGCTAGGTACATAGAAACAGTCGTTCAGTACAATCCTAACATGACTACTAATGGCTAACTCTAGTGATCCTACGGCCTCCGCAGCAACGGCCTTGCCATCGCCTAGCCTCAGGATCATCTCATCCTTGGTTAGCCTTCTACTTCTTTGCAGTGCCTGCAAATCATTGCAGATGTGAGCACCACACCCGGTATCCAATACCCATGAAGCAGAATTAGTAATCATATTAACTTCAACCACAAACACACCTGGGTTGGAGAGGAGTTGTGGGCACTCCCTCTACCAATGCCCTTTCCCTTGGCAATGCATGCAGACATCATTTGCCTTGGACCGCTGAGAACCACGGGCCTTCCCTTTCCCTTTGCTCGGTCCAACCGGAGCAACAGGGACACCCGGAGCGCGAGCAAGGGCCGCAACCGTCTTCCCTTTGCCCTTCTTCCTCTTCCAGCGTCCGTCCCTCTTGCCATTCGCCTTGGAGGTCGAAGCCTCTCCTATCAATACCGCCGGCGCCGACTTGTGGATCGTTGCCTCGTATTGGACCAGTATGTTGATCAACTCATGAGTAGACTTCTCAAGTCCGTTCATGTTGTAGTTTACAACAAACGGGTCATAGGATGGAGGAAGCGACTGGAGGATCACGTCAATGTACGTGTCATTGTTAAGCCCAGCTTTTAAGGTCCTCGAGTTTCTCCACTAGGGAGAGCATCTTGACCCCATGACTTTGTACAGACGCTCCTTCAGCAAGCTTGGTGCCAAAGAATGCTTTTGTGGCGGCATATCTAATATGCCTATCCGGAACCGCATAAACCTCGTTCATGCGGAGCATTATGGCGGAGACGTTGTCCAGCCTCTCATACTGCTTCTGGATGTCGTTAGACATCGAACCCAGTATGATACTGCGTACTTTCCGGTTGTCCTCATGCCATTTCTCGAACGTCAAACGTTCTTCAGGCATGGACCCCTCCGGTAAGTTGCTCGGTGGCGGCTCGTCCAAGACGTAGCCTTGGTTCTCGAAACCGAGGACAATCCTCAGGTTTCTCAGCCAGTCTGAGTAGTTCGTTCCGTTGAATTTGTTAGTCTCAAGAATCATGGTTAATGGGTTCTTAGACATATCTACATTAATGAAAATGTAAAGCAGAAATTAGCAGATGATGGTAATATTATTGTTCAAGTTGAAGACTTGGTCTTTTAGTCTTTAACCCTCCCACTATTTATACGAAAGTCCGCCACTCTCAAGCGGAATTTCGGGAAACCATTTCCTAGTGGGCTTGGGATCCACAAGCGTAATCTCCATGCCCCGCTTTTACGATTCACATGAAGAAGACCTTGTGGGAGATATCCAATATCATTCTCATCCAATGAGATTCCCAAGATATTTTGCCTCACCTATTCACATGGTCCCGAGGACTCCAAGCGAACCATGTTACTCAGTGTTGGACCCGACCAAATCATGCCTCAAACTGTCGCCCCCCACGACTCGTGAGACAGGGAAACAGCGAGCGCAGTCTTTTTGTTCACAACAATAGTGCAGCTTTCCCCTATTCCAAGTGTGCCACGACTCGTGAGACCACACTTGGGTAGTGGTAGCTTCCTCACCACATTGCTGTGGATGGAAGGCTCGGACAGACCAAAATACCATTTTGATCCAAGTCCGTTCTGGGCCTAATATTTTAATTTGGTCCAACCAAATGAGAGTTTATGTGTGACCGAGACCTCATCACATTATGGTGTTTTAGCATGCATAAATATCCCATATTTAAAGCGATAAATAAAAAACGCCGCATGCAGAAAACATAGCATACCCCTGTTAGGATGATCACAAGCCCAACCTATGCGACCCACTGAGCCCACAGTGAGTCTATGGTCTGTCTAGGGTGGTCCTAAATTATTACAATAGTAATATACCCATTGTCATTCCAATGGGCCTTGTAGTGCTCTTGTTTCACGCCTTGATGCTCCTCCTTGGGGTCTCCGACTCCAATTGCTTGTTAAAATTGAAACCTCACCAATCCTATCTACTCTCATTACAACTGAAAGTAATACATCGGTAATAAAGAAAACAAGCCTTAACATCATGAGGCTGAAAATACGGGAGATGATAGTCCCAAAAAACAAGAGGCACGCAGGCCCCACCCAACAGAAAATAAATAAACATTCATTCATCCATACACAAGGTCTAGGGCTTTGTGATCATCCCATGTTGATTCCATCAACTCACATAACATAATTATTCCAAATAATCATGCATAAATAACCAATGGATATTCCAAATACCCAAGTGATGTCCAACATCACAAAAGCATAAATATACAAATTATATGCAAAATTCAAATTTTAAATTTAATGGACATTTTAAACAATGCATCCAATGCATGTATTAATCACAAATTAATTAAGCAAATTTAATCCAAGGAATAATCCAATTATTCCAAAATCAAAATGCAAAATTAACATATTTTCAGAATATTTTGCAGAAAATATAGAAAATCGAATTTTCCGGAAAAAGTCGAAAAACGGCACAAAACGGCCCAGCCGTTGTGCTGGCCGGCCGCCCGCGCGCACAGGGCAGCGCGCGCAGGCGCCCGCCTGCGCGCGGCTACTGCCGGCCCGACCATTTTTTTTTTTTTTTTTGTTTTTCAAAACTGTTTCAACACAATAAACTTAATCTTATTCTGAAAATAAGCATGCAATTTTAGATCCAATCTAACAAAATTAAGCATGCCAAAAGTCCATTAAATCCAAACAATTGAATCATCATATTATTCATATATTTATGTAATCTAACATGCCAATAAAGCCATTTAAAAGCAAGTAGATCATGCCAAACACATAGATCTATGCCCCTTACATCGAACCGGGCTCTGATACGACTTGAAGGACAAGCGGATCCGCCCGGGAGCGCGAGCGGAAGCGAGAAAGGCGAGAAATTGCGTAAATTTAAATCAAATTCAAAATACGCGAATCCCAAGGGTGTACCCTTGGGTGCTCAACCGGGCGTTCGATGTAGGATGTGTAAATATTCAAACATATATTTAAACACATAGGGCATAGATATACAAAATGAAATCAATCAAAGCGTAATAAACCGTTACCTTTGATTGTTTAGCGTATGCTCCCAGCTACTAGCGTTGTTCCTTCTCCGGAATGCTCACGAAATCCAAACGTATGGATTCTCCAAAGGTGATCCACACCACACCGGAAGAAACACACGTTCTTCTTGCTAGAAAAGAACGGGTTTAGGAAGGAATCGGTTTAAGAGAAGAACACTATGAATTAGTGTTCTCTTAAACTTACTTTGTTCTTCTTCTTGATTCAAAATCAAGTGAAGAACACAAGTGTAAGAGAGGGAGGGAGCACGAAAATTGAGAGAGAGGAGAGGATTTTTGTCTTCCCCTTTTTTTTGAAACAGATGAATAATGAATCACTTATGCTTGGTGTTGTATATTCTAATATATATACATAATTAATGTGATTATTGGAATGTGTCTAGGTTCATCCAAGGATGTCTAGATTCATTCCAATCAATCACCATCAATTCTTCAATCAAGCCTACCAAAATTTATGGTATGATCAAATCATACCAAAACGGAAGAGCTTGATTGGAGTTGATTTGTCTCTTTCCAAAAGAGACAAGTCAACATACCACCTAGCATGAAACATGGCTGATTTTGCTTCCTCCAAGGGAGCATGTCGGCCATATTTAATTAAGGGAAGAAGTCCAACTTCTTCCTATTCCAAATTAGGAATTATTTCTCCTCTCGGGTATAATTTAATGGACCGGGTTTTATCGTAATCCAATTACGACGAACCCAATATTAAATCCAATTTAATGTCCACTTAAATTATTCCCGTTGATCTTTTAATCCAATTAAAAGATCCAACGTCTCAACATCTCAACTTTCCATATTTAATCGAAAATCTAATTTACCGATTAAATGAAAGCCCGATACAATATCGGCCCGTCCATCCAATGGACTTTCCCTTAAGTAATCCAATTACTTATTTTATCCTTCGAGACTGACTCCAAGTCGATCTCTCAACCTCCTCGGTGATTTGTGTGTGACCCTTTAGGTTCACCCTCAGCTAGACTTGGGCCCGTGTCCCACAAGGGCCCGTTACCATGGGTGGCCGTCTAGCAACGGTCCATGGCACTAGAGACTAGGTGAATTGGCGTGAACATTTAGGCGCCGATTCCGTACGGGTACGATCCTTCCGTCTACCGTCTCCCGGCCTTAGTCTAGGGTATGGAATTGGGCGTCGGTTCCCATCCTTGACTAGGCATCTATGCTTAATACTCGAGACTACGCATGCTTCATTGCATCGACACAGGAAACCATTCCCTGTTTGACCAACCACTATGGCCACAGCTTCAAACAGCATGTACGTGTCTCCGAGTGCATAGGAGATACCTCTGTCATATACTGACAGGGGACGGATCCTCTTCTTGGAATCCACCGTCCTCGCTACACATTCCGACTGCACTGGACAAGGCTTATAATGATCATCTTACAGAATGATCACCTCTCGCCAGATCCAAGATACAGCCGTCCTGTGCACGTGACTGCCATGATTCCTCAAGTCTGAGGATTACTCCCGTACTATCGGAACCGGGGAAAACCAATCATACCGACCAAAGCCTCCAAGGCTTCCATATGATCCCCGCGAGTCAGTCCAGTCGGCTCGACCCCAGTCGACCAACCCATCAAGATCGTGTAGGCGTCCACGCCTGTCGCCGATGAAACACGGCACTTATCCAATGAACACGACTCTTGACGCAAGTCTCAATAGGACTCTCGATGCCCTGTCTCGAGGTCCTCGAC
Source organism: Sesamum alatum (assembly GCA_034509735.1). Classification (NCBI taxonomy): domain Eukaryota; kingdom Viridiplantae; phylum Streptophyta; class Magnoliopsida; order Lamiales; family Pedaliaceae; genus Sesamum; species Sesamum alatum. The sequence continues at coordinate 24,634,370 of JACGWO010000009.1, read as the reverse complement.
TTGGAACGTTTCAGACCCAACTCTTAATCAGTTGGTTTCATGACCACCATCCAATGCGTGGCCCAACTGCACGAGTTGTTATCCATGGTCTGTGGGCTTTGTTGCGATATAAGTTAAACACCATTTTAACAAATGTAAGATGAGCGCAACAAAGAAGGTACCATTGGTGACGAATACTCATCTTATTCATCACATAATAATATTACATTCACATCAAGTTGTCGGATAGGTTACAAATTGCCAAACCTATTGGCTTTCTGGTCACCTATTCCAACATTTAGGACCACCCTAGACAGACCATAGACTCACTGCGGGTTCAGTGGGTCGCATAAGTTAGGCTTGTGATCATCCTAACAGGGGTATGCTATGTTTTCTGCATGCGGCGTATTTATTTATCGCTTTAAATATTGGATATTTATGCATGCTAAAAACACAATAATGTGATGAGGTCTCGGTCATACACAAACTCTCATTTGGTTGGACCAAATTAAATATTAGGCCCAGAACGGACTTGGATCAAAATGTATTTTGGTCTGTCCGAGCCTTCCATCCACAGCAATGTGGTGAGGAAGCTACCACTACCCAAGTGTGGTCTCACGAGTCGTGGCACACTTGGACTAGAGGAAAGCTGCACTATTGTTGGGAACGAAAAGACTGCGCTCGCTGTTTCCCTGTCTCACGAGTCGTGGGGGGCGACAGTTTGAGGCATGATTTGGTTGATGGGTCGGGCCCAACACTGAGTAACATGGTTCGCTTGGAGTCCTCGGGACCATGTGAATAGGTGAGGCAAAATATCTTGGGAATCTCATTGGATGAGAATGATATTGGATATCTCCCACAAGGTCTTCTTCATGTGAATCGTAAAAGCGGGGCATGGAGATTACACTTGTGGATCCCAAGCCCACTAAGAAATGGTTTCCCGAAACTTCGCTTAAGAGTGGCGGACTTTCGTATAAATAGTGGGAGGGTTAAAGACTAAAAGACCAAGTCTTCAACTTGAACAATAATATTACCATCATCTGCTAATTTCTGCTTTACATTTTCATTAATGTAGATATGTCTAAGAACCCGTTAACCATGATTCTTGAGACTAACAAATTCAACGGAACGAACTACTCGGACTGGCTGAAAAACCTGAGGATTGTCCTCGGTTTCGAGAACCAAGGCTACGTCTTGGACGAGCCGCCACCGGGCAACTTACCGGAGGGGTCCACGCCTGAAGAACATTTGACGTTCGAGAAATGGCGTGAGGACAATCGGAAAGTACGCAGTATCATACTGGCTTCGATGTCTAACGACATCCAGAAGCAGTATGAGAGGCTGGACAACGTCTCCGCCATAAAGGCTCCGTATGAACGAGGTTTATGCGGTTCCGGATAGGCATATTAGATATGCCGCCACAAAAGCATTCTTTGGCACCAAGCTCGCTGAAGGAGCGTCTGTACAGAGTCATGGGGTCAAGATGCTCTCCCTAGTGGAGAAACGCGAGGACCTTAAAGCTGGGCTTAACAATGACACGTACATTGACGTGATCCTCCAGTCGCTTCCTCCATCCTATGACCCGTTTGTTGTAAACTACAACATGAACGGACTTGAGACTATTCATGAGTTGATCAACATGCTGGTCCAATACGAGGCAACGACCCACAAGTCGGTGTCGGCGGTATTGATAGGAGAACGCTTCAATCTCCAAGGCGAATGGCAAGAGGGCCGGACGCTGGAAGAGGAAGAAGGGCAAAGGGAAGACGGTTGTGGCCCCTGCTCACGCTCCGGGCGTCCCTGTTGCTCCGGTTGGACCGAGCAAAGGGAAAGGGAAGGCCCGTGGTTCTCAGCGGTCCAAGGCAAATGATGTCTGCATGCATTGCCAAGGGAAAGGGCATTGGAAGAAGGAGTGCCCACAACTCCTCTCCAACCCAGGTATGTTTGTGGTTGAAGTTAATATGATTACTAATTCTGCTTCATGGGTATTGGATACCGGGTGTGGTGCTCACATCTGCAATGATTTGCAGGCACTGCAAAGAAGCAGAAGGCTAACCAAGGATGACATGATCCTGAGGCTAGGCGATGGCAAGGCCGTTGCTGCGGAGGCCGTAGGATCACTAGAGTTAGCCATTACTAGTCATGTTAGGATTGTACTGAACGACTGTTTCTATGTACCTAGCATGATTAAAAACATTGTTTCCATCCCGGTCCTTGATAAGGAGGGATATGAATTTACCATCAATAAAAACGGTTTTTTCATTATCAAAGATGGTATTTCTCATTTGCTTGGTACATTGGTCAACGGTCTGTACATACTTCAACAGTCTAATTGGATTATGACTGCAGAACACAAACGAAAACGTGATGATCATAATAACGCATAGATATGGCATGCGAGGTTAGGTCATATCTCTAAAGATAGGATAAGAAGGTTGGTGGACTCAAAGAGTCTAGAAATAGACGATTCGGACAACCTACCGACCTGCGAATCCGGGAAAGATGACCAAGAAACCCTTTGTTGGACAAAGTACGCTAGCCAGTGGTCTGTTGGATTTCATCCATACAGATGTCTGTGGTCCACTAAATACTCAGGCTAGAGGTGGGTACTCGTACTTCATAACCTTTACCGATGATCACTCACGGTATGGTTATGTTTACCTGATGAGGTACAAGTCTAAAGCCTTTGGAAGGTTTAAGGAATACAGACTTGAAGTAGAAAACCAAACCAGTCGAAAGATCAAAGCCCTTCGGTCGGACCGAGGTGGATAGTATTTGAGTGGTGAGTTTACTGATTATCTAAAAGAGAATGGGATTCTCTCTCAGTGGACCCCTCCTGGAACACCGCAGCTTAATGGTGTGTCTGAAAGGAGGAATCGGACCTTGTTGGACATGGTCCGATCCATGATGAGTTTTACTGAACTACCCCTTTCCTTCTGGGGATACGCTCTTGAGACGGTGGCCAAAGTTTTGAACTTGACGCCATCTAAAAGGGTATCCCAGACGCCATATGAGATATGGCATGGCAAGCCTGCCTCCTACAAATACTTGAAAGTGTGGGGTTGCCCCGCATATGTCAAGAGATTAGTGGGAGATAAACTGGACTCGAGGTCTAGTTTATGCAGGTTCATCGGCTATCCAAAAGAAACTGCGGGGTATTATTTCTATGATCCCTCCGAGCAAAAGGTTTTTGTCTCGAGAAATGCAATGTTCTTGGAAAAAGGTTTTCCATCGGATAGTCGACGCGATGAGGTGCTCCTTGAGGAATCAAGTGAGGCACCCCAAGAGGCGGCAGTGACATATGAGCCAGAAGTTCCCACTGATATTGTTCCAATCCTCCGTAGATCGGCCAGAGTATCCCATGAACCTGATAGGTATGGATTTTTGGGCCTGACCGGTCAGTTGGATAATGATCCAAAGACGTACGGAGAAGCGATGTCGGACATCGATTCGGACAAGTGGCTTGAGGCCATGAAATCCGAGATGGACTCGATGGGTACAAACAAGGTTTGGACCCTAGCAGATCCACCAAAAGGGGTTAAACCCGAAGCTGGAACATACGTTTTGATGAAGTCATACGGGGATATGATTTCATCAAGAACGAGTCCGATCCTTGTGTATACAAGAAGATCAGTGGGAGCTCAGTTGCGTTTCTGGTGCTTTACGTGGATGACATCTTGCTCATTGGGAATGATGCTAAGATGTTGGGTACCACTAAAGCTTGGCTGTCAACGCAATTCTCCATGAAGGATATGGGCAAGGCATCCTACATCCTTGGCATCAAGATCTACAGGGATAGATCTAGAAGGATGTTAAGAATGGCCCAGTCCTCGTACATTGAGAAAGTCTTGAAGAGATTCAAGATGGAGAACTCAAAACGAGGATTCCTTCCTATGAGGCATGGAATTAAGTTATCCAAGAAGCAGTCTCCTAAGACTGATGAGGAGCTTAAACGGATGTTGGACATCCCCTATGCTTCAGCCGTAGGCAACATACAATATGTTGTTCAGTGCACTAGACATGATGTGGCTTTCGCTTTGAGCGTAACAAGTCGATATCAGTCGTGTGTCGGGGAGGCACACTGGAGTGCAGTCAAGACTATCCTGAAGTACCTAAAAAGGACTAAGGACATGTTCTTGATCTACGGCGGTGGAGAGTTGATACTGGAAGGCTATAGCGACGCTAGCTTCCAGTCTGATGACGATGATGCCAAGTCTCAGTCTGGTTATGTGTTCAGACTTAATGGTGGCGTGGTTACTTGGAAGGGTTCCAAGTAGGCTACCACGGCGGACTCCACCATAGAGTTTTGAATACATAGCGGCTTTGGAAGCTGCTAAGGAGTGGTTTGGTTGATGAGCTACATCCAAGGGTTGGATGTAGTACCAAGCATTGCTAAGCCTGTAATTATCTTTTATGATAACAACGGGACGATAGCGCTAGCAAAGGAACCGAGATCTCATCACGATCCAAGCATATTCTTAGATGCTACCATCTCTTAGAGAGATGGATAGCAGGAGTGACGTTCGGTTGGACCGAGCCATCTCCGCAGAAAACATAGCAGATCCACTTGCTAAGCCCATGTCGCAAGTTGCCCATACTCACCATCTGAATAAGAGGTTTGAGGTCAATGGGTGATTGGCTTTAGGTCAAGTGGGAGATTGTTAGAATAGGTGTCCAGAAAGCCAATAGGTTTGGCGATTTGTAACCTATCTGACAACTTGATGTAAATGTAATATTATTATGTGATGAATAAGATGAGTGTTCGTCACCAATGGTACCTTCTTTGTTGCGCTCATCTTACATTTGTTAAAATGGTGTTTAACTTATATCACAACAAAGCCCACAGACCATGGTTAACAACTCGTGCAGTTGGGCCACGCATTGGATTGTGGTCATGAAACCAACTGATTAAGAGTTGGGTCTGAAACGTTCCAAGTCGAGGACCTCGAGACAGGGCATCGAGAGTCCTATTGAGACTTGCGTCAAGAGTCGTGTTCATTGGATGAGTGCCGTGTTTCATTGGCGACAGGCGTAGGACGCCTACACGATCTTGATGGGTTGGTCGACTGGGGTCGAGCCGACTGGACTAACTCGCGGGGATCATCATATGGAAGCCTTGGAGGCTTGGTCGGTATGATTGGTTTTCCCCGATTCCGATAGTACGGGAGTAATCCTCAGACTTGAGGGATCATGGCGGTCGCTTGCACAGGATGGTTGTGTCTTGGATCTGGCGAGAGGTAATCATTCTGTAAGATGATTATCATAAGCCTTGTCTAGTGCAGTCAGAATGTGTAGCGAGGACGGTGGATTCCAAGAAGAGGATCCGTCCCCTGTCAGTATGTGACAGAGGTATCTCCTATGCACTCGGAGACACGTTCATGCTGTTTGAAGCTGTGGCCACAGTGGTTGGTCGAACAGGGAATGGTTTCCTGTGTCGACACAATGAAGCATACGTGGTCTCGAGTATTAAGCATAGATGCCTAGTCAAGGATGGGAACCGACGCCTAATTCCATACCCTAGACTAAGGCCGGGAGACAGTAGACGGAAGGATCGTACCCGTACGGAATCGGCGCCTAAATGTTCACGCCAATTCACCTAGTCTCTAGTGCCATCGACCGTTGCTAGACAGCCACCCATGGTAACGGGCCCTTGTGGGACACGGGCCCAAGTCTAGCTGAGGGTGAACCTAAAGGGTCACACACAAATCACCGAGGAGGTTGAGAGATCGACTTGGAGTCAATCTCAAAGGATAAAAATAAGTAATTGGATTACTTAAGGGAAAGTCCATTGGATGGACGGGCCGATATTGTATCGGGCTTTCATTTAATCGGTAAATTGGATTTTCGATTAAATATGGAAAGTTGAGATGTTGAGACGTTGGATCTTTTAATTGGATTAAAAGATCAACGGGAATAATTTAAGTGGACATTAAATTGGATTTAATATTAGGTTCGTCGTAATTGGATTACGATAAAATCCGGTCCGTTAAATTATACCCAAGAGGAGAAATAATTCATATTTTGGAATAGAAAGAAGTTGGACTTCTTTCCTTAATTAAACATGGCCGACACGCTCCCTTGGAGGAAGCAAAATCAGCCATGTTTCATGCTAGGTGGTATGTTGACTTATCTCTTTTGGAAAGAGACAAATCAACTCCAATCAAGCTCTTCCCTTTTGGTATGATTTGATCATACCATAAATTTCGGTAGGCTTGATTGAAGAATTGATGGTGATTGATTGGAATGAATCTAGACATCCTTGGATGAACCTAGACACATTCCAATAATCACATTAATTATGTATATATATTAGAATATACAACACCTAGCATAAGTGATTCATTATTCGTCTTTTTCTAGGAAAAAGAGAAGACAAAAAAATCCTCTCCTCTCTCTCAAAATTTCGTGCTCCCTCTCTCTCTCACACTTGTGTTCTTCACTTGATTTTGAATCAAGAAGAAGAACAAAGTAAGTTTAAGAGAACACTAATTCATAGTGTTCTTCTCTTAAACCGATTCCTTCTAAACCCGTTCTTTTCTAGCAAGAAGAACGTGTGTTTCTTCCGGTGTGGTGTGGATCACCTTTGGAGAATCCATACGTTTGGATTTCGTGAGCATTCCGGAGAAGGAACAACGCTAGTAGCCGGGAGCATACGCTAAACAATCAAAGGTAACGGTTTATTACGCTTTGATTGATTTCATTTGTATATCTATGCCCTATGTGTTTAAATATATGTTTTAATATTTACACATCCTACATCGAACGCCCGGTTGAGCACCGAAGGGTACACCCCTTGGGATTCGCGTATTTTGAATTTGATTTAAATTTACGCAATTTCTCGCCTTTCTCGCTTCCGCTCGCGCTCCCGGGCGGATCCGCTTGTCCTTCAGTCTCAATTTTCCATATTTAATCGAAAATCCAATTTACCGATTAAACGAAGGCCCGATACAACATCGGCCCGTCCATCCAATGGACTTTCCCTTAAGTAATCCAATTACTTATTTATCCTGCGAGATTAACTCCAAGTCAATCTCTTAACCTCCTCGGTGATTTGTATGTGACCCTTTAGGTTCACCCTCAGCTAGACTTGGGCCCGTGTCCCACAAGGGCCCGCTACCATGGGTGGCCATCTAGCAACGGTCCATGGCACTAGAGACTAGGTGAAATGGCGTGAACATTTAGGCGCCGATTCCGTACGGGTACGATCCTTCCATCTACCGTCTCCCAGCCTTAGTCTAGGGTATGGAATTGGGTGTCGGTTCCCATCCTTGACTAGGCATCTATGCTTAATAGTCGAGACCACGTATGCTACAGTGCGTCGACACAGGAAACCATTCCCTGTTCGACCAACCACTGTGGCCACAGCTTTAAACAGCATTAATGTGTCTTCGAGTGCATAGGAGATACCTCTATCACATACTGACAGGGGATGGATCTGCTGCTTGGAATCCACTGTCCTCGCTACACATTCTGACTGCACTGGACAAGGCTTATGATAATCATCTTACAGAATGATCACCTCTCACCAGATCCAAGATACAACCGTCATCTGCACGCGACTGCCATGATCACTCAAGTCTGAGGATTACTCCCATACTATCGGAACCGGGGAAAATCAATCATACCAACCAAGCCTCCAAGGCTTCCATATTATGATCCCCACAAGTCAGTCCAGTCGGCTCGACCCCAGTCGACCAACCCATCAAGATCGTGTAGGCGTCCCACGCCTGTCACCGATGAAACACGACACTCATCCAATGAACACGACTCTTGACGCAAGTCTCAATAGGACCCTCGATGCCCTGTCTCGAGGTCCTCGATTTGGAACGTTTCAAACCCAACTCTAAATCAGTTGGTTTCATGACCACCATCCAATGCGTGGCCCAACTGCACGATTTATTAACCATGGTCTTTGGGCTTTGTTGCAATATAAGTAAAAAACCGTTTTAACAAATGTGAAATGAGCGCAACAAAGTAAGTACCAGAAGTGACGAATACTCATTTTATTCATCACATAATAATGTTACGTTTACACCGAGTTGTATAATAGGTTACAAATCACCAAACCTATTGGCTTTCGGGTCACCTATTCTAACAATCTCCCACTTGACCTAAAGCCAATCACCCATTGACCTTAAACCCATCTTATCCAGATGCTGAGTATTGGCAACTTGCGACGTGGGCTTAGTAAGTGGATCTGCTACGTTTTCTGCGGAGCTGACTCGGTCCATCCGAACGTCACCCCTGCTAACCATCTCTCTGAGCAGATGGTAGCGTCTAAGAATATGCTTGGATCGGTGATGAGATCTCGGTTCCTTTGCTTGCGCTATAGCCCCGTTGTTATCACAGAAGATAACCACTAGCTTAGCGATGCTAGGTACTACACCCAACTCTTGGATGTAGCTCTTCATCCAAACCGCCTCCTTAGCAGCTTCTGAAGCTGCTATGTATTTAGACTCCATGGTGGAGTCCGTCGTGGTAGCCTGCTTGGAACTCTTCCAAGCAACCATGCCACCATTAAGTCTGAACACATAACCAGACTGAGACTTGGCATCATCGTCATCCGACTGGAAGATAGTGTCGCTATAGCCTTCCAGTATCAACTCTCCACCGCCGTAGATCAAGAACATGTCCTTAGTCCTTTTCAGGTACTTCAAGATAGTCTTGACTGCACTCCAGTGTGCCTCCCCGGCACATGACTGATATCGGCTTGTTACGCTCAAAGCGAAAGCCACATCAGGCCTAGTGCACTGAACAACATACTGTTTGCTGCCTGCGGCTGAAGCATAGGGGAAGTCCAACATCCGTTTAAGCTCCTCATCAGTCTTAGGAGACTGCTTCTTGGATAACTTAATTCCATGCCTCATAGGAAGGAATCCTCGTTTTGAATTCTCCATCTTGAATCTCTTCAAGACTTTCTCAATATATGAGGACTGCGCCATTTCTAACATCCTTCTAGATCTATCCCTGTAGATCTTGATGCCAAGGATGTAGGATGCCTCGCCCATATCCTTCATGGAGAATTGTGTTGACAACCAAGCTTTAGTGGTACCTAACATCTTAGCATCATTCCCAATGAGCAAGATGTCATCCACATAAAGCACCAGAAACGCAACTGAGCTCCCACTGATCTTCTTGTATACACTGAAAATAGAGCGAATGCGGAACCGCGGTATAAAATTAAATACAAAAATTAAAGCATGCTTTTAATTAAATAAAAGAACACGTTCAAGGGGTGTACCTTTGAAGTTCCCGGGCATTTGGTGTATCTCACGAATTAAAAGCATAAACGAAATCATGGAGGCCATAGGATTAAAAATAAAGAGCGACGAAAAAATTAAATCGGAACCTACCGATTGTCATTTTCGTCTTCTAACCGGAACTCGCGTTGTTCCCCGTTTTGCACCGAATCTCGTGTTCGAGACTCTCCAAACAGTAACACGCAATCCACCCATGTATCTTGCACGTCGTGCTAGCGAACGAACAAGTATTATTTTGGAGAGGATGAATTAATCACACGTTATTAATTAACGGTATTAATTCTCCTAAGTTCGATTGTTCCAAGAATAAAAGAACAAGAAAAATATTTTCTTGTGAGAGAGAGAGAGTGGGCGGACGAGAGGGAGAGAGGAGAGAGCCGAGTAGTGTGTGTGTGTGTGTGTGTTGGAGTTTCATCACTTTTCAAATAGTGAGAGTCTAGGACTATTTATAGAGGAGGAGTTTAATCGTCTTTAAACTCCAACTCTAAAGAAGACTATTTTGACTACTATTTTGACTAGGATTTTGACCTAGTCAAAGTCCTAGTCAAAGTAGCATTTGATCTAGTCAAATTAATCCTAGCCATCCATCTCTCCCCTTCCATCTCAACCATTAATTTAATTTAATGGAATATTTAAATCCTATTAAATATTCCAAAGGCCAAATAAATAAATATAATAAATATAAATATTTATTCTAAAGCCATTAAATTAATTCTCTAATAAATCTAATTTATTAGATTAATTCCTTTTATCAAATAAAAGGAATTAATTCTCCAAGAAAATAAAGGACCCAATTAAATCCAATTTAATCATTCCTTCAAGGCCGTTAAATTAATTCTCTAATAAATCTAATTTATTAGATTAATTCCTTTTATCAAATAAAAGGAATTAATTCTCCAAGAAATTAAAGGACCCGATTAAATCAAATTTAATCATTCCTTTTCTCCAATATTTAATTCTAAATTAAATAGTTAGTGTGTGGATTGTGTGTGACTCTTTAGGTTCACCATTCAGCTAGACTTGGTCGGATTTCTAGAATCCGTCCGTTACCATGGGTGGCCATCTAGCAACGGTCCATAGCACTAGAGACTAGGTGAATTTTCGGGGATGAACATTTAGGCTCTAACGGTACACTTGTCCTTCTGTCTACGGTTTCACCACTTAGGGTCTAGGGCATGGAAAATGCAGGTACCCATTTTGGACCTAAGTGTCGGTCTGTCCTTACTAAACGCCGCAAGGAAAACCTTCCCTTCTGTTCAGTTACTGTGGCCATAGATTTTAGGGACAAGACACAGAGCATACGTGAGACTCAACTGTCAATGCCTTTGACAAGAGACAGATCCTTTCTTGGAAACTACTGTCACTCTGTATACCAGAGCTGCACTAGACATGGCTTATGACTACTCAAGTGTTTCTTGGCAATCTCTCACCATATCTAAGATACAGACATGATATACAGGTAAACTCAGAAGTTCCTCAAGTCAAAGGACTTGACCTGTACCGTTTGGAACTGGGAACACATGTCATACCTATCCGACCCTGTTAGAATAGGTGACCAGAAAGTCAATGGTATTGGCTGTTCTGAGAACCATTCGTCAATCTGTGATCAAGTAATATTATGTTAACGAATGTGGTAAGGATTCATAGATAAGCCCAAGGTGTTGGAGGCCCATGGAGGTTGCCATCAGATGGCCCACGGAGGATCCATGGAGAAGAAGCCCGGTGTAGGCCCAAGATGGAGAGCCCAAGAAGATAAAGAGGACTTACAAGGCCCATTGCATGTAATGGGTTATTGAATCTTGTAATTGTGTAGGGCCTACCCTTAGATTGACCATAGATCCACTGCGGGCTCAGTGGGTCGCATAGGTTTGGGCTTGTGATCATCCTACAGGGGCGTGCTAGGCTTTATTTTGCATGCGATGCGTATTATATGCTTATGATTATTCTATATGCTTTATGTATGGTTACATTCACGCTTTAGAATATTTCTGCCATAACGCACGCAATGCAATACTTAATATATGTGATGAGGTCTCGTTCTATCAAAACTCTCACTTGGTTGAACCAAGTTAAATATAGACCCTTAATAAATGGACTAGGACTCTGGGAGTCTGTCCAAGCCTTCCATCCATGGCAAAAGTGAGGAAGATCTTTTAGGTCGATAGCGTGGTCTCACGAGTCGTGGCACGACTATCGTGCTTAAAAGAAGCTGCACTTTATCATGAACGATGAGTAGACTGCTGTTACCTGTCTCACGAGTCGTGGAGGTAGCAGTGAGTCTATGAATCGGTTGATTGGGTCGGGTCTAACGCCCGAATAACGTGATTCGCTTGGAGTCCTCGGGATCACGTGAAAGGGTGAGGCAATTATCTTGGGAATCTCGTGGGACGAGAATGGTATGGAATACCTCCCACGGGTTCTTTTCCCATGCGAATCGTAAAAGCGGGGTATGGGGGAGATCGCTGTGGATCCCGAGCCCACTAGGAAAGGATTTCCCGAAAACAACGTTTGAGAGTGCCGTGTTTTCGTAGAAATAGTGGGAGAGGTTAAGGACTAAAGACCGAGACTTAACCAAAATATTACTTCATTCTACTTATTATTTTCTGCTTTACATATATGTTGTGAATGTCTAAGAATCCACCAAACACATCACTAAGAGGCTCATTAAAAAGGAACCAATTACACGAATTGACTGCGAAATCTTAAGATGGTCTTAGATTTCCAGAACCTTAACTCACATACCGGAATGAGGACGTTCCTCAGCGCTTGCCGGAGGGGTCGACAACTAAGGCAACGCTTGGCGTTCAAAAGTTGAAGGATGACCACCGGCAAATAGGATATAATGATGTTGGCTCAAACTATGCTTCGCTTGCATCATGTCTATATGGTCTTGGACCAGCATGTGGGGTAAAATGCAACGAAGGCATGTTTGGAGCTAAGATGACGGAAAGGATGTCGGTACAAAGAACATGGAGTGATGATGCAATCCCTAGTGGAGAAGCTCAAAAGACCTCCATGTCAGTCTTGAAAAGGAGACGTACATTGACATGATCCTCCAGTCTCTTCCTCCCTCCTACGAACCATTAATTATCAACATGAATGAGCTTAGAATAGATCTTCATAGGTTGGTAATTATGTCGGTCTAGTACGAGGCAACGATTGCAAAATCTACGCCGTCGGTACTAGTAGGAGAGGCTTCAACCTCCATAGCAAAAGGCAAGGGTGCCAGACGCTAAAAGAGGAAGAAGGGTAAGGTAACATCAACTATTGCAGCACTTCAAGTGTTGTTCCTTTACAACACAAGGTGGAGGTAAAGGAAAGAGGAAAAGGTTCAAGCAGTCAAGTTCATAGATTCTAAGAACGTAAGCATTTACTGTCGTAAAGAGGGCCATTGGAAAGGGGAGTATTCTAAACCTCTCTCCATTGTAGGTAAAATTTGATATTGAGTATTGACATGATCTCTATTTGGTATTTGATACCATTCCTATCACTAATCTGCAGGTGGTTTGCAGAAAGTGAATAAGGACTTAAAAGCCAAGAACAGTTCTAGGATTCAACAATGGCAAGGTCCATTGATGAAAAGGACTAGAGACTTGTTAGGCTCATAATCGTGATCATGTTAGGATAATATAGGAATTACGTAACCTAGCATGATCAAAAGTATGTGTATTTGTTGGACAAAGGTTTTATTACATACATATTTGATCAAACAAAATTATTGAATAATGATTCATGTTTGCTAGTACGTAAATTCCTAAAATACCATCCCATAAAAGGTTTATGGATACTCAAAATTCAAATTATCTAAATGGATTAATCAAGACCAACTTGCAGATTTGGCATCTACAACAGCTAGGACATTTCTTCTTATTAAAAGATAAGTAAATTGGAAAGTTTGATGAATCTAGAAATAGATGATTCGAATCGACTAAATTTACAAGTCTTTTATGAAGAAGAAAGTCCGAAAGCTCTTTGTTGGACAAAGTAGGCTTGCCAAATAGTCTATTGGAAGGGAGCCAATAAGACAACTGTAGGTTACTAATACACAAGACCATAAGAGGGTTCAAAAGTCTAAAGGTCCCATAGGAGGTTTGGGAATTAGACTTAAGGAGGTGAACCATAAATGGTTGCAAAATTAAACCTCTTTCGATAGGATCGAAAAGGCCGTGTATTTAGTGGGAGCTCTTGAGCATCCAAGTTGAGAATGGAATTCTCAATGAAACGTTTCCTGTAAAGGCCAAGTATGACGGTCTCTGATAAAGGGAACGATCGAGTCTCGTTAGACGAAGATCGATCGAAGTTTCGCCCAATTACCTTAGCCCGTGTAGACGTAGACTCAAAATTGCCAACATAAGGAACGTGGCACTTTGCTAGGAGTCACGCACAAGGAGCCATGGTTTGGCAAGCCTGTGTCCCGACAAAGTCCTTGAGCATGTAGAGGATCCTACATACGTCAAGGGACTAGTGGGAGACAAATTAGATTCAGTGTCTAATTTGTACAAGTTTACGAAAGAATAATACTAACGTTGCTTAGAATCGCATTTCTTAAATTGATCATATTCCAAGAACGAACCCGAATGTCGTAAGAGGTACGAGTGATCGGGATATGTTCGGTCAAATTTGGATAGTAATCCAAATGACCTGCGGAACGTGATGTTGGACATCGTAGTAGGATTTATGGAGAGGAGCCATAGAATCCGCTAGGAAATTCAAACAAGGTTTGAAACACCGCATAACTGGAATATTCGTTTTGACGAGCTCATACGGAGCATGACTCGGTCTTAAACGACGTAGGTGATCAGTGGGAGTAGAAATGGTGTTCCAAGTGTTTAAGTGTGTAATATCTTGATTCATGGATGAATTCAAGGCATTAGGAATCACTAAAACACAAACTGTAACTCACGAAAATTCTCGACGACATTTTAGGGATCCCACATACATATCATGAATTGAGCTTTTCAAAGACTCAGTCATGGTGGACTGATGAGAAAAGCTCATATATGTAGAGGGACAAGTTGTTCGAGACTCAGCCATAGTAAGACTAATGAGAAAACTTGGATACTATGCATAAAGCATCAAGCCATTCAAGACTTAGTCACGGTGGACTAATGAGAAGGCTTGCTTGTTGAGTATCCCCTACGTCTTAAACCTAGGCAAACATATGATATGTTTACTCGGTGCATAGGAACCGATGTTGAGAGTGCTTCTAGCATGGCTCAACATAAATCGGTAATGCACTGCAGGGTTGAAGACAGCAATCAAGAACGATCCTTAGTACCTGAATAAGGACTAAAGATGTGTTCATGATGCACCGTCTATTGAGAGTTGTTTTTGGAAGGCTAAAGCGATACTAGCTTTCAGAGCATAAGTGAAAACCAGTTAGTCTCAAAGGTATGCACAGTCAGGCCCAATGACGAGTGCATCGGATAGTGGTTACTGATGAAGACCGCATCCATAGGATGGACGTGGCGCCTAGCACGACCAAGCCATGTTCGCCTATATGGCAGGCAACTTGGCTATGGGAGTATTGGCACGAGATCTCATCACAAGATCCACGAAAATATTCTTAGACAACCACCATCTCTAAGAGGCAATGGTGGATAGAGGTAACACGGTTAGACCGTATTGCTTCGCAAGGAAATATAAGCGGACTCACAATACCTTAGTCGGTATCGTAGATTACTCATACTCAGTGGATTCTGAACAAAGTGGGTAATTGACTTATTGGTCAAGTGGGAGATTGTTAGAATAGGTGACCAGAAAGTCAATGGTATTGGCTGTTCTGAGAACCATTCGTCAATTTGTGAACAAGTAATATTATGTTAACGAATGTGGTAAGGATTCATAGGCATGAGTTTGTTGTACTTACTGCTTGCATCGTTACGATGTCACAAACAAACGCCCACAGACTGAAATAACATTTCGGGAAATTGGAACTACGCTTGGAGGTAGGTTCATGAAATCAGTTTCGCCGAATCAGTCTGAAATACTCCAAGTCAAAGGAATCTCGAGACAGGGCATCGAGAATCCATTTGAGACTTGCACTAAGCATCTGCTGTCGTGTTTCATCGACGGGTGACGAGGATCGTCTAAGCAGTGTTAGTGGGTCGGTCTGCTGGGGAGCGGCCGACTGAGGTGACTCGCGGGAATCGTCATATAGAAGCTACTCGGGCTTGGTCGGTATGACTCGTATTCCCGGTTCCGATAGTACGGGATTAGTCCTCGGACTTGAGGATCACGGCAGTCCCCTACATACTAAGGCTGTATCTTGGATCTGGTGAAATTTGACCGATTATATCACATGGTCATCATAAGCCTCGTCCAGTGCAGTCGGAGTATGTAAGAACGGTGAATTCCAAGATAGGATCTGTCCCCTGTCAAAGGATATGACAGCAAGATCTCCTATGCGCTCGGAGATGGTTTAGACTCACAAAGTCTATGGCCATAGCACTTGATGTAGTGGGAAAGGATTTCCTACGTCGAGTTAAACCTATCTCGAGCATTATGCATAGTTGCCTAGTCAACGATGGGAACCGACCCCTAGACTAAACGCCGGGAGACAGGCGACAGTAGGACCGTACCCGTACGTATCGAGCGTCGGTAGGACCGCACCTGCGTATAACTCGGAGCCTAAATGTTCACACCATAAATTCACCTAGTCTCTAGTGCCATGGACCGTTGCTAGATGGCCACCCATGGTAACGGACTACTTTGGTTATGAAATAACAAAAAGTAGGTTCAAGTCTAGCTGAAAGGTGAACCTAAAGAGTCACACCCGCTACACCAAATGAAAGGGAATTAATTTGGAATTAATTCCGGGAGAAGGTTTAATTTAATGGAATTAAATTATACTTCTTGGAGATACAAGCCTCGATGTATTATTTGGAATAATCGGGATTGAGTTCATAAATTAGATTTATGAATTTTACAAAGCATGGGCTTTCCTTTTAATTAGATTAAAAGGGTGAATTAATTAATTAATGGGCTTGGTATTAAATAGGATTTAATATAAAGTCCATGGACTATTTAATTTGGAATTAAATAAAGTCCATTCCATTAATTAATTAATGGGCTTAGTATATTAAATAGGATTTAATATAAAGTCCATGGGACTATTTAATTTAGAATTAAATAATCCCATCCTATGGAATTAATTAATGGGCTTGGTATTAAATAGGATTTAATATAAAGTCCATGGACTATTTAATTTGGAATTAAATAAAGTCCATTCCATTAATTAATTAATGGGCTTAGTATATTAAATAGGATTTTAATATAAAGTCCATGGGATTTTTTAATTTAGAATTAAATAAAAGCCCATTCCATAAAGCCCATCAAAATGGATGGACAAGATTTGATCTAGAGAATGATGAGATGAATGGCCATGATTAATTTGACTTAATCAAAGCCTAATTGGACTAGGATTTGACTAGATCAAAGTCCTAGTCAAAGTGTGTCTCTTTGGAAGAGTTTGAGAAGGAATAGGAATTCCATCTTCTATAAATACTTAAAAACACACACACTTACACCTACTATTCTCTACAACTCTCATCTCTCATTCCCTCTCAAGATTTCGTCCACCCTCTTTCTTCTCTCCAAGAAATATACTTTGTTCTTCTTGATTTTATTCAAGTTAAGAACATAAGAGACATTGATTGCGTTAATTCATAGCGTGTATCGATGTCTCTTCTCCCCAAAATAATTTCTTGCTAGCACAAGGGTTGTTTGCTTTCCGGTGGAGCGAGTGAGATGATTTAGAGGGTCTCTTCTTGAGATCTTGGTGCAAAACGGGGAACAATGCATGTAGCCGAACGAAGACAAAACTACAACCGGGTAGGTTCTTAATTTCATTTTTTTCGGTTTTAATTCTATGGCCTCCATGTTGTGCTTTATTGAACATGAGATACACCGAACGCCCGGGAGAATCAAGGGCACACCCCTTGATTCGTTTATGTATATTATGTATGATTTAAATTCCATTTAATTATGCTTTGTAATTTTTTATTACGCACTATTTCGCGCTTCCACTATTCGCGTTAATCTCCCGGGACGATCCACCGATTTCTTTCAGACCCTACTCAAGGTCCTCCGTAAGACAGTTCTCGTGAGTCACCTCAGTCAGCTGCTCCCTAGCAGGCTAACCCACTAACACTGCTTAGACGATCTTCGTCCCCCGTCGATGAAATACGACAGCAGATGCTTAGTGCAAGTCTCAAGGGGAATCTCTGTACCCATTTTCGAGATTCCTTGACTTGGAGATTTCCGGACTGATTCGGCGGGACTGATTTCATGGACCTACCTCCAAGCGTAGTCCCAGTCCCCGAAATAGGTTTTCAGTCCGTGGGCTTTGTTTGCATAGTGAACAGATAATCATAAAGCAGATAAAGTGAACGCCAACAAAGTGATGCCAAATGAATTTCACTTCTTTATTCATTAATAGTTTTGTCAAAACACTAAAATTGTCTAGATGTAGGTTACATTTTGCCTGCCAAGATTGGCTATATGGTCACCTATTCTAACAATCTCCCACTTGACCTTTAAAGCAATTCGCCCATATGTCTAATCCCCATCTTCTCAAGATGTTGCGTATGAGCGCTCTGCGACATAGGCTTCGTCAGCGGATCTGCTGTGTTGTTTGCTGAGTTGACTCTGTCCATCCGAACGTCACCTCTTCCTACCATTTCTCTTAGAAGATGGTAGCGTCTAAGAATTTGTTTGGAACGGTGATGAGATCTTTGTTCCTTTGCTTGCGTTGTTGCACCGTTGTTATCACAGAAGATGACAACGGGCTCGGCGATGCGAGGCACCACACCCAATTTTTGGATGTAGTTTCTCATCCAAACCGCCTCCTTGGCAGCTCTGAAGCAGCTATGTATTGAGCCTCTGTGGTGGAGTCAGCAGTGGTTGCTTGCTTGGAACTTTTCCAAGCCACTACTCCTCCATTGAGCTTGACTACGTAACCCGATTGAGACTTGGCATCATCGTCATCAGACTGGAAGCTAGCGTCGCTAAAGCCTTCTAGGATCAATTCTCCATTGCCATAGACTAAGAACATTTCCTTAGTCCTCCTTAGGTACTTAAGGATGCCCTTAACAGCATTCCAATGTGCTTCTCCTGCACAAGATTGATATCTGCTTGTTACACTCAAAGCGTAAGCAATGTCAGGCCTGGTGCAGTGAACCGCATATTGGATTCTTCCTACGGCAGAAGCATAGGGGATGACTTTCATCCTTTCATGTTCCTTATCAGTCTGCGGGGACTGCTTCTTGGATAACTTGATCCCATGCCTCATAGGAAGGAATCCTTGTTTGGAGTTGTCCATTCGATATCTCTTTAGGACTTTCTCCATATACGAGTTTTGAGTGAGCCCTAACATCCTTTTAGATCTGTCCCTGACAATCTGGATGCCTAGGATGTAGGAGGCTTCACCCAAATCCTTCATGGAAAACTGGGTTGATAACCATGCTTTTGTGTCACCCAACATTCTAATATCATTACCAATGAGTAGAATGTCATCCACATAAAGCACTAGGAAACTATAGAGCTCCCACTGACCTTCTTGTATACACAAGGGCCGGATTCATTTTTGATGAAGTCATAGCCCCGTATCACTTCATTAAAGCGAATGTTCCAACTTCGGGATGATTGTTTGAGGCCATAGATGGACTTCTGGAGACAACAGACCTTCTGTTCTTCTCCAGTGACTGTGAAACCCTTCGACTGATCCATATAGATCTCTTCCTCAACGAAACCATTAAGGAAGGCCGTTTTCACGTCCATCTGCCATATCTCATAGTCATACCATGCTGCTATGGCGAGCAGGATCCGAATGGACTTAGTCATGGCTACCGACGAGTAGGTATCCTCAAAATCGACCCCGGGTCGTTGAGTGTATCCCTTAGCTACTAGCTTAGCCTTAAAGGTTGTGACTTCTCCATCAACGCCAAGTTTGCGCTTGTAGACCCACTTATAGCCAACTGGCTTAACACCTTTCGGTGGATCTACAAGTCTCCAGACTTGATTCTCGCTCATGGAGTCCATTTCGAATTTCATGGCCTCAAGCCATTTCCCGGAGTCGATGTCAGACAGCGCTTCTCCGTATGTCTTAGGATCGTTATCCAGTAGACTGGTCGTATTTAGAAAGCCATATCTCACTAGAGCTCTGGACTCTTTAATAGACCTACGGATAGTGGGAACGTTAGTGATGACTGTGGGCGCTGACTGTATCGGAGCTGGCGGTTCAGGAACCGGGGTTGGCTGTTCCTAAGGCTGTCCTTCATGCCTAGCATGTTGGACATCTCGAGGTCGGTCAGCCCTTCGGGTGTCTATCCTGAATCCTCTAAGTGAGGATTCCGCGGCTACCTCTGATGACTGGATTTTATCACTTGATTCCTCAAGGATCAGCTCATCAGGTTGGATATCCTCTGGGAAGCCTTGCTCCAAGAACACTGCATTCTCTAAAACAAACACCTTTTGTTCCAAGGGATCATAAAAGTAATAACCCGCAGTTTCTTTTAGGGTATCCAACGAACCTGCATAAGCTAGACCTGGATTCTAGCTTATCTCGCACTAACCTCTTGAAGTATGCGGGGCTACCCCACACTTTCAAGTAGTTGTAGGATGCAGGCTTGCCGTGCCATATCTCGTATGGCGTTTGGGTCAATACACTCGTTGGCGCCAAATTTAACAACTTGGCCGCCGTTTCCAATGCGTAGCCCCAAAATGACAAGGGCAATTTGGTAAAACTCATCATGGATCGAACCATGTCCAACAGGGTTCGATTCCTCCTTTCAGAGACACCATTTAATTGTGGTGTCCCGGGAGGTGTCCATTCTGAAATTATACCATTTTCTTTTAGATAATTAAGGAACTCGGTACTAAGGTATTCACCGCCTCGGTCTGACTGTAGAACTTTAATTTTGCAGTTGGTCTGGTTCTCTACTTCAAGTCTGAATTCTTTAAACCTCTCAAGAGCTTCAGACTTGTACCTCATTGAGTAAACATAACCATACCTTGAATGATCATCGGTAAAGGTTATGAAGTAGGAGAACCCACTTCGGGCCTGCGTCCTTAGTGGTCCACATACGTCTGTATGGACCAAGTCCAACAGACCTGTGGCAAGCCTGCTTTGTCCTACAAAGGGCTTTTTGGTCATTTTCCCTCTTAGACAAGATTCACAAGTTGGTAGCTCACTCAAGTCCCTTACCTCTAGGTTCCTTGAGTCTACCAATCTTTTCATCCTAGAGTGCCACAGTCGTGCGTTCCCGTTATTATCTATTTTACGTTTGTGTTGAGCATTAAGAACGAAGTTCGTTTGTTGCAAGATATAGAGCCCGTTATTTAATGTACCAAGTAGATGAGCAATTCCACACCTCATCAAATAAAAGCAATTTTTATTGATCATAAACTCATGACCACTATTGTCTAAAAATGGAATGGAAATGATGCTTTTAATCATACTAGGTACAAAATAAACTTGCTCTAATTCTATGCTAATACGATAACTAACTACTAGAGTGGCGGATCCTACTGCTTCTGCCGAGATGGCCTTGCCATTCCCAAGCTTCAGGATCATATCCCCGCTACCCAGTTTTCTGCTTCTTTTCAGCACTTGCAAATTATTGCAAATGTGAGCTCCACAGCCGGTATCTAATACCTAAGAGGCAGAATTAGTGACCATATTAACCTCAATCACAAATATACCTTGGTTCGAGAAGAGTTTGGGGCACTCCCTCTTCCAATGCCCTTTCTCACGGCAATTGATACATATGTCATATGCCTTTGACTGTTGCTTGGAGGTAACCTTTCCCTTTCCTCTGCCTTTCTCCTCTTTGGCAATGGGAACACTCTTAGTGTTCGTAGCTGCTTTGACGGCTTTTCCCTTCCCTTTCTTCCTTTTTCAACGTCCGGCACCCTTGCCTTTCGTTTTGGAAGTTGAAGCACCTCCAAACAATACCGAAGGCGTGGACTTCTTAGTCGTTGCCTCGTTTGCACCAACATAGTTAATCAACTCATGAATGCCCTTCTCAAGTGCGTTCATGTTGTAGTTGACGATAAATTGGTCAAAGGAGGGTGGGAGTGACTGAAGGATCACATCTATATACGTTTTATTGTCGAGGCCTGCCTTTAGGTCCTCGAGCTTTTCCACCAGGGTAAGCATTTTAACCCCGTGCTCTTGTACAGAGGATCCTTCTGTCATTTTGGTTCCAAAGAATGCCTTGGTCGCAACATACCTAGTATGCCGGTCCGGGACTGCATAGAATCCTTAAGGTGAGCCATAATGGAAGGGACATCGTCTAGCCTTTCATACTGCTTCTGAATCTCATTCGTCATTGAAGCAAGTATGATGCTACGGACCTTCCGGTTATCCTTACGCCAAGTCTCGAACGTCTCACGTTCTTCTGGCGTGGATCCTTCCGGCAAGATTCTAGGGAGAGGCTCGTCCATGACGTAGCCTTGGTTCTCGTAATCCAGGACTATCCTGAGATTGCGCAACCAGTCGTTGTAATTGGTTCCATTGAATTTGTTTGTCTCAAGTATGGTTGAAAGTGGGTTCTTAGACATTTTTTAAATCTACATTGAAAACAGAGTTCGCGATCAGCAGAATGTAAAAGACCATGGTTTGATAAAAAATTAAATGCATGGCCTTTAGTCATTTAATGCTCCCACTATTTATACGAAAACACGATACTCTCAAACGTGATTTTCGGGAAACCCTATCCTAGTGGGCTTGGGATCCACTGCGATTTTTCCCATACCCCCGCTTTTACGATTCACATGGAAAAAATCCTGTGGGAGATATACCATACCGTTCTCGTTCCACGAGATTCCAAAGATTATTGCCTCACCCTTTCACATGATCCCGAGGACTCCAAGCGAATCATATTAATCGGGCGTTAGACCCGACCCAATCAACCGAGCCATAGACCCACTGCTACCCCCACGACTCGTGAGATAGGTAACAGCGGTCTATTTTTCGTTCATGACACAGTGCAGCTTCTTTTAAGTACAATAACGTGCCACGACTCGTGAGACCACGCTATTGACCTAAATTAGCTTCCTCACTATGCCATGGATTGGAAGGCATGGACAAACTCCTATAGTCCAAGTCCATTTTGTCTAGGCTCTAAGATTTGGACATTGGTCCAACCAATGTGAGAGTAGTAAATGACCGAGATCTCATAATATAATATTTACACATTCATCCATAATGCGTAATAAATAAATTGCATCCACAGCAGTTATATGATAAATAAAACGCCATTCATCCATCATAATAACCAGATGCAAAATTAAAGCCTAGCACGCCCCTGTTGGATGATCACGAGCCCGAATCCTATGCGATCCACTGAGCCCGCAGTGGATCTATGGTCAATCTAGGGTTGGTCCTATACTATTACATTAATAGTAACCCAATCATTATTCTGATGGGCCTTGGTCTCTTTTCTCTTTCTTCTCTTCATTGAAACGCCTTGGAACCTCCAATCTGGGCTCTCCATGTGGACCGTCCTTCTTCTCCATCAATTACATAAAATTGAAACCTCACTCCTATTCTACTCTCATTACATATTAAAAATAGAAACCCCAGCGAAAACCCGGGGGGAGTACATAAGGAGGGAGATAGAATGCCTTATTATTCCAAGGCAACTAGAAAGAGAGAAGGAGAAAGCAGTAAAAGAGGCACACAGGCCCAACATGAAATTAAACCATACATCTGGTCTAGGGCTCGTGATCATCCGTTTCAACCCAACACACATTATCATATGATCCAATCACATAATAACAACATACCAATAATACATGATAACCAATCATAATTATCCAAAATAAATGCGTAAAGTGTGAAAATATGGCATAACCGTTGATAATAACATTTTCTCGTTTTAGGAAAACCTTTCCTCATTATTTTTAAGTAAAATATCCCCGGGATTCCAAATCCAATATATTTTACTTTCCAAAATAATGTCTTAGAAAATTAGGCAAAAATTGAACAAAAACAAATTTTCAGAATTAATTAAAAATTAAAACTGAAAATAAACAAAATAAAAAATAGGGAAAAACCTTAGCAACACTAGCCGGCCGCCGCCACCGGTAGCAGCCAAAGGCGCGTGCATGCAGGCAGGGTCGCAAGCAGGCTCCCTTGCCCGCAGTCAAAAGCAAGCGAACGACACCATGCTGCATGCGCGTAACTCTCCAACGCATATCCGGCACCCTGGCCTGGCGCGCATATTAGGCCAAGGCTTGCCGCAATTAATAAAACATGCCAAATCACGTTTCCAAAAGAATGCTTTAAAAACGCACGTAAAACCCTAGGCCTATACACCGAACTGGGCTCTGATACCACTGAAAAGATTGTGGATCGTCCCGGAAAATAGCGCGAATGCGGAAGCGCGGTATAAAATGAAATACAAAAATTAAAGCATGCTTTTAATTAAATAAAAGAACACGTTCAAGGGGTGTACCCTTGAATTTCCCGGGCGTTCAGTTTATCTCATGAATTAAAAGTATAAAATAAATCATGGAGGCGATAGGATTAAAAATAAAGAGGGACGAAAAAATTAAATCGGAACCTACCGATTGTCATTTTCGTCTTCTAACCGGTACTCGCGTTGTTCCCCGTTTTGCAAAAATCTCATGTTCGAGACTCTCCAAGCAGTAACACGCAATCCACCCACGTATCTTGCACGTCGTGCTAGGGAACGAACAAGTATTATTTTGGAGAGGATAAATTAATCACATGTTATTAATTAACGGTATTAATTCTCCTAAGTTCGATTGTTCTACGAACAATAAAACAAGAAAAATATTTTCTTGTGAGAGAGAGAGTGGGCGGACGAGAGGGAGAGAGGAGAGAGCCGAGGGTGTGTGTATGTGTGTGTTGGAGTTTCATCACTTTTCAAATAGTGAGAGTCTAGGACTATTTATAGAGGAGGAGTTTAATCCTCTTTAAACTCCAACTCTAAAGAAGACTATTTTGACTAGGATTTTGACCTTAGTCAAAGTCCTAGTCAAAGTAATATTTGACCTAGTCAAAGTAATATTTGACCTAGTCAAATTAATCCTAGCCATCTATCTCTCCCTTTCCATCTCAACCATTAATTTAATTTAGTGGAATATTTAAATCCTATTAAATATTCCAAAGGCCAAATAAATAAATATAAATATTTATTCTAAGGCCATTAAATTAATTCTCTAATAAATCTAATTTATTAGATTAATCCCTTTTATCAAATAAAAGGAATTAATTCTCCAAGAAAATAAAGCACCCAATTAAATCCGATTTAATCATTCCTTTTCTCCAATATTTAATTCTAAATTAAATAGTTAGTGTGTGTGGATTGTGTGTGACTCTTTAGGTTCACCATCCGTTACCATGGGTAGCCATCTAGCAACGGTCCATGGCACTAGAGACTAGGTGAATTTTCGGGGATGAACATTTAGGCTCTAACGATACACTTGTCCTTCTGTCTATAGTCTCACCACTTAGGGTCTAGGGCACGAAAAATGCAGGTACCTATTTTGGACCTAAGTGTCGGTCTGTCCTTACTAAACGCCGTAAGGGAAACCTTCCCTTCTGTTCAGTTATTGTGGCCACAGATTTTAGGGACAAGACACAGAGCATACGTGAGACTCAACTGTCAATACCTTTGACAAGAGACAGATCCTTTCTTGGAAACTACTGTCACTCTGTATACCAGAGCTGCACTGGACATGGCTTATGACTACTGAAGTGCTTCTTGGCAATCTCTCACCATATCTAAGATACAGACCTGATATACAGGTAAACTCAGTTGTTCCTCAAGTCAAAGGACTTGACCTGTACCGTTTGGAACCGGGAACACACGTCATACCTAGCCGACCCTACTCAAGGTCCTCCGTAAGACGGTTCCCGTGAGTCACCTCAGTCAGCTGCTTCCTAGCAGGCTAACCCACTAACACTGCTTAGAGGATCTTCGTCCCCCGTCGATGAAATACGACAACAGATGCTTAGTGCAAGTCTCAAGGGGAATCTCGATACCCATTTTCAAGATTCCTTGACTTGGAGATTTTCGTACTGATTCGGCGGGACTGATTTCATGGACCTACCTCCAAGCGTAGTCCCAGTCCCCGAAATAGGTTTTCAGTCCGTGGGCTTTGTTTGCGTAGTGAACTGATAATCATAAAGCAGATAAAGTGAACGCCAATAAAGTGATGCCAAATGAATTTCACTTCTTTATTCATTAATAGTTTTATCAAAACACTGAAATTGTCTAGACATAGGTTACATTTTGCCTGCCAAGATTGGCTATATGGTCACCTATTCTAACATACACAAGGATCGGACTCGTTCTTGATGAAATCATATCTCCGTATAACTTCATTAAAACGTATGTTCCAGCTTCGGGAAGCTTGTTTCAGGCCATAGATGGATCTTTGGAGATGGCAGACCTTCTGCTCTTCTCCAACAGTTGTGAAACCTTCCGGCTGATCCATACAGATCTCTTCCTCTATGAAACCGTTGATGAAGGCCATTTTCACGTCCATCTGCCATATTTTATAGTCATACCATGCTGCTATGGCAAGTAATATCCGAATAGACTTGGCCATTGCTACGGGCGAGTAGGTTTCCTCAAAATCGACCCCGGGTCGCTGAGTGTAACCTTTCGCCACAAGCCTGGCTTTGAAGGTTGTAACCTCCTCGTCAGCTCCAAGCTTACGTTTGTAGATCCATTCACACCCTACGGGTTTTACCCCTTTGGAAGGATCTACTAGGGTCCAAACCTTGTTTGTACCCATCGAGTCCATCTCGGATTTCATGGCCTCAAGCCACGTGTCCGAATCGATGTACGACATCGCTTCTCCGTATGTCTTTGGATCATTATCCAACTGACCGGTCAGGCCCAAAAATCCATACCTATCAGGTACATGGGATACTCTGACCGACCTACGGAGGACTGGAACAATATCAGTGGGAACTAGTGGCTCAGATGTCACTGCCGCTTCATGGGGTGCCTCACTTGATTCCTCAAGGAGCACCTCATCGCGTCGACTATCCGATGGAAAATCCTTTTCCAAGAACACTGCGTTTCGCGAGACAAAAACCTTTTGCTCGGAGGGGTCATAGAAATAATACCCCGCAGTTTCTTTCAGATAGCCGATGAACCTGCATAAACTAGACCTTGAGTCCTGTTTATCTCCCACTAATCTCTTGATATATGCGGGGCAACCCCACACTTTCAAGTATTTGTAGGAGGCAGGCTTACTATGCCATATCTCATATGGCATCTGGATACCTTTTTAGATGGCGCCAAGTTCAAAACTTTGGCCGCCGTCTCAAGAGCGTATCCCTAGAAGGAAAGGGGGAGTTCAGTAAAACTCATCATGGATCGGACCATGTCCAAGAAGGTCCGATTCCTCCTTTCGGACACACCATTAAGTTGTGGTTGTTGGAATAGGTGACCAGAAAGCCAATAGGTTTGGCAATTTGTAACCTATCCGACAACTTGATGTGAATGTAATATTATTATGTGATGAATAAGATGAGTATTCGTCACCAATGGTAGCTTCTTTGTTGCGCTCATCTTACATTTGTTAAAATGGTGTTTAACTTATATCGCAACAAAGCCCACAGACCATAGATAACAACTCGTGCAGTTGGGCCACGCATTGGATGGTGGTCATGAAACCAACTGATTAAGAGTTGGGTCTGAAACGTTCCAAGTCGAGGACCTCGAGACAGGGCATCGAGAGTCCTATTGAGACTTGCATCAAGAGTCGTGTTCATTGGATGAGTGCCGTGTTTCATCGGCGACAGGCGTGGGACGCCTACACGGTCTTGATGGGTTGGTCGACTGGGGTCGAGCCGACTGGACTGACTCGCGGGGATCATCATATGGAAGCCTTGGAGGCTTGGTCGGTATGATTGGTTTTCCCCGGTTCCGATAGTACGGGAGTAATCCTCAGACTTGAGGAATCATGGCAGTCACGTGCACAGGACGGCTGTATCTTGGATCTGGCGAGAGGTGATCATTCTGTAAGATGATCATTATAAGCCTTGTCCAGTGCAGTCAGAATGTGTAGCGAGGACGGTGGATTCCAAGAAGAGGATCCGTCCCCTGTCAGTATGTGACAGAGGTATCTCCTATGCACTCGGAGACACGTTCATGCTGTTTGAAGCTGTGGCCACAGTGGTTGGTCGAACAGGGAATAGTTTCCTGTGTCGACACAATGAAGCATACGTGGTCTCGAGTATTAAGCATAGATGCCTAGTCAAGGATGGGAACCGACGCCCAATTCCATACCCTAGACTAAGGCCGGGAGACGGTAGACGGAAGGATCGTACCCGTACGGAATCGGCGCCTAAATGTTCACGCCAATTCACCTAGTCTCTAGTGCCATGGACCGTTGCTAGACGGCCACCCATGGTAACGGGCCCTTGTGGGACACGGGCCCAAGTCTAGCTGAGGGTGAACCTAAAGGGTCACACACAAATCACCGAGGAGGTTGAGAGATCGACTTGGAGTCAATCTCGAAGGATAAAATAAGTAATTGGATTACTTAAGGGAAAGTCCATTGGATGGACGGGCCGATATTGTATCGGGCTTTCATTTAATCGGTAAATTGGATTTTCGATTAAATATGGAAAGTTGAGATGTTGAGACGTTGGATCTTTTAATTGGATTAAAAGATCAACGGAAATAATTTAAGTGGACATTAAATTAGATTTAATATTGGGTTCGTCATAATTGGATTACGATAAAACCCGGTCCGTTAAATTATACCCGAGAGGAGAAATAATTCCTAATTTGGAATAGGAAGAAGTTGGACTTCTTCCCTTAATTAAACATAGCCGACATGCTCCCTTGGAGGAAGCAAAATCAGCCATGTTTCATGCTAGGTGGTATGTTGACTTGTCTCTTTTGGAAAGAGACAAATCAACTCCAATCAAGCTCTTCCCTTTTGGTATGATTTGATCATACCATAAATTTTGGTAGGCTTGATTGAAGAATTGATGGTGATTGATTGGAATGAATCTAGACATCCTTGGATGAACCTAGACACATTCCAATAATCACATTAATTATGTATATATATTAGAATATACAACACCTAGCATAAGTGATTGATTATTCATCTTTTTCTAGGAAAAAGAGAAGACAAAATCCTCTCCTCTCTCTCAATTTTCGTGCTCCCTCCCTCTCTTACACTTGTGTTCTTCACTTGATTTTGAATCAAGAAGAAGAACAAAGTAAGTTTAAGAGAACACTAATTCATAGTGTTCTTCTCTTAAACCGATTCCTTCCTAAACCCGTTCTTTTCTAGCAAGAAGAACGCGTGTTTCTTCCGGTGTGGTGTGGATCACCTTTGGAGAATCCATACGTTTGGATTTCGTGAGCATTCCGGAGAAGGAACAACGCTAGTAGCCGGGAGCATACGCTAAACAATCAAAGGTAACGGTTTATTACGCTTTGATTGATTCCATTTATATATCTATGCCCTATGTGTTTAAATATATGTTTTAATATTTACACATCCTACATCGAACGCCCGGTTGAGCACCCAAGGGTACACCCCTTGGGATTCGCGTATTTTGAATTTTATTTAAATTTACGCACTTTCCTCGCATTCCTCGCTTCCGCTCGCGCTCCCGGGCGGATCCGCTGCCCTGTGCGCGCGGGCGGCCGGCCAGCACAACGGCTGGGCCCGTTTTTTTGTGCCGTTTTTTCGACTTTTTCCGGAAAATTCGATTTTCTGTATTTTCTGCACAATATTCTGAAAATATATTAATTTTGCATTTTTGATTTTGGGATAATTGGATTATTCCTTGAATTAAATTTGCTTAATTAATTTGGGATTAATACATGCATTGGATGCATTGTGTAAAATGTCCATTAAATTTAAAATTTGAATTTTGCATATTATTTATATATTTATGCTTTTGTGATGTTGGAACATCACTTGGATATTTGGAATATCCATTGGTTCTTTATGCATGATTATTTGGAATAATTATGTTATGTGAGTTGATGGAATCAACATGGGATGATCACAAAGCCCTAGACCTTGTGTATGGATGAATGAATGTTTATTTATTTTCTGTTGGGTGGGGCCTGCGTGCCTCTTGTTTTTGGGACTATCATCTCCCGTATTTTCAGCCTCATGATGTTAAGGCTTGTTTTCCTTATTACCAATGTATTACTTAAAGTTGTAATGAGAGTAGAAAGGATTGGTGAGGTTTCAATTTTGACAAGCAATTGGAGTCGGAGACCCCAAGGAGGAGCATCAAGGCGTGAAACAAGAGCACTACAAGGCCCATTGGAATGACAATGGGTTTATTACTATTGTAATAATTTAGGACCACCCTAGACAGACCATAGACTCACTGCGGGCTCAGTGGGTCGCATAGGTTGGGCTTGTGATCATCCTAACAGGGGTATGCTATGTTTTCTGCATGCGGCGTATTTATTTATCGCTTTAAATATTGGATATTTATGCATGCTAAAACACAATAATGTGATGAGGTCTCGGTCACACACAAACTCTCATTTGGTTGGACCAAATTAAATATTAGGCCCATAACGGACTTGGATCAAAATGGTATTTTGATCTGTCCGAGCCTTCCATCCACAGCAATGTGGTGAGGAAGCTACCACTACCCAAGTGTGGTCTCACGAGTCGTGGCACACTTGGACTAGGGGAAAGCTGCACTGTTGTTGTGAACAAAAAGACTGCGCTCGCTGTTTCCCTGTCTCACGAGTCGTGGGGGCGACAGTTTGAGGCATGATTTGGTTGATGGGTCGGGCCCAACACTGAGTAACATGGTTCGCTTGGAGTCCTCGGGACCATGTGAATAGGTGAGGCAAAATATCTTGGGAATCTCATTGGATGAGAATGATATTGGATATCTCCCACAAGGTCTTCTTCATGTGAATCGTAAAAGCGGGGCATGGAGATTACGCTTGTGGATCCCAAGCCCACTAGGAAATGGTTTCCCGAAACTCCGCTTGAGAGTGGCGGACTTTCGTATAAATAGTGGGAGGGTTAAAGACTAAAAGACCAAGTCTTCAACTTGAACAATAATATTACCATCATCTGCTAATTTCTGCTTTACATTTTCATTAATGTAGATATGTCTAAGAACCCGTTAACCATGATTCTTGAGACTAACAAATTCAACGGAACGAACTACTCGGACTGGCTGAGAAACCTGAGGATTGTCCTCGGTTTCGAGAACCAAGGCTACGTCTTAGACGAGCCGCCACCGAGCAACTTACCAGAGGGGTCCACGCCTGAAAAACGTTTGACGTTCGAGAAATGGCATGAGGACAACCGGAAAGTACGCAGTATCATACTGGCTTCAATGTCTAACGACATCCAGAAGCAGTATGAGAGGCTGGACAACGTCTCCGCCATAATGCTCCGCATGAACGAGGTTTATGCGGTTCCGGATAGGCATATTAGATATGCCGCCACAAAAGCATTCTTTGGCACCAAGCTCGCTGAAGGAGCGTCTGTACAGAGTCATGGGGTCAAGATGCTCTCCCTAGTGGAGAAACTCGAGGACCTTAAAGCTGGGCTTAACAATGACACGTACATTGACGTGATCCTCCAGTCGCTCCCTCCATCCTATGACCCGTTTGTTGTAAACTACAACATGAACGGACTTGAGAAGTCTATTCATGAGTTGATCAACATGCTGGTCCAATACGAGGCAACGACCCACAAGTCGGCGCCGGCGGTATTGATAGGAGAGGCTTCGACCTCCAAGGTGAATGGCAAGAGGGCCGGACGCTGGAAGAGGAAGAAGGGCAAAGGGAAGACGGTTGCGGCCCCTGCTCACGCTCCGGGCGTCCCTGTTGCTCCGGTTGGACCGAGCAAAGGGAAAGGAAAGGCCCGTGGTTCTCAGCGGTCCAAGGCAAATGATGTCTGCATGCATTGCCAAGGGAAAGGGCATTGGAAGAGGGAGTGCCCACAACTCCTCTCCAACCCAGGTGTGTTTGTGGTTGAAGTTAATATGATTACTAATTCTGCTTCATGGGTATTGGATACCGGGTGTGGTGCTCACATCTGCAATGATTTGCAGGCACTGCAAAGAAGCAGAAGGCTAACCAAGGATGAGATGATCCTAAGGCTAGGCGATGGCAAGGCCGTTGCTGCGGAGGCCGTAGGATCACTAGAGTTAGCCATTAGTGGTCATGTTAGGATTGTACTGAACGACTGTTTCTATGTACCTAGCATGATTAAAAACATTGTTTCCATCCCGGTCCTTGATAAGGAGGGATATGAATTTACCATCAATAAAAACGGTTTTTTCATTATCAAAGATGGTATTTCTCATTTGCTTGGTACATTGGTCAACGGTCTGTACATACTTCAACAGTTTAATTGGATTATGACTGCAGAACACAAACGAAAACGTGATGATCATAATAACGCACAGATATGGCATGCGAGGTTAGGTCATATCTCTAAAGATAGGATAAGAAGGTTGGTGGACTCAAAGAGTCTAGAAATAGACGATTTGGACAACCTACCGACCTGCGAATCCTGTCTAAAGGGAAAGATGACCAAGAAACCCTTTGTTGGACAAAGTACGCTGGCCAGTGGTCTGTTGGATTTGATCCATACAGATGTCTGTGGTCCACTAAGTACTCAGGCTAGAGGTGGGTACTCGTACTTCAAAACCTTTTACCGATGATCACTCACGGTATGGTTATGTTTACCTGATGAGGTACAAGTCCGAAGCCTTTGGAAGGTTTAAGGAATACAGACTTGAAGTAGAGAACCAAACCGGTCGAAAGATCAAAGCCCTTCGGTCGGACCGAGGTGGAGAGTATTTGAGTGGTGAGTTTACTGATTATCTAAAAGAGAATGGGATTCTCTCTCAGTGGACCCCTCCTGGAACACCGCAACTTAACGGTGTGTCTGAAAGGAGGAATCGGACCTTGTTGGACATGGTCCGATCCATGATGAGTTTTACCGAACTACCCCTTTCCTTCTGGGGATACGCTCTTGAGACGGTGGCCAAAGTTTTGAACTTGGCGCCATCTAAAAGGGTATCCCAGACGCCATATGAGATATGGCATGGCAAGCCTGCCTCCTACAAATACTTGAAAGTGTGGGGTTACCCCGCATATGTCAAGAGATTAGTGGGAGATAAACTGGACTCGAGGTCTAGTTTATGCAGGTTTATCGGCTATCCGAAAGAAACTGCGGGGTATTATTTCTATGATCCCTCCGAGCAAAAGGTTTTTGTCTCGCGAAACGCAGTGTTCTTGGAAAAAGGTTTTCCATCGGATAGTCGACGCGATGAGGTACTCCTTGAGGAATCAAGTGAGGTACCCCATGAGGCGGCAGTGACATCTGAGCCAGTGGTTCCCACTGATATTGTTCCAGTCCTCCGTAGGTCGGCCAGAGTATCCCATGCACCTGATAGGTATGGATTTCTGGGCCTGACCGGTCAGTTGGATAATGATCCAAAGACGTACGGAGAAGCGATGTCGGACATCGATTCGGACAAGTGGCTTGAGGCCATGAAATCCGAGATGGACTCGATGGGTACAAACAAGGTTTGGACCCTAGCAGATCCACCAAAAGGGGTTAAACCCGAAGCTGGAACATACGTTTGGATGAAGTCATACGGGGATATGATTTCATCAAGAACGAGTCCGATCCTTGTGTATACAAGAAGATCAGTGGGAGCTCAGTTGCGTTTTTTGGTGCTTTACGTGGATGACATCTTGCTCATTCGGGAATGATGCTAAGATGTTGGGTACCACTAAAGCTTGGTTGTCAACACAATTCTCCATGAAGGATATGGGCGAGGCATCCTACATCCTTGGCATCAAGATCTACAGGGATAGATCTAAAAGGATGTTAGGAATGGCCCAGTCCTCGTACATTGAGAAAGTCTTGAAGAGATTCAAGATGGAGAACTCAAAACGAGGATTCCTTCCAATGAGGCATGGAATTAAGTTATCCAAGAAGCAGTCTCCTAAGACTGATGAGGAGCTTAAACGGATGTTGGACATCCCCTATGCTTCAGCCGTAGGCAGCATACAGTATGCTGTTCAATGCACTAGACCTGATGTGGCTTTCGCTTTGAGCGTAACAAGTCGATATCAGTCGTGTGCCGGGGAGGCACACTGGAGTGCAGTCAAGACTATCTTGAAGTACCTGAAAAGGACTAAGGACATGTTCTTGATCTACGGCAGTGGAGAGTTGATACTGGATGGCTATAGCGACGCTAGCTTCCAGTCGGATGACGATGATGCCAAGTCTCAGTCTGGTTATGTATTCAAACTTAATGGTGGCGTGGTTGCTTGGAAGAGTTCCAAGCAGGCTACCACGGCGGACTCCACCACAGAGTCTGAATACATAGCGGCTTTGGAAGCTGCTAAGGAGTGGTTTGGTTGATGAGCTACATCCAAGGGTTGGATGTAGTACCTAGCATTGCTAAGCCTGTAATTATCTTTTATGATAACAACGGGGCGATAGCGCTAGCAAAGGTGACCAGAAAGCCAATAGGTTTGGCAATTTGTAACCTATCCGACAACTTGATGTGAATGTAATATTATTATGTGATGAATAAGATGAGTATTCGTCACCAATGGTACCTTCTTTGTTGCGCTCATCTTACATTTGTTTAAAATGGTGTTTAACTTATATCGCAACAAAGCCCACAGACCATAGATAACAACTCGTGCAGTTGGGCCACGCATTGGATGGTGGTCATGAAACCAACTGATTAAGAGTTGGGTCTGAAACGTTCCAAGTCGAGGACCTCGAGACAGGGCATCGAGAGTCCTATTGAGACTTGCATCAAGAGTCGTGTTCATTGGATGAGTGCCGTGTTTCATCGGCGACAGGCGTGGGACGCCTACACGGTCTTGATGGGTTGGTCGACTGGGGTCGAGCCGACTGGACTGACTCGCGGGGATCATCATATGGAAGCCTTGGAGGCTTGGTCGGTATGATTGGTTTTCCCCGGTTCCGATAGTACGGGAGTAATCCTCAGACTTGAGGAATCATGGCAGTCACGTGCACAGGACGGCTGTATCTTGGATCTGGCGAGAGGTGATCATTCTGTAAGATGATCATTATAAGCCTTGTCCAGTGCAGTCAGAATGTGTAGCGAGGACGGTGGATTCCAAGAAGAGGATCCGTCCCCTGTCAGTATGTGACAGAGGTATCTCCTATGCACTCGGAGACACGTTCATGCTGTTTGAAGCTGTGGCCACAGTGGTTGGTCGAACAGGGAATAGTTTCCTGTGTCGACGCAATGAAGCATACGTGGTCTCGAGTATTAAGCATAGATGCCTAGTCAAGGATGGGAACCGACGCCCAATTCCATACCCTAGACTAAGGCCGGGAGACGGTAGACGGAAGGATCGTACCCGTACGGAATCGGCGCCTAAATGTTCACGCCAATTCACCTAGTCTCTAGTGCCATGGACCGTTGCTAGACGGCCACCCATGGTAACGGGCCCTTGTGGGACACGGGCCCAAGTCTAGCTGAGGGTGAACCTAAAGGGTCACACACAAATCACCGAGGAGGTTGAGTGATCGACTTGGAGTCAATCTCGAAGGATAAAATAAATAATTGGATTACTTAAGGGAAAGTCCATTGGATGGACGGGTCGATATTGTATCGGGCTTTCATTTAATCGGTAAATTGGATTTTCGATTAAATATGGAAAGTTGAGATGTTGAGACGTTGGATCTTTTAATTGGATTAAAAGATCAACGGAAATAATTTAAGTGGACATTAAATTAGATTTAATATTGGGTTCGTCGTAATTGGATTACGATAAAACCCGGTCCGTTAAATTATACCCGAGAGGAGAAATAATTCCTAATTTGGAATAGGAAGAAGTTGGACTTCTTCCCTTAATTAAACATAGCCGACATGCTCCCTTGGAGGAAGCAAAATCAGCCATGTTTCATGCTAGGTGGTATGTTGACTTGTCTCTTTTGGAAAGAGACAAATCAACTCCAATCAAGCTCTTCCCTTTTGGTATGATTTGATCATACCATAAATTTTGGTAGGCTTGATTGAAGAATTGATGGTGATTGATTGGAATGAATCTAGACATCCTTGGATGAACCTAGACACATTCCAATAATCACATTAATTATGTATATATATTAGAATATACAACACCTAGCATAAGTGATTGATTATTCATCTTTTTCTAGGAAAAAGAGAAGACAAAAATCCTCTCCTCTCTCTCAATTTTCGTGCTCCCTCCCTCTCTTACACTTGTGTTCTTCACTTGATTTTGAATCAAGAAGAAGAACAAAGTAAGTTTAAGAAAACACTAATTCATAGTGTTCTTCTCTTAAACCGATTCCTTCCTAAACCCGTTCTTTTCTAGCAAGAAGAACGCGTGTTTCTTCCGGTGTGGTGTGGATCACCTTTGGAGAATCCATACGTTTGGATTTCGTGAGCATTCCGGAGAAGGAACAACGCTAGTAGCCGGGAGCATACGCTAAACAATCAAAGGTAACGGTTTATTACGCTTTGATTGATTCCATTTATATATCTATGCCCTATGTGTTTAAATATATGTTTTAATATTTACACATCCTACATTGAACGCCCGGTTGAGCACCCAAGGGTACACCCCTTGGGATTCGCGTATTTTGAATTTTATTTAAATTTACGCACTTTTCTCGCATTCCTCGCTTCCGCTCGCGCTCCCGGGCGGATCCGCTTGTGCTTCAGTGGTGTTCCAGGAGGGGTCCACTGAGAGAGAATCCCATTCTCTTTTAGATAATCAGTAAACTCACCACTCAAATACTCTCCATCTCGGTCCGATCGTAGGGCTTTGATCTTTCGACCGGTTTGGTTCTCTACTTCAAGTTTGTATTCCTTAAACCTTTCAAAGGCTTCAGACTTGTACCTCATCAGGTAAACATAACCATACCGTGAGTGATCATCGGTAAAGGTTATGAAGTACGAGTACCCACCTCTAGCCTGAGTATTTAGTGGACCACACACATCTTTATGGATCAAATCGAATAGACCACTAGCTAGCGTACTTTGTCCAACAAAGGGTTTCTTGATCATCTTTCCCTTTAAACAGGATTCGCGGTCGGTAGGTTGTCTAAATCGTCTATTTCTAGACTCTGCGAGTCCACCAACCTTCTATTCCTATCTTTAGAGATATGACCTAACCTCGCATGCCATATCTGTGCGTTATTATGATC
This sequence comes from Sesamum alatum, assembly GCA_034509735.1. Lineage (NCBI taxonomy): Eukaryota > Viridiplantae > Streptophyta > Magnoliopsida > Lamiales > Pedaliaceae > Sesamum > Sesamum alatum. The sequence goes on along the minus strand of JACGWO010000009.1, from coordinate 24,597,939 downwards.
ATCACGTTTTCGTTTGTGTTCTGCAGTCATAATCCAATTAGACTGTTGAAGTATGTACAGACCGTTGACCAATGTACCAAGCAGATGAGAAATACCATCTTTGATAATGAAAAAATCATTTTTATTGATGGTAAATTCATATCCCTCCTTATCAAGGACCGGGATGGAAACAATGTTTTTAATCATGCTAGGTACATAGAAACAGTCATTCAGTACAATCCTAACATGACTACTAATGGCTAACTCTAGTGATCCTACGGCCTCCGCGGCAACGGCCTTGCCATCGCTTAGCCTCAGGATCATCTCATCCTTGGTTAGCCTTCTGCTTTTTTGCAGTGCCTGCAAATCATTGCAGATGTGAGCACCACACCCAGTAACCAATACCCATGAAGCAGAATTAGTAATCATATTAACTTCAACCACAAACACACCTGGGTTGGAGAGGAGTTGTGGGCACTCCCTCTTCCAATGCCCTTTCCCTTGGCAATGCATGCAGACATCATTTGCCTTGGACCGCTGAGAACCACGGGCCTTCCCTTTCCGTTTGCTCGGTCCAACCGGAGCAACAGGGACGCCCGGAGCGCGAGCAGGGACCGCAACCGTCTTCCCTTTGCCCTTCTTCGTCTTCCAGCGTCCGGCCCTCTTGCCATTCGCCTTGGAGGTCGAAGCCTCCCCTATCAATACCGCCGGCGCTGACTTGTGGGTCGTTGCCTCGTATTGGACCAGCATGTTGATCAACTCATGAATAGACTTCTCAAAGTCCGTTCATGTTGTAGTTTACAACAAATGGGTCATAGGATGGAGGAAGGGACTGGATGATCACGTCAATGTACGTGTTATTGTTAAGCCCAGCTTTAAGATCCTCGAGTTACTCCACTAAGGAGAGCATCTTGACCCCATGACTCTGTATAGACGCTCCTTCAGCGAGCTTGGTGCCAAAGAATGCTTTTTGTGCGGCATATCTAATATGCCTATCCGGAACCGCATAAATCTCGTTCATGCGGAGCATTATGGCGAAGACGTTGTCCAGCCTCTCATACTGCTTCTGGATGTCATTAGGCATCGAAGCTAGTATGGTACTGCGTACTTTCCGGTTGTCCTCATGCCATTTCTCGAACGTCAAACGTTCTTCAGGCGTGGACGCCTCCGGTAATTCGCTCGGGTGCGGCTCGTCCAAGACGTAGCCTTGGTTCTCGAAACCGAGGAAAATAATCAGGTTTCTCAGCCAGTCCGAGTGGTTCGTTCCGTTGAATTTTTTAGTCTCGAGAATCATGATTAATGGGTTCTTAAACATATCTACATTAATGAAAATGTAAAGCAGAAATTAGCAGATGATGGTAATATTATTGTTCAAGTTGAAGACTTGGTCTTTTACGTCTTTAACCCTCCACTATTAATACGAAACTCCGCCACTTCTCAAGCGGAGTTTCGGGAAACCATTTCCTAGTGGGCTTGGGATCCACAAGCGTAATCTCCATGCCCCGCTTTTACGATTCACATGAAGAAGACCTCGTGGGAGATATCCAATATCATTCTCATTCAATGAGATTCTCAAGATATTTTTGCCTCACCTATTCGCATGGTTTCGAGGACTCCAAGCGAACCATGTTACTGTTAGAATAGGTGACCATGTAAGCCAATTTTGGCAGGAATATGTAACCTATGTCTAGACAATTTCAGGTGTTTGATAAAACATTTATGAATAAATAAGTGAAGATTCATATGGCAACACTTTGTTTATGTTCACTTTATATCTGCTATTACATATCTGTTCACTACGCAAACAAAGCCCATGGACTGAGAATCGATTTCGGAGACTGGGACAAAGCTTGGAGGTAGGTCCCACGAAATCAGTCTTACCGAATCAGTCCGAAAATCTCCAAGTCAAGGAATCTCGAAAATGGGTACCGGGATTCCCTTTGAGACTTGCACTAAGCATCTGCTGTCGTATTTCATCGACGGGTGACGAAGGTCGTCTAAGCAGTGTTAGTGGGTCAGCATGCCTAGGAAGCAACTGACTGAGGTGAACTTGCGGGAACCGTCTTACGGAGGACCTTGAGTATGGCCAGCAAGGTATGACGTGAGTTCCAGGTTCCAACGGGTACAGGTCAAGTCCTTTGAACTTGAGGAACTGCTGAGTTTACCTGTCATCAGGTCTGTATCTTAGATATGGTGAGAGATTGCCAAAATACTCTTGAGTAGTCATAAACCATGTCTAGTGCAGCTCGGGTGTACAAAGTGACAGTAGTTTTCCAGAAAGGATCTGTCTCCTGTCAAAAGGCATTGACAGTTGAGTCTCATGTATGCTCTGTGTCTTGTCCCTAAAATCTGTGGCCACAGTAACTGAACAGAGGGAAGGTTTCCTTGCGGCGTTTAGTAAAGGACAAACCGACACTTAGGTCCAAAATGGGTACCTTGCATTTTCCGTGCCCTAGACTCTAAGTGATGAGACCGAAGACAGAAGGACAAGTGTACTGTTAGAGCCTAAATGTTCATCCCCGATTATTTGACCTAGTCTCTAGTGCAATGGACTGTTGCTAGATGGCAACCCATGGTAACGGACGGATTCTAGGAATCCGACCAAAGTCTAGCTGAAGGTGAACTAAAGAGTCACACACTATCCCACACACATACTTAGTATTTAATTTGGAATTAAATATTGGAGTAAAGGAATGATTAAATTGGATATAATCGGGTCCTATATTTTCTTGGAGAAAATAATTCCTTCTATTTGATAAAGGGAATTAAATTAATAAATTGGATTTATTAAGGGAATTGATTTAATGGGCCTAGAATAAAATATTAATATTTATTTATTATATTTATTTGGCCTTTTGGAATATTTAATAGGATTTAAATATTCCATTAAATTAAATTAATGGTTGAGATTTAATGGGAGAGATCAAAGGCTAGGATTGAATTTGACAAGGTCAAATTCTACTTTGACTAGGACTTTGACTAGGTCAAAATCCTAGTCAAATTAAGCTTCTAAAGAGGTGGAGTTTAAAGAGGATTAAATTCTTCCTCTATATAAACCCATAGCCTTGCACCTTTTGAAGGATGATGAAATTCCAACACACACACAACACACACTCATTTCGGCTCTCTCTCCCTATCTCTCGTCCGCCCTCTCTCTCCACTCTCTCCAAGAAATTCTTTTCTAATTCTCTTGTTCTTGGAACATTAGAACTTAGATGAATCAATACCGTTAATTCATAATGTGTTCTTGATTCATCCACTCCAAAATATACACTTGTTCGTTGCTAGCACGACATGCAAGATATGTGGGTGGATCGTGTGTCACGATTTGGAGGGTCTCAAGAACGAGATCTCGATACAAAACGGGGAACAACGCGTGTAGCTGTTGAAGACGAAAACGACAACGGTTAGGTCTTGTTTAATATTTTCGTCCTCTTTAATTTTCTACCCTATGGTCTCCATGATCATTTACATGTTGTTTACTCATGAGATACACCGAACACCCGGGAATCTCAAGGGTACACCCCTTGAGCGTGTTCTTTAATTTGATTAAAGCATGCTTTAAATTTTTGTATTTTATTTTATATCGCGCTTCTGCATTCGCGCAATTTCCCGGGACGATCCACATATTCTTTCAGTTACTCAGTGTTAGGCCCGACCAATCAACCAAATCAATACCTCAAACTGTCGCCCCCTCACGACTCGTGAGACAGGGAAACAACGAGCGCGGTCTTTTTTGTTCACAACAATGGTGTTGCTTTCCCCTTAGTCCAGAGTGTGCCACGACTCGTGAGACCACACTTCGGTAGTGGTAGCTTCCTCACCACATTGCTATGGATGGAAGGTTCGGACAAATCATAAATACCATTTTGATCCAAGTCCGTTCTGGGCCTAATATTAAATTTGGTCCAACCAAATGAGAGTTTAAGTGTGACCGAGACCTCATATCATTGTGGTGTTTTAACATGCATAAATATCCAATATTTAAAAGCGATAAATAAATACGCCACATGCATAAAACATAGCATACCCCTGTTAGATGATCAAAGCCCAGCCTATGCGACAACACTGAGCCCGGCAGTGAGTCTATGGTCTGTCTAGGGTGGTCCTAAATTATTACAATAATAATATACCGATTGTCATTCAATGGGCTTGAAGTGCTTCTTGTTTCACGCCTTGATGCTCCTCCTTGGGTTCTCCGACTCCAATTGCTTGTTAAAATTAAAACCTCACCAATCCTATCTACTCTCATTACAACTGAAAGTAATATATTGGTAATAAAGAAAACAAGCCTTCACATCATGAGGCTAAAAATACGGGAGATGATAGTCCAAAAAACAAGACGCACGCAGGCCCCACCCAACAGAAAATAAATGATCATACATTCATTCATACATAAGGTCTAGGGCTCTTGTGATCATCTCATGTTGATTCCATCAACACACATAACATAATTATTCCAAATAATCATGCATAAATACAATTGGATATTCCAAATACCCAAGTGATGTCCAACATCACAAAAGCATAAACATACAAATAATATGCAAAATTTAAATTTCAAATTTAATGGACATTTTAAACAATGCATCCAATGCATGTATTAATCCAAATTAATTAAGCAATTTTAATTCAAGGAATAATCGATTATTACAAAATAAAAATGCCAAATTAACATATTTTCAGAATATTGTGCAGAAAATACAGAAAATTAAATTTTCCAGAAAAAGTCGAAAAACGGCACAGCGTTTTCTGTGCCGCGTGCCGGCCTCGGCCGCTGCGCACAGGTACGCGCGCAGGGCACCCGCCTGCGCGTGGCCACTACCGGTCCGATGTTGCTGCCTGCGTGTGCACGCTCTGTGCCGCGTGCCGGCCTCGGCGGCTGCGTACAGGCACGCGCGCAGGGCACCCGCCTGCGCGCGGCACTGCGGTCCGATCCAATTTTTTTTTTTTTCAAAACTATTTCAGCACAATAGCAGTAATATTATATTTTTGAAAATAAGCATGCAATTTTAGATCCAATCTAACAAAATTAAGCATGCCAAAAGTCCATTAAATCCAAACGATTGAATTATCATATTACCATATATTTTTACAATCTAACATGGCAATAAAGCTATTTAAAAGCAAGTAGATCATGCCAAACACATAGATCTATGCCCCTTACATCGAACCGGGCTCTGATACCACTTGAAGGACAAGCGTATCCGCCCGGGAGCGCGAGCGGAAGCGAGGAAGCGAGGAAAGTGCGTAAATTAAAATCAAATATAATATAAAATACGAATCCCAAGGGTTGTGCCCTTGGGTGCTCAACCGGGCGTTCGATGTAGGATGTGTAATATTGGAAATGAATATTAAACACATAGGGCATAGATAAATATATATAATCAATCAAAGCGTCATAAACCGTTACCTTTGAGTGTTTAGCGTATGCTCCCGGCTACTTCCGTTGTTCCTTCTCCGGAATGCTCATGAAATCCAAACGTATGGATTTCTCCAAAGGTGATCCACACCACACCGGAAGAAACACACGTTCTTCTTGCTAGAAAACAACGGGTTTAAGAAGGAATCGGTTTAAGAGAAGCACTATGAATTAGTGTTCTTCTAAACTTACTTTGTTCTTCTTCTTGATTCAAAATCAGTGAAGAACAAGTGTCAGAGAAGGAGAGAGGGCCGCGGAGTTGAGAGAGAGGAGAAGGATTTTGTCTTCTCTTTTTCCTAGAAAAGGTGAATAATAAATCACTTATGCTTGGTGTTGTTTATTCTCATATCTAATACATAATTAATGTGATTAATTGGAATGTGTCTAGGTTCATCAAAGGATGTCTAGATTCATTCCAATCAAATCTCCATCAATTCTTCAATCAAACCTACCAAAATTTATGGTATGATCAAATCATACAAAAGGGAAGAGCTTGATTGGAGTTGATTTATCTCTTTCCAAAAGAGATAAGTCAACATACCACTAGCATGAAACATGGCTGATTTTGCTTCCTCCAAGGGAGCATGTCGGCCATGTTTAATTAAGGGAAGAAGTCCAACTTCTTCCTATTCCAAAATAGGAATTATTTCTCCCTCGAGTAATAATTTAACGGACCGGGTTTTATCGTAATTCAATTACGAGGAATCCAACATTAAATCCAATTTAATGTCCATTTAAATTATTCCCGTTGATCTTTTAATCCAATTAAAAGATCCAACGTCTCAACTTTCCATATTTAATCGAAAATCCAATTTACCGATTATACGAAAGCCCGATACAATATCGGCCCGTCCATCCAATGGACTTTCCTTTAAGTAATCCAATTAATTATTTTATACCTCGAGATTGACTCCAAGCCGATCTCTCAACCTCCTTGGTGATTTGTGTGTGACCCTTTAGGTTTCACCCTCAGCTAGACTTGGCCCCGTGTCCCACAAGGGCCCGTTACCATGGGTGGCCATCTAGCAACGGTACATGGCACTAAAGACTAGGTTAATTGGCGTGAACATTTAGGCGCCGATTCCGTACGGGTACGATCCTTCCGTCTACCATCTCCCGGTCTTAGTCTAGGGTATGAAATCGGACGTCGGTTCCCATCCTTGACTAGGAATCTATGCTTAATACTCGAGACCACGTATGCTTCATTGCGTAGACACAGGAAACCATTCCCTGTTCGACAACACATTGTGGCCACAGCTATAAACAGCATGAACGTGTCTCTGAGTGCATAGGAGATACCTCTGTCACATACTGACAGGGGACGGATCCTCTTCTTGGAATCCACCGTCCTCGCTACAACACATTCCGACTGCACTAAACAAGGCTTATGATAATCATTCTTACAGAATGATTACCTCTCGCCAGATCCAAGATACAGCCGTCATGTGCACGCGACTGCCATGATCCCTCAAGTCTGAGGATTACTCTCGTACTATCGGAACCGGGGAAAACCAATCATACCGACCAGCCTCCAAAGCTTCCATATGATGATCCCCGCGAGTCAGTCCAGTCAGCTCGACCCAGTCGACCAAACCCATCAAGATCGTGTAGGCGTCCACGCCTGTCGCCGATGAAACACGACACTCATCCAAATGAACACGACTATTGACGCAAGTCTCAATAGGACTCTCGATGCCCTGTCTCGAGGTCCTCGACTTGGAACGTTTCAGACCCAACTCTTAATCAGTTGGTTTCATGACCACCATCCAATGCGTGGCCTAACTGCACGAGTTGTTAACCATGGTCTGTGGGCTTTGTTGCGATATAAGTTACACACCGTTTTAACAAATGTGAAATGAGCGCAACAAAGTAAGCACCAGAAGTGACAAATACTTATTTTATTCATCACATAGTAATATTATATTTACATCAAGTTGTCAGATAGGTTACAAATCGCCAAAACCCATTGGCTCTGGTCACCTATTCTAGCAGCGCGCTGGCATCGGCCGGCAGCGCATAGCGCGCGCACAAGCACCACCTGCGCGCGGCCGCTGCCGGTCTGAAGCAAATTTTTTTTTTTGGTTTTTCAATACTGTTTCAGCACAATAACAGTAACATTTTTCTGAAAATAAGCATGCAATTTTTAGATCCAATCTAACAAAATTAAGAATACCAAAAGTCCATTAAATCCAAACGATTGAATCATCATATTATTCATATATTTATATAATCTAACATGCCAATAAGCATAAAAGCAAGTAGATCATGCCAAGCACATAGATCTATGCCCCTTACATCGAACCGGGCTCTGATACCACTTGAAGGACAAGCGTATCCGCCCGGGAGCGCGAGCGGAAGCGAGGAAGCGAGGAAAGTGCGTAAATTAAATCAAATCTAATTTAAAATACGAATCCCAAGGGTTGTGCCCTTGAGTGCTCAACCGGGCGTTCGATGTAAAATGTGTAAATATTGGAAACATATATTTAAACACATAGGGCATAGATGTATATTAAATCAATCAAAGCGTAGTAAAACCGTTACCTTTGATTGTTTAACGTATGCTCCCGGCTACTAGCGTTGTTCCTTCTCCGGAATGCTCACAAAATCCAAACATATGGATTCTCCAAAGGTGATCCACACCACACCGGAAGAAACATACGTCCTTCTTGCTAGAAAGAAACGGGTTTAAGAAGGAATCGGTTTAAGAGAAGAACACTATGAATTAGTGCTCTCTTAAACTTACTTTGTTCTTCTTCTTGATTCAAAATCAAGTGAAGAACCCAAGTGTGAGAGAGGGAGAGAGGCCGAGAGTTGAGAGAGAGGAGAGGGCTTTTTGTCTTCTCTTTTTCCTAGAAAAAGATGAATAATGAATCACTTATGCTAGATATTGTATATTCTAATATATATACATAATTAATGTGATTATTGGAGTGTGTCTAGGTTCATCCAAGGATGTCTAGATTCATTCCAATCAATCACCATCAATTCTTTCAATCAAGCCTACCAAAATTTATGGTATGATCAAATCATACCAAAAGAGAAGAGCTTGATTGGAGTTGATTTGTCTCTTTCCAAAAGAGATAAGTCAACATAACCACCTTGCATGAAACATGGCTGATTTTGCTTCCTCCAAGGGAGCATGCCGGCCATGTTTAAATAAGGGAAGAAGTCCAACTTCTTCCTATTCCAAAATAGGAATTATTTTCTCCCCTCTCGAGTAAATTTAACGAACCGGGTTTATTGTAATCCAATTATGACGAACCCAACATTAAATCCAATTTAATGTCCATTTAAATTATTCTCGTTGATCTTTTAATCCAATTAAAAGATCCAACGTCTCAACGTCTCAACTTTCCATATTTAATCGAAAATCTAATTTACCGATTAAATGAAATCCCGATACAATATCAGCCCGTCCATCCAATGGACTTTCCCTTAAGTAATCCAATTACTTATTTATCCTTCGAGATTGACACCAAGTCCATCTCTCAACCTCCTCGGTAATTTGTATGTGACCCTTAAGGTTCACCCTCAGCTAGATTTGGGCCCGTGTCCCACAAGGGCCCGTTACCATGGGTGACCGTCTAGCAACGGTCCATGGCAATAGAAACTAGGTGAATTGGCGTGATCATTAAGGCGCCGATTTCGTACGGGTACGATCCTTCCGTCTACCATCTCCCAGCCTTAGCTAGGGTATGGAATTGGGCGTCGGTTACCATCCTTGACTAGGCATCTATGCTTAATACTCGAGATCACATAAGCTTCATTGCATCGACACAGGAAACCATTCCCTGTTCGACCAACCACTGTGGCCACAGCTTCAAACAGCATGAACGTGTCTCCGAGCGCATAGGAGAGACCTCTGTCACATACTGATAGGGGGACGGATCCTCTTCTTGGAATCCACCGTCCTCGCTACACATTCCAACTTGCACTGGACAAGGCTTATAAATAATCATCTTACAGAATGATTACCTCTCACCAGATCCAGGATACAATCGTCATGTGCACGCGACTCCCATGATCCCTCAAGTTTGAGGATTACTCCTGTACTATCAGAACCGGGAAAAACCAATCATACCGACCAATCCTCCAAGGCTTCCATATGATGATCCCCGCGAGTCAGTCCAGTTGGCTCGACCCAGTCGACCAAGCCATCAAGATCGTGTAGGTATCCCACGCCTGTCGCCGATGAAACACGGCACTCATCCAATGAACACGACTCTTGACGCAAGTCTCAATAGGACTCTCGATGCCCTGTCTCGAGGTCCTCGACTTGGAACGTTTCCAGACCCACTCTTAATCAGTTGGTTTCATGACCACCATCCAATGCGTGGCCCAACTGCACGAGTTGTTAACCTTGGTCTGCGGGCTTTGTTGAGATATAAGTTAAACACCATTTTAACAAATGTAAGATGAGCGCAACAAAGAAGGTACCATTGGTTGACGAACACTCAACTTATTCATCAACATAATAATATTACATTTACGTCAAGTTGTCGAATAAGTTTAAAATTGCCAAACCTATTTGCTTTCTGGTCACCTATTCCAACAGACCATGTATGCTTCATTGTGTTGACACAGGAAACCATTCCCTGTTCGACCAACTACTGTGGCCACAACTTTAAAACAGCATGAACGTGTCTCCGAGTGCATAGGAGATACCTCTGTCACATACTGACAGGGGACGGATCCTCTTCTTGGAATCCACCGTCCTCGCCAATGTAACACGGCACTCATCCAATGAACACGACTTTTGATGCAAGTCTCAATAGGAATCTCGATGCCCTGTCTCGAGGTCCTCGACTTGGAACGTTTCAGACCCATCTCTTAATCAGTTGGTTTCATGATCACCATCCAATGCGTGGCCCAACTGCACGAGTTGTTATCCATGATCTGTGGGCTTTGTTGCGATATAAGTTAAACACCGTTTTAACAAATGTAAGATGAGCGCAACAAAAGAAGGTACATTGGTAACGAACACTCATCTCATTCATCATATAATAATATTACATTTACATCAAGTTGTCGAATAGGTTACAAATCGCCAAACCTATTGCCTTTCTGGTCACCTATTTCTAACAATCTCCCACTTGACCTAAAGCCAATCACCCATTTAACCTCAAACCTGTTATCCAGATGGTGAGTATGGGGCAACTTGCGACATGGGCTTAGCAAGTGGATCTGCTATGTTTTCTGCAGAGCTGACTCAGTCCAATCTGAAACGTCACTCCTGCTATCCATCTCTCTAAGCAGATGGTAGCATCTAACAATATGCTTGGATCGTGATGAGATCTCGATTCCTTTGGTAGAGCTATCGCCCCCGTTGTTATCATAAAAGATAATTACAGGCTTAGCAATGCTAGGTACTACATCCAACCCTTGGATGTAGCTCATCAACCAAAGCAGTCCTTAGCAGCTTCCAAAGCCGCTTGGTATTCATACTCTGTGGTGGAGTCTGCCGTGGTAGCCTGCTTGGAACTCTTCCAAGCAACCACGCCGCCACTAAGTCTGAACACATAACTAGACTGAGACTTGACATCATCGTCATCTGACTGGAAGCAAGCGTCGCTATAGCCTTCCAGTATCAACTCTCCACCGCCGTAGATCAAGAAACATGTCCTTAGTCCTTTTCAGGTACTTTAGGATAGTCTTGACTGCACTCCAGTGTGCCTCCTACACACGACTGATATCGACTTGTTACGCTCAGAGCGAAAGCCACATCAGGTCTAGTGCACTGAACAGCATACTGTATGCTGCCTACGGCTGAAGCATAGAGGATGTCCAACATCCGTTTAAGCTCCTCATCAGTCTTAGGAGACTGCTGCTTGGATAACTTAATTCCATGCCTCATAGGAAGGAATCCTAATTTTGAGTTCTCCATCTTGAATCTCTTCAAGACTTTCTCAATATACGAGGACTGGGCCATTCCTAACATCCTTCTAGATCTATCCCTGTAGATCTTTTGATGCCAAGGATGTAGGATTCCTCGCCCATATCCTTCATGGAGAATTGCATTGACAACCAAGCTTTAGTGGTACCCAACATCTTAGCATCATTCCCAATGAGCAAGATGTCATCCACGTAAAGCACTAGAAACGCAACTGAGCTCCCACTAATCTTCTTGTATACACAAGGATTGGACTCGTTCTTGATGAAATCATATCCCCGTATGACTTCATCAAAACGTATGTTCTAGCTTCAGAAAGCTTGTTTGAGGCCATAGATGGACCTTTGGAGACGGCAGACCTTCTGCTCTTCTCCAACAGTTCTGAAACCTTCCGGCTGATCCATATAGATCTCTTCCTCTACGAAACCGTTGAGGAAGACTGTTTTCACATCCATCTGCCATATTTCATAGTCATACCATGCTGCTATGGCAAGCAGTATCCGAATTGACTTGGCCATTGCTACGGGCGAGTAGGTTTCTTCGAAATCGACCCCGGGTCGCTGAGTGTAGCCTTTCACCACAAGCCTGGCTTTGAAGGTTGTAACCTCCCCCGTCAGCTCCAAGCTTACGTTTGTAGACCCATTTACACCCTACGGGTTTTACCCCTATGGGTGGATCTACTAGGATCCAAACCTTGTTTGTACCCATCGAGTCCATCTCAAATTGCATGGCCTCAAGCCACTTGTCCAAATCGATGTCCGAAATCGCTTCTCCGTATGTCTTTGGATCATTATCCAACTGACCGGTCAAGCCCAGATATCCATACCTATCAGGCGCATGGGATACTCTGGCCGACCTACGGAGGACTGGAACAATATCAGTGGGAACTACTGGCTCAGATGTCACTGCCGCCTCATGGGGTGCCTCACTTGATTCCTCAAGGAGCACCTCATCGCGTCGACTATCCGATGGAAAACCCTTTTCCAAGAACACTGCGTTTCGCGAGACAAAAACCTTTTGCTCTGAGGGATCATAGAAATAATACCCCGCAGTTTCTTTCTGATAGCCGATGAACCTGCATAAACTAGACCTTGAGTCCAGTTTATCTCCCACTAATCTCTTGACATATGCGGGGCAACCCCACACTTTTAAGTATTTGTATTAGGCAGGCTTGCAATGCTATATCTCATATGGCGTCTGGGATACCTTTTTTAGATGGCGCCAAGTTCAAAACTTTGGCCGCCGTCTCAAGAGCGTATCCCCAGAAGGAAAGGGGGAGTTCGGTAAAACTCATCATGGATCGGACCATGTCCAACAAGGTCCGATTCCTCCTTTCATACACACCATTAAGCTGTGGTATTCCAGGAGGGGTCCACTAAGAGAGAATCCCATTCTCTTTTAGATAATCAGTAAACTCACCACTCAAATACTCTCCACCTCGGTCCGACTGAAGGGCTTTGATCTTTCGACCGGTTTGGTTCTCTACTTCAAGTCTGTATTCCATAAACCTTCCAAAGGTTTCAGACTTGTACCTCATCAGGTAAACATAACCATACCATGAGTGGTCATCGGTAAAGGTTATGAAGTACGAGTACCCACCTCTAGGCTGAGTATTTAGTGGGCCACAGACATCCGTATGGATCAAATCCAACAGACCACTGGCTAGCGTGCTTTGTCCAACAAAGGGTTTTCTTGGTCATCTTTCCCTTCAGACAGGATTCGCAGGTCGGTAGGTTGTCCAAATCGTCTATTTCTAGACTCTTTGAGTCCACCAACCTTATTATCCTAACTTTAGAGATATGACCTAACCTCGCATGCCATATCTGTGTGTTATTATGATCATCACGTTTTCGTTTGTGTTCTGTAGTCATAATCCAATTAGACTGTTGAAGTATGTACAGACCGTTGACCAATCTACCAAGCAGATGAGAAATACCATCTTTGATAATGAAAAAACCGCTTTTATTGATGGTAAATTCATATCCCTCCTTATCAAGGACCGGGATGGAAATAATGTTTTTAATCATGCTAGGTACATAGAAACAGTCGTTCAGTACAATCCTAACATGACTACTAATGGCTAACTCTAGTGATCCTATGGTCTCCACAGCAACGGCCTTGCCATCACTTAGCCTCAGGATCATCTCATCCTTTGTTAGCCTTCTGCTTCTTTTGCAGTGCTTGGAAATCATTGCAGATGTGAGCACCACACCCGGTATCCAATACCCATGAAGTAAAATTAGTAATCATATTTACTTCAACCACAAATATACCTGGGTTGGAGAGCAGTTGTGGGAACTCCGCCTTCCAATGCCCTTTCCCTTGGCAAGGCATGCCGACATCATTTGCCTTGGACCGCTGAGAACCACGGGCCTTCCCTTTCCCTTTGTTCGGTCCAACCGGAGCAACAGGGACGCCCGGAGCGCGAGCAGGGGCCGCAACCGTCTTCCCTTTGCCCTTCTTCGTCTTCCAGCGTCCGGCCCTCTTGCCATTCGCCTTGGAGGTTGAAGCCTCTCCTATCAATACCGCCGACGCCGACTTGTGGGTCGTTGCCTCGTATTGGACCAGCATGTTGATCAACTCATGAATAGACTGCTCAAGTCCGTTCATGTTGTAGTTTACAACAAACGGGTCATAGGATGGAGGAAACGACTGGAGGATCACGTCAATGTACGTGTCATTGTTAAGCCCAGCTTTAAGGTTCTCGAGTTTCTCCACTAGGGAGAGCATCTTGACCCCATGACTTTGTACAGACGCTCCTTCAGCAAGCTTGGTGCCAAAAAATGCTTTTGTGGCGGCATATCTAATATGCCTATCCGGAACCGCATAAACCTCGTTCATGCGGAGCATTATGGCGGAGACGTTGTCCAGCCTCTCATACTGCTCCTGGATGTCGTTAGACATTGAAGCCAGTATGATACTGCATACTTTCAGATTGTCCTCATCTCGAACATCAAACGTTCTTTCAGGCGTGGACCCCTCCGGTAAGTCGCTTGGTGGCGGCTCGTCCAAGACGTAGCCTTGGTTCTCGATACCGAGGACAATCCTCAGATTTCTCAGCCAGTCCGAGTAGTTCGTTCCGTTGAATTTGTTAGTCTCGAGAATCATGGTTAATGAAGGACAAGCGGATCCGCCCGGGAGCGCGAGCGGAAGCGAGAAAAGTGAGAAATTGCGTAAATTTAAATCTAATTCAAAATACGCGAATCCCAAGGGGTGTACCCTTGGGTGCTCAACCGGGCGTTCGATGTAGGATGTGCAAATATTAGAACATATATTTAAACACATAGGGCATAGATATACAAATGAAATCAATCAAAGCGTAATAAACCGTTACCTTTGATTGTTTAGCGTATGCTCCCGGCTACTAGCATTGTTCCTTCTTTGGAATGCTCACGAAATCCAAACGTATGGATTCTCCAAAGGTGATCCACACCACACCGGAAGAAACACACGTTCTTCTTGCTAGAAAAGAACGGGTTTAGGAAGGAATCGGTTTAAGAGAAGCACACTATGAATTAGCGTTCTCTTAAACTTACTTTGTTCTTCTTCTTGATCCAAAATCAAGTGAAGAACACAAGTGTAAGAGAGGGAGGGAGCACGAAATTTTGAGAGAGAGGAGAGGATTTTTGTCTTCTCTTTTTCCTATAAAAAGATGAATAATGAATCACTTATGCTTGGTGTTGTATATTCGCATATATATACATAAATAATGTGATTATTGGAATGTGTCTAGGTTTATCCAAGGATGTCTAGATTCATTCCAATCAATCACCATCAATTTTTTCAATCAAGCCTACCAAAATTTAAGGTATGATCAAATCATACCAAAAGGAAAGAGCTTGATTGGAGTTGATTTGTCTCTTTCCAAAAGAGATAAGTCAACATACCACCTAGCATGAAACATGGCTGATTTTGCTTCCTCCAAGGGAGCGTGTCGGCCATGTTTAATTAAAGGAAGAAGTCCAACTTCTTCCTATTCCAAATTAGGAATTATTTCTCCTCTCGGGTATAATTTAATGGACCGGATTTTTATCGTAATCCAACTACGACGAACCCAATATTAAATCCAATTTAATGTCCACTTAAATTATTCCCGTTGATCTTTTAATCCAATTAAAAGATCCAACGTCTCAACATCTCAACTTTCCATATTTAATCGAAAATCCAATTTACCGATTAAATGAAAGCCCGATACAATATCGGCCCGTCCATCCAATGGACTTTCCCTTAAGTAATCCAATTACTTATTTTATCCTTCGAGATTGACTCCAAGTTGATCTCTCAACCTCCTCGATGATTTGTGTGTGACCCTTTAGGTTCACCCTCAGCTAGACTTGGGCCCGTGTCCCACAAGGGCCCGTTACCATGGGTGGCCGTCTAGCAACGATCCATGGTACTAGAGACTAGGTGAATTGGCGTGAACATTTAGGCGCCGATTCGATACGGGTACGATCCTTCCGTCTACCGTCTCCCGGCCTTAGTCTAGGGTATGGAATTGGGCGTCGGTTCCCATCATTGACTAGGAATCTATACTTAATACTCGAGACCACGTATGCTTCATTGCGTCGACACAGGAAACCATTCCCTGTTCAACCCACCACTATGGCCACAGCTTCAAACAGCATGAACGTGTCTCCGAGTGCATAGGAGATATCTCTGTCACATACTGACAGGGGACGGATCCTCTTCTTGGAATCCACCGTCCTCGCTACACATTCTGACTGCACTGGACAAGGCTTATAATGATCATCTTACAGGATGATCACCTCTCGCCAGATCCAAGATACAGCCGTCCTGTGCACGCGACTGCCATGATCCCTCAAGTCTGAGGATTACTCCCGTACTATCGGAACCGGGGAAAACCAATCATACCGACCAAGCCTCCAAGGCTTCCATATGATGATCCCCGCGAGTCAGTCCAGTCGGCTCGACCCCAGTCGACCAACCCATCAAGATCGTGTAGGCGCCCCACGCCTGTCGCCGATGAAACACGACACTCATCCAATGAACACGACTCTTGACGCAAGTCTCAATAGGACTCTCGATGCCCTGTCTCGAGGTCCTCGACTTGGAACGTTTCAGACCCAACTCTTAATCAGTTGGTTTCATGACCACCATCCAATGCGTGGCCCAACTGCATGAGTTGTTATCCATGGTCTGTGGGCTTTGTTGCGATATAAGTTAAACACCGTTTTAACAAATGTAAGATGAGCGCAACAAAGAAGGTACCATTGGTGACGAACACTCATCTTATTCATTACATAATAATATTACATTCACATCAAGTTGTCGGATAGGTTACAAATTGCCAAACCTATTGGCTTTCTGGTCACCTATTCCAACAATCTCCCACTTGACCTAAAGCCAATCACCCATTGAACTCGAACCTCTTATTCAGATGGTGAGTATGGGCAACTTGCGACATGGGCTTAGCAAGTGGATCTGCTATGTTTTCTGCGGAGCTGACTCGGTCCAACCGAACGCCACTCCTGCTATCCATCTCTCTAAGAGATGGTAGCGTCTAAGAATATGTTTGGATCGTGATAAGATCTCGGTTCCTTTGCTAGTGCTATCGCCCTGTTGTTATCATAAAAGATAATTACAAGCTTAGCAATGCTAGGTACTACATCCTACCCTTGGATGTAGCTCATCAACCAAACCACTCCTTAGCAGCTTCCAAAGCCGCTATGTATTCAAAACTCTATGGTGGAGTCCGTCGTGGTAGCCTACTTGGAACTCTTCCAAGTAACCACGGCACCATTTAGTCTAAATACAAAACCATACTGAGACTTGGCATCATCGTCATTCGACTGGAAGCTAGCGTCGCTATAGCCTTCCAGTATCAACCCTCCACCGCCGTAGATCAAGAACATGTCCTTAGTCCTTTTCAGGTACTTTAGGATAGTCTTGACTGCACTCCAGTGATATCGGCTTGTTACGCTCAAAGCGAAAGCCACATCAGGTCTAGTGCACTGAACAGCATACTGTATGCTGCCTACGGCTGAAGCATAGGGGATGTCCAACATCCTTTTAAGCTCCTCATCAGTCTTAGGAGACTGCTTCTTGGATAACTTAATTCCATGCCTCATAGGAAGGAATCCTCGTTTTGAGTTCTCCATCTTGAATCTCTTCAAGACTTTCTCAATGTACGAGGACTGGGCCATTCCTAACATCCTTCTAGATCTATCCCTGTAGATCTTGATGCCAAGGATGTAGGATGCCTCGCCCATATCCTTCATGGAGAATTGCATTGACAGCCAAGCTTTAGTGGTATCCAACATCTTAGCATCATTCCCAATGAGCAAGATGTCATCCACGTAAAGCACCAGAAACGCAATTGAGCTCCCACTGATCTTCTTGTATACACAAGGATCGGACTCGTTCTTGATGAAAATCATATCCCCGTATGACTTCATCAAAACGTATGTTCCAGCTTCGGGTTTAACCCCTTTTGGTGGATCTGCTAGGGTCCAAACCTTGTTTGTACCCATCGAGTCCATCTCGGATTTCATGGCCTCAAGCTACTTGTCCGAATCGATGTCCGACATCGCTTCTCCGTACGTCTTTGGATCATTATCCAACTGACTGGTCAGGCCCAGAAATCCATACCTATCAGGTGCATGGGATACTCTGGCCGACCTACGGAGGACTGGAACAATATCAGTGGGAACCACTGGCTCAGATGTCACTGCCGCCTCATGGGTACCTCACTTGATTCCTCAAGGAGTACCTCATCGCGTCGACTATCCGATGGAAAACCTTTTTCCAAGAACACTGCGTTCCGCGAGACAAAAACCTTTTGCTCGGAGGGATCATAGAAATAATACCCCGCAGTTTCTTTCGGATAGCCGATGAACCTGCATAAACTAGACCTTGAGTCCAATTTATTTCCCACTAATCACTTGACATATGCGGGGCAACCCCACACTTTCAAGTATTTGTAGGAGGCAGGCTTGCCATGCCATATCTCTATGGCGTCTGGGATACCTTTTTAGATGGCGCCAAGTTCAAAACTTTGGCCGCCGTCTCAAGAGCGTATCCCCAGAAGGAAAGGGGTAGTTCGGTAAAACTCATCATGGATCGGACCATGTCCAACAAGGTCCGATTCCTCCTTTCAGACACACCATTAAGCTGCGGTGTTCCAGGAGGGGTCCACTGAGAGAGAATCCCATTCTCTTTTAGATAATCAGTAAACTCACCACTCAAATACTCTCCACCTCGGTCCGACTGAAGGGCTTTGATCTTTCGACCGGTTTGGTTCTCTACTTCAAGTCTGTATTCCTTAAACCTTCCAAAGGCTTCAGACTTGTACCTCATCAGGTAAACATAACCATACCGTGAGTGATCATCGGTAAAGGTTATGAAGTACGAGTACTCACCTCTAGCCTGAGTATTTAGTGGACCACAGACATCTGTATGGATCAAATCCAACAGACCACTGGCTAGCGTACTTTGTCCAACAAAGGGTTTCTTGGTCATCTTTCCCTTTAGACAGGATTCGCAGGTCGGTAGGTTGTCCAAATCGTCTATTTCTAGACTCTTTGAGTCCACCAACCTTCTTATCCTATCTTTAGAGATATGACCTAACCTCGCATGCCATATCTGTGCGTTATTATGATCATCATGTTTTCGTTTGTGTTCTGCAGTCATAATCAGATTAGACTGTTGAAGTATGTACAGACCGTTGACCAATGTACCAAGCAAATGAGAAATACCATCTTTGATAATGAAAAAACCGTTTTTATTAATGGTAAATTCATATCCCTCCTTATCAAGGACCGGGATGGAAACAATATTTTTAATCATGCTAGGTACATAGAAACAGTCGTTCAGTACAATCCTAACATGACTACTAATGGCTAACTCTAGTGATCCTACGGCCTCCGCAGCAACGACCTTGCCATCGCCTAGCCTCAGGATCATCTCATCCTTGGTTAGCCTTCTGCTTCTTTGCAGTGCCTGCAAATCATTGCAGATGTGAGCACCACACCCGGTATCCAATACCCATGAAGGAGAATTAGTAATCATATTAACTTCAACCACAAACACACCTGGGTTGGAGAGGAGTTGTGGGCACTCCCTCTTCCAATGCCCTTTCCTTTGGCAATGCATGCAGACATCATTTGGCTTGGACCGCTGAGAACCACGGGCCTTCCCTTTCCCTTTGCTCGGTCCAACCGGGGCAAGGACGCCCGGAGCGTGAGCAGGGGCCACAACCGTCTTCCCTTTGCCCTTCTTCCTCTTCCATCGTCCGGCCCTCTTGCCATTCGCCTTGGAGGTCGAAGCCTCTCCTATCAATACCGCTGGCGCCGACTTGTGGGTCGTTGCCTCGTATTGGACCAGCATGTTGATCAACTCATGAATAGACTTCTCAAGTCCGTTCATGTTGTAGTTTACAACAAACGGGTCATAGGATGGAGGAAGCGACTGGAGGATCACGTCAATGTACGTGTCATTGTTAAGCCCAGCTTTAAGGTCCTCGAGTTTCTCCACTAGGGAGAGCATCTTGACCCCATGACTCTGTACAGACGCTCCTTCAGTGAGCTTGGTGCCAAAGAATGCTTTTGTGGCGGCATATCTAATATGCCTATCCGGAACCGCATAAACCTCGTTCATGCGGAGCATTATGGCGGAGACGTTGTCCAGCCTCTCATACTGCTTCTGGATGTCGTTAGACATCGAAGCCAGTATGATGCTACGTACTTTCCGGTTGTCCTCAGGTCACTTCTCGAACGTCAAACGTTCTTCAGGCGTGGACCCCTCCGGTAAGTCGCTCGGTGGCGGCTCATCCAAGACGTAGCCTTGGTTCTCGAAACCGAGGACAATCCTCAGGTTTCTCAGCCAGTCCGAGTAGTTCGTTCCGTTGAATTTGTTAGTCTCAAGAATCATTGTTAACGGGTTCTTAGACATATCTACATTAATGAAAATGTAAAGCAGAAATTAGCAGATGATGGTAATATTATTGTTCAAGTTGAAGACTTGGTCTTTTAGTCTTTAACCCTCCCACTATTTATACGAAAGCCCGCCACTCTCAAGCGGAGTTTCGGGAAACCATTTCCTAGTGGGCTTGGGATCCACAAGCGTAATCTCCATGCCCCGCTTTTACGATTCACATGAAGAAGACCTCGTGGGAGATATCCAATATCATTCTCATCCAATGAGATTCTCAAGATATTTTGCCTCACCTATTCACATGGTCCCGAGGACTCCAAGCGAACCATGTTACTCAGTGTTGGGCCCGACCCATCAACCAAATCATGCCTCAAACTGTCGCCCCCCACGACTCGTGAGACAGGGAAATAGCGAGCGCAGTCTTTTTGTTCACAACAATAGTGCAGCTTTCCCCTAGTCCAAGTGTGCCACGACTCGTGAGACCACACTTGGGTAGTGGTAGCTTCCTCACCACATTGCTGTGGATGGAAGGCTCGGACAGACCAAAATATCATTTTGATCCAAGTCCGTTCTGGGCCTAATATTTAATTTGGTCCAACCAAATGAGAGTTTGTGTATGACCGAGACCTCATCACATTATTGTGTTTTAGCATGTATAAATATCCAATATTTAAAGCGATAAATAAATACGCCGCATGCAGAAAACATAGCATACCCCTGTTAGGATGATCACAAGCCCAACCTATGCCACCCACTGAGCCCGCAGTGAGTCTATGGTCTGTCTAGGGTGGTCCTAAATTATTACAATAATAATAAAACCCATTGTCATTCCAATGGGCCTTGAAGTGCTTCTTGTTTCACGCCTTGATGCTCCTCCTTGGGGTCTCCGACTCCAATTGCTTGTTAAAAGTAAAACCTCACCAATCCTATCTACTCTCATTACAACTGAAGGTAATACATTGGTAATAAGGAAAACAAGCCTTAACATCATGAGGCTGAAAATACGGGAGATGATAGTCCCAAAAACAAGAGGCACGCAGGCCCCACCCAACCGAAAATAAATGATCATACATTCATCCATACATAAGGTCTAGGGCTCTTGTGATCATCCCATGTTGATTCCATCAACTCACATATAACATAATTATTCCAAATAATCATGCAATAAAACCAATGGATATTCTAAATATCCAAGTGATGTCCAACATTACAAAAGCATAAACATATAAATAATATGCAAAGTTCAAATTTTAAATTTAATGGACATTTTACACAATGCATCCAATGCATGCATTAATCCCAAATTAATTAAGCAAAATTAATCCAAGAAATAATCCAATTATTCCAAAATCAAAGAATGCAAAATTAATATATTTTCAGAATATTGTGCAGAAAATACAGAAAATTAAATTTTCCGAAAAAAGTCGAAAAACGGCACAAAATGGCCCAGCCGTTGTGCTGGCCGGCCGGCCGCGCGCACAAGCAGCGCGCGCGCGGCCACTGCCGGCCCGACCAAATCTTTTTTTTTTTTTTTTTTCCAAAACTGTTTCAACGCAATAACACTAATATTATTCTGAAAATAAGCATGCAATTTTAGATCCAATCTAACAAAATTAAGCATGCCAAAAGTCCATTAAATCCAAACAATTGAATCATCATATTATTCATATAATTATGTAATCTAACATGCCAATAAAGCCATTTAAAAGCAAGTAGATCATGCCAAACACATAGATCTGTGCCCCTTACATCGAACCGGGCTCTGATACCACTTGAAGGACAAGCGGATCCGCCCGGAGCGCGAGCGGAAGCGAGAAAAGCGAGAAATTGCGTAAATTTAAATCTAATTCAAAATACGCGAATCCCAAGGGGTGTACCCTTGGGTGCTCAACCGGGCGTTCGATGTAGGATGTGCAAATATTAGAACATATATTTAAACACATAGGGCATAGATATACAAATGAAATCAATCAAAGCCTAATAAACCGTTACCTTTGATTGTTTAGCGTATGCTCCCGGCTACTAGCGTTGTTCCTTCTCCGGAATGCTCACGAAATCCAAACGTATGGATTCTCCAAAGGTGATCCACACCACACCGGAAGAAACACACGTTCTTCTTGCTAGAAAAGAACGGGTTTAGGAAGGAATCGGTTTAAGAGAAGCACACTACGAATTAGCGTTCTCTTAAACTTACTTTGTTCTTCTTCTTGATCCAAAATCAAGTGAAGAACACAAGTGTAAGAGAGGGAGGGAGCACGAAATTTTGAGAGAGAGGAGAGGATTTTTGTCTTCTCTTTTTCCTAGAAAAAGATGAATAATGAATCACTTATGCTTGGTGTTGTATATTCTCATATATATACATAATTAATGTGATTATTGGAATGTGTCTAGGTTCATCCAAGGATGTCTAGATTCATTCCAATCAATCACCATCAATTCTTCAATCAAGCCTACCAAAATTTATGGTATGATCAAATCATACCAAAAGGGAAGAGCTTGATTGGAGTTGATTTGTCTCTTTCCAAAAGAGATAAGTCAACATACCACCTAGCATGAAACATGGCTGATTTTGCTTCCTCCAAGGGAGCGTGTCGGCCATGTTTAATTAAAGGAAGAAGTCCAACTTCTTCCTATTTCAAATTAGGAATTATTTCTCCTCTCGGGTATAATTTAACGGACCGGATTTTTATCGTAATCCAACTACGACGAACCCAATATTAAATCCAATTTAATGTCCACTTAAATTATTCCCGTTGATCTTTTAATCCAATTAAAAGATCCAACGTCTCAACATCTCAACTTTCCATATTTAATCGAAAATCCAATTTACCGATTAAATGAAAGCCCGATACAATATCGGCCCGTCCATCCAATGGACTTTCCCTTAAGTAATCCAATTACTTATTTTATCCTTCGAGATTGACTCCAAGTCGATCTCTCAACCTCCTCGGTGATTTGTGTGTGACCCTTTAGGTTCACCTCAGCTAGACTTGGGCCCGTGTCCCACAAGGGCCCGTTACCATGGGTGGCCGTCTAACAACGATCCATGGCACTAGAGACTAGGTGAATTGGTGTGAACATTTAGGCGCCGATTCGATACGGGTACGATCCTTCGGTCTACCGTCTCCCGGCCTTAGTCTAAGGTATGGAATTGGGCGTCGGTTCCCATCCTTGACTAGGCATCTATGCTTAATACTCGAGACCACGTATGATTTATTGTGTCGACACAGGAAACCATTCCCTGTTCAACCAACCACTGTGGCCACAGCTTCAAACAGCATGAACGTGTCTCCGAGTGCATAGGAGATACCTCTGTCACATACTGACAGGGGACGGATCCTCTTCTTGAAATCCACCGTCCTCGCTACACATTCTGACTGCACTGGACAAGGCTTATAATGATCATCTTACAGAATGATCACCTCTCGCCAGATCCAAGATACAGCCGTCCTGTGCACGCGACTGCCATGATCCCTCAAGTCTGAGGATTACTCCCGTACTATCGGAACCGGGGAAAACCAATCATACCGACCAAGCCTCCAAGGCTTCCATATGATGATCCCCGCGAGTCAGTCCAGTCGGCTCGACCCCAGTCGACCAACCCATCAAGATCGTGTAGGCGCCCCACGCCTGTCGCCGATGAAACACGGCACTCATCCAATGAACACGACTCTTGACGCAAGTCTCAATAGGACTCTCGATGCCCTGTCTCGAGGTCCTCGACTTGGAACGTTTCAGACCCAACTCTTAATCAGTTGGTTTCATGACCACCATCTAATGCGTGGCCCAACTGCATGAGTTGTTATCCATGGTCTGTGGGCTTTGTTGCGATATAAGTTAAACACCGTTTTAACAAATGTAAGATGAGCGCAACAAAGAAGGAACCATTGGGTGACGAACACTCATCTTATTCATCACATAATAATATTACATTCACATCAAGTTGTCGGATAGGTTACAAATTGCCGAACCTATTGGCTTTCTGGTCACCTATTCCAACAGTTAATGGGTTCTTAGACATATCTACATTAATGAAAATATAAAGCAGAAATTAGTAGATGATGGTAATATTATTTTTCAAGTTGAAGACTTGGTCTTTTAGTCTTTAGCCCTCCCACTATTTATACGAAAGTCCGCCACTCTCAAGCGGAGTTTCGGAAAACCATTTCCTAGTGGGCTTGGGATCCACAAGCATAATCTCCATGCCCCGCTTTTACGATTCACATGAAGAAGACCTCGTGGGAGATATCCAATATCATTCTCATCCAATGAGATTCCCAAGATATTTTGTCTCACATATTCGCATGGTTCTAAGGACTCCAAGCGAACCATGTTACTCAATGTTGGGCCCGACCCATCAACCAAATCATGCCTCAAATTGTCGCCCCCCACGACTCGTGAGACAGGGAAACAACGAGCGCAGTCTTTTTGTTCACAACAATGGTGCAGCTTTCCGCTAGTCCAAGTGTGCCACGACTCGTGAGACCACACTTGGGTAGTGGTAGCTTCCTCACCACATTGCCGTGGACGGAAGGCTCGGACAGATCAAAATACTATTTTGATGCAAGTTCGTTCTGGGCTTAATATTTAATTTGGTCCAACCAAATGAGAGTTTGAGTGTGACCGAGACCTCATCACATTATGGTGTTTTAGCATGCATAAATATCCAATATTTGAAGCGATAAATAAATACGCCGCATGCATAAAACATAGCATACCCCTGTTAGGATGATCACAAGCCCAACCTATGCGACCCACTGAGCCCGCAGTGAGTCTATGGTCTGTCTAGGGTGGTCCTAAATTATTACAATAATAATAAAACCCATTGTCATTCCAATGGGCCTTGAAGTGCTTCTTGTTTCACGCCTTGATGCTCCTCCTTGGGGTCTCCGACTCCAATTACTTGTTAAAATTAAAACCTCACCAATCCATTACAACTGAAAGTAATACATTGGTAATAAAGAAAACAAGGCTTAACATCATGAGGCTGAAAATATCGGAGATGATAGTCCCAAAAACAAGAGGCACGCAGGCCCCACCCAACAGAAAATAAATGATCATACATTCATCCATACATAAGGTCTAGGGCTCGTGTGATCATCCCATGTTGATTCCATCAACTCACATAACACAATTATTCCAAATAATCATGCATAAATAACCAATGGATATTCCAAATACCCAAGTGATGTCCAACATCACAAAAGCATCAACATACAAATAATATGCAAAATTCAAATTTCAGCACAATAACAGTAACATTTTTTTGAAAATAAGCATGCAATTTTTAGATCCAATCTAACAAAATTAAGCATGCCAAAAGTCCATTAAATCCAAACAATTGAATCATCATATTATTCATATTTTTATATAATCTAACATGCCAATAAAGTCATTAAAAATAAGTAGATTATACCAAACACATAGATCTATGCCCCTTACATCAAACTGGGCTCTGATACCACTTGAAGGACAAGCGGATCCGCCCGGGAGCGCGAGCGGAAGCAAGAAAGCGAGAAAAGTGATGCGTAAATTTAATCTAATTTACATTCCCAAGGGGTGTACCCTTGGGTGCTCAACCGGACGTTCGATGTAGGATGTGTAAATATTAGATACATATATTTAAACACATAGGGCATAGATGTATATTAAATCAATCAAAGCGTAGTAAAACCGTTACCTTTAATTGTTTAGCATATGCTCCCAGCTACTAGCGTTGTTCCTTCTCCGGAATGCTCACGAAATCCAAACGTATGGATTCTCCAAAGGTGATCCACACCACACTGGAAGAAACACACGTTCTTCTTGCTAGAAAAGAACGGGTTTAAGAAGGAATCGGTTTAAGAGAAGAACACTATGAATTAGTGCTCTCTTAAACTTACTTTGTTCTTCTTCTTGATTCAAAATCAAGTGAAGAACACAAGTGTGAGAGAGGGAGAGAGGCCGGGAGTTTGAGATAGAGGAGAGGGATTTTGTCTTCTCTTTTTCCTAGAAAAAGATGAATAATGAATCACTTATGCTTGGTGTTGTATAATCATATATATATACATAATTAATGTGATTATTGGAATGTGTCTAGGTTCATCCATGGATGTCTAGATTCATTCCAATTATTCCCGTTGATCTTTTAATTCAATTAAAAGATCTACCGTCTCAACTTTTCATATTTAATCGAAAATCTAATTTACCGATTAAACGAAAGCCCGATACAATATCGGCCCGTCCATCCAATGGACTTTCCCTTAAGTAATCCAATTAATTATTTTATCCTTCGAGATTGACTCCAAGTCGATCTCTCAACCTCCTCGGTGATTTGTGTGTGACCCTTTAGGTTCACCCTCAGCTAGACTTGGGCCCGTGTCCCACAAGGGCCCGTTACCATGGGTGGCGGCCTAGCAATGGTCCATGGCACTAGAGACTAGGTGAATTGGCGTGAACATTTAGGCGCCGATTCCGTACGGGTACGATCCTTCCGTCTACTGTCTCCCGGCCTTATAGTCTAGGGTATGGAATTGGGCGTCGGTTCCCATCCTTGACTAGGCATCTATGCTTAATACTCGAGACCACGTATGCTTCATTGCGTCGACACAGGAAACCATTCCCTGTTCGATCAACCACTGTGGCCACAGCTTCAAACAACATGAACGTGTCTCCGAGCGCATCGGAGATACCTCTGTCACATACTGACAAGGGACGCATCCTCTTCTTGGAATCCACCGTCCTCGTTACACATTCCGACTGCACTGGACAAGGCTTATGTGCACAGATCCAAGATACAGCCGTCATGTGCACGCGACTGCCATGATCCCTCAAGTCTGAGGATTACTCCCGTACTATCGGAACCGGGGAAAACAAATCATACCGACCAAGCCTCCAAGGCTTCCATATGATGATCCCCGCGAGTCAGTCCAGTCAGCTCGACCCCAGTCGACCAACCCATCAAGATCATGTAGGCGTCCCACTCCTGTCGCCGATGAAACACGACACTCAGCCAATGAACACGACTCTTGACGCAAGTCTCAATAGGACTCTCGATGCCCTGTCTCAGGGTCCTCGACTTGGAACGTTTCAGACCCAACTCTTAATCAGTTGGTTTCATGACCACCATCCAATGTGTGGCCCAACTGCACGAGTTGTTATCCATGGTCTGTGGGCTTTGTTGCGATATAAGTTAAACACCGTTTTAACAAATTTGAAATGAGTGCAACAAAGTAAGCACCAGAAGTGATAAATACTCATTTTATTCATCACATAATAATATTACATTTACATCGAGTTGTATAATAATAGGCTTCCCTGCCTGCGTGCGTCTGCCCTGCCCCTGCACACGGCTGCGCGTGGCCGGCTTCCGGCTGGTCGGCGTGTGGCGTTTCTCCATTTTTTTTTTTTGTTTGATTTTTGACCCCCGTTTCCCAAGAAAAAACAGAAAATACCAACGATACAAGAATCACACGAATCAAAAGCAAGAGAACGACATGCTTTAAAAATATAATATTACCAAGAATTAATAAAACATGCCAAATCACGTTTCATGCTTTAAAACGCACGTAAAACCCTAGGCCTATACACCGAACCGAGCTTTGATACCACTGAAAAGATTGTGGATCGTCCCAGGAAATAGCGCGAATGCGGAAGCGCGGTATAAAATTAAATACAAAAATTAAAGCATGCTTTTAATTATATAAAAGAACATGTTCAAGGGGTGTACCCTTGAAGTTTCCGGGCGTTCGGTGTATCTCATGAATTGAAAGCATAAAAGAAATCATGGAGGCCATAGGATTAAAAATAAAGAGGGACGAAAAAATTAAATCGGAACCTACCGATTGTCATTTTCGTCTCCTAACCGGTACTCGTGTTGTTCCCCGTTTTGCACCATATCTCGTGTTCGAGACTCTCCAAACAGTAACACGCAATCCACCCATGTATCTTGCATGTCGTGCTAGCGAACGAACAAGTAATATTTTGGAGAGGATGAATTAATTACACGTTATTAATTAACGGTATTGATTCTCCTAAGTTCGATTGTTCCAAGAACAAAAGAACAAGAAAAATATTTTCTTGTGAGAGAGAGAGAGTGGGCGGACGAGAGGGAGAGAGGAGAGAGCCGAGTAGTGTGTGTATGTGTGTGTTGGAGTTTCATTACTTTTCAAATAGTGAGAGTCTAGGACTATTTATAGAGGAGGAGTTTAATCCTCTTTAAACTCCAACTCTCTATTTTGACTAGGATTTTGACCTAGTCAAAGTCCTAGTCAAATTAATCCTAGCCATCCATCTCTCCCTTTCCATCTCAACCATTAATTTAATTTAATGGAATATTTAAATCCTATTAAATATTCCAAAGGCCAAATAAATAAATATAAATATTTATTCTAAGGCCATTAAATTAATTCTCTGATAAATCTAATTTATTTAGATTAATCCCTTTTATCAAATAAAAGGAATTAATTCTCCAAGAAAATAAAGGACCTGATTAAATCCAATTTAATCAATCCTTTTCTCCAATATTTAATTTTAAATTAAATAGTTAGTGTCTGTGGATTGTGTGTGACTCTTTAGGTTCACCATTCAGCTAGACTTGGTCAGATTTCTAGAATCCGTCCGTTACCATGGGTGGCCATCTAGCAACGGTCCATGGCACTAGAGACTAGGTGAATTTTCAGGGATGAACATTTAGGCTCGAAAGGTACACTTGTCCTTCTGTCTACGGTCTCCCCACTTAGGGTCTAGGGCACGAAAAATGCAGGTACCTATTTTGGACCTAAGTGTCGGTCTATCCTTACTAAACGCCGCAAGGGAAACCTTCCCTTCTGTTCAGTTACTGTGACCACAGATTTTAGGGACAAGACACAGAGCATACGTGAGACTCAACTGTCAATGCCTTTAATAGGAGACAGATCCTTTCTTGGAAACTACTGTCACTCTGTATACCAGAGCTGCACTAGACATGGCTTATGACTACTCAAGTGCTTCTTGGCAATCTCTCACCATATCTAAGATACAGACCTGACATACAGGTAAACTCAGCAATTCCTCAAGTCAAAGGACTTGACCTGTACTGTTTGGAACCGGGAACACACGTCATACCTAGCCGACTATACTCAAGGTCCTCCGTAAGACGGTTCCCGCGAGTCACCTCAGTCAGCTGCTTCCTAGCAGGCTAACCCACTAACACTGCTTAGACGACCTTCATCTAAAATAGGAATTATTTCTCCAACTTCTTCCTATTCCAAAATAGGAATTATTTCTCCTCTCGGATCAAATTTAACGGACCGGGTTTCATCGTAATCCAATTACGACGAACCTAACATTAAATCTAATTTAATGTCCATTTAAATTATTTCCGTTGATCTTTTAATCCAATTAAAAGATCCAACGTCTCAACTTTCCATATTTAATCGAAAATCCAATTTACTGATTAAACGAAGGCCCGATACAATATCGGCCCATCCATCCAATGAATTTTTCCTTAAGTAATCCAATTACTTATTTATCCTTCGAGATTAACTCCAACTCAATCTCTTAACCTCCTTGGTGATTTGTGTGTGACCCTTTAGGTTCACCCTCAGCTAAACTTGGGCCTGTGTCCCACAGCGGCCCGTTACCATGGGTGGCTGTCTAGCAACGGTCCATGGCACTAGAGACTAGCTGAATTGGCGTGAACATTTAGGCGCCGACTCCGTACGGGTACGATCCTTCCGTCTACCGTCTCCCCGCCTCAGTCTAAGGTATGGAATTAGGCGTCGATTCCCATCCTTGACTAGGCATCTATGCTTAATACTCGAGACCACGTATGCTTCATTGCGTCGACACAGGAAACCATTCCCTGTTCGACCAACCACTGTGGCCACAGCTTTAAACAGCATGAACGTGTCTCTGAGTGCATAGAAGATACCTCTGTTACATACTGACAGGGGACGGATCCTCTTCTTGGAAGCCACCGTCCTCGCTACACATTCCGACTGGACTGGACATGACTTATGATAATTATCTTACAGAATGATCACCTCTCGCCAGATCCAAGATACAGCCGTCATGTGCACGCGACTGCCATGATCCCTCAAGTCTGAGGATTACTCCCGTACTATCGAAACCGGGGAAAACCAATCATACCGACCAAGCCTCCAAGGCTTCCATATGATGATCCCCGCCAGTCAGTCCAGTCGGCTCGACCCCAGTCGACCAATCCATCAAGATCGTGTAGGCGTCCCACGCCTGTCGCCGATGAAACACGATACTCATCCAATGAACACGACTCTTGACGCAAGTCTCAATAAGACTCTCGATGCCCTGTCTCGAGGTCCTCGACTTGGAACATTTCAGTCCCAACTCTAAATCAGCTGGTTTCATGACCACCATCCAATGCGTGGCCCAACTGCACGAGTTGTTAACCGTGGTCTGTGGGCTTTGTTGCGATATAAGTAAAACACCGTTTTAACAAATTTGAAATGAGCGCAATAAAGTAAGCACCAGAAGTGACGAATACTCATTTTATTCATCACATAATAATATTGCATTTACATCGAGTTGTATAATAGGTTACAAATCGCCAAACCTATTGGCTTTATGGTCACCTATTCTAACACTATGTACTTAGCATGATTAAAAATAGGGTAAATTACAGTGACACCCCTTGAGATTAGACCAAATTACACAAACACCCCCTATTTTTTATAAAACTACTGCTACACCCCATGAGTTTATAATTGTATTACAACTACACCCCAATTCAAAGGCAAAGCTTACACTATACCCCATGAAAAATATTATACTAACACCCCCCAGGGGGTGTAGCTGTAATTATGTAAAAGACATGGGGTGTTTGTGTAATTGGACTTAACCTCAGGGGTATCAATGTAATTTACCCTTACAAATATTGTATCTATGCCAATCCTTGACAAGGAGGGATATTCCTTTACCATCAATAAAAACGATTTTTATATTATAAAGGATGGAATTTCTCATTTGCTTGGTACATTAATAAACAGTCCGTACATACTTCAACAGTCTAATTGGATTATGACTGCGGAACACAAACGGAAACATGATAATCATGATAATGCACAGATATGGCATGCGAGGTTAGGTCATACTAAAGATAGGATAAGAAGGTTGGTGGACTCAAAGAGTCTAGAAATAGACGATTTGGACAACCTACCGACCTGCGAATCCTGTCTGAAGGGAAAGATGACCAAGAAAACCTTTGTTGGACAAAGCACGCTAGCCAATGGTCTGTTGGATTTGATCCATACGGACGTTCTTGGCCCACTAAATACTTAGGCTAGAGGTGGGTACTCTTACTTCATAACCTTTACCGATGATCACTCTGTTAGAATAGGTGACCAGGAAGCCAATAGGTTTGGCGATTTGTAACCTATCATATAACTCGATGTAAATGTAATATTATTATGTGATGAATAAAATGAGTATTCGTCACTTTTGGTGCTTATTTTGTTGCGCTCATTTCACATTTGTTAAAATAGTGTTTTACTTATATCGCAACAAAGCCCACAGACCACGGTGAACAACTCGTGCAATTGGGCCACGCATTGGATAGTGGTCATGAAACCAACTGATTTAGAGTTCGGTCTGAAACGTTCCAAGTCGAGGACCTCGAGACAGGGCATCGAGAGTCCTATTGAGACTTGCATCAAGAGTCGTGTTCATTGGATGAGTGTCGCGTTTCATCGGCGACAGGCGTGGGACGCCTACACAATCTTGATGGGTTGGTCGACAGGGATCCAGCCGACTGGACTGACTCGCAGGGATCATCATATGGAAGCCTTGGAGGCTTGGTCGGTATGATTGCATTTCCCTGGTTCCGATAGTACGGGGTAGTCCTCAGAGTTGAGGGATCATGGCAGTCGCGTGCACAGGACGACTGTATCTTGGATCTAGCGAGAGGTGATCATTCTGTAAGATGATCATCATAAGCCATGTCCAGTGCAATCGGAATGTGTAGCGAGGACGGTGGATTCCAAGAATAGGATCCGTACCCTGTATGTATGTGACAGAGGTATCTCCTATGTACTCGGAGACACGTTCATGCTATTTAAAGCTGTGGCCACAGTGGTTGGTCGAACAGGGAATGGTTCCCTGTGTGGACGCAATGAAGCATACGTAGTCTCGAGGGTGGGAACCGACGCCCAATTCCATACCCTAGACTAGGGCTGGGAGATGGTAGACGGAAGGACCGTACCCGTATAGAATTGGCGCCTAAATGTTCACGCCAACCCACCTAGTCTCTAGTGCTATGGACCGTTGCTAGACGACCACCCATGGTTACGGGCCCTTGTAGGACACGGGCCCAAGTCTAGCTGAGGGTGAACCTAAAGGGTCACACACAAATCATCGAGGAGGTTGAGAGATTGACTTGGAGTCAATCAAAAAGGATAAATAAGTAATCGGATTACTTAAGGGAAAGTCCATTGGATGGACGGGCCGATATTGTATCGGGCCCTTGTATAATCGGTAAATTGGATTTTCGATTAAATATGAAAAGTTTCGTAGAGGAAGAGATCTATATGGATCAGCCGAAAGGTTTCACAACTGTTGGAGAAGAGTAGATGCTCTGTCGTCTCTAAAGGTCCATCTATGGCCTGAAACAAGCTTCCCGAAGCTGGAACATACGTTTTGATGAAGTTATACGTGGATATAATTTCATCAAGAATGAGTCTGATCCTTGTGTATACAAGAAGATTAGTGGGACCTCAGTTGCGTTTCTGGTGCTTTATGTGGATGACATCTTGCTCATTGGGAATGATGCTAAGATGTTGGGTACCATTAAAGTTTGGTTGTCAACACAATTCTCCATGAAGGATATGGGTGAGGTATCCTACATCCTTGGCATCAAGATCTACAGGGATAGATCTAGAAGGATGTTAGGAATGGCCCAATTCTCGTATATTGAGAAAGTCTTAAGACATTCAAGATGGAGAACTCAAAACGATGATTCCTTCCTATGAGGCATGGAATTAAGTTATCCAAGAAGCAGTCTCCTAAGACTGATGAGGAGCATAAACTGATGTTGGACATCCCCTATGCTGCAGCCGTAGACAGTATACAATATGTTGTTCAGTGGACTAGGCTTGATGTGGCTTTCGCTTTGAGCGTAACTAGCTGATATCAGTCGTGTGCCGGGGAGGCATACTGGAGTGCAATCAAGACTATCCTGAAGTACTTGAAAAGGACTAAGGACATGTTCTTGATCTACGGAGGTGGAGAGTTGATACTGGAAGGCTATAGCGCCGCTAGCTTCCAGTTGGATGACGATGATGCCAAGTCTCAGTTTGGTTTTGTATTTAGACTAAATGGTGGCGTGGTTACTTGGTAGGGTTCCAAGCAGGCTACAACGGTGGACTCCACCATAGAGTTTTGAATATATAGCGACTTTGGAAGCTGCTAAGGAGTGGTTTGGTTGATGAGCTACATCAAAGGGTTAGATGTAGTACCTAGCATTGCTAAGCCTGTAATTATCTTTTATGATAACAACGGGGCGATAGCGCTAGCAAAGGAACCGAGATCTCATCACGATCCAAGCATACTCTTAGACACTACCATCTGCTCAGAGAGATGGTTAGCAGGGGTGACGTTCGGATGGACCGAGTCAGCTCCGCAGAAAACATAGCAGATCCACTTATTAAGCCCGTGTCGCAAGTTGCCCATACTCAGCATCTGGATAAGATGGGTTTGAGGTCAATGGGTGATTGGCTTTAGGTCAAGTGGGAGATTGTTAGAATAAGTGACCAGAAAGCCAATAGGTTTGGCGATTTGTAACCTATTATACAACTCGGTGTAAATGTAATTTTATTATGTTAAAACAGTGTTTTACTTGTATCACAATATTATTATGTTAAAACAGTGAATAAAATGAGTATTTATCACTTCTGGTGCTTACTTTGTTGCGCTCATTTCACATTTGTTAAAACAGTGTTTTACTTGTATTACAATAAATCCCACATACCGTGGTTAACAACTCGTGCAGTTGGGCCGCGCATTGGGTAGTGGTCATGAAACCAACTGACTAAGAGTTGGGTCTGAAACGTTCCAAGTCGAGGACCTCGAGACAGGGCATCAACAGTCCTATTGAGACTTGCGTCAAGAGTCGTGTTCATTGGATAAGTGCCGTGTTTCATCGGCGACAGGCGTGGGACGCGTACACAATCTTGATGGGATGGTCGACTGGGGTCGAGCCGACTGGCCTAACTCGCGGGGACCATCATATGGAAGCCTTGGAGGACTGGTCGGTATGATTGGTTTTCCCCGATTCCGATAGTACGGGAGTAATCCTCAGACTTGAGGGATTATGGCAATCGCGTGCACATGACGGTTGTATCTTAAATCTGGCGAGAGGTGATCATTCTGTAAGATGATTATCATAAGACTTATCCAGTGTAGTCGGAATGTGTAGCGAGGACGGTGGATTCCAAGAAGAGGATCCGTCCCCTGTCAGTCTGTGACAGAGGTATCTCCTATGCACTCGGAGACACATTCATGCTGTTTAAAGCTGTGGCCACAGTGCTTGGTCGAACAGGGAATGGTTTCCTGTGTCGACGCAATGAAGCATACGTGGTCTCGAGTATTAAGCATAGATGCCTAGTCAAGGATGGGAACCGACGCCCAATTCCATACACTAGGCTGAGGCCGGAAGATGGTAGACGGAAGGATCGTACCCGTATGGAATCGATGCCTAAATGTTCATGCTAATTCACCTAGTCTCTAGTTCCATGGACCGTTTCTAGACGGCCACTCATAGTAACGGGCCCTTGTGAGACACAGGCCCAAGTCTAGCTGAGGGTGAACCTAAAGGGTCACACACAAATCACCGGGTGGTTAAGAGATTGACTTGGAGTTAATCTCGAAGGATAAACAAGTAATTGAATTACTTAAGGGAAAGTCCATTGAATGGAGGGGCCGATATTGTATCAGGCTTTCGTATAATCTGTAAATTGGATTTTCGATTAAATATGGAAAGTTGAGACGTTGAGACGTTGGATCTTTTAGTTAGATTAAAAGATCAACGGAAATAATTTAAATGGACATTAAGTTGGATTTAATGTTAGGTTTGTCATAATTGGATTACGATGAAACCAGGTCCGTTAAATTTTACTCAAGAGGAGAAATAATTCCTATTTTGGAATAGGAAGAAGTTGGACTTCTTCCCATAATTAGACATGGCCGAAATGCTCCCTTGGAGGAAGCAAGATCAGCCAGGTTTCATGCAAGGTGGTATGTTGACATGTCTCTTTTGGAAAGAGACAGATCAACTCCAATCAAGCTCTTCCCTTTTGGTATAATTTGATCATACCATAAACTTTGGTAGGCTTGATTGAAGAATTGATGGTGATTGATTGGAATGAATCTAGACATCCTTGGATGAACCTAGCCACATTCCAATAATCACATTAATTGTGTATATATATGAGAATATACAACACCAAGCACAAGTGAATCATAATTCATTTTCTTCTAGGAAAAAGATGAACAATTTTCGGATGAATGGATGAATGTATGATCATTTAGTTTCTGTTGGGTGGGGTCTGCCTGCCTCTTGTTTTTGATACTATCATCTCCCGTATTTTCAGCCTCATGATGTTAAGGCTTGTTTTTATTATTACAAATGTATTACTTTCAGTTGTAATGAGAGTAGATAGTATTGGTGAGGTTTTAATTTTAACAAGCATTTGGAGTCGGAGACCCCAAGGAGGAGCATCAAGGCGTGAAACAAGAAGCATTACAAGGCCCATTGGAATGACAATGTGTATATTATTATTGTAATAATTTAGGACCACCATAGACAGACCATAGACTCACTGCGGGCTCATTGGGTCGCATAGGTTGGGCTTGTGATCATCCTAACAGGGGTATGCTATGTTTTCTGCATGCGGCGTATTTATTTATCTCTTTAAATATTGAATTTTTATGCATGCTAAAACACCATAATGTGATGAGGTCTCGATCATACACAAACTCTCATTTGGTTGGACCAAATTAAATATTAGGCCCATAACGGACTTGGATCAAAATGGCATGAGGACAACCAGAAAGTACGCAGTATCATACTGGCTTCGATGTCTAATGACATCCAGAAGCAGTATGAGAGGCTGTTCAATGTCTCCGCCATGATGCTCCGCATGAACGAGGTTTATGCGGTTACGGATAGGCATATTAGATATGCCGCCACAAAAGCATTCTTTGGCAACAAGCTTGCTGAATGAGCGTCTGTACAAAGTCATGGGGTTAAGATGCTCTCCCTAGTGGAGAAACTCGAGGACCTTAAAGCTGAGCTTAACAATGACACGTACATTGACGTGATCCTCCAGTCGCTTCCTCCATCCTATGACCCATTTGTTGTAAACTACAACATGAACGGAATTGAGAAGTCTATTCATGAGTTGATCAACATACTGGTCCAATACGAGGCAACGACCCACAAGTCGGCACCGGCGGTATTGATAGGAGAGGCTTCGACCTCCAAGGCGAATGGCAAGAGGGCTGGACGCTATAAGAGGAAGAAGGGCAAACGGAAGACGGTTGTTGCCCCTGCTTGCGCTCCGGGCATCCCTGTTGCTCCGGTTGGACCGAGCAAAGAAAAAGGGAAGGCCCATGGTTCTCAGCGGTCCAAGGCAAATGATTTCTGCATGCATTGCCAAGGGAAAGGGCATTGGAAGAGGGACTGCCCACAACTCCTCTCCAACCCAGGTATGTTTGTAGTTGAAGTAAATATGATTACTAATTCTGCTACATGGGTATGTGATACCGGGTGTGGTGCTCACATCTGCAATAATTTGCAGGCACTGCAAAGAAGCAGAAGGCTAACAAAGGATGAGATGATTCTGAGGCTAGGCGATGGCAAGGCCGTTGCTGCGGAGGCCGTAGGAACACTAGAGTTAGCCATTAGTAGTCATGTTAGGATTTTACTGAACGCTTGTTTCTATGTACCTAGCATGATTAAAAACATTGTTTCCATCTCGGTCCTTGATAAGGAGGGATATGAATTTACCATCAATAAAAATGGTTTTTTCATTATTAAAAATGGTATTTCTCATCTGCTTGGTACATTAGTCAACGGTTTGTACATACTTCAACAGTCTAATTGGATTATGACTGCAGAACACAAACGGAAACGCGATCATCATAATAACGCATAGATTTGGTATGCGAGGTTAGATCATAGCTCTAAAGATAGGATAAGAAGGTTGGTGGACTCAAAGAGTCTAGAAATAGACGATTTGGACAACCTACCAACCTACGAATCTTGTCTGAAGGGAAAGATGACCAAGAAACCCTTTGTTGAACAAAGTATGCTAGCCAGTGGTCTGTTGGATTTGATCCATACGGGATGTCTGTGGCCAACTAAATGTTGGAATAGGTGACCAGAAAGCCAATAGGTTTGGCAATTTGTAACCTATCCGACAACTTGATGTGAATGTAATATTATTATGTGATGAATAAGATGAGTGTTCGTCACCAATGATACCTTCTTTGTTGCGTTCATCTTACATTTGTTAAAATGGTGTTTAACATATATCGCAACAAAAGCCCACAGACCATGGATAACAACTCATGCACTTGGGCCACGCATTGGATGGTGGTCATGAAACCAACTGATTAAGAGTTGGGTCTGAAACGTTCCAAGTCGAGGACCTCGAGACAGGGCATCGAGAGTCCTATTGAGACTTGCATCATGAGTCGTGTTCATTGGATGAGTGTCGTGTTTCATCGGCGACAGGCGTGGGACGCTTACACGATCTTGATGGGTTGGTCGACTGGGGTCGAGCCGACTGGACTGACTCGCGGGGATCATCATATGGAAGCCTTGGAGGCTTGGTTGGTATGATTTGATTTCCCCGGTTCCGATAGTACGGGAGTAATCCTCAGACTAGAGGAATCATGGCAGTCACGTGCACAGGACGGCTGTATCTTGGATCTGGCGAGAGGTGATCATTCTGTAAGATGATCATTATAAGCCTTGTCCAGTGCAGTCGGAATGTGTAGCGAGGATGGTGGATTCCAAGAAGAGGATCCGTCCCCTGTCAGTATGTGACAGAGGTATCTCCTATGCACTCGGAGACACGTTCATGCTGTTTGAAGCTGTGGCCACAGTGGTTGGTCGAACAGGGAATGGTTTCCTGTGTCGACGCAATAAATCATACGTGGTCTCGAGTATTAAGCATAGATGCCTAGTCAAGGATGGGAACCGACACCCAATTCCATACCTTAGACTAAGGCCGGGAGACGGTAGGCGGAAGGATCGTACCCGTACGGAATCGGCGCCTAAATGTTCACGCTAATTCACCTAGTCTCTAGTGCCATGGACCGTTGCTAGATGGCCACCCATGGTAACGGGCCCTTGTGGGATACGGGCCCAAGTCTAGTTGAGGGTGAACCAAAAGGGTCACAAACAAATCACCGAGGAGATTGAGAGATCGACTTGGAGTCAATCTCGAAGGATAAAATAAGTAATTGGATTACTTAAGGGAAAGTCCATTGGATGGACGGGCCGATATTGTATTGGGCTTTAATTTAATCGGTAAATTGGATTTTCGATTAAATATGGAATGTTGAGACGTTGGATCTTTTAATTGGATTAAAAGATCAACAGGAATAATTTAAATAGAC
Source organism: Sesamum alatum (assembly GCA_034509735.1). Lineage (NCBI taxonomy): Eukaryota > Viridiplantae > Streptophyta > Magnoliopsida > Lamiales > Pedaliaceae > Sesamum > Sesamum alatum. Next base: position 24,559,138 of record JACGWO010000009.1, on the reverse strand, counting down.
ATTAAATTGGATTTAATGTTTGGTTCGTCGTAATTGGATTACGATAAAACCCGGTCCGTTAAATTATACCCGAGACGAGAAATAATTCCTAATTTGGAATAGGAAGAAGTTGGACTTCTTCCCTTAATTAAACATGGCCGACATACTCCCTTGGAGGAAGCAAAATTAGCCATGTTGCATGCTAGGTGGTATGTTGACTTGTCTCTTTTGGGAAGAGACAAATCAACTCCAATCAAACTCTTCCCTTTTGGTATGATTTGATCATACCATAAATTTTGGTAGGCTTGATTGAAGAATTGATGGTGATTGATTGGAATGAATCTAGACATCCTTGGATGAACCTAGACACATTCCAATAATCACATTAATTATGTATATATATTAGAATATACAACACCAAGCATAAGTGATTCATTATTCATCTTTTTCTAGGAAAAAGAGAAGACAAAAATCCCTCTCCTCTCTCTCAAATTTCGTGCTCTCTCCCTCTCTCACACTTGTGTTCTTCACTTTATTTTGAATCAAGAAGAAGAACAAAGTAAGTTTAAGAGAACACTAATTCATAATGTTCTTCTCTTAAACCGATTCCTTGTAAACCCGTTCTTTTCTAGCAAGAAGAACGTGTGTTTCTTCCGGTGTGGTGTGGATCACCTTTGGAGAATCCATACGTTTAGATTTCGTGAGCTTTTCGGAGAAGGAACAATGCAAGTAGCCAGGAGCATACGCTAAACAATCAAAGGTAACGGTTTATTACGCTTTGATTGATTTCGTTTATATATCTATGCCCTATGTGTTTAAATATATGTTTTCAATATTTACACATCCTACATCGAACGCCCGATTGAGCACCCAAGGGTATAGCCCTTGGAATTCGCATATTTAAATTAGATTTAAATTTGTGCACAATTTCTCACTTTCTCGCTTCCGCTCGTCCTTCAAGTGGTATCAAAGCCCGGTTCGATGTAAGGGGCATAGATCTATGTGTTTGGCATGATCTACTTGCTTTTAATGGCTTTATTGGCATGTTAGATTACATAAATATATGAATAATATGATGATTCAATTGTTTGGATTTAATGGACTTTTGGCATGCTTAATTTTGTTAGATTGGATCTAAAATTGCATGCTTATTTTCATAATAATATTATTGTTATTGTGCTGAAACAGTTTTGAAAAACAAAAAACAAAAAAAAATTGATCGGGCCGGCAATGGCCGCGCGCATGCGGGTGCCTGCGCGCTGTGCGCAGCCGACCGCTGCTGGACTCATCTTTGTACCTTTGCGCAACGACAAACTCCTTTAAACAAGTTTAGACACTAATGCACTTTTATCTTTGTCATAACGAGGGCTTGGAGAACCTTCATAATCAACCGTACGTCCGGATACATGTCGTCTTCTTCATGTGAATCGTAAAAGCGGGGCATGGAGATTACGCTTGTGGATCCCAAGCCCACTAGGAAATGGTTTCCTGAAACTCCGCTTGAGAGTGGCGGACTTTCGTATAAATAGTGGGAGGGTTAAAGACTAAAAGACCAAGTCTTCACCTTGAACAATAATATTACCATCATCTGCTAATTTCTGCTTTACATTTTCATTAATGTAGATATGTCTAAGAACCCGTTAACTATGATTCTTGAGACTAACAAATTCAACGGAATGAAATACTCGGACTGGCTGAGAAACCTGAGGATTGTCCTCGGTTTCGAGAACCAAGGCTACGTCTTGGACGAGCCGCCACCGAGCGACTTACCGGAGGGGTCCACGCCTGAAGAACATTTGACGTTCGAGAAATGGCATGAGGACAACCGGAAAGTACGCAGTATCATACTGGCTTCGATGTCTTACGACATCCAGAAGCAGTATGAGAGGCTGGGCAACGTCTCCGCCATAATGCTCCGCATGAACGAGGTTTATGCGGTACCGGATAGGCATATTAGATATGCCGCCACAAAAGCATTCTTTGGCACCAAGCTCGCTGAAGGAGCGTCTGTACAGAGTCATGGGGTCAAGATGCTCTCCCTAGTGGAGAAACTCGAGGACCTTAAAGCTGGGCTTAACAATGACACGTACATTGACGTGATCCTCCAGTCGCTTCCTCCATCCTATGACCCGTTTGTTGTAAACTACAACATGAACGGACTTGAGAAGTCTATTCATGAGTTGATCAACATGCTGGTCCAATACGAGGCAACGACCCACAAGTCAGCGCCGGCGGTATTGATAGGAGAGGCTTCGACCTCCAAGGCAAATGGCAAGAGGGCCGGACGCTGGAAGAGGAAGAAGGGCGAAGGAAAGACGGTTGTGGCCCCTGCTCACGCTCCGGGCGTCCCTGTTGCTCCGGTTGGACCGAGCAAAGGGAAAGGGAAGGCCCGTGGTTCTCAGCGGTCCAAGGCAAATGATGTCTGCATGCATTGCCAATGGAAAGGGCATTGGAAGAGGGAGTGCCCACAACTCCTCTCCAACCCAGGTGTGTTTGTGGTTGAAGTTAATGTGATTACTAATTCTGCTTCATGGGTATTGGATACCGGGTGTGGTGCTCACATCTGCAATGATTTGCAGGCACTGCAAAGAAGCAGAAGGCTAACCAAGGATGAGATGATCCTGAGGCTAGGCGATGGCAAGGCCGTTGCTGCGGAGGCCGTAGGATCACTAGAGTTAGCCATTAGTAGTCATGTTAGGATTGTATTGAACGACTGTTTTTTATGTACCTAGCATGATTAAAAATAGTTTCCATCCCGGTCCTTGATAAGGAGGGATATAAATTTACCATCAATAAAAACGATTTTTTCATTATCAAAGATGGTATTTCTCATTTGCTTGGTACATTGGTCAACGGTCTGTACATACTTCAACAGTCTAATTGGATTATGACTGCAGAACACAAACGAAAACGTGATGATCATAATAACGCACAGATATGGCATGCGAGGTTAGGTCATATCTCTAAAGATAGGATAAGAAGGTTGGTGGACTCAAAGAGTCTAGAAATAGACGATTTGGACAACCTACCGACCTGCGAATCCTGTCTAAAGGGAAAGATGACCAAGAAACCCTTTGTTGGACAAAGTACGCTAGCCAGTGGTCTGTTGGATTTGATCCATACAGAAGTCTGTGGTCCACTAAATACTCAGGCTAGAGGTGGGTACTCGTACTTCATAACCTTTACCGATGATCACTCATGGTATGGTTATGTTTATCTGATGAGGTACAAGTCTGAAGCCTTTGGAAGGTTTAAAGAATACAAACTTGAAGTAGAGAACCAAACCGGTCGAAAGATCAAAGCCCTTCGGTCGGACCGAGGTGGAGAGTATTTGAGTGGTGAGTTTACTGATTATCTAAAAGAGAATGGGATTCTCTCTCAGTGGACCCCTCCTGGAACACCGCAGCTTAATGGTGTGTCTGAAAGGAGGAATCGGACCTTGTTGGACATGGTCCGATCCATGATGAGTTTTACTGAACTACCCCTTTCCTTCTGGGGATACGCTCTTGAGACGGCGGCCAAAGTTTTGAACTTGGCGCCATCTAAAAGGTATCCCAGACGCCATATGAGATATGGCATGGCAAGCCTGCCTCCTACAAATACTTGAAAATGTGGGGTTGCCCCGCATATGTCAAGAGATTAGTGGGAGATAAACTGGACTCGAGGTCTAGTTTATGCAGGTTCATCGGCTATCCGGAAGAAACTGCGGTGTATTATTTCTATGATCCCTCCGAGCAAAAAGTTTTTTGTCTTGCGAAACGCAGTGTTCTTGGAAAAAGGTTTTCCATCGGATAGTCGACGCGATGAGGTGCTCCTTGAGGAATCAAGTGAGGCACCCCATGAGGCGGCAGTGACATCTGAGCCAGTAGTTCCCACTGATATTGTTCCAGTCCTCCGTAGGTTGGCCAGAGTATCCCATTCACCTGATAGGTATGGATTTCTGGGCCTGACCGGTCAGTTGGATAATGATCCAAAGACGTACGGAGAAGCGATGTCGGATATCGATTCGGACAAGTGGCTTGAGGCCATGAAATTCGAGATGGACTCGATGGGTACAAACAAGGTTTGGACCCTAGCAGATCCACCAAAAGGGGTTAAACCCGAAGCTGGAACATACGTTTTGATGACGTCATACGGGGATATGATTTCATCAAGAACGAGTCCGATCCTTGTGTATACAAGAAGATCAGTGGGAGCTCAATTGCGTTTTTGGTGCTTTACGTGGATGACATCTTGCTCATTGGGAATGATGCTAAGATGTTGGGTACCACTAAAGCTTGGCTGTCAATGCAATTCTCCACGAAGGATATGGGCGAGGCATCCTACATCCTTGGCATGAAGATCTACAGGGATAGATCTAGAAGGATGTTAGGAATGGCCCAGTCCTCGTACATTGAGAAAGTCTTGAAGAGATTCAAGATGGAGAACTCAAAACGAGGATTCCTTCCTATGAGGCATGGAATTAAGATATCCAAGAAGCAGTCTCCTAAGACTGATGAGGAGCTTAAAAGGATGTTGGACATCCCCTATGCTTCAGCCGTAGGCAGCATACAGTATGTTGTTCATTGCACTAGACCTGATGTGGCTTTCGCTTTGAGCGTAACTAGCCGATATCACTGGAGTGCAGTCAAGACTATCCAAAAGTACCTGAAAAGGACTAAGGACATGTTCTTGATCTACGGCGGTGGAGGGTTGATACTGCAAGGCTATAGCGACGCTAGCTTCCAGTCGAATGACGATGATGCCAAGTCTCAGTATGGTTTTGTATTTAGACTAAATGGTGGCGTGGTTACTTGGAAGAGTTCCAAATAGGCTACCACGACGGACTCCACCATAGAGTTTTCAATACATAGCGGCTTTGGAAGCTGCTAAGGAGTGGTTTGGTTGATGAGCTACATCCAAGGGTTGGATGTAGTACCTAGCATTGCTAAGCCTATAATTATCTTTCATGATAACAACGGGGCGATAGCGCTAGCAAAGGAACCGAGATCTCATCACGATCCAAGAATATTTTTAGACGCTACCATCTACTTAGAGAGATGGATAGCAGGACTGACGTTCGGTTGGACCGAGTCAGCTCCGCAGAAAACATAGCAGATCCACTTGCTAAGCCCATGTCGCAAGTTGCCCATACTCACCATCTGAATAAGAGGTTCGAGGTCAATGGGTGATTGGCTTTAGGTCAAGTGGGAGATTGTTGGAATAGGTGACCAGAAAGTCAATAGGTTTGGCAATTTGTAACCTATCCGACAACTTGATGTGAATGTAATATTATTATGTGTTGAATAAGATGAGTGTTCGTCACCAATGGTACCTTCTTTGTTGCGCTCATCTTACATTTGTTAAAATGGTATTTAACTTATATCGCAACAAAGCCCACAGACCATGGATAACAACTCGTGCAGTTGGGCCACGCATTAGATGGTGGTCATGAAACCAACTAATTAAGAGTTGGGTCTGAAACGTTCCAAGTCGAGGACCTCGAGACAGGGCATCGAGAGTCCTATTGAGACTTGCCTCAAGAGTCGTGTTCATTGGATGAGTGCCGTGTTTCATCGGCGACAGGCGTGGGACGCCTACACGGTCTTGATGGGTTGGTCGACTGGGGTCGAGCCGACTGGACTGACTCGCGGAGATCATCATATGGAAGCCTTGGAGGCTTGGTCGGTATGATTGGATTCCCCGGTTCCGATAGTACGGGAGTAATCCTCAGACTTGAGGAATCATGGCAGTCACGTGCACAGGACGGCTGTATCTTGGATCTGGCGAGAGGTGATCATTCTGTAAGATGATCATTATAAGCCTTGTCCAGTGCAGTCGGAATGTGTAGCGAGAACGGTGGATTCCAAGAAGAGGATCCGTCCCCTGTCAGTATGTGACAGAGGTATCTCCTATGCACTCGGAGACACGTTCATGTTGTTTGAAGCTGTGGCCACAGTGGTTGGTCGAACAGGGAATGGTTTCCTGTGTCGATGCAATGAAGCATACGTAGTCTCGAGTATTAAGCATAGATGCCTAGTCAAGGATGGGAACCGACGCCCAATTCCATACCCTAGACTAAGGCTGGGAGACGGTAGACGGAAGGATCGTACCCGTACGGAATCGGCGCCTAAATGTTCACGCCAATTCACCTAGTCTCTAGTGCCATGGACCGTTGCTAGACGGCCACCCATGGTAACGGGCCCTTGTGGGACACAGGCCCAACTCTAGCTGAGGGTGAACCTAAAGGGTCACACACAAATCACCGAGGAGGTTGAGAGATCGACTTGGAGTCAATCTCGAACGATAAAATAAAGTAATTGGATTACTTAAGGGAAAGTCCATTAGATGGACGGGCCGATATTGTATCGGGCTTTCATTTAATCGGTATATTGGATTTTCGATTAAATATGGAAAGTTGAGATGTTGAGACGTTGGATCTTTTAATTGGATTAAAAGATCAACGGGAATAATTTAAGTGGATATTAAATTGGATTTAATATTGGGTTCGTCGTAATTGGATTACGATAAAACCCGGTCCGTTAAATTATACCCGAGAGGAGAAATAATTCCTAATTTGGAATAGGAAGAAGTTGGACTTCTTCCCTTAATTAAACATAGCCGACATGCTCCCTTGGAGGAAGCAAAATCAGCCATGTTGCATGCTAGGTGGTATGTTGACTTGTCTCTTTTGGAAAGAGACAAATCAACTCCAATCAAGCTCTTCCCTTTTGGTATGATTTGATCATACCATAAATTTTGGTAGGCTTGATTGAAGAATTGATGGTGATTGATTGGAATGAATCTAGACATCCTTGGATGAACCTAGACACATTCCAATAATCACATTAATTATGTATATATATTAGAATATACAACACCTAGCATAAGTGATTCATTATTCATCTTTTTCTAAGAAAAAGAGAAGACAAAAATCCTCTCCTCTCTCTCAAAATTTCGTGCTCCCTCCCTCTCTTACACTTGTGTTCTTCACTTGATTTTGAATCAAGAAGAAGAACAAAGTAAGTTTAAGAGAACACTAATTCATAGTGTTCTTCTATTAAACCGATTCCTTTCTAAACCCGTTCTTTTCTAGCAAGAAGAACGTGTGTTTCTTCCGGTGTGGTGTGGATCACCTTTGGAGAATCCATACGTTTGGATTTCGTGAGCATTCCGGAGAAGGAACAACGCTAGTAGCCGGGAGCATACGCTAAACAATCAAAGGTAACTGTTTATTACGCTTTGATTGATTTCATTTGTATATCTATGCCCTATGTGTTTAAATATATGTTTTAATATTTACACATCCTATATCGAACGCCCGGTTGAGCACCCAAGGGTACACCCCTTGGGATTCGCGTATTTTGAATTTGATTTAAATTTACGCAATTTCTCGCCTTTCTCGCTTCCGCTCGCGCTCCCGGGCGGATCCGCTTGTCCTTCATGTGATATCAGAGCCCGGTTCGATGTAAGGGGCATAGATCTATGTGTTTGGCATGATCTACTTGCTTTTAAATGGCTTTATTGGCATGTTAGATTACATAAATATATGAATAATATGATGATTCAATTGTTTGGATTTAATGGACTTTTGGCATGCTTAATTTTGTTAGATTGGATCTAAAATTGCATGCTTATTTTTCAGAATAATATTAATGTTATTGTGCTGAAACAGTTTTAAAAATGTCCACTAGAGAGTCCAGACCTCCAGTGAGATATGGCTTTCTAGGTGCGACCGATCTTTTGGATAGCGATCCTAAGACGTATGGAGAAGCGATGTCTGACATCGACTCTGGGAAATGGCTTGAGGCCATGAAAGCCGAAATGGACTCCATGAGCGAGAACCAAGTATGGAGTCTTGTAGATCCACCGAAAGGTGTTAAGCCAGTCGGCTGTAAGTGGGTCTACAAGCGCAAACTGGGCATTGATGGAGAAGTCACAACCTTTAAGGCTAGGCTTGTAGCTAAGGGATACACTCAACGACCCAGGGTCGATTTTGAGGATACCTACTCGCCAGTAGCCATGGCTAAATCCATTCGGATTCTGCTCGCCATAGCAGCATGGTATGACTATGAAATATGGCAGATGGACGTGAAAACGGCCTTCCTCAACGGTTTCGTTGAAGAAGAGATCTATATGGATCAGCCGGAGGGTTTCACGGTCACTGGAGAAGAACAGAAAGTCTGTCGTCTCCAGAAGTCCATCTATGGCCTCAAACAAGCCTCCCGAAGTTGGAACATTCGCTTTGATGAAGTAATACGGGGTTATGACTTCATCAAGAATGAATCCGACCCTTGTGTATACAAGAAGGTCAGTGGGAGCTCAATAATGTTCCTAGTGCTTTATGTGGATGACATTCTGCTCATTAGTAATGACGTTAGAATGTTAGGAAACACAAAAGCATGGTTGTCAACCCAGTTTTCCATGAAGGACTTGGGTGAAGCCTCCTACATCCTAGGCATCCAGATTGTCAGGGACAGATCTAAAAGGATGTTAGGACTCACCCAAAACTCGTATATGGAGAAAGTCCTAAAGAGATATCGAATGGACAACTCCAAACGAGGATTCCTTCCAATGAGGCATGGGATCAAGTTGTCCAAGAAACAGTCCCCACAAACTGATGAGGAACTTGAAAGGATGAAAGTCATCCCCTATGCTTCTGCCGTAGGTAGCATCCAATATGCGGTCCACTGCACTAGGCCTGATGTTGCATACGCTTTGAGCGTAACAAGCAGATATCAGTCCTGCACAGGAGAGGCATACTGGAATGCTGTTAAGGGCATCCTTAAGTACCTAAGGAGGACTAAGGAAATGTTCCTAGTCTATGGCAATGGAGAACTAATTCTGGAAGGTTTTAGCGACGCTAGCTTCCAGTCTGATGACGATGATGCCAAGTCTCAATCGGGGTACGTATTCAAACTCAATGGAGGAGTAGTAGCTTGGAAAAATTCCAAGCAAGCAACTATTGCTGACTCCACCACAGAGGCTGAATACATAGCAGCTTCAGAAGCTGCTAAGGAAGCGGTTTAGATGAGAAACTACATCCAAGAGTTGGGTGTGGTGCCTAGCATCGTCGAGCCCTTTGTCATCTTCTGTGATAACAACGGAGCATTAGCGCAAGCAAAGGAACTGAGATCTCATCACCGTTCCAAACACATTCTTAGACGCTACCATCTTCTTAGAGAAATGGTAGGAAGAGGTGACGTCCGGATGGACCGAGTCAACTCAGCAGACAACACAGCAGATCCACTGACAAAGCCTATGTCGCAGAGCGCTCATACGCAACATCTTGAGAAGATGGGGATTAGACATATGGGCGATTGGCTTTAAAGGTCAAGTGGGAGATTGTTAGAATAGGTGACCATGTAAGCCAATTTTGGCAGGGATATGTAACCTATGTCTAGACAATTTCAGGTGTTTGATAAAAACATTTATGAATAAAGAAGTGAAAATTCATATGGCAATACTTTGTTTACGTTCACTTATATCTGCATTTACATTTCTGTTCACTACGCAAACAAAGCCCACGGACTGAGAATCGATTTCGGGGACTGGGACTACGCTTGGAGGTAGGTCCATGAAATCAGTCTTACTGAATCAGTCCGGAAATCTCCAAGTCAAGGAATCCCGAAAATGGGTACCGGGATTCCCTTTGAGACTTGCACTAAGCATCTGCTGTCGTATTTCATCGACGGGTGACGAAGGTCGTCTAAGCAGTGTTAGTGGGTCAGCATGCTAGGAAGCAGTTAACTGAGGTGACTCGCGGGAACCGTCTTACGGAGGACCTTGAGTATGGTCAGCAAGGTATGACGTGTATTCCCGGTTCCAACGGTACAGGCCAAGTCCTTTGACTTGAGGAACTGCTGAGTTTACCTGTGCATCAGGTCTGTATCTTAGATATGGTGAGAGATTGCCAAAATACTCTTTAAGTAGTCATAAGCCATGTCTAGTACAGCTCGGGTGTACAGAGTGACAGTAGTTTCAAAGAAAGGATCTGTCTCCTGTCAAAAGGTATTAACAGTTGAGTCTCATGTATGCTCTGTGTCTTGTCCCTAGAATCTGTGGCCACAGTAACTGAACAGAAGGGAAGGTTTCCCTTGCGGCGTTTAGTAAGGACAGACCAACACTTAGGTCCAAAATGGGTACCTGCATTTTCCGTGCCCTAGACTCTGAGTGATGAGACCGAAGACAGAAGGACAAGTGTACTGTTAGAGCCTAAATGTTCATCCCCCAATATTTCACCTAGTCTCTAGTGCCATGGACCGTTGCTAGATGGCCACCCATGGTAACGAACGGATTCTAGGAATCCGACCAAGTCTAGCTGAATGGTGAACCTAAAGAGTCACACACTATCCACACACACTTAGCATTTAATTTGGAATTAAATATTGGAGTAAAGGAATGATTAAATTAGATTTAATCGGGTCCTATATTTTCTTGGAGAAATTAATTCCTTCTATTTGATAAAGGGAATTAAATTAATAAATTGGATTTATTAAGGGAATTGATTTAATGGGCCTAGAATAAATATTAATATTTATTTATTATATTTATTTGGCCTTTTGGAATATTTAATGGGATTTATATATTCCATTAAATTTAAATCAACGGTTGAGATGGAAAGGGGAGATGGAAGGCTAGGATTTGTTTGACTAGGTCAAACACTAGTTTGATTAGGACTTTGACTAGGTCAAAATCCTAGTCAAATTAGGGTTCTTAGAGTTGGAGTTTAAAGAGGATTAAACTCCTCCTCTATAAATAACTCTAGCTTCCAACTATTGCATGATGATGAGTCTTGAAATCACACACACAACACACACTCCCCCCTCTCCTACATCTCGTCCGCCCCTCTCTCTCTCACTCTCCAAGAAAATTATTTCTTGTTCTTTTGTTCTTGGAACATTAGAACTAAGGAAGATTAGTCCCGTTAATTCATAACGTGTGATTGATATATCCTCTCCAAAAATACTTGTTCGTTGCTAGCACGACGTGCAAGATACGTGGGTGGATCGTGTGTCACGATTTGGAGGGTCTCAAGAACGAGATCTCGGTGCAAAACGGGGAACAACGTGTGTAGACGTTGAAGACGAAAACGACAACGGGTAGGTCTCGTTTTATTTTTCGTCCCTCTTTATTTTTTCAACTCTATGGCCTCCATGATTTCTTTACATGTTATATGATCATGAGATACACCGAACGCCCGAGAACCTCAAGGGTACACCCCTTGAGCGTGTTCTTTTAAATTAAAAGCATGCTTTCATTTTTGTATGTTTATTTTTATCGCGCTTCCGCATTCGCGCAATTCCCGAGACGATCCACCGATTTCTTTCAGTAGATTACTCATACTCAGAGGATTCTGAACAAAGTGGGTAATTGACTTATTGGTCAAGTGGGAGATTGTTAGAATAGGTGACCAGAAAGTCAATGGTATTGGCTGTTCTGAGAATCATTCGTCAATCTGTGAACAAGTAATATTATGTTAATGAATGTAGTAAGGATTCATAGGCATGAGTTTTTTGTACTTACTGCTTGCATCGTTACGATGTCACAACAAATACCCACAGACTGAAATAACATTTTGGGAAATTGGAACTACGCTTGGAGGTAGGTTCATGAAATCAGTTTCGCCGAATCAGTCTGAAATACTCCAAGTCAAAGGAATCTCGAGACAGGGCATCGAGAATCCATTTGAGACTTGCACTAAGCATCTGCTGTCGTGTTTCATCGACGGGTGACGAGGATCGTCTAAGCAGTGTTAGTGGATCGGCCTGCTGGGGAGCGGCCGACTGAGGTGACTCACGGGAATCGTCATATGGAAGCTACTCGGGCTTGGTCGGTATGACTCGTATTCCCGGTTCCGATAGTGCGGGATTAGTCCTCGGACTTGAGGATCACGGCAGTCCCCTACATACTAAGGTTGTATCTTAGATATGGTGAAATTTGACCGGTTATGTTACATGGTCATCATAAGCCTCGTCCAGTGCAGTCGGAGTATGTAAGAACGGTGTATTCCAACATAGGATCTGTCCCCTGTCAAAGGATATGACAGTGAGATCTCCTATGCGCTCGGAGATGGTTTAGACTCACAAAGTCTATGGCCGTAGCACTTGATATAGTGGGAAAGGATTTCCTACGTCGCGTTAAACCTATCTCGAGCATTATGCATAGTTGCCTAGTCAAGGATGGGAACCGACCCCTAGACTAAAGGCCGGGAGACAGGCAACAGTAGGACCGTACCCGTACGTATCGAGCGTCGGTAGGACCGCACCTGCGTATAACTCGGAGCCTAAATGTTCACACCATAAATTCACCTAGTCTCTAGTGCCATGGACCGTTGCTAGATGGCCACCCATGGTAACGGACTACTTTGGTTATGAAATAACAAGAAGTAGGTCCAAGTCTAGCTGAAAGGTGAACCTAAAGAGTCACACCCGCTACACCAAATGAAAGGGAATTAATTTGGAATTAATTCCAGGAGAAGGTTTAATTTGATGGATTTAAATTATACTTCTTGGAGAATCAAGCCTCGATGGATTATTTGGGATAATCGGGCTTGAGTTCATAAATTAGATTTATGAATTTTATAAAGCATGGGCTTTCCTTTTAATTAGATTAAAAGGGTGAATTAATTAATTAGTGGGCTTGGTATATTAAATAGGATTTAATATAAAGTCCATGGGACTATTTAATTTAGAATTAAATAATCCCATTCTATGGAATTAATTAATGGGCTTGGTATATTAAATACGATTTAATATAAAGTCCATGGGACTATTTAATTTAGAATTAAATAAGTCCTTTCCATTAATTAATTAATGGGCTTAGTATATTAAATATGATTTAATATAAAGTCCATGGAATATTTAATTTAGAATTAAATAGGCCCATTCCATAAAGCCCATCAAAATGGATGGACAAGATTTGATCTAGAGAATGATGAGATGAATTTGACTTAATCAAAGCCTAATTTGACTAGGTCAAAATCCTAGTCAAAGTGTGTCTCTTTGGAAGAGTTTGAGAAGGAATAGGAAATTCCATCTTCTATAAATACTCAAAAAACACACACTCACACCTAGTATTCTCTACAACTCTCATCTCTCAATTCTCCCTCAAATTTTCGTCCATCCCTATTTTTCACTCTCCAAGAATACTACTTTGTTCTTCTTGATTTATTCAAGTTAAGAACATAAGAGACATTAATTGCGGTAATTCATAGTGTGTATCGATGTCTCTTCTCCCCAAAATAATTTCTTGCTAGCACAAGGGTTGTTTGCTTTCCGGTGGAGCGAGTGAGATGATTTAGAGGGTCTCTTCTTTGAGATCTTGGTGCAAAACCGGGAACAATGCATGTAGCCGAAACGAAGACAAAACTACAACCGGGTAGGTTCTTTAATTATGTTTTTTCGGTTCTAATTCTATGGCCTCGATGTTGTGTTTTATTGAACATGAGATACACCGAACGCCCGGGAGAATCAAGGGCACACCCTTGATTCGTTTATGTATGTTATGCATGATTTAAATTTCATTTAATTATGGTTTGTAATTTTTATTACGCACTATTTCGCGCTTCCGCTATACGCGCTTATCTTCCGGGCCGATCCACACAATCTTTCACTAAATACTCAGGCTAGAGGTGGGTACTCGTACTTTATAACCTTTCCCGATGATCACTCACGGTATGGTTATGTTTACCTGATGAGGTACAACTCAGAAGTCTTTGGATGGTTTAAGGAATACAGACTTGAAGTAGAGAACCAAACCGGTCGTAAGATCAAAGCCCTTCGGTCGGACCGAGGAGGAGAGTATTTGAGTGGTGAATTTATTGATTATCTAAAAGAGAATGGGATTCTCTCTCAGTGGACCTCTCCTAGAACACCACAGTTGAATGGTGTGTCTGAAAAGAGGAATCGGACCTTGTTGACATGGCCCAATCCATGATGAGTTTGGCATTTTGTAACCTATTTGACAACTTGATGTCATGTAATATTATGTAATGAATAAAATGAGTATTCATTACCTTTAGTACTTTCTTTGTTGCGCTCATTTTTCATATGCTAATATTGTATTTTACATATATTGCAACAAAGCCCACAGACCATGATTAACAACTCATGCAGTTGGGCCACGCATTGGATGGTGGTCATGAAACCAACTGATAAAGAGTTGGGTCTGAAACGTTCCAAGTCGAGGACCTCGAGACAGGGCATCGAGAGTCCTATAGAGACTTGCATCAAGAGTCGTGTTCATTGGATGAGTGTCGTGTTTCAACGACGATAGGCGTGGGACGCCTACACGATCTTGATGAGTTGGTCGACTGGGGTCGAGCCGACTGAACTGACTCGCGGGATCATCATATGGAAGCCTTGGTGGCTTGGTCGGTATGATTGGATTTTCTCGGCTCCGATAGTACGGGAGTAGTCCTCAGACTTGAGGAACCATGGAAGTCACGTGCACAGGATGACTGTATCATGGATCTGGCGAGAGGCGATCATACTGTAAGATGATCATTCTAAGCTTTGTCCAGTGGAGTCAGAATGTTTAGCAAAGATGGTGGGTTCCAAGAAGAGGATTCGTCCCCTCTGTCAGTTTTCTGACAGGGTATCTCCTATGCACTCCGAGACACGTTCATGCTGCTTAAACCTGTGGCCACAGTGGTTCATCGAACGGGAAACGGTTTTCTGTGTCGATGCAATAAGGCATGCGTAGTCTCGAGTATTAAGCATAGATGCCTAGTCAAGGATGGGAACCGACGCCCAATTCCATACCCTAGACTAATATCGGGAGAAGATAGACAGAAGGACTGTACCCGTACGGAATCAGCACCTAAATGATCACCGCAACATTCACCTAGACTCTAGTGCCATAGACCGTTGCTAGACGGCCACCCATAGGAACGGGCCCTTGTAGGACACGGGCCCAAGTCTAGCTGAGGCTGAACCTAAAGGGTCACACACAATTCACCGAGAAGGTGGAGAATTTGACTTGGAATCACTTTCGGAGGATAGTTAAGTAAATGGATTACTTAAGGGATTGTCCATTCGATGGACGGGCCGATATTGTATCGGGCCCCCGTTTAATTAGTAAATGGGATTTATCGATTAACATAGAAAGTTGATATGTTGGATCATTTAATTGGATTAAAAGATCAATGTGAATTATTTAAGTGGACCTTAAAATTAAATTGAATTTAATTTTGGGTTTGTCGTAATTGGATTACAGCGAAACCCGATCCGACCTAAGAAGTGTGTTAATTCCACTTGTGGAATAGGAAGAAGTTGAACTTCTTCCTTAAATGGGGCATGGCTGAAAATGCCACCTTGGAGGGAGCAAAAATAGGCCATGCTAGAGCTTGATGTGGTTGACTTGTCTCTTTTGGTAAGAGACAAATCAATTCCAATCAAGCCTCTCTCTTTTGGTATGATTTAATCATACCTTAAGCGATGATAGGCTTGATTGAAGAATTAGTGGGATTGATTGGGATGTATCTAGACATCCTTGGATGAACCTAGACACATTTCAATAATCAAATTAATTTTGTATATATATGAGTATATACATAACATCATAGCAAGAGAATCATTATTCATCTTTTTCTAGGAAAAAGAAGAAGAAGAAAAATCACACTCCTCTCTCTCACTCAACTCTTGCTGACTCTCCATCTCTTCACTTGTGTTCTTCATTTGATCTTGGATCAATTAGAAGAACAAAGTAAGTTTAAGAAGAACACTAATTGATAGTGTTGATCTTCTTAAACCAAACCCTCCCTAGATCCGTTTTCTTCTAGTAAGAAAAACGAGGATCTCTTCCAGTATGGTGTGGATCACCTTTAGAGAAGTTCATACACTTTGAACTTGGTGAACGTTTCCGGAGAGGAACAAAGCTTGTAGCCGATCAAGAGTTAAACCACAAAGGTATTGTTGGTTTTACGCTTTAGTAGTTTACATTTCAACTCTATGCCCTATGTACGATATTCATTTTATATATTGATACATCCTACATCGAACGCCCGGTTGAGCACCCAAGGGTACAACCCTTGGGATTTATAGATTATGCGTTTATTTATGCAATTTAAATTTACGTATTTCTCGCTTCCACGCTTCCGCTCGCGCTCCCGGGCGAATCCGCTTGTCCTTCAATAAATTCGTGGTGGAAAATATGGTATAACATACATTCCTCGTACTTCATACAGGCCAACATAGTCTATGTCCATTTCTTCAAACACTTTTCCACTGCCTCCTACATATCTTACTTATAGGTACCTTACGAATTTTCCACCACACAAAAAATGATTGTCATAAATATTTAAAATTCTACAATAAAATAGGAATAACATACATTTGGTTAGGGACGGGAAAACACTGCATATTATCAAAGGGCAGAAAGTTGCGCATAATAAGCTAAACAACATTCACAGAAAAACAATGAGAATCGTCAACAATAGGGGACCCACAAACTTTAAATTATTAAATATTTATTAAGCCACATGTTTTAAACACTAAACCCCAAAAAAGGGAATAAAGAAAATCAATCTATGAATACAGTACTAAAACCAGAATACAAAAAATCTTAAACCCCAAAAAGGGAATAAAAAAAACCTAATCCCCACCAACTCAAAACAGTATAAAAATTTGAGGACATATAGTCATTCTTCACAAGTCTGAAGTTTTATATATCTTTATCTTCACCATAAAATCAAAATTAAGAAAAAATAGAAAAGGACTTTTATCAAAATATAATTTTAATAAAAAATTATTTAAAAAATCTACTTATTTAATATACCTTCTAACTGCCAATTTCCGCAGATTGCAAAAAATGTACGTTTATTTTCCAACGTTCGCAGGTCGCTAAAAAAAACAAAAGTATTTTCAGTTAACCTATCTGAAATGAAAAAACAATACAATAAACTTAAAAAGGTTTAAAATACCTTGAGGAGCACTAGGGTGGAAATTGTTGCTTTAAACCCTTTGATTGAACGGTCATTTTTTGTTGTTTTTTACCAGATTGTAGGATTTTAAAAAACTAGGGTTTAACGTATGCCTTTCCCTTACCAGAAATACTTATTTGGTCTGCCCTATTGCTGGTCAACAAAGTCATCATATTATATATAAGGAGGGAGAAATATGTCTTTACACCTTTATACCTACGTTTAATTTGTACAGGGAGGCATTGTGCTATATTGTTAAGATCACATGGGGAAAAAGAAAATTCACAGAGGGGTAATTAATTTGCTCATTCCAATTTTCACAAGTGGGTAAATTTCTTTAAACCCTTTCAGATAATAAAGAATAATTTCTAATATATGTTGAAGATATTGGTTAATTATATTTTAATTCTTCTTAAAAATTATAAAGTTAAGATTTTCATTAGCTTTGAAAATCAATTTTCTGCCTTTGTTGCAAATTAGCAGTTGAAAATGAGAAGTTCTTCTTCAATTTCACTTGATATATTATAAGGACAAAAATATAATCTTGAACCTTTCTCACAAAACTTATCCTACCAAGTAAAAAACACACACATATTAATTTATTCTATACATCAAATAATCCACTCGGATCCAAACTATCACTTTTCGTTCCAAAAAAGTAAAGGAGCCCTGATAATCCACTTGGACCCAAACTATCACTTTTTGTGTGATGGAATTAATGTGGTATAAATTAACGAGTGACGGATTTTGGGATACATAGTGATAGGATTTTGTAATATTTTGTTTACCTTGTTAGATCGAGCACAATTTGTCAAGATGTTGTGGTGTAGTGGTTATCACATTAGTCTTACACTAAAGGTCTCCGGTTCATTCTCGGGCAGCATCACTTTAATGCAAATAAAGAAAATGAAAAATTGGAAATAATAAAAAAATCAGCAATTTTTTTATTAGCCTTTCTTATTTTTTTCTCTCCAAAAAACAAAAAATCAAGAGAAGAACACAGAAAACCATTTGTCATCCTCAACGATTAATGACACCACCGCCGTTGCAACTCTACTTAAACCCCGAACAACCAATCTTCCGAATTTTTATGCTTATCGAGGAATTTATAAGGACATGCAGAAGAAAACCTTAGGTCTCGAAAAGGGGGAAAACTAACAATAATATCATATCAAATTTTCTTGTGTTTTTTTGGACTCAAGAAACAAATTCATTGCACAAAGAGATTTGGGATCAACCATAAATAAGGTTTGGTAGAGTTTAGAGAAAAGCCCTGAGTACAAACATACAAAAAATTGAACTATGAGATCTTACTTTGATGGCTTCAGAATCAAAAAATCTAAGTGAGAAAGGGATAGGATTCAAGACACAGAAGAAGATATCAAAATCTCCCAAATATCTGAATGGGGAAAATGGGGGCTTGAATTAAAAACCCCAAATTAAATTATAAGAAGTGATTCAATCTCCAAGTGAGTAGCTTAGTTTGATGGAGAAAAATAGGAACTCACCTCAACAGCTTCACATCTTCAGCGATGCAGGAAGCTTAGTTCGACGAAAAAAAAAAAAACAAATAAGGTAGGTAAAAAATCTAGCACCTTGGTTAAATTCATGTGTCTAGGTATCTTAGTTATTTTAGGAAAAACTAGGGACAAAATACATAACATGCTTGGCTAATTATGAGTACATTTTGGATTGCATAAATATAGTCAGACTTGTGCAGGTTAGGCTAGATTAGAGGTGGGATTCTAATTCATGACTAATATGATATTGTATTGGGCTTGGGATTATTGTAACGGGCCATCAAAATTGAAAGTAAACACGGTTGTAAGTTCAGAGGTCTTTGGGCGAGGGTCTCCCTACCAGCTCTGATTTGGAAATGGATCAGCGTGAGATGATAGCAATTTCATTTATGGCATGAGGTTCAATTCCTTATCTAAAAGCGTAGCTGGATATATACCCATTTTTGCTTCCATACGTATCTCTGGTAGAGTTCACTTTATATCAACCTAGGACTAGTACACCAATACAAAGACTATAGTTTAGCATTTATAGGTCTATTTCGTTATCCTTTTATACGGGGGCGTATAAAAACAAGAGATTGACGGTAATTGAAAGGTTCAAAATCCATACTAAGGCGGTGAAAGAAAGAACAGTGGTAAAGAAGGTTTGATTAGTGAACTGAGCTTAAGTGGATTTAGAGATTATGCAAATTAAGCCATCTAAGTAAAGCTTGTCTAAGCCAGCCTTAGATAGTGATCAATACACATTCGATCCATAGTTTATGTACCAGACCAATCGTCTATGCAGTAGCTCCAGATCGATAGCCCAAACCCCTAACACATGATCAATACCTATACCCCTCTCTTTCACCCGGGAAAATTAGGCTGCCTTGATCAATGCGAAATCCAAACAAAAAAACCCGTGGAAACGATCTAATCTTCGGTGAGTGCATTTCTATTTAGGACTGGATAGCCTTTCGAATAGAGATTTCAAGCTAAACTTTCCCCATGAAGGAAGAGATTCGACCTAGCTGCAAATGTGTGTTGTAGAAAACCTAGATCAGCTCGACAAGCATTAGGAAAAATAATATCTTTCGTCCCGTAAATTAAGAATTTCACTTTTGGTCCCATTGGTTATGAGATTCTCACTTTTAGTCCAGTAACTTTTGAAAATAGCACTTCTAATTTCATGGCACCTTTCCATTAAATATTTAACGGAAAGGCTACGTGGTCGTTAAGTGTATGGGACCAAAAGTGCTACTTTTGATAGTTATGGGATCAAAAGTGATTATCCCATAACTAATGAGACCAAAAGTGTAAAGACCTAACGGTCACATGCTAAGCACGTGGCATTTTCTGTTAAAATATCTAACAGAAATGTATCATGGGAACAAAAGTGATACTTTTTAGAAGTTATCGGACCAAAAGTGATAAATTCGTAACCAATAGGGCCAAAAAGTGATATTCTGTAACCAATGGGATCAAAAAGTGGAAAGGCCCTAGGTCACGGGACGAAAAGTGTTATTTTCCCACAAGCGTTATTACATATTTAATAAGAATATATGGTTGCGAGCTTTCTTGAACCGAATAGGCTAAAGGGGGAAGGGAATTGTTTTTTGTTCCCCTAGGTGAGGCTGAAAGAGAGACTAGAAAATAGGATCTTGGCGGATCTATGGTAATATCCATTGTTGAATAATGTTCTTCATTCCATCTAACTTCTTATATGTAACGGAAAAACCATTTCTCATATCCTTTTATCAGAATAGACGCGCCGCCTACATTACTCCAATAAAGGATCTAAAAGGAACTTCTTATTGGAAAGCATGTCTTTTAGGCTAGGCCTGGTTATTATGTATCATGAGGTGAAGTCGTAAGTACTATCTAACTAGCACCAGGCTTCGGAGAAATGATTCCACATCGGGGGAAGCAAAAGACCTAAAGCAAGCTATGCCCCTTCTTTCTTTTCGGCCTTTATCCCCTATGGAACACTCAAGTGAATCTCGTACTTGCGGTGGCATACTTCTTTCAAGATTTTATAGCAACTGTACTAATTAATAGGAAAGAGAATCCATGTTGCACCAGAGAAAGCGAATTTTAGATAGGGAAGGTGGAATATGTGCTTCAATAAGTTCACGTCTTTGATGTCTCCCAATGGAATGGAGTTGATAAAACCCTTTCAAACCCGGTTTGCTTGCAAAAGACTCCCTAAATATTTGCTAGGCATTTCTATCAAACACAAAAATTTATTTCAAATACAAATACAAATAATGATAATTATACTAAGAAAACTAATTTATTATTTATAACAAATATATTTATCTAATTTTTATTTTAAAAACATATATTTTATTATAATTTTTGGTGAATGTTTATTAAAATATTTTCAAACCAAACAATAATTCAATTTTAAAATAATACAAAAAGGTTAAAATTTATCTCGAGTACAAATATTATAATCCAAAAGTAATTTATTATTTATATAAAAATATTTTTTCTCTATTCTTTTATTTTAACAAGTTAAATTTCATTTATTATAATGTATGGTGAATGCTAATTAAAATAATTTTAGACCAAACAATAATTCAAATATAAAAAATAATAAAATGAGGTTACAATTTATCTTAAATACAAATAATTATAATTTAAAAACTAATTTACTATTTATATAAACCAAAGAGTCTCTAATTTTTTATTTTAAATAAAAATATTATTTATTAGAATTTATGATAAGTGTTTATTAAGAATGAAGAAGTGTGACTCGTTGGGAGTCGGATTAGTGTTTCTTGTAAATAGGCCTCCAGCAAATCTGGAGGCGGTTGGCTAAGATCTTTGAAGGATTCTACTCGTTAAGGGGTCTTGGTGCTTGGATAAGCCTCTTAGTGGGATATGTCCTGAATTTTTAGGGGTGGTTGGAGCGTGCATTGGATATGCGATCCTTGTCACCTATCCCGCGGACGGTCCGTCTCCTTGGGATGAATGGCCCTTTGCCACTTGTGCGCATGGACATCCTAGCAGCCACGTGGGTGCAGGGTCAGTCCTCCTTTGGGGGTCCCGTGCTTGGATTGATGGTCTTTCCTCCTTAGGTCTCGCGTATTCATGGACTCCTTAATGGGCCTTATTCAGAATGGACTTCCTCGTGGTTGAGTGCAATTTTGTGTAGCTTTCACAAGTAATAATTCAATCTCAAAAATGAAGAAAAAGAGGTTTAAATTCCTCAAATACAAATAATGATATTTCAGTACCGCATTTCATCATCAGATAAGCCTATATCTATTTGTGTCGGATAGAGATCCTCGATTCCACCTCACGTTTTTGGGAAAGCTTACAAAGGGCCTTAGGCACAAAATTGCATTTCAGTACCGCATTTCATCATCAGACAGACGGACAGTCAGAGAGAACGATGAGGGCTTGTATAATGGAGTTTAAGGGCAAATGGGATGATCACCTACCATTAATGGAGTTTGCATATAATAATAGTTTTCATTCTAGTATCGGTATGGCCCCATATGAAGCTTTATATGGAAGAAGATGTTGAAGTCCAGTATGTTGGGATATTGAGGGATTACGACAACTAGAAGGTCCGGAATTGGTACAACAGACGATGGAGAAGGTACAGGTAGTTAAGTAGTGTTTTTAAGCAGTCCAAGATCGTCAGAAAAGTTATGTGGACAAACATCGAAGGGAGCTGGAATATGAAATTGGTGAGAAGGTCTTCCTAAAAGTATTTCCATGAAAGGGGATTTTGAGGTTTGGCAAGCAAGGAAAGTTAAGTTCGAGGTATATTGGGCCGTATGAAATTATTGAAAGAATCGGACCACTAGCGTATCGACTAGCATTGCCAGCAGAATTGTCATAGATACATGATGTGTTTCATGTTTCGATGCTACGACGATGTCGATCGGATCCTAGCCATGTAATCCATGAACCAGAAATAGAGATTTTCGACGAATTGACATATGTGGAAGAGCCAATGAAGATTTTAAAGTGTAAGGAAATTGAGAAATAAGGAGATACCTATGGTAAAAATGAGATGAAGTCATCATTCTCCAAGAGAGGCTACTTGGGAGGTTGAGGAGCATATGAGAGAGAAGTACCCCTATTTATTCCATTACACGGGTAAGTTAGTTCAATTTCGAGGATAAAATTTTTATTAGGAGGGGAGAATTGTGACGTCCATAGAATTTTATTCATAATTCAGAGACTAATTAGTAATTATTAAGAAAATCTAATTTCATTATAAGTTATAGGTTGAACTTATAAATATATTAAAATTTGAAGGGACTAAATTGAAATTTTATTAAATATTTGTGGTCAATACATATATATATATATATAAAAGTTGGGAACTAAGTTGAAATTTTAATAAAATTATTATAAAAAAAAAAAAAAAAAAAAAGAGAGGGAAGATATTTATTACGGCTTCAACACGTGGCCGCCTCACCAATTCAACACACATATATTATTAACTTGTAAACAAATCGAACTAAATTCACATCTATATTAACAATTAAACACACATTACACACATTCAGATGTGTTAATTTCGGATGCCGAAACAGGTTAATATATTTTATTATAAATTATAAATTAATTATTATATTAATATTATTTAATTAGTATATTTATTTTATATGATTTATACTATCCGATTTATTATTTAACCGGAGGATTTAATGAATTCGAGTACTTATACAAATTAGTGATCGGGTAAATATTTAATTGGACAGGTGATATTAGTGCCAATAAATTAAAATTTATGTAATCTATTAGATTTAGCAGTTATTAAAATAGATTTACTCAAATTAATCATGTTTATTAACCAAATACATAAATGTATATATTATTGTTTAAATAATTATTATAATAGTGAAGGATTGACATAAATTAATAGGAATAGTAAAAAATTATATTTGAGAAATATTGTATTTATTATAAAGGAATATGAGATTTTTATAATAATTTTATTTAGGAATGTTATAGAGACTGATAGTTAAAAAAATATGATAGATTTGATGAAATAAGCTCTTAGGAGTTAATTGATAAATTATATATATATATATATATATATCGGGAAAGCTTATACTGTCTAATTATTTAGACGAGGAACGAACGAAGGTTTAAATTTCAATATAAATGAAATATTAAGAGATTGGCATAAAATATACGAATGTTATTTAGTAATTTCATTCGAAATTTATGATGTTTTCAATATATATTGATTATACATATTATAACCTATTATAGGACACGGAGATAAAGTAAAGGATTGATCAACTCCTTCTACTAGTATAATCGTTTCAAGATTGAGGTAAGTATAATTAATTGGATCTATATATAAGTATATATGATTACACTTGTCTGTCGTAAATTTGGCTGGTATTTATAAATGCTTATTTGGATTACGTGGTTATTTTGTGAAGTTGTCGTTATATGCTTATTTGCGACTATTTTATGTATTATAAAGATTGGCATATGATTGTCTTATATTATATTCTATTGTTGTAGGGTGTTGAACGAAGAAGTCAATGATGAGTATATTATTAAATTGAGATAAAGAGATGACTTACCTAATAGGGGAACATAGTCAATAGTTTATGATGATGTGATTGATGACGATGTGAGATGAGAAAGTGAACATAAGCTAGGTACCATGGCGCGTAGGGTATCGAGGTATTTCGGATAGCGGAGGATATCCTGTGTTGATAGCTACACACTGGGGTGGTGTGGGGATGCCATGTTCATTGTGATGTCCTGTGCTAGTGTGGCTACGCACTCAGATAGTGTGAGGATATCATATTCGACAGGTATCCTCTACTGTATATGATATGACATTGATTGAGATGACGATGGTTGGCAGAACCATTGAGTGATGTACTCCAATTAGAGTAAGCAGGGCCCTACGAGTATAACTGTGAATTCTGAGATTGTACTGTACACTGTAGGACAAGCGGATCCGCCCGGGAGCGCGAGCGGAAGCGAGAAAAGCGAGAAATTGCGTAAATTTAAATCAAATTCAAAATACGCGAATCCCACGGGGTGTACCCTTGGGTGCTCAACCGGGCGTTCGATGTAGGATGTGTAAATATTAAAACATATATTTAAACACATAGGGCATAGATATACAAATGAAATCAATCAAAGCGTAATAAACCGTTACCTTTGATTGTTTAGCGTATGCTCCCGGCTACTAGCGTTGTTCCTTCTCCGGAATGCTCACGAAATCCAAATATATGGATTCTCCAAAGGTGATCCACACCACACCGGAAGAAACACACGTTCTTCTTGCTAGAAAAGAACGGGTTTAGGAAGGAATCGGTTTAAGAGAAGAACACTATGAATTAGTGTTCTCTTAAACTTACTTTGTTCTTCTTCTTGATTCAAAATCAAGTGAAGAACACAAGTGTAAGAGAGGAGGGAGCACGAAATTTTGAGAGAGAGGAGAGGATTTTTGTCTTCTCTTTTTCCTAGAAAAAGATGAATAATGAATCACTTATGCTTGGTGTTGTATATACTCCTATATATACATAATTAATGTGATTATTGAAATGTGTCTAGGTTCATCCAAGGATGTCTAGATTCATTCCAATCAATCACCATCAATTCTTCAATCAAGCCTACCAAAATTTATGGTATGATCAAATCATACCAAAAAGGAAGAGCTTGATTGGAGTTGATTTGTCTCTTTCCAAAAGAGACAAGTCAACATACCACCTAGCATGAAACATGGCTGATTTTGCTTCCTCCAAGGGAGCATGTCGGCCATGTTTAATTAAGGGAAGATGTCCAACTTCTTCCTATTCCAAATTAGGAATTATTTCTCCTCTCGGGTATAATTTAACGGACCGGGTTTTATCGTAATCCAATTACGACGAACTCAATATTAAATCCAATTTAATGTCCACTTAAATTATTCCCGTTGATCTTTTAATCCAATTAAAAAGATCCAACGTCTCAACATCTCAACTTTCCATATTTAATCGAAAATCTAATTTACCGATTAAATGAAAGCCTGATACAATATCGGCCCGTCCATCCAATGGACTTTTCCCTTAAGTAATCTAATTACTTATTTTATCCTTCGAGATTGACTCCAAGTCGATCTCTCAACCTCCTCGGTGATTTGTGTGTGACCCTTTAGGTTCACCCTCAGCTAGACTTGGGCCCGTGTCCCACAAGGGCCCGTTACCATGGGCGGCCGTCTAGCAACGGTCCATGGCACTAGAGACTAGGTGAATTGGCGTGAACATTTAGGCGCCGATTCCGTACGGGTACGATCCTTCCGTCTACCGTCTCCCGGCCTTAGTCTAGGGTATGGAATTGGGCGTTGGTTCCCATCCTTGACTAGGCATCTATGCTTAATACTCGAGACCACATATGCTTCATTGCGTCGACACAGGAAACCATTCCCTGTTCGACCAACCACTGTAGCCACAGCTTCAAACAGCATGTACGTGTCTCCGAGTGCATAGGAGATACCTCTGTCATATACTGACAGGGGACGGATCCTCTTCTTGCAATCCACCGTCCTCGCTACACATTCCGACTGCACTGGACAAGGCTTATAATGATCATCTTACAGAATGATCACCTCTCGCCAGATCCAAGATACAGCCGTCCTGTGCACGTGACTGCCATGATTCCTCAAGTCTGAGGATTACTCCCGTACTATCGGAACCGGGGAATCTAATCATACCGACCAAGCCTCCAAGGCTTCCATATGATGATCCCCGCGAGTCAGTCCAGTCGACCAACCCATCAAGATCGTGTAGGCGTCCCACGCCTGTCGCCGATGAAACACGGCACTCATCCAATGAACACGACTCTTGACGCAAGTCTCAATAGGACTCTCGATGCCCTGTCTCGAGGTCCTCGACTTGGAACGTTTCAGACCCAACTCTTAATCAGTTGGTTTCATGACCACCATCCAATGCGTGGCCCAACTGCACGAGTTGTTATCCATGGTCTGTGGGCTTTGTTGCGATATAAGTTAAACACAATTTTAACAAATGTAAGATGAGCGCAACAAAGAAGGTACCATTGGTGACGAACACTCATCTTATTCATCACATAATAATATTACATTCACATCAAGTTGTCGGATAGGTTACAAATTCCCAAACCTATTGGCTTTCTGGTCACCTATTCCAACAATCTCCCACTTAACCTAAAGCCAATCACCCATTGGCCTCAAACCTCTTATTCAGATGGTGAGTATGGGCAACTTGCGACATGGGCTTAGCAAGTGGATCTGCTATGTTTTCTGCGGAGCTGACTCGGTCCAACCGAGCGTCACTCCTGCTATCCATCTCTCTCTACGTAGATGGTAGCGTCTAAGAATATGCTTGGATCGTGATGAGATCTCGGTCCCTTTGCTAGCGCTATCGTCCCGTTGTTATCATAAAAGATAATTACAGGCTTAGCAATGCTAGGTACTACATCCAACCCATTGGATGTAGCTCATCAACCAAACCACTCCTTAGCAGCTTCCAAAGCCGCTATGTATTCAAAACTCTATGGTGGAGTCCGCCGTGGTAGCCTGCTTGGAACCCTTCCAAGTAACCACGCCACCATTTAGTCTAAATACAAAACCAGACTGAGACTTGGCATCATCGTCATCCGACTGGAAGCTAGCGTCGCTATAGCCTTCCAGTATCAACTCTCCACCGCCGTAGATCAAGAACATGTCCTTAGTCCTTTTCAGGTACTTTTGGATAGTCTTGACTGCACTCCAGTGATATCGGCTAGTTACGCTCAAAGCGAAAGCCACATCAGGTCTAGTGCACTGAACAGCATACTGTATGCTGCCAACGGCTGAAGCATAGGGGATGTCCAACATCCTTTTAAGCTCCTCATCAGTCTTAGGAGACTGCTTCTTGGATATCTTAATTCCATGCCTAATAGGAAGGAATCCTTGTTTTGAGTTCTCCATCTTGAATCTCTTCAAGACTTTCTCAATGTACGAGGACTGGGCCATTCCTAACATCCTTTTAGATCTATCCCTGTAGATCTTGATGCCAAGGATGTAGGATGCCTCGCCCATATCCTTTATGGAGAATTGCATTGACAGCCAAGCTTTAGTGGTACCCAACATCTTAGCATCATTCCCAATGAGCAAGATGTCATCCACGTAAAGCACCAAAAACGCAACTGAGCTCCCACTGATCTTCTTGTATACACAAGGATCGGACTCGTTCTTGATGAAATCATATCCCCGTATGACTTCATCAAAACGTATGTTCCAGCTTCGGGTTTAACCCTTTTTGGTGGATCTGCTAGGGTCCAAACCTTGTTTGTACCCATCGAGTCCATCTCAGATTTCATGGCCTCAAGCCAGTTGTCCGAATCGATGTCCGACATCGCTTCTCCGTACGTCTTTGGATCATTATCCAACTGACTGGTCAGGCCCAAAAATCCATACCTATCAGGTGCATGGGATACTCTGGCCGACCTACGGAGGACTGGAACAATATCAGTGGGAACTACTGGCTCAGATGTCACTGCCGCCTCATGGGGTTCCTCACTTGATTCCTCAAGGAGCACCTCATCGCGTCGACTATCCGATGGAAAACCTTTTTCCAAGAACACTGCGTTTCGCGAGACAAAAACCTTTTGCTCGGAGGGATCATAGAAATAATACCCCGCAGTTTCTTTCGGATAGCCGATGAACCTGCATAAACTAGACCTCGAGTCCAGTTTATCTCCCACTAATCTCTTGACATATGCGGGGCAACCCCACACTTTCAAGTATTTGTAGGAGGCAGGCTTGCCATGCCATATCTCATATGGCGTCTGGGATACCTTTTTAGATGGCGCCAAGTTCAAAACTTTGGCCGCCGTCTCAAGAGCGTATCCCCAGAAGGAAAGGGGTAGTTTGGTAAAACTCATCATGGATCGGACCATGTCCAACAAGGTCCGATTCCTCCTTTCAGACACACCGTTAAGCTGCGGTGTTCCAGGAGGGGTCCACTAAGAGAGAATCCCATTCTCTTTTAGATAATCAGTAAACTCACCACTCAAATACTCTCCACCTCGGTCCGACCGAAGGGCTTTGATCTTTCGACCGGTTTGGTTCTCTACTTCAAGTCTGTATTCCTTAAACCTTCCAAAGGCTTCAGACTTGTACCTCATCAGGTAAACATAACCATACCATGAGCGATCATCGGTAAAGGTTATGAAGTACGAGTACCCACCTCTAGCCTGAGTATTTAGTGGACCATAGACATCTGTATGGATCAAATCCAACAGACCACTGGCTAGCGTACTTTGTCCAACAAAGGGTTTCTTGGTCATCTTTCCCTTTAGACAGGATTCGCAGGTCGGTAGGTTGTCCAAATCGTCTATTTCTAGACTCTTTGAGTGCACCAACCTTCTTATCCTATCTTTAGAGATATGACCTAACCTCGCATGCCATATCTGTGCGTTATTATGATCATCACGTTTTCGTTTGTGTTCTGCAGTCATAATCCAATTAGACTGTTGAAGTATGTACAGACCGTTGACCAATGTACCAAGCAAATGAGAAATACCATCTTTGACAATGAAAAAACCATTTTTATTGATGGTAAATTGATATCCCTCCTTATCAAGGACCGGGATGGAAACAATGTTTTTAATCATGCTAGGTACATAGAAACAGTCGTTCAGTACAATCCTAACATGACTACTAATGGCTAACTCTTGTGATCCTACGGCCTCCGCAGCAACGGCCTTGCCATCACCTAGCCTCAGGATCATCTCATCCTTGGTTAGCCTTCTACTTCTTTGCAGTGCCTGCAAATCATTGCAGATGTGAGCACCACACCCGGTATCCAATACCCATGAAGCAGAATTAGTAATCATATTAACTTCAACCACAAACACACCTGGGTTGGAGAGGAGTTGTGGGCACTCCCTCTTCCAATGCCCTTTCCCTTGGCAATGCATGAGAACATCATTTGCCTTGGACCGCTGAGAACCACGGGCCTTCTCTTTCCCTTTGCTCGGTCCAACCGGAGCAACAGGGACGCCCGGAGCGTGAGCAGGGGCCACAGCCGTCTTCCCGTTGCCCTTCTTCCTCTTCCAGCGTCCGGCCCTCTTGCCATTCGCCTTGGAGGTTGAAGCCTCTCCTATCAATACCGCCGGCGCCGACTTGTGGGTCGTTGCCTCGTATTGGACCAGCATGTTGATCAACTCATGAATAGACTTCTCAAGTCCGTTCATGTTGTAGTTTACAACAAACGGGTCATAGGATGGAGGAAGCGACTGGAGGATCACGTCAATGTACGTGTCATTGTTAAGCCCAGCTTTAAGGTCCTCGAGTTTCTCCACTAGGGAGAGCATCTGGACCCCATGACTCTGTACAGATGCTCCTTCAGCGAGCTTGGTGCCAAAGAATGCTTTTGTGGCGGCATATCTAATATGCCTATCCGGAACCGCATAAACCTCGTTCATGCGGAGCATTATGCCGGAGACGTTGTCCAGCCTCTCATACTGCTTCTGGATGTCGTTAGACATCGAAGCCAGTATGATACTGCGTACTTTCCGGTTGTCCTCATGCCATTTCTCGAACGTCAAACGTTCTTCAGGCGTGGACCCCTCCGGTAAGTTGCTCGGTGGCGGCTCGTCCAAGACGTAGCCTTGGTTCTCGAAACCGAGGACAATCCTCAGGTTTCTCAGCCAGTTCGAGTAGTTCGTTCCGTTGAATTTGTTAGTCTCAAGAATCATGGTTAACGGGTTCTTAGACATATCTACATTAATGAAAATGTAAAGTAGAAATTAGCAGATGATGGTAATATTATTGTTCAAGTTGAAGACTTGGTCTTTTAGTCTTTAACCCTCCCACTATTTATACGAAAGTCCGCCACTCTCAAGCGGAGTTTCGGGAAACCATTTCCTAGTGGGCTTGGGATCCACAAGCGTAATCTCCGTGCCCCGCTTTTACGATTCACATGAAGAAGACCTTGTGGGAGATATCCAATATCATTCTCATCCAATGAGATTCCCAAGATATTTTGCCTCACCTATTCACATGGTCCCGAGGACTCCAAGCGAACCATGTTACTCAGTGTTTGGCCCGACCCATCAACCAAATCATGCCTCAAACTGTCGCCCCCCACGACTCGTGAGACAGGGAAACAGTGACCGCAGTCTTTTTGTTCACAACAATAGTGCAGCTTTCCCCTATTCCAAGTGTGCCACGACTCATGAGACCACACTTGGGTAGTGGTAGCTTCCTCACCACATTGCTGTGGATGGAAGGCTCGGACAGACCAAAATAGCATTTTGATCCAAGTCCGTTCTGGGCCTAATATTTAATTTGGTCCAACCAAATGAGAGTTTAAGTGTGACTGAGACCTCATCACATTATGGTGTTTTAGCATGCATAAATATCCAATATTTAAAGCGATAAACAAAAAACGCCGCATGCATAAAACATAGCATACCCCTGTTAGGATGATCACAAGCTCAACCTATGCGACCCACTGAGCCCGCAGTGAGTTTATGGTCTGTCTAGGGTGGTCCTAAATTATTACAATAGTAATATACCCATTGTCATTCCAATGGGCCTTGTAGTGCTCTTGTTTCACGCCTTGATGCTCCTCCTTGGGGTCTCCGACTCCAATTGCTTGTTAAAATTGAAACCTCACCAATCCTATCTACTCTTATTACAAGTGAAAGTAATACATCGGTAATAAAGAAACAAGCCTTAACATCATGAGGCTGAAAATACGGGAGATGATAGTCCCAAAAAACAAGAGGCACGCAGGCCCCACCCAACAGAAAATAAATAAACATTCATTCATCCATACACAAGGTCTAGGGCTTTGTGATCATCCCATGTTGATTCCATCAACTCACATAACATAATTATTCCAAATAATCATGCATAAATAACCAATGGATATTCCAAATACCCAAGTGATGTCCAACATCACAAAAGCATAAATATACAAATAATATGCAAAATTCAAATTTTAAATTTAATGGACATTTTAAACAATGCATCCAATGCATGTATTAATCCCAAATTAATTAAGCAAATTTAGTTCCAGAAATAATCCAATTATCCCAAAATCAAAAATGCAAAATTAACATATTTTCAGAATATCATGCAGAAAATACAGAAAATCGAATTTTCCGGAAAAAGTCGAAAAACGGCACAAAACGGCACAGCCGTTGTGCTGGCCGGCCGCCCGCGTGCATAGGGCAGCACGCGCGCTGGCCCTCGGCCAGCAGCGTCCGCGCGCAGGCGCCCGCCTGCGCGCGGCCACTGCCGGCCCGACCAAATTTTTTTTTTTTTTTCGTTTTTCAAAACTGTTTCAGCACAATAACATTAATATTATTCTGAAAATAAGCATGCAATTTTAGATCCAATCTAACAAAATTAAGCATGCCAAAAGTCCATTAAATCCAAACAATTGAATCATCATATTATTCATATATTTATGTCATCTAACATGCCAATAAAGCCATTTAAAAGCAAGTAGATCATGCCAAACACATAGATCTATGCCCCTTACATCGAACCGGGCTCTGATACCACTTGTAGGACAAGCGGATCCGCCCGGGAGCGCGAGCGGAAGCGAGAAAAGCGAGAAATTGCGTAAATTTAAATCAAATTCAAAATACGCGAATCCCAAGGGGTGTACCCTTGGGTGCTCAACCGGGCATTCGATGTAGGATGTGTAAATATTAAAACATATATTTAAACACATAGGACATAGATATACAAATGAAATCAATCAAAGAGTAATAAACCGTTACCTTTGATTGTTTAGCGTATGCTCCCGGCTACTAGCGTTGTTCCTTCTCCGGAATACTCACGAAATCCAAATGTATGGATTCTCCAAAGGTGATCCACACCACACCGGAAGAAACACACGTTCTTCTTGCTAGAAAAGAACGGGTTTAGGAAGGAATCGGTTTAAGAGAAGAACACTATGAATTAGTGTTCTCTTAAACTTACTTTGTTCTTCTTCTTGATTCAAAATCAAGTGAAGAACACAAGGGTAAGAGAGGGAGGGAGCACGAAATTTTGAGAGAGAGGAGAGGATTTTTGTCTTCTCTTTTTCCTAGAAAAAGATGAATAATGAATCACTTATGCTTGGTGTTGTATATACTCCTATATATACATAATTAATGTGATTATTGAAATGTGTCTAGGTTCATCCAAGGATTTCTAGATTCATTCCAATCAATCACCATCAATTCTTCAATCAAGCCTACCAAAATTTATGGTGTGATCAAATCATACCAAAAAGGAAGAGCTTGATTGGAGTTGATTTGTCTCTTTCCAAAAGAGACAAGTCAACATACCACCTAGCATGAAACATGGCTGATTTTGCTTCCTCCAAGGCAGCATGTCAGCCATGTTTAATTAAGGGAAGATGTCCAACTTCTTCCTATTCCAAATTAGGAATTATTTCTCCTCTCGGGTATAATTTAACGGACCGGGTTTTATCGTAATCCAATTACGACGAACTCAATGTTAAATCCAATTTAATGTCCACTTAAATTATTCCCGTTGATCTTTTAATCCAATTAAAAGATCCAACGTCTCAACATCTCAACTTTCCATATTTAATCGAAAATCTAATTTACCGATTAAATGAAAGCCCGATACAATATCGGCCCGTCCATCCAATGGACTTTCCCTTAAGTAATCTAATTACTTATTTTATCCTTCGAGATTGACTCCAAGTCGATCTCTCAACCTCCTCGGTGATTTGTGTGTGACCCTTTAGGTTCACCCTCAGCTAGACTTGGGCCCGTGTCCCACAAGGGCCCGTTACCATGGGTGGCCGTCTAGCAACGGTCCATGGCACTAGAGACTAGGTGAATTGGTGTGAACATTTAGGCGCCGATTCCGTACGGGTACGATCCTTCCGTCTACCGTCTCCCGGCCTTAGTCTAGGGTATGGAATTGGGCGTCGGTTCCCATCCTTGACTAGGCATCTATGCTTAATACTCGAGACCACGTAAGCTTCATTGCGTCGACACAGGAAACCATTCCCTGTTCGACCAACCACTGTGGCCACAGCTTCAAACAGCATGTACGTGTCTCCGAGTGCATAGGAGATACCTCTGTCATATACTGACAGGGGACGGATCCTCTTCTTGGAATCCACC
Source organism: Sesamum alatum (assembly GCA_034509735.1). Lineage (NCBI taxonomy): Eukaryota > Viridiplantae > Streptophyta > Magnoliopsida > Lamiales > Pedaliaceae > Sesamum > Sesamum alatum. The sequence continues at coordinate 24,525,649 of JACGWO010000009.1, read as the reverse complement.
GTCCTCGCTACACATTCCGACTGCACTGGACAAGGCTTATAATGATCATCTTACAGAATGATCACCTCTCGCCAGATCCAAGATACAGCCGTCCTGTGCACGTGACTGCCATGATTCCTCAAGTCTGAGGATTACTCCCGTACTATCGGAACCGGGGAATCTAATCATACCGACCAAGCCTCCAAGGCTTCCATATGATGATCCCGCGAGTCAGTCCAGTCGACCAACCCATCAAGATCGTGTAGGCGTCCCACGCCTGCCGCCGATGAAACACGGCACTCATCCAATGAACACGACTCTTGACGCAAGTCTCAATAGGACTCTCGATGCCCTGTCTCGAGGTCCTCGACTTGGAACGTTTCAGACCCAACTCTTAATCAGTTGGTTTCATGACCACCATCCAATGCGTGGCCGAACTGCACGAGTTGTTATCCATGGTCTGTGGGCTTTGTTGCGATATAAGTTAAACACCATTTTAACAAATGTAAGATGAGCGCAACAAAGAAGGTACCATTGGTGACGAACACTCATCTTATTCATCACATAATAATATTACATTCACATCAAGTTGTCGGATAGGTTACAAATTCCCAAACCTATTGGCTTTCTGGTCACCTATTCCAACATACACTGATGCATAATTGTGGTATTGATTATTTTATAATTTTCTGGTGATTGAATATCGAAAAACTGTTGGTTTGTGTTACGGCATGTATATGGGCGTATATAGGCTGGTTATCTATACTTATTGAGTAAGCAGCTCATCCCTTGCCAATATTTTTAGGAGATAGATTACGGTGACTAGCTACATCAAATTTGATGTCATTCCATGAATCTTAATAGGTGGGTCAGCCGTAACATCTGAAGTCGAGGGTTCTGGCTATATGATTATTAAACATCTAATCTTTTGTCGGGTTTGCGTTTTAGATTTTGTAACAGCCTGAAACTTTCCTCTTTTTGGAGTTTTGTACATGAGTATATATTTGTGGCCTAGTAAATATAAACTTTTGATGATCTTTATCATTATTTAAGATATATTTATAGATTTATATTATGCTGATAAAAATAGGATTGATCTTATTAGTTTAAAAAAAATCTTATATGATAGCTTATAATTACAAAGAGTATAATGAATAATGGTGATAAGGTATAATGTCGTAGGAGGTGTCACATTGGGTGCTCTCTTAAATATAATAATTATAATTATGATTAAAAATTAATTAATATTTTGTATAAACAAATAATTTAAAATTCGGACAGGATCAAATTTTTGGTATCAAATTTCCCTCTAAATATGGTTACTTCACATGACCATTTCCCTCCAATTACCCGTAACCACATGTGCCACGTATGTGCACCTGCCGTCAATTTTATAATGGTATTCTCCTGTTTTTCTTGTCAAATGACTAATGGTGTTAATATTTGTAGATGTGAGATAAAAAAATGTCCCAGACCCTGTTTATTGGGACTAAAAGGATATTTTACCAAGAGAAATCTTATGAGAAGATTGTATTTTTGATACCATAGTATAGGGGTTTTTTGCAAGTTTGGTACCGTACCTTTTAAAATGGCCAATTTTTATATTATAGTTTATAGATACTTACAAATAAGGTACTTTACTTTCATTTTAGTCCCTCATCTTTGAAATAGTATCAGTTTTGGTCCCAAAACGTTTTTTTTTTTTCAAAATAGCACCCATACAGTTCTACTCTAATAAAATAAAGCCTCCATAAATTCATATCTTGGTTTGACCGCTTTGTTGCCAGGTATTCCTAAAATTTAATAAGTTTTTCATTTGCTTTTTAAAATGTTATAAAATAAAAATTTATTTCTTAAAATATTTTCTTGTTATAAATTAAATTTATTGTATCAATCAAAATAATAATCGATGTTATCCAGACATTCCTTCTAATGTGGGGTCCACCCGAATATATACCAAACACTATAAGAAATATGATTTTTTTGCTACAGTAATTATTATGATAAAAAAAAAATCATAGTGAATGCAAATTAATCACGACTTGACGATGGTCATTAGCCATTGTTTTTGCAAGTGAAATTAAAACATTAGTCATAGCTAAACCATGACAAATATTTTGACCATAGCTAAAAACCATGGCAAATACTAATTAAGCGTGATAAAATTTAAGTTTTCGCATCGATTTTATTTGACCGTGGTTAATAGTATTGATTTACTACAGTTTTTAAGTTGTGATCATTCCGCCTCACCCACGTCAACTCCGCCTGAAGACCCGCGCCCACGCACCATCATATCTCTGCAGGCTATAACTAGCCTAGCCGCCAAAATGCTTCTTTCAAAAGACATGCCTATCCCGAGAAAGGTGCTTACTTCCCCCTCGGGAGTGTAGATTGGCATAAGGTACCCGACGAGAAGAACTGAAAGAATCGGGTATGGCCCGGGAACGCAACGAAAGCATAAAAAACATGAATTTAAAGCATAATATAAAACGGGTTCAAAGGGATGTTCCCTTTGAAGTTCCCGGGAGTTCGGTATATGTCAAAGCATAAATAAAAGAGTAGAAGAATGCTGGACATGTGGCTTAAAAGGAAGAATAAAGGTACATAAAATGTAAAAGGAAACCAACCTTTATTCGTTTATGTAGAATGGGTTCTTGCATTGTTCCTTTCTTTTCCTTCTTCGTATGTCCACTTGAGAGCTCAACTTAGAACTTCTCTAAGTATTGTCCACACCAAACTTTGGATTTATTTATATTCTATTGCTAGATAGAAAATAGAAACAAAGAAGAAGAAACAATTCCAAAGAAAGCACTATCAATTAGTGTACCTTGGAATGTTTTTGTTCAATCTTCTCTAAGAAATATGAACACTCAAAGAGAGAATTTCAGAGAGCTTTCGGCCTAAAAGCTCCAGCAAAATGAAGCAAGTTAAATGAATAATGTCTAGCAAAGTAGTTTTGTGTATGTAGAATATAGTGTTCAAAACACCACATGATAGCATCCACAAATCATCAAAAAACTTCGTGCATATCATGTACACATGTGGAGGAGTTGAAACTCCTCCTTAACTAGCTTCAACTTGCATGAAAAATGGACTTGGACCTTTATATTTTTGGACTTGTATTTAATAAAATTAAATAAAGTCCAAACATGTATCCATTGGGCATTAATTAATCTAATTAATTTCAATCCTATTGAAGCCCAATTATTTATTTAATCCAATTAAATAAACATAAGTCCAAATTAAGAATAATTGATTCAATCAACTATTCTAGCCAAAACTCGATAAATTAATCCAATTAATTTAAAGGTTCTTAGTTCAAAAAATTTAACTGATCCAATTAATTAATTTTAGGACCATCCATCAAATGGATTTCTCAATAAATGATCCAATCATTTATTTTCTCTCTTGAATAAATTTAATCCGATTAAATTTATTCGCTTCTTCTAGAATTAATTCCAAATTAATTCCGCCAAATCCCAAGTGATTTGTGTGTGACTCATTAGGTTCACCCTCAACCAGACTTGGGCTTGTGTCTAATACAATTGGTCAATTAAATCCAATTTATTTAACTATTTTCCGATTAACCATTAACAGGAAAAACGCCCGTCACCATGGGTGGCTGTCTAACAACGGTCCATGGCACTAGAGACTAGGCGAATGTTGGCGTGAACATTTAAGCTCCCGAGTTCCATACGAGTATGGTCCTTCCATCATCCGTCTCCCCGGTCTAAGTCTAAGCCATGGAATTGGGTGTCGGTTCCCATCCTAGACTAGACAACTATGCTTAATAACTCGAGACACGTTTGCTCTATTGATAGACGTAGGAAACCATTCCCTACTCGACCAATCGTTGTGGCCACAGACTTTAGGAGCTTAAACCGTCTCAGAGCGCATAGGAGACTCAACTGTCATATACTGACACGTGACGGATCCTATCTTGGAATCCACCATCCTCAATACATATTCCGACTGCACTGGATAAGGCTTATAATGAACGTATCCCAGATACGGACATCTCTTGCCAGATCCTAGATACAACCATCATATCCGTGCGACAGCCATGATTCCTCAAGTCCGAGGACTAATCTCGTACTATCGGAGCCAGGAATTCCAGTCATACCGACCAAGCCTCCAAGGCTTCCATATGACAATTCCCGCGGTCAGTTTAACCAGCTGGTACCCTGGTCAACTAACCCACTAATATTGCATAGACGTCCAATATTTGTCGCTGATGAAACACGACACTCATCCAATGAATACAATCCTTAGTGCAAGTCTCAATAGGACCCTCGATGCCCTGTCTCGAGGTCCTCGACTTGGAACATTTCAGACCAACCCTCAGAAGTTGGTTTCATAGCTTCCATCCAATGCGCAGCTCAACTACATGGGTTATCCAATTGGTCTGTGAGCATTTGTTGTGATGTTAAAACGCCGTTTAACATAATCAGTAAGCACAACAAACACATAGTGCCACGGATGAATACTTACTATATTTATCAAGCTAATATTAATAAAGATTGCTAAATAGTACCCAAAACTGCCAATCCAATTGCCTTTCTGGTCACCTATTCTAACAAATACATCCTTTGAGAGAGGGGCTGACAAAACCTTGGAAGAAGGGGCTATGTCTAAACGAAAGCGCACTACTCTAATAAGGTGTAAGAAGGCCCACATATCATCAGAGGGGGCGGGGGGCTGAACGATGCCATAAATATATGCTCGGCCAAAGAGAAACCCAAGTGCGTATTAAGTTTGGTAAGGAGCCCAGAAGTGCACACGGCCCATGAAGGAAGGACCCTCGACCCCAGGCCATGAGCATGGCCACAGGGGAATAGGTCATAAATAAAGGCCTGCAAGCCCACAGGGGTAGATGACTCGGCACCCACCGAAATGCCAAGGTGTCCAACATGCACAGTTGGTAGAAGGCCATTCGCCCACATGGAACCCTGATGCCATGTAACCCTTAACTGGGCTCAACGACCTAGGACGTGCTCCAACCACCCCCTAGGAATGTGGGGCATATCCCCCGAAGAAGCTCATCAAATCGAGGGTCCTCAATAGATGCAATCCTCAAGATATCTCCCGGGATTCGCTAGAAGCTCATCCAAAATAACAGTTGGCCCTGGTCCCGAGGGGCCATACTTCTTCAAATGGCAGAGGACTACGACTATAAAAGCAAGGTCTCTTCTCCAGTGAAATGTTAGAATAGGTGACCATGAAGCTAATTTGATTAGCCGAATTTATCCTATGTCTGAACAATTTCAGAGGTTTAATAACCTTTGATGAATAAGAAAGTGATATTCATCTGGCTTATACTTCGTCTGTGTTCACTTTACTGTTTTATTAGAACTGTTCGCTACACAAACAAAGCCCACAGGCTGAAATTATATTTCAGGAAATTGGAACTGCGCATTGGATGGTAGGTTCATGAAATCAGTTTCACCGAATCGGTCTGAAATTCTCCAAGTCAAGGAATATCGAGAAAGGGTATCGAGAATCCACTTGAGACTTGCACTAAGCATCTGCTGTCGTGTTTCATCGACAAGTGACGGGGCTCGTCCATGCAGTGTTAGTGGGTCAGCTAGCTAGGTGGCAGCTGACTGAGGTGACTCGCGGGAACCGTCTTACGGAGGACCTTGAGTAGGGTCAGTTAGGTATGACTTGTGTTCCTGGTTCCAACAATACAAGTTGATCCTTGGACTTGAGGGATTACTGAGATCACTTGCACACCGTGCCTGTATCTTAGGTATGGTGAGAGATTACCAAGTCGTAGTTACTGAGTAGTCATAAGCCCTATCTAGTGTAGTCAAGATATGCAGCGTGACAGTAGATTCCAAGAGAGGATCTATCTCCTGTCACAGCGCTAACAATAGCATCTCACTATACTTTGAGACTCGTCCCTTATGAATCTGTGGCCACAGTAACTGAACAGAAGGGTGGAATCCCAGTGACGTTTAGTAAGGACGAGGCAAGACTTAGGTCTAAGATGGGTACCTACGTTTTCGTGCCCTAGACCCTAAGTTGTGAGACTATAGATGGAAAGATAAATATACTGTAGAGCCTAAATGTTCACACCACGAATATTCACCTAATCTCTAGTGCCATGGACCGTTGCTAGACGGCTACCCATGGTAACGGACGGATTCTTGTCATAGGATGATTGGGAATTCGACCAAGTCTAGCTGAAGGTGAACCTAAAGAGCCACACACAATCCACACACATAAAGTATTTAATTTAGAATTTGATTTAGAGAGGTAGGACGATTAAATTGGATTTAATCGGTTTTCTTTTTCTTGGGAGGTTGATTCCTTTAAATTAGATTAAAAGGAATTTAACTAAATTAATAAATTGAATTTATTGAAATTAATTACATGGGCTTGAAATAAATATTATTATTTATTTTATTTATTTATGGCCCGATGGATTATTTAAATAGGATTTAGATATTCCATAAAATAAATGGATGGTTGTGATTAAAAGGAATATGGATGGCTAGGATTGGTTTGACCAATTCAAGACCTAGTTTGACTAGGACTTTGACTAGGTCAAAATCCTAGTCAAAATAAAGTTTTAAAGTTGGAGTTTGAAGAGGAATAGGATTCCTCCTCTATAAATACTCCTAGGGTGTCACTTTAGACAAGATGATGAAAATTCAACACACATACACACACACACACACACCTCCTTGCTCGTCCACCTCACCTTTCCCAAGAAAGTTATTTTGGTTCTTTTGTTTATACAATTGAATCTGAGAAGGATTGATCACGTTAATTCATAACGTTTGGTCGATCCATCCTCTCTAAATTATATACACTTGATTTTTCACTACCACGGGGATCAACATACGTAGGCGGATTGCGTGTACGATTTAGAGGGTCTCAATTTGAGATCTTGGTGCAAAACGGGGAACAACGCAAGTAGCAGTTTGAAGACAAAACAACAACCGGGTAGGTTTCTACGTTTTGTTATTTTTCGATTTCTACAATCCTATGGCCTCCATGATTTGCACGTTCTTTATTTTAGTCATGAGATACACCGAATGCCTGGGAAGTTCAAGGGAACACCCCTTGAATGTGTAGTTTTAATTCTTGTTTAAGCATGTTTTAAATTTTGTAATTATATCGCGCTTTAGCATTCGCGCTCCTCCCGGGACGACCCACACGCCTATCGAAGGCTTTCATGAAAGGGTAATGAATTTTTGCAGCCTACATATGCACGAATCACTCACTCTTTGCAATCACATATTGCTTTATTATGTTGTATCGTTTTCTTCTTTACATCATTTTTTCTCTAAAACTGCTTATTGACTCGAGTGTCGGAGTGTTAACGTACTTTTTGCAGGTCCCAATTTTAAAACTTGCAAAAATTCAGCCCAAAGATCCTAAGTGAAGTACCATCTTGACGAGCAACTTTTTGCTCGCACCAATTATATTATAGTTAAAAAATAGTTCATTATTTATATAAAAATAAATAATTTAAAGTTGGGACAAAGAATTAGATGTTTGGAGATTTTTTGTGTCAAATTTCCCTCCAAATATGATTACCTCACATGACCATTTCCTCCAATTGCACATAGCTGCTTGCGCCACGCATGTGCTCCTGCCGTAAATTTAGAGTAAAATACAAAAAAAAAACCCTGTGTTTTAGAGAAAATGCTAAAAACCCCATGTAATATGAAAATAGGCTACATGGTACCTTGTATTTTATAAAAGTCAGCACACTCTCCCCTTTTCACTTTTACAACTAACGGTGTTAGAATAATTAGTGAACTTTCCGTTATGCCCTTCAATGAAATTGAATCACTTTCCCCACATCTTTGACAGACGGTAAAACCAAGAGAGATAAAGGGAGGAGAGAGAGGAAGAGAGGGTAAAAAAATTGTACGGTTCTTAGGTTTGGCTTAGAGCATATTTTGGGAGTTAGAGTTTGATTTTCAAGACAGAAAGAAAGGGAAAGGTTAGTTTGCATCATTGAGTGTAAATCCACTGTTTATTTTGAAGCCATTTGCGAGGAAAGGAAGGGAGTTAAAGAAGACAAAGGAAGCAAGCAAATCGGCAACTTTGAAACTGGAAATAGGCACAAAAAGGGAGGTATTTCGCGTATTGTTTATATAGTAGTGTTTGCGAACGAATTGTTGAAAAGAAAAAACTGGTCCACCACATTTGTGATAACTAGGGTTGTTTGACCGAGTAAAAATGAGGGGTATTTTATAAAGAAATTGGTCCCACACTCCCTTAATTAGTGTTTTACAAATGGGGACAAAAAATTTGATTATATGATTTTTTTAATTACAATGCGATTCTTTTAAAATTTTCTTCACATTTAATATATATGGGGTCTTGTGTTGAGGTCCTTTTACTAATTTATATATGTGCTAATAACCCCCATTTTTGTAACTTGTTTTTCATTTTACCTGCATGGTTGTCCCCTTATGTTATATGTATTATCTGAGTAATGTTTTTTCTGTTTTCGTTATGTTGTTTCTGCTATAATCATGTTTAGTGTAATTTTTAGTTTAATCATGTTTCTATTGTAATCATGCTTAGTGAAACTTTTAGTAATTTTCTGCTGGGAGCGAAAAATAATCTGGGAGAATAATTTGATGTTAACAACCGCCTAATATGACCAATAAACATAGTTTCAGCCTTTTCTCAAATTGTGTGCGGGTAATATGTGTGTTAAGTACCAAATCTATCCAAGTTCACATTCACTTACAATAGTCGACATCACTTTACATATGAAAAGTATGTATATCACCTTCTTACTTTAATATAAGCCAAATTTACCAAAAATGAATAAGCTATCACATTACAGTACAGTTTTCTTAGAAAAATTCCTCCACCAACTGTTAGAATAGGTGACCGTGAAGTTAATATCATTGGCTTATGTAACTTATTTCTGACAATTGTGGTATAAATAAATTATTCTGGATAAAAGTGATGTTCAATTCATGGCGTTTTATACTTTGATTGTGTTCACTTATTAGTATTATTGTTCAATGCACAAGCAAAGCCCACAGACCAGATACGTTAATCCAAGAGACTGGATTGCGCATAGGTTGGCAGTCATGAATCTAGCCTCTGTGGATCGGTCTGAAACCCTCCAAGTCAAGGACCTCGAGATTGGGTTTCGAGGGTCCGAACGAGACTTGCACTAAGGATTGCAGTCGTGTTTCATCGACAAGTGACTAGGATCGTCCATGCAATGTTAGTGGATTAGTTGGCTCGGTGTCGGCTGACCGAGGTGACTCGCGGAAATCGTCATATGGAAAGCCTTGAGTGGGTTGGTCGGTATGACTGTATTCCTGGCTCTGATAGTACGAGATTAATCCTCGAACTTGAGGGACTATGCAGTCACATACACATAATGTATGTATCTTAGGTTTGTTGAAAGGCTACCAGGTCGAAAGACTTGGTTTCTATAAGCTCCATCTAGTGCAGTCATGTGTAGTGTGGACGGTGAGTTCCAAGAAAGAATTCGTCTCCTGTCAACGTTTGAAAATAATGTCTCACTTACACTCTGAGACTCGTTCTCCATAAAATCTGTGGCCACAGTGACTGAACAGTGGGATAGGTTCCAGTGACATTTCAGTGGGTGAACGAGTAACGGTTTAAGTCAAGGATGAGAACCGACGTCCAAATTCCATATCCTAGACTATAGCTGTGAGATGGTAGACGGAAGGACCGTACTTGTATGCATTCGGGAGCCTAAATGTTCAATCCATGATTTCACCTAGTCTCTAGTGCCATGGACCGTTGCTAGACGACCACCATTAGTGACGGATTAATTCCGGTCATGGAATGATAGGAGATTCGACCAAGACAATTCACTGGAAGTGAAGGAATTAATTCAGAATTAATTCTGGGAGATAAGACAATTTAATTAGATTAAATTGTGAAAGATTGTGGATCGTCCCGGGAAAATTGCGCGAATGCGGAAGCGCGGTATAAAATAAAATTGCTGAATATAAGACATGCTTAATTGAAGTAAAGAACACGTTCAAAGGGTGTGCCTTTGAAATTTCCCGGGTGTTCGGTGTATCTCATGAATTAAAGCATACAACAATCATGGAGGCCATAGGGTTTGTAAATTAAAGAGAGGGACGAAAATTTAAAACGAGACCTACCCGTTGTCGTTTTCGTCTTCAACGGCTACACGCGTTGTTCCCCGTTTTGTACCAAGACCTCGTTCTTGAGATCCTCCAAATTGTGACACACGATCCACCCACGTATTCTTGCTCGTCGTGCTAGCAACGAACAAGTATTTTTGGAGAGGATAGATCGACCACACGTTATGAATTAACGGGATTGATCTTCCTTAGTTCTAATGTTCCAAGAACAAGAGAACAAGAAAACAATTTTCTTGGAGAGTGAGAGAGAGAGAGAGGGGCGGACGAGAGAGAGAGGAGAGGGGAGAGTGTGTGTTGTGTGTGTTTTCAAGAATCATCATCCTCCAAATTGTAGGAGGCTAGGGGTTTATATAGAGGAGGAGTTTAATCCTCTTTAAACTCCAACTCTAAGAACTCTATGTTGACTAGGATTTTGACCTAGTCAAAGTCCTAGTCAAACTAGCGTTTGACCTAGTCAAACCAATCCTAGCTATTCATCTCTCCTTTCCATCTCAACCGTTGATTTAATTTAATAGAATATTTAAAACCTATTTAAATATTCCAAAAGGCCTAAATAAATATAAATATTTATTTTAAGCCCATTAAATAAATTCCTTTAATAAATCTAATTTATTAATTTAATTCCTTTTATCAAATAGAAGGAATTAATTCTCCAAAAAAATAAAGGACCCGATTAAATCCAATTTAACCATTCCTTTTCTCCAATATTTAATTCTAAATTAAATACTAAATGTGTGTGGATAGTGTGTGACTCTTTAGGTTCACCTTTCAGCTAGACTTGGTCGTATTCCTAGAATCCGTCCGTTACCATGGGTGGCCATCTAGCAACGGTCCATGGCACTAGAGACTAGGTGAAATATTCGGAGATGAACATTTAGGCTCTAACAGTACACTTGTCCTTCTGTCTACGGTCTCACTACTTAGGGTCTAGGGCACGGAAAATGCAGGTACCCATTTTGGACCTAAGTGTCGGTCTGTCCTTACTAAACGCCGCAAGGGAACCCTTCGCTTCTACTCAGTCACTGTGGCCACAGATTTTAGGGACAAGACACAGAGCATACGTGAGACTCAACTGTCAATACCTTTTGATAGGAGACAGATCCTTTCTTGGAAACTACTGTCACTCTGTATACCAGAGCTGCACTAGACATGGCTTATGACTACTCAAGAGTATCTTAGCAATCTCTCACTATATCTAAGATACAGACCTGATACACAGGTAAACTCAGAAGTTCCTCAAGTCAAAGGACTTGACCTGTACTGTTGGAACCGGGAATACACGTCATACCTTGCTGACCATACTCAAGGTCCTCCGTAAGACGATTCCCACAAGTCACCTCAGTCAGCTGCTTCCTAGCAGGCTAACCCACTAACACTGCTTAGACGACCTTCGTCACCCGTCGATGAAACACGACAGCAGGTGCTTAGTGCATGTCTCAAAGGGAATCTCGGTACCCATTTTCGAGATTCCTTGGCTTGGAGTTTTCCGGACTGATTCGGCAAGACTGATTTCATGGACCTACCTCCAAGCGTAGTCCTAGTCCTCGAAATAGATTCTCAGCCCGTGGGCTTTGTTTGCGTAGCGAACATATATGTAATAGAAATGTATAAGTGAACGCAAACAAAGTAACGCCATATGAATCTCACTTCTTTATTCATAAATGTTTTAATCAAAAACATACTGAAATTGTCTAGACATAGGTTACATTTTCCTGCCAAGATTGGCTTACATGGTCACCTATTCTAACAATCTCCCACTTGACCTTTAAAGCCAATCGCCCATATGCCTAATCCCCATCTTCTTAAGATGTTGCGTATGAGCGCTTTGCGACATAGGCTTTGTTAGCGGATCTGTTGAGTTGACTCGGTCCACCCGTACGTCACCTCTTCCTACCATTTCTCTAAGAAGATGGTAGCGTCTAAGAATGTGTTTGGAACGGTGATGAGATCTCGGTTCATTTGCTTGCACTATTGCACCGTTGTTATCACAGAAGATGACAACAGGCTCGGCGATGCTAGGCACCACACCCAACTCTTGGATGTAGTTTCTCATCCAAACCGCTTCCTTAGCAGCTTCTGAAGCTGCTATGTATTCAGCCTCTGTAGTGGAGTCAGCAGTAGTTGCTTGCTTGGAACTTTTCCAAGCCACTACTCCTCCATTGAGCTTGAATACGTAACCCGATTGAGACTTGGCATCATCGTCATCAGACTGGAAGCTAGCGTCGCTAAAGCCTTCCAGGATCAGCTCTCCATTGCCATAGACTAAGAACATTTCCTTAGTCCTCCTTAGGTACTTAAGGATGCCCTTAACAGCATTCCAATGTGCCTCTCCTGCACAGGACTGATATCTGCTTGTCACGCTCAAAGCGTACGCAATGTCAGGCCTCGTGCAGTGGACCGCATATTGGATGCTACCTACGGCAGAAGCATAGGGATGACTTTCATCCTTTCAAGTTCCTCATCAGTTTGTGGGGACTGTTTCTTGGACAACTTGATTCCATGCCTCATGGGAAGGAATCCTCATTTGGAGTTGTCCATTCGATATCTCTTTAGGACTTTCTCCATATACGAGTTTTGGGTGAGCCGTAACATCCTTTTAGATCTGTCCCTCACAATCTGGATGCCTAGGATGTAGGAGGCTTCACCCAAGTCCTTCATGGAAAACTGGGTTGACAACCATGCTTTTGTGTCTCCTAACATTCTAACGTCATTACCAATAAGTAGAATGTCATCCACATAAAGCACTAGGAACACTATTGAGCTCCCACTGACCTTCTTGTATACACAAGGGTCGGATTCGTTCTTGATGAAGTCATATCCCCGTATTACTTCATCAAAGTGAATGTTCCAACTTCGGGAGGCTTGTTTGAGGCCATAGATGGACTTCTGGAGACGACAGACCTTCTGTTCTTCTCCAGTGACCGTGAAACCCTCCGGCTGATCCATATAGATCTCTTCTTCAACGAAACCATTGAGGAAGGCCGTTTTCACGTCCATCTGCCATATCTCATAGTCATACCATGCTGCTATGGCGAGCAGGATCCGAATGGACTTAGCCATGGCTGCTGGCGAGTAGGTATCCTCAAAATTGACCCCGGGTCGTTGAGTGTATCCCTTAGCTACAAGCCTAGCCTTAAAGGTTGTGACTTCTCCATCAACGCCAAGTTTGCGCTTGTAGACCCACTTACAGCCCACTGGCTTAACACCTTTCGGTGGATCTACAAGTCTCCAGACTTGGTTCTTGTTCATGGAGTCCATTTCGGTTTTCATGGCCTCAAAGCCATTTCCCGGAGTCGATGTCAGACATTGCTTCTCCATATGTCTTAGGATTGTTATCCAAAAGTCCAGTCGTACTTAGAAAGCCATATCTCACTGGAGGTCTAGACTCTCTAGTAGACCTACGGAGAATGGGAACGTCAGTGGTGACTGTGGGCGCTGACTGTATCGAAGCCGACGGTTCAGGGACCGGGGCTGGCTGTTCCTGAGGCTGTCCTTCATGCCTAGCATGTTAGATTCCTCGAGGTTGGTCAGCCCTTCGGCTGTCTACCTTGAATCCTCTAAGTGAGGGTTCCGCGACTACTTCTGATGGCTGGATTCCATCGCTTGATTCCTCAAGGATCAGCTCATCAGTTTGGACATCCTCTGGGAAGCCTTGCTCCAAGAATACTGCATTCCTTGAAACAAACACCTTTTGTTCCAAGGGGTCATAAAGTAATAACCCGCAGTTTCTTTAGGGTATCCAACGAACCTGCATAAGCTAGACCTAGATTCCAACTTATCTCCCACTAACCTCTTGACGTATGCGGGGCTACCCCACACTTTCAAGTAGTTGTAGGATGCAGGCTTGCCGTGCCATATCTCATATGGCGTTTGGGTCAATGTACTGGTGGGCGCTAAATTCAACAATTTGGCTGCCGTTTCTAGTGCATAGCCCCAAAAGGATAAGGGCAATTTGGTAAAACTCATCACGGACCGAACCATGTCCAACAGGGTTCGATTCCTCCTTTCAGAGACACCATTTAATTGTGGTGTTCCGGGATTCTTTTAGATAATCTAGGAACTCCGTATTAAGGTATTCACCGCCTCGGTCTGACCGTAGGACTTTAATTTTGCAGTTGGTCTGGTTCTCCACTTCAAGTTTGAATTCTTTAAACCTCTCAAGAGCTTCAGACTTGTACCTCATTAGGTAAACATAACCATACCGTGAATGATCATCGGTAAAGGTTATGAAGTAGGAAAACCCACCTCAGGCATGCGTCCTTAGTGGTCCACATACGTCTGTATGGACCAAGTCCAACAGACCTGTGGCAAGCCTGCTTTGTCCTACAAAGGGCTTCTTGGTCATTTTCCCTCTTAGACAGGATTCACAAGTTGGTAGCTCACTCAAGTCCTCTACCTCTAGGTTCTTTGAGTATGCCAACTTTTTTCATCCTATCTTGGGATATGTGACCTAGCCTAGCGTGCCACAGTCGTGCGTTCCCGTTATTATCTAATTTATGTTTGTGTTAAGCGTTAAGAACGAAGTTCGTTTGTTGCAAGATATAGAGCCCGTTATTTAATGTACCAAACAGATGAGCAATTCCACACCTCATCAAATAAAAGCAATTTTTATTGATTCTAAACTCATAACCACTATTGTCCAACAATGGAATGGAAATGATGTTTTTAGTCATACTAGGTACAAAATAAACTTGCTCTAATTCTATGCTAATGCTATCACTTATCACTAGAGTGGCGGATCCTACTGCTTCTGCCGAGATGGCCTTGCCATTCCCAAGCTTTAGGATCATGTCCCCGCTACCCAGTTTTCTGCTTCTTTTCAGCACCTGCAAGTCATTGCAAATGTGAGCTCCACAGCCGGTATCTAATACCCAAGAGGCAGAATTAGTGACCATGTTAACCTCAATCACAAAAAATACCTTGGTTCGAGAAGAGTTTGGGGCACTCTCTCTTCCAATGCCCTTTCTCACGGCAGTTGATACATATGTCATATGCCTTTGACTGTTGCTTGGAGACAACCTTTCCCTTTCCTTTGCCTTTCCCCTCTTTGGCAATGGGAACACTCTTAGCGTTCATAGCTGCTTTGACGGCCTTTCCCTTCCCTTTCTTCTTTTCCCAACGTCCGGCACCCTTGCCTTTCGTCTTGGAAGTCGAAGCACCTCCAAACAATACCGAAGGCGTGGACTTCTTAGTCATTGCCTCGTATTGCACCAACATATTAATCAACTCATTAATGCCCTTCTCAAGTGCGTTCATGTTATAGTTGACGATAAATTGGTCGAAGGAGGGTGGGAGTGACTGAAGGATCACATCTATGTACGTTTCATTGTCGAGACCTACCTTTAGGTCCTCGAGCTTTTCCACCAGGGTAAGCATTTTAACCCCGTGCTCTTGTACAGAGGATCCTTCTATCATTTTAGTTCCACAGAACGCCTTGGTCGCAACATACCTAGTATGCCGGTCCGGGACTGCATAGCAATCCTTAAGGTGAGCCATAATGAAGGGACATCGTCTAGCCTTTCATACTGCTTCTGAATTTCATTCGTCATGGAAGCAAGTATGACGCTGCGGACCTTCCGGTTATCCTTATGCCAAGTCTCGAACGTCTCACGTTCTTCTGGCGTGGATCCTTCCGGTAAGGTCCTAGGGAGAGGCTCGTCCATGACGTAGCCTTGGTTCTCATAATCCAGGACTATCCTGAGATTGCGCAACCAGTCGTTGTAATTGATTCCATTGAATTTGTTTATCTCAAGAATGGTTGAAAGTGGGTTCTTAGACATTTTAAAATCTACATTTTAAAAAAACAGTACGCGATCAGCAGAAAATAAAGACGGTGGTTTGACAAAAAATAATTAAATGCTTGGACTTTAGTCATTTAATCCTCCCATTATTTATACGAAAACACGGTACTCTCAAACGTGATTTTCGGGAAATCCTTTCCTAGTGGGCTTGGGATCCACAGCAATTTTTTCCCATACCCCGCTTTTACGATTCGCATGGAAAAGATCATGTGGGAGGTATACCATACCATTCTCGTTCCACGAGATTCCCAAGATTATTGCCTCACCTTTTCACATGATCCCGAGGACTCCAAGCGAATCATGCTAATCAGGCGTTAGACCCAACCCAATCGACCGAGCCACAGACCCACTGCTACCCCCACGACTCATGAGACAGGTAACAGCAGCCTGTTTTTCGTTCATGACATAGTGCAGCTTCTTTTAAGTACAATAACGTGCCACGACTCGTGAGACCACGCTATTGACCTAAAACAGCTTCCTCACTATGCCATGGATTGGAAGGCATGAACAAACTCCTAGAGTCCATGTTCATTTTGTCAAGGGTCTAATATTTAAACATTGGTCCAACCAATGTGAGAGTAGTAAATGACCGAGATCTCATAAAGTAAAATATCCATACATTCATCCATAATGCATAAATAAAATCCATTCACAGCAGTTATATGATAAATAAGCACCATTCATCCATCATAATAACCACATGCAAAATTAAAGCCTAGCACGCCCCTGTTGGATGATCACGAGCCCGAATCCTATGCGATCCACTGAGCCCGCAGTGAATCTATGGTCAATCTAGGGTTGGTCCTATACTATTACATTAATAGTAACCCAATCATCATTCTGATGGGCCTTGGTCTCTTTTATCTTTCTTCACTTCATGGAAACGCCTTGGAACCTCCAGTCTGGGCTCTCCATGTGGACCTTCCTTCTTCTCCATCAATTACATAAAATAAAACCTCACTCCTATTCTACTCTCATTACATATTAAAAAATAGAAACCCCAGCGAAAACCCGAGGGGAGTACATAAGGAGGGAGATAGAATGCCTTATTATTCCAAGGCAACTAGAAAGAGAAGAGGAGAAAATAATAAAAGAGACACACAGGCCCAACAGAAAATTAAACCATACATTCGGTCTAGGGCTCGTGATCATCCTTTTTCCGTCCAACACACATAATCATATGATCTAATCACATAATTACAACATACCAATAATTCTTGATATCCAATCATAATTGTCCAAGATAAAAAAATTAATAAACAAGTGTGTAACGTGTGAAAATAAAGCATAATAATTGGCAACAATATTTTTCTCGTTTTAGGAAATTCCATCCTCATTATTTCTAAGTAAAATATCCCCGGGATTCCAAATCCAATATATTTTACTCCCCAAAATAATGTCTTGGAAATTTAGGCAAAATTGAACCCAAAAAATGAATTTTCAGAATTCAATTAAAATTAAAAAACTGAAAGGTAAAATAAAATAAAAATGATACTTAAAACCCTAACATCACCGGCCGCCGGCCGCCGCCACCGGTAGCAGGCCCAGCCTGTCGCCCCTGCGCGCGCGCGCAAGCCCCTGCCTACGTGCACGCGCGCCTGGTAGGCAGCGCTCTGCGCGGCCTGGTGTTCCGGCAGGCCGTCACGCGCGCGCTGGCCTGCTGGTCACTAGTCGCGCACCTGCGCCTGTGCAGCGCACGCGCAGACGCGCACTAGGCACGCCTGCCGGGCGCGCGCGCGCAGACACCTCCGTCTGCAGTCGCGCGCGCCTGGCGGCGCTGCCTGGTGTCCGTCTGCGCACGGACTCTCCGCGCGCAACCTCGCGCGCGCGCGCAGACACCCTCGTCTACGTGCGCGCACGCCTGGAGGCGCCGCTCCTTTGCCCGTTTGCGCGCGCGCCAGGCCAGCGGCCTGTCTGAGGCCCGGCCGCGCTGCCTGCCTGGATGGCAGCGCGCGGCCCTGCGCGTCCGGCTGGGTGGCCGCTCGCAGGCTTCCCTTGCCTGTGCGCGTCTGCCCTGCCGACAATGCACGGCTGCGCGCGGCCAGCCTCCGACTGGTCGGCTGCGGCGTTTCTTCGTCTTTTCGTTCAATTTTCACCCCCGTTTCCCAAGAAAAACAGAAAATACCAATTTTGCAGAATTCACACGAATTAAAAGCAATAAAACAACATGCTTTAACAATCAAGAAAATCAAGAATTAATTAAAACATGCCATAACACGTTTCATGCTTAAAAACGCACGTAAAACCCTAGGCCTATACACCGAACCGGGCTCTAATACCACTGAAAGATTGTAGATCGTCCCGGGAAAATTGCGCGAATGCGGAAGCACGGTATAAAAATAAAATTGCTGAATATAAAACATGCTTAATTGAAGTAAAGAACACGTTCAAAGGGTGTGCCTTTGAAATTTTCCGGGTGTTCGGTGTATCTCATGAGTTAAAGCATACAACAATCATGGAGGCCATAGGGTTTGAAAATTAAAGAGAGGGACGAAAATTTAAAACGAGACCTACCCGTTGTCGTTTTCGTCTTCAACGGCTACACGTGTTGTTCCCCGTTTTGCACCAAGACCTCGTTCTTGAGATCCTCCAAATTGTGACACACGATCCACCCACGTATTCTTGTTCGTCGTGCTAGCAACGAACAAGTATTTTTGGAGAGGATAGATCAACCACACGTTATAAATTAACGGGATTGATCTTCCTTAGTTCTAATGTTCCAAGAACAAGAGAACAAGAAAATAATTTTCTTGGAGAGTGAGAGAGAGAGAGGGGCAGACGAGAGAGAGAGGAGAGGGAGAGTGGGTGTTGTATGTGTTTTCAAGAATCATCATCCTCCAAATTGTAGGAGGCTAGGGGTTTATATAGAGGAGGAGTTTAATCCTCTTTAAACTCCAACTCTAAGAACTCTATGTTGACTAGGATTTTGACCTAGTCAAAGTCCTAGTCAATCTAGTGTTTGACTTAGTTAAACCAATCCTAGCCATCCATCTCTCCTTTCCATCTTAACCGTTGATTTAATTTAATGGAACATTTTTAAAACCTATTTAAATATTTCAAAAGGCCTAAATAAATATAAATATTTATTTTAAGCCCATTAAATAAATTCCTTTAATAAATTTAATTTATTAATTTAATTCCTTTTATCAAATAGAAGGAATTAATTCTCCAAGAAAATAAAGGACCCGAATAAATCCAATTTAACCATTCCTCTTCTCCAATATTTAATTCTAAATTAAATACTAAATGTGTGTGGATAGTGTGTGACTCTTTAGGTTCACCTTTCAGCTAGACTTGGTCGGATTCCTAGAATCCGTCCGTTATCATGGGTGGCCATCTAGCAACGGTCCATGGCACTAGAGACTAGGTGAAATATTCGGGGATGAACATTTAGGCTCTAACAGTACACTTGTCCTTCTGTCTACGGTCTCACCACTTAGGGTCTAGGGCACGGAAAATGCAGGTAGCCATTTTGGACCTAAGTGTCGGTCTGTCCTTACTAAACGCCGCAAGGGAACCCTTCCCTTCCGTTCAATCACTGTGGCCACAGATTTTAGGGACAAGACACAGAGCATACGTGAGACTCAACTGTCAATACCTTTTGACAGGAGACAGATCCTTTCTTGGAAACTACTGTCACTCTGTATACCAGAGCTGCACTAGACATGGCTTATGACTACTCAAGAGTATCTTAGCAATCTCTCACCATATCTAAGATACAGACCTGATACACAGGTAAACTCAGAAGTTCCTCAAGTCAAAGGACTTGACCTGTACCGTTGGAATCGGGAATACACGTCATACCTTGCTGACCATACTCAAGGTCCTCCGTAAGACGGTTCCCGCGAGTCACCTCAGTCAGCTGCTTCCTAGCAGGCTAACCCACTAACACTGCTTAGACGACCTTCGTCACCCGTCGATGAAACACGACAGCAGGTGCTTAGTGCAAGTCTCAAAGGGAATCTCGGTACCCATTTTCGAGATTCCTTGACTTAGAGTTTTCCGGACTGATTCGGCAAGACTGATTTCATGGACCTACCTCCAAGCATAGTCCCAGTCCCCGAAATAGATTCTCAGCCCGTGGGCTTTGTTTGCGTAGCAAACAGATATATAATAGAAATGTATAAGTGAACGCAAACAATGAAATGCCATATGAATCTCACTTCTTTATTCATAAATGTTTTATCAAACACATACTGAAATTGTCTAGACACAGGTTACATTTTCCTGCCAAGATTGGCTTATATGGTCACCTATTCTAACAAATTGGTCCTCTTTTGGAGTGTCGAGCCTTTAAGGATTAATGTGATTAATTAGGTTTGATCATAAATTAGATTTATGAGATTAGAGGATGGGCTTTTCCCTTTTAATTAGATTAAAGAGGTGGAAATGTTTATTTGGGCTCAAGTATTTATTAGATTAGGACTTTTGCACTATTTAAATTAGATTTAAAGGTCCATTCCATAAAGTCCATCAAGAAGGGTTGAACGAGATTCAATTGAGGGGCAAGATGAGACGAAGGGCTAGGATTAACTTGGACTTAATCATGTTAGAATAGGTGACCATGTAGCCAATCTTGGTAGGTGAATTGTAACATATGTCTGAACAATTTCGAGGTTTTAATAAATCGTTAATGAATAAGAAGTGATATTCATATGGCATTTACTTTGTTTGTGTTCACTTTATCTGCTTTATAACTGTTCACTACGCAAACAAAGCCCACAGACTGAAAACGCATTTCGGGGACTGGGACTACGCTTGGAGGTAGGTCCATGAAATCAGTCCCGCCGAATCAGTTTGGAAATCTCCAAGTCAAGGAATCTCGAAAGTGGGTACCGAGATTCCCTTTGAGACTTGCACTAAGCATCTGCTGTCGTATTTCATCAACGGGTGACGAGGGTCGTCTAAGTAGTGTTAGTGGGTTGGCCTGCTAGGGAGCAGCTGACTGAGGTGACTCACGGGAACCGTCTTACGGAGGACCTTGAGTAGGGTCGGCTAGGTATGACGCGTGTTCCCGGTTCCAACGGTACAGGTCAAGTCCTTTGACTTGAGGAATTGCGGAGTTTACCTGTATATCGGAACTGTATCTTAGGTATAGTGAGAGATTGCAAAGATGCACTTGAGTAGTCATAAGCCATATCTAGTGCAGTTCCGGTGTACAAAGTGACAGTAGTTTCCAAGAAAGGATCTGTCTCCTGTCAAATGGTGTTGACAGTTGTGTCTCACAAATACTCTGTATCTTGTCCCTAAAATCTGTGGCCACAGTGACTGAACAGTGGGGAATGATTCCCCTGCAGCATTTGATAAAGGACAGACCGACACTTAGGTCCAAAATGGGCACCTGCATTTTTCGTGCCCTAAACCTTAAGTGGTGAGACCGTAGACGAAAGGATAGATGTACTGTAGAGCCTAAATGTTCATCCCCGTATATTCACCTAGTCTCTAGTGCCATGGACCGTTGCTAGAGCCACCCATGGTAACGGGCGGATTCTAGGAATCCAACCAAGTCTAGCTGAAGGTGAACCTAAAGAGTCACACACAATCCGCACACATAAATGTATTTAATTTAGAATTAAATATTTGGAGAAGTGGAGCGATTAAATTAGATTTAATCGGGTCCTTATTTTTCTTGGGAAGAATTAATTCCTTTTATTAGATAAAAGGGATTTATCTAATAAATTAGATTTATTAGAAATTAATATAATGGGCCTGGAATAAATATTTATATTTAATATAATTATTTGTTGCCCTTGGAATATTTAAATATGATTTTAATGTTCCATTAAATTAAATCAATGGTTGAGACTAAAGGAGGATTCTATGGCTAAGATTGGTTTGACCAAGAAACAAGAATTTGACTAAGATTTGACTAGGTCAAATCCTAGTTATGGAGGAGTCTTCAAAGTGTAGGGAACTTGAAGAGGAATAGGATTCCTCTTCTATAAATACTCCTTAGCACACACTTTGAAGAAGATGATGATTCTTGAAACACACAGACACACACTCGTCTCCTCCCTCTCCCTCTCTCGGCCGCGCCTCTCTCTCCTTCCAAGAAAACTATTTTCTTGTTCCTTTGTTTTAACAATTGAACAATAAGAAGGATTGATCTCGTTAATCAATAACATTTGGTTGATCCGTCCTCTCCAAAATATACTTGTTCTTTCGCTAGCACGAAGACCAAGATACGTGGGCGGATTGCGTGTACGAATTAGAGGGTCTCCTATACGAGATCTTGGAGCAAATCGGGGAACAACGCGAGTACCGGTTGGAAGGTGAAAACGAAAAATCGGTAGGTTTCCGGTTTATAGTTTTCACCCCTTTTATTTTCGAATCCTATGGCCTCCATGATTCTTGTGTTTGTTTTATTATTCATGAGATACACCGAACACCCAGGAGTTTCAAGGGCACACCCCTTGAACGTGTTTATTTTAATATATGTTTATGCATGTTTAAATTTTGTAATTTAAATTATACCGTGCTTCCGCATTCGCGCTACTCCCGGGACGATCCACACGCCTACCCAAGGCTTTCAAATCAAACCCTTTGTTGACTAGGATTTGACTAGGTCAAAGTCCTAATAGTCATCAAAGTGTGTCTCTTTAGAAGAGTTTGAGTAGGAGTAGGAATTCTACTCTATATTTAAACTCAAAACACACACAACTCTCACACTCATCTCACACACGATCGCCCCTCTCCCCCTCGGACACCTCTCCTCTCTTCTCCACCTCCAGAAGCTTCTTTGTTTTCTTGTTTTGATACAAGAAAAATATATGAACGATCGATCACGTTAAACAATAGCAATTGGTTGATTGTTCTCTCCCTTTCTTTGATATCTTGCTAGCACGAGGGCATTAAGATTTTAGTGAATTGCATGGATAATTTGGAGGATCTCTACGTTGGGATCTAGGTGGCAAATCTAGGAACAACGTGTGTAGCCGAACGAAGAAAGCTACAAGGGTGAGTAAACTTGTTGCAATTCTGTTTCTTCATTCCACCCCATGGCCTCCATGAATCTTGCATACTTTATTTTATTCATGAGATACACCGAACGCCCAGGAGAATCAAGGGAACACCCCTTGATCGGTTTTAAATTCCGCTTGATTATGCATGTTTACATTTTTATTTCCTATCCAATGCCCTCGCGCTTTCACACGCGCCCTCTCCCGGGCCGATCCGCTTCGCTTACACAATTTATATGCATAGTTGGTCCACGATTAACTGTTGTTCATTATTACAATGCTCTTCGCCATCCTCTCACGAAAATAATGGAGGGAAGGATTAAAAGTCATTTCCACAATTGCAATCACAGGAAAGCGGCGTGCTCCTCTCAAAACCCCATTGATGCATTCTGACATGTTGGTGGTCAGAATACCGCATCGCCATCTGCAATCATGAGAAGCTATCCACTTTTCCTTATCAATTCACTCCAAGTAGTGACGTGCTTCTAGTTTTATACTCTTAATCTCGTTCATTCTGAGCTTAAATTTCCTAATTTGATATTCCGAGCTAGCTCTCTAGTAATGATCCTTCAACTACATGTTCTTAAACTGATTGTTGAAATTTGAACACACGTGCCTCCAGCAATATCTATGCACCCCGCGAGGAGGAACAAAGTCAACAATGTCTTCTATTGAAGACAAGAGGCCAGAATTGCGGTCAGATATAAGACACATCACGACATCCCAACACCCCAATTAATGAGGCCAAATAATATGCACGTGCATTCGCATTACTGCTGATAGGGGGTGTGATGTGTCCTGACTAATTCGACAACCCAACCCCTCTGCTATATCTCCGAAAAATGAAGGCGACGCACACAACTCGAACATACAGTTGGGGCAGTGTCGTACTTGCATTTTTATACCGAGAACTATGCAATGCAAGTTTAAAAGGCAAAGACGTTATTGCAGGCACACTGCAATTGCTACAAGTAAGATTGAGTTATTATATTTATCTCTGTACATTTGAACAACATCCTCAAACTTTTTTATTAATCACTCATTTACTATGAACAGATTTGGGGCTGGTCACGTATCAATCCATTGAGACCCATTGTAACAAAATATAATCTTAACATGAAGCACTATGTTATTGATGAAAATTGTGTCCTCCCATTGCCACCATATGGTGCCGATTAGAACGACAAACTGAGATTTACATCAACAGTACACCTGATCCTTCGAGTTATGAGAGAAGTATTGGATTGCATGTTGCATGATCAAGTATTTTAAACAATTTACACATTTATATTAAAATTAATTATACTCGGATTTATCATATTTTCTCTATTCCAGTTTTGCTGGCAACCGTATGATATGAACTTGCATTGCATTCGAGAGTTGCCACAAGAATGCGACCCACAGTTGTGGAGATCGTCATGTCCTCTGATCTTCTATTCACTTGTGGAGATGCACTGTTCTGAATGAGTTCTTCGCCAATTCGGAATGAGGCAAGATATTCTAGAAGTGCTAAATGACCGTGACATGGAACTACATCGTATCTCCCGTCAATCACGTGCGAGAACAGATTGATACCAGCAACATACAAAATATATCGTTCGATGGAAGAGACGAAATGAGACCATTGTGCTTCAACCAGGAGCGGTACGATGACATTACACGTCGTTTCATATCGTCATCTGTTGAAAGACGTGTTGAAAGCGGGTACCAACTTGGACATGCAACGTCGTGGAAAATGGTGGTACGTTATCTCATAAGCATACTTTTTTCTAATCATATTTTTTGCTTTCCACAAATTTAAAATTACTCACTTATACTATTTTCGGTTCACTTTAGCTTGACCAGATGGAAACCTTTCGAATAAGTTGTGAACTACACCCGATCAACGCAAGGTATATCGTCAAGTAATAGAGACGCATTTGAACATATATCGAAATGTTGTTCAAATTGCAACAAATCAACAAGTGGGACAAGATATGGCCCCTGAAAATCTATTGCCACAAGATGATGTTCCGTTCACATCTTACAAACAAACGCGAAGTCGTAGCAGGAGATCAACTAGCACAGTAGAAAGAGATACACTTTTTGACATAGCTGGGCCATCTACTGTGCATACATCTCAGTTTTTTACTGAAGACTGCTACGTGCCTGAACCGCCCCAACAAGATGATTGGTTCTAATCGACTCCTTACATACCAGTACATACAGAGAAGGTCATTACATAAATATTGAACTTGACCTTGGTCTTGGTCTTGGTCTTGGTCTTAGCATCAATCAAACATATGCACCAGAATATAATGTTTCACCTATCTGATTTCCATCCTTTAGTGCATATCGTGACCCAGTACAGTCGAGCTCTACAACATCATCAATTCAGTTTTAAATTAATAAAATAAAATGCTACACGATCACTAAATTTAATTAGTAAATTAAAATAAAGAAACAAATTAATAAAATATATAAAACAAAATTAAAAGCTAGTCGCTAACCCAGGCAGCGACCACTGGACGAGACCTCAACTCACGACCGGCAGTCGCAAGGTAGCGTCTCGACCAGTGTTTAAAATATATATATATATATAGGTGGGTCGCGACCTACCATATTTTTATAAGTGTACCGCCAACGTGGTACACTTATAATTTTTTTTATATAATAATTATTTAAATAACCAAAATTAAAGTTGAATTTTGAAAAACTTCTTTTTTATTTTGAATTTATTTTCTTAATTCCGTCTTTGTTTTTCGTCTTAGATAAATATTCTGAGACGTATACACTGACGGAATTTTTTAAAATTTTCTGCTCTAATTACTAAAATTTGCGAAACAAAATTAATCCCAATCAAAGCAAAAACCTTTTCACAGCGCGTCGTCTTCTCTTCTCTTCTACCCACACCCCATACTAGTTCTGTACAGTCGTCATCGTCGCCGTCTTTGTCGCCGCCGCTGTCATCGTCGTCACCGTCGTTCTCATGGATATTTGTAGAGTAATACCTCTATCTGAAGTTACTCAATTTTTGTTCTTCGCGCGTTCTCGTAATCACATTCGCTGCTTTCCTCACAATCTCAGTTGAAAAAATTGAATCCTTCTATTAAATAGTATAATATCCTTGAGACTGCATCCATGCGACTTTGATTTGCATATACTAGTGCGATGTGGAATTGAAGAAAATGCTCTTTGATTATTTATCTGAGTGAGAGGAAGAATGTTTATTATTTTGGTGCTTGGGGAATGATGGCTTATTTCCTCTTGGTTTTGTGCTTTCACAATTTCAGTATATTTTGGAACCATTATGTCTTCGTGTCTTGGGGCTGGAGAGTTTTTGAGATCTTGAGGATGCTTGTCAATGGAGGAGGTTTAGGAATGAATGTTTGGATCAGTATATTTACTTTTCTGGCTTCAGATCGCTTATACAACTTAGAACGTGCTATTGCCTATGGGGAGATGAATGATCTTCATTTCTAATCTTTGGGGTCTTCTACTGGGGGAATATGGAGCTGCAATTTAGTTCTCTCTTACTTGGGATTTTCTTTGATTCTCTGTGATTCTTATTTCAAGAATCTGCAGGTGATGGTCTCTGCCTTTTTCATTGTTATTACACACTAAAGGTAGTATTAGATTCATAAACTCTTTATTTCTAGTGAGGTAATATGAATTTTGCTGTGTAACTCTCAATAATCATGCTAATTGTGTAAGATATGGTTTATTACATGGTTTTTTGTTTGAGAAATCAATTATATTTTCGTTTAGCTTTGTATAAACTGTGGGAATGCTGGTATTATAAGTAAGGTCAGCTATTTCCTATCTTTTTTTGTAGGTTTGATCTGATTTATGCCCCATGTTTGATTCACAAGATAATTAAAAAAGCTTGAATTTGTGCTTGGTTGGGAAACCACATATGTTAGATTGTTTCACATGATCCTTCTATAGTTTATGGAAACCTTACATAGTCACTTTCCTTTCTGTTGGACTTAAATAATGAAATCAAACATCAGCTTTATCTATGAAATCGGTTGCTTGTCTCCAGGTTCTTCCTCTTCTTCTTCTTTTTATTTTTTTATTTTTTATTTTTTTATTTTTTTATTTATAATAGAAATATAGCTGCTTTTGAAGTTTAGAGTTAGTTCAACTAGTAAAAGCTAAGATTTATGGATTCCTACGTCTAATATCCTTCGAACTAAAAATACATGGCAGTTCCAGAAGTTTCGTTATAATTGGGTAAATAAGCAGATAGAGAGAATACAGAATTACACCAGAAAACTTGATTGTTTGGTGCTTGAAATTTTTGTTGCTTGATCCTCTAGATTCGGCTGTTTTCAGCGGAGGTGAAACCAATATGACGCCATCCCCGCCGACAAATAGAAAAGGCAACGTATGCCTTGTATTCCTGACAATTTCCTCATATATCTCATCATCAATCTCCAAAGCTGTAACAATTTCTTCGACATCACCCAGAATCATTTTGAAAATGTTGATCATAAGCATGCAGCTTCCCGCGGAACTCTCGGTCGTGACGGAGTTTCACATAGATGCTCTCGTAGAGACTGAGACGAATAAGGTCCAATGGCTCCTTCACCGCGCTCTCCTCTTCGCTCTCCATTTTCTCTGCTACTATGCTCTCTCTCGCTCTCTCTCTCTCTATCTCTATCTCTGTCTCTCTCTTTTCTTACCTATAGCTCTTTTGCTTGTCTCCGTGAAATGCAGAATTCCTAAAAGGTCAATTTATCTTTCTGTAGCCCCCAGTCCTCAGAAATTTAATTTCTCCAGCAATGCAAAGGTGAAAAACAGTTTAAATTGAAAGGTGAAGATGTAAAGTTCACTATGACAAGAAATTATCCAAATAAATTTAGTGAATTCGTTATTATGGGTTATGAAATTCTTCAAGTTTTCAGTTGTCAATTATTATCATTGTTGAGGAATTTAAGTAGAAGTTGTCTAAGTTGAAGTACTTCTAATTCTGGTCATTTGTTGAGTACAAATATCTAGACAAAGGCTTGTATTCTGGACTTTCAGATAATCTATAACTGTGGTTTGGCTGGAAATTTGTTGGTTTTATTTATTTATTTATTTTGTTGATCTGGTAGAAAGCTCCATGGGCAAGTCCATTACAGTGTTTAGGGATATTCCTAAAGTTCCATTTGGGCTAGTGTTTCAAACGTCCCAAATGCCTTGGACATCATATTCTCTTTTCAAGTCGCCTCTTTATGATATTTCAAAAAGTGTAACTGCAAAAATAGGGAAGTTAATAGAAACTAACAGAAGTACATAGTTTTTGGACTTCATGGACTGGAATTTAGCATGAAACTCAGCGACATATCATCGTCAAACAAGATATAAATTAGTCAGTGCTCTAGGATGAGTATAATGGCACCTACCTTGTTTGCAGGTAGGTATACAGTGTTGATGCTCTACATTGTTATTATGCTCATGGAGAGGATAATGAAAACCACATCACCTTTCACCTTATCTCTATTAATTAGTTCTGATTTGTTTATGGTTTTTCTGCAAATGGATTCTTACATTATATGCATGTCAGTTCTAGTCTTGCAGCACTACTTTCATATTTTCTTTTTTCTTTAAGGTCATATTTCATTTCCTTCTGTCTAGTGGGTATACAGTCGCACTCTATCAAGTTCTTTTCTCCCTGAACTCTCAATAACATGAATCTTGAGCTTTCCCTATTTTTCATGTTGGTGTTATTTGTATTTTATTAACACACATGTTGTCTTCAAACTGTTTCTTCTTTTTAACGAGTATCTTGTGTTACCAATTCGAAGCTTTCTCAAGCTTGGATTTTCTCTGGTACTGATTCTCAACTAAAACTTTGGCCTTTGAGACAGTTGATCATGGACTTTTCCCAGATGCTGCTGAAAAGCTTGTTATCAACCTTGGTAGGGATTCATTTGAACTAAAGCTCATGGTTGTAACTTGCATTTACTCCTATTACTTTCGTGAACACACTTTGTGGAATAAAACATCATATATTGGTCCTGCTGTCATTTTTATGACCATTCATGACTAATTCATCAGTGAACATCAATCCAGAAAGCCTTGACCAACTTCCAACTTATATATTGTTTCATGATGGAGTTGTGATCAAACGCTTACCTGAGGTGGATACGGAAGCCCAACTTTTTTATTTTTCTTTGTCTAAGGTATGGTCATGAGCCAAATGTGTAGTCCTAGGCCTGCTTGATTGGTATTATTCTAATCAACAATTGAAATGGCTTCTTCACCTGTTATTAACTTTTTATTATAGAGCTCTCAGTTCATGTAGTATGCTGATTGTCCTCTATATTCTTTATGTTGTTCAACTGTTGCATATTGTTAATTTTCCCAAATGTGTGCATGCCATAGGATTGAACCTTCTGTATTTATTTGTAATATGTTTTTTCAACTATTGTGAATGGTAAAAATGTAATACACTTATCTCAAATATGATCACTGTTGCATTAAGTCATTGCTACTTGCTAGAGGGCCAACACAAATTTATTGGGATATGTATACATCAAAGATGCTACCACATTTTCCTTGTTTTTTCCTAATTGAACTGTATCAATTGACAATACTTGAAAAGCATTACCCGTTATAGATTATAAGGCAATCCTGAAACTGAAAGAACCTATGCCAAGACATTCAGTTGGAAATAGACCCTATGTTTGATGGCCCTTCATTGGTAATGGTTCAAAAGTTATATTAATATAGGTCAAACATAAGTTCCACAACTAATGGCAAACTAACAAAAGTACATAAAATTTTCTGCAGAGTTGCTGCAGAAATATTTCATAACAATAGAATTTTCTGCATCTGAATTGCTACAGAAAATTATCTGCAGCAGCTGAGCGAAAATTGAGCAGCAGTAGCTCAATGTTGAATGTTGAATTTAGTGGCTAATATATACTTCTCTTCTCCCTCGTATGTATGTATCCTTGCAGGCTAATACATTCAATATTATTTACTGTTTCCTAAAGCTAATACAAGATTGATTGACACGAGATTAAAAGTTGATGGATTGGAGATATTGTGTTTTAGAGAGAGAGCGAGCGAGCGAGCGAGAGAGAGAGAGAGAGAGAGAGAGAGAGAGAGAGAGAGAGAGAGAGATGAACTGATGTATAGATATAGACAGATGAGATGAAAGGATGATGAGGGGTGGGGTTGGATTAGTACAAGAGGATAGAGAGGGAGGGGCTTTTGATATGGCATCTCCACATACTTGCTTTTGATCTTTTTCTTTCTGATTTGTCTTGTATTGCTCATTGATGCAGACCCAAATGGATCATCTTCTTCTTTGTATCATGCGAAGCTTCCTGTGTTCTCACTGAGTGACTTATGGTGCTCGCTGAAGGTATTGTCTCATAACTGACCTATATATTTTATATTGTTTCGCGTTTGCATTTATGTGCACCTGTCTATGTAATGCACCTTGCGCTTCTCTGTATTTCATGAACTTTTTTTTATGAAGTGAATGAAATGAGGAGCTTAGTATTAAGATCAATTTAGAGTATTCTCTTCCTGAATTAGTTTGACAGAGCTTCTATTTCAAGAGTTTTATGAAGTGAATGAAATGAGGAGCTTTATTCTTCACAACTTAGGAGTAATCAGTTCTATCACGGATGTGAACTGATAAAGAGTTGAGAATTTAGTTTACTAATATTTACATAATGTTTGAGAACTACTTTTACATGGTTTCCAAGCAGTGGTATCATTTGGAGAAACACAAAGGAGAAATCCACCAAATTTCAACTTTTTTTCTTTTATGTTTTAATAAAACAAATTTTGCTACTGATAATTACTTTTGGGAACACATTGTTTTAATAGATGAAATGTCTAGTGGCTCTCCTTCAGAACTCACCAAGTCTTTGCACTCTTGATGTCTCAACAGGTTATAAGCGGGAGTGGAGTTATAAGGGGGAGTGGAGCTTGAAATTTATGAATTTTTGAACTAAAAAGGTTGTGGAAGAAATCTTCTGCAACTTTGGGCATTTATTGATTGTAACGCAAATTAGAGAACATAGGAGAAAATCACAAATAGTGGTATCCTAAAACAATATGGTATTTCAAGCATTTCTATGATGTATTTGTTATAGTACTTTTCAGCATGAAGAGTAGTATCTATTCTTGGTAGACAATAAATGTGTTTTCCACACTTCCACTTTAGGTATATTAATTGGTTTTTCCGTTTCTTTATGGTTTTCTACAAATGGCTGATGCATATTGTATTTGTTATTAGTCGTGGTGTCTTGTTTTGTCCAGATATTTTGGCCTCATTTTTTTCCAGGTTCGTTGAAAAAGAAAACTAGAGATTGAATTGAAAATGGAATTTTTTTCTTCAGCTATGAAATTAGAGATGAATTCAGAGATGGAATCAGCTACAGAATTAGAGACGGAAATAAGTATTATCTTTGAGAGTTTCACAAATTTAAAGATGAAATTAAAGAGAGATTTAGAGATGGATTTGTCTAAGTTTGTTTGGTAGCTGAAGCAGATTTTAAGATGGATTACTTCCGTCTTAAAGTTCTGCGACGGATTCTACGGAATAGCCATTGGACTTTCATCAATATATTTTTTTACTGAAATTTTCCATTCTAATTGTATTAGCGATGGAAATATAGCCTATGGAGATGGAAAAATCCGTCTCTAAAATCATGTTTTCTTGTATTGGAAGGAGACAAGCTTACATGTGCTCCTTCATTGCACGTTCGCGAGAAAAACCTGGGCCTTAGCACAACTCCCTTGGGCGAAACTAGTAAGTACTGAGTTGAATATACGGCTATGGTTGATGAAGGTGTGCGATGGGTTGTGGGGCAGAGATCAGGATCGAACTTTTATGGTGTGTTGGGCATTGTGGCGGAGCCAGAACAAAGTGGTCATGGAAGGGTTTGCGTCAAACTCACTAGCCATAGCGAATGAAGCAGTGCGGATTTACGAAGAATTCACCCGAGCAATGAGCAAATTTCGCCGACTGGGCCAGTGACCCACGGTCGCTGGGCTGGCGGCCATGGGTCGCCGGCCCAGTTGGCACTTTCTTTTTTTTTTAAAAAAAAAAAAATCATTTTTTATTATATTTAATATATAATTATAATAAGTCTTAATATATTTAATAAGATTTACTAATTAAATCTTATTTTATTATTAAAGTTAATTATGATTAATTTATTTCAATAAGATAATGTTATTACAATTTTAAAATTCTTTATAATAACTAATAAACTTAAAATTTTACAAAATAATGTACCAAATACTTGAATACACATTTTTATGTAATTTTTTAGTGTATTATTAAATTTTTATGTAATTCATATTAAATCTAAAATTTTCCAAACATCACTTTTTTCACATCAGTTTTACCTGGCTTTTTGTTTCATACTTTAGAGTGGATTGAGCAACAATTAAGGTGAATTCCATTTGCTTTGGGCACTGTCCTAAATATTAGTTTTAAATTATACACTATTATTTTTAGAAAAATTGTCGAATTGGAGAACAGGTAAAACCGTGGGTTGCTGGCCTAACCGGCGACCATGGATCGCCAGCCCAGCGGGTGACCCAGAATAAAAATTAATTTTTTTAGTTGGGTCGCCAGCCCACTAAAAAAATTAATTTTTAACAGTGGATCGCCAGCCCAGCTGGCGACCCACTATATTTTTACAATGTGTACCAATTTCACAGTACACGTGTAATTTTTATTTTTTTTTATAATAAAAATATAAATAAACCCAGTTCAACAACTAAGAGGAGTAGAGTAGGTCAATTGAGTAATGGTACATACAGTGAGTTTCTGTTGGTTAAATATGGTTTTAATGCTTGTACAGACACATTTGATTTTCATTAAATAATACCATCGTTGTCCTATCGAAAAAAAATAAAAAGTTAAAATTATATTTTTGGTCCTATAATTTTAGGCTATTAGTATTTTTGGTCCTATAACTTACTCCACTTATTATTTAGTCCTTTTTTGACGAATTTAATGTTGAACATCTCATATTTGGTCCTTTATTTACAAATTTAGTTCTGTCTTTGCGATTTTAATCATTCTCACTCGAGTAGATCTCATTTTTTGTCCTGTAATTACATGTCGACAGGACCAAATTTATCAACACAGAACTAAATTTGCCAAAAGAAAACCAAATCTGATATGTGTTGGACTAAATTCGTCAAAAAAAGGACTAAATGCGTTAATAGAGTAAGTTACAGGATCAAAAGTACTAATAATCTAAAGTTACAAGACTAAAAATTTAATTTTATCAAAAATAAAATGTAATATTGGTCATGTTTTAGTTGCACAAAATTTATCTTGAGACGGAACTCACTGATTTAGGCATCGAATATCCTGACCTTAACTTGTACTTCCAGCACCGGAGGATAGTGCTAAGAATTCAAGATCTGACCAAGATGGTCTGCAATCTTCACAAAGGAAGCTTGATGTCGGACTCAGATCACCTTCATTATTTTAAAGACAACAAACATAAACTATATATATATATATATGTATAATTTCAATTTTCTACTTTCAATAATTTTGTATCGACTTTTCAGATTGATTTTCTAGAGTGAGTTATTCGTTGGGTGCTAACCACAATGAGCAAGTATGCTTTGAACCTCTTAGTTGCATAGTCCACAAAATAGATCGTCATTAGAACCACATCGGAAGAGCTCCGGTTATAACCCGCTCAAGTCAAGTAGGTATTGTAAGAAAAAGATAATTAATGGTTGCAAGAACGTTCAGATAGCTAAAGTTGTACCGTTGCATGGAGGGTGACTATTTATAAATTTTTCGTAATTATACAATTTTATGTGAATCATAGACACCTCAATGATTGGATGATCACGATAAGTCTTTTAGGGTTTTGAATGCATGGGAATCAAATTATAAAAATTCTAAATTAATAAAATAAATTCAGAACTTGTCTAAAAATCGTAAATGTGATTGAGGTAAATTGATGCAACCTTCACCAGAGAGCCCCCACATCAATTAAGATCCAAGTTCTAGTCAAATGAGAGTGTAGGGTTGGCCCATAAAAAAGGGACCTGATATTGATGTATTCGTAGTTGAATATATATAATTACGTCAAAAAGTAGCCAACTTATGAGTTAGGTTTGTATTTTCAAGTCTTTAAACAGAGCGGTTGAGTGCAATTTGTTCAAGAAACTGGTCCATTGTTGTGTACCATATCCAAATCCACATGCATAGGAAACAAATACACCAATTTCGCTCATTCATTTGTTTACCTACTCATGAACCCTATACTGTAATTTCCATCTCTTTTACGAAATATTATTGCAGAATATATGCATGCATTAACTTCTTGCTTGCTCATTTTATTGCACTACAAGAATAGTGGTAGGTTTGTGAATGAGTGGAGTTTGTCCTACTCAAACTCATACAAAAAATTTAGGATATTAAATTTTATCCGTACTCGTTTCACTATAAAAAACAATGGTAAACTATAAATTACTAGAATTTAAATCATGATAAATCAATACTTTTTACCACGATAAAATAAAATCGATGCGAAAATTTAAGCTTTGAGTATGATTTAATCAACATTTCTTGTGATTTCACATATGGCCAAATTAAAACACAATAGAAGAAATATAACTTTTATTGTGGTTAATTATCATGGTTAAAACTAAAATTGTGGTGAAAATTAATTAACCACGGTTGCGCAATAGCTATTTGCCGTTGTTTTTGTAAGTGGGGCCAAAATCTTAACTACCGCTAAAAGCCATGACAGATGTTTTAGTTATTGGTAAAATCATGAAAAATGTTGATTAACCGTAGTCAAAGTTCAAAAGTCTCTGCATCAGTTTTGTTTGACCGTGGTATATAATATTTATTTGACATGATTTTCAATCCGTAGTGATTTACGGTGTAGGATAATTCATTATTTGTAGTGACATTTTGTTATGGTTTTTAATTGTAGCTAATTAAGACTTTGTCTCATACAAAAACAACGTCTAGTAGCCATATAATAAAAAATTATATTTCTTTTAGTGTTCGCGAGTGTTCCAGGGATCAAATTATAAGACACGTATCTAACGTCACTAGGAACAACTATAATTTTTCAAACTTCGAGGAGTGCTATCACTACAAAAAATATAACATTTAATCATGACTAATTGTAATGATTAATACTAAATAACTGTAGCGAATAGTCATTGACCACGGCTACGTAACGGTTGTCGGCCGTGGTCTTTGCGATGGTGGTTAAAACATTTGCCATGGCTAAAAGCCATTGCGAATGTTTTTACTTTTACCACGGCTAAAAACCGTGGCAAATAAGTTTTTCATGGTGAAAAAACTAAAGTTTTGCATCGATTTTTATTTAACCGTAGTTAATAATAATTATTTACCACGATTTTTAGTCATAGTCATTAAAAATGTAGCTAATATTAATTTTTTTTCTAGTGTAATGTAATTTCCCTATTCAATTTGGAGTGAAAAAGTCATCCATCAACTTGAATGCATAACTATAGTCCACCGATATATCTAGTATAAAGAAGTTAGAGGCCAAATTTTTGGTTATATAACTAACAATTCATACCTAAAACAAAGTAGATATTCTACACATGATCTTAAATAGGAGAAAGGGAAAGAAGGCTAAAATTAAGAGGACAAAGAACCCTAGTTTTCATTATCTCCCCAACTACCCTTTGAATTCTATAAAGTGAGAAGATAAAGTCATCTATCACCTTACCCACCACATTCATTCATCTTTTATTTTCCAACCCTCCTTCCCATTTTGCCCTTGGACTTCTTCACCTTATAAATATAATGTTCACAATATCTACACCACTTGCCAAAAAAAAACGTCCCTAGCTCAAGAAAAGGGAAGCTCACCAAGTAGCCATGGATTGGTACTCATGGTTATCGAAAACAAACCTCGAGCCAACTCTCGTACATGAGTACGCTCTAGCCTTCGTTCGTAACGAGCTCCAACACGAGGATTTAGCCTACTTCAACCACGAGTTCCTTCAGAGCATCGGTGTCTTCATCGCTAAACACAGACTAGAGATATTGAAGCTCGCGAGGAAGGAGGAAAGGGGAAGGTCAACGAACGGCTTGTCAAGGCTAATTATGGCAATGTACAAGACGAAAAGGCTCATTGCCAAGAACGTCGTGGCCAAGTGGGGTTTCCACAAGAATTCCGAGCTTTCGCCCTACCAGAACCAATGGAGCGGGGCGCTCAAGAGGCTCAATGGTGTAAAACAAATACATCAAAACATTGAAAAGGCTTGTAGCCCTAGTAGGAACATGATGTGGTCAGGCCCTCTGGACAAGAGGGTGCAAGACAAGTTCATGGTGGCAAATAGGAGTGTAAGTGTATCTGGACCTATAGATGGGAAGATGTCGGAGCGGGTCGTGTACCCGATCCGAAGCCCATTGGTCACGAGGCCCGTCATCGATGGCCGGGCGAAAGAGAGATTGGGCTATATCTGTAGAAGCCCAACTATTGCTGGGCCTATAGATAGGTGGGGCCTCAGCCCAAAAATGAGCTACTATAGCAGTGAAAAACATGGTGAGTATGAGGGGGTTCAATCACTATGGTCTGTGATGTTTCAAGACATGAAACCAACTTAATTAAAAAGCTTAGTTTGCTCATGATTTTTTCGTATGTTTTTTGGTTTTACGTTTCTGCGGTCTATTCATGTGGTGTGCACATTTTGCAGTAACAACTAATGAAGTTTTATTTTATGATGTAATTTGGTAACCCTCTCCATAGAGATATGAGCTACAGAAAGAAGGTTACTCGTAAAGTTGTTGGAGGGAAATATGTAATTTTGGTCCTTTTAACAATAGGGCGGTGATACTTTTGATCCTCTCTGATTTTTAATTTGAAATTGAAAATTATAATTTAAAGAGGAAAACAACACATTTAATCTAGACATTATTGCTGATGTATATAATAGTAATTATAATTTACTTACAAAGGTATAAAAGTAATTTTCCTACGTATACCACATGTAAATATATGCACCCTATCTCATTATAAAATAACCAAATCACTATAAATACAAGATATATTATTTTTTAATGTCAAGTTACTATTCATTGATTTGACTACTCATACAAAAACTCTCTATCTAAAAACTTAGGGTGCAATTGTGTCGAATGCATTTTTCCCGATTATTCCTTTTACTAAAAACCACTTCCACATCATTGACGCCGTCTGTGGGAAGTATTGCCCCGACATTGAGAATGCAAACCAGGTCACGAGCACACGACGTTCAGGGGGTGAATATTGCCCCGGAGACTCATGATAACGGAGCATAGCTGCACCCACCCCTTGAACGATCACCACCACGTGGACAATCACCACCCCATGGACAAGATCCCCTGAACGGAGTGGCTGGACCACCCCTTGGCCAGGAACCACCCCGTGAGCAACAGCCTCAGAACGAAGCCCCTCCTTTAGGAGGTGTCCCACCCCAAGGAGCAACAATCCAGCTGACACAAAAAGCATTGTTAGCACTGATCCAGGATGCTACCACTCGGGCAGCCGCACAAGCAGTAGCTCAGTTTGCGAACAACCATCCCTTGAACCCGCCCCCTCCTTCTCCTCGTCGAAGTCGAGAAGAATCCTCAGCTCCGGAGGGGAATGAGCAGAGGCGGGAAGAGGTGAACAGCAGAGTGTCTAGACTTTATAAATGTGATTTTACAAGAATTAGAAATCGAAGTCTGAGTGTATGTTTTAGCCCTGTGTTCAGCTTTTCGATTCAAGCTTCCATGGCTGCGAGAGCTATTTCTCTCTCTTTTCTACATGGTATCAGAGTCATCTTGTGATGGTCTCTGGTACTCCCTTTTAAATCTTAGATAAATCAGAGCGAATTGTTCTTTAGATCGAGTTTCTCCACAAAATGGCGAGTCCCACTAACGACGACAAGAAAGGAAAGAAGGTAGATGTTGACCTGGAACTCCTGCGGATGCAGGTAACAGAAAACCCAGGTACTGTACTCATCTCAAATGTGTTGACCTGACCGAATTACTTATCTTGGAGTCGGTCGATCAAGATTGCCCTCAGGGCAAAGATGAAACTGGGTTACAATGATGGTCGAAACCCTAAACCTGATGAAGATAAGGAGGAGTATGAATCTTTGGCACGAGCAGATTCTGTGGTCATTTCTTGGATCCTAAACACAATATCGAAGGATATAGCAAAATCCTTTTTGTACATTGACACGGCAAGGGAACTATGGCTGGAAATCGAGTCCAGATATGGCGTCAGTAATGGGCCATTGATATACCAGCTTCAAAGGGAAATCGCCTCAGCCTCTCAAGGTAATCTCTCTGTTTCTTTATACTTCGCAAATTTAAAGAAACTGTGGGACGAATTAAGCTGCCTGGTGACTTTTCCCCCATGTAGTTGTGGAGCAATGAAGGAGTTGGGAAATTTGCAGCAAAGGGATCGTTTAATGCAATTCTTGATGGGTCTTAGTGAATCATTTGATCAGATCCGAGGCCAAATTCTAATGCCGGAACCCTTGCCCACTGTAGCTAAGGCCTACGCAATGGTTTTGAGGGATGAAAGGCAGAAGGAGATCAGCACTGCCTTCTCAAACCTACTGCAAAATATAGCTATGCAGGCAAAGGAGCAGACTGGAAATAAGACACAGTGGAGGCGAAACAGCCCAAGAAAGGAGGGGTCAAACATGCTCACACTGTGGGAAAACGGGACATTTAAAGGAAGGATGCTTCGAAATCAATGGATATCCTAAATGGTACAAAACACTTATGGATCAAAGGAAAATGAAAGCAAACAGCACCTGCACTACACCAAGTGTTGGCAGGGCCTTCAGCTCCACAACCAGTCAGACAATTGAGCAAGACTCGGTCCAAAATGTCATAGACCAGGAGGCCATTGCAGATTTCATCAGGGCTGAGCTGAGAAAGGCAATGGAAGGAGGCTGTTCAGAATTGCATGAAAAATCCAGACCTGATGATTTTGAAGATTACTCAGGTAAACTGGTCCTTACTTCCACTTCTGAACACGAAAATTTCTGGATTATTGATAGCGGAGCCACATCACATATGTGCAACAATATATCTGTTTTCCAAAACACCAAGAAACACAAAACTAACTCCTATGTGCATATGGCTGATGGTACTAAACAGCATGTAAATACTGTAGGCAGTGTGCAACTCTCAAATAATCTTAAATTGTCTGATGTATTGCATGTGGCAGCTTTAAGGTTTAACCTGCTTTCAGTTAGTAAATTGTGTGAAAACACTGACATAAGGTTCAAGTTTATGCCTTTATACTGTGCCTTGCAGGACCAGAAGAATGGTAGAATAATAGCTGTAGGCAGGCACATAGGAAAGTTGTATATCCTGGATGAGGGGTCTTTTCAAGCCACACTATATAGCCAGCACAATGACTCGGTCTAAAGAAAAGGCCCTAGCTGTTAGATCTCTTGACATAAATGTATGGCACTGAAGGTTGGGACATACACCCCCTATTGTACTCAATCACCTACAATTTTTGAATGAAACAAAGAATTCTTTTGATCTATGTGAAGTGTGTCCACTAGCTAAACAGCCTAGATTACCTTTTTCAAATAGTTATACACGCTCTGCAGAGTGCTTTGATATTGTGCATATGGACTTGTGGGGACCCTACAAACAACCGTCTCTGTCTAACTGCTCCTACATGCTAACTTTGGTTGATGACTGTAGTAGGACAACATGGACATACCTATTAAAATTTAAATCTCAAACCTTGTCTGTATTGGAGGCCTATCATAAAATGATTAAAACTCAGTTTAACAAGAGCATCAAAACCTTTAGAAGTGACAATGGATGGAATTTCTTAACCAAGAATGTCAAAAGTTTATGCATGGTGAAGGCATTCTACACCAAAGAACATGCACATATACCCCACAACAGAACGGAGTGGTAGAAAGGAAGCATAGGCACCTACTTGAAGTAGGTAGGGCTCTTATGTTTCAGTCCAAAGTTCCAAATCTGTTCTGGTCCGAAGCCTTGTTAACAGCAACCTACATAATTAACAGGTTGCCAACACAGGTCCTAGAATGGAAGACTCCTTTTGAAATTCTCCATAAAAGGGTCCCTAACTATAGTCACATGAGGACCTTTGGTACCCTATGTTTTGCCACAAATACACACCCTAACAAAACAAAATTTGATCATCGTGCTATCAAAGGTGTTTTTCTAGGTTATGCCAGTAAACAGAAGGCTTACAAGATTTTATACCTACATTCACATGCACTTGTCACATCTAGGGATGTCATATTTCATGAGGATGTGTTCCCATATGTTGGGACACCACTTGACCCTGTTACAGCTCCTATACCTCTTTTATAGATGATGAGGAACCTATTATTCAACGGTCTCATGTCCCAAACACTGAAAATCCTATCAGTAGCTTACCTGCTGAATCAGAAGTTATTCAAGAGGGAGTCACAAGGAGCCATCCTGAACCTGAAATTCATTTGAGAAGGAGCACTAGGGTTAGTACTAAACCTGCATGGATGCAGGATTTCTATTGTACTTACTCAGACTCACAACACCCTCTAGTGACTGGTCTTATTAGCTTGCATGCTTGTTTTCTCTCTTCACTAACCAATCTGCAGGAACCACGGAGCTTTGAGCAAGCAAACAGACACAAGGAGTGGCAACAGGCCATGAAAACGGAATTGGATGCTCTCCATTAAAACAACACGTGGGAGATCACATCGCTGCCAGCAGATAAAAGAGCTATCGGGTGTAAATGGGTATTCAAGCTCAAGTTAAAAGCGGATGGAACGATAGACAAACACAAGGCGAGGCTGGTGGCAAAGGGATACAACCAGGTGGAAGGCATAGACTACGTGGACAGTTTCTCCCCCATGGCAAAAGCAGTGACAGTTAGGACTTTCCTTGCTGTTGCTGCAGCAAGGAACTGGGAGCTCCACTACGTGGATGTTAATAATGCATTCCTCCACGGGTTACTGGACGAGGAGATTTTCATGCAGCCACTAGAGGGTTATGAGGTCCCGAAAGGTTATGTTTGCAAACTAAAATGCTCACTATATGGGCTCAAGCAGGCTTCCAGGCAATGGAATGCTGAGTTTACAAGCAAAATTGAGGCTTTTGGTTTCAAACAATCAACCCACGATTACTGTCTCTTCACTAAACACACTCCCTCAGGTTTGGTTGCCTTACTTGTTTATGTAGACTACATTCTAATTGCTAGTTATTGTGTAGATAGAATTGGTGCAGTCAAGACCTACCTTCATGGTCTCTTCACTATCAAAGATCTAGGAGAGGCAAAATACTATCTTGGCTTAGAGATAGCCAGGTCACCACAAGGGATGGTGATCACTCAGTCCCAATACATTCGGGACCTGATTGCAGACGCTGGAGTTGTACACTCCAAAGCAGCCTCCACCCCACTTCCTAGTGGCATAAAATTCACCACAGAAGCAGGTGAAAGCATCCCGAATCCAGAAAGGTACAGAAGACTAGTAGGGCAGATCCTGTATTTAGGTTTTACACGCCCTGACATATCCTATGCGACTCGGCAGTTATCACAATTCATGAAGGCCCCTTGTAAGCAACACTGGGATGTTGCTCATCACCTGCTGCGCTACCTTAAAGGAACAGCTTCAAAGGGTTTATTTTTCCCTGTTGAGGCAGACACACAACTCATCGCCTATTCTGATGCGGATTGGGCCGCTTGCTTGGACACCCGCAGATCCGTGACAGGGTTCTGCATCCTGTTAGGTGGATCCCTGATCTCTCGGAAAACAAAGAAACAGCAAATCATGTCCAAGTCCACTGCCGAAGCGGAATACCGTAGTATGGGAACGACAACATGTGAACTGATATGGATTTATATAAACACTCCTATACCATTCTTTTGTGATAACCAAGCAACTTTGCACATCGTAGCAAACCCAGTATTCCATGAAAGAACGAAACATCTAGAGATAGATTGCCATCTCGTACGAGACAGATACAAGTCAGGTTTTTTGGCTCCTCAGCACATTCCATCCAAGCAACAGCTAGTTGACATCTTCACAAAGGCTCTTGGTGGCACTGCATTTTCAGACATAACCTGCAAGTTAGGCTTGGTCGATTTCTCCCAAGTCTAACTTGAGGGAGGAGTGTTGAAGTGTTGAAGTGGTGCTATTTAAATTGGAAATCGCCTTTGCAGTACACACGCGTCTATAAGTGGAAGAGCATAAGTGCGTTTTTGTATTGCCTTGTAGTCGCTAGGGTGCTGAGACGATTTCTTATTAGTGATAGTACGTTTTTATTAGTTGTTCAGCACTTTAACAGTTGAGCTGTAATTAGTTATTTTGTTAGGGCTTTGCAGCTAGATTGTTAAGAGTTAATTAACTGCATTTAAGTCATGCTATAAATAGGGCCTCTTAGCTCAGTTATAAACGTGATTTTACAAGAATTAGAAATCAAAGTCTGAGTGTATGTTTTAGCCCTGTGTTCAGCTTTTCGATTCAAGCATCCATGGCTGCGAGAGCTATTTCTCTCTCTTTTCTACACAAACTTTTACATTATCAGCATAGGTCGCACAAGGTAAAAATGGCACGAAATTTGATAAACTTGCAATTTTAAGGTGTACAACCCAGAACCTACCTGATGTGACAACTGAGATCAAACTTTGATAGGCTTTGTTCAATCAAATTTCTAGTCCAAATTGCGCTATTCAAACTTTAGAGGGTAAACAACGAGTCTTTTCAAGATTTAATATAATTATTTTTTTTTGTCGCGTGGTGAATTATCAAAACCTTTTAATTTTTACAGTCGTTCAATAATTAACATAATTTATCAATTCTCATTAAGTTTTTAATTAATTTTTATAGTAAATTGATCAAAATATTTTGTGGACTATATTATAATTTACTTATTTTTAAAAAAAAATTGAAAGTTTTTTATGGGGTAAGTGAATTTTTTTAAAAAATTTCATCTACATTGCCTGTTTTATTTTATAAATTTTCAAATTTTTTTTAAAAAAAAAGTACAGCAAGAAGTTTTTTAACAAATTTTCATCTACCTCATTAATTTTTTTGAAATTTTTTTAATTTTTTAGAAAAAATAAAACAAGAAAGTTAAAGATTTCACGCCTCCATACAAAAATTAAATAATTTCTTAAACATCAAATATCATGAAGGTGTTAATAATTTCTCGAATAACAAAAAAGTATTGGTTATTATACAAAACTCATAGTGATTTACCTAATTTCAAATTTGTTTAGATTTAAGGTTGTTCGGATTTTGTAGGAGAAATTACGTAAGTTGAGTTGGATATGATTGTTTAACGGCTAATTATAACCTATCAGAAGCGGACGGCAATGGCGATGGCCACGGCCACCGTATTAACGACAGACGCAAGAGGCCTCTTGCAGTGGAGGCACTAAAGCGCTCTTGTTACAGAGGCGATAGGCCGTCTCCAGAAGACACGGCTCTTATTTTGTCATTGCTGAGGATCAAGAATTGCTTCCTGAAGCTTATAGTGCAATGGAGGTTTTCTCAATACATATCAAACATAGACCTGCACCTGCTACTAATTCTTACCCGCGAAGGATAGAGGACGAAAACACCAAAGCGTTTAACGAAAAAATGACTCGTGCCGTTTCTCTAAAAAGTAGGAAGCCAAAATATACACTCATCTTTCGATGACTTGTAGCTCACTATATGGCATTACAACAATAGCAGGCTCTTCTAGCAAAACTCTCAAGCCGATGCGTGTAATATTATCATATGAACATCATAACGTAACGATTGATTGTGCTGGTACATACTTACAAGGTGCATGTCAGCGCCCTATTGAAAGTTTCCAGTTCGTTTGTCTCAACGGTTTGAACTCTGAGGTAGCCTGAAGGAGCCCCCGGCATACAGCATTTTGTAAACTGGTAAAATCCGCATGGTCAATACTATGCTAAGCATGGTTCCGACGATGCAGACTCCAGCCAGAACAAGGAACGTAAGCCTAAAACAGGTCGGGCCCAAGCAAGTCGTAGATTGCTGCTTTGCTGCCTCGTTATCGTATACAAAGCCGGCAAGCAGACCCGAGAAAAGATATGCACCAAGTGGATTACCCAGGGTCATGAAATTGAAGAACAAACCGAAGTTCTTGAGGCCAAAAAGTTCAGAAGCTGTCGGGACCATGATAGAAAATTGAAA
The DNA here is from genome assembly GCA_034509735.1 of Sesamum alatum. Lineage (NCBI taxonomy): Eukaryota > Viridiplantae > Streptophyta > Magnoliopsida > Lamiales > Pedaliaceae > Sesamum > Sesamum alatum. The sequence goes on along the minus strand of JACGWO010000009.1, from coordinate 24,481,639 downwards.
GCCGTAGCAGATACCAAGCAATGACGTTCCAGCAAAGAGAGTGCCGTTCATAGCTGATGCAAAGAGAAGGTATGTAAATACCATTATTACTTGTGTGATTGTCATCCAAATGGTCCTCGGGATTGCTCTGGATCTGCGAGTAAAGTTTTCGCTACTGATCAGATACAGATAAGCATAACATGGGCACTAAATTCTCAGTTAATTCTCTGTGATGGTTGCACCATGTTTATAAGAAAATAGCATAATATATGCGTATTAGGCTTAGAAATAGTTACATTAGGCGATCATGTAAAGACAAACCTGACAAGATACTCAGAGATAACACCTCCACCGAGCCGACCAACGAAATTGCAGAAGCTGAAGAGGGATAAGAGGACCTTCGTGTCATGCATATATTGAGCTATTCCTATTTGAGCCAAATTATTGAGGACAGTGACACCAGATCCAACCCCAACAAAGAATACCAAGAACAAAAGCCAAAAATCGGCTTTGATCATAGCTTCAGTGAACGTGAAGTCTTCCCCTCTTCTAGGTCTCCTCTTTTTCTTTATCGCACCTTCACCTTCAGCAAGAAGCAAGTCTACCTCAGATATGCCGTCACTTTCATGAAAACTCCCAAGGTTTGCTGCAGACGAAGATGGCTCCAGAAGTGGTTCCGTTTTTTCAGCACTACCATTGTCTTGGACCAACGAAGGATCTGCAGATACAACCACCTTGCCATGTAAGGCTGACTTGCTGAGGTTGGACGGGTAGAAAGTCATCTTCACAGGGATAGCTAATGGAGCCATAAGAAGGACCACCATAACAAGAAGAAAAGAATAGGCAACAGGAGCACTTAAAGAGAGCACGTCATCCAAAATGGTCGTTGTAAGAACATACACACCAAGAACTACACTAGCAGCTTGAATGAAAAGAAAATGGCAATGTTCTGACGAGTCATCTCCAGAAGCTGGAGTACAAGGCCTGACAAAGAACATCATCATAAGACAAAGTGCAGGAATTCCAAGTGCAAGGAACAGCAATAGCTTAGGGGAAGAGCTGTTGAGCAAAACACTGTAAATTTCAGTGTACACGGCAGCACTAAGCCCCCCATAGCCTTTAAGAATACCAGCAACTGTGCCCCGACTAAGAGGGAAGTTTCTCATGTTAGTAACGAGGACTGCCGTGCTGAACCAAGCACTACTGTTTGTTGCAACACATAATGCAAACCATAACTGCAAATTCAACAATTAAGTATGGTTACACAAACAGAAGGAAGAAGGATGCAGTATATTTCGGATGCTCTGAAGCCAATCTAAGTTTCACAAGTTCAGTATTACATGTATGGTTATCATTACAGATCTCAAATAACTATACATAAGGCAAAGGGGGATGGCAGTTTTTCAGTGATCAGAATTAGCAAGTTCTACAGGCTATGTGTAAAATAAACAAGAAGTAAACAACAGATGAACATTGCATGACATTGCTAACATTTTGCGGACTTGAGGATTGTTACGGTACTTGATGAACCACAACAAATCAAATGATATGGAGAAACGGCTTCGACAATCTAGAATATGACAAGGTCTTCACTTTAGAGTAAAAAATCTAACACCGCCGGCGATCACCTGAATGAATGCTCACATGGTAACTAAAAGGTACAGTTACGGTTTTCTACATGCTTATCAGTGAACTTTCTCAAGGCATGATAAATACTTTCTTGAATCACACAGTTCAAATGCAATGCTATTCCTTTCGGCTGCTGTCGTTCATAAATGTGATAGAGAATGCAAAGTGAAACCATAACTCAAAATGACATTATCAAACTTTTCCGCTTACAACAAAATGAGTTCTCATATTAGTTCACTACAAGATTTAGTGGGACAAAACTGTTTGCTTCAACCTACCATTTTTGTGCACTTAACAATAACTTATAATGATCCTAAAGAATAACATGACTACTTTTAGGTGATCACAACCGACCAAAGAACACAAATACCAAACATTAGCCAATTATACAACTACATACTATCAACCATCTTAGTTATAAAATTCACATGTAAAACATACATAAGCCGAGAGCTACATAATCAAGATAGCAAAACAACTAAGAAAACCACCATAAAAATTCGAAAAACACTACATCAAGATCAAGATTTCTCCAACGCTGCCAACAAATAGAGATCCCATAACACAAACCGCATGCAATTCACTCACCCTTTCCACATCCAAGCCAAGAACAGGGCAGAAACCACAAAAACAGAGCCAAGAACGAAAAAGAGAATTACCACCCAATAAGGCACGGAAATCAGAGTCTTGGAGAGGGCAAGCCAAAGAACCCCATAACCAAAGAAACAAGAACAACCACCGATCAAGAGAACAACCCACGGCGGGAATTTATTGCACACCACCCCAGGCAACAGGCCCACGTTCTCACCAATGTCATTCGCCACCCCAAGCAAAGTTAGCTGCCTTTGGTTGAAGCCCAGAACAGATTTCAGCGAGTGGGAGTACAGAGGGAAGTTGTACGCATTCCCAGACGCTATTTGCACCCAAACAGCAGCTCCAAGACCCACCCATGGTGGCCTACTCCCACCCTTCAAACCCACCATTTTCTCTACCCTCTAAGCTTCCAAAGATCCAGCCTTTATATACCCAGAGAAGAGATGCATGTATGTGAAGGGATATTTATTACAATTTCTTGTACAAGGATGTTTCGATTTATGTGGGTGTGTGTAATGAGTGATGTGGTCGAAGAAAGAGTGGGAAAAGTGAGGTGGGTTTTGTACCTTTTCGCGGTCGTGGTGTCAATTAATGAGTACACATGGCTGGTGTGAATTCAATCCAAGATTTTGAAGTGAGACCTAATTAAGATGTTTCACACAAAATTATGTTGTAATTAGCATTAAATAATATACTCATAGCCAATCTTAAGTTTAAAGTTTCCATTTAATTATCGGAAGATTTTAATGAATGTTAAAAAAGTATAAATTTTGATTAATTTATATTATTACTTTTTAAAACATAATAGTTTAAAGTCGGGTTGTTGAATTACGTGGCACACTCATTTCTAAAAAATTATAAATAATTAAATATTATATTATAATTTTCTATTATGACATTATTTATATAGTTTTTTTTGTATAAATAACACAAATAAATATAATTTTTATAAAGAGAAGAAAAGAGTACAAACTAATATTTTGAGTAAAAATAATACTATGAAAAGAAAAAATATAAAAATAAAATAAATTAGAGTAGAAGAGAGAATAAAATAAAAATTAAACAAATATAATTAACTAACTAAAAATATTAGTTTCTAACTGGATAGTAGGAACTGCATGAAAGTTGAACGGTGAAAACCCAAATAAAGGGGAAAAGAAAAGTAGATTGAAGACACCAAAATCCCCTCTTCAATTATTGAAAAAATATTTGGAAATAAAAACTCTTATTTTAGAACATTAGAGTTTGAAATATATTGTCGAAAAAATAAGAATGAATAAATTTAGAATACTAAAGTGTATTTATTGCCTTATTGTATTATGTTATAATCGTACACAAATTAATACTTGTGCAGATTCATGATCAGTGTAATACAGATTAAATAATGTTGCGGTTATTATGAATATTTATGAAGATTTAGTTCTTTTTTAAATAGTAAATGACAACGACCTCCCCAGAAAATTGGTATATTACAAATACTTTCTCGTTATTTAAAAAATTAAAATTATCCCACTAATTCTAACTGTCGTGTAACAATGAGCCCATTTTTTTTAGCCTACGTTAGGTTTTCATTCAATTTTTTTTGGTGAACTGATCAAAATACCCTTTTAAATTATGAATCACATTTTTATATACTTTTCAAATTTTTTGAAAAAAAATATATGAACTAATATGCTCTATAGATTATTTTCACCCTCAAATTCTTTCAAATGGTTTATTTTTATTTAAAAAAGAATCAACAATGATAAAGTAGTTATGTCTGCATCACCATCTCAAGACTACATAATTATTTTTTATTAGAGGGGGTGTTTGTAATTTTCAAACAATGAGAAGATATTCGCACTTATGTCAAATCTCAAGAAGATAATTGTAATCTATCTTTTTTGTAGTGAATTCTTTTATAATCTATATCTTTTCAATTAATTTTCTGTTAATTAAAATGGTGATTTCAAGTCAAGCTTTTATATCACGTCACTATATAATTAAAAAATATATCAACTAACTATTTGTATTTTAATTAAAATAATAACTTGGATATGTATAAAGATATATTTATAAAATTAATATATAACAAAAAAATGTATGTCGGTATTAAACTTTCTAATACTTCAGGACGAAAAAAGAAAATAAAGTTTTATCTGTATTTTATATTTAAAAAATTAGTTCATAATAATCTTTAATATACATTATACACAAAAATCACTATAAAGAAAAGAATCTGAATGATTTGTTTGAGCTATGTACTTTGCTTTGGATGGGAGAAAGGGGAGATTCTTGGACCCATTTGATTGCCTTTGATGGGGACACAATTTTTCCCCAGCAATTTTCTCTGTCTAAATTCCACACATACTCTAATTCTTTTGTTCACTTGTTTTTATGAATTACTCTAATCCAAAGCTAGGCAAATTTGTTTAGTTTTGATTGCAGTTAATCAATTTTTTTTGTTATATTTTATTTGTGAGGCCAAAATATTTGTCATGATTTTTAATTTAATTGTACCTAATATCTTGACTTTGTTTGTAAAAAATAACAACTAATAGTTATTGCACAATTAAGGTTAATTAATATTTGTCACGATTATTTTTTTATTTTTAACCATAAAAATTAATCATAACTAAAAGTTATATTTCTTCTCGTGCCTTGATTCTCCTTGATTTCAAGAAAAATAAACCCTTTTCATTATTTCATTTTAATTCAATAAAATAAGAATTCTGTAAGAAACAAGAGCGTTATATTTGGTTTCACTTTTGTGGTGTTTTATTTTGTTTTATGAAAATAAAAAGAGAAAAATAGATCCCTGTGTTTGGATTCATTTTCGGCCCATCTTTGAGATGGGCCGAAATAGATGTAATGTTTGGGCTGTTTTTCTTTGGACTATTTTAGGTTTTTTTTCCCCTGTGTAGAAATAAATTTTGCACTGTTCATTTCTCCCTCTTTTTATTTTTTTGTTGTTTCTCTCACGCGCACCTTCCCCCAAATTTGCAACCGCCACTCATCAGTTATAGACTTACAGTCCCAGCATTGTTCCCTCGGCCATATAATTTTTTCTGATTTTATATTAGATCGCCTTTTACATAAAAAGATGTTGTATCCTTTTATCAAATTTTAAAATACCAATTATATCAGACTAGGAGCATGAGATTCTTGATCGATTGTATCTCACATGAGAAGGGGACGTACCTCGCATGAGGGGAGGGATTTCTTTTCCGAGAGAGTTGAGAGGTTTTGCATGGGGTAGAATTGTTTGAGAGGCGACTATGATGCTACTGTCAAGGGTTTTGCATTGTTCGACCACACATGTTATTTGAACTGGGTTGTAGGATTTCCTGGTTATTCATGGCTTTGTGGGCTTGTTGATCATCGGGTTTTCGTTTCTTGGAGTTTCCGTGTCGTCGTTTGTTCACTTTCTTTCTACCTTGTTCCTGTTGGTCTTTTTCCTGTTTGGTTTTTGTTGTTTATGTTTTACTTGTGTGTATCTTGTTTGTGCACTGCGTTTTGTCAAGTGTGCATGTGGTGGGCGGAGAGGTCAGGTCCAGGGTCGGAGACCACTTTGCCGTGTCGTTTCTAACACCTCATTGTTATGGATTCATTAGAGTTAGGGATTGAGAGGTTGGGCAGTTCGTTAGCATTGACGGAGGATGAAGAAGGGGGTGTAGTCTTACCAGATATAAAGTGGGACGGTAATGCAGATAATGTGGGTTTTCTTTTAGTTGGCCGACTGATCACGCCACGGTCGTTCCGGTTGGATGTACTCCGATTAATGTTGAATAACTTACTAAAGCCTATTCGTGGCATGTCTATGCAAATTCTGGAGGGGGATCGTTTCCTGTTAATATTCAATCATGTCGTTGATAGAGATTGAGCAATGAATAGGTGCCCGTAGATTTTTGAAAAAAAAAAAATTGATCATCCTTAATCAGGTAGAGACGGCGAAAAATCCGAAAGATGTGGAGCTAAATTAGTGTCCTTTCTACGTGTTTATCCATGGTTTACCGATTCGAATAATGACGAGGGCAGTGGCAGTAGCAGTGGGGAACCGCATAAGGCGATTCTTGGACTCAGATCATGATCAAACACAGGTTGCATGGGGGTCGAAAATGAGGGTTCGGGCTGCGTTGGATGTTCGTAAACCTTTATCCCGGTGTTTGAAAATGCGTTCGGTCAGTGGAGAAGAAATTTTGGTTAAATTTACCTATGATAGACTTCTGAATTTCTGTTACGAATGTGGTATGTTAGGACACATTATGCGGGATTGTAGTCAGTGTATTGATGATACTAATAACACCGGTGGAATAATGGAAGCTCAATATGGTCCATGGTTGAAGGAGTCAAGGGCGGTGGGCTCGTTTCAGGGGCAGATAGGAGGTCTGGAGGGTGGGGGAGTGGTGGTGTAGGGATAAATCAGTTCTTGAGGGAACGGGGAGGTGTGTCACAGCGAAGGGGGCAGCAATATTTGACTGCAAGGTAGGGGGCGGCAGAGAGGGAGGGGAGATGGAGACGGGATGCGACGGTGGGGCGAGGAGCAGCGTCGGACTGGTGGCGGAGCAACGCGCCGGTGGCGAAGGGGGAAGGGGGCAAAACGTGGGCGAAGGGGAAAGGAATTGAGGGCAATGTTGGCGGAGAGGAAGAAACTGCTTCTCAGAGAGGGGGTGGGATGGGTTCGGGTATGGGCCGGTTTCAGAAGATGGTTAATGAAGTATTAGGGGATCTGCCTAATACGGCCCAATGCGACGCAGGCCTGTCTTCACATATTCATAGTCCAGCTGATGCGCAGGAGTATGAGGAGGCCCAGTTGAATTATTTAGTGGATGGGCAGGTTTTGAATTTATCACAGTCCACCATCAGTGCTTTTAGGCCAGGTCCAATTCGAACTGATGGGTCTGAGATGCTTGGCAAAGCCTTGTCTTTTAATTTAGTAAATCAGTACAGCTCTTTACCAAGGACAACTACGACATAGAACCAGATTTCTTCTCGACTGGGATCGGCGACGAAGGAACAACGAGGGACATTGGAACAATTGGGCATTGTCGCCTCCTCATCCGGCGGACCAGGTTCGGGAATTGAGCTTCCTTCAATTCGATTTCAGCAGGAGGTGGGGGGTATTCTTCATTTGGGACTGAGCAGTGGAGGAGAAGACACATTGGTTACAGTTCCCGTCATTTTCACCGCAGGAAAGGGTTCTGGCCGGTGAGGCTCTCGCGGTGCCAGAGGGAGTAGGGGTCGAGTTCTTCGAATTGGAAGTGGTAAGAGAAAGCGTAATCTATGTATTGGGGAGCAACCTTTGAAGAGGGGTTTGTTTGATGAGGATGAAGATTGTTCGGCGGCAGCTGGTGGACAACCCTGCCGATCGCCATGAGTGCCTTAGTTTGGAACTGTCATGGGTTGGAGGTCCTTCGACAGTTCGCAAACTAGGGGATGTAATTCGGGAGGTTCAACCCCTTTTAGTTTTTTTGTCCGAAACTAAATGTGGTAGGAATAAATTGGAACGAATCAGAGATAGGTTAGGTATGTATGGCGTTTGTGTTCAGTCAAAAGGTCGATCAGGGGGTTTGGCATTATTTTGGAAGAAGGACACAGTGGTTCAATTGAGGTCTTTTTTAAGGAATCACGTAGATGTTGAGGTAATGGCAGACACTAATGGTGGGAGTGTGCGGTTCATTGGGTTTTACTGTGAACCGGAGGCGAGACAACGGAAGTTTGCTTGGGACATGCTGGCTCGGTTGGGTTCACAGTCTACCGATACTCCATGGATTTGCACGGGGGATTACAATGAGATTCTTTTCTAACACGAGAAGACTGGTAATGAGAGACCGCAGTAGCAGCTAGATGATTTTAGGAAAGCGCTAGATAGTGCAGGATTGGTTGATTTAGGATTCCATGGACAGAAATTCACTTGGTGTAACCGGCGGTGTGGGCCGAATACGGTTCATGCTCGCTTGGATAGAGCTTGTGGGAATGCTAAATGGTGTTTAAAATTTCTAGGTACAACTGTTACGCATTCACCAACTACATACTCGAATCATTCTATGCTATTCATTAGGTGGGATGCGGGGAGTGGTCAGCAAAGAAGGAGAACACGACACCAACTTCATTTTGAAGCTAAATGGTTGGAATCAGAGGAATGCCAGGATGTTGTAGGGGCTGCATGGAATACTGATGTAGGCAATGATCCGTGTACTAGGCTGTTTAGAAAAATTCAGGAATGCAGGATAAGGCTGGTCCAGTGGAATAGGGATTCTTTTTGAAAAATCACGTATGGATACTCGACAGCTTGAGGAAAGATATTCAGTCTTGGAGGGGGGGACGATTGGGCCGAACGAACACAAGGAGATGGAGTATATATGGAAACAGATTGAGGATATTCAGATGGTTGAGATGTTAAAGTGGCAACAACGCAGCAAGACACATTGGTTGAGGGATAGTAACTGCAATACAAGATGTTTCCATGCTTACGCTTCGACGAGATACCGGAGAAATGCTATATCTCGACTAAGAGATGAGAAGGGAGTATGGAAGGATGCAGAGGAGGATATTCAAGGAATTCTTTCGCGATACTTTCGAACTATCTTCCAATCATCCCGGCCGACGGATTCATCCTTAAATGAGGTGTTAGAAACAGTGCAGCCAAGGGTGTCCTCGGAGATGAACCAGACGCTGTCCGAACCATTCACAGCAAACGAGGTAAAACGTGCTGCTTTCGATATGTCTCCGTTAAAGTCTCCGGGTCCGGATGGTATGCCTCCTTTATTCTTCCAAAAATTCTGATCTATTGTGGGTTCGGATGTCTGCAGTGCTGTTTGACGTATTTTAAATGAGCGTGTCTTGTTGCATAAACTCAATTTTACTCATATTGTGCTCATTCTCAAGTGTGATAGCCCGGAGACTGTTTCTCAATTGCGTCCGATTAGCCTTTGTAATGTTGTTGTTAGAATTGCTTCTAAATGTGTGGCTAATCGTCTTAGGAATATGCTTGATCTTATTGTTTCACATTCTCAGTCTGCATTTATACCGGGAAGGCTTATTACGGATAATGTGTTGTTAGCATTTGAGTTAAACCATCATAATAAAGTCACATCCCGGTCAAATGATGCATGTGTGGCCCTTAAATTGGACATAAGTAAAGCCTACGATAGAGTTGAATGGTCGTTTCTCAGGGGAGTACTGATTGGGTTGGGGTTTAACCATCTATTTGTTGATCTTATCATCCTGTTGGTTAATTTTGTATCCTATTCTCTTACTTTAAATGGGGAGCATTTTGGTTATTTTCGGCCAGAGAGGGGCATTCGACAGGGTGACCCTCTTTCGCCTTACTTGTTTATCTTTTATACTGAGGCTTTATCTGGTTTGTTGGGGGCTGCTGAGAGAGGGGGGCGTATTGAGGGAGTATCAGTAGCTCCACGGGCACCGGCTGTATCACATTTGTTGTTTGTTGACGATACACTAGTGTTTTGTGGGGCTAAGGATAGTGAGTTGAGAGAGATTTGGAGGGTTCTTGAGCTGTATTCGAGGGCGTCGGGACAGGAGATAAACTTTCAAAAATCCAGTATGGTTGTTAGTGGAGGTGTGAGAGAGGGTGATAAAAGGCGGCTAGCTTCTATCTTAGGGGTACGGTTAGTGGAGCAGCATGATAGGTACTTAGGATTGCCTGCGGTGGGGGGGGGGGGGGAATCACGTGGGGCATTGTTTCAATTATTTGAAAGATAGGGTGTACGGTAAGACGGGAGGATGGAATATGAAATTGTTGTCTCAGGTGGGGAAAGGGGTGTTGATTAAGTCAGTGCTACAGTCTTTACCCACTTATGCAATGTCTTGCTTTCGGTTACCGAACAGGTTGTTGCATGAGTTGGAAAGGGCTGCAGCGAAATTCTGGTGGCATAGTAGGGGTGAGAGGAGGGTTCATTGGGTAGTTTGGGATAAACTGTGTAGTCCGGTGAATAAAGGCGGGTTCGGATTTAGGTGTTTGAGTGCTTTTAATATAACTTTGTTGGCTAAACAGGGATGGAGACTGTTGACTCGGCCAGATTCTCTTCTTATTCGTGTGTGAAAGGCGAAATATTTCCCTAATTGCAGCTTCCAATTGGCGCCGGTGGGGTATAGACAGTTGTGGACATGGAGGAGCTTGTGTGGGGCTAGGAATTTTACTTTTTGAAGGTTGTGTCAATGTACAGAATCTCCTCGCTGATGGTGGTACGGGATGGAGGTGGAAGCTTCATAAATCAGGTTGTTTTACGGTTAAGTCGGCGTATAATCACGAAATGTTGATACGCGATAGACGGCTGCCATCTTCATCAAATGGGATGTTGCAATATGGACATGGTTGTAGCTCGTTGTGGTCTACTATTTGGGGCTCTCGTGTTCCTCCAAGAATTCGACTTTTCATGTGGAGGTTGTGTAGAAATGTGCTGCCTACATTGGAAAATTTGGCTCGGCGGAAAGGCGGGATTGACACGAGGTGTGGAGCATGTGGGACAGAGGTGGAAACTTTCTGTCATGTATTGCTGGATTGCCCAATTACAAGACAACTCTGGGCGTTATCATCAGTTCCATGGAGGATAGTTTCTTTTCGGGCTAATGAGGCGATTGATTGGGTGATTCATGTGATACAGCAAGTTACAGAAGGGGACAGGGAACGTGTTTTTCTCATGTGCTGGACATTATGGCAGATGAGGTGTAAGGCGAGTCATGGAGGGGATAATTCAAGATAGATGGGATGCTTGGCAACGATCACTGACAATGCTTCCTATCAACAAATGAGGGCTCATTTTTTAGGATGACAAACCAGGGAATAGTCTCTTTGTTTTGGGTTACTGCATAGCTTTATTTCTTTTCTGTAAGATTCAACAGGTTTTAGTTGTATTTTGTAGGTTTGATTTTCGATTACTATTTTTTCGTTTGTAGTTAGTTTTTGGACATGGTTGTTGTAGCCAGCGTTTTGGCGTGATTTTGGTTTTATAAAATCTCATCGTTTAAAATTAAAAAAAAAAAATACATAGTTTTAAAATTTAATAAAAATAATTTAGAAATCTAACTTAAAACCATCGCACTTTCTAATACATAGTTTAGAAATTTAATAAATAGTTTAAAATTTAATAAAAATTTCATAGAAATTTAAATTAATAGTTTAATAAAATTTTTAAAAAATACTTTATAATATGAGATTATATAAATTAATTGAAATAGTTTATTATTGAAATAATCTATTTAAATTTCCCAATCCAAATAGAATGTCCAGAAAAAAATTGAACTCATTACTAATGTGCATAAAACTATTTATTAAATATATCATTATTATTTATAAAATAAGAAAAAAAATTGTGAATGATTTTTCATACAAATATAAATATATTAATATATACAATTTAAACAACCTACAAAAAGTAATATATTTATATATATATTATATATACAAATGTAAATACATATAAAAGACGACATAATTTGACAAGTGAATTTTGTCTCACAAAAATCAAAATCAAACATACAACACCTATTTTCCACTATTTAAGTTATCTCCAAAAACAAATCCAAACATACAAACTAATTCTAACGCATACTTATTTATCTCTATTTTTCTCTCCATATCTCTACAAATCAAAACAAAACACTCCAAAAATAAATCCAAACACAACCGATATATTTATCATGTCTTTTTTCGTCGTTTTACAAATAAAAAGAGTTTATTATATCAAATATTCTAACATCTTATAAGATGTGAAAAATCTTATAAGATGTAATATTTATTTTATCTAAATGATTTAGAAGTTTATTTTAAAAATAAGGTACAACGTCTTAAATAATTATTTTTGCCAAACACCCTCTAAATGTACAAGTAAAAGTTCCAATTGTTCACTGGAAGATATATGTGATCTTTTTGTCGTGGTTAATTACCATCATTAAAAAATAAAATATTATAGTAAATATTAATTATCATGGTTGTACAACAGCTACTAGTTATTATTTTTGCACGTGGGATCAAAACATTAATCACTATTAATGATCATGACAAATATTTTGAACATAGTTAAAATTATACTGAATGTTGATTAATTGTTGTCAAAAATTAGATTTTTGCATTGGTCTTATATGATTGTAATAAATAATACTAATTTGTTATGATTTTTAAGTTCTTATCATTAATAACGTGGGAAATAATTTATTTTTTTTCAGTGGTTGTGCCAATGAAGTTTGCAATACAAAGTAAATTATGTGAGGTATACGATGAGCGTTTTAACCAGACTTTACGGAATAAATTAATTGAAAAAGTACTTATTTTAATGAACTACAAGTATTAATTTTTACTCTAACTTAGATTCATTTCATCCCATGCCTTGGGTAAAACAACTAGATTCCTAGAACTAATCTTTACAGCTGTAAAGTATATATGTTTTTAATTTGGTCAATCTGCTTTTGTTTTCATTTTAGTTTTCAGTTTCTGGCGGTGTTTTAAAACCCATCCCAAACCAGCTGGAAGGACCGATAAAACCGTGATTTAGTCTTTAAAACGGTTTGGTCCAACCCATAAAATAGATTAGGCTCAAAACCGTTCTATTTTTTGAAAATCGTTCGAATCGCTGGTTGAATCGGTGACCCGGTTGACCCGGTCTCGGGTCAAATGAACCGGTCAGTTCATGAATTTTTTAAAATTTTCAAAAATTAATACAATTTAAAATTGAACCATGACATTACATATGAAAATTAAGAAAAAACCAAAAAACCAACACCGACATTTTAATAATTACTTCAATTATATACTTATAATTGAACAAATTCATTAAGTCAGTAATCTAATTAAATTATTATCTCTTATGATTACTTAAATTTCTAATTAAATAATTAATAAAATAAGATTTATATATTATTTTTAAAATAAGAGAAGCTAAATATTTATTGGCAATAAAATTTAGTTATAACTAAATTATAATGGTAAATAATTTATTATTTTTGTTATTTATATAATTTTTCTATTTTATTCTTGGCCTAAATCTTTAATATACTTATTTTACTATCAAGTCTTGAAATACTTTTAATTCTTATATGAACTTCAATAAAAACTTATTTATATTTTTGTATTTGTCATTATTTTAATATATTTATATATTATTATGACATAATTATGACATCAGTGGTTCGATCACGGTTCACCTGACGGTTGAACCAGTGACCCTTGACCCACTCAATTTTTCGGTTCGATTAACCGTCCGAGTTTTAAAACATTAGTTTCTGCAATAGTAATTAAGTGAAAATATGTTTATTTATATGTATTTTCATTGAAAATATATTAATTTTTGACACAATAGGTTAACATTACACTTTTCTCCAAAAAAATTTTAAAATTACACTTACACCCCCTACGAAAATTCTTCGTTTATACCTGACCTCCATTCGTTAAAGTATGGACGAAAAATGTTCACGTCAACAAAAATTATTACATAAATTTTCAATTTTACTTTTTATTTAACATTTTCGTGTAATAATTTTGTACTTATAAGAAAAAAATGTAATAATCTTGGCATCACTTCATATATGTACATTACATTTATCCTCTTATAAGTACAAAAATATACATGAGAATGTTAAATGATGGAAAAAATTAAAAATTTATGTAATTATTTTTGTTGACGTGAACATTTTTCATTCAAACTCTAACGGATGTAGGTCAGGTGTAAACAGAGAATTTTTGGAGGGGGTGTAAGTGTAATTTTAAATTTTTTTTTGGGAAAAGTGTAATTATGCATTGTCAGAGGGAGTCTAAGTGTAATTAACCCTAATATAAAATACAACCTCATTAACAAATTCAAACTTATTTTCACTTTAAACGCGAATTTATACAAAATTAAAAATATATATTTTCCATTGAAAACTAAAAATGAAAATACAAACAAACACTTCATATTTATAGCAAAATTACAAGTACATACCTTGATGTTGTAGTTGTAATTACAAGTTTATCTTATTCAGTGATAAAAGTGTACACAAACCCCATTTAAATACACTACACTAACCCCTCTCAGCGTTCGATAGCACTTACGAGACAATGATGGGGGTGTATTTGTAATTTTTAAATATCAAGGGGTATTTTTATATTTGAACCTAACGCCACGTGATGTCAATGTAGTTTACCTATTTCTTTTTGTAGTTGTTGGAAAACAATGGATAATTAATTAAAACCATCTCATATTCAAATATCACGTACAAAATAAAATATAGATCTATGTACACACTAATTGATTTATCACATGGCACATAATTGTAGATCAAATTAACCTTTAACAGTGGAAGTATGTCAATCCATGTATATGGATCTGGCTCGTCTATAAGTTATACCCTTGATTGGATCACGATCAAATCGTCTTTTCGTTGTCTTGAAGATCACCCCACATACATCTTCAAGATCATCCCATGAATGTCTTCAAGATCACCCCATTGTTGGATCTTGTTCCAAATGTTATGAAAATCACGAATACGACTTGCTCACCTTGTTGGAAGCTACCAGAATAACCCACTCGTTTACACACCCAAAATCTATGGAGTTTATGGTGGTGCTCCAAGAAAAAACGTAGAGAAAATATATATATATATATATATATATATAGAGAGAGAGAGAGAGAGAGAGTATGGAGAGAGAATATTTCGGAGAGTGTTGATCAACTCATTTGTGGTATCATACTTGTGTTTTTGTATTTCTTTTAACACAACTATGTACCTTATTCTAGGTGTACTCAACCCTATCCCTTAAAGGAGTCCATATCTCAATATATTTGGGGGACCGTGAACTCTGTCTCAGAAAGAGTTTATCTAAGACGAGTCTTTATCCCAATATGTATTTCAGATATTACAAACTCTTTTAGATAGCGTTATCCTATAGGAGTACTTATCCCAACATTAAATTGGGAAGACTTCAAACTATATATCAAATATCCATGCATATTAGGTCATGAGTCCACAAAACCCAACCTAATGTCCAACAAGAGTAAAATTCAAGATGCGATGTGGGCCATAAAAATAGAAATTATTGCAAACACTCTCTTAATTTCATTTGAACAGTGCCTATCAAAATGGTAAAAGAATGAAATATGCAAGTAGAAGTAGAGTCAAATTAAATCTGGGATCAAATACATTTTTCACTCCTAAATTGCATTCACCCCCTAAAGTATGAAAGGTAACAAAAAAAAAATGATGGAATTATTTGAACATTGATTGGACAAAAATGCCCTTCATACTTATCTCTTAAAAGTCTCTTCATTTACCTGCCAAAAGTATGTTTATCACAAAAATTTTCTATAAACTTTTTTTAATGATATTGAATCTTTATTAAAAATAATATTTAATTTATTAATTTATTATAGATTATATAAGATGAAATTATTTAATAATATAAAAAATTATAACAATAATGTATTTTCAAAAAGTTTTGAGAAATTAGGCGAAATCAGGTTTTGTCGTCAGAATTTTTTAAAAAAAAATTAAAAGGACCCCTTTTGAGTTCAAAGCCAGGTCTCAAATCCCGGCTTCAGACTTGTGTCGGAACCGCGGTGTCAGACCCCGATTCCTGCACACATCGATTCATGGGCCTCAGACCCGTAAACTGATGATGGGACACATGCATGCAATTTTGCATGCATGCGTCTGCTAGTCCAAAAAATGGTATTTGTAACACCGATTTTTTGTGTATTTATACTCGCTCGTGTCCTCATTTTTCCGTGTTCTTGATGCATTTTTTTTATTTTTTTTGCTGGGTGAATAGATTACTCATTTTTTCTGCAGACGGAAATTTCTTTCGGTTTGGCTGAGCTTTTTTCTTTTTTTTTTTTTGTGGAGAAAGGTGGATCCATATCAGTCGAAAAAATTTCCGATCGAAATTATAGTAAGTTGCTTTTACTAAAAATTTATTATATTTATGCATTTATTTGTATTCGTAGTGACGAATCTATATATTTTTTTGTGAAGATATGGTAGAGCAAAAATAATATTGATATTGTTATATATTATGGATGTCAACGAATTGATTCATATGTTGTGTGAGTTTTGATCGCCTTGCAGTTGGATTTATTAAAATATGCCGTAGTACTACGTTTGTTGAACTGGAATCGATTTTGTTTGAAAAACTTGGCCTCTTTAGGGTTGCCTTTAAGTTACACATGTATTTTAAATACACAATATATAATGTTGGCCGAGAGCGGGAGACGGTGTTGGGTATTAAGACAAATCGAGATTTGCAGTTTTCTTTCAGTCCGGTGAATGGGTATGTCTTTGGATTTTTTGTTGAATCAGAAAAAGTTTGTGAAAATATCATACCAAATGACCCCTTTGTTGTAAATTGAGGAACATATATGTCAATATTAACTCAAGATTCAAGAGTAGAGGTTAGTTGATTAGATCTTACGGTCTTTAAGTATTCAAAAGAGCTCCGGTGACTAGTAAAATTAACATATATTAATAAGGGCATAATGGTCAATTGACATAAAATATAATGATGTTAAACATATTTAATTGAAAGAGACAAGTGAACTACATTTATAAAAACCGACAAATTGCATATTACCCCCTGTATTTTCAAAAGTCATCTAAAAATTCCCATGTGTTTTAAAAATATGCAAACCCCCCCTCCCCCATGTTTTGTAAAACCCTGCAAAAAAGCCCCTCTCTGTTAGAAACTAACGGAGAGTGTGTAACACGCGCCTCTTGTGCGACTGGGCTTCTTTTTTTTTACCTTTTCTAGGGTTATTTTATAGTATAAATGCCTATTTTACCCTCTTCCTTTTAGTGTTTAAATATGGTTTAATAAATTAATATTATTGATTAATTTAAATTACTATTTAATTCGAATATATGTTAATAAATCATATTTATTTGTGAAAGTAATATATTAAAATTTACTTTTTTAGATATTTATATAAATATAAATAAAAATTATTTATACAATTATATATTAATAACTAAATTAAACTACTATTTATCTTAAATATTATTTTAATAAATTATATTAAATTAAAATACCAATAAATTATATTTAAATATTAAAAATACTTCAATTAAAATAATATTTTTGTGAATATAAATGTTAATAAATTATATATTATTAATGAATTAATTAAATATAAATAAGTAAATAATATTCTTAAATCATATTTAAATTTTTATTTTTCTAATAAATATAAACCAATTTCCAAAAAAACCAATGTTTTGAATTTTTTTAAAAAATTAAACAAAATTGGGTGACGACGACGACAACCGTCGCCGTTGCCCAAATCGGCCATGGGAGGCCGCCGTCGCGGTCGCCCAAATCAGCCCTGGGTGACCACCGACAAAACAGGACAACGCTCGCCCAAACCAGCCCTAGGTGACCGCGACGGCGGTCGCCCAGGTTGTGGGGCGACGGTGGCGGAGGTGTCCGCCGTCGTTCCTCTGTGGGCGAGCGGTAATGGGTTGGGGAAGGGGGGCCGATGGCGGGCTGGGGGAAGGGAGGTTGGTGGGGGGGGGGGTGGGGGGTTAACATAAATATTTTACGTTTTTTAAATAATTTATTTTTATAATTTATAATTTTAAATATAATATAAAAAAATAGATTAAATCTAGACCCTTGATTTTTTATAAATTTAAGATTTAATGGTTGTGATGAATTGATTAGATCCTACGGCTTTAATGCAATTAAAAAAGGTCCAACGGTCATTAAAAAATAAAATAATATAGATATATAAGGGCATAACAATCTTTTAGCAAAAAAATTAACGCCGTTAGGTGTAGTTAATGGTGAGGGGCGAGTATGCAGGGTTCTACAAAACACAGGGGGTTCTTTGCGTATTTTTAAAATATAGGAGAGTTTTTAGCTGACTTTTGAAAATACAGGGGGGTAATATGCAATTTGTCCTTGTAAAAACATAGGAAGGGGTTTTGCCTCTATTTTTAACACAGAATACTTTTTAGCTTAATAAAACGCATGAAGATTTTATGCAATTTAACCATTGTTATTACCTTTTATAATGCAACCACAAAGCGTGAATACTTACTTGTGTCAGACCCCGGCTTCTAATTTGTGTCAGAACTGTGACGTTCATAGAATTATATATATAATTGAGAGACTAATTGGTAACTATTAAGAAAATATAAATTTAAATTATAAATTATAGACTAAAATTTAAATATATTAAAACTTGAATGGAATAAATTGGAACTTTATAAAATTTTGGGGTAACATTATATAAATTTAAAAATTTGGGGAACAAATTAAGAATCTATAAAAAGTTATCAAATATATAAATATGTACTCACACATATAATAATAGTATAATAACTAACAGTGTAGAAATAAGAATGGAATGTGGGGTGGCACGTGGGCTTCTCTAACTTTTTTCTAGATATATAAATTAGACAAGTTAAACTCAACTTTTAGTTCACATTAAGCTTTTTCTTATATCGGCAATTACACTTTCCTCCCGAGGATGCAAAATCAGGTTTATACTTATTATTTAAAATTTTAATTTATTTATATATTTTCATTATTTGATTAATACATTTATTAAATATGATTTGTACTATCTAATTTACTATTTAATTGAAAATTTTAATGAATTCGAGTAGTTATACAAATTAGTGATCGGGTAAATATTTAATTGGACCGGGGACATTATAGCCAATAAATTAGAATTTATTTAATCTATTAGATTTAGTTGTTGGTATAATGGATTGTTCAAAATTAACCGGGTTTATTAACCGAATACATAATTGTATGTATTAGGGTTTAAATAATTATTACAATAGTGAAGAATTTGCAGGAATTAATAGGAATAGTAGAAAATTATGTTTGAGAAATATTAGAAAATTATATTTGAGAAATATGGTATTTATTAGAAAGGAGTATGAGATTTTTGTAATAATTTTATTTAGGGTTGTTATAGAGAACGATAGTTATAAAGTTATGAAGGTTTTGATGAAATAAGCTCTTATGAGTTAATTGATAAATTAGATATATATGGAGGAAGTTTATAGTGTCTAATATTTAGACGAAAAAGGAACAGAGGTTTGAATTTTAATAAAAAGGAAATATTAAAAGATTGATATAAAATATACGCATATATTTAGTAATTTCGTTCGTAATTTATGATATTTTCAATATATATTGATTATGCATATTATTACCTATTATAGGACACGGGGGTAAAGTAGAGGATTGATCAGCTCCTTCAACTAGCATAATCGTTTTGAGATCAAGGTAAGTATAATTAATTGGATCTATATAAGTATATATGATTATACTTGTTTGTCATAAGTTTGGCTGGTATTTATAAATGCTTATTTGGATTACGTGGTTATTCTGTGAAGTTATCGTTGCGTATTTATTTCTGATTATGTATGTAATATAAATATTGACAGATGATTATCGTATATTATATTTTATTGTTGCAAGGAGTTGAATGAAAAAGTCAATTATAAGTATATCATTAAATTGTGATAAAGAGATGGCTTACCTAATTGGGGAACGTAGTCAATGGTTTGTGATGATGTGATTGACAATGTGATATGAGAAAAATGAATATAAGCTAGGTACCATGACGCGTAGGGTACCGGGGTATTCTGGGTAGCGGGGAATATCCTGTGCATCTATACTGGGGTGGTGTGGGGATGCCATGTTTGTTGTGATATTTTGTGCTGATATTGCTACACACTCATAGTGTGGGGATATCACATTCGACTGGTATCTTGTGTTGTATATGATATGACACTGATTGAGATGATGATAGCCGGTAAAATCATTGATTGATGTGCTCCAATTAGGGTAAGCAGGGCCCTAAGAATATAAAACTGTGACTTCAGATATTGTATTGTGGATTAATGCATGATCGTGGCATTGATTACTTTATGGCGTTATTGTGGTTACATACATATATATATATATATATATTGAATGTTCGTTGGTTTGTGACATGGCGTGTATCTATACATGTATATAGGCTGATTAGCTATACTTATTGAGTAGGCAGCTCATCTATTGCCAAATATTTTTCAGGAAATAAGTCACAATGACTAGCCGAAGGGTGAATCATAAGTCCATTATCAATATTACTAGGTGGGCTAGCAGTGATATCTTGAGTTGGGAGCCGTAGTTGCATAATTCAGTATGTATAAGGCTTTCAGTGATTTGTGTTCTAAGTTTTGTAATAACTAGAAATTGCACCTTCCCTTTCCTTATATATAAATACTAGCATTGATGATTAAATACAATATTTCGATGATGCATGGCATTCCATGATGTCTCGGTATTATATTGAGTAAAATGTGGTTTATTTTATTAGGTTAAATGTGGATTTTCTATAAGACGGAATGTAATTACTGAGGGGGTGTTACAAGAACCGGGGTCTCTGACCCTGATTTCTGACTTGTGTTAGAACCGGGGTCTCAGACCCCGATTTCTGCACACATCAATTCACGGGCCTCAAACTTGTTAATTGATGATGGGACACATGCATGCAATTTTGCATGCATGCGTCCGACAGTCCAGAAACCGGTGTTTGTAACACTGATTTTTTGTGCATTTATACCCGCTCGCGTCCGCATTTTTTCGTGTTCTTGATGCAAAACTTTTTTTGCTGAGCGAACGGATTACTCATTTTTTCTACAGACGGAAATTTCTTTCAGTTTGGCGGAGCTTTTTTCTTTTTTGTTTTTTTATGGAGAAAGGTGGACGCATATCACTCGAAAAATTTTCTGATCAAAATTATAGTAAGTTACTTTTACTAAAAATATATTATATTTATGCTTTTATTTGTATTCTTACTAACGAATATTGATATTGTTATATATTATGGATGTCAGCGAATTGATTCACATGTTGAACTAGAGTCGATTTTGTTTGAAAAAATTGGCCTCCTTAGGGTTGACTTTAAGTTACAGATATATTTTAAATACACAATATATAATGCTGGTCAAGGGCCGGAGATGGTGTTGGGTATTAAGACAGATCAAGATTTGCATTTTTTTTTTAATCCGGTGAATGGGTATGTGTCTGTTGATATTTTTGTTGAATCAGAGAAAAGTTTGTGAAAATATCATACCAAATGACCCATTTGGTGGTGATTAAGGAACATACTGTAGACAAATAAAATTTCACGCTCCAATCAAATTGAGACAAATAATTTTGATATTTATCTCTTTAGAAAGTACAACTATTAAAGAGATAACGTCAAAATTGACCAATCGTATTTTGTCAAATATTTAATGTATTTATCTTTTTAAATTAAATTATAAAGAGATAATACAAAAGGTGTTTAAGTTTACCACGACTCTACCTCTTTGACAGCTATATAAAAGGGTCCTCGGAGCTCATTTAACAGACACACAATTGAAGATAAGTGAAGACACAAACACATACAATTGAAAACACAAGCAAGAGAGAATTCAAGAAGTTCCAAAATCCTCTCAAGCGCAAATTAAGGAAGATCCACGGTGTTCAAAGAAAGATTCAAAGCATTCGTCGCGGAAATCTTCCCAAATCAATATTTAATTCGACAAGAAATCCTAAAACCGGCGAAGTAACGTTATCAAGACGAAAGTCCACCTTGATGGAAGATCAAAGTCTCAAATTCACCAAGAAATATTCTAAATTCAAGTCAAATATCTTCAAATTTATAACGTTTAATCTGGGAACAAGTCAATGACTCCCCAAATTAACGTTATTCAAGGTCAAAGTCAACGTCGAAGGAGGTCAAATGTCAAGTTTCACCTCCGAAGTTGCCAAAATCAAATATCACGTTCTCGAAGAGAAGAACCAGAGGTTTCAAGTAAAGATTTTGCACTCATAAATACTCAAATCAATTCAAAGAATTTATTTGTAATATTTTCTTATTTCGACAAATAGAGGAACACGAAAATTTATTTATAAATTTTGGCACGCCTAGTGGAACCTCTCTACCTCTCATCTCTTCCCTTCATCAAGGTCTGAAGTATTTAGATGGATACTCAAGAAAAAGCTATGAAGACGGTAAATTCCAAATTCGCCAAATCGAAGTCTTTAAGTTCTAGTACAAAAAATATTGGTACTCTTCCCATTGAGTTTGCTCAGAAAGACTTCATCGTACCTAGCCATGCAAATAAAGATGACGAAAATAAATCTCCTCTATCCTCTCCTCGCTTCGTGTGTAGCTACTCCTTCCCAATGAATGTGGCTTCAATCATGGTGACAAATGCTACAACTATAGAAGATCAAATTACAAGTCTGACAAGAGCCATCGAATAACTCACAAAGCATGTCCAAGAGCAAGATGCCCAAATTGCTAGGTTGATCAACAAGCCAGACTACATTGACACAAGCCATATCAGGGTGAAACAAATTGAGACTCACAATGAAGAAGAGGCATCTATAAAGCAGCATTATACCGAGAAGGATAAGCTTGCAAAAGAGCTTCAAATCTGATGGACTGATTCTAGTAGACCGACTCAAAGAATCCATTGAAGGAACCATCAACAAGATCGAGGGAACCTCAAGGCCATCCTTTACTTACACAAAGTCCTACACTCAAAGAATTGATCATCTGAAGATGCCAATCGGCTATCAACCTCCCAAGTTCCAGCAATTTGATGGAAAAGGCAAACCTAAGCAATACGTGGCTCACTTTGTGGAAACATTCAACAATGTTGGAACATATGAGATCACCTCGTCAAACAATTTGTTCGATCTTTGAAAAGACATGCATTTAATTGGTACACCGACTTGGAAGCCAACTCAATTGACAGTTGGTGACAATTAGAACAAGAGTTTCTAAATCGTTTTTACAGTACCAGAAGAAAAGTCAGCATGATCGAGCTTGCAAACTCATGCCAGTGGAAGGAAGAGCCAGTCATTGATTATATCAACCGCTGGAAAAATTTGAGTTTTAATTGCAAAGATCGATTGTCCAAGACTTCAACAAATGAAATGTGTATCCAAGGAATGCATTGAGAACTTTGCTATATTATTCAAGTAATAAAACCAAAAACTTTTGAAGAGCTAGCGAATCTTGCACATGGAATTGAAATGAGCTTCAATTGCAAAGAAAACGAATACTCAAATGATATTAATGATGATGCTCATGATGATGCAACACCATGAAAGTTTTCAATACTCCTGGATATGAGCATAAACTATCTAATGTCCAAAAAGAAATATAATCTTAGTGCTCCTGGATATGAGCATAAACTATATAATATCCAACAAAAAAAAAAAATTCCCATGTTCATAGATATGAGCATAAACTATCTAATGTAAAAAAGAAAAAACCTTAGTGCTTCTGGATATGAGCATAAACTATCTAATGTCCAAAAGAAAAATCTCAATACTCTTTGATACGAGTATAAACTATCTACAAATCTACTTAAAGCTCCTTGATATGAGTATAAACTATCTACAAATTCAAGTCAAAGAACTCCATGATATGAGTGCAAACTATCTACAAATTCAAGTTGAAGAACTCTTGATATGAGTATAAATTGTCTACAAATTTATTCGAAAAAACTCCTTAATAAGAGTATAAACTATCTACAAATTCAAATTGAAAAACTCTTGGATAGGGGTAAAACTATCAATGTATTCAAATAAGTTCAAGTCAAGAACTCCTTGATATGAGTATAAACTATCTACAATGTCAAGTTTGAAGATTCCTTGATATGAGAATAAACTATCAACAAAAATCAAGTGAACTACGTTGTGACTTGATCCTTCCAAAGAGGTACGTAGGCAGCTTTAGCTATGTTTTCAAGTTCAATCACATTTAAAAGCAGAAAGAACAACATATATAGTAAGAAAAATTAATTTCGAGACATGTTCACTCCTTCACGTTGTTGCAGTAGATGCTCGTCAACAACAAGTCTCAAGGGGGCATTTGTAGACAAACAAAATGTCACGCTCCAATCAAATTGAAATAAATAATTTTGATATTTATCTCTTTAGAAAGTACAAATATTAATGAGATAATATCAAAATTGATCAATCATATCTTACCAAATATTTAAAGTATTTATCTCTTTAAATTAAATTAGAAAGATATATTACAAAAAGTGTTTAAGTTCACCACGACTTTACCTCTTTGACAGCTATATAAAGGGGTCCCCAGAGATCATTCAACAAACACACAATTGAAGACAAGTGAAGACATAGACATATACAATTGAAAACACAAGCAAGAGAGCATTCAAGAAGTTCCAAAATCCTCTCAAGCGCAAATCAATGAAGATCCACGATGGTCAAAGCAAGATTCAAAGTGTTCGTCGCGGAAATCATCCCAAATCAGCGTTTAATTCGACAAGAAGTCCGAAAACTGGCGATTTAATGTTATCAAGACAAAAGTCCACCTTGACGGAAAATCAAAATCTCAAATCCACCAAGAAATATTCCAAATTCAAGTCAAATATCTTCAAATTTATAACGTTTAATCCGGGAACAAGTTAACGACCCACAAATTAACGTCATTCAAAGTCAAAGTCAACGTCGAAGGAGATCAAATGTCAAGTTTCACCTCCGAAGTTGCCAAAATCAAAGATCACGTTTTCAAATAGAGGAATCATTTGTTTCAAGTAAAGATTTCGCACCCACAAATACTCAAATCAATTCGAAGAATTTATTTGTAATATTTTTCTTGTTTCGAGAAATAGAAGAACACAAAAATTTGTTTACACATACATATCTATATTAAAGCAAGATTCAACAGTTGAGATTAATTGATTAGATCCTACGATCTTTAAGCATTCAAAAGAGATCCAGTGATTAGTAAAATTAACATATATTAATAAAGATATAATGATCAACTGACATAAAATATAACGTTGTTTAGACATATTTAATTGAAGAGACAAGTGAACTACATTTATAGAAACATAGGAAGGCATTTTCCTTCTATTTTTAACACAGAATATATTTTAGCCAAAATTTTAAAATACATGAAGATTTTAACCATTTTTATTACCTTTTATACTGCAACTAGAAAGCGCGAATACCGACTATAGGCATGCTTCAAGGGTGGAAAGCGTAATTAGTTCATTAAATGTGTGAAAATGTAAGAAGCATACAAAATTCATTAACTACTCATTGAATACTTATCGTGTCTCGAAAGCCAACAACAGATACACTGTTCCCAATGCTGAGCACCTGAATGCAATTAGAAGACGCTTCCGCTGCGCCCCTCCCAACACTTCCCAAATACATCTTCTATACGCAAACATCCAATTTCCAACTGTACTACTGGGATTCTATTCCTTGGCCTGTCCTCTACATGCCTATTCTCATCTATATACATGTATATATCCAGAAATAACACAGCAATCGCCAATTTTAATATATTTATTTAATTTAATTAAATAAAAAAACTAGATATATTTTGCGATTAACAATAAGTTTTTTTTTTAATAAATATACTTGATTATGATTACATCAGATTTAACTAATTATGCCTGCATCTGAAACGAGCCACACACATTAGTCCGAAGAATGTGTGTGCGGTTGAAAAATTAATTAAATTACTCGATATTCGATTTGAGATCGATTGATTAAAAAATTTGTTTCAATACAATTAGTTAATTTAACAAATCAAGTTTAAATTTAGCGTTACGTTTCATAAATTTTCAAGCACGCCTCGATGTCGATTTGATTACTCAAAAATTAATAATAAATATTTTTGAAAAGTTCATACTGTTTGAGGTCGAATCACGTTTGATTTAGCAAAAGTTCGTTTGATTTTAATTCAATCGTTAATTGAATCAAATTCAAATATAAATTTTTGAACTTCAAATATAAATTTTTGAACTCATTAATAGAATCAAATTCAAATATAAACTTTTGAACTCAATGGTAATAGAAATAAACTCAAACAAAAATACGGTCGACTCAATTTGATTTATATTTCGTTATGTGCGTACGGATGCACAACAGAGACTGCGCGGACCAAATAAAGCCGCATACAACTCTTTGTAAATTTGCACAACATTGCGAGGAGAAAGCCCATCAACAACTCTGGGCCTATCAAGAAAATGCCATCCCTCACATTTCAGGTTAAAATTATTTAGGGATAATTACACTCTCCTCCCTGAAGTTTGGTGTAATTATAATTAAATTATCTGTATTTTGAAAAATTACATCTTGTATTTTTGAGGTTTGCTTCCATTTAATAAATACGTTTCTTCATTATTCAAAATTCACCAAATTTGTTGATATGATAAAAAAATAATTAAAAATCTACATTTACTATCAATTGACTTATTATTAACTTATTGGAAGTGTCAAACTATTTTTTTCTGATTAAACTACCTTATACCAATGGAGATATACCTGCTCACATGCATTAATGTGTGAAGATGTATAAGTGTAGTTTGATTATAAAAAGATTTGTTTGACTTACAATAATTCAGTAATAAGTCAATCGATGATAAATAACGATTTGATTCAGGTTTTTTTACTAATATCAACAAATTGGATGAATTTTGAATACCGGAAGAACCTATTTGTTAGACAGAATCAAACCTCAAGGATACTAAATGTAATTTTTCAAACCACAGTGGGTCTACGTGTAATTACACCAAACATAACGGGATGGGAGTGTAATTATCCTAATTATTTATACAAATTGTTTACATTATTTTTTTTTATTGGGTTAGTAATACTTAGACCTATTCTAAGAATACGAAGTTATATTTTAACCAAAGTTTTTAAATTATACTTGCACACTCTCCAAAAAATCTCCAATTATATCGTATCTGTGAAATGCTGACATTAACCAAAAGAAATTACACAAACTTCTACTTTTACGCCTCATTTAGCCGTATGAATTATTGACAGCATGGCTAGTTTATTTATTTATCAACCACAACTTTTTATCCAATGATAATATTCCGAGAACAATAGTTTGTTACGATTATTCCTTTTGACTTTATATATATCGTGTATTATTATGATATTTTTGTTAATAAATTATATGAATGCTGAATGGGAGGTAAAATTAGAAATTTATATAATTTTCTTACTGATGTCAACATTTTTCGCCCAAACTCTAAAGAAATGGGTTAACGGAGAATTTTTCGAAGGGATACAAGTTTAATTTTAAATTTTTTAATGAAAGATGTAATTTCACATTTTCAAAAAATTTAAAGTTTAATTAACCCTTTTTATTTTTCTTCTGATTTTCTATGCTACAAATGATGCACATTATTTATTTATCTGGGTGTTCATATCTGATAAAACATTCACTAAATTGAAAATGTTTTTTACTTGGGCTTTCAATTTTTATTGGAAAAGGAGCTCTTTCTCGATTTATTTCTAAACTTGATACGCAGTTCGTGTACATCATGAAAATCTGATGGGGTTATGGGCCTTGGTGGCCCAATATCTATAATACATTTGAAGGCCCAGAAGAATTATCAAATCAAGCCCACTTAAAAATAATTTCTACTAGAAAGATCTCTTTTTTTTTTTTGGGAAAAAATCACAAATGCGATGAACGTGGATCGAACACATGACCTTCAGATCTTCAATCTGATGCTCTCCCAACTGAGCTATCCTCGCAATGTTTATTAGAAAGATCTTTGTTAGTACTATACATATAATTATAGATATATACATGCCTACCATGGAAGCCACTTGTAAGTGGATCCTAATATCAAGGAAACAAATGTACTAACAACCTTATCT
The DNA here is from genome assembly GCA_034509735.1 of Sesamum alatum. Lineage (NCBI taxonomy): Eukaryota > Viridiplantae > Streptophyta > Magnoliopsida > Lamiales > Pedaliaceae > Sesamum > Sesamum alatum. Next base: position 24,453,792 of record JACGWO010000009.1, on the reverse strand, counting down.
ATTTAAGGAAAGGTAAAGGAAAGAAAATGGGCAGAGAACAAATTTGACAAAAATATCTTCTTCTCTCTAAATTTGGAGCCCTTCCTAGCTTGAATAGAAAACGATAATCATGCTCGTATCAAAATCTGTGGCTAGTGGTTGTACCAGTGCAATAAAATAAATTATTTCCTATATTAATAATAATTACGACTTAAAGAATTATAGTAAATCAATATTTACTATGATTAAACAAAATCAATGTTAAGATTTAACTTTCTTTTATTACATTGATAAATTTTCGTCATGATTTTAACTATGATCAAAACATTTACTATGATTTTCAATTATAGTTAATATTTCGACTTCACTTGCATAAATAATGCTTCATAGCTGTTACATTATCATAGTTAATTAATACTCATCATTAATTTTTTTTTAACTTTGAATTATAATAATTAATCTTAATAAAAAGTCATATTTTTTTGTAATATAGTGAAACGTGAAGCTACTTTCGGTATCCTTGCTATCGCTGGCCCAAATAATAGGAGGATTAATAAGTAATGGGCTCGTTTTGGGTTTATAATGAAAATGAATGTTGAGACCCAAAAAGTGAGGATGAAGTATAGCTAGCAGCAACAAGAAGATATTCATGATAATTGGGTTAGATGCACTGCCAATTGCTCCGGCCAGCCGTCTTTTTTTTTTTTCGTAAAAATTACAACACTTTGTAAATTTAAAGAGGTTATGTGCTTGTTTCGTTGGAAAAAGTAATAAACAATCGTAATATAATTTTAAAAATTCAATCGGATTTATAAATAATTTTGAAATCAAAGCAAAACAAACATGTTTGAACAACAATACACTGTTTAGATATGTCGTTTTACAAAAAATAAAATAGGAGACTTACATACCAGAATCGTATCGTAACAATTCTCGATCAAAAGTAGAAATAACACCGAATCGCAAAATGGTTCTGCTTGCCTTGAAAAAATTATATGTCCCGTTCAACGTGCACCGAGTGTTACGCAACTTGTTCGAGGATAAGACGACTCAATTCAACAATACTGCAAGGCTTAGATCTCTGGAGGAAAACCAAAACGTAGAGAGGAACTTTAGAGAGAAGATTATCATATTTCATGTGAAGATGGTGTGTCATCTGATAATTTTAAAAAATTGTTTTTAATCTAGATAAACTCAAATATTTTTGTTGCAAAAAGATATATATAGAGATTGAGACATTCGCCCTAATGGTCGGAGCCAGATTCAGGCTGGGTGGGGACAGGCGGACGGCGACAGTGCACGTGTGGGGCAACCCCATGTTCACTCTACTCTCCATAACTCTTAAAACATCTCATAAATTTTGAACTTAGTATAAGGAATTTATGAAGTTCATAAACTTTTAATGTGGGATAAGAATGAGTGTACAAACACTCATCCCCATATACACCTTATATACTTATCAAAACCTATTTTCCCATCATATTTCTATGTGGGACTAATGCACTTCTCCATTTTTCTCTCAATTTAATCTATGGATTAACATTGTAATTGCATCTATATTTTAGACCACATTGTTGTTACAAATTAGCAACTAATTATGCCAATTACAGTAAACCCCCACAAATCCATAGATTTCAACAATGGTACCTTCAGTTCGAACCACTCCCTAAGTTATCCAATGTCAACTATCACCGGTCAAATGGAACTAAGCCTTGAATTTGAGCCCGTGATTGTGACAACGTCTGTCAGTAACAACAACCACCGACTTTGTGTTGATCGTTAGGGTTGATACTTTAGGCCATGTGTCCCGATCCTGTTCATGAATGCTTTCAGGAACTACCTAATTTCTTAATTGCGGCCAAACATCTGCATTCACTTTGTTGGGGATCTCTAGGGATGTGGTTCTAGCATCTCGTCTAAAAAACTTGACCCCATTTAGAGTTAAACTTTTACTATACTTGCAGTATCAACACCTTCCAGAATTACAGGGAATAAACTCCAGATACAAAGTATCGAGTCTATATTAGTGCTCTGACATACCCTACAACTTGTTAGTACTACATTGAACCTTCTTTGTGGGGTCTCCACTTAGAAGGTTGGGTTGCTATTGTAGATACGTCACTGATAGGTTTTCAGTCCCATCTCCAATTTGGACTTTTGTAGTGACTGATCTAATCCTTTCGTTAAAGGATCATCCACATTGTCCTTTGTTCCCATAAATTCAATGCCTGTAACTTTGTCCGACACTAATTCCCTTATAGACATAAGTCTAACTTGATGTGTCTATTGGTCTTTTGTTGTATTTACTAATCCGGACCTTTGCAATTGTGGTTTGACTATCATAATGTACAATAATAGGTGGAAGAGGCTGCTTACAATGGGAAGTTGTAATAACTATCCATACAACCATTCAGTCTCGGTACCAATCATATCCAACGCACATAATTCGGCTTCAAAAGTCGCCCGGGTTATGAAAGTCTGTTTTGCAGACTTCCAAAAGACTGTGCCCACCTAAGATAAATACATATCCTGAACACCCATTACTTTTGGAGGTTTTGGTTGTCCAGTTAGCATCACTATATCCCTCAAGAAAAGTAGGGAATCTACCATAATGAATGGTCAGTGATACTGTGCCCTTAAGGTACCTTAGTACCCTATCCAAAGCTCCCCAATGGGTTCTGTCTGGACAATTAGTGTATCTAGCCAGCTTTGAGACAGAAAATGATATATCTGATCTCGAGCTATTTGCTAAATACTCCAAACTCCCAATAATTTAGGAATACGTTAGTTGTGCTACCGACACACCACTTTCATTTTTGAATAAAGCCATAGAAGGATCATATGGTGTCTTTGCAATTCTACGATTATGATAGCCAAATTTCTCAATTATCTTTTCAATATCATGAGACTGAGAAATAGCTATCCATCAGTTGAATGAATCAATTTGATGCCAGGAATTACATTAGCCTCACCCATGCCGTTAATTTCGAACTTAATTTTCAAAAATGACTTGGTTTCGGTAATAAATCTAAACATGATCCTATTAACAGAATCTAATCTACATATAGGCATAAATGACAATCTTATCCCCTTTAACCTTACAGTAATACATTTATCATGCTCATTCATGGTGAAGCCAAATGCAAGAATAGTTTTACCAAATTTTTCATGCTACTGATTGGGTGTGTTTAAGTTCATAGAGAGACTTAACAAGTTTACAAACTTTATGCTCGTTACCATGAGCTACAAATCCCTCAGGCTGATCCATGTATATTTCTTCATCGAGTTCACCATACAGGAAGACAATTTTCACATCCATATGGTGAGATGAAAGATTATACACCGAAGCAAGTGCTATTCCCGAATTGTAGTCAATCGAGCTACCAGAGAATAGGTATCAAAATAGTCTATTTCCTTATTTTGTTTAAAATCCTTAGCCATCAATCTAACCTTAAACTTATTGATGGTCCCATCAGGTTTCAGTTTCTTTTTAAAGATCCACTTACACCAAATGTAGTACATTCCGGAAGAAGATCAACTAACACCCATGTCCGGTTAAAGACAATAGAGTCCATCTCACTTTTGACAGTCTCCTTCCACTGCTTGAGTTCAGAAGTAGTCATAGCATCTTTGAAGGTTACCAGATCATCTTCAATGTTGTAATTTACAAAGTTACTTCCAAAATCCTTGACAACCCTAGCTCTCTTACTCCGACTTGGTCCATCTGGCTCCTCATGTCAGACTAGTACTACTAGGATTAACCCCCACATTTGTCATCTTTTCCACATGTTCAACAGTAGAAGTGGAGGCAAGTGAATCATCAAGAGAAGCACTTTGAGGTATTCCCATTTTCATAGGAAATACATCTTTCAGAAAAGTAACATAACGAAATTTTACTATTGTGTTGACCTCAATGCCTAAAATTTCTAATTTAATAATCAGAAACCTCAAAGCATAACTTGCCTCTACATAACCCAAGAACACAACATCAACAGTCTTAGGGCCCAATTTCTTTCTCTTGTGTTCTAGGACCAACACTTTGCTAGGCACCCCTACACTCGAAAGTATTTGAGGCTCGATTTTCTACCTTTTCATAATTGTATTTAAGAGGGACTCTATTCAAAATATGGCATGCTGTATTCAAAGCCTCAACCCACAAATACTTAGGTAACCCAGAGTTTAACAAAAAATTATTAATCATGTCTTTAAACGTTCTATTATTTCGTTTAGCTATTCCATTAGACGAAGGTGAATATGAGGGAGTTTCTTCATGAACTATGCCACAACTTTGACAATATTCGTTAAACGCACCCAACTCATATTCCCCTCCTCTATTAGACCTTAACTGTTTATGTTTCCTACCAGTTTGACTTTCTTCTTCATTTTTAAACAAAATAAATCTATCTAAGGCTTCATTCTTATTCTAATGAGACAAACATTAATCTACTGCAATTATCTGTAAAGGTGATAAATAACGCTTATGGTCCCTAGTCAAAATTCCATTGAACTCACAAATATCAGTATGAACTAATCAAGTATTCCTGAATCCCTTCCAACTGATTGATAGGGTTTCCTAACTTGTTTAGCTTCTACACACACTTGGCATTTGTGACCTCGTTCAATATTATGACTAGGTATTAAATCAAGATTCATCATTCGTTTGATTGAACCTAAATTTAAATGACTGAATCTACTATGGCAAAATACTTGTGAGTATGGGGTAGCCCTGCATATGTCAAGAGGTTAGTGGGAGGCAAGTTAGAATCGAGATCTAGCTTGTGCAGGTTCGTTGGATATCCAAAGAAAACTGCGGGTTATTACTTTTATGACCCCTCGGAACAGAAGGTCTTTGCTTCGAGGAATGCAGTGTTCTTGAAAAAAGGTTTTTCAAAGAATATCCAATGTGATGAAGTGCTCCTTAAGGAATCAAGTGAGACAAATCAATTATCAGCACTAGAAGCTCCGGACACCTCACTGGGAGGTTTTAGGTTAGGTACCCAACGGGTTAAGAAACCTTGTGAGGCACAACATGTTGGACAGTCTCTACAGGCCCAGCATGTCGAGCCACCTCACAAGGAGCCAACCACAGTACCAGAACCACCGGATCACATTGTGTTTGCGCCCTCAGTTACCACTAACATTCCAGTCCTTCGTAGGTCAGCCAGAGTGCCGCGTCCTCCCTGAGGTATGGCTTTTTAGGCGTGATCGATCAATTGGATAAGGATCCTAAGACATACGGGGATGCTATATCGGACATCAACTCTGGAAAGTAGCTTGGGGCCATGAAAGCCGAAATGGATTCCATGAGAACTAACCAAGTGTGGAAACTTGTAGATCCACCCAAAGGCGTTAAACCAGTCGGGTGTAAATGGGTCTATACGCGTAAACTTGGCGTTGATGGAGAAACAACTACCTTCAAGGCCAGGCTAGTGGCAAAAGGTTATACTCAATGACCCAGGGTTGACTTTGAGGACACCTACTCGCCAGTAGTCATGGCTAAGTCCATTCGAATAATGCTTGCCATAGTTGCATGGTATGATTATGAAATATGACAGATGGACATGAAAATGGTGTTCCTTAACGGTTTCATTGAGGAAGAGATCTATATGGATCAGCCGGAAGGATTCACAGTCGTTGAAGAAGAGCAAAAAGTCTGTCGTCTCCAAAAGTTCATCTACGGCCTCAAACAAGCATCCCGTAGTTGGAACATTCGCTTTGATGAAGTCATACAAGGTTATGATTTCATCAAAAATGAATATGACCCTTGTGTATACAAGAAGGTCAGTGGGAGCTCTGTAATATTCCTAGTACTTTATGTGGATGACATTCTACTCATTAGGATGACATCAGAATGTTAGGTGACACAAAAGCATGGTTGTCCACTAAATTTTTCATGAAGGATTTGGGTGAAGCTTCCTACATTCTAGGCATCCAAATTTTCAGGGACAGATCTAAAAGAATGTTAGGATTGACCCAAAACTCGTACATTGAAAAATTGTGAAGAGATTCAACATGGATAACTCAAAATGAGGTTTCCTTCCCATGAGGCACAGGATCAAGTTATCCAAGAAGCAGTCTCCTAAAACTGATGAGGAGCTTGATAGGATGAAGTTCATCCCCTATGCTTCTGCCGTAGGCAACATCCGGTATGCCGTCCACTGCACGAGGCCTGACGTCGCTTACGCTTTAAGTGTTAACTAGCAGATATCAGTCCTGTGCAGGCGAGACACATTGGAATGCAGTCAAGAGTAATCTTAAGTACCTAAGGAGGACTAAGAATATATTCTTGATCTATGGTGGTGGAGAGTTGATTCTGGAAGGCTTTAGCGACGCTAGCTTCCAGTCGGACGACGATGATGCCAAGTCTCAGTCGGGCTATGTGTTCAGACTTAATAGTGGAGTGGTGACTTGGAAAAGTTCCAAGCAAGAAACCACAACCGATTTCACCATTGAGGCTGAATACATAGAAGCTTCAAAAGCTGCCAAAGAAGCGGTTTGGATGAGAAACTACATCCAAAAGTTGGGTGTGGTGCCTAGCATTGCCGAGCCTGTGGTTCTCTTCTGTGATAACAACGGGGCTATATCGCAAGTAAAGGAACTGAGATCTCATCATGGATCTAAGTACATACTTAGACGCTACCACCTTCTGAGAGAAATGGTAGGAAGAGATGATGTTCGGATGGACCGAGTCAGCTCAGCAGACAAGACAACAAATCCTTTGACAAAGCGTATGTCACAAATTGCTCATGCACAACATCTTGAGAAGATGGGGTTAAGATATATGGGCGATTGGCTTTAGGTCAAGTGGGAGATTGTTAGAATAGGTGACCGTGAAGCCAATCCTGTTAGGCTTATGTAACCTATTTATGACAATTTGGTGTTTAAATAAAGTTTATCAATAAAAGTGATATTCATATTTGGCATTAATTCCTTTTTTGTGTTCACTTAACTTCTTTACATTACAAACGGTTCAATGGACAAACAAAACCCACAGACCGAAAGCTTAATCTAAGAAACTGGACTGTGCATAGGATGACAAGTCATGAAATCAATTTCTGTGGATTGGTCTGACATACTCCAAGTCGAAGGAACTTTAGATAGGGTACCGAGAGTCCATTGAGACTTGCACTAAGCGATTGCAGTCGCGTTTCATCGACAAGTGACGAATGTCGTCCATGCAATGTTAGTAGGTTAGCCAGCTTGGTGTCGACTGACTGAGGTGACTCGTGAGAATCGTCATATGGGAAACTCTGAGTGGTTTGGTCGGTATGACTCGAATTTCCAGTTTCGATAGTACGAGTTTGGTCCTCGGACTTGAGGGACTATTATGGTCACATACACACTATGCTTGTATCTTAGATTTGGCAAGAGGCTACCAAGTCAAGAGACTGGGTTGTCATAAGCCCTATTTAGGGCAGTCAAGGTATGTATTGTGAACAGTAGGTCCTAATAGAGAATCTGTCTCATGTCAATAGGGTTGACAGTGATGTCTCACTTACATTCTAAGACTCGTCCTCTAGTAAATCTGTGGCCACAGTAACTGAACAGTGGGATGAGATCCCTGTGACGTTTGGTATGGATGAGCCAAAGCTGTAGTCAAGAATGGGTGCCGACACCTATTGTCCACACCCTGACTATAGGCGTGAGATGGAAGACAGAAGGACAAATGTACTAAAGAGCCTAAAATGTTCACGCCATAATATTCACCTAGTGTCTAGTGCCATGGACTGTTGCTAGACGGCCACCCATGGTGACAGACAATTTTTCCATCATAGTATGGTTGGAAATTCAGTTAAGTCTAGCTGAGGGTGAACCTAAAGAGTCATACACAATCCACCGGTTGCGGAAGAATTAATTTAGAATTAATTCCGGGAGGTAAAATAATTTAATTGGATTAAATTGGTTCACTTTTTCTTGGATTGTTAATTCTTTAATTGGATTAAATAGAATTAACTAATAAATTAAATTTATTAAATTGAGGAATTAGGCTCAAAATAATTATTTAATTATTTAATCGTTAGGGATTATTTTAAATTAGATTTAAAATATTCCATGAAATCCATCTAAAAGATGGACGGATGAGATCGAATGGATAGATCAATGGCCTAGATCAAGTTTGACTTGGTGTTTAACTTAAGTTGACTAGGATTTGGCTAGGTCAAAATCCTAGTCAACCTATGCTTCTCTATGAGAGATTGAAGAGGACTAGGAGAAGTCCACTTCTATAAATTCTCATGAAAACACACACCACTAAGTGATAAAACTCTAGCACACACACACACACACACACACATACACACTCGGCCTCTCTCTCCCTCTCTCTCGTCCACCTCTCCTCTCCAAAAAATTGTTCTAGTTCCTTGTCTTTGATACAAGAGAACTATAGGCAAATCAATCACGTTAATTTATAACACTAGGTCAATTTGTCCTCCTATATAAATTCCTCTTGATTTCTTGCTAGCACGGGGGATCAAGATCCGGTGGACAATTTAGAAGGTTCCTGATTTGGGATCTTGGTGATAAAACGTGGAACAACGCACGTAGCAGTTTGAAGAAAACGACAACAGGTAGGTTTTCTCGTTACTTTTGTTGCAACCCTATGGCCACCATGATTTAGCATGTTTTATTTTGATCATGAGATACACCGAACACCCGAGAGGTTCAAGGGAACACCCCTTGAACGTGTATTTACTTTCCGTTGATAGCATGTTTTAATTTCATGTTTTAATTTATCGCGCTTCCGCATTCATGCTCCCTCCCGGGACGATCCACGCATGCTTTCAACATGGTCACACGGATACTGAAGAAGACGAGGATGACGAAGATAACTTCGAGGATTATGAGACTGATGAAGATGATATTCCATCTTTCTAGAGATTTGCAATGAAATATTTAAGGTTGTAAAATTTAATGATTCTTTTTTTTTTAAAAAAAAAAAAAATTTTGGAAAGGTTATTGTTAACAACAACCGCTCCATACACTGAAAAATTTGGCAGTCACTTTGGTGCCAACTGAAAATTCGGAGGGAATTTTCATTTTAGGAACGGCCATATGGAACAAACCGTTCCTAAAGCTTGTATAGTGAATTTGTTTGACGGAAAATTTTTAAAAATTTTGGGGGGTTCCAAATTTCAAACAATCATTCTAATGTGAGTAACTAAGGCCGTTCCAATTTAGTAAAATACGTCATGTGTCAAAAGCTGCTACAATAGGTGTATAGGAATTGAAAATTTATGGTTCTGGGTACGAAATCTCGGCATTCGCAAACCGGATTCAACCCAAACTTAAATACATATAAGATTTTATTTATTTGATCAAGTCTGACGGTCCAATTTAAAATCTAATGGTCTGATTAAATGAGGTACCGAGTTGGACGGCCACTCTTTGGTTCCGGATACACTATCTCGACATCCGGATACCAAATTGGTCCGAAACTTCATCAAGTGTCTTCTTTTGATGGTTTGATCATACCTACCGGTCCGATCTAAAATCTGACGAGCTGATTAAGTGATGCAGTACAACAGTATATAATGATAGTTTGATCAATCTAATACAAACAATAATGAATATATCAATTTATTTCATATTGTGACCATATATTCTTACTTCAAAATGTATTATGTTTTTAATTTTGTTATTCCAAACATACATTTATTTAACATTAGCGTGTTCAGAACATTTCTTTTAAGTTTTAATCATTTTTGTTAAAAATATTTTTTTTTTTGTAATTCCTTTTGGAACGGTTTTTTAAATATAAGAGCAATATGACACGTTTTGATTTAGGAATAACATTATATTAATGTTTTGCACTACCATCAGAATGACTTTATATACGGATATGCACTAATATTTTTGTATAAGTTTTGTACCTCTATTTGGAACGGTCATTGCTTCCGAATAGGATTTGTAGTTCCTTTTGGAACCGCTTGATGGACGGACAACATGTAGGACTGTGATCGTATGGCGTCATCTTGCATCAAAACGACATCGTTTTGTACATTTTGCAATGGCTTTACACACGGCTAATTAGGTCAACAACCGTTCTAAAATTTCATATATAAATGATACTTGACTGAATTTCCCTTCCCCTCACTTCACCTTCCTCTTATCTCTCTCTCCTCTCTCTTTCGCCTGTTCAGCCCCTCTCTCTCTCTCTCGCCTGTTCCCCCCCCCCCCCCCCCTCTCTCTCTCTCTCTCTCTCTCTCTCTCTCTCTCTCTCGCCACCACCAACCCTCGCGGCCACCACCAACAGTCGCAGATTCACCATTGGACCACTGCTGCCACCACCACCACTCGCGGCATGCCACCACTCCCTTCACCTCACTCAGGTTCTGCACGCCATTTTAGATTTTTTTTTTTTTTTTTTGTAATTTTAGGCCATTTATGTTTCAGAAATTTTTGGTTATTTTCTGTAAGTTTTGCAACTTTTAGGATAGTTTCTGTAATTTCTGTAGATTTTAGGTAATTTTCTATAAATTTTCGGATAATTTTTGTAATTTATGTAGATTTTAGGTAATTTTCTATAATGATATGTAGATTTTAGAAAATTTGTTGTTAAATTTATGTTATAATTTTGTAATTGGAGTTGTTAATTTTTGTTGTAATTTCAGAAATTTATGTAAATGTTTATATTCTGTAAAATGAATGTGTAAATGTTTTTTGTTCATTTTTGTAAATTTGTAAATGTTGGTTAATTTGTAATTTTTGAATTTTTTTTGGTAATTCCTGAAAAGTTTTTGGTAATTTTAGAAGTTTTTTTTTTGTGTAATTTCTGAAATTTTTTGTATAATTTTTGAATTTTTTTTGGGTAATTTCTGAAATTTTTTTGGTCATTTCAGAAAATTTTTGTGTAATTTCTAACATTTTTTGGTGTAATTTTTGAATTTATTTTTGTAAATTCTGAAAATCTTTCCGTAATTTTAGAAACTTTTTGTGTAATTTTTGAAAACTTTTGTGTAATTTAAGAATTTTTTTTCATAAATTTTTGTAATTTCTGCAAATTATGTAATTTTTCATAAATTTATGAAAATTTCTGTAATTTAATACAAAGTTTAGAAAACTTATTGGGATTTAGTACGAATTTTAGAAAACTTTTTGCGGTTTAGTACAAATTTTAGAAAAAATAATATAATATCTAAGTATATAATATATTAAAATAAATTTTAATATTATAATATACTTTTTAATGGTTTATAATAATTTTTAATATATTATACAGAAATGTTGGTTATAACTTTTAAATGAAACTTATGAAGAATACAAAAAAAAACTAAACAAAGTCTTCTTTCATAAGAATTACTATTTTGAAATGTCAATACAATTATAAATTTATAATATATTTTTTTGGGAAGATTAAATTTCGCCCCTTAACTTAAGTTATTTAGCATTTTCGTCCTTTAATTTTTCAGGGTTTACACTTTGGTCCTACATCTTTTTAATTTTCGCGATTTCAATCCTGTTGTTCGCCGGAGTTCACCTCCATCGACGAGAAGAGTGAACTCCAATGAAAAAAGAACTGAAATTGCGAAAGTTAAAATTATATAGGACTAAAATGCTACCTTAAAAAGTTGAAGGACACAAATGCTCATAGAAATGGGTCAATAGGAATAAAAGCCCCAATTTTAAAATATCACATGAGAGGCACGAAGTCTGAAAAAAATGACTATCATCATGAAAATTAAAAAGATGCATTTGAGATTTGCTCCCCTTCAAATCCTACCAAACAACTTGAAGGAAAACTATTATTCTTTCTCTCCCCTTCCCCCTTCCCCCCCCCCCTTTCACTTCTCATTTTCTCTCATTTGAACCAAACGAACCCGTAGTGAAAAAATATATTTATGGCACGGGAAAAATGCACTTTTGGTCCAGTATATTAGGGGTGATGGTACTTTTAGTTCAGGCCTTTCTCAAAATAGCAATTAAGAAATGTATGTTTGAAAAAGTGTCAATTTTCGTCCAAATAACCCTAATTTGGCCGGAAAACATCACATGAGGCGTGCGTGAGCTGGTGAAATTGGGGATTTGTACACATGTTCGACCAACTTATGCGCGTGATGTTTTTCTTAAAACAAATATTATGTGGCACAACTGACGCGGAAAATTAACCACGTTACCCATGCCACATAAGCCTTCTTCTCCCTTGTGTCTCGAGTTGTTGACAATGGTGACCCTCACACCATTGAAACGCTGAAAAAGCTTCATGAACAATGGCGAGATCAATTTGGTGATGAAAGCACCATCCATTTTCCAAACATTGGTTCCATCCTCGCGCGGCCAACGACGCCAGCCCTCAAGCTCGCGTCTGACCACATTCTGAGATACCCTCAAGCCCGCGTCTGACCACATTCTGACGCCCTTTCGCCTTCCTCAGCCGGAGGCCCGTCGTGCTAGGAGAGTCCTCATAGCTGGAAGGGTTTGTTCACCTTCCGTCGTCCGCGGCTACTAGGGTTTCTGAAACTTGCGCGACGATTCAACTTTCGCCGCCACCTGAAATTAGGGTTTCTAATTTTTGCGTGCCTCTTCAACTTCCGCAGCCGCCTGAAAATAGGGTTTGTGATTTTTGCGCGCCCCTTCAACTTTCGTCGTCGCTTGAAACTAGGGTTGCCCACTCTAAAATGTCGATTTATCTTCCGCCACCAGATGATGTATTGCCCGCGCATTCTGCTAGGGTTTTGGTCGCGCCTCTTCACATTCCGCCGATAGGGTTTCCATTGACGATGCTTCGCCTCCTTCGTCTGACCTTACGCCTAAGGTTTGCCCTAGTGTTGCGCCGCCTTCGTGCAATGTTTCACCTTCCTCGTTGCCACTAATCTGCGACGTCTCACCGCCACCGTGACCGAAATAGCCCCCATCCCCATCGTTGCCTCTCCAAAGTGCACAAGGCTTATGTAGCATGGCTGACGTGGTTAATTTTCCGCGTCAGTTGTGCCATGTAATATATTTTTTTAAAAAAATGACACGCGCATAAGTTGGCCGGACATGTGTACAAATCTCCAATTTCACCAGCTCACGCACGCCTCACGTGATGTTTTTCGGACAAATTAGGGTAATTTGGACAAAAATTGATACTTTTTCAAACATATTATCCTTAATTGTTATTTTGAGAAAGACCTGGACCAAAAGTACAATCACCTCTAACATACTGGACCAAGAATGCATTTTTCCCTTATGGCACCCTACTCAAGTGTGGATGGGGGTTGCTATTGACTAAGTTTTTGCCATCGTCGCAGAGTGACATATGGAATTGTCATGAGGACGATTTGAGTCTCCATTGGAGCATGATCACCACGAAATCTTTTCTTTTTGTCCTTCGTGGAGAAGAAATCATACATAGGACAAACAAATTTGTTTAGAGAGTTGAACTCGAGCAAATAGACTCAAGCTACCTACATACCCCATAGATGAATCAATTAAAAATTATAGTTCAAAGGAATTTGAATATTCATTTTCCATAAAAAGAGGGTTGTCGTAAGCAATTATATCCATACAGACTAGGAGTAACATACAATTTAATTTTCATGCATCAAGAAATATATATCACAGAGTTTGATGAGATATTTTCTTCATTTTCATCGCACTTGTTCGTTGATGACTTCACCTTGCCCCTGATTGGGATTTTAATAGACAATTTATACTCATATCACGTAGTTCTTTTATATAGATTTGTAGACAATTTATACTGGTGAATTAGTTGTTTTTTATTTAATTGTAGACAGTTTATGCTCCTATCAAGGACTTTTCTTTAGTTCGTATTTGTAAATAGTATATACTCGAATTAATGATTTGTTTTTTTCATTCAAATTTGTTGCCAGTTTAGACTCATATCGAGGAATTTTGTTTCTTTTTTGGAGCTTTTAGACAGTAATACAAGGACTTTTATTCATTTGGATTTGTACACAATTTAGGCTCCTATCAAGGAGGGTCATCCAATGATTCTTTTATTTAAAAAAGATTAGATAGTTTATAGTCATATCTAGAACTACTTTTCACTTAGAGATGATGGAATGTCATAGTTCTCTTTTTCATGGGTTTTATACACAAAGATATTTTTTTTTTTCCACTTGCTTCTCTTTTTCAACATGATTTAAGGAGGAGGCATGATTATGCAAGTTGCTTCTCCATTGTAGTTACGTCGGTCAACATGACAAAAAGGTAGAAAATGAGGTGGACTTTGAGTTGATATTCGTCATCATCAACGATGTCCCTTTTGGTTTAGAGTGACATGATTATTTTTGGGAACCATGGGGCATTTGAAAATTATGACATGAACATTGATGCAGGAAATAGAGATGAGAGCAGAGATTGTCACATTGGGTGTGTCAAAAATTATTCACACAAATTTCGAATCTACAAAAAATTATTACTGGATTGTATGGACAAATAGTGCTCTTGGATATGAATATTGCTTTTTCTTTTCTTTTTTTTTTTTTTTTTTTTCACTTGAAGCACATTTCCGCGTACAGGGTTTGCACACCATTTGGTAGATTACTTTCTTAATGGGGCCATATTTAATCATATCTAAGTCCAATTAACTAATTAAAATACATAAATAATATCGTATTTCATTTGGGATTCATTCATTTCATAGATTTATAAATCCCAAATTTAATATAAATTTTAATTTAGAACTCTAATTATTAGTCAATTTATTTTAGTTTTAATTGATAATTTATTAAAAAAATCGATGTTATCAAGCATAGCATTGTAAAATTTTAACAAATAATAAAAACTTCTTAAAATTTATTTATTAAGATTGTGTCACCTTATTTAATTCATTTCTCTCAATCTTTTCGAAGTATTTTAGTTAGGGTTATACTTTCTTTAATCTATATTGTATTCCGTAAATCATATTTACAAACATCCAACGGTACTAAGACGGATATAGACATCTTCTTTCATACTTGAACCTATACTTTTATGTAAACTTTATATTGAAAAAAATCACATCGGAATGTAGTATGTTCGAATTTTTCTTGTCTATATCTGTGCGTCCTGCGAAAAAAATGGATTTAAACTTACCTCTAACTTGCAACTAAAAACAAAAAAAAAAAAAAAAAGAAAGAAAATGATAAATAACAACCACTTCCGTGAGGCTCGACATAATTACAAATACCTTTTCGTTGTTTGAAAATTACAACTAACCCTTGATTTTAATGTCGTTCTAACAATGACCAATTCCGTTAGGTTTTCATCTATTTTTATAGTCAACTGCCTAAAGTGCCCTTTTAGATTATAAGTTATATATTTTTTAGAATTTTCTAAAATATTTTTATAGACTAATATCCTCTGTAGATTATTTATTTTACTCACCCTCAGATTTTTTTATATTTTTTCAAATGTTTGTTTTGAAAAATAAAAAATCCAACAAGGGTAAAGTAGTAGTTTCACATCTCTGTTTAGGGGCTACATAATTATTGTCAATTTGAGGGGGGTATCTATAATTTTTCAAACAACGAGAGTATTTATAATTTGGGGTGTTCAACAAAACTGTCGAGCCGCCCCAACTGAGCGGTCCAACCCAAACCACACCGCAATTAGCAGGCTAAGGGTAGTTGGTTGGGTTGGTCTTGAGCTAGTAAAAAAAAAGACCGTATTTCAGCAATCGGATTTACTTTTATGTTTACATAGACCACATAGACCGCGTTTAACCACAGTAATAATGATAATCATATTAATAACAAGAAAAGAATAATAACAACAATAATAATATACTGGAATTCCTTATATGTTTACACAAAAGTTTTGACAATACATAAATTAATATGCAAAACAATAATAATAATTACGATATTTTTATTGGTATTATATAATATATATATATAAATATGTAAATAAAATTAATTTATTAACTACATCTTGGTTATTGACAATTTTCTATATTTTTTATGCAATTGATAATTGTTACAATTTATTTTAATAATCATCTATTTTTATTTCATATAATATTTGTTTCATATTTATATATTATTATTATTATCAATTTGTTATATAATTTAGTTCAATATAAGGACTTTTTACAATCTTATTAATAAAGATATTTGTAAGTTTTTTATATTTATTTGTATTTTTCTATAATACATATATAACAATGTTAAGTGTTTATTTTTTTACACATTGTAATTGATATCTCATATCACTACAAATATATTTTTCGCTACCCTATAAAAGATCACGATTTTGAAATTGTGGTAAATCAATATTATTAACCACAGTTAAACAAAATCAATGCAAAAATTTAAAGTTTTACCGCGATTAATCAATATTTGTCATGGTTTTCAAGCATCGTGAAAACATATGCATGTCATGGTTTTAGGTTTTTAGGCATGAATAATATTTTGGCCTCACTTGCAGAAATAATGGTTAATGACCGTTTCAGAGGAGTGATTAATTTATATTCACCACGATTTTTCTTTTTTTTAACCACAGTAGTCAACCGCAGCGAAAAATCATATTTCTTCGAGTGTATCTTTATGTTTTTACTAATTATCACTACAAGAAAAATCATTTATTGACAAAATAATTGTAGCAAAAGTATAAGTTGTCACAAAATAATTAGGTGATTGACTCTCTACTAAAGATCGCAAAACCTGTCCCAATCTAATTAGACCGCAAAGTGCGATTTTAATAATTCTCTAGTTTGATTGGGTTAAGCTCTTTAAAAAGCTTAATCATTGGATTGAGTAAAAAATTACTTAAACTGTCTCAACCTATACTGCGTACACTTTTATATGTAATTATGCCAAATTTCACGAGAAATAGATATAAAACGAAAAGAAAATTTGAAATAAAATAATTGCTATCAAACTATTTAGCAATCAAAGTATTAAAGAAAAACAAAAACAAAACAGGAAAAAGTATGCAATTGGGGTTTAAATTATTTGAATCCGTCTAAGTATCTATGTAGATACAAGGATAGGATGATGAGTACTAGAATAGAAAAACTATGGATAATGATGAATATAGTTTTGCGGGGCTCACCATTGCCGACCAAAGCTGGTTCTGAGTTGTACGTTGGGACAAAATAATTTGCCATTAAATACAACACCTAAATTTGCAGTGTGCGATGGATTAGTTCAACTGTAAGGCAATTTGGTGCAATTCTTAATTCAATTTTGGGACCAATCGTCATGTGAAAATTGCAAATAGATCCCTATACTAAACGTCTCTACTATCATTGCATCACCCAAAGAAACCCTAGACAACCAAACATATAATATTGTTTCTTAATTATCTAAAGTCGAACGTTGCTACACTTAATTTGTTGATATGGATTTTGCCGAGAGACGTTCAAATCTTTGTATCGATTCATACATAGTTAAGTTTTGGATTTTGGCGACTTTTGATCAGTTATATATAGAGATTTTTATTATCATATAAGTGATACGATTCTTTCGGACACATATGTGAGAGATAAATCTTATTTTTATATTTTTTTCTACAAAAAAAGAAAAAAAATCGAAAGTCAAATTGGATGAGTGGATGAGAGAATTAAATTATTATGTTGTTTTAAATTTTTGGCCGGGAATAAGCTAACGTCAGTGTAGTTTCTTGTTTAAGCAGCAGCCAACTGCCCTAAAATAGCCAGATACCAATAGGGTTGACATGAAAAAAACAAATAAATTAATATATAACACACACACTCACACACACAATATGTATTGATGATTCCATAAGTTATTTTATATTACATTGTGCCTACAAAAATATTATTTCCATAGCTAGCTTCTACCTGCATACGTCTGGATGAGATAATGGCATATATATAAATTAGGAAAAAAGATATAATTTTAGTGTTGAAAGTAGGGGGTGATAATTTTAACCGTGTACGAATTCATTTTGATAATTGTCTTATAACTTAAAAAATTAGCCCATTCAAGACAAAAATTGACGAAATTTGCTAACATAGCCGGAAGTGCACCAAAGTAAGCTGGCCACATGCACTTGTCAGACCATTTTAGTAAATTCTGATTATTTTTGTTTTTAATGCACAAATTTTTTAAATTTACAAGACAAAATTTTTAAAACGATTCATAGAAAATTAAAATTGCCACCCCATACTTAGAAGACTAAAATCTCAATTTTTTCCATAAATTACAAAATAGATCTAGGAAAGTCTCTAGAACGGATATATTTGAAATGACTATTTTTTAAAATTATTTATATTTACTTTGTTCAAAAGAAAAAAAAAAGAAATATTGAATGGGTTATTCCACTAAAGTCTAATATCCATATAAATATGGAAAAGAGAAAAGAGAAAAAGCGTAAAGAAAAGGGAAAAAGTTTCCTATTTTCTTCCTGAGAGTGATGCCTTCCTCTCATTTTCACATTCTTATCCAGACTTTGAATTTGCTTTATTGGCCGATGTATACAGACAACGAAAGAAAATGCCAGGAATGAATTGAAGGCTACAATTTTATCATTATTATTGGGTATACCTTTTAGCAAGTTGACATATCTATCTAAATTTCTATGCTGATCAAAGAAAATATAAAATGGGAATTACTATCCATGGCATCCAAATATGGAAGTGATTGAATTAGTTTTACTTTTATAAAATCTATATCAGACACCTGAATTTTACTATTAATATCATATTGATAGTTGAGCAATTATAAATTACTCCATATTGATAGTTGAGCAATTATAAATTACTCAATTAGTACCCGTGTGAGTTTCACTATTAATGTCGTCATATTTGTATTTGATCAATTAAAAATGTCTCAATAAGTAATCAAATTCCATATTAATATCATTCTAGTACCCAATTGATCACTACAAAAAAATACGAGAATTGCCGCGGATAGCATGATCGTTTTGAACCCCGGTCCAATTTAGAATAGTCATAGGAACTGCTGTGGAATGGGAATCTATTGCTGACGTTACATTCGTGTTGTGATAAATCCGAATGTATTGGAACGCCACGACCGCTACGAACACCGTGCCAACAGTTGTGTTCCAACTAGTAGTTCAACAACCGTTCCAAACTGGGAACGAAAATAATTTGTATTACATTTTGGAACACTTCTTTGTTTGTTGGAACGACCTGTAGATGTAAAACGATAACAGTTTCAAATCACGGCCCAACAACTGGTACAAAAAGGAACGTGGAAAAGATTGACCCAAAAAGAAGTACAAAATGAGACGTTTGTGTCGTAATGAAACGTTGTAATATAATTACCGTTTCTAATTATGGTACTTGTTGAATTTATTTTATGTTGCAAGAACCATTACTAAGTGAGTAACAATTTGCTACGGTCAACATAGATAGAAAATTTTGTATTACAATAACCGTTCCAATAAAAACACAATGGGTAGATTACAACAGTTATTTTTGTATTCCAGTGGCCGTTCCAATAGATATTACAATTTGGATCGATGTGTGTAGGTATGAGATGTTATATTACAATACCCATTCCAAATATACTACAACGGCTAAATTGCAACGACTATAGCCGCGTTCCTATTGCCGCTCCTGAAGCCATTCATAAAGATGGTGCAGCGGCTATATATTAACAACTAGTTTTGGAGTTCCAACTACTATTCCAATGCCCGTTCCAAAATTTCTTATATAAATGTTCCCTTCATTTAATTTCTTCTCCTTCTCTTTCTTGCATTCTTATACATATAAACGAAAATATCACAAACCTCTGTTTAATTTTTGTTGATCTTTGAAGCTGTTTTGTTCAGGTAACAACTTGAAAGCCTTTCGGGTCAATTAAAATGCATGCATTTAATTGGTTGTATATATATTAATTTGTTCTACTTATTTATTTTTGTCAATTGCATGTGTGTAATAATATAAATATATATATATATATGTGTGTGTGTGTGTGTAGGACTCATCATGTTAAGATAGTTGAGGTGATGGATATATGATAGGGACCTGCTGGGTGTGACGCATGAGTTTGAGGATGGTTTTACTGCATTTCATGAATGGGCCAAGTCTCAACGTGCATATATTGACAGCAAGAAGATTAAGTGTCCGTGTCGGAAGTGCAAAAATAAAAGGTTCAAAACAATGGACGGGGTAAATTTTGACTTGTATATGAAAAGGTTTATGCCGGAGTAATATAATTGGACTTCCCACGGCGAGGAGAGGGTGCAGGAATACATTGATGCTGTGACCACGCCCCCTGTGCAATAGCAACAAATCCCAGCCGTTCAGGAGGAGGGTAGGACACACTGGGTTGATGTGGCGCAGAGGATGGTTTTCGATGACGCTGGGTTAGCTTTCTAGTCTTCTTATAACTAGGGTGTGTTTCTGATGATGGTACGAGGTCTTGTCTTTCTGATGCTGGGCCTAATTCATATTACAGCGGGAGGGGGGGGGGGCGCTATGATTATGTGTCTGGGTTGTCAGATCATTTTTTTGAGGTAGTGTATGCTGCCGACCAACCATTGTGGAATGACAACACTATATCTCAGTTGGGTTCGATTTCTACTTTAGTTGATATCAAAGTTGAGGGGGGTTTTTCCGAGCGAACATATGATTGACTGTGTGAGTGGGTTGATCACTAACGCCACACTATCGCACTTCCCCCCCTCCCCTGATTACTATATTACGAAGAAATTCATAAAAGACTTGGGTTGAACAATAAGATTGATGCGTGTAAAAATGGTTGCACGTTGTACCGGAAGAACGACATTGATTTGGACTACTGCAAGTTTTATGGAGAAGCTACGTACAAGGTCGAGAAAGGAGAGAAATCCTAGCAGGAAGAAGGTCCCGTATGCCATTCTTAGGTACCTACCGCTTACCCTAGGCTGCAAAGGCTGTATGCTTCGAAAGTGACTGCTGAGCACATGACGTGGCATGCTTACCATCAAATGGGGGAGGGATTCATGCGTCATCCATCCGATGCAGAGGCTTTGAGATATTTTGACAGGACATATCCCAATTTTGCAGCTAAGCCTCATAATGTTAGACTAGGGCTGTGCACGAATGGGTTCACACCGCACGAGCAGTATGGTCGTACTTACTCATGTTGGCCCGTTATACTTACACCGTATAATCTCCCATCGGAAATGAGCATGAAGTCTTAGTATATGTTCCTGACAATGGTGATCCCTAACCCTTCCAATCCCAAGCGTCTGATCAATGTGTACCTTGAGTCGTCGATTGAAGAGTTGTAGAATTTATGGCATGTGGGTGTAGGGACGCACGACATGCCATGCACCAGGAATTCTGATGCGCGTCGCACTGATGTCGATAATGAATGATCGACCCGCTTATGGCATGGCTTCCGGATGGAATACCGCAGGTCTTATGGGGTGTCTAGTTTGTATGGACGACACACGGGCATTCAGTTTGCAGCACGAGAGGAAGGCGTGCTATTTTGACTGCCATACAAAGTTTCTCCCCTCGGACCATCCGTACCGCAGGAACAAAAATGCTTTCACTAAAAATCGAGTTGAAAGGAAGATCACACGTCCGAGGCTGACTGAAGAGCAGATCTGAGTGTGTGTCAATGCGTTTAGTGTGGCATTCGAACAACCGTTGATTGATTGGAAGGCTATGGTATCGAGCACAAGTGGACGAAGAAAAAACACTTTGGGAGCTTGAATACTGGGGGACGCATCTGATATGGCACAATCTTGATGTCATGCACATTGAGACGAATGCGTTTGACAATCTATTCAACATCGTGATGGATATAAAGGAGAAAACGAAGGACAATCTGAATGCACGGAAGGACCTGAAGATCATATGTATAATATAAGGTTAAACATCGCTTTTGATCCCTAAACTATGTCACTTATTCATATTTGGTCCCTCATGTATCCTGCTCCTCAGATTTGGTCCCTCAAGTTTAAAGATTTCATCATTTTGGTCCCTCCGTTAAATTTTCTATTAAAATTAACGGACTTCTTAAAAAAAAATGAATTAGTGCTCAAAGGAATTTGAACCTATTACCACTGGGCTGAGATTGTCACTTCAATTTTTATTCACCCAAAATTTACTTATTTACAACTTCTCTGAATATGTTGTAATATCCCCAAATCAGCCACATCAAATCGAAGCGGATATAAGGAGAAGAAAAAAGACAAGCAATAAATATTCTTGCTGTAATGGACCAATGTTTGAATTATGTTTTACTTGATGTTTAGAATATATTCAAGATTGTTTCCATATATCTGATGACATGACTTATGTATTGTTTATGACTTTTATGATATTGTTTGGTATTTTTATTACTTTTATGACGTATGTATTCTTGTGGAATTTTTATGACTTATGTATTCGATTTGTAGTTTGGGGCTAATACAGTACTTTAGAGATGCTTTGTAAAATTTGGGAGACCTAAAAATAAGAAACCTACTTGGGGCTGCTACATAGAAGTTGTAAAATAAGTAACATTTTAGGTGAATAAAAACCTAAGTAACAGATTCGGTTTAGTCGTAATAGGCCTGTTTTGTTATACATGAGACCCACGTTCGAATATCCTCGAGCACAAATTTGTGTTTTTTTTAAGAAGTCCGTTAATTTTAACAAAAATTTTACGGAAGGACAAAAAATGATGGAATCTTTTGTTAGAATAGGTGACCGTGAAACTAATCTGATTAGGCTAATGTAACCTATGTCTGAACAATTTAAGAGTTTTAATAAAATTTTAATGAATAAGAAAGTGATATTCATTTGGCTTATACTTTGTCTGTGTTTACTTTACTGTTTTATTATGACTGTGCACTACACAAGCAAAGCCCACAGACTGAAATCACATTCCGAAAAACTAGAACTACGGATTAGATGGTAGGTTCATGAAATCAGTTTCTCCGGATCGGTCTGAAATGCTCCAAGTCAAAGGAATCTCGAGATAGGGCATCGAGAATTCATTTGAGACTTGCACTAAGCATCTGCAGTCGCATTTCATCGACAAGTAACGAGGTTTGTCCATGCAGTGTTAGTGGGTCAGCCAGCTAGGTGGGTGCTGACTGAGGTAACTCGTGGGAACTGTTATATGGAAGGCCTTGAGTAGGGTTGGTCATGTATGACATGTATTTTCGGTTCCAAATAGTACAACCTAATCCTTGGACTTGAGGGATTACTAAGTTTACCTGCACACTGTGCCTGTATCTTAGGTATGGCGAGAGGCTGCCAAGTCATAGTCACTCGCTAGTTATAAGCCCTATCTAGTGCAGTCAAGATGTGCAGTGTGACAATAGATCCCGGGAGAAGATCCATCTCCTGTCAGAAGGCTGACAGTGATATCTTGCTTTACTCTGAGACTCGTCCCTGATAAATCTGTGGCCGCAGTGACTGAACAAAAGAGTAGGACCCTTGTGACGTTTAGTATGGACGAGGCAAGGCGTGTGTCGAAAATGGGTACCTACATTTCCGTGCTCTAAACTCTAAGTAGTGAGATTCAAGATGGAAGGATAGACGTACTAAAGAGCCTAAATGTTCACACCACAAATATTCACCTAGTCTTTAGTGCCATGGACCGTTTCTCGACGGCCACTCATGGTAACAGACGAATTCCTGTCATAGAATGATTGGGAATTCAACCAAGTCTAGCTGAAGGTGAAACTAAAGAGTCACACATAATCCACACACAAAAAAGGTATTTAATTTAGAATTAAATTTAGAGAGGTTAGAACGATTAAATTAGATTTAATCGGTCTCCCGTTTCTTGCGAAATTAATTCCTATTAATTAGATTAAAAGGAATTAAACTAGATAAATAAATTGAATTTATTGGAATAAATAATGTGACTTAAAATAAATATTATTATTTATTTATGGTCCCATAGATTATTTAAATAGGATTTAAATATTCCATGAAATAGATGGATGGTTGAGATTAAAGAGGAGAGATAGATGGCTAGGATTGGTTTGACCAAATCTAAGACTAGGTCAAAATCCTAGTCAAATTAAACTTCTAAAGTTGGAGTTTGAAGAGGAATAGGATTCCTCCTCTATAAATACTCCTAAGTATGCACTTTAGAATGATGATGAAAATTCAAGACACACACACACACACACACACACACACACACCTCTCTCTCCTCTTGCTCGTCCACTCCCCTCTTCCCAAGAATTAGTTTTTGGTTCTTTATTTCATACAATTGAACCTTACGAGGATTAATCTCGTTAATTCATAACGTATGGTTAATCCATCCTCTGTAAATACATACACTTGGTTTTTTGCTAGCACGAGGATCAAGACACTTGGGTGGATTTCGTGTAGGATTTAGAGGGTCTCAAGTTTGAGATCGTCGTGCAAAAACGGGGAACAACGCGAGTAACGATTTGAAGACAAAACGACTACCGGGTAGGTTATTTCATTTTGGTTTTTTTTCAATTTCTACAACCCTATGGTCTCCATGATTTGCATGTTCTTTTAATTAGTCATGAAATACACTGAATGCCTGGGAGGTTCAAGGGAACACCCCTCGAACGTGTAGTTTTAATTCATGTTTAGCATGCTTTTAATTTTGTAAATTTATTTTGTATCGCACTTCCGCATTCGCGCTCCTCCTGGGCGATCCACATGCCTTAGGAAGGCTTTCAGTGGTATCAGAGCCCGCTTCGGTGTATAGGCCTAGGGCTTTATGTGTGATTAAAGCATGAAAACGTGTAAAGCATGATTTACGTATTTCTTGATTTATATTTTCAAGCATGTCGTTTTTCATGTTGGTAATACATGTGTTCTTGGTGTTTCTTGATTTCTTGGAGAATGGAGCAGAAATAATAAAATGGAACAAGAAAATGGCAACGCGGCAGCCGACGGCTGACCGCGCGTGCGTTGCGCATGGCCAGACGCGCGTGCAGGCAGGGAAGCCTACGCTTGGCCGTTCGGCAGGCGCGCACAGCAGCAGCAGGCGCAGCCGACCGCGCGCGTTGGATGCACGGCCGGGTGCGTGCGCATGCAGGCGCAGGCGCCTGGCCAGCACGTCTGGTGTGCGCAATCGGTAGAGTGCGCACGCGCGCGCGCTCGGCTGGCGCGCCCGATGTGCGTGCACGTGCGCGCTGAAGGTTCTACCCGCACAGGTTGCATGACAAGGCAGTGCGCACAGGCAGGGGCGCCTGTGCGCGGCCGCCCGACCACCGTGTACGCGCATGCACGCCGGGACGCTTTGTGCACTCAGGCGGCAGGCAACCGCCGGCCGCGGTGTCCCTTGGCCGTTTTCGGTGTTTTCTTGCTTCTCTAATTTTTGAAATATTTTCTAAAAAATATTTTATTTGTTTTGGTTTGGGACCTCAAAATTTTAATATTTTTGAATAATGAGGAAAGTACTTCCTAACAAGAAAAGGATTACCAATGTTACACCAAGTTTATATGCATACCTTGTTCTCTTTATTCTTTTAAGAAATATATGATTAGATATCATGGCTTATGTGCACTTTTTATGATTGGATGTCATAAATTATGTGCGTTGATTGAGAATGGATGATCACAAGCCTAGACCGAATGTATGATTTTAATTTTACGTTGGGCCTGTGTGCCTTCTTTTATATTTTTCTCCTCTTTTCTAGTTGCCTTAGAATAATAAGACTTTCTATCTCCCTCCAATTGTACTCCCCCCGGGTTTTCACTGGGGTTCCTTTTTAAATTTGTAATGAGAGTAGTATAGTGGTGAGGTAGCATTTTACTTTTATTTCCATGATGGAGATGGATGGCCCAGAAAGGAGAATCCAAGGAGTTCCATGGAGGCCTGGTGGAGAAGAAGGCAAGGCCCATCAGTGTGTTGATGGGTTGTTATTATTAAATATAATAGTGTAGGAACAACCTTAGATTGACCATAGATTCACTGCGGGCTCAGTGGGTCGCATAGGATTCGGGCTTGTGATCATCCAACAGGGGCGTGCTAGGCTTTTAATTTTGCATGTGGCTTTTATGGTGAATGAATGGTTTATTTATCGTATTGCTGCTATGGGAAACAAATGTTTTATAATGCATAATGGATATATGTATGAATGTGCTATAATAATATCTTGGTCATCAAACTCTCACTTGGTTGGACCAAGTTGAATATTAGACCCTTTACAAATGGACTAGGACTCAAGGAGTTCGTCCAGGCCTTCCAATCCATGACAAAGTGAGGAAGCTAGTTTCAGTCGATAGCGTGGTCTCATGTGTCGTGGCACGACTATCGTGCTTAAAAGAAGCTGCACTTTATCATGAACGAAGAGTACACTCCTGTTGTCTGTCTCACGAGTCGTGGGGATAGCAGTGAGTCTATGAATCGGTTGATTGGGTCAGGTCTAACGAATAACGTTATTCGCTTGGAGTCCTTGAGATCACGTAAAAGGGTGAGGCAAATATCTTGGGAATTTCGTAGGTTGAGAATGGTATAGAATACCTCCCACAGGTTGTTTTCCATGCGAATCGTAAAAGTGGGGCATGGAAGGTATCACTGTTGATCCCAAGCCCACTAGGAAAGGATTTTCCGAAAACAACGTTTGAGAGTGTCGTGTTTTTGTAGAAATAGTAGGAGAATTAATTGACTGAAGTCCAAGATTTTAATCTTTATTAAAACCTTTTATTCAATTATGCTGATTAAGTTCTGTTTTTAAATGTAGATTTAAAATAATGTCTAAGAACCCATTATCAACTGTACTTGAGACAAACAAGTTTAATGGAACCAACTACAACGACTGGTTGCGCAATCTGAGGATAGTCTTCAATTATGAGAACCAAGGCTATGTCATGGACAAGCCGTTTCCTCGGGCTTTGCCGGAAGGATCCACGCCAGAAGAACGTGAGACGTTCGAGACTTGGCATAAGGATAACTGAAAAGTCCGTAGCATCATACTTGCCTCTATGACCAATAAGATTCAGAAGCAGTATGAAAGGCTAGACGATGTCCCTTCCATAATGGCTCGCATGAAGGATTGCTATGCGGTCCCAGATCGATAATGAGACGTACATTGATGTGATCCTTAAGTCACTCCCACCCTCCTTCGACCAATTCATTGTTAAACTACAACATGAATGCTCTTGAGAAGAGTATCCATGAGTTGATCAATGTATTGGTGCAATACGAGGTAACGACCATAAAGTCTGCGCCATCGGTGTTGTTTGGAGAGGCTTCAACTTTCAATACGAAAGGCAAGGGTGTTGGACGTTGGAAAAGAAAGAAAGGAAAGAAAAAGGCCATCAAAGCCGCTACTAACACTAAGAGTGTTCCAGTTGCCAAGGTGGGGAAAAGCAAAGAAAAAAGGAAGGTTGACTCAAGGCAACAGTCGAGAGCAAATAACATATGTATCAGATGCCGTGAGAAGGACATTGGAAGAGGGATTGCCCTAAACTCCTCTCCAAGCAAGGTATATTTGTGATTGAGGTTAATATGGTTACTAACTCTACCTCTTGGGTATTAGATACCAGTTGTGGAACTCACATTTGCAATGACTTGCAGGTGTTGAAAAGAAGCAGAAAGCTGAGTAGCGGTGAAATAGTCCTAAAGCTTGGAAATGGCAAGGCCATCTCGGCAGAAGCAATAGGATCCACCACCTTAGTAGTTAGTGATTGTATTAGTATAGAATTAGAGCAAGTTTATTATGTACCTAGCATGATTAGAAACATCATTTCCATTCCATTGTTGGACAATAGTGGTTATGAGTTTTCAATCAATAAAAATTGCTTTTATTTGATTAAGGGAGGATTTACTCATTTGCTTGGTACGCTTAATAATGGTATCTATGTCTTACAACAAACAAATTTCGTTATGAATGCTCAACAGAAACGTAAATTAGATAATGATGGTAACGCACGACTGTGGCATGCAAGGCTAGGTCATATCTCCCAAAAAAGGATGAAGAAATTGGTAGACTCAAAAAACCTAGAGGTTGGGACTTGAGTGATGTACCAAACTTGTGAATCCTGTCTTAGGACAAAGCAGGCTTGCCACAGGCCTGTTGGACATACAAACGTGTGTGGACCACTAAGGACGCAAGCCCGAGGAGGGTTCTCCTACTTCATAACCTTCACCGATGATCATTCACGGTATGGTTATGTTTACCTGATGAGGTACAAGTCTGAAACTCTTGAGAGGTTTAAAGAATTTAGACTTGAAGTCGAGAACGAAATCGACTGTAAAATTAAAGTCCTACGGTCAGATCGAGGCGAAGAATACCTTAGTACCGAATTCCTTAATTATCTCAAAGAAAACGGTATAGTCTCTAAATGGACAGCTCCGGGACACCACATTAAATGGCGTCTCTGAAAGGAGGAATCGAACCTTGTTAGACATGGTCCGATCCATGATGAATTTTACCGAATTGCCCTTGTTTTTTTGGGGCTACGCATTGGAAACCGCTGCCAAGTTGTTAAACTTAGCACCGACCAGTGCAGTGACCCAAACACCATATGAGATATGGCACGACAAGCCTGCATCCTACAACTACTTGAAAGTGTGGTGTAGCCCTGCATACGTCAAGAGGTTAGTGGGAGACAACCTAGAATCAAGGTCTAGTTTGTGCAGGTTCGTTGAATACCCTAAAGAAACTGCAGGTTATTATTTCTATGACCCTTTGGAGCAGAAGGTGTTCGTTTCAAGGAACGCAGTATTCTTGGAACAAGGATTTCCAGTAAGCATCCAATATGATGAGTTGATCCTTGAG
Source organism: Sesamum alatum (assembly GCA_034509735.1). Lineage (NCBI taxonomy): Eukaryota > Viridiplantae > Streptophyta > Magnoliopsida > Lamiales > Pedaliaceae > Sesamum > Sesamum alatum. The sequence continues at coordinate 24,425,250 of JACGWO010000009.1, read as the reverse complement.
GAATCAAGTGAGACAAATCAGTCATCGATTCCAGAAGTTGCGGATACCTCACCGAGAGGTTTTAGGATAGATACCCAACACGTTAAGCAACCTCGAGAAGTTCAGCATGCCAGGTCGAACAGCCTCAGGAGGAGCCAGCCCCGGTACTGACCTGCCAGTTCTTGTAATGTCGGTGCCCACAGTCATCACTGATGTTCCCGTCCTCCGTAGGTCAGCTAGAATACATCGCCCTCCCGTGAGGTATGGTTTTCTAGGCATGACCGGTCAATTGGATAAGGATCCCTAGATATACGGGGACGCGATGTCTGACATCGACTCGGGAAAATAACTTGAGGCCATGAAAGCCGAAATGGACTCCATGAGTGAGAATCAAGTTTGGACACTTGTAGACCCACCCGAAGGCGTTAAACCAGCCGAGTGTAAATGGATCTATAATCGTAAACTTGGCGTTGATGGAGAAGTGACGACTTTCAAAGCTAGGCTAGTGGCAAAAAGGTACACTCAACGACTCGGGGTAGATTTTGAAGATACCTATTAGCCAGTAGCCATGGCTAAGTCCATTCGAATCTTGCTCGCCATAGCAACATGGTATGACTATCAAATATGGCAGATGAAGGTGAAAATGGCATTTCTCAACGGCTTCGTTGAGGCAGAGATCTACATGGATTAGCCGGAGGGATTCACGGTAGTTGAAAAGGAGTAGAAGGTCTGCCGTCTCCAAAAGTCCATCTATAGCTCAAACAAGCATCCCGTAGTTGGAACATTCGCTTTAATGAAGTCATAAGAGGTTATGATTTTATCAAAAACGAATCCGACCCTTATGTATACAAGAGGGTCAGTGGGAGCTCTGTAGTGTGCCTAGTGCTTTATGTGGACGACATTCTACTCATAGGTATTGATGTTAGAATGTTGAGTTACACAAAAGCATGGTTATCCACTCAATTTTTCATGAAGGATTTCGGTGAAGCCTTCCACATTCTAGGCATCCAGATCGTCAGGGACATATCTAAGAGGATGTTAGGATTAACCCAAAACTCGTATGTGGAAAAAATCTTGAAAAGGTTTCATATGGATAGCTCCAAACGAGGTTTCCTTCCCATGAGGCATGGGATCAAGCTATCCAAGAAACAGTCTCCTAAGACTGATGAGAAGCTTGAAAGGATGAAAGCCATCCCCTATGCTTCTGCAGTAGGCAGCATTCAATACGCCGTTCACTCCACGGGACCTGACATTGCTTACGCCTTAAGGCCATGATTGGTATGAGGGAATGGGTTGAGAATGGAATTGATATTCCCAAGTTCATTCCTATACATATGATTGGTATAAGAAAGGAAAGGAATTGGTCATTCCATAGGAATTCTTATTCCCTTAGGGAAGGGATTAGTGATTCCATCCCCACACCATGGTATTACCTATTCCTATTATGTTGGGAATGGAAAAAAATATTTTCTTGACAAAATTATTCTTATTAACCAAAACAAAACCTATTTCTATCATCATATTCTTATTAAACGTCTTCTTCAAATATATAACTATCAAAATTACCAAGTAAATTTTATTGGCACTCACTTTTTTAATATCTTCTTCTTGTATGATTACTTATTATTATTCATGTGGGAATATTACTGCTGAAGGAAAATCATATAACTATGAAAAAACCACGTAAATAACATATAAAAACAACAAAAGTCATATGATAAACGACCAATATCATTTCATCTCATTAGTCGGTCTCAACGTCCACCATGCTTGTTCAAAATTCATCCCCTCCTGACCAACTTCCTTACTTTTATTATGCAATTTTTTGTTAGTATATACCACACATATTTTTTAAAAATTATTTTATATTATTATTAAAATTAATCCTCATAGAAGACGGCTCATTTTTTTATTGAATATTCAGACAAAGTAGTAGATGCATTGTGATTAAATTAGATTAATTATTGGTTGTTCAAATTAATACAATATCTTTTGCAGAAAAAAATATTATCTATGTGTTCTAAGTAAATAAATTTTCTCATAGATTGTTTTTACTCATATATGAGATTTTTAAATAAATTTCTTATAACATTCTATAAGTAATTTTTTAAAATACAACTATTATAAAATGCATTCAATGTTCCCAAAATAAAAATATATTAAAGGGCACATTTGTCGTAAAAGTAATTTTATTCCATTACTAACCATCTCTTTTTGATTATCAATTATGTGAATGGAATCAATTAAGAAATGATAGTTCCATTGCCTTCTAATTCTTGTGTATACCAATCATAGGAATGGTATCCAAATATGATTCCATTCCCATCTTCATTCCATTCTCAACTTCATTCCATTCCCACTCAATTCCATTCCTACATACCAATCATGCCCTAAGTGTAACAAGAAAATATCAGTCCTGTGCAGGTGAGGCTCATTGGAATGCGGCCAAGAACATCCTTAAGTACCTAAGGAGGACTAAGGAAATGTTCTTGGTCTATGGCAATGGAGAGTTAATCCTGGAAGGCTTTAGTGATGCTAGCTTCCAGGCGGATGACGACGATGCCAAGTCTCAGTAGGGTTATGTATTCAGGCTTAATGGTGGTGTGGTGGCATAAAAAAGTTCCAAGCAAGAAACCACCGCCGATTCCACCACAGAGGCCGAATACATAGCAGCTTCAAAAGCTACCAAAGAAGTGGTTTGGATGAGAAACTACATCCAAGAGTTGGGTGTGGTGCCTAGAATTGCCGTCGCCCGTGGTTATCTTCTCTGATAACAACGGAGTAATATCCAAGCAAAGGAAACGAGATCTCATCACCGATCCAAGCACATTCTTAGACGCTACCACCTTTTTGAAGGAAATGGTAGGAAGAGGTGACGTCCGGATGGACCAAGTCAGCTCAGTAGACAACACATCGGATCCATTAACAAAGCCTATGTCACAAACTGCTCATACGCAACATCTTGAGAACATGGGATTAGGCATATGGGCGATTGACTTTAGGTCAAGTGGGAGATTGTTAGAATAGGTGAACGTGAAGCCAATCTGATTGGGCTAATGTAACCTATGTCTGAACAATTTCAGAGTTTTAATAAATTTTAATAAATAAGAAAGTGATATTCATTTGGCTTATACTTTGTCTATGGTTCACTTTACTATTTTATTATGACTGTTCACTACACAAGCAAAGCCCACAGACTGAAATCACATTCCGAAAAACTGGAACTACGCATTGGATGGTAGGTTCATGAAATCAATTTCTCCGGATTGGTCTGAAATGCTCCAAGTCAAAGGAATCTCGAGATAGGGCATCGAGAATCCATTTGAGACTTGCACTAAGCATCTGCAGTCGCATTTCATCGACAAGTGACGAGGCTCGTCCCTGCAGTGTTAGTGGGTCAGCCAGCTAGATGGCTGCTGACTGAGTTGACTCGTGGGAACTGTCATATGGAAGACCTTGAGTAGGGTCGGTCAGGTATGACATGTATTCCCGATTCTAAATAGTACAAGCTGATCCTTGGACTTGAGGGATTACTGAGTTTACCTGCACACCGAGCCTGTATCTTAGGTATGGTGAGAGGGTGCCAAGTCATAGTCACTCAGTAGTCATAAACCCGATCTAGTGCAGTCAAGATGTGCAGTGTGACAGTACATCCCGAGAGAGGATCCATCTCCTGTCAGAAGGCTGACGGTGATGTCTCGCTTTACTCTAAGACTCGTCCCTGATAAATCTGTGGCCACTGTGACTGAACAAAAAGGTAGGACCCCTATGACGTTTAGTATGGACAAGGCAATGCTTAGGTCGAAAATGGGTACCATGCCTTAGACTCTCAGTAGTGAGATTGAAGATGGAAGGATAGACGTACTAAAGAGCCTAAATGTTCACACCACAAACATTCACCTAGTGTCTAGTGCCATGGATCGTTTCTAGATGACCACCCATGGTAACGGACGAATTCCTGTCATAGGATGATTGGGAATTCGACCAAGTCTAGCTGAAGGTGAACCTAAAGAGTCACACACAATCATCACACAAAAAGGGTATTTAACTAAGTTAGATTTAATCAGTTCCCCTTTCCTTGGGAAATTAATTCCTATAAGTTAGATTAAAAGGAATTAAACTAAATAAATAAATTGGATTTATTAGAATAAATAATGTGGGCTTAAAATAAATATTATTATTTATTTATGGCTCCATGGATTATTTAAGTAGGATTTAAATATTCCATGAAATAGATGGATGGTTGAGATTAAAGAGGAGAAGGATGGCTATGATTGGTTTGACCAAATCTAAGCCTAGTTTGACTATGACTTTGACTAGGTCAAAATCCTAGTCAAATTAAACTTCTAAAGTTGGAATTTGAAGAGGAATAGGATTCCTCCTCTATAAATACTCCTAAGTATGCACTTTAGAATGATGATGAAAATTCAAGACACACACACACACACACACACACACACCTCTCTCCTCTTGCTCGTCCACTCCCCTCTTCCCAAGAATTGTTTTTTGGTTCTTTGTTTCATACAATTGAACTTTAGGAGGATTAATCCCGTTAATTCATAACGTTTGGTTAATCCATCCTCTCTAAATACATACAATTGGTTTTTCGCTAGCACGAGAATCAAGATACGTGGGTGGATTGCGTGTACGATTTAGAGGGTCTCAAGTTTGAGATCCTGGTACAAAATGGAGAACAACGCGAGTAGCGGAGACAAAACGACAACCGGGTAGGTTATTTCGTTTTGGTGTTTTCAATTTCTACAACCCTATGGCCTCCATGATTTACATGTTCTTTAAATTAATCATGAGATACACCGAATGCCCGGGAGGTTCAAGGGAACACCCCTTGAACGTGTAGTTTTAATTCATGTTTAGAATGCTTTTAATTTTGTAAATTTATTTTGTATCGCGCTTCTGCATTCGCGCTCCTCCCTGGACAAACCACACGCCTTAGGAAGGCTTTCATCTTTAAAGTTGAGGGACCAAATCTAATGAGCAGGATACATGAGGGACGAAAAGTGGATAAGTGGCATAGTTTAGGGACCAAAAATGATGTTTACCCTATAGTATAATTATTAAAAAGTTTATTAATTATATTATTTATAAAAAATCATAAACTAATATTTTGAATAAATTTACAGATCATGTATAGTGGTGGTCCGCCAGCTACAGGACGTGGACGAGGCTGCGGCCGTGCCCATAGCCGCGGTTATGGCCCGTTGATTCCACCACTAGCGGGTGCTGCTTCCCAAGTTGCGGAAGCTGCATTTCGACCATCCCCACCACCACCAGCGGTTCACCCCTCAGCTGCCGTACCGGCGACAGATCTAGATAATGACCCGTCTACTCCCACACCGGCGGTACAGGAGGCCTAACCGTCTACTCCTAGCGGCGGCAGATCCGGCCTGTTTTGGTTGCACCACCCCTAGCACCACCATCGACACCACCAGTCCCCCCACCATCAGCTCGCCAGTATATCACCCTGGGCGATGCGAGGTACTAATTATTTTTAATCTTTGTTATTTTTTTTTAATTTTTTTTTCTTAAACACTTATTAATATATTATTTTAGGGCTGAGCGCAAGATTCAAGAGCGCATTAATGCGGTGGTGGGAGGACATTATCCCCACCCCTAGGGATGTTTGCGGCAGGTGCCACCAGAGCACCAACACCTCTAGTTTGAGAGCATGAAGGTATTTTATTTTTTTATTTTTATTTTATCGTATAAATTATTTTTCGTAAACATTTTAACAATTTTTTTCCTTTTTTGTGATATTGCATATGACGTACTAGTGGGACTATGACAATGAGTCCATATTCCTGGTATTTTACATGTTCGTGGGCAAGTTCATCCGCAAGTACTTCACCCTCACCAGACAGTCTTCGGTGAAGTCGGTGTGGCTGGCGAACGAGATCTGGCGTCAACTCTAACTGTACTGGGCCAACGAGGAGTTCAAGAATGAGCCGGCCATGAACAAGGTCAGTCGGTCGGCTAACCCTGTGGCAACATTGACTATCTACTGCGGGGGATCTTCCTCAATCGACATGCACAAGAGGAAGATGGTAAGTAATTTTAATTTTTTTAAAGCTTTTATGAATATTTAATAAATATTTGGCTAATTGTTCTTTTTCTGTACAAGAGGCACAACTCGGTCGACTTGTGAAGCAGATGGAGTTATACTCAAGATGCTACAAGAAGAAGGGTGATGGCGGTTGGAGCGGCCCGAGGGCAGCGGAGGGGACGGTAAGTAATCATCCTTTAAATTTTTTTCTTTAATTTTTTTGAATAATAATAATATTTTATTTTGTTATGTAGGAGATATTTCAAAACCTGTTGGAGGATCACCATCCTCAAGCCAGGATACTCCGGCCGAATAGGAGGGGTCGCTGGCGATGACCGAGCAGAACCTGTGGCTGACAGCGGTAGGGGGCAAGAACAAGGGCCATGTATTCAGCCTTTGTTCTGAGGCCGTGCCATTAGCCATACCTGCACATCACCATCGCCGATGCCACCGCCATACCCGGACATGGAGGGTCGCATGGTCCGACTTGAGACGATGATGGCCGACATGATGGCCATAATGAAGGCCATGCAGACCAACTCCTCCACTGTCGGCCCATCACAGCGTCTGACAGACCCCCATGCCCCAGGCGATGACGACATGGACCATGACGATGAGGGGGTCGGAGTGTTGATTAGGTTGTTTTTTTTAATATTTGTAACTAAATGGATAATTATTATATTAATATAATTTTTTCCATAATTATCCATATTTTATTGTTAATTGCATTCAATATTTATTTAAATAATCAAATTAAGACAAATAATTAAGTTTATTAATTAATTATAATTATAATTTATTATTTCAAAACTAAAAAATAATAATAAATAATTTAAGAACGCTCGTTTGAAGAGTTAGGGATTGACCAAATATCGAGTAAACCGTTCCAAACTTGAATTTCACGAATAAGTGATCCGCTCCAAAGTGTAGTCCAACGAGGTTCAACCTGTGTCACAAATACCGGTCCACCATATTGAAAAAAAAAATAAATGCCGATCCAAAATTAATTGCCAAATATCAAGTTACCATTCCAAATCTAGTTCCTAAGGACTGTTACAACGTTGCTTTCCAAAGAGACAAAACCGTGTCTAATAATATTCCAAAGTTAATGACCAAATATCATTTATGTCGCTCCATAGCCCATACCTAAAAGCGTGTCAAGCATGTATTCAAAATAAAGAATAAAACCATTACTAAATACATTACAACGTAAGGTTCAACTAGAGTTCCATATGCCGTTTCAATACTTATCACCCGGACATAAATCATCCGCTCCAAAATATACACCTAAAAGAGTTGCAAGATACATCTTAGATACATTAAAATTTATGTCAATAGAGTTGCAAAGATTACATAATCGAACCGTTCCAAATAATAAAAATGTGTTCCAAATACACAAATTACATATTTATATATACAAACACAACTAGGAATGATTTTTACCATGTGCGTCTAAAACCGCACCTAATTAGGAGTGGTCGCTTCACAATCGTTCCTAAATATTAGGAACACCGTCAATTACGACGGAAAATCTCCCTTTCCATTACCGTTCCAAAGGCCGGTCCAGATATATTCAACGAGTAATTCCCCGTTCCAAATTAAAAATAAACTGTGCCTAAGCCCGGTACAGTTCCTGCATTTTATTGTAGTGGATATTTTTGTTTACTTTTGTATGAGCTTTTTAATATAATGACCATTTTACCCTTAGATAATAAGTAAAAAATAATTAATATACAAAACAATATTGAGTTAAAGTTAATCAATATATTTTGTCTTTGTTTGAACCACTTTTCTTTTTACTTTTAAGTATTATACTTAATAGTATAACATTACTTTATTATCTTCTACTTACTTTTATTTATCAATATTTATAAGATAATTCATTACTTGTAATTAATTATGTAAAAAGTAAAATACAAAATGCATTGCAACCATAGAGAAGTTGAATTTGCATTCTAAATTTTGAAAATTTATAATCTAAAATTAAAACTTATTAATCTAAATTTAAGTTTAAATCAAATTTTAATACATCGATTAAATTCAAATAAATATACTTAGATGAAAATTTTTAATCTTCAGGACTTTACTATTAACTTAAGTTATTTAATAATGAGTTTCTTTCTATATATTGAGAAATAAAGAGAGTGTAAAGTATCACTACCAAAAAAAAGCAAAATTTATAACGGTCATTTTGGAATGGCCACCAGGTTGTTATAATGGTATGGTCTTTGTAACAATTTTGGAACGGATAGCCTTTGATGAAGTCATGTAGCTGGTGAAATGAATTTCGCCATCTTGTAACGGTAGAATAGTTACAAAGGCCATTCTGAAAATATTTGAAATGGTGTTCTTAAAGGCATTACAAAATACTGGCCATAACACATTGGAACACCTTTTGGCATGGCTCGTTTTGATTTGTAACGGCCTCTAGAACAATGAAATCGTTCTAAGATAGTGTAAAAAGCCGTTACACATTTGTAGTACGGCCAGACCATTACAAAGGCTGGTACGACATTTTGGTTGTTGCAAAGTTACAACGGTTTTGGATGGTCTAGTTTAAAAAAATGTAACGGCCACGCGAAATATGAGAGCCTCCGTTTCAATTATTTTGTAAAATACCATTAGAAATTTGCAATACTATGTGGCTGTCCCAATTGGTACGGTTGTTCTACGAAAGCAATTATTAGTTACGAAGGTCGTTCCAATAATGACTCAGTATAAAGGCTACTTTTGTCGCCCCAAAAGCCATTCCAATAATGTTGTTTTCATTTCTTCTAATTAACCACGCACACTCTCAATCTCTCTCTGACTTTTGTAATACACTTGATCAGCTAGAATTGAATCATTTTATACCGTTGATCTCTTGAGTTGGTTGGCCAGTTAATAACTTGAACCATTTTTATTAATTAAAATGCAGTTTAATTATTATAATTTTCTTATTTTTATGTTTGAATGTTAAGTATTATTAATGCAAAGTAATTATTAATTTATAGGTCAAAATATAATTAAATATATATGTGTGTGTATATGTAGTGATCATCATGTTAAGACAACCGAGGAGATAGATGTATGAGAAGAACCTCTCGAGAGGGTGGGTCTTACGCTAGAGTTTGAGGATGGTGTCAAGACTTTCATAAAATGGGCCAAGCGTCAGCGTGGATATATGAACGGAGACAAGATTAGGTGTCGGCGTCAAAAGTGCAAAAACAAAAGATTCCAAACACCTAATGAGGTCGATTTTGACTTATGTATGTGAGGATTTATGCAGAAATATTATAATTGAACTTCGTACAACGAGGAGAGGGTGCAGGAGTACTTTGGTACTGTCACCGCCCCTCCAGTGCAGGAGGAGCAAACCACAACTACTCAGGAGGAGGGTAGTTCGCACTGAGGTAATGAACAATAGATGGATTGTTAGAATAGGTGACCAGAAAGGCAATTGGTTTGGCGGTTTTGGGAACTATTTGTCAATCTTTATTACAATAATATTATCCTGATGAATAGAGTAAGTATTCATCACTGGCACTGTATTTGTTGTGCTTACTTACTATTGTTGAACGATGTTTCAACGTCACAACAAATGCCTATAGACCAATTGAATAACCTATGTAGTTGGGATGCGCATTGGATGGCGGCTATAAAACCAACTTCTGAGAGTTGGCGTGAAACGTTCCAAGTCGAGGATCTCGAGATTGGGCATCGAGTGTCCTATTGCGACTTGCACTAAGTATTACATTCACTGGGTGACAACCGAGTTTCATTGGTCACAGACGAAGGTCGTCTATGCAATTTTAGTGGGTTAGTTGACAAGGTGGTCAACTGACTGATTTGACTCGCAGGAATCGTCATATGGAAGCCTTGGAGGTTTGGTCGGTATGACAGGAATTCCCGGTTCCGATAGTATGGGATTAGCCCTCGGACTTGAGCAATCATGGCAGTCACGTGCATACGAAAACTGTATCTTAGATATGGTGAGAGGTGATCATTCTGAGATGGTCATTATAAGCCTTGTCCAGTGCAGTTGGAGTATGTAACGAGGATGGTGGATTCCAAGAGAGGATCTGTCCCCTATCAGTATATGACGGTGATGTCCCCTATGCGCTCTAAGATTCTGAAAGTCTATGGCTATAACAATTGATTGAGTAGGAAAGGATTTCCTACGTCGATCGATAGAGTAAACGCATCTCGGGTATGAAGCCTAGTTGCCTAGTCAAGGATGGGAATCGACGTCCAATTCCATACCCTAGACTAAGACCGGGAGACGGTTGACAGTAGGAGTGTACCGGTACGGAATCGGCGCCTAAATGTTCACGGCAACATTCACCTAGTCTCTAGTGCCATGGACCGTTCTTAGACGGCCATCCATGGTGATGGTCTCCTGTTGGATACGAGCCCAAGTCTAGCTGAGGGTGAACGTAAAGGGTCACACACAAATCACGGAGGAGGTGAAGGAATTGACTTGGATTCAATTTCGAGGATGATAAGTAATTGGATTACTTATAGGATTTTCCATTGGATGGACGAGCTGATATTGTATCGGGCCCTCGTTTTATCGGTAAATGGGATTCTCTACTTATAGTAGAGAATCGAAGCTTGGATCTTTTAATTGGATTAAAAGATCAATGGAAATTATTTAATTGGACCATTCACTAAATAAGATTTAATTCTTGGGCTTATTCTAATTGGATTACAATAAAATGCGGTCCATTAAATCTTCGCCCAAGAGAGGTGTTAATTCCACTTTTAGAATTAGAAGAAGTTGGACTTGTTCTAAAAGGGGATGGCTGAAATTACTTCTTTTGGAAGTACTAAAATTGTCCATGAAGGCCTTTGATGACATGTTGACTTGTCTCTTTTGGAAAGAGACAAACCAATTCCAATCAAGCCTCTTTCACTTGGTATGATTAAATCATACCTTATAAAATGGTAGGCTTGATTGGTGATTAATGGGGATTGATTGAAATGTATCTAGACACCCTTGGATGAACCTAGACACATTCCAATAATCATATTAATAAAGTATATATATATATGTGTGTGTGTGTGTATATACTATCATATAAGACAAGATTTTTATTATTAATCTTTTTCTAGGAAAAAGAAGAACACTCTCTACACACACTCTCAAGCCATTTTTGGCTCCTCTCTCTCTAATCTCTAAATCCTCTTTGTTGCTTCATTAATTTAGGACCAATTGAAGAACAATGTATGATTAAGAAGGAACACTAATTTGATAGTGTAATCCCTTCTTCGATTTCATCCTCTAGATATGTTTTTCTCTAGTAAGAAAAATGAGATCTCTCCCGATGTGGTGTGGACGACTTTAGAGGGTCTCTATGTTGGGACCTCGTGTGGATGAACGTGGGGAGGAATCAATGTGTGTAGCCGATCGAAATACAAAATCGAGAATGGTATTCCAATTTTTCATTTATGCTCTCAGTCTCTTCTTATTCTATAGCCATAAATGCTTGTTTATTTTATATGTTTATATTTTGCGTTTATACACCGATAGCCTGGGAACATTCAACAGAACACCCCTTGAACGCAATTTAAATTCTTTTATTCCGCATGTTTTTATCTCCACCGCGCTTCCGCGGCGTTCCTGGCGGATCAGCTTTCCTTCAAGTGGTACCAGAGCCCGGATCGGTGTATGTGGCTGTGGATTACATATTTTTACGTGTGCAAGTATGTTCAACGTGTTTAAATCGGCTTTAAAAGAATGTGTTTATTGCTTTTAATTTTTATAATTATTTGTTGAAATTTGCATGTTTAATTATGTTTATTAATCATGGATATTTGGGGGATTTTAGAAAATGGAACTTTCTGAAATTTGGGTATTTATTTAAATTTTTTATGTGCAGAATAAATAAAAAAATTTTACATGGGTTGTATGAGATTTATAATATCCATTTTGAATTGCATTTAATTATGTTATGGAATGATATTTGATATCATTGATTTAATACATGATTTGTATTATTTGCAGCATGATTATATTGGATATGTAATTATGTTGTGTTTTGTTAATTGGATTAACAAGTGATGATCACGAAGCCCAATGACCTGTGTATGGTTTTATATTCCTTTTGGGTGGGGTTTGCGTGCCTCTTATTTTGGGACTATTATCTCCCACTTTCGCCTCATGATGTTAAGGCTTGTCATTTTCCATGTATTCTATTTCTCTTGTAATGAGAGTAGTTAGGAATTTTTGTGTGAGGTTTTATGATTTATGTATAATCAGGCAAGCCCACGGGGAAAAAGGAGGCCTACATTGGACGGAGGCCCAAGGGGAGACATCAAGGCGAAACAAGTAGAGTACAAGGCCCATTGGCATGACATTGGGCTGATTTGTTGTAATAGTGTAGGACCACCCTAGACAGACCATAAACTCACTGCTGGCTCATCCAGTCGCATAGGTTGGGCTCGTGATCATCCAACAGGGGTAAGCTAGGTTTACTTGCATACGATGCATTTATTTAAATGCTTTATAATGTTGGATATTTATGCATGCAAAATATTAATGTGATGATGTCTCACTTGGTAGGACCAAGTTAAAATGTTAGGCTCACAATGGACTTGGATCAAAATAGTTTTGATCCGTCCAAGCTTTCCATCACGGCACTGTGGTGAGGAAGCTACCACTACCCAGATGTGGTCTCACAAGTCGTGGCACATTTGAAATAGAGGAAAGCTACACCATTATTGTGAACAAACAAATATCCTCATTGTTTCCCTGCCTCACGAGTCGTAGAGGGCGACAGTTGAGGTATGATTTGGTTGATAGGTCGGGCCTAACATCAAGTTTAAATATTAGGCCCACGATGGACTTAAGTCAAATGGTTTGATCTGTCCAAGCCTTCCATCCATAGCAATATCGTGAGGAAGCTACCGCTACCCAAGTGTGGTCTCACGAGTCGTGGCACATTTGGAATAGAGGAAAGCTGCACCATTGTTGTGAACAAAGGAATAAGCTCGTTGTTTCCCTGTCTCACGAGTCGTGGGGGGCGACAGTTGAGGAATGATTTGGTTGATGGGTCGGGCCTAACATCGAGTAGCATGATTCGCTTGGAGTCCTCGGGATCATGTGAAGCGGTGAAGCAAAATATCTTGGGAATCTCATCAGATGAGAATGGTATTAGATACCTTCCACGAGGCTTTTCCCATGTGAATCGCAAAAGAGGGGCATGAAGAATTGCGCTTGTAGATCCCAAGCCCACTAGAAAATGGTTTCCCGAAACCCCATTTGAGAGTGATGGGCTTTCATAGAAATAGTGGGAGGGGTTAATGACTAAAGACCAAGTCTTAACTTGAACATAATATTGTTATAATCTACTGAATGTTTTTCTGTTTAACTATTGATGTCTAAGAATCCACTAACCCTTACACTTGAAACTAATAAGTCTAATAGAACGTATTGCCACGCCTGCTGTGAAATTTTAAGATGGTCTTAGATTTCCAAGAACCAGACTTACATTTTGCATAAAGTTTTTCCTCAGGCCTTGATGGAAGGGTCATCACCCAAAGAACGTTTGGCGTTCAAGAAGAGGCTTCATGACAACTGGAAGGTCCGCAACATCATACTAGCATCCATGGATAATAAGATCCAGAAGCAGTATGATAAGCTGGAGGATGTTGGCTCGATGATGCTTCAATTGTAGCAAGTCTATGCGGTCCCAGACTGGCATGTTAGATATGTTGCAACGAAGGCATTCTTCAGAGCGAAGACGACAGAAGGATCATCGGCACAAGAGCATGAAGTGATGATTCTATCGCTTGTGGAAGCACGCAAAGACTTCCAAGCCGATCTCGAAAGAGGGATCTATATCGACGTGATCCTTCAGTCTTTTCTCCCCACACTCGACCCATTTATAGTCAACTACAACATGAATGGTGAAAGACCTTCATGAGTTAATAAAAATGTTGGTTCAAAATAAGACAACAATTGAAAAATCTGCGCGGACGGTACTAGTGAGGAGGCTTCGACCTCTAAAGCAAAGGCAAGGGTGTCGGACGCAGGAAGACGAAGTAGGCTCAGACAATATCAGCCGCTGCCAGCACTTTGAGTGCTCCTATTACACCCCTGGGTAGGGGTAAAGGAAAGAGGAAAAGGGTTCGGCAGTCAGGGGTTCCGAAAGATGTTTGCATTAATTGCGAGAAAATGGACATTAGATGACGGAGTTTCCTAAAGCTCCTCTCCATTGAAGGTGACATTTGAATTGAGTATCAATATGATCACTGTTCCATTCTTTGGTATTGGATACCAGTCGTTCATAACCTGTGAATGGTTCACAGGTGTTGATAAGGAATAGAAAGCTAAGACATATGATCTTAAGGTCTAGCATGAAACGTTATGTGGATCGGCCTGGGAGATGAAAGCGAATAGCGGAAGCGCGAGAGATTGCATAATAAAATTGCAAAGTATAATTAAATGGAATTTAAAGCATGCATAACAAACATAAACGAATCAAGGGGTGTGTCCTTGATTCTCCCGGGCGTTCGGTGTATCTCATGTTCAATAAAACACAACATGGAGGCAATAGAATTTGAACCGAAAAACATATTTGAAGAACCTACCCAGTTGTAGTTTTGTCTTCATTCGGCTACATGCATTGTTCCCCGTTTTGCACAAAGATCTCAAGAAAGAGACCCTCTAAATCATCTCACTTGCTACACCAGAAAGCGAAGAACCCTTGTGCTAGCAAGAAATTATTTGGGGACAAGAGACATCGATACACGCTATCAATTAATGCAATCGACGTCTCTTATGTTCTAGCTTGAATAAATCAAGAACAACCAAGTAGAAATCTTGGAGAGTGTGAGAGAGGGTGGATGAAAACTTTGAGAGAGATTGTGCGATGAGAGTTATAGAGATTAGTAGGTGTATGTGTGTGTTTTTTGAGTATTTATAGAAAATAGATTTTCCTATTCCTACTCAACCTCTTCTAAAGACGCACACTTGACTAGGATTTGACTAGGTCAAAATCCTAGTCAACCTAGCCTTTGATTAAGTCAATTTAATCATGGCCCTTCATCTCATCAATCTCTAGATCAAATTTTGTCCATCCATTTTGATGGGCTTTATGGAATGGGCCTGTTTAATTCTAAATTTAATAGTCACATAGACTTTATATTAAATTCTATTTAATATACCAAGCCCATTAATTAATTAATGGAATGGACTTTATTTAATTCTAAATTAAATAGTCCCATGGACTTTATATTAAATCCTATTTAATATACCAAGCCCATCAATTAATTCACCCTTTTAATCTAATTAAAAGGGAAGCCCATGCTTTATAAAATCCATAAATCTAATTTATGAACTCAAGCCCGATTATTCCAAATAATCCATCGAGGCTTGAATCTCCAAGAAGTATAATTTAATTCCATTAAATTAAACCTTCTCCCGGAATTAATTTTAAATTAATTTCCTTTCATTGGTGTAGCGGGTGTGACTCTTTAGGTTCACCTTTCAACTAGACGTGGACCTACTTCTTGTTATTTCATAACCAAAGTAGTCCGTCACCATGGGTGACCATCTAGTAACAGTCCATGGCACTAGAGACTAGGTGAATATGTGGTGTGAACATTTAGGCTCCGAGTTACATGCAGGTACGGTCCTACCGTCGCTCGATACGTACGGGTACGGTCCTACTGTCGCCTGTCTCCCGGCCTTTAGTCTAGGGCATGGAATTAGGATGTCGGTTCCCATCGTTGACTTAGGCATCTATGCTTAATGCTTGAGATAGGTTTAACTCTATCGATCGACGTAGGAAACCCTTTCCTACTCAATCAATTGCTATGGCCATAGACTTTCAGAGTCTAAACCATCTCAGAGTGTATAGGAGACATCACCGTCATGTACTGACAGGGGACAGATCCTCTCTTGGAATCTGACGTCCTCGCTACATACTCCAACTGCATTGGACAAGGATTATAATGACCATCTTACAGAATGATCACCTCTCGCCAGATCCAAGATACAATTTTCATATGCACGTGATTGCCATGATTCCTCAAGTCCGAGGACTAATCCCGTACTATCAAAATCGGAAATATGAGTCATATCGACTAAGCTCGAGTGGCTTCCATATTATGATTCCCGCGAGTCACCTCAGTCAGCAGCCACCTAGCTGGCTAACCCACTAATACTGCATGGACGAGCCTCGTCACTTGTCGACGAAATGCGACTGCAGATGCTTAGTGCAAGTCAAATGGATTCTCAATGCCCTGTCTCGAGATTCCTTGACTTGGAGTATTTCAGATCGATTCTGCGAAACTGATTTCATGAACCTACCTCCAAGCGTAGTTCCAATTTCCCAAAATATTATTTCAGTCTGTGGGCGTTTGTTGTGGCATCGAAACGATGCAAGCAGTAAGTACAATAAACTTATGCCTATGAATCCTTACTACATTCATTAACATAATATTACTTATTCAAAGATTGACGAATGGTACTCAGAACAGGCAACCTCATTGACTTTCTGGTCACGTATTTTAACAATCTCCCACTTGACCTTTTAAGTCAATTACCCACTTTGTTCAGAATCTTCTGAAGTATGAGTAATCTATGATACCGACTAAGGTCTCGTGAGTCCGCTTATATTTCCTTGTCGAAGCAATATGGTCTAACCGTGTTATTTCAATCCACCATTGCCTCCTGGAGATGGTGGTTGTCTAAGAATATTTTTGTGGATCTTGTGATGAGATCTCATGCCAATACTCCCATAGCCAAGTTGCCTGCCATATAGGCGAACATGGCTTGGCTGTGCTAGGCGCCACGTCCATCCTGTGGACGCAGTCTTCACCCGTGACCACTATTCAATACACTCGTCATTGAACCTGACTGTGCATACCTTTGAGACTAAATAGTTTTCACTATGCTCTGGAAGCTAGTATCGCTTTAGCCTTCCAAAACAACTCTCGACAGACAGTGCATCATGAACACATCTTTAGTCCTTATTCAGGTACTAAGGATTGTTCTTGATTGTTGTCTTCAACCCCACAGTGCATTATCAATTTCTGATGAGTCATGCAAGAAGCACACTCAACATCGGTTCCTATGCACCGAGTAAACATATCGTATGTTTGCCTAGGGTTAAGACGTAGGGGATACTTAACATCTAAGCCTTCTCATTAGTCCACCGTGACTAAGTCTTGAATGGCTTGATGCTTTACTCATAGTATCTAAGCATTCTCATCAGTCTAACTATGACTGAGTCTCAAACAACTTGTCCCTCTACATATCTATGTTTTCTCATCAGTCTACCATTGACTGAATCTTTGGAAAACTCAATTCATGATATGTATGTGGGAACCCTAAAATGTCATGGAGAATTTTCGTGAGTTACAGTTGTGTTTTAGTGATTCCTAATGTCTTGAATTCATCCATGAATCAAGACATTACACACTTAAACACATGGAACACCATTTCTACTCCCACTGATCATCTACGTCGTTTAAGACCGAGTCATGATCCGTATGAGCTCGTCAAAATGAATATTCTAGTTATGCGGTATTTCAAACCTTGTTTGAATTTCCTAGCGGATTCTATGGCTCCTCTCCATAAATCCTATTGCGATGTCCATCATCACGTTCCGCAGGTTGTTTGGATTTCTATCCAATTTTGACCGAACTTATTCGGATCACTCGTACCTCTACGACATTTGGGTTTGTTCTTAAGAGGATTGGAATATGATCAGTTTAACTGAGAAATGCGATTATAAGCAACGTTAGCATTATTCTGCCGTAAACCTATACAAATCAGACACCGAGTCTAATTTGTTTCCCACTAGTCCCTTGACGTATGTAGGATCCTTCTACATGCTCAAGGACTTTGTCAAACCATGGCTCCTTGTGCGTGACTCCTAGCAAAGTCCCACATCCCTTACGTTGGCAATTTTTGAGTCTACGTCTACACGGGCTAAAGTAATTGAGCAAAACTTCGATCGATCTTCGTCCAACGAGGCTCGATCATTCCCTTTATCAGAGACCGTCATATTTGGCCTTTACATGAAACGTTTCATTGAGAATTGCATTCTCAACTTGGATGTTCAAGAGCTCCACTAAATACACAGCCTTTTCGATCCTATCGAAATAGGTTTAAGTTTGCAATAATTTATGGTTCACCACCTTAAGTCTAATTCCTAAACCTCGTATGGGACCTTTAGCCTTTTGAACCCTCTTATGGTCGTGTGTATTAGTAACCTATAGTTGTCTTATTGGATCCCTTCCAATAGACTATTTGGCAAGCCTACTTCGTCCAACAAAGAGATTTGGGACTTTCTTCTTCATAAAAGACTTGTAAATTTAGTTGATTCGAATCATCTATTTCTAGATTCATGAAACTTTCCAATTTACTTATCTTTAATGAGAGGAAACGTCCTAGCTGTTGCAGATGCCAAATCTGTAAGTTGGTCTTGATTAATCCATTTAGATAATTTGAATTTTGAGTATCCATAAACCTTTTATGGGATGATATTCTAGGAATTTATGTGCAAACACTAGCAAACATGAAACAATATTCAATAATTTTGTTGATCAAATATGTATGAAATAAAACCTTTGTCCAACAAAGAGACATACTTTTGATCATGCTAGATTACGTAATTCCTATAAACTATCCTAACATGATCATGATTATGGGCCTAACAAGTCTCTAGTCCTTTTCAGCAATGGACATTGCCATTGTTGAATCGTAGAACTGTTATTAGCTTTTAAGTCCTATTCACTTTCTGCAAACCACCCGCAGATTAGTGACAGGAACGGTATCAAATACCAAATAAAGTAAAAGTGATCATGTCAATACTCAATATCAAATTTTACCTTCATTGGAGAGAGGTTTAGGATACTCCCCTTTCCAATGGCCCTCTTTACGGCAGTGAATGCTTATGTTCTTAGAAATCTATGAACTTGACTGCTGAACCTTTTTGCTCTTTCCTTTACCTCCACCTTGTGTTGTAAAGGATCAGAACTTGAAGTGCTTAATAGTTGATGTCACATTACCCTTCTTCCTCTTTTTGCGTCTGGCACCCTTGCCTTTTGCTATGGAGGTTGAAACCTCTCCTACTAGTACTGACGGTGCAGATTTTGCAATCGTTGCCTCGTACTAGACCAACATAATTACCAACCTATGAAGATCTTTTCTAAGCTCATTCATGTTGATAATTAGTGGTTCGTAGGAGGAAGGAGGAGATTGACGGATCATGTCAATGTGTGTCTCTATTTCAAGACTGATGTGGAGATCTTTTGAGCTTCTCCACTAGGGATTGCATCATCACTCCATGTTCTTTGGACAGACATCCTTTCCGTCATCTTAGCTTCAAAAATGCCTTTGTTACGTTATATCCTACATGCTGGTCCGGGACCATATAGACATGATGCAAATGAAGCATAGTTGAGCTATCATTATTATATCCTACTTGCCGGTGGTCGTCCTTCAACTTTTGAACGCCAAGAGTTGCTTTAGTTGTCGACCTTTCTGGCAAGGGTTGAGGAACGTCCTCATCCGGTATGTGAGTTCAGGTTCTGGAGATCTAAGACCATCTTAAGATTTCGTAGTCAATTCGTGTAATTGGTTCCTACTTAATAAGCTTCTTAGTAATGTGTTTGGGGGATACTTAGACATTCACAATATATAAAGCAAAAAATAATAAGCAGAATGAAGTAATATTTAGATTAAGTCTCGGTCTTTAGTCCTTAACATCTCCCACTATTTCTACGGAAACACGGCACTCTCAAACGCTGTTTTCGGGAAATGCTTTCCTAGTGGGCTTGGGATCCACAACAATCTCCCCCATACCCCGCTTTTACGATTCGCATGGGAAACAACCTGTGGGAGGTATTCCATACCATTCTCGTTCCACGAGATTCTCAAGATAACTGACTCACCCTTTTACGTGATCCCGAGGACTCCAAGCGAATCACGTTATTCGGGCGTTAGACCCGACCCAATCAATCGATTCATAGACTCACTGCTACCTCCACGACTCGTGAAACAGGTAACAACAGTGTACTCCTCGTTCATGACAAATTGCAGCTTCTTTTAAGTACGACAGTCGTGCCACAACTCGTGAGACCACGCTATCGACTGAAACTAGCTTCCTCACTTTGCCATGGATGGAAAGCTTGGACAAATTCCCAGAGTCCTAGTCCATTTATTAAGGGTCCATATTCAACTTGGTTTTGACAAAGTGAGAGTTTTGATAGAACGAGACCTCATCATATATTAAGTGTTTTTCATGCGTTATAGCAGAAATATTCTAAGCATGAATGTAAACATAGATAAACCATATAGAATACTCATAAGCATATAAAAAGCATCGAATGCAAAATAAAACCTAGCACGCCCCTATAGGATGATCACAAGCTCAAACCTATGCGACCCATGAGCCCGCAGTGGATCTATGGTCAATCTAAGAGTAGGCCCTATTCTATTAAAATATTTTAATAACCCATTCCATGCAATGGGCCTTGTAAGTCCTGTTCGTCTTCTTGGGCTCTCCATCGTGGGCCTACACCGGGCTTCTTCTCCATGGATCCTCCGTGGGCCACCTGATGGCTTCCTCCATGGGCCTCCAACACCTTGGGCTTATCTTCTCTTGAAGGTTTTATTTACAAAAATTAAAACCTCACCACTAATAGTACTCTCATTACATCATAAAATAAGAAACCCCAATCAACAGTTGGGGGGAGACATTAGGAGGGAGAGAGAAAGCCTTAATATTCCAAGGCAACTAGAAGACAGAGAGAGGAAAAAGATGAAAAGAGGCACACAGGCCACAACCCAACAAATGAATATAAATAAACCATACATGCGGTCTAGGGGCCTTGTGATTATCCTTCGTCAATCCAACTAACGCAAATAGCACAAATGCATATCTCACGTAAAACATGCTAGTCTAACATCCATGATACCCCATACCATAAAATAAATGCAGAAATTATATGTAATATATTCACAGCAAACATTGGATAATGGTGCAACCTATGCACAATGATTTTTTTTTTGAAAAATCCTCTTCCATAATTAACAAGGCAATATTAATTCTACGAAATATAAAATCTCAACCAAAATTAAAATTCCCCAAGTTAATTAGTTCAGAAAAATTCCCAAAATAATACAAAAAAATCAGATTTTCTGAAAACGCATGAAAATAACAAAAAAATCAAAAAAGGTCCAGCACGGCTGGCTAGGCGGGTAGCCTGCACAGGACGCACGCCTGCGCGCGCATGGGCCCTTGCCCGCGAGCGCAAGTGCTGTCCTCGCATAGCTGCTGCGCAGCAGCGCGCACACAGGTGAAGTGCACTCGCCTGCACGCACGGGCCCTCGCCCGCACGCGCGCAGGCGCATGCCTGCTGCCTGTCGTGCGGCCTCCCTGCCGACCGCCACCGTTTTTCATGTTTAAATATTTTCTTGCAATTAATTTTTCGAAACACAAAAATCAACAATTCAAGAATATGCCCATATATTAAAAAAATCCCAAAATCCAACATTTGTGCAATATTAATACATGTCAAGATCTACTCATGCTCATGCCATAAAATAACCATGATGTCCAATATCATAAAACGCAGAAATTATTGTGAAATTTCACATTTAAATCTTGATCATTGGTGCAACAATTGCAAGAATTAAATCTTGTTAGGAAATCATTTCCTTATCAACTAAGGAAATTTATTTTAGAAAATTCCAAATCTCAAAAATAAATATTCCAAGTCAACGGGTTTAGAATAATGCAGAAAATATCATAAAAATAATTCAGAAAAAATAATTTTCAAAAATGAGCCAAAAACGGGAGAGAAACGAAAAACGGTACAGCCGGCAGGCTAGTCGCACGCGCAGGCACCTCTGCCTGCGCGTCCAGTGCAGACGGCCACGCCTGCCGTGCGCGCGCACGCGCCCATGCTTGCATGCACAGCCGCGGACGCTGGGCGCGCGGCCAGCGTACTGCTGCTGCCGGTTTGCTGTTTTTCACTCTTTTTTGACTTTTTCATGCTATTTTCTGAACCACAAAATAAATTCAACCCAAGAACATGTACATACATATACAAGAAATCCAAGATCCAAAATCCCATGAAAAATTAAACGCCAATCAAGATCTACGCTAAACATGCTTCAAACGTAAATTAAAACACGTTGATCATGCTCAAGTGCACATAGCACATAGAATTCTAGATCTATACACCGAACCGGGCTCTGATACCACTGAAACGTTATGTGGATCGGCCCGGGAGATGAACGCGAATAGCAAAACCGCGAGAGATTGCATAATAAAATTGCAAAGCATAATTAAATGGAATTTAAAGCATGTATAACAAACATAAACGAATCAAGGGGTGTGCCCTGGATTCTCCTGGGCGTTCGGTGTATCTCATGTTCAATAAAACACAGCATGGAGGCCATAGAATTTGAACCAAAAAACATAATTAAAGAACCTACCTGATTGTAGTTTTGTCTTCGTTCGGCTACATGCATTGTTCCCCGTTTTGCACCAAGATCTCAAGAAAGAGACCCTCTAAATCATCTCACTCGCTACACCAGAAAGCAAAGAACCCTTGTGCTAGCAAGAAATTATTTGGGGAGAAGAGACATTGATACACGCTATCAATTAACGTAATCGACATCTCTTATGTTCTAGCTTGAATAAATCAAGAAAAACAAAGTAGAAATCTTGGAGAGTGTGAGAGAGGGTGGATGAAAACTTTGAGAGAGATTGTGCGATGAGAGTTATAGAGATTAGTAGGTGTATGTGTGTGTTTTTTGAGTATTTATAGAAAATAGATTTTCCTATTCCTACTCAACCTCTTCTAAAGACGCACACTTGACTAGGATTTGACTAGGTCAAAATCCTAGTCAAACTAGCCTTTGATTAAGTCAATTTAATCATGGCCCTTCATCTCATCAATCTCTAGATCAAATTTTGTCCATCCATTTTGATGGGCTTTATGGAATGGGCCTGTTCAATTCTAAATTTAATAGTCACATAGACTTTATATTAAATTCTATTTAATATACCAAGCCCATTAATTAATTAATGGAATTGACCTTATTTAATTCTAAATTAAATAGTCCCATGGACTTTATATTAAATCCTATTTAATATATCAAGCCCATCAATTAATTCACCCTTTTAATCTAATTAAAAAGGAAACCCATGCTTTATAAAATCCATAAATCTAATTTATGAACTCAAGCCCGATTATTCCAAATAATCCATCGAGGCTTGAATCTCCAAGAAGTATAATTTAATTCCATTAAATTAAACCTTCTCCCGGAATTAATTCCAAATTAATTCCTTTTCATTTGGTGTAGCGGGTGTGACTCTTTAGGTTCACCTTTCAGCTAGACTTGGACCTACTTCTTGTTATTTCATAACCAAAGTAGTTCGTCACCATGGGTTGCCATTTAGCAACGGTCCATGGCACTAGAGACTAGGTGAATATGTGGTGTGAACATTTAGACTCCCAGTTACATGCAGGTACGATCCTACCATCGCTCGATACGTACGGATACGGTCCTACTGTCGCCTGTCTCCCGACCTTTAGTCTAGGGCATAGAATTAGGAAGTCGGTTCACATCCTTAACTTAGGTATCTATGCTTAATGCTTGAGATAGGTTTAACTCTATCGATCAACGTAGGAAACCCTTTCCTACTCAATCAATTGCTATGACCATAGACTTTCAGAGTCTAAACCATCTCAGAGTGCATAGGAGACATCTCCGTCATGTACTAGCAGGGGATAGATCCTATCTTGGAATCCGCCGTCCTCGCTACGTACTTCAACTGCAATAGTCAAGGCTTATGATGACCCTATTACAGAATGATCACCTCTCGCCAGATCCAAGAGACAGTCTTACATGCACGTGACTGCCATGATTCCTTAAGTCCGAGGACTAATCCTGTACTATCGAAATCGAGAATACGAATCATACCGACTAAGCCCAAGTGGCTTCCATATGACGATTCCCCCGAGTCACCTCAGTCAGCAGCCACCTAGCTGGCTGACCTACTAACACTGCATGAACGAGCCTCGTCACTTGTCGATGAAATGCGACTGCAGATGCTTAGTGCAAGTCTCAAATGGATTCTCGATGCCCTGTCTCGAGATTCCTTAACTTGGAGTATTTCAGACCGATTCGGCGAAACTGATTTCATGAACCTACATCCAAGCATAGTTCCAATTTCCCAAAATATTATTTCAGTCTGTGGGCGTTTGTTGTGACTTCGAAACGATGCAAGCAGTAAGTACAACAAACTTATGCCTATGAATCCTTACTACATTCATTAACATAATATTACTTATTCAAAGATTGACGAATGGTTCTCAGAACAGCCAACCTCATTGACTTTCTGGTGACCTATTCTAATATAGCAATGGCGAAACTGTTGCTACAAAGACTAAGGACTAGTTAGCCTTAGTAGTGATCGTGTTAAGATTGTGTATGCGGGAATTATGTAACTTAGCATGATCAAAATATATTCCATTTATTGTTGTACAATTTTGGATACAATAATTTGATCAATAAAATTACTTTTATTTGATAAAGAATGGCGATTCTTGTCTACTAGGTTTGTTTTATAAATCCCTGACACTATCCCATAATTAGATTATGAGTACTCAAAACGAATGATTAAAATGGATACTATCAAGATGAACTTACAGATTTGGCATCCATGGCTAGGTTAGTTTCCTTTAGTTAAGGATGAGGAAGTTGAAAGATCCAAAATGTCTAGCAATAGATGATTTGGATCTGCTAGCTTGCAAATCTTCTCTGAGGAGGAAAAGACTAAAGAGTCATTTTGTTAGACAAAGTGGGCTTGTCGATAGTCTATTGGATTGGATCCAATAAGACTTCTATGGATTACTGAATACACAGGACCAGAAGAGGGTTCACAAGTCTAAGAACCTTTGGAAGGTTCAGGGAATTAGACTTGGAGTGGTGAACAAAACTAGTCACCTTTCGATTAGATCAAGAAGGTGCGTATTTAGTGGGAGTGCCAATATCCTATTGGATTGGATCCAAAAAAGATTTCTGTAAGGTTACTGAATACACAAGACAAAGAGAGGATTCACAAGTATAAGAACCTTTGGTAGGTTCAGGGTATTAGACTTGGAGTGGTGAATCCATTTGGTTACCTTTT
Organism: Sesamum alatum; assembly: GCA_034509735.1. Classification (NCBI taxonomy): domain Eukaryota; kingdom Viridiplantae; phylum Streptophyta; class Magnoliopsida; order Lamiales; family Pedaliaceae; genus Sesamum; species Sesamum alatum. The sequence continues at coordinate 24,400,065 of JACGWO010000009.1, read as the reverse complement.
GATTATATCGAGAGGACGTGTATTCAGTGAGAGTTCTCGAATATTCGAATGAGAATGGAATTTTCAATCAGTGAAATTCTTCTTGAAGCGGCCATGGTTGAATGGTCTTTGATAAGGGAGAAAATGAACCCTGTTGTATTTGGTTCGCTCGGTATTTCACTGAAGTTACCTTAGCCCATCTAGACATGGACCTGAAAGTTGCCAGTTGAGAAACATGCACTTTCTAAAGTCATGATCTAGTTACCATATTAGATATGGTTTGAAAAGCCTGTATCCTACAAAGTTCTTGAGTATGTGGGATGGTCTTGCATACGTCAAGGGACTAGTAGGAAGACCTACTAGACTCGGTGTCTGGTTTGTGCAGGTCTAGTGCAAAATAATGTAAACATCATTTTATTTCTCACTGACTATATTCCAGTCCTCCTAGGGATGACCAGAATCTCTTAGATACCTGATTGGTATAGGTTTCTGGGTCCAATCGGTCAATTGGAGCATGATCTAAAGTACATACGGAGAAGTGATGTTGGACGTCGAGATTGAATCAATGGCTTGGAGCCGCGGGATCTATCTTGAAATTCAAACTGGGTTTGAGATTTCATGTAATTGGAATATTCGTTTTGACAAACCCATACGATGTATGACTCGGTCAATAACAAGCATTAGGGTCAGTGGGAGTGTGGTTGTGTTCTGAGTGTTAAGTGTGTAACATCTTATTCATTTGGAATGAAATTAAGATGTTTGGAAACACTAGAAACACGAGCATTGTTCACGCAATTCTCCATGAAAGGAATTGGATTCCCATTCTTATGGCCAAGCTATCCAAAACTTAGTCACGATTGACTAATGAAGAAGCTTAGATGTTTTACATTCCCTACATCTTTGTCGTACGCAACATGGGTATGTTGTTCGGTGCATAGGGCCTGATGTTGTTTATGCATCGTACATAACAACAGATATCGGGTGTGTACCAACGAGGCAATAGACAACAGTTGAGAGTAGTCTTTAAGACCTGAATAAGGATTAGAGAAGTGTTGTCGATGCACGGTTTATGGAGAGTTGATTCTGGAAGGCTATAGAGATACTAGCTTCTAGAATCATGTGAATAATATTTAGTCTCAATACCTATGTATGTTCGGACTTAATGGTGAGTGTGGTAGCTTGGAAAGGTTCCAAGCAAGATACCACGACGTTTCATCATGAAAGTCGAATATATGACAACTTTGAAAATTATTTCTGGAAAGTGGTTTGGATGAAAATAGCACCCCTTAGATGGATGTAGTGCTTAGCACAGCCGAGCCTCAGTAGTTGCCTTGGAGGTTGACAACTAGGCTATGGCTAAAACCTTTTGGGCCCGAGATCTCATCACAAGATCAATAAAAAATTCTTAGACAACCACCATCTGCAGGTAGTGATGGTAGGAAGAGGTGTAATACGGTTGGACCGTATTACCTCGGTAGAAAAATAAAGTAGACATGCGAGACTAAGCCAGTATCACAGATTACTCATTCTCAGAAGGTTCTGAGTGACATGGATAATTTGCTTTGAGGTCAAGTGGGAGATTGTTAAAATAGATGACTAGAAAGCCAATTGGATTGGTCGTTTTGGGAACTACTCGTCAATCTTTATTACAGCAATATTATCCTGATGAATAGAGTAAGTATTCATCACTGGCACTGTGTTGGTTGTGCTTAATACTAACGTTGAACGGCGTTTCAACGTCATAACTAATGCCACAGACCAATTGGATAACCCATGTAGTTGGGTTGCGCATTGGATAACGGCTATGAAACCAACTTCTGAGAGTTGGTCTGAAACATTCCAAGTTAAGGACCTCGAGACTGGGCATCGAGTGCCCTATTGAGAATTGCACTAAGTATTGCATTCACTGGGTGAGTGTCGAGTTTCATCGGCGACAGACGAAGGTCATCTAATGCAATTTTCGTGGGTTAGTTGACAAGGTGGTCGACTAACTGAACTGACTCGCGGGAATCGCCATATGCAAGCCTCGGAGGCTTGGTCGGTATGACTAGAATTCCCGGTTCTGATAGTACGGGATTAGTCCTTGAACATGAGGAATCATGACAGTCACGTGCATACGAAGACTGTATCTTGGATCTGGCGAGAGGTAATCATTCTATAAGATGGTCATTATAAGCCTTGTCCAGTGCAGTTGGAGTATGTAGCGAGGACGGTAGATTCCAAGATAGGATCTGTCCCCCGTCAGTATATGACGGTGATGTCTCCTATGCACTTTGAGATGGTTTAGACTCTGAAAGTTTATAGCCATAGCAATTGGTTGAGTAGGAAAGGATTTCCTACGTCGATCGATAAAGTAAATACATCTCGGGTAGAAGCATAGTTGCTTAGTTAAGGATGGGAACCGACGCCCACTTCCATACCCCAAGAATAAGGCTGAGAGTCGGTCGACAGTAGGACCGTACCCGTACAGAATCAGCGCCTAAATGTTCACGCCAATATTCACCTATTCTCTAGTGCTATGGACCGTTGCTAGAAGACCACCCATGGTGACGGGCTCCTGTTGGACACAAGTCCAAGTCTAGCTGAGGGTGAACCTAAAGGGTCTCACAAAAATCACCGAAGAGGTGAAGGAATTTACTTGGAGTCAATTTTAGAGGATGATAAGTAATTGGATTACTTATGGGATCGTCCATTGGACGGATGAGCTGATATTGTATCGAGCCCTCGTTTTATTGGTAAATGGAATTTTTCGATTAAGTAGATAATTGAAGCTTGGATCTTTTAATTGGATTAAAAGATCAATGAAATTATTTAATTGGACCATGAATTAAATAGGATTTAATTCCTGGGATAATTGTAATAGGATTACAATAAAATTCAGTCCATTAAATCTTCGCCCAAGAGAGGTGTTAATTCCAATTTTGGAATTAGAAAAAGTTTGACTTCTTCTAAAAGGAGATCACCAAAAATTCTTCTTTTGTAAGTACTAAAATTGGTCATGAAGGCCTTTGATGACAAGTTGACTTGTCTCTTCCGGAAAGAGACAAATCAATTCCAATCAAGCATCTTTTACTTGGTATGATTAAATCATAGCTTATGAAATGGTAGGCTTGATTGATGATTAATGGGGATTGATTGAAATGTATCTAGACATCCTTGGATGAACCTAGACACATTTCAATAATCACATTAATAAAGTATATATGTGTACATACTATCATCAAAAACAAGATTTTTATTATTCATCTTTTTCTAGGAAAAAAAAGAACACTCTCTACACACTCTCTCAAGCCATTTTCGGCTCCTGTCTCTCTACTCTCTAAATCCTCTTTATTGCTTCATTGATCTAGGATCAATTGAAGAACAAAGTAAGATCGAGAAGGAACACTAATTTGATAGTATAATCCCTTTTTCGATTTCATCCTCTAGATCTATCCCAGTGTGGTATCGACGACTTTAAAGGGTCTCTACATTGGGACCTCACATGGATGAACGTCGGGAGGAATCACCTCGTGTAGTCGATTGAAATACAAAATCGAGAAAGGTATTCCGGTTTACATTTATGCTCTCGGTTTCTTCTTTTTTCTATAGCCACGAATGCTTGTTTATTTTATATGTTTATATTCTGCATTTATACACCGATAGCCTGGGAACGTTCAAGGGAACACCCCTTGAATGCGATTTAAATTTTTTTATTCCACATATCTCCACCGGCCTTCTGCTGCGTTCCCAGGCCAATCTGCTTTCGTTCATGGATTAGGCGCAAAGGATGGTTTTTAATGAAACAAGGCTAGGTTATTTTTCTTCTTACCACGAGGGGTTGCTTGATGATGGTACGAGATCTTGTCGTGCTAATGTCAGTCCTAGATCGTGGTAAGGTGCGGGGGGGCCTATGATTATGTGGCAAGGTTTGTCAAACCGCTTTTTTGATGTAGTGCATGCTACTGACAGCCGTTGTGGAGCGGTTATACCCAATCTCAGTTAGTGACGGTTGCTGGACTGGTGAACATCAATGCCGAGAACAAATTTTCTGAGAGAGCCTACGATCAAGTGTCCCAATGGGCTAATAATATATGGCCCCGCGATCATAGCCTGCTCACCGATTACTATAGTACGATGAAGTTGATAAGCAATGCATGTAAAAGGGACTGCATGTTGTACAGGGAGGACGACATTGATCTGGACTACTGCAGATTTTGTGGAGATGCTAGGTACAAGCCGATCAGGAAGCGAGACCCCCACCGCAAGAAGTCCCCGTATGCCGTTTTTAGATAACTGTTGCTTGCTCTCCGACTGTAGAGGTTGTATGCTTTGAGAGCACATGACGTGGCATGCGACACATCAGATGGAGGAGGACTCTATGTGTCATCCGTCCGATGCAAAGGCTTGAATGTGACGTTCGTAGAATTTTATAATTAATTGAGAGTTTAATTAGTAATTATTAAGAAAATTTTATTTTATTTATAAATAAATTATAGGGTGATTATTGCAATATGATAAAACTTGAACTGAGTAAATTGGAATTCATTATAATATTTGGGAGCGAATAATAATAATAATAATAATAATAATAATAATAATAATAATAATAATAATAATAATATAGTATATATATGTAGAGAGAGAGAAAGTGGGGTGGGAGTCACCCCACCACCTCACCAATTTATTTAATAAATATATATATGTATGTGTGTGTCAGACATACAAAGAAAAACATTTGCATATGCACATTTCGTCAACATTTCAAAAGTCTCTCTCTCGGGAAGAAACAGGTATGGATATTTTTTTTGTTTTAATTTTTATTAATTTATATGATTATATTATATAATTAGTCTATTTACTAAATGCAGTTTATATTGACTGATTTACTATTTAATCGGGAAATTTTATGAGTTTGACTAGTTAAATTAGTGTTGTATTAAATATCACATTTGATTTAAGATTGCAATAATTGGGTAACTAAATTACTAGATATGCTCGATTTAATCACTACTGTAATTAAAGTATTCAATTTCATCATGTGTATTGACTAAATTCTTAATTATATATATATATTGGTGTTTAATCATATATATAATAGCGAGAAATTGATAGGAATTAATAGAAATAGTATTGAAAAGTTATTTAAGAAAATATAAGTTTTTTTATAATAATTTAAATTAGAAATATTATTAACACCGGTAGTTATAATGGTATGAGGGTTTTATAAAATGGAATTGTATGAGTTAGTTGATAAATTAAAAGTATACCTAAGAAGTGCAGAAAGTTAAGTTATTTAATATAAAATGGAATGGGGGGTTGAATTTCTATATAAATAGAACGGTGCGAATATTATATAATATCTTAATTAGAATTTAGGATATTTATGAGGTATTGATCGTATGAATTATAATTTACTATAGGACGTGACGATAGAGTGGAGGGTTGAGCAGCTCTTCGTGTTGATAGACCATTTTGAGAGTTGAGGTAAGTATAGCTAATTGGTTTATATATATATATATATATATTTATTTATATGAATATAAATATTATTTGTTGGATTTATATATATAAATACTTATATGCTTATGTGAGTACTTATGTTGAATGTTGGATATATATAGATATATTTATATGGATATAAATATGGATTGTTTATATACTCGATCATGGATGTCGATTGTTATTAAGATTATCTTTATATCTGTGGAATTGCTATTATGTGCTAAAGTGTGATTGTGCTGCATAGATGTTGGTTGAATGATTGCGGGATTGTATAATTTATTGTGATATGAAATCAAATAGGAATAGTATTGACGAGTGAATGACTATTAAATGAAACGATAGCTTAACTAACTGGGGAGCATACTCAATGTCTTAAAATGATACGATCGACGATGAGCTGTATGCTGTCATTAATCAATGGAGATGATGGGATACACACGAGCTGTGTGCTGTGTGATATCAGTGAGTATGGGATACACACGAGCTGTGTGCTGTGTGGTATCAGTGAGGATGAGATACACACGAGCTGTGTGCTGTGTGATATCAGAAAAGAAAAGAGAGTGGAAAAGAAAAAAGAGTATTGTGATTGTGATGATGATGATGGGGATAGTTGGCTAAACTCATTGAGTGATGCACTCCAGGTTGGTTAAGCAGGGCCCTGAGGAAACACCTAAAATGCCTCTATTATGTCTTTAGTTAATATCTTATTGTAGCTATGTGATTTCTTATATGTTGTAATGTATGTCGCATGTTGGATTGTGTTGGTATACTTGTTTTATACTTGATTGGTTTTCCGTATACTTTTATATAGACTGAAAGGGTATACTTACTGAGTAGACAGCTCATTCCTTGCCACACACATTTCAGGAGATAGGTCGCACGGACTAACACCATTGGATCTTGAGCCGTGCTGTAACACTAAATAGGTGAGTCGGCCGTGATATCGGAGGTGGAAGTTTTTGGGTTATGTAATTTAAACATCCTAGGGTTGTATTGTTTGTTTTAAAATTCTGGACAGTTGGTCGTTGGTTAACTTTTTGTTATGTCATGTATATTTGTGGGAAGTATATATATAAGGATTTGGCGATGTTGATTATCTCAGGTCGTATATATATATATATCTATATTATATTGGTAAAATATAATTTATATTATGTTATAGAATGAGTTAAAATGAGATGGAAGATTAATTAGTGGTACCGAGGTGTAGTACAATAGGGGGTGTTACATTGGAGGCATTTTGACCAGACATATACCGATTTTGCGTTGGAGTCCAATAATGTTAGGGCCGAACCGTTAATGGGCGAGCATTACCTAGATTCGGACCTATTACTTTTATATAGATCCGAACCTGAACCCATTACTTTTTTATTAGACCCAGACCTAGACCCATTGAAAGAAGTATATTGGATATGGGTAGGGTCTAGACCCTAAATGTCCGCAGGTATGGGTATTGATGGCTAAAATCTGATACTCTAGAAATTCATAAATATCTGTTAACTTAAAATCATTGAACTTGTAGAATTTTGATAGATTAATCGACTAGATTTACTTGTCATCAAAAAATCTTAAATTTTGTAAATAGTTGAAAAAATTGCAAAATCAGTCCTATATGTATGGGGTGTGGCAAAATTGGTCTCGTAACTATGGGTCTAGTGATTTTAGTCCTTTATATTTTAAATTTATAGCAATTGTGGTCTTCCGGTGAAAAGTGGTTAAAAATTAACAAATCAAATTGGGGTTTAAGATTTTGGTGTCCAAATGGACATCATTTCCACAGCCTACGTGGAGCTGACATGGATTACTACCCACCACCACCTCACTGCCGACCACTGCCCACCACCATGTCACCGTCGGTGGCCAGAACGTTTCCCCGACGAGTCCCGACCACGCGCACCATCATTGAACTTGCCGTCTAATGTTGATTCCAACCATGCAATGCGTGTTCCAATCGGAGTTCAAATGCACCCCCAATCGGCCCCATTACATTTCTACATCTATTTTCTCTCTCTTCTCGATTCACCACCGTCCGACCTACCCATCATTCGAGACCACCACAAATCGACTCCGCATCCTCTGAGTCAATTGCATCCAAGCCCATCCATTTTCGTCCATTATCAGGCCGGTTCTCTTCGTTTTTATTTCCGCCATTATTTCGCTGCCTCGCCACTATATTTTTCCTCTATCTCCACTGCCAACGATCATCACATTAGCAAACTACCACCCATGTATTTGTCTCCCCACGGAGCACACATCCCTCCCATTGGTTTCCGTTAACGATTCACTTCCCTCCATTTTTTCTTTGTGAGGATGAGGTGGGAAGAGGTGCTTTTTTTCCTCCCATTTGCTTGCCCAGCATCTACATAGGATGCCATGTATTTTTGTCGAATCTAGTTGGCAGACAAAACCCTCATCCCCAATTTGTCTGATTAATTTCCTGTCATTTTTGGCCCGAAGGACTGAAATTGCCACTAATTTGAAATTTATAGGACGAAATTGCCAGTTCGATACTTATAGGACTTATTTTGCCACCTCCTTTATATACAGGACTAATTTTGCAATTTTGCCTTTTTCTTATGGGTTGATAGTTTGAAAAAAATTGCTAGACTTTTTCATCTTAATTTTCGTAGTGACAACTTCAAATTGAACTTTTGATAAACTTAATTTGACGTTAAAGAGATAAGTCAAGATCAACTAATATATGGTTTAAAATTTGTTTGAATTTGAATTATAAAAAACTTATGAAATGAAAGTTCAACGATCAATAGAAAAGTCATTTAAAGTGAAATTATGATTTTCATACATTTTTCCTACTGGTTGTTTAATTTACATTCCAATATCGAATCTATGCCGATTGTGTAATTGATTAATAATGATCCATTATTTGAACAAAGTCAAGATCGTTATATATATTTCAACGATATTCAATTTACACATGTTAAAAAATTAAATGACTTTAATTTATCGATAGCAAGTTCATGAAATGTATTTAATCTTTAGTAATATGTTTTGGGGATATCATTTACAAAAAAACTTGTATATTGGTTTATCATTTTAATATGTGTAAGACCCGATGGGTAAGACCCATAGCCGACCCAATTATTTTGGATATAGGATGGGTAAGACCCAAGGGTTATTCTATGGGTAGGTTCCGGATAAAACATATATGTAACAACTATGAGTATTTATTCGGTTCGGGTCTGAGTAGGGTAATACCCACCTATCGACACGCCTAGTAGGCTGGGCTTCTACACAGACGGGTTTGCACCGTAGGGGCAGTATGATCCTACGTACTCATATTGGCTGGTTATACTTACACCGTATAATATCCCACCGGGGATGTGCATGAAGTTTGAGCATATGTTCCTGAGGATGGTGATCCTCGGCTCGTCTAATCCGAAATAAGTCATTCTTGAATGAACTATACCACCACTACCATTCGGAAGACCTAATTATTGATCAACTTGTAGCAACTCATTTCAAGGATTGGTTCAAACAACATGTAAGTTGATGAATTTTTTTTATAATTATGATGGTTCAAATTAAACTTTCTTATAAACCAAAATTGTATATGACCTGTAGGTTTATCCCGAATTGAACTACACGGACAACGAGCTTCTGAAAGTGTCATTATTAGAGTCCGAGCACAAGTGGTGACAATTCTGTGTTACTTTGCGAATGGTTACAATTTCCATACTGAACGTCATAATGTCGGCAAGTCAACGATGAATTTTGGGGTGTGTGTCAAAAGCTCATCATATACAGATACGGACAATGACTTCTATGGGATACTCGAAGAGATAATTAGGTTGATTACCAACTTTTTCCAAACTTGCACGTCGTTCCATTAAAGTATTGTTACGTCGATCTGGTAAGAGGCATGAAGGTACACCCTCGTTATCACCTCATTGATGTTGATTTCAAAAAGTTGTACCAAAAAGATGAACCATTCATACTGCCACAACAAGCAGTATAAGTTTACTGCACAAAGTACCCAAGCATGAAGAGAGACAAAGCAGATTGGACGGCCGTTTGTAAAACCAAGGCTCGGAGAGTAGTTGATGACTTTCGATGGACTGATGTTTCATATCAGTCGGAGAATGTCATACCTATCTCTGAAGTTGCTACGGATAATCAGACGTATGCTTGCATGATAATGATGGTATACTAGTCTATGGTCTTTCGTGGCACTTCAACAGGGAGCAGGAACATCCGATTCACCCCATGGTCACACCGATATTGAAGAGGACGAGGATGAAGAAGATAGCTTCAAGGACTATGAGACTAATTAAGATGACGCTTGAGTATTTAGTGTTTTGTACTGAAATGTTTAAGTTTATATTATTTATGAATAATTTTTTTTTTGTTTAAAAAAAATCCCATGTTTGGAGAAACTGTGTTTAAAAAAATCATTACAATGGCCATTCCAAATTACTATATATTTGGCGGAGTGACCAAAAAATGGTGAGAATTTCAAAAGTTTCTCAAATGCCAACTCAAATTGTGGGGGAAATTCATAGTTTAGAACGGCCGGTCCATACGGGTCGTTCCAAATACCGGTCCACGTAATTTGTTTGCAAAAAAAGTTACAAAAATGGGACAAATCAAATTTTTAAAAAGCGGTTCCAGGATTGGAACCACAAGCCATTCCAGAATATTAATTTCCGTTACCGTTGAAAAAGTCGTTACGATCTGTGTCTAAAATGCAAAACTTATGTTTTGGCTACAATATTTTAAAATCCGGAGTCCGGATTCATACTAAACCAAAATACATATAAGACTATGTCGATTTGATCATATCTGACTCTGATTTAAAAATTACATGGCCTGATTGAATGATGGACCGGTTTAAAAGAATAATCCTATGTTCCGGATATGATATCTCAACATCCGTGAACCAAATTATTCCAGAACTTCATCGGATGGATTCTTTGTCACTTTTATCATATCTAATGGTCTGATCTAAATTTGATTGTCTGATTAAGCGATACAGTACAACAATAAACGATGATAGTAACATCAATGTAACACTAACAATTATGAATATATAAATTTATTTCATATTGTGAACATATACCAATCTCAGTTCCAAATGTTTTATACATTGTATACTTTTCTTCAACATTAACGTGTACGGTACGGGTTTTTATTAATTTTTTTGAAAAATATTTTCTCATTTTGGAATACTCTTTGGAATGGCATTATACACGGATAGTCAATACGGTGTCATTTAAGTTTAGGTGAAATATTATATAGATGTTTTGGAACTCTATTTGGAACAACTATATATACGGATAGTCAATATGATGTCGTTTAGGTTTAGGTGAAATATTATATAGATCTTTTGAAACTCTATTTGGAACGGCTATATGTACAGATATTCAACACGATATCGTTTAGGTTTAGGTGAAATATTATATAGATCTTTTGGAACTCTATTTGGAATGGCTATATCAACGAATAAATACAAGCCTTAGTTCGTACGACGTCGTTTGGCAGCAGAACATCGTCATTATTTTGTGTAAACAACGTCGTTTATACCTTGTAGAACGGTTGTACACTCGACTTTTTTTGTCAATGACCGTTCCAAAGTTCTTATATAAAAATGATACTTAGTAGATTTTTTCCCCTTCCCTCACTTCTTTTGCCTCTTTCAAATGTCGTTGTATCCCCCCCCCTCTCTCTCTCTCTCTCTCTCAATCTCTCTGTCACTCTGTATCAAACCCCCCTCCCCCGCCACCACCACCACTCTGCGAACTCCCCCCGTCGACATGAAATTCCCACCCACCACCACCATTGCATGCTGCCGCCTCACCCCACCACAGCGTGACCCCACCTTGCTCCACCACTATTGCCGCCTAGGTCCACCACTATCACCGTTCTCCGTGGGCAAGCAGCTCACTGCCCAACAAGTAGGCATGCCAAAATTTTTGTAAAAAATTTTCTATTGATGATTACTAAATGTTGATGAAGCCTAAATTTTCTGAAATTTGATGATTTAAATTAGTTGATGATTTATATTCTCTGAAAATTTTCTGTTGTTGATGCATAAATGTTGATGATGTCTAAATTTTCTGAAATTTTCTGATGATGATTTAAAATTTCTGAAATATTTAAGTTGATGATGCCTAAATTTTGTAGATGATGCCTAAATGTTGGAAAATTATCTGAAAATTTTGGAAACTTTTTTTGAAAAAATTTCTGCAATTTTATGTAATTTTAGGATTTTTTTTTATTTTTTTTGTAGATAATGCCTAAATTAGTTGATTTCATTAATTTATTTTGTTGGAATTTTTCAATAATCATTAGGACTAATTAGAAAAATTTACAGAAATTTTCTGATTTCTTTTTCAGTTTTTCGGTTCATAAATCTTCTAAGTCATTTTTAGATTTTCTAAATTTGGAAAATGTAATTTCTGAAAATTATAATTTCTGAAAAATAAATTTTTTGGAAAATGTAATTTCTGAAAAAATATAATTTTCTGGGAAATGTAATTCTTGATAAATGTATTTTTAATTTCTGAAAAATGTAATTTCTAAAATATGTAATTTTCTGAAATAATTTGATGAAATGTCGTTTATGCAAACTTCTGTAATTTTCAGATTTTTTTTATTTCTTTAGCATTTTGTTGTAATTTTTGTTTTCCTGCAATTAGGACTAATTTTTTGAATTTTAGGATAATTAAGAAAAATAGGATAATTCTAAAAATAAAGAAAAAATATTTGTATTTAGTACACATTTTAGGAAGATTGTTTGCATTTTAATCCCATTTTAGGTAAAATTTCGTGCACATTTTAGGAAAATTATGGCATTGGGTGCACGTTTTCGGAAATTATGAGATTTTGTACACATTTTAGTAATATACTTTAGATAATTTGAAATAAAATTAATTTAATATACTTTATAATAAATCAAATTATTGTAATATATACTTATATCATTATAGTAAAGTTTATAATAATTTTGTACATAATATGATACAATTAATTTAATATACTTTATAATAATATAAATTTAAACATAATATAATACAATTACTAGTTGTTAATATTATTATATTTCATGTTATAGATCCATGACAATCAAAGGTCCGCTCCCTCCGGGCAGTGGTAGTGGTCACACTCCTGGCGTGTCCATTCCTGCCCCCGCCATTGATGTGGAACCACTGCCACCACCCCCATCATCAGAGCCCACATCTGTGTCACAAACCCAACCAATGGATCGGGCCATAGCGGGATCATCGGACCCGGGGGCGAGCAGTTTACAAGCCCCACCCCGGCCATGGGATGCACCAACACCAGCTCCACCAGTGCGACCACCTTCTGCATGTCACTATATTAGCCTCCGCGATGCGAGATAATAGAAATAATTTTTTAAAAATTATTTTCATTACATTTTATGTTTTTAATATTTAATTATTTTTTCAGATCGGACTGAGATTTCCACGGCATAATCCATGCTACAGTGCAGAACCATTATCCTCATCGTTGAGGATGTACAACGTAGATTTTACTGGAGCACTAGCTCTTCTGGTTTGATAATGTGAAGGTAAGAATTGTCCAAATTTTTAATTACGTTTTTACATGTGAATATTGATTTTTATCGATTACTTACAATTTTATTTTATTTTTTTGATTATGTGAATTTGCATTACTTACTGGTGGGATTACAATGATGAATTGATGTTCAAGGTCTTCAAGATGCAGGCCGGTGAGTTCATGTCGAAACGGTCCGTGGATGAGCCCAGCTATTGGAGTATTGGGCGAGCCCAGACTTCAAGGCCACCGCCAAGAATAACACCAACCGGGCGGCAACAACTATCGTTTACCGCGGGGATCCTCTTCCCTTGGCATGCACAAGCGGAAGATGGTAAGTGTCTTCTTTCTTTCTTTTGTTTTTTTTTTTGGATAAATTGCATAAAATCCCCCTGTGTTTTAATAATTTAGCTAAAAACCCCCCTATGTTAAAAAAATATGCAAAAAAGCCCCCGTATTTTACAAAATAATGCATACCCTCCCCTTCCGTTAGTTGTCACTGACGATGTTAAAATTTTGACCAAACTGCCCGTTATACCCTTGTTACCACAGCCATTGATCTTCAATCACTAAAAAATGAAAGGCTCAGATATCAAGTAATTTAAAAATATATTTATTTATTTATATCCCTCTGTGTCGCCCAGAACCTGGCGACGTCGCCTCGTGATTTCGCCGTCACCCCCGCTGATGGGGGCGACGGCGGAAAGGAAGGGTCGCCCCCATTCTGGGCGACCGCCGTCGCCCAGAACCTAGCGACGTCGCGTCGCCCAGCACAAAGGGGGCGACGCGACGTCGCCTCGCGATTTCGCCGTTGCCCCTGCAGATGGGGGCGACGGTGGTCGTCTTCTCAGAAGGGGGCGACGCGACTGTGAAGTCGCCCCCATTCTGGGTGACAGTGGTCGCGCAGCTGGGCAATTGCCGTCACCCAGATCCAGGCGACGGCGAGCGGCTCCCAAGCGACCATGGTAGGTGGCCGACGGCGAGGCGGAGGCGAGGCGGTGGAATTTTAGTATATTAATTAATATATTATTTTTTATATTGTATTTAGTATATTAATTTTTATATTGTTTTTTTTAAATTTAGAATTTAAATTTTAAAAAAAATTTATATTTTTTTTATGTATTTCTATATTTATATAAAAATATTTCATAAGTAAATATAATTTACTAAATATGTTTGACTAAATAATAGCTTAAAATTAATTAAATATATAATTTACTAAAATAATATAACAAAAAGATCCAAATTGAAAGGGGAAAAAGAGACATTTGTACACTTAAAATAACCTCAAAAAAATGCCAAAAATGAGACCCACTTTCACAATACGCGCGCGTGTGATACACTCTCCGTTAGTTTGTAACGGAGAGGGGGTTTTTTCCTGTATTTTATAAAACACAGGGGGTTTTTTGCTTATAAATTTAACACGGGGGGATTTCGTGCTATTTCACCAAAACACAGGGGGGTGTTATGCAATTTATGATTTTTTTTTTTCTTTTAATGCTTTTATCGTTTACAAATCACTTACATATTTTTTTCGGTTCTTGGACAGGAGGTACAACTCGGTCACCCTGTCAAGCAGATCGAGGTGTTCTCCAAGTCTACAAAGGAAGAAGGACGTGCAATGGAGCCGCCCAAGGGCAGAGGAGGTCACGGTAAGTAGTTTTATAGTTACAAGTTTTGTTTTCAATTTAAATTAATTAATTTTTTTAAAGGAAAAAGAACTTTATTAATTATCAAGATCATGTAACAAAACAGAAAACAAAGAAATAGGAAGGTTGATATCTCGATGTTCTATGGAACTAGACATCTTAGCGAGAGAGAATGGGCAATCGAGTTTGCATTCCGAGAGACATGGGAGAAACCTAAAACATCAATATGCCGAAGAGTAAAGAAAATGACTTCAACAATAGGACCAACCCAAGAAGAGTCCTCATTTTTCGACTGCAGCTTATGAATAACAGTTAAGCAATCTCCTTCGATAACCACAACATTCCAACCTTGGAGAATCACTAGTTGAGGAGCTACCAACGCAGCAAAGGCTTTAGCATGTTCTGCATTTGTAGAGTCCGACTGCAACTTTGTTTCCCAAATTAGACAATTTCCTTGGTAGTCATTGTTAGAATAGATGACCAGAAAGTCAATAGGTTCGGTGTTTAGTAACCTATTTGACAACTTGATGTAAATGTAATATTATGTGATGAATAAAATGAGTGTTCATCACCAATGGAACCTACTTTGTTGTGCTCATTTTACATATGTTAAAACGGTGTTTTACTTATATCGCAACAAAACCAACAGACCACGGTTAACAACTCATGCAGTTGGGCCACGCATTGGATGGTGGTCATGAAACAAACTAATTGAGAGTTGGGTCTTGAACGTTCCAAGTCGAGGACCTCGAGACAGGGTATCGAGAGTCCTACGGAGACTTGCATCAAGAGTCGTGTTCATTGGATGAGTGTCGTGTTTCATCGGCGACAGGCATGGGATGCCTACACGATTTTGATGGGTTGGTGTACTGGGGTCAAGCCAATTGGACTGACTCGAGGGGATCATCATATGGAAGCCTTGGAGGTTTAGTCGGTATGATTGGATTTCCCCGGTTTCGATAGTACATAGTCCTCAGACTTGAGTAACCATGGCAGTCACGTGCACAGGACGACTGTATCTTGGATCTGGCGAGAGGTGATCATTTTATAAGATGATCATTATAAGCCTTGTCCAATGCAGTCGAAATGTGTAGCGAGGACGGTGGGTTCCAAGAAGAGGATCCGTCCCCTGTTAGTATGTGACAGAGATATCTCCTATGCAATCAGAGACACGTTCATGCTGTTTGAAGTTGTGGCCACAGTGGTTGGTCGAACAGGGAATGGTTTCCTGTGTTGACGCAATGAAGCATGCGTGGTCTCGAGTATTAAACATAGATGCCTAGTCAAGGATGGGAACCGACGCCCAATTCCATACCCTAGACTAAGGCCGAGAGACGGTAGACGGAAAGACCGTACCCGTACGGAATCGGCACCAAAATGTTTACACCAACATTCACCTAGTCTCTAGTGCCATGGACTATTGCTAGACGACCACCCATGGTAACGGGCCCTTGTGGGACACGGGCCCAAGTTTAGTTGAGGGTGAACCTAAAGGGGCACACACAAATCACCGAGAAGGTTGAGAGATTGACTTGAGGTCAATCTCGAATGATAAATAAGTAATTAGATTACTTAAGGGATTGTCCATTGGATGGACGGGCCGATATTGTATCGGGCCCTCGTTTAATCGATAAATGGAATTTATCAATTAAATATGAAAAGTCGAGACATCTTTTGATTGGATTAAAAGATCAATGGGAATTATTTAAGTGGACATTAAATTGAATTTAATTTTGGGTTTGTCGTAATTGGATTACGGTAAAACCCGATGCGCTAAATTTTGACCCGAGAGGAGAATTAATTCCTATTTTGGAATAGGAAGAAGTTGGACTTCTTCCCTAATTGGGCATGACCGAAAATTCTCCCTTGGAGGAAGCAAAATTCAGTCATGTTGCATGCTAGGTGATAGTTGACTTGTCTCTTTTGGTAAGAGATAAATCAACTCCAATCAAGCCATTCCCTTTTGGTATAATTTGATCATACCTTAAAAGTTGGTAGGCTTGATTGAAGAATTAATGGTGATTGATTGGGATGTATCTAGACATCCTTGGATGAATCTAGACACATTCCAATAATCACATTAATTATGTATATATATGAGTATAGGCTAACACCTTATGCAAGAAAATCATAATTCATCTTTTCTAGGAAAAGAAGAAGCATAATTCGGCCTCCTCTCTCACTGATACCCTCCGCCTCTCTCTCCCTCTTCTACCGCTGTTCTTCACTTGATGTTGGATCAAGAAGGGAAGAACAAAGAAGGTTTAAGAAGAACACTAATTCATAGTGTTCATCTTCTTAAAACCAATTCCTTCACAAACCCCTTTTCTTCTAGCAAGGAGAACGTGAGTTTCTTCCGGTGTGGTGTGGATCACCTTTGGAAAGTTCATATATGTTAGAATAGGTGACCAGAAAGCCAATAGGTTTGGTGATTTGTAACCTATCTGACAACTTGATGTAAATGTAATATTATTATGTGATGAATAAAATGAGTATTCGTCACTTCTGGTACCTTCTTTGTTGCGCTCATCTTACATTTGTTAAAACAGTGTTTAACTTATATCGCAACAAAGCCCACAGACCATGGATGAGAACTCGTGCAGTTGGGCCACGCATTGGATGGTGGTCATCAAACCAACTGATTAAGAGTTGGGTCTGAAACGTTCCAAGTTGAGGACCTCGAGACAGGGCATCAAGAGTTCTATTGAGACTTGCGTCAAGAGTCATGTTCATGGGATGACTGCCGTGTTTCATCAGAGGCAGGCGTGGGATGCCTACACAATCTTGATGGGTTGGTCGACTGGGATCGAGCTGACCGGACTGATCGCGGGGATCATCATATGGAAGCCTTGGAGGCTTGGTCGGTATGATTGAGTTTTCCCGGTTCCGATAGTACGGAAGTAATCCTCAGACTTGAGGGATCATGGCAGTCGCGTGCACATGACGGCTGTATCTTGGATCTGGAGAGAGGTAATCATTCTATAAGATGATTATCATAAGCCTTGTCCAATGCAGTCGGAATGTGTAGCGAGGACGGTGGATTCCAAGAATAGGATCCGTCCCCTGTCAGTATGTGACAGAGGTATCTCCTATGCACTCGGAGACACGTTCATGTTGTTTGAAGCTGTGGCCACAGTGGTTGGTCGAACAGGGAATGGTTTCCTATGTCGACGCAATGAAGCATACGTGGTCTCGAGTATTAAGCATAGATGCCTAGTCAAGGATGGGAACCGACGCCCAATTCCATACCCTAGACTAAGGCCGAGGAGACGGTAGACGGAAGGACCGTACCCGGTACGGAATCGGCGCCAAAATGTTTACCAACATTCACCTAGTCTCTAGTGCCATGGACCGTATTGCTAGACGGCCACCCATGGTAACGGGCCCTTGTGGGACACGGGCCCAAGTTTAGTTGAGGGTGAACCTAAAGGGTCACACACAAATCACCGAGAAGGTTGAGAGATCGACTTGGAGTCAATCTCGAATGATAAATAAGTAATTAGGATTACTTAAGGGATTGTCCATTGGATGGACGGGCCGATATTGTATCGGGCTTTCGTTTAATCGGTAAATTGGAATTTTCAATTAAATATGGAAAGTTGAGACGTTGGATCTTTTAAGTGGATTAAAAGATCAATGAAAATAATTTAAATGGACATTAAATTGGATTTAATGTTGGGTTCGTCATAATTGGATTTATAAAACTCGGTCCGTTAAATTTACTCGAGAGGAAAAATAATTCCTATTTTGGAATAGGAAGAAGTTGGACTTCTTCCCTTATTTAAACATGGCCGACATGCTCCCTTGGAGGAAGCAAAATCAGCCATATTTCATGCTAGGTGGTATGTTGACCTATCTCTTTTGGAAAGAGACAAATCAACTCCAATCAAGCTCTTCCCTTTTCGTATGATTTGATCATACCATAAATTTTGGTAAGCTTGATTGAAGAATGGATGGTGATTGATTGGAATGAATCTAGACATCATTGGATGAACCTAGACACATTCCAATAATCACATTAATTATGTATATATATGAGAATATACAACACCAAGCATAAGTGATTCATTATTCATCTTTTTCTAGGAAAAAGAGAAGACAAAAATCCTCCTCTCTCTCAACTCTCGGCCTCTCTCCCTCTCTCACTTTTGTGTTCTTCACTTGATTTTGAATCAAGAAAAATAACAAAGTAAGTTTAAGAGAGCACTAATTCATAGTGTTCTTCTCTTAAACCGATTCCTTCTTAAACCCGTTCTTTTCTAGCAAGAAGAACGTGTGTTTCTTCCGGTGTGGTGTGGATCACTTTTGGAGAATCCATACATTTGGATTTCGTGAGCATTCCAGAGAAGGAACAACGCTAGTAGCCGTGAGCATATGCTAAACAATCAAAGGTAACGGTTTTACTACGCTTTGATTGATTTAGTATACATCTATGCCCTATGTGTTTAAATATATGTTTCTAATATTTACACATCCTACATCAAACGCCCGGTTGAGCACCCAAGGGTACACCCCTTGGGATTCATTTATTTAAATTAGATTTAAATTTATGCACCCTTTCTCGCTTTCTCGCTTCTGCTCGCGCTCCCAGGCGGATCCGCTTGTCCTTCAATATATTTGAGCTTGGTGAACATTCAGAAGAAAGGAACAAAGCTTGTAGCTGTACGCGCGTGAAAAACTACGAAGGTAACATTTATTACGCTTCTATTGTTTTTCTATTCATCTATGTATAATACATGCTATAGTATTGATACATCCTACATCGAACGCCCGGTTGAGCACCCAAGGGTACATCTCTTGGGATTTTGTTTTAATATGTGATTTAATTCATGCTATTGTTCGCAATTTATGCTTTCTCACTTCCGCTCGCACTCCCGGGCGGATACGCTTGTCCTTCAGTCATGAGCCACAATTCCTGCTCCGATAAAAGAAATCCGTTGATGAATAGCACCATCAAAATTGATTTTGGTGACATCCTGTCGAGCAGGAACCCAATGATGGACTCGGTTGCCGCAAGGAGGAAGCGTCGAAGACATTAGAAGTTGCTGAAAAGTTGCTAGGAAACAACTGGAAAGGACACCGTATCAAGTGGATTAGCTTGCACGACGTGCCATAGTCGTTGATTCTGACACCACCATGTGCCCCCCGGTAGCACAAGAAAGAGTACGTATTGTTCAGCTTCACAATTTGTTTCCATGTACCAAAGTCATCCCACAAAATCAGAGTGAACCTGTGACAAAACAACGAAAGTCAAATTAGAAAGAGCCTATATTTGTCGTACAACATGACATGAAAAAAACGAGTGATGAGCATCGTCAAAAGCATGTAAACAGTGAGGGCAATCTATAGACCAACGACACCCTCATTTGCTTAAATTAGAGCCTATAGGAATAGCATTTTTGCAAAGTTTCCAGGGGAAAGGCTTCACTTTAGGAGGTACTTTGGCTCTCCAAATAAAATTCCAGCATTGATAGTGATAAGCTACCCCATGACCTTGATTCCCTTGATAATTTAAAAGACAGCCACATGATATGCACTTTGGACCGTAAAGATACCATGGCTACCAAAGTTCCAGACAAGCCAATCCATACGCTATGTACGCCCCAACAGAAGAGAACAAACAAGGTCAGCATCCATATCCCAAAAGATCCGTCAAATCAAGGGCTCATTCCACCGCAACGGAGATTGTAACATAAGCTCCCTCACTTTAGCATTGACACTAAGAGAGTGCGGATGAGTTAGGATCTTGAAAAACTGAGGACGTAGGAGCCATGGATCGAACCAAATGTGAACTCCATCACCTATTGCAATTTGCCAACGAGTACCTGCAATGATCGCATCTTTAGTCTGCCAAACACCCAACCATGTGTATGATGGGTTAACTCCATAATCTGCAGAAAGAATATGAGAGTGTGGGAAATAGCGAGCTCTCCATAAATGGGCAAGGACACTCTCTGGGTGTTGGATCACACGCCAAATCTGTTTAGCAAAGAGGGCAGAATTGAAAGCTCGAAGCATATGGAAACCCGACCCTCCTTCCTTCTTTTGGTGTACATAGATGTCTCCACGAGAGCCAATGTATCCATTTGGATCCCTCATAGCTCCACCAAAAATTCAAAATCATAGATTTAACTTCCTTCAACAAATAAGCCGACAAGCAAAAATAGCTCATCATATAAGTTGGGATGGATTAAATCACAGATGTGATAAGAACCTCCCGTCCTGCCTGGGATAACAATTTCTGTGTCCAACCTTCGAGCCTAAGCTGAATATTCATCTTAATGGCATTATATAAGGCTCGCTTTGATCGACCAACCATAGACGAGAGACCTAAATAATTACAACCAAGAGCTCATGGGGATATTCCAAGAATAGATGCGAAGTGTTCCTGTTGTCGCTGATGAACCTTTCGACTAAAGGAAATGTGCTGATTTTGCAATATTAATCACTTGACCTGAAACTATCGCATACTTGTCAAGAATACAGGAAATTCTTTCCAAGTTTTTTGCTGTAGCAGGACAAAACAACAAGGTATTATCAGGAAAAAAGAAGTAGAAATTTCTGGAGTCAATTAATTTCAGAACGAATTAAGCAAGTTACTATTTCAGTAACAAAAGAAACAAATAAGGGGATAGCGATACCCCTGGCGAAGACCTCTAGTTGGACGAAGGAAACCAAAGCATTCACTGTTAAGCATATAAGAATATGAAACATATGTTAGAATAGGTTACAAGAAAGCCAATAGGTTTGGCGATTTGTAACCTATCTGACAACTTGATGTAAATATAATATTATTATGTGATGAATAAGATGAGTATTCGTCACCAATGGTACCTTCTTTGTTGCGCTCATCTTACATTTGTTAAAATGGTGTTTAACTTATATTGCAACAAAGCCCACAGACCATGGATAACAACTCGTGCAGTTGGGCCACGCATTGGATGGTGGTCATGAAACCAACTGATTATGAGTTGGGTCTGAAACGTTCCAAGTCGAGGACCTCGAGACAGGGCATCGAGAGTCCTATTGAGACTTGCGTCAAGAGTCGTGTTCATTGGATGAGTGTCGTGTTTCATCGGCGACAGGCGTGGGACGCCTACACGATCTTGATGGGTTGGTCGACTGGGGTTGAGCTGACTGGACTGACTCGCGGGGATCATCATATGGAAGCCTTGGAGGCTTGGTCGGTATGATTGGTTTTCCCCGGTTCCGATAGTACGGGAGTAATCCTTAGACATGAGGAATCATGGCAGTCGCGTGCACAAGACGGCTGTATCTTGGATCTGGCGAGAGGTAATCATTCTGTAAGATGATTATCATAAGCCTTGTCCAGTGCAGTCGGAATGTGTAGCGAGGACGGTGGATTCCAAGAAGAGGATCCGTCCCCTGTCAGTATGTGACAGAGGTATCTCCTATGCACTCGGAGACACGTTCATGCTGTTTGAAGCTGTGGCCACAGTGGTTGGTCGAATAGGTAATGGTTTCCTGTGTCGACGCAATGAAGCATACGTGGTCTCGAGTATTAAGCATAGATGCCTAGTCAAGGATGGGAACCGACACCCAATTCCATACCCTAGACTAAGGCCGGGAGACGGTAGACGGAAGGATCGTACCCGTACAGAATCGGCGCCTAAATGTTCATGCCAATTCACCTAGTCTCTAGTGCCATGGACCGTTGCTAGACGGCCACCCATGGTAACGGGCCCTTGTGGGACACGGGCCTAAGTCTAGCTGAGGGTGAACCTAAAGGGTCACACACAAATCACCGAGGAGGTTGAGAGATCGACTTGGAGTCAATCTCGAAGGATAAAATAAGTAATTGGATTACTTAAGGGAAAGTCCATTGGATGCACGGGCCGATATTGTATCGGGCTTTCATTTAATCGGTAAATTGGATTTTCGATTAAATATGGAAAGTTGAGATGTTGAGACGTTGGATCTTTTAATTGGATTAAAAGATCAACGGGAATAATTTAAGTGGACATTAAATTGGATTTAATATTGGGTTCGTCGTAATTGGATTACGATAAAACCCGGTCCGTTAAATTATACCCGAGAGGAGAAATAATTCCTAATTTGGAATGGGAAGAAGTTGGACTTCTTTCCTTAATCAAACATGGCCGACACGCTCCCTTGGAGGAAGCAAAATCAGCCATGTTTCATGCTAGGTGGTATGTTGACTTATCTGTTTTGGAAAGAGACAAATCAACTCCAATCAAGCTCTTTCCTTTTGGTATGATTTGATCATACCATAAATTTTGGTAGGCTTGATTAAAGAATTGATGGTGATTGATTGGAATGAATCTAGACATCCTTGGATGAACCTAGACACATTCCAATAATCACATTAATTATGTATATATATTAGAATATACAACACCAAGCATAAGTGATTCATTATTCATCTTTTTCTAGAAAAAAGAGAAGACAAAAATCCTCTCCTCTCTCTCAATTTTCGTGCTCCCTCCCTCTCTTACACTTGTGTTCTTCACTTGATTTTGAATCAAGAAGAAGAACAAAGTAAGTTTAAGAGAACACTAAT
The DNA here is from genome assembly GCA_034509735.1 of Sesamum alatum. Classification (NCBI taxonomy): domain Eukaryota; kingdom Viridiplantae; phylum Streptophyta; class Magnoliopsida; order Lamiales; family Pedaliaceae; genus Sesamum; species Sesamum alatum. Next base: position 24,376,875 of record JACGWO010000009.1, on the reverse strand, counting down.
TCATAGTGTTCTTCTCTTAAACCGATTCCTTCCTAAACCCGTTCTTTTCTAGCAAGAAGAACGTGTGTTTCTTCCGGTGTGGTGTGGATCACCTTTGGAGAATCCATACGTTTGGATTTCGCGAACATTCCGGAGAAGGAACAACGCTAGTAGCCGGAAGCATACGCTAAACAATCAAAGGTAACAGTTTATTACGCTTTGATTGATTTCATTTATATATCTATTCCCTATGTGTTTAAATATATGTTTTAATATTTACACATCCTACATCGAACGCCCGGTTGAGCACCCAAGGGTACACCCCTTGGGATTCGCGTATTTTGAATTTGATTTAAATTTACGCACTTTCCACGCTTTCTCGCTTCCGCTCGCGCTCCCAGGCGGATCCGCTGGTCCTTCAAGTGGTATCAGAGCCCGGTTCGATGTAAGGGGCATAGATCTATGTGTTTGGCATGATCTACTTGCTTTTAAATGGCTTTATTGGCATGTTAAATTACATAAATATATGAATAATATGATGATTCAATTGTTTGGATTTAATGGACTTTTGGCATGCTTAATTTTGTTAGATTGGATCTAAAATTGCATGCTTATTTTCAGAATAATATTAATGTTATTGTGCTGAAACAGTTTTGAAAAAAAAAAAAAATTGGGGATCGGTCGACAGCGGCCGCGCGCTGGCAGCGCGCAGCCGGCCGCTGCCAGCGTGCGGCACAGAGCGCGCGCGCGCGCTGCCCTGTGCGCGCGGGCGGCCGACCAGCACAACGGCTGGGCCGTTTTGTGTCGTTTTTTCGATTTTTTCCGGAAAATTCGATTTTCTGTATTTTCTGCACGATATTCTGAAAATATGTTAATTTTGCATTTTTGATTTTGGGATAATTGGATTATTTCTTGAATTAAATTTGCTTAATTAATTTGGGATTAATACATGCATTGGATGCATTGTGTAAAATGTCCATTAAATTTTGAAATTTGAATTTTGCATATTATTTATATGTTTATGCTTTTGTGATGTTGGACATCACTTGGATATTTTGAATATCCATTGGTTTTATTGCATGATTATTTGGAATAATTATGTTATATGTGAGTTGATGGAATCAACATGGGATGATCACAAAGCCCTAGACCTTGTGTATGGATGAATGAATGTTTATTTATTTTCTGTTGGGTGGGGCCTGCGTGCCTCTTGTTTTTGGGACTATCATCTCCCGTATTTTCAGCCTCATGATGTTAAGGCTTGTTTTCTTTATTATCGATGTATTACTTTCAGTTGTAATGAGAGTAGATAGGATTGGTGAGGTTTTGATTTTAACAAGCAAAATGGAGTCGGAGACCCCAAGGAGGAGCATCAAGGCGTGAAACAAGAAGCATTTCAAGGCCCATTGGAATGAGAATGGGTTTATTATTATTGTAATAATTTAGGACCATCCTAGACAGACCATAGACTCACTGCGGGCACAGTGGGTCGCATAGGTTGGGCTTGTGATCATCCTAACAGGGGTATGCTATGTTTTATGCATGCGGCGTATTTATTTATCGCTTTAAATATTGGATATTTATGCATGCTAAAACACCATAATGTGATGATGTCTCGGTCACACTCAAACTCTCATTTGGTTGGACCAAATTAAATATTAGGCCCAGAACGGACTTGGATCAAAATGGTATTTTGGTCTGTCCGAGCCTTCCATCCACAGCAATGTGGTGAGGAAGCTACCACTACCCAAGTGTGGTCTCACGAGTCGTGGCACACTTGGACTAGGGGAAAGCTGCACTATTGTTGTGAACAAAAAGACTGCGCTCGCTGTTTCCCTGTCTCACGAGTCGTGGGGGGCGACAGTTTGAGGCATGATTTGGTTGATGGTCGGGCCCAACACTGAGTAACATGGTTCGCTTGGAGTCCTCGGGACCATGTGAATAGGTGAGGCAAAATATCTTGGGAATCTCATTGGATGAGAATGATATTGAATATCTCCCACAAGGTCTTCTTCATGTGAATCGTAAAAGCGGGGCATGGAGATTACGCTTGTGGATCCCAAGCCTACTAGGAAATGGTTTTCCGAAACTCCGCTTGAGAGTGGCGGACTTTCGTATAAATAGTGGGAGGGTTAAAGACTAAAAGACCAAGTCTTCAACTTGAACAATAATATTGCCATCATCTGCTAATTTCTGCTTTACATTTTCATTAATGTAGATATGTCTAAGAACCCGTTAACCATGATTCTTGAGACTAACAAATTCAACGGAACGAACTACTCGGACTGGCTGAGAAACCTGTGGACTGTCCTCGGTTTCGAGAGCCAAGGCTACGTCTTGGACGAGCCGCCACCGAGCGACTTACCGGAGGGGTCCACGCCTGAAGAATGTTTGACGTTCGAGAAATGGCATGAGGACAACCGGAAAGTACGCAGTATCATACTGGCTTCGATGTTTAACGACATCCAGAAGCAGTATGAGAGGCTGGACAACGTCTCCGCCATAATGCTGGTTTGGCGATTTGTAACCTATCTGACAACTTGATGTAAATGTAATATTATTATGTGATGAATAAGATGAGTATTCGTCACCAATGGTACCTTCTTTATTGCGCTCATCTTACATTTGTTAAAATGGTGTTTAACTTATATCGCAACAAAGCCCACAGACCATGGATAACAACTCGTGCAGTTGGGCCACGCATTGGATGGTGCTCATGAAACCAACTGATTAAGAGTTGGGTCTGAAACGTTCCAAGTCGAGGACCTCGAGACAGGGCATCGAGAGTCCTATTGAGACTTGCGTCAAGAGTCGTGTTCATTGGATGAGTGCCGTGTTTCATCGGCGACAGGCGTGGGACGCCTACACGATCTTGATGGGTTGGTCGACTGGGGTCGAGCTGACTGGACTGACTCGCGGGGATCATCATATGGAAGCCTTGGAGGCTTGGTCGGTATGATTGGTTTTCCCCGGTTCCAATAGTACGGGAGTAATCCTCAGACTTGAGAAATCATGACAGTCGCGTGCACAGGACGGCTGTATCTTGGATCTGGCGAGAGGTAATCATTCTGTAAGATGATTATCATAAGCCTTGTCCAGTGCAGTCGGAATGTGTAGCGAGGACGGTGGATTCCAAGAAGAGGATCCGTCCCCTGTCAGTATGCGACAGAGGTATCTCCTATGCACTCGGAGAGACGTTCATGCTGTTTGAAGCTGTGGCCACAGTGGTTGGTCGAACAGGGAACGGTTTCCTGTGTCGACGCAATGAAGCATACGTGGTCTCGAGTATTAAGCATAGATGCCTAGTCAAGGATGGGAACCGACGCCCAATTCCATACCCTAGACTAAGGCCGGGAGACGGTAGATGGAAGGATCGTACCCGTACGGAATCGGCGCCTAAATGTTCATGCCAATTCACCTAGTCTCTAGTGCCATGGACCGTTGCTAGACGGCCACCCATGGTAACGGGCCCTTGTGGGACACGGGCCCAAGTCTAGCTGAGGGTGAACCTAAAGGGTCACACACAAATCACCGAGGAGGTTGAGAGATCGACTTGGAGTCTATCTCGAAGGATAAAATAAGTAATTGGATTACTTAAGGGAAAGTCCATTGGATGGACGGGTCGATATTGTATCGGGCTTTCATTTAATCGGTAAATTGAATTTTCGATTAAATATGGAAAGTTGAGATGTTGAGACGGTGGATCTTTTAATTGGATTAAAAGATCAACGGGAATAATTTAATTGGACATTAAATTGGATTTAATATTGGGTTCGTCGTAATTGGATTACGATAAAACCCGGTCCGTTAAATTATACCCGAGAGGAGAAATAATTCCTAATTTGGAATGGGAAGAAGTTGGACTTCTTTCCTTAGTCAAACATGGCCGACACGCTCCCTTGGAGGAAGCAAAATTAGCCATGTTTCATGCTAGGTGGTATGTTGACTTATCTGTTTTGGAAAGAGACAAATCAACTCCAATCAAGCTCTTCCCTTTTGGTATGATTTGATCATACCATAAATTTTGGTAGGCTTGATTGAAGAATTCATGGTGATTGATTGGAATGAATCTAGACATCCTTGGATGAACCTAGACACATTCCAATAATCACATTAATTATGTATATATATTAGAATATACAACACCAAGCATAAGTGATTCATTATTCATCTTTTTCTTGGAAAAAGAGAAGACAAAAATCCTCTCCTCTCTCTCAATTTTCGTGCTCCCTCCCTCTCTTACACTTGTGTTCTTCACTTGATTTTGAATCAAGAAGAAGAACAAAGTAAGTTTAAGAGAACACTAATTCATAGTGTTCTTCTCTTAAACCGATTCCTTCCTAAACCCGTTCTTTTCTAGCAAGAAGAACGTGTGTTTCTTCCGGTGTGGTGTGGATCACCTTTGGAGAATCCATACGTTTGGATTTCGTGAGCATTCCGGAGAAGGAACAACGCTAGTAGCCGGGAGCATACGCTAAACAATCAAAGGTAACGGTTTATTACGCTTTGATTGCTTTCATTTATATATCTATGCCCTATGTGTTTAAATATATGTTTTAATATTTACACATCCTACATTGAACGCCCGGTTGAGCACCCAAGGGTACATCCCTTGGGATTCGCGTATTTTGAATTTGATTTAAATTTACGCACTTTCCACGCTTTCTCGCTTTCGCTCGCGCTCCCGGGCGGATCCGCTTGTCCTTCAACAGAAGAGACGCACATAAGGACCACCGAAACAAAATGACTATCAAAACCTACTCTAAGCATAACAGCTTCCAAGAAAGACCATTCAACTCTATTGTAAGCCTTGCTCATATCAAGTTTGACAGTTGCAAAGCCATCACCACCTCTAATCTTAATAGGAAAAAAGTGGTTAATTTCAAAAGCGACAAGAATATTATCTGAAATGAGGGGACCCGGTACAAAAGCAGACTAAAAATGAGTAATAATATTATTCAAGAAAGGCCTAAGTCTGTTAACTATAGTTTTCGACACTAACTTATAAAGAATGTTACAAAGACTAATAGATCGAAACTCAATCATGTATTCATGTTTAGCACATTTATGAGTTAACACAATATGTGTGTGGTTGCTATTAGAAGGCATGCTACGATTATTTTAGATAAGAAGAACCAAAGCAACTACATCTGAACCCACTATGTGCCAGAAATCTTTATAGAAAAAAGGTGGGAAGCCATCAGGCCCCGGGGATTTGAGAGGTGACATAGATGATAAGGAAAGAACCTCCTCTTTTGTGAAAGGTTTCGTCAGTTTGACTTCATCCAAGGAGTCACTCGTGGTGAAAACAAATCCACCGTTCACAAAGCGAAAACTCCATATGATTCATTGATCAAAAGAGACCGGAGAAGAATCATACACAATTTCCTATAATTGAGGTTTTAGCTTCAGTCCATAATCCCTATGTATCACGTAAGCTCGAAATTTGATCTTTTCGATGTCGATTACATGCTCGTCAATGGAAGAACTAAGCATTTTTATCACCCAATTGCAACCAAGCAGATTTTGCACGTTGTTGCCATTTTAATTCAATCCGAGCAGCGAATTCATCCAATTCAAATCGAAGGGCACACTCACAATGCTTTGTTTATGCTGTAATCTAACCATCAAGAATATATACAAGCTCATCCTCTAATTTCCTTCCGTCAACGACGAGAATTACCAAAGGATCTGCTCCATGCCACCAAGTCCTCCTCACAGCCATGCAACTGTTGCCAAACACGAGAAGCCAAATTAGAGCTCAAGCTTACAGACCATGAATTCTACAAAACATCCTCACAAGCTTGCATGCGAGTTCACCATGCTTCAAAACGAAAAGGTTTCTGAGATGAAAAGAAGGGCAGCGAGCCAGATTTCGCAAGAGAAACCAAAACAAGAGCATGATCCGAGTAGGGACACGGCATAGGTTGGGAACAAGCATCAGGGAACCGAACATGCAAAAAAGAATTAGCATAGGCCCCATCAAGACACTCACGAATCGTGTGATGAGATTCACGTTTATTCGTCCAAGTAAAGCGGAAACCCTTGAACCTTATATCTGAAAGTCTACAACGGTTCAATGTATTGGAAAAGACCATGATCTCCCAATTCAAATGTTGACATCCACCCTTTTTCTCTGAATGGTTCAACAGTTCATTGAAGTCGCCTGCACAATGCCAAGGGAGCGATGATTGCGTACAAAGTCAGCCCAATGCTTGCCATGAATTGCTACATCGATGAGCCTCAAGAGCACCATAGAAACCCGTGAAACGCCAAGATAATGTTGGATCAGGCTCATGGATAATGACATCAATATGAGATGCAAATGTAGTAAGAAGTTGAACATGCACATCCCAACGCCAAAGCAACCTAATGCCGCAAACCTTTCCTATACCATCCACACTTATACGGAACATGGAGAGTTCACATTTCAAAGCTTCAATATGAATAGAATGACATTTGGTTTCAGCAAGAAAACCCAATGGGGGGTTATACAGTGTGATCAAATGACGAAGTTGTTGAACTGGCAGGTATCCCCCTGGACCCTGACAGTTCCAAAATAGCGGATTCCTAATTCCTAATGTGCTGCGAGGCAACCTCCGCTGATTCACCACGAGGAGAAGAGCTTTCAGCAATTTGGGAGCGTTTGGATGTAGAAGCAGATTCAAAACAAATGGCCTTTTTATGTTTGTGAACCCTACTGCCCTGTGTAGAAGTCATTGAACGACCACGGCACGTCCCACGATAAACAAGAGTCTGAGAGGATGGATTTGGAAAGGTGTGAGCAATAAACTTCAAGAAGACAGTATGTAGACCACCCTTGGAAGAGATACAATGTCATCACTATGACAGGTCACAAATAATGGGTGCTACGAGTCCATTCATGAGTAAACACAACCTTCAGGCATAAGGGTCCTATCAGATACTGTGGGAGCATGAGGAGGTCAGGCAGCCCGTGAGGTAGATACGATCGAGAAAGTAAAAGACCCAAAGATGTGTGATCCTCAAAGAGCATGGTGAGAATGTCGAAACTTCGAATGGGCAAGAGAAAATTGTTTCTGGGATGAAAAGCAAGCTAAGGCCCATAAGGGGTGTCGAGCCCTAGATCAACAAAGTCATCACCATAGCGAAGATCACAAAATTTTTCCATATGCCCGAGAATACCACATAAGTAACAGAAGTTTCCAAGACGCTCATAAGCAAATGTGATCACCATTTCCTGACCTAGTGAACGGATTTTAGTCTTCCGAAACAATGGCCTACGAACATCAAGGGAGACTCTGACACGAAAAGATGCAAGAAAAACGAGAGCTTTCGTTGGCGTGAACATCTTTGATGGTCCGCAACTTACTACCAGTGAGTTTGATCCAAGTCAGGGGTCATCTGAGTGTAGAGAGACCTCGAATCCAAACACTAAAGTCACAACAATTAAGTTCCATGATAAGGGGGTCATCCATCGGCCTTATCTCCCTAAAAATAAGGAGATGAGTGTCAAAATTCCATGGCCCCTCATCTAAAATACGCAACTTGTCAACTCGGTGCTGAAAACACACAAGGAATCTGTCAGCACTAATGCAAGTGAAGTCCATCACTTTGCCCGTATTTTCCACCGTAAGAAGGTAGAGCAAAGAACCTCAAAATTAATGGCACGCTGTGCACCCGACTAGTGTAAGGGAATGATCACCTGGCACCACCAGCCCATAACTCGCGAGGGATCACCAATCCTTTTTCCTCCTCCTGAGTGAAGGAAAGTGCACGATTCATTCTAGAAATCTCGTCGTCATCCAATGAATCAAGTAGAGCCAATCCCGAGTGAAAATAGTACATTTGCTACCACAAGGAATCCGCGAAACTACGTACAACAACGAAGACACAGAACCACAATATAATAACTCAAGGAAAAGAAACGAACAAGAAAAGAAGAAATATAAACTAGAAAAGGGAATAATGATAGGAGCAGAAAGCACACAGACTAGAAGTAGGAATGCAAGGCTTAAGACTTCGGCAGTACAATCGCAAGAAGCATCGATGAAGCAAGAAAGACCCTCTTGCTCAACCTAGACGGTTAGGGCAAAACCGAAAACTAGCTGACCAAAACCTACTACTATGTGAGAGAGAGAAACCACACTTATTCTAGAGGAGACGTTCCAGGGAATGATGGAGGAACAACAAACCCAACCAACAAATGATTAATAAGATCCTCCATCATCTTCTCAAGGTTTGGTGGCCATAACTGAACAACAGCTGCGGATGTCGGTAGTGGGCGGCCGGAAGAGGGGCCGTGTATTTAGTCTCGATTTCAACGCCAACACACGCTTGTTGGACCATCACAGTCCAGTTGCTTGCAAACATCAGTACCGCCCCCACCCCCGCAATCGTAACGCTCAGAACTCGATGATGGGATCACGACGATCGAGGAGTTGTTGGAGCATTGGGCGACCACCTAGCCCATCCCTCCGGTGCCCCAACCATCCCAGGCTCCAACTGATCTCCCACCTCCTGACAACAAGGCACAAGGCAATGTGGACACTGTCGACGGGGAGTCAGATCTAGATTAGGGTTTTTTTTGGCTTTTTTTTTTTAAAAAAAAAAAAGTTGTATGTATATAAATATAATTTCTAAACATTATTTTTATTTTGTTATTAATATTATTACTATTTTCTTGCTAAATAATTTATTCAAAATATTTCACATTTGAGAAATTCAATAAAAAAATATATATCTAAAAATATAAAGAAAATATTATAACAATAAATATTATAAAAAAATTAAATATAAATAAAATATGTAAAAATATGCGAAATTTGTAACAGTTTGTTCAATGATTTTTGCGGTATGCTTTACCAGCACACAACTTGGAAACAATTACAAAAGTCGCTCCAATCAATTACAAAGCTGTTAAAACAACCGTCCCCAATTGAGATACAAAATGTTCATGCAAACCGTTGAATAAAACATTCCAAATACAGTAACAACAACCGCTCCACAAGCCATTACATCAACTTTCACAAAATGAGGTACATATAGCAAACACAAAGGAGTCACAATATCCATTACAATATGTAACAACAAATGTTATAACATGAGGTACAAAAATCATTACAAATAATAGGTCACGAACTCTTTCATCGATCGTTGAAAGGGTCGAGCCAATAAGATATAGACTTAAACCTATTTTTATTACAACAGTTGTTCAAAAAATAGGTCCAACTATTACTACGGAAGACGTCCCAAAAGGATTACAACGTCAATTTTAATATCCGATCAAAGACTTTGACAGTTTGTTAGCCGGTACAATATCCAGCAATTTCTATTGGCTTCTGAAAAAGTCTTTACAAATTTTTTGTAACGCCTGTCAAAGGAGCAAAAGGGTGACCGTTACAAATTTATTAAGCATGTTATAGATTTATAATTGACCGTTCTAAATATCGGTCGAATAAAAAAAATTTCTAGTGTATTGAATTGAATAATAAAAATTAAATAGTTTTAATAACCAAATACGGATATGAAAGTCAGATTGGTTCAAATGTAGAAAAAATATATTTCAATAGAAATTTATGCAAATTTTTCTTTGATATATTTATTATTATTTTATTTAATATTTAAGAATTAAATGACCATTACATAAACAGATAATAGCATAAATAAATACAAAAAATTGTCCCAAAGTGATGTTAATGGTAAAGCGTACTATTTAAGTTATTTGTAATTACTCAGGGGCTAAAGTAATATTAATGGAGAAACTCGAGTACTAATTGAGTCATTTGTTATTACTCACATACCAAAGTGATATTAATGACAATATGTGGATTCCGAAAATAAATTTTAGTCCTTTTATCTATATCTATATCTACTATACTATTGAAAAAGAAAATGTTTTGTCGTATTAACTTTTGAATACCCAAACTTACCTTTTAAGTCATTTCTTTCCTTCAAAAAATGGACAGAATAGTAATTTCAATATATTTTTTTTCTTTCAACCAATTTTTCCATTTTTTCTTTTTCTCGAAAATATCTAGATTTTTAATAAACACATAACTATAATTTTTTTCTCTCACCTCACTCAACATTTCTTTGTTCTCATGGACTTCTTTTTTTCTCATCCCTCACACTCAATTTCTTTTATAAAAGAAAATCTTTCGTCGTACTAAATTTTGAATATTGAAATTTATCCTTTTAATTCATTTCTTCCTTTCAAAAAAGAAATGGTTAGAGTAGTAATTTCAATATTTTTTAATAATCTCACAATTAAAATTTATTTTTCTCTCAACTTACTACTTCATGCTTCTTACTCACCTTAGTTCTTCATGCTCCTTTTTCTTACAAACTTCCATAATTTTAATAAACCCACGATGATAATTTATTTTTTCTCTCTCACCTTACTTCAGCTTTTTCCTTGCGAAATTCTTTCTTTCTAATCCCCTCACACCACAATTGTTTCTTATCACAAACATCTTTCTTCTCTTCACCACATACCATAGTTCTTTTTATATGCTCGTTTGGACGATGTGCATAGACCGACTAGTATATTCCCTTATTGACTGGCGTTGGGGGCATCGAATGTGCATCCTGGAAGAATTGGGGGGGTGGGGGAGGGAGGGAAGGGAACCCATGCGTGCGCAGATCCAGCTCAAGAAATGTTTAATTTGCTCGAAGTCCGTCTTAAGCTAAGGGTTTGGAGGCGAGCAATAGAAGTGGATGGGCAGTTGTAGTCCACAGGCAGCCGACCTCGGAAGTGTACGCGTCCAAGCCCATGTCAAATACTTGGCCTCGCTTCCTTTCCTTTGCAACCTCGACCCACAGCTCCTCCTTTTGTAGCTATAGCTCACTGACGGCCTATGAGATAACGTCCGCTGGTGGTTGTGTGGCACGCTCCTTTATCATCTTTTGATAGGCCTATTGAAAAAAAAAAAAGAGAAAGAAATAGTTAAAAATGTATGAGTTTTTTTTTTAGAAAAAAACTTAAATTTGTACTTATCGCAACCTCTTTCGTGTTGTAGCAGTCGGCGAACACCTCCATCTGCTGAGGTGGCTGATGAAGCTGAGATACCTGCAGAGATATTTAAACGACATTAAAAAAATATCAGAAAAATGTAAACAATTATTATTAAAAAATAATCAAATTGTAATTTTTTTTAGAAGATACACTTGTAAATTACGTACTAGCTCCCTTTTGTGATTGCCGACCTAGGAGGAAACCCTGCGGTAGACAGTGCAATGTAGCATCGGCTACCCTATTGCCCTTGTTCCTGGATGACTTCTTCTTGAAGTCGGGTGAGGGTCCCGCCACCCATATGGGCTTCGTGTTTTTAGCCCATGCCTCAGCGAAGTATGAACGAAAATAGTTTTAAATATGAAAACAAAATTTAGAAAATTTATTACCTTAACCTACTCAACAAAAATCGATGCTACTCCAATGGGACTTTGGTGTATATGTGCCACGTCTGGTTGTAGTGGCCCGGCAACACCTCACCAATGCATACATGAGAAGCCCGATCATAACTAATATAATATATGAATTTTTAATCAATAATATAGTATATGAAGTTTTATTTTTGTTTAAAAAAAAAAAGGTAAAGTATTGAGGAATACTACACCACATCCTCCAATGAGATGAACCTGTGAGGTGTTGGAGGTGGTGGCGATCCAACTGAGGATGGGCTGGGAAAGACGCGAATGAGCCCTTAACATATACGGCCGCATCGGGTTAATCAAATGACTCTGCGATGATGGGGTCCTTGAAAGAGCGGCTAAAGGCTATGGGAAGGAGCGTTTGGATGCTTCTGGACCATCGAAAGCATCAGGGGCATGTGTTTCCACCACCTGCCTACATCCACACCCCCGGCCATGTCCTGACATGTTGTCATGGACTCTCGAGCCACACCTGGTGACAAACAATTTTCTACATGTCAATAAGAACAACACTCAAATTCAACCACCTCACACTTTATCTATCCATCAATCTTCAATAATTTTAGAAACAGGCACCCAACATAATGCCATATATAAACATATATAAACAGGCACCCCACATAATGCCATATATAAACATATAAACTCTAAAAAATATTTATGTAGGCATCCCACACGATGCCTACATCTCAACAAATTAATAATTTTATTAGCACCCCACACGACGTTGTTGCACAATGAAAACCAAAACATTCGAGTGCGATCTAACCATAGATGTGGTCTAAAGTTTGATGTAGCCTTAACATCTAACATTGTCTAGCATCATCTAACGTATTTTTTAGTATTTCATAGTAGTTTATATAAAATCCCATTCGAATATTTCATAATTCACTATATAAATTTAAAATACTTCACATAATTTCATAAAAATTCACAAAAAAAAAAATTCATTATTTTAGATTTTCACAAAGTATCACAAAAAAATTGAGTACAGTTCACAAAAAAAATAAATTCATAATTTTGTAATTTGATTTTCATCGCAAAATATTTAAAAAAAATTTTTAAAATACATTTAAAATTTGAAATGGTTAAATATAAAAAAGTATTTCATAAAATTATTATATTAGTATATAATTTGAAATTCGTGATGACCCAACATTTTCTTGAAAGGGTGATGACCGAACTACGAACTTAGAAAATCTAAAATCGGAAATTAGTGTTTCTTGAAAAGTAATTATACTACTCCCTTTACAACTATATACTAAAAAATGAAAAATAATCTAATTTGAATCATCATCTTGTCCGTTTCCCTCATCTGTCTCATAGTCTTCGGAGTTGTCTTCTCCTTGTTTTTTCCTCTTCATCGTCATCGAGATGCGCATTGTACAAGCAGGATGTCTCAGCTCCCTATCGCATTTTTGAAGAAAGATCAACAAAAGTACTATACCATTTAGATCATGCAGATCGTATGTCTAATTTTCTGCATTAACTTCAGGAACAGGTACAACTTCCTTGGGCTAATATGCGACATCGATAAAATGAGATCGATCAACTATTATTTGGGCCTTCGTCTTGCAAATCCAATTAGCATTATATTCCCTCATGCTTGGGGAATTCTACATTGAGAACCGGTTCTATATGCAACGAACAAAAGGTCGGTTTCCATTTATTTTATATGCATCTTTTGTTTTCTTCCTTTGGCCACAAGTCAGCATTCTTCTCCTCTTTCTTTATGCTTTGACATACACCAAACACTCGGGAACTTCAAAGGGAACACCCCTTTGCATCCGTTTAAAATTATACCTTAAATTACGCATTTTATGCTTCCATTGTGGTCCCGAATCGTACACGATTCTTTCAAGTATTAACAGGTCGACTGGTTTAAGAATACTAAGAGGTACGGTTAAATCTTGAGTCTTAACTCATCATTATTGGATAATATTATATTTCTTTGTAGCACTAATTGTAAGTATCTTTGTGTAGGTAATTACTATTTGGTAGGCAGTGGTACACCAATGATGAATGTTTCTTAGCTCCGTACAGGAGTGTTCGGTACCATTTGAAAGAACGAGAAACATGACAAAATGATCCAAAAAATTATGAGGAGTTTTTTAATATGAAGTATGCTTCTGCACGTAGGTGGTTCAACGTATATTTGGATTACTTAAATCATGATAGGCCATTTTGAGAAGTCCCGCAGTTTATTTGATTAAAGTCCATAATCGAATAATAGTGGATTGTTGTCTTTTATTGAACTACATTCATCAAGAAATGCTAGTTGGCACAATTGAGCCTTTGATGTATGAGTTATTCACACATACAGATGATGAAAATATTGAGTACTTGGGCACTATTGATTCAAATCCCACTTGGAACACATAGAAAGATGACATGATGATGTCGATGTATAATGATTGGCGACCACAATCATCATTGGTACTAAATTAAGTTTGCATCATTTAGAACAAAATACTTTTACTTATGATTGATTGAAAAGGACACTTTTTTTTTACTATGTAATGCTTGATAACATTTATTTGTTTGGTTATGGATTGCTTTATATTTAAATAATATATGCAATCATGTGTGTATATCATTATGTTATGTGATTTTTTCATATTGTTTGTTTGTTAGTTTACAATGGACGATGATGGAACGAATGGAGCTCATCATCTTGCGGGGGGAAAAAGGGATGGTAAAGTTACCCATAGGATTTGGTCGACTGCAGAAGAGGAGGCACTCCTTGGTGTTTAAGGAAGATGGTTCGAACTGATTGAAAGCGCGACAACAAATTTTGGACAGGTTACTTAGGTGTGTTGGAGCAAACATTAAAGTTGCCGAACAATGGTCTAAAGGCTGATCCACATATTAGTTCAAATATTCATGTCTGGAAGAAAACATATTGTTGTATGTAAGTATGTTTCCATGAAGTGGATTTTGGATGGAACGAGATGGCCAATATGATTGTAGTTGAAGATCCCATTTTTCAACAACTACGTTAAGGTAAATTCAGACCTAAACTAGGATCAATAGTATGGTGTTATCTAAAATACATCAGTCTTATATACAAATATATTGGAAGTCTTACTCGTATTAAATTTAATTATACATTGATCCATCTGAACGCTCTTTGCGATACACATCTTTTCCTTTCTACCGATTGTGGTGCGAGGTTTTGGAAAAGATATAACCACCAGTAAACATGTTGAACATGTTTTTAATGCCTCTGGTAATGTGAGTAATGAGAATAATCATGTGTCACTAGAGTATTATGTGCCTAGTCACGATCCTAGTTTATTTGGTGACGATGGAGGAAGTTGTCTGTAAACACTATCGATGAAAATTTTTGATGAAAAGTTTGATACATTTGTTAGTGTAACTGATAACTGTCATGGTGATTTGGCTAAATGATTTGAACCTGAGGCTGAACAATCACAGGCTCGTAAACAAGTGTGGTGTGTGGTTGAAGCTATACCAAATTTGTCACTTGAACAGGAATGTTGGCTGGCTGAAAAACTAGTCAACAACAACCAAGACCTCGACTTGTTTTTAACCATGTCTAATCCAGTTAGAGAGGCTTTTGTGAGGATGATGTTGGATAATAAGGTGTAGGTAAGGACCCTAAACTAACATTGAGATTTTGAATTCATTACATTTTAACCAAGTGCATTCTTAACTACTAAAGGTTGTGAATGGGTTTTGTAAAGACCATATGGATTGGACAATATTAATCCTATTTTGGCAAGACAATTACTATATTTGGATTACGATTTTTTATTTTTGAAACATGTTAGTCCAATTTTTCGGATTGCATATTCAGAGTAGTAACTATATTGGGATTGAAATAATATTTTGTGATGTTACTTTGTGCTAATGGCTATTTTGGCAAGACAATTGCTGTATTCAGATTAAGTTTTCAAATTTTGGAACACGCTAATCGTATTTTTTGGAATTATATTTTTTGTTGTTTGTACATATCAGCATACTTTCATTCAATAATAATACCCGTTTAATAACTAAATTGGTCTATGCCTAATTATTGGTGATCTATTGTATATATCAGTATACTTTCATTCAAAAATAATACCATTTAGGAAAATAAAGTACGATTCATAACACATGAAACTAGAATAGCATAAGATATGGATATATACTTGAATAATGAGTAAGACCAGTCTGCTAAGCGACTAGTACGAGGTGACGTAGGGGGGAAACTATGGGTACGACTCAGCATAAAGAGGGTACGAGTACGAGTTAACCAGATCGAGGTCCCAAAAAACACGAGCAGCGAATGCGTCGTATAAAAAATATGAGTTGAAGGAAATCTAATGATTTTTCAAGATACGAGACAAAAACCATCATGAATATTCTTCCAAATCTCAAAAGGTCATGCAGATCTACAAAGCGTATACCTGCCTAATAGAATTAGTTACGAACTTCACGAATTTGTTATGGTAATGCATGAATCTATTACAACGATGGTACAAGGTGGTCAAGTGACAAAACATACGAGCTGGGGGAAACATAGCAAATAACAACCATTATAGCCCCAGACAAGAGCCATCATTAATATTTCCGAAATCCAAAAAGGTGATACGGATCTGCAAACCTAATATCCACCTAATTGAATTTGCTACAAGCTGCCCAGGTTACCGAGGCTACAAAAAGCTTTTCGCAAAGAAGCAAGCCAGACTTTTTTTTTACTCTTAGGCACTAAAAGAATATCACACATCTTAAAGTTGGCGTCGTCTATGGGAACCCAATCAGTAAAATTGGTAAGGAGAAGAACAATATAGGATCAACAGAGCCTCCACCTGAAGGATCTCAGAACCCCCTTACCCCAGGAAAGGAGTACGGGGATGACCAGGCACAAGACAATGAAATCTCACAAACCATGCCTAGTTCCCAATACATACGGGTGGACTTAAAGCAACTTCTCGAAAAGCAGCCGAGAGGGGTGAAAGAATCGGGTACGACCCGGGAACGCTACAGAAGCGTATAAATGCGTAATTTAAGGCATAATTTTAAACGAATTCAAAGGGTTGTTCTCTTTGAAGTTCCCGTCGTTCGGTGTATGTCAAAGTATAAATAAAGAGGAGAAGAATGTTGGACATGTGGTTAAAGGAAGAAAACAAAAGATGCATTTAATGTAAATGAAAATCGACTTTTTGTTCGTTGCACGTAGAACCGGTACATGCTTTGTTCCTTTTACATTTCTCCTTCCGTTCACTTGAGGATCCAAATTAGAATCCCCCTAATTTGTCCACACCACACTATGGAATGATCTCTAAACTATTGCTAGATAGTAGTAGAGAAGTGAAGAAAAAATAATTCCAAAACAACACTATTACTTAGTGAGTTTTGAAATATTTTGTTGTTCAATCATTTTCAAAAGGTATGAACACAAAAAAAGGATAATTTTTCAGAGATTTTGGAGAGTTTTTTTATGGGAAAAAATTTGCAAGAGCATAGCATGCAAGTTACGTGAATAGTTTTTGTGTATGTAGGAAATTGAATTCAAAATTCAGCCTCCAAAATTAACCTCCAAGGCTAATACACATGCATACTATCTACACAACCACCAACCATGATGGCACAAAACCTCCCTCAAAAAGCACACCATGTCAAAGCACATGTGCTTCACATGTGTATAATTTCTCTTTAACTTGCTATAACTTGCATTTTTCCATGGACTAGGACTACTAGTTTTGGATTTTTATTTAATCTAATCAAATTAAGTCCAAACAAAGTCCATTGGGCATTAATTAATCCAATTAATCTCAATTGAATTGAAGCCCACAAGTTTATTTAATGGAATTAAATAAACATAAGTCCAAACTCTAATTAATTGATCCAATCAACTAATTAAGTTGAACCCGATAAATTAATCCAATTAATTTTTAGGTTCTATGCCAAAGAATCAACTAATCCAATTAATTGATTTTTGGACTATCCATCAAATGGAATTCTCAATAAATGATGCAATCATTTCAATTCGTTTCTTCTAGAATTTTAATTCCAAATGAATTCTACCAATTCCATAGTGATTTGTGTGTGACTCTTTAGGTTCACCCTCATCTAGACTTGGACTTGTGTCCAACACAGTTCGTCAATTAAATCCAATTTAATTAACTATTTTCTAATTAACTATTAATCGGAAGACGCCTGTCACCATGGGTGGCCGTCTAGCAACGGTCCATGGCACTAGAGACTAGGTGAATGTTGTCGTGAACATTTAGGCTCCCGAGTACCATACGAGTACGGTCCTTCCATCATCAGTCTCTCGGTCTAAGTCTAGGGCATCGAATTGGGCGATGGTTCCCATCCTCGACTAAACAACTATGCTCAATAGCTCGAGACACGTTTGCTATATTGATCGACGTAGGAAACCATTCCCTACTCGACCAATAAATGTGACACAGACTCAAAGAGCTTAAATTGTCTCAGAGCGCATAAGAGACTCGACTGTCATATACTGATAAGTGCGAGATTCTATCTTGGAATCCACCGTCCTCAATACATATTCCAACTGTACTAGATAAGGCTTATGATGAACGTATCCCAGATACGGACATCTTTTGCCAGATCCTAGATACAACCATCATATGCATGTGACTGCCATGATTCCTCAAGCCCGAGGATTAATCTCATACTATCGGAGTCGGGAATTCCAGCCATACCGACCAAGCCTCCAAGGCTTCCATATGAAGATTCCTGCGAGTTAGTTCAGTCAACTCGACAACCCTAGTCGAACAAATCCACTAAAATTGCATAGACGACCTACGTCTGTTGCCGAAGAAATATGACACTCATCCAATGAATGCAATACTAGTGCAAGTCTCTATAGGACCTCGATGCTTTGTCTCGAGGTCCTCAACTTGGAACGTTTCAAACAAACCCTCTGAAGTTGGTTTCATAGCTGACATCCAATGCGCAATCCAACTACATGAGTTCTCCAATTAGTCTGTGAGCATTTGTTGTGATGTTAAAACGTCGTTTAACGTAATCAGTAAGTACAACAAACACATAGTGCCATGGATGAATACTTACTATATTCATCAAGTCAATATTCTCTTTAACAATGATTGCTAAATAGTACCCAAAACTGTCAATCCAATTGACTTTCTGATCACCTATTCTAACAAAGGGGCCTGACCCGCCATGTAGTGGGTGAGAAGAGGAAGAAACGGTCCTTGTAATCAACTGAACCGAAGCAGGAGGGAGGAGGAAGAAAACTCTGCTGACACATTGTGAATTAGTAAAGCTCCCGCCCCAGAAGAACAGACACGGATAAAAGACTTCCATAAAGATCAGCAGATGGAGGCGTTGAAAAGAGAAGTTGAAGATTTTCGAGCCTTGCTTAGTCCAAGGCAAACAATAAAGAAAAAAGGATGTTTGTTCTCGGATGACATATTGACCGAGCTAGTCCCAGCTAACGATAGCATACCCCCACTCGCATCAAATAGCGAAGAACAAGGCAATCCACGAGATCATGTGGACTAATTTAGCTACTATGGACCTGGTCAATCATACTAATGCTTTGCTATGCAAGATTTTCCGCACTACTATAACTGGGAGCGCCTAAACTTAGCTATCTCAACTCCCTCCGAGATCCATATCTGAGTTTGAACAACTAATACAAAGGTTTATTCACCATTTTGCAGGAAACAAGAGGAATCCTAAAACCCCAGGTTACTTGTTTACCATTGTACAGGAAGAATGAGAAAATCTAAGAGGATAGATGCAACGATTCACAAATGAAATATTAGTTGTCCACAATGAGAGCCCTGAGCTGCTATCAGGAATCGTAGCATAAGACTGAGGAATGGGGGGTTTGTTGTAATAGGTGACCAGAGCAGATCTTTGAACAAAAGTAATATTATGTTGATGAATGTAATAAGGATTCAACATAGGCAACGATGAGTTTGTTGTGCTTACTGCTAGCATTGAACGTGGTTTCGATGTCACAACAAACGCCCACAGACCAGACATTCGAATCCAAGAAGTTGGACTGCGCACAGGTTGGCGGTCATGAAACTAACTTCTGTGGATCGGTCTGAAACACTCCAAGCCGAGGACCTCGCGATTGCATATCGAGGGTCCTATAGAGACTTGCACTAAGCATTACATTCATTGGATGAGTATCATATTTCATCGGTGACAAACGTTAGACGTCTATGCAATATTAGTGGGTTAGTTGACAAGGGTGTTGGCTGATTGAGGTGACTCGCGGGAATCATCATATAGAAGCCACACGGCTTGGTCGGTATGACTAGTATTCCCAGTTTTGATAGTACGGGATTAGTCCTCAGACTTGAGGAATCACGGCAGTCGCTTACATACGAAGGTTGTATCTAGGATCTGGAGAGCGGTGACTGTATCGTATGTTATGGTCATCATAAGTCTTGTTCAGTGCAGTCGGAGCATGTAAGGAAGGTGGATTCCAAGACATGATCTGTCCCATATCAAAGATTATGACTGCGAGATCTCCTATGCGCTCTGAGATGGTTTAGACTCTCAAAGTCTATGGCCATAGCATTTGATAGAGTAGGAATGGATTTCCTACGTCAATCATATCAATAAACCTATCTCGAGTTTGAAGGATAGATGCCTAGTCAAGGATGGGAACGACGTCCTATTCTACCCTAGACTAAGGCGGGGAGACAGGCGACAGTAGGACCATACCTGTATGTAACTCGGAGCCTAAATGTTCACGCCACATATCACCTAGTCTTTAGTGCCATGGACCATTTCTAGACAACCAATCATTGTAACGGACTACTTTGGTTATGGGATAACAGGGAGTAGGTCCAAGTCTAGCTGAGGATGAACCTAAATAGTCATACACGATTCACTGAAAGTGAAGGAATTAATTTAGAATTAATTCTAGAAGATGAAACAATTTAATTGGATTAAATTGGTCCTTTTTGGAGTGACAAGCCGTCATCTATTAAATGGATTAATCAGGCTTGGTTCATAAATTAGATTTATGAATTTATAACTTGGGCTTTCCCGTTTTAAATAGATTAAAAGGTGGAAATTATTATTTTGGGCTTAAGTATTAAATTGGAGTTAATACATAAAGTCCATTGGACCTTGGGCCATTTAAATTAGATTTAATAGGCCCATTCCATAAAGCCCATCAAGAATGGATGGACGAGATTTGATCTAGAGGTTTTGAGATAGAGGGCTGGGATTCATCCTGGGATGAGATTTGACTAGCTCAAATCCTAAATCAACTAGGATTTGACTAGGTCAGATCCCTTGTTGATTAGGGTGTGTCTCTTTGGAAGAGTTTGAGTAGAATTATATGAACTAGTCATATAAATACTTAAACACAAAAACCTCACACACTAATCCCTACACAATTTGCTACCTCTCACTCTTCCCTCGCTCGTCCACCCTTCATGCTACTCTCCAAGTTTCCCTTTGTTCTTCTTGATCCATTCAAGATAGAACATCAGAGACATCGGTAGCGTTAATTAATAGCGTTGTATCGATGTCCCTTCTCCCCTAAACAACTTCTAGCTGGCACGAGAGTTCGTTGGTATCTGGTGAAGCGTGTGGATGTTTTTAGAGAGCCTCTATGTTGAGATCTTGGTGGCGAAATGGGGAACAATGCGTGTAGCCGAACGAAGAAAACTACAAAGGTAAGTTTCTTCTTTTACGTTTCTTGTTCTTCCAAATTCTATGGCCTCCATTTTGTGTACATTTCTTGAACACGAGGTACACCGAACGCCCGGGAGAATCAATGACACACCCCTTCATCCGTTATGCATGTTTAATGTATGCATTAATTCCGGTTTTAATCACTTTTGATTTTGATATTTCATGGCTCCTGCTCTTCTGCCGCGCCTCTCCCGGGCCGATCCGTACCTTACAGGGTTAGCAGATTCTTTCCTAGGTGAACCAGCTGTAAGTGGGATGAGCTATTGATGCGAGCCGAGCATTTCAAATTCATTGAAGAATCTCATAATCTCAAAAGTAAGTCTTAAAAGGATCAACCACGGGAAGCTCCTAGAAGAAGGCATGAGAACACCATGCAAGCCGGAGGCTTCGACAAGAGATATACACCTCCCTAAAAGGTATCCCAAACCCCAGCACTGGCAATATGGAAAAGCAAGCACATCCGATGGCCCTAAAAATGATGGATAATATTGAACGACAGAGGTCTTTTAAATATTGTAACTTCCATCGGGATTGAGGACACACCACAGAAGAATGCCATCCTTGCTGGAGGAAATAGAAAGACTCGTACAAATGGGATACCTGAAAGAAGTGATACGGGATAACATGATTAGCACTGAAAGCACCAACAAGCGAAGGGCTTTCACCTCACAAAGGGATGGAACCAGCTCAAAGTGTTCAAAGGGATGACCTCGGAGAATCGAGGAGAGTGGTAAGTATTATTAAAGAAGGGTCATATGGGGGAATCACACGGTTCGCACAAAAGAGGCATCTAAGGGAAGTAACAGGGCCACTGATTATGAACATCAACAGCAGAAGGAATGCTACCCCTGATGAAATTACGGCTATTATACTTGAATAATACGAGTACGACCAGGCTACTAAGCGACTAGTACGAGCTAACGTAGGGGGGGAAACTATGGGTACTACTCAGCACGAAGAGGGTACAAGTATGAGTTAACCAGTTCGAGGTCCCAAAAAACACGAGCAACGAATGTCGAGTATAAAAAGTATAAGGTGAAGGAAATATAACGATTCGACAAGATACGAGATAAGAACCATCATGAATATTCTCCTAAATCTCAAAAGGTGATACAGATCTACAAAGCGTATACCTGCCTAACAGGATTGGTTATGAGCTGCACAAAATTTTTATGGCCATGCATGAATCTATTACAAGGATGCTACGAGGTGGTCAAGTGACAAAACGTATGAGCTAGGCGGAACATAGCAAATAAGAACCATTACAGCCCTAGAGAAGACCAATCATGAATATTCTCCCAAATCTCAAAAGGTGATATGGATCTGTAAAGCCAATATTCGCCTAACTGAATTTGCTACGAGCTGCCCAGGGTTACCGAAGCTATAAAAAGGCTTGTCGCAAAGAAGCAAGCCAGACCATTTTTTACTCTTGGGTACTAAAAGAATATCACACATCATCACATATAATACTAACTAGCATACTGGACAATAAGAACTTGACCACATTACATCCAATTCATAACTGCCTAGTGTAAATAGCATAGCCAACAATGTTATGTATAAGGAAACCAACATAAAAAATCCATAAGCAACAGATACATTTTCGGAAAGGAGTACCAAGGCAAACACAAACATATAATCTTATTTCAGCAACAATTGCTCCATCAGACAACGTTCGAGTTAGATAAAACCTTCACAAGTCTCCTATCTCGATTACCTCAACAACATCAAACACTTCAATCACATTTACATCTCCAGCTTGTGCGGCTACTAGGGCAGTGACATTCAGTGCATGATTTGGGGTTGAAAGCTAACCTAAAATGCGTTCCAGTTCGAATCCCTGAAGTGCTCATATGCTTTTTGCCAATGGGTATTCCTAATCAAAATAAATAAACAAATGTTAAATATCTAACAAAGTATTTGTACCTCCACAATGTGATCCCAAAATACAAATGGAGCATTCATCTTGTTGTCCCAATGGTCCTAAGTCACTTTTGGACGTGAAATCAGATAACCGAAAAGTCTCATAACGCTCGCAGAGTTTATCAAACCTGGGCCGATTCTGATTTTGAGTAAGAACCTCATTCATCACGAGATTCACTTGCATAGTAGCATGCCATAGGGAAACGGTGTTAATTCTCGTCCCATGATTAGAATTTTCTTCCGTGGCCACACCCCACAAGGCGTCAATGAAGCATTGATTATGGGCAATAGTACATTGTGGCGTTTATAAGAATTTTTGGTGCCTCAGAGGAGAAGGTGTTGGGTTCGAAACATAGTTCCAGATGGCGTTAGTAACTGTGTGGAGCAACCGAGGGATTGGTTCTAGTCATTTTCTCCCATTTAAGTGAGACTACTAAGCTATTGATGAGGGTGGCTGCAAGTGGGAAGCATGTGAAATTGTTTGAGGTTTTTAAAGTAGAAGAGAAGCTATGGAAATTCCCAAGCTGAAGAAATGAAAAGACCAATTGCAGATATTATTGCATCATGAAGATATAGATGATTTTCATGATGCCTTGTAGAGAATCTATGGAAGCCTTTGAACTTCCCAAGGCGACCAAAAGTTGGTAAGAGGAATATAAAATTGCACAAAGGTATAATAATATTAGGCAAAGTCAGATAATAAATCGTGAAGCTAATACGTAACATAAAGGCAAGTAATAAAGTTAATTAAAATGTCACCACATCAGTATGATAAAACTAGGTGACAATAATAGAAAATTAGACCTTACAAATACAAATATACACCTACAATTAAAAATACCACAATCATAATACTAGTATACAAATATTCAAAAAGATGTAATCATATAGTTAGATGAATTGTCATTGTTCACTGATAGGCTAATGATTTCCACATCTTGATTTTCTGCACTTGGGTTCACAGAGATTTCATCCTCTTCCTTTGTTACTTCTACCATATTTGGATCCCTATAAATGATATGTGCCATGCAGATCAGCTTTGTTGACTTACGCCCTCGCAAGATGCTTTTACTAAACAAACAAATAAGGAAAATAGGTGGATGCCTATAATTTTGACTTATCAATACTGAAATGGCGTAATGGATAATACTACGTCACAAGTTGCATCCCAAATAGGTTGATCAACACTTAGTGCATTCATAAGTGGATTGTAACCAACACCAGAGAGAGAACACCCAAGAAATGAAAGGAAGTGTTTGTATAGTCTCCTAACTCTATCTTGGAAGTAGCGATAATCAAACGACGTACAATATACCTTGTTTACCTCTTGCATACTAGACCAAATTGAGTATTCATTTGGATAACCAAGTTTGGCAAGCCCAATCTCAATTTTCTCCACAAAGTACATCCAAAAATATTTTCGTAATACCTTTAGTCCAACTTTTGTTAGAAAATCATTCAGGTTGCAAATTATCTGCACTCAGAGACATTATTTCTTTTGGAAGAAATAATACATCATAGCAAAATCCAAGGCAGTTAGATAAATAAATAGTTCTACAATATAAGACCTTAATAAAGTTATCCAAAAGAGAATCATATCCTTCAAAGGTGATCTTGGCAATGCAATTATCTAGTCTACATTTGGTAAAGTTGGGGTAGCAAAAATTTTCATGCGCATAGACAAAACATGCATACAAGCAAAGAGTACAAGGATTATTGGCAGGAAAGAAATATATTCGTTCATACAGGACTGAATCTTCTAGATCATATATAGTGCAAGTTTGAAGCTAAATATTAAAAAGTAAAAAGCTACATACGGTGAATATAAATTACATAATAACAAGAGTACTAGTTAAACACACACTAGGCAATGCTAATATCCACCTAACTGCCTAGACAATGTAGAGTTAATTATATTTTGTTTGATAAAATTAATAAGCAACAAAGTATTGATTAAGATGCATATAAGTTCTACAATTGCATAAATACTTTTCATTTTATTTTCCTTACGTAATTCAACCTGTAAGCTTGGCACCTCCTCTACTTTCTTCTCATAACCGTTGATCTTTCTTATTAGGCCAAGGATTACTACTAAACTCCGAGCACACATCTGTGGATCAATCCATTGAAATGTATCACAGTATTTACCCTGTTTTTAACCCAAAAATAATTCAGATAAACTAAAATTTTAATCAGTGAACTATATATACCAACAAGATGATTTAAAAGATACCAACATTTGACTCTGGGGACCCACGAAATCTTCGTCCCAGATTAGAATTAGTCCATGATATTTTTGTAACTACATATTGGCTACAACAACATAATTCTGGCATATTGCATTGTGAAGTGGTACTATGTCGGCATTGACTACTGCTAGAATGAGGAGAGTCTTCACTACTTTGTGACTTACTATGATTTGTAAACATATCCAAATCTGGCCTACATTAGGAAAGACAGTATGAGGAATATACATCATTCGCATTGTTTTATGACATAAGACTCAAGATGCCATATATTACACAAGAAAAATCAAATTACTCGCAAGACCTTTGAAACCATAATTGAACCTACTCATTTTTTCAATTAAACCATTTGTAGTAACGCAAGGCGTCACAGTTAAAATTATTATGTAAACAATAAAAGAGAAAATAAATCACGATCCACCAATCTAACGCTTGAGGGGAGAAGATCATTTTTGACTCGGGGGATCGACATTCACAGTGGTTACGCCATTGTAATACGTTCGACCAACTCCCATCATCAAACAGTTACATTCAAAATCATGATGGTAAACTGTTAGAACGATAGTTATCCTAGAGCAGGTTTCAAATTACACTCAATTCACGAATGAAGACAATAGAGATTCAAAATGCTAGGGCTTATTCATCAATTTGGGGCTCGGAAAATCTGTAAGATCAATAAGGGCATAAAGGTAATTTAAAATTGGAAAAATGTGTCATCAGCCAATGTAAACAAAAGATTAAGTTTTGGACAAGCAAAATTATATACTAAAGTAAACCATCTACGAAAGAAAACGGGCTCTTTTATCTTACATTACATTTAATTTTGATTTATCTCTTTACTCGATTATTGTTATACCCCAAGTAAGCGGAGCCTTAGGGCATGATTTGTATATAAGAATGGAATAAATTTAAGAATGAAATAAGGATGGAAAATTAACTATATTGAATATCATTTGTACAATTGGTAAGTATAAGAAATTAGAAGGCAATATAATTATCATTCCTTAGTTGATACCGTACACATGATTTGTAATTAGAAAAAAACAATGGTTTGTAATGAAATAAAATTACTTTTAAGAAAAAAATTGTCCTATAGTAATTTGCTTTCTAAAAAAATATTTATTCATATTTTATTAAATATGTTGAATTCAATTGTATGATAGTAGTATTTCCAAAAAAAATTATAAAAAGTTATAAGAGATTTACACAGCATCTCATATCTTATTAAAAGAGAATATATGAGAAAATTTCTTTATTTACTTAAAAAAATAATTTATTGATTCAACAAACACATAGTATTTTTTTGCAATAAAAATTATATTGACTTGAACAACCAAATGGATTAATATATTTAATCAAAATGCATCTACCATTATCTTGTGTAATCACATTAATAGAAGGGTAATTTTATCAAGAGAAAACAAGAATTCATTCCCAACATTTTAGGAGTGGTTAATACCATATTGGGGGCGGGACTGACTAATCGCTTACCTAAGGGAATAAGAATCTATATGGAGTGAGCATTCACAATGTTAAATTATACCAATCATATATGTGGGAATGGACTTGGGCATGCCCATAGTCTCCAATTCCATTCCTACTACCCATCACTCCCTCAATCTCATAGAACCAATCCCTGTGGGGATAACAATACCAATCTGCAGACCATACTATATAGGGTCTCACCAACCGAAGTCCTAAGGTACACTAAAAGTACTCCTGATAACTGTATGATACGCTCCACCAAGCCTTGTTTTCAAATCTTGGAATATCGTCATGTTGGTCACTTTGCTGCTTTGGCCATTGGCATGTGGGTTTCCAACTGTGAATTTCTGGCAAATGTATATTTTTTCACACCATGCTATGATATTATCATCTTGGAATTATGTTCCACTATCAGATATAAGTGTTCTAGGCGACCAAATCAGCAGATTATGTTGTTCAAAATAAACTCCATTACTTCCCTCTCCGTGATTTGCACAACTATTTTTGTGTCAACCCATATGCTCAAATATTTGACCATTGTTATTGGTAACCTCTTCTAACCTTTACATTGTGGAAAAGGTTCCACTATGTTTATTCCTCACTAGTCGGATGGGTATGCCTCTTTCACAACCTGTAAGTTGGTTGTGGATGCATTTATCTAATTTGTGTATTTTTAATCGTTTGCATATTTTTGTAAAATCTTTGGTATCCCTAATCATAATTGGCCGAAAGTATTTCTATCAATGTACCTTTGATGCCATCAAAGGACAGTCCTAGAGTGACTTTCGCAGCTACCCTAGTAAATTTCATTATTATGTAGCCTTTTAGGGTCACAAATACTTTAAAATTGGACCCTCGTGGGTTGTTTCATAGGCTCTTCATGATAAATTATGAAGCTTACCGCCCTCTTCATGAGTTGAGTTTTATCTGGACCTTCCAACTCGGGCTCGCCCATGCTCAAGTACTTGATCATTTTCTACTTCCAAGCATCTTCTTTTCCTACTATCATCAGGTCTTTTGCTCCTCTGATTCCTCCGTACCCAATACGCAAGGAGCATCAACAACCATCATAGTTATATTTCGACTTCTGCATCCCACCAACATGTTTGCAGACTTTGACAAAGAATTGGCTTTTTCGTTCTCTATTCTAGGAATCTATTGAAGGGTGAAGCTTAAAATTCTCCCACTAACATTTTGACCTTCTGCAAGTACAACTTCATTCTCTCTTCTCTAGCCTCATAAGTTCTTCTGAAACAATTTGCCACTAGTTAGGAGTCAGTAAAACCATGACCGTTGTAGCTTTTAGTTCTTTCAACATTGTGAGACCTGATACCAAGGCCTCATATTTGACTTTCTTATTCGTGACCTCAAACTTGTACTTAATGGTGAATTTCAATTCAATTCAGAGGGTCCCCAAATCCCTATACCAACCACTTCTCGACATGATATGGACAACATGTCCACATGACACATCCACTTGTTCATTTTTATGCAATTTATGACTGTTGGTTCTTTGTTTGTCAGGACATACATTTCGACCATAAAGTCAGCTAACACTATTGCCTTAATCACTTTCCTTGATTTGAATTCTATGGAGAATTCTCCTAGTTTTATGGCCTATGCAAAATGAAAAGAGCTTTGATGCGAAATGAGATTGATGAGCCTGTATGGCATGTCAACGGGATTCATGTATATGTATGTAATAAATAGTGAGGTTGAGTTGGTGGAGAAAAAGACTATATCACCTTTCTGGTAAGCCAACTATGAAAAGACAAGTTTGATTGGTTGTCGTGTTATGAGATGACTACATGGAGAAATTAAATGAAATGTGCTTGATCAAGTTGATTATATTTTATATACGTTGTTTATTTTTGTCTTGTTGATATAATTGAGGTGCGTGTATAGTTGGTGTCGGTTATCAACTTAATGAGTTGCAGGCTCATTCCTCTACTAATATTTTTCAGGTGTAGATTTTGTTGTGCCTATTCACGACCGCTAGGTCCACATTTTGCATCCAGTCAGGTCGGGCCAGCATGCAGTTTTCTCCTCATCGTAAATAGAAATAGAACTCTCATTTTGGATTAAAAGTGAGAATACCATGTGAACTAATTATAATAGTTCTATTTTTGTCGTACTTGATATATATATATACACATGATCTTATGGATGAGATGATAAATATGCTTGTTCTGATGATGAAACTACGTTTGTATATATGCTTTAGCAGGGACTGGATTATGTGCACAGTTACATATATAAACACGATTTATATTAAGTGTGATATTTAAGGGAGATGTAGTCGTAGTGCCGTTAGAGGGTGCTACATTTGGGGGTATCAGAGCAGGGATTAGATTCTCTGTGGGTATTCGATATGGTATTATACGTAAAATATATATTATGAGTATAATTATACATGTGCTTTCATATAGGATGGAAGCGTCAGGTGAAAACGTTGTTGGCTCAACTGAGTCATTAGAGTCTATACAGGGTCATGATCATGCATCTGAACATTAGGGGTTAGAAGCCCAGAATAGAAACGTGACCCAACCAGAAGTAATTCCTTTTATGCAATAATTCCTAGATTTATGTAGAGGATGGCTCCACCACCTCAATCCCAACCCCAACCACAACCACAAGATGTAGTCATTAATAAAAACTATGAGATAGTTAGAAGGTAGGGTGTGAAGGTATTTGCTGGTACAACTGATCCTGCAGAAGCAGAAGA
Organism: Sesamum alatum; assembly: GCA_034509735.1. Taxonomy (NCBI): domain Eukaryota; kingdom Viridiplantae; phylum Streptophyta; class Magnoliopsida; order Lamiales; family Pedaliaceae; genus Sesamum; species Sesamum alatum. Next base: position 24,347,436 of record JACGWO010000009.1, on the reverse strand, counting down.
ATGGTTGAAAAATACGGAAAGAATTTTAGATTAAATTGAATGCACCTCTGAACAAAGGTTAAGGTACGCAGTGTTCTTATTGGAGAAAGATGCATTAGATTGGTGGGAAACTGTTCCAGGGAGTAGGAATCGACCCATCACTTTAACATGGAATGATTTCTTGAGAAAATTTGCTGAGAAGTACACTCCAACAGTCTACAAAAACCTTAAGAAAGTTGAATTCCTTGAGTTAAAGCAAAATGATTTGTCTGTTGCTAAGTACGAGCTACAATTTGTAAGGCTATCCAAGTATGCTCCAGAAGAGGTAAGTACTGATGAATTGAGGCGAGACAGATTCGAAAGAGGCTTGAGACCGGAGATCCGAGAGAACATAGCAATCAAACCTCTGAGTTATAGTGCACCTCTACAAGCAGCGTTGAGAGCTGAAGAGACATCCATGGTGAGGAATTCAGCTGAGGCTAAATGGAAGAAATGGATAAGCAATCCTAACGTTACAGCTGGACCAAGTGGTGTAGTTTCCTTTGAGAGTTCTGGTTTTCAAAGAGACGGGTATAGAGGCCGAGAAATGGGTCAAACCAATAGGTCTCCATCAATGTCGTCAAGTAGATGATATTTTCCCCTACACTACTTGGTCATGAAATTTGAGATCTGCTAGCGTCAACTCTCCACGTAGGACAATCCCTGACAATATGCCCTGGTTGGTGGCAATGATAACACATGATTGGTTGGACTCCCCAACATTCACCGGTCTGTTTCCTACCGCAAGAATTAAAGAAGTAATTAGAAGAATTACTGGATAAGGGGTTTATACGACCAAGTATTTCGCCTTGGGGAGCACCATATTATTCGTAAAGAAGAAGGATGGGAGTATGAGATTATGTGTTGATTATAGACAACTGAATCCGTCACAATTAGGAACAAGTATCCTCTGCCACGGATAGACGATCTGCTTGACCAACTGAAGGGTGCAACAACGTTTTCTAAAATTGATTTGAGATTAGGTTATTGGCAACTGCGGATTGCAGAAGGATCTATTCCAAAGACAGCTTTTCGAACCAGGTATGGCCGTTATGAATTTATTGTTATGCCATTTGGGTTAACGAATGGCCCTGCCGCTTTCATGTCGTTGATGAACAAAACCTTACATCCATTCCTTGATCAATTTGTGATTGTGTTTATTGATTATATTCTGATATATACTCTAGTAGCATGAGGAACATGAACAACATTTAAGGACAGTTTTACAAATCTTGAGAGAAAAGCAACTGTATGGTCAATTTAGCAAATGTGAATTTTGGATGGACGAGATTGCTTTCTTAGGGCATGTTATTTCAAAACAAGGGGTACAACCTGATCCAACAAAATTTAAGGCTATTTTAGAGTGGGAGTCACCTAAAAATGCATCGGAAGTTCGCAGTTTTCTAGAATTAGATGTATTATAGAAGATTTGTAAAAGACTTCTATGTGATTGCAAAACCTCTGACGAATTTATTAAATAAGAATACACCGTTCAACTGGAATAACATGTGTGATCAGAGTTTTGAAGAGTTAAAGAAAAGACTTACCTCAACACCTATTCTTGCATTGCCATCTGGGAATGGGGGATATGTGGTATATACTGATGCTTCACGGCAAGGACTTGGATGTGTCTTGATGCAACATGTGTTAGAATAAGTGACCATGTAGCCAATTTTGTTAGGCGAAAGGTAACCTATGTCTGAACAATTTTGAAGTTTTAATAAAACCTTGATGAATAAGAAAGTGAAATTCATTTAGCGCATACTTTGTCTGTGTTCACTTTATCTGCTTTATAACTGTTCGCTACACAACCAAAGCCCACATACTGAAATCACATTTCGGGGACTGGGACTACACTTGGAGGTAGGTCCATAAAATCAGTTCTGCCGAATCAGTCTGGAAATCTCCAAGTCAAGGAATCGCGAAAATGGGTACCAAGATTCCACTTCAGACTTGCACTAAGCATCTGCTGCCGTGTTTCATCGACGGGCGACGAGGGTCGTCTAAGCAGTGTTAGTGGGTCGGCCTGCTGGGGAGCAGCTGATTGAGGTGACTTGCGGGAACCGTCTACGGAGGACCTTGAGTAGGGTCGGCTAGGTATGACGTGAGTTCCCCGTTCCAACGGTACTGGTTAAATCCTTTGACTTGAGGAATTGCTGAGTTTACCTGTACATCGAGACTGTATCTTAGGTATGGTGAGAGATTGCCAAAATGCAGTTGAGTAGTCATAAGCCATGTCTAGTGCAGCCACGGTGTACAACGTGACAGTAGTTTCCAAGAAAGGATCCGCTCCTGTCAGAGAGTGTTGACAGTAGTGTCTCACAATACTCTGTGTCTTATCCCTAAAATCTGTGGCCACAGTAACTGAACAGAAGGAAAGGATTCCCTGCGGCGTTTGGTAAAGGACAGACCGACACTTAGGTCCAAAATGGGTACCTACATATCCGTGCCCTAGACCCTAAGTGGTGAGACCGTAGATGGAAGGATAGATGTAATGTAGAGCCTAAATGTTCATCTCCACGCATATTCACCTAGTCTCTTAGTGCCATGGACCGTTGCTAGGCGGCCACCCATGGTGACCGGCGGGTTCTAGGAATCCAACCAATTTCTCTCTCTCTTTCCAAGAAACTCTTCCAAGTTCTTTTGTTTTGACAATTGAACTTTAAGAAGGGTTGATCTCGTTAATCAATAACGTTCGATCAATCCGTCCTCTCCAAATAAACATACACTTGTTCTTTCGCTAGCACGAAGATCAAGATACGTGGGCGGATTGCGTGTACGAATTAGAGGGTCTCCCATTCGAGATCTTGGAACAAAACGGGGAACAACGCGAGTACCGGCTTGAAGACGAAAACGACAATCGGTAGGTTTCCGGTTTAAGATTTTCATCCCTTTTCTTTTAAACCCTATGGCCTCCATGAAAAATTTTGTATGTTTTTATTATTCATGAGATACACCAAACGCCCGTGAGATTCAAGGGAACACCCCTTGAACGTGTTTATTTTATCTCGTTTATGCATGTTTAAATTCTTGCAATTTTAATTATACAGCGCTTCCGCATTCGCGCTACTCCCGGGCCGATCCACACGCCTTTGCTAGGCTTTCAGTGGTATCAGAGCCCAATTCGGTGTATAGGCCTAGGGTTTTGTGTGCATTTAAAGGATGAAAACGTGTATGGCATGATTTATTTAATTCTTGATGTTTTAATTATCAAGCATGTTGTTTTCTTGCTTTTAATCATGTATGAATTTTGGTGCTGTTGGTTTCTTATTTTTCTTGGTACGCAGTGCGCTCAGACGAGGCCCGCGCAGGCAGAGGAGACTGCGCGCGGCAGCCTCGCCAGGCGCGCACCGCGCGCGGGATCCGGCCGGCATGCACGCAGCCGGACGCCAGGCGCGGACGCATGCCCGGGTGCCCGCGCAGGGAAGCCCGTGCGCGCGCGCCAGGCCAGTGCGTCGGAGCACCCGCGGCGCACGCGCGCATGAGGCAGTGATGCCAGGCGCGCACGCAGGCAGACAATGGAGTTTCCACGCGCGCGGCCTGCGCGCAGGATGCGCACGCAAGCGGCGCGGCAGGATGGTGCGCGCGGCAGCCCGCTAGCGGGCCCCAGCGTGCGTAGCACAGCTGACCAGGCGCGCCGCACCCGGTCAGGCATGCGCTGCGCGTGCAAGGACAGCAGGCTGGGAGCAGGCCTATGTGCGCCGGCAAAACGCCGCCGGTAGCGGCGGCCGGTTAACGTTTATGTTTTCTTGTTATTTAATTTTTTGGAGAATTTTGAAAAATTAGTTTTATTTAATTTTGCATGTTTTCTGAAAGAATATTATTTGGGTGGTTGTTGTATTGAATTTGGAATCCCGGGGTATTACTCACCTTCAAATAATGAGGAAGGGTCTTCCTAAACGAGAAAGGATATTGCCAACGTTGCACCATGTTTTTTCATACATAACTCGTTTCTTTATCATGGGATGATGTGATTGGATATCATGGATTATAAGCATATGTTTATGTGATTGGATATCATGTAATTATGTGCGTTTATTGAGAATGGATGATCACGAGCCCCTGACCGAATGTATGGTTTAATTTGTGTTGGGCCTGTGTGCCTCTTTTATCTTTCTCCTTCTCCTCTTCTAGTTGCCTTGGAATAATAAGGCATTCTATCTCCTTCCTATTGTACTCCCCCCGGGTTTTCGCTGGGGTTTCTTTTTACATATGTAATGAGAGTAGTGTAGGAGTAAGGATTCTTATTCTATGTATTTGGTGGAGATGAAGGATGGTCCACATGGAGAGCCCAAAATGGAGGATCCAAGGTGTTTCCATGGAGATTTGAAAGAGAACAGAGATCAAGGCCCATCAGCATGTTGATCGGGTTGTTATTAAATGTAATAGTGTAGGACCAACCCTAAATTGACCATAGATCCACTGCGGGCTCAGTGGGTCGCATAGGATTCGGGCTCATGATCATCCAACAGGGGCGTGTTAGGCTTTAATTTTGCATGTGGCTTTTATGGTGAATGAATGGTTTATTTATCATATTACTGCTATGGGATGCAAACTTTAAATTACGCATTATGGATGAATGTGTATGTGTATGGGATCTCGGTCATTTACAACTCTCACTTGGTTGGACCAAAGTTCAAAATATTAGACCCTCGATAAATGGACATGGACTCTAGGAGTTCGTGCATGCCTTCCAATCCATGGCATAGAGAGGAAGCTGATATAGGTCGATAGCGTGGTCTCACGAGTCGTGGCACGACTATCGTGCTTAAAAGAAGCTGCACTATGTCATGAACGAAAAGTAGACTGATGTTACCTATCTCACGAGTCGTGGAGGTAGCAGTGGGTCTATGATTCGGTTGATTGGGTCGGGTCTAACGCCCAAATAACGTGATTCGCTTGGAGTCCTTGGGATCACGTGAAAAGGTGAAGCAATTATCTTGGGAATCTCGTGGAACGAGAATGGTATGGTATACCTCCCACAGGATTCTTCCCATGCGAATCATAAAAGCGGGGTATGGGGAAAATCGTTTTGGATCCCAAGCCCACTAAAAAAAGGTTTTCCCAAAAATAACGTTTGAGAGTATCGTGTTTTTGTATAAATAGTGGGAGCATTAAATGACTAAAGTCCAAGCGTTTAATCATTTATTAAAACTTCTGTCTTTTAAAATTCTGCTGATAGTAGTTTTGTTCTTTTAAATATAGATTTAAAAATGTCTAAGAACCCATTATCAACCATACTTGAGACCAACAAGTTTAATGGAACCAATTACAACAACTGGTTTCGCAATCTGAGGATAGTCCTAGAATACGAGAACCAAGGCTACGTCATAGACAAGCCGTTCCCTAGGACCCTGCCGGAAGGATCCACGCCAGAAGAACATGAGACGTTCGAGACTTGGCATAAGGATAACCGGAAAGTCCGTGGCATCATACTTTCCTCTATGACGAATGAGATTCAGAAGCATTATGAAAGGCTAGACGATGTCCCTTCCATTATGTCTCGCTTGAAGGAATGCAGTCCCAGACCAACATACTAGGTATGTCGCGATGAAGGCGTTCTTTGGAACTAAAATGACCGAAGGGTCCTCTGTACAAGAGCATAGGGTCAAGATGCTTACCTTGGTGGAAAAGCTCGAGGACCTCAAGGTAGGGCTCGATAACGAGACGTACATAGATGTGATCCTTCAGTCTCTCCCACCCTCCTTCGACCAATTCATTGTTAACTACAACATGAACACACTTGAGAAGGGTATTCATGAGTTAATCAATATGTTGGTGCAATACGAGGCAACGATCAAAAAGTCTACGCCATCGGTATTGTTTGGAGATGCTTCAACTTCCAAGACGAAAGGCAAGGGTGCCGGACGTTGGAAAAGGAAGAAGGGAAAGGGAAAAGCCGTCAAAGCAGCTACCAACACTAAGAGTGTTCCCATTGCCAAAGTGGGGAAAGACAAAGGAAAAGGGAAGGTTGACTCAAAGCAACAGTCGAGGGCATATGACATATGTATCAATTGCCTTGAGAAAGGGCATTGGAAGAGGGATTGCCCCAAACTCCTCTACAAACAGGGTATCTTTGTGATTGAGGTTAATATGGTTACTAACACTGCCTCTTGGGCATTAGATATCGGCTGTGGAGCTCACATATTGCAATGATTTGCAGGTGCTGAAAAGAAGCAGAAAACTGAGTAGCGGGGATATGATCCTAAAGTTTGGGAATGGCAAGGCCATCTCGACAGAAGCAGTATGATCCGCCACTCTAGTAGTTAGTGATCGCATTAGTATAGAATTAGAGCAAGTTTATTATGTACCTAGCATGATTAGAAACATCATTTCCATTCCGTTGTTAGACAATAGTGGATATGAGTTTATGATCAATAAAAATTGATTTTATTTGATGATGTGTGGTATTGCTCATCTGCTTGGTACGCTTAATAACGGTCTCTATATCTTACAACAAACGAACTTTGTTCTAAACGCTCAACACAAACATAAAATAGATAATAACGGGAACGCACAACTGTGGCACGCTAGGCTAGGTCACATTTCCCAAGATAGGATGAAGAAATTGGTAGACTCAAAGAACCTAGAGGTAAGGGACTTGAGTGGGCTACCAACTTGCGAATCCTGTCCCAGAGGAAAAATGACCAAGAAGCCCTTTGTAGGACAAAGCAGGCTTGCCACAGGTCTGTTGGACTTGGTCCATATAGATGTATGTGGACCAATAAGGACGCAAGCCCGAGGTGGGTTCTCCTACTTCATAACCTTCACCGATGATCATTCACGGTATGGTTATGTATACCTAATGAGGTACAAGTTTGAAGCTCTCGAGAGGTTTAAAGAATTCAGACTTGAAGTTGAGAACCAAATCGGCTGCAAAATTAAAGTCCTGCGGTCAGACCAAGGCGGAGAGTACCTTAGTACTGAGTTCCTTAATTATCTTAAAGAAAATGGTATAATCTCTTAATGGACACCTCCTGGGACACCACAGTTGAATGGGGTCTCTGAAAGGAGGAATCGAACCCTGTTGGACATGGTTCGATCCATGATGAGTGTTACCAAATTGCCCTTGTCCTTTTGGGGCTACGCATTGGAGACTGCGGCCAAGTTGTTAAATTTGGCGCCAAGCAGCGTATTGACCCAAACGCCATATGAAATATGGCACGGCAAGACTGCATCCTACAACTACTTGAAAGTGTGGGGTAGCCCCGCATACGTCAAGAAGCTAGTGGGAGACAAGCTAGAATTAAAATCTAGTTTATGCAGGTTTGTTGGATACCCCAAAGAAACTGCAGGTTATTATTTCTATGACCCCTTGGAACAAACGGTATTTGTTTCAAGGAACGCAGTGTTCTTGGAACAAGGTTTTCCAGGAGATATCCAACCTGATGAACTAATCCTTAAGGAGTCAAGTGATGGAAACCAGTCATCAGTGGAAGCCGCGGATTCCTCACTTAGAGAATTCAGGATAGATACCCAGAGGGCTGACCAACCTCGAGAAGTCCAGCATGCTAGGCATGAAGGACGACCCCAGGAAAGGCCAGCCTCGGTACCTGAACCGCCGGCTCCAATACAGTCAGCACCCACAGTCACCACTGACGTTCCCGTTCTCCGTAGGTCAACTAGAGAGTCACGACCTCCCGTAAGATACGGCTTTCTAAACACGACCAGTCTACTGGATAAGGATCCTAAGACATATGGGGAAGCGATGTCTGACATCGACTCCAGGAGATGGCTTGAGGCCATGAAAACCGAAATGGACTCCATGAATGAGAACCAAGTCTGGACACATGTAGACCCGCCCAAAGGGGTTAAGCCAGTTGGCTGTAAATGGGTCTATAAGCGCAAACTTAGTATTGATGGAGAAGTTACAACCTTCAAGGCTAGGCTAGTAGCAAAAGGGTTCACTCAACGACCCGGGGTCGATTTTGAGGACACCTACTCGCCAGTATCCATGGCTAAGTCCACTCGGATCCTGCTTGCCATAGCAACATGGTATGACTATGAGATATGACAGATGGACGTGAAAACGGCCTTTCTCAATGGTTTTTTTGAGGAAGAGATCTACATGGATCAACCGGAGGGTTCCACGGTCGTCGGAGAAGAACACAAAGTCTATCGTCTCCAGAAGTCCATCTATGGCCTCAAACAAGCATCCCGAAGTTGGAACATTCGCTTTGACGAAGTCATACGGGGTTATGATTTCATCAAAAACGAATCTGACCCTTGTGTATAACATTCGCTCCCGGCTACTTGCGTTGTTCCTTCTTCGGAATGCTAGCGAAATCCAAACGTATGGATTCTCCAAAGGTGATCCACACCACACCGGAAGAAATGCACGTTCTTCTTGCTAGAAAAGAATGGGTTTAAGAAGGAATCGGTTTAAGAGAAGAACACTATGAATTAGTGCTCTCTTAAACTTACTTTGTTCTTCTTCTTGATTCAAAACCAAGTGAAGAACACAAGTGAAAGGGAGAAGGAGAAAACCGAGAGTTAGAGAGGGAGAGGAGATCCGATTTTTCTCTTCTTCTTTTTTCCTATAAAAAGATGAATAATGAATCACATATGCTTGGTGTTGTATATTCTAATATATATACATAATTAATGTGATTGTTGGAATGTGTCTAGGTTCATCCAAGGATGTCTAGATTCATTCCAATCAATCACCATCAATTCTTCAATTAAGCCTATCAAAATTTATGGTATGATCAAATCATACCAAAAGGGAAGAGCTTGATTGGAGTTGATTTGTCTCTTTCCAAAAGAGATAAGTCAACATACCACCTAGCATGAAACATGGCTGATTTTGCTTCCTCCAAGGGAGCATCTCGGCCATGTTTAATTAAGGGAAGAAGTCCAACTTCTTCCTATTCCAAAATAGGAACTATTTCACCTCTCGGGTAAAATTTAACGGACCGAGTTTTATCGTAATCCAATTACGATGAACCCAACATTAAATCCAATTTAATGTCCATTTAAATTATTCCCGTTGATCTTTTAATCCAATTAAAAGATCCAACGTCTCAACTTTCCATATTTAATCGAAAATCCAATTTACCGATTAAACAAAGGCCTGATACAATATTGGCCCGTCCATCCAATGGACTTTCCCTTAAGTAATCCAATTACTTATTTATCCTTCGAGATTGACTCCAAGTCGCTCTCTCAACCTCCTCGGTGATTTGTGTGTGACCTTTTAGCTTCACCTCAGCTACACTTGGGCCCGTGTCCCATAAGGGCCCGTTACCATGGGTGGCCGTCTAGCAACGGTCCATGGCACTAGAGCCTAGGTGAATTGGCGTGAACATTTAGGCGTCGATTCCGTACGGGTACGATCCTTCCATTTACCGTCTCCCAGCCTTAGTCTAGGGTATGGAATTGGGCGTCGGTTCCCATCCTTGACTAGGCATCTATGCTTAATACTCGAGACCACATATGCTTCATTGCGTCGACACAGGAAACCATTCCTTGTTCGACCAACCACTGTGGCCACAGCTTCAAACAGCATAAACGTGTCTCCAAGTGCATAGGAGATACCTCTGTCACATACTGACAGGGGACGGATCCTCTTCTTGGAATCCACCGTCCTCGCTACACATTCCGACTGCACTGGACAAGGCTTATGATGATCATCTTACAGAATGATCACCTCTCGCCAGATCCAAGATACAGTCGTCCTGTGCACGCGACTGCCATGATACCTCAAGTCTGAGGATTACTCCCGTACTATCGGAACCGGGGAAAACCAATCATACCGACCAAGCCTCCAAGGCTTCCATATGATGATCCCCGCGAGTCAGTCCAGTCGGCTCGACCCCACACGACCAACCCATCAAGATCGTGCAGGCGTCCCACGCCTGTCGCCGATGAAACATGGCGCTCATCCAATGAACACGACTCTTGACGCAAGTCTCAATAGGACTCTCGATGCCCTGTCTCGAGGTCCTCGACTTGGAACGTTTCAGACCCAACTCTTAATTAGTTGGTTTCATGACCACCATCTAATGCGTGGCCCAACTGCACGAGTTGTTGTCCATGGTCTGTGGGCTTTGTTGCGATATAAGTTAAACACCGTTTTAACAAATGTGAAATGAGTGCAACAAAGTAAGTACCAGAAGTGACGAATACTCATTTTGTTCATCACATAACAATATTACATTTACATCGAGTTGTATAATAAGTTACAAGTCGCCAAACCTATTGGCTCTCTGGTCACCTATTCTAACATGAAGAACTGGAAAAGAGCAAATCGTTCCCTATGCTTCTGTCGTAGGAAGCATCCAATATGCGGTCCACTGCACTAGACCTGACATCACTTACGCCTTGAGTGTAACGAGCAGATATCAGTCCTGTGCAAGAGAGGCACATTGGAATGCAGTCAAGGGCATCCTTAAGTGCCTAAGGAGGACTAAGAAAATGTTCCTAGTCTATGGTAATGGAGAACTGATCCTGGAAGGCTTTAGCGATGCTAGCCTCCAGACAGATGACGATGATGCCAAGTCTCAATCAGGTTATGTATTCAGGCTCAATGGAGGAGTGGTAGCATAAAAAAGTTCCAAGCAAGCAACCACTGCTGATTCCACCACTGAGGCTGAATACATAGCAGCTTCAGAAGCTGCCAAAAAAGCGATTTGGATGAGAAACTACATCCAAGAGTTGGGTGTGGTGCCTAGCATCGCCGAGCCCGTTGTCATCTTTTATGATAACAACGGAGCCATAGCGCAAGCAAAGGAACTGAGATCTCATCACCGATCCAAACATATTCTTAGACGCTACCACCTTCTAAGAGAAATGATGGGAAGAGGTGACGTTCGGATGGACCGAGTCAACTCAGCAGACAACACAGCAGATCCGTTGACAAAGCCTATGTCGCAGAGCGCTCATACGCAACATCTTGAGAAGATGGGGATTTGGCATATGGGTGATTGGCTTTAAAGGTCAAGTGGGAGATTGTTAGAATAGGTGACCATGTAGCCAATCTTATGAGGAGAAATGTAACCTATGTCTGAACAATTTTGAAGTTTTAATAAAACCTTGATGAATAAGAAAGTGAAATTCATTTGGCGCATACTTTGTCTGTGTTCACTTTATCTGCTTTATAACTGTTCGCTACACAACAAAGCCCACAGACTGAAATCACATTTCGGGGACTGGGACTACACTTGGAGGTAGGTCCATGAAATCAGTTCCGCCGAATCAGTCTGGAAATCTCCAAGTCAAGGAATCTCGAAAATGGGTACCGAGATTCTATTTGAGACTTGCACTAAGCATCTGCTATCGTGTTTCATCAACAAGTGACGAGGGTCGTCTAAGCAGTGTTAGTGGGTCGGCCTGCTGGGGAACGGCTGGCTGAGGTGACTCGCGGGAAGCGTCTTACGGAGGACCTTGAGTAGGGTCGGCTAGGTATGACGTGAGTTCTCGGTTCCAACGGTACTAGTCAAATCCTTTGACTTGAGGAATTGCTGAGTTTACCTGTACATCGAGACTGTATCTTAGGTATGGTGAGAGATTGCCAAAATGCAGTTGAGTAGTCATAAGCCATGTCTGGTGCAGCCACCGTGTACAACGTGACAATAGTTTTCAAGAAAGGATCTGTCTCCTGTCAGAGAGTGTTGACAGTAGTATCTCACAATACACTGTGTCTTGTCCCTAAAATCTGTGACCACAGTAACTGAACAGAAGGGAAGGATTCTCTGTGGCGTTTGGTAAGGACAGACCAACACTTAGGTCCAAAATGGGTACCTACATATCCGTGCCCTAGACCCTAAGTGGTGAGACCGTAGACGGAAGGATAGATATACTGTAGAGCCTAAATGTTTATCCCCACGCATATTCACCTAGTCTCTAGTGCCATGAACCGGTTCTAGACGGTCACCAATGGTAACGGGCTGATTCTAGGAATCCAACCAAGTCTAGCGGAAGGTGAACCTAAAGAGTCACACACAATGCGCACACATGACGTATTTAATTTGGAATTAAATATTTGGAGAAATGCAATGATTAAATTAGATTTAATTGGGTCCTTCTTTTCTTGGGAAGAAACTAATTCCTTTTATTAGATGAAAGGAATTTATCTAATAAATTAGATTATTGGAAATTAATTTAATAGGCTTGGAATAAATATTTATATTTGATATATTTATTTATTGTCTTTTGGATTATTTAAATGAGATTTAAATACGTCATTAAATTAATCAATGGTTGAGATTAAAGAGAGGAATCAATGGCTAGGATTGGTTTGACCAAGAAAGCTAGTAGTTGACTAGAATTTGACTAGGTCAAATCTTATTCAAGGAGGAGTCTTCAAAGAGTAGGAATTAGAAGAGGAATAGGATTCCTCTTCTATAAATACTCCTAAGTGTTCTCTTTGGAAGAGATGATGAAAAATTGAAGCACACACACATACACACACTTCGGCTCCTCCTGTCTCTCTCTCTCTCTCGGCCGAGTTCTCTCTCTCTCTTTCCAAGAAACTCTTCCAAGTTCTTTTGTTTTGACAATTGAACTCTCAGGAGGGTTGATCTCGTTAATCAATAACGTTCGATCAATCCGTCCTCTCCAAATAAACATACACTTGTTCTTTCGCTAGTACGAAGATCAAGATACGTGGGCGGATTGCGTGTACGAATTAGAGGGTCTCCCATTCGAGATCTTGGAGCAAAATGCGGAACAACGCAAGTACCGGCTTGAAGACGAAAACGACAATCGGTAGGTTTTTGGTTTAAGATTTTCGTCCTTTTTCTTTTAAACCCTATGGCCTCCATGAAAAGTTTTATATGTTTTTATTATTCATGAGATACACCGAACGCCTGGGAGATTCAAGGGAACACCTCTTGAACGTGTTTATTTTATCTCGTTTATGCATGTTTAAATTCTTGCAATATACCGCGCTTCCGCATTCGCGCTACCCCCGGGCCGATCCACACACCTTTGCTAAGCTTTCAACATGGAAGGGTTATAGCTTATGCTTTGAGGCAGTTGAGGTCGCATGAATTAAACTATCCAACCCATGATTTGGAATTAGCAGCTATTGTGCATGCATTAAAAATCTGGAGGCATTATCTGTATGGAGAGACATTTTAGATATTTACAGATCATAAAAGTTTAAAATATATTCCAAGGCAGAAAAGTTGAATTTGAGGCAAAGAAGATGGATCGAGTTGTTGAAAGACTACGATTGTACTATTGACTATCATCCTGGAAAGGCAAATGTAGTTGCAGATGTTTTAAGTAGAAATACGGTAGACCAACTAGCAGGTATGATTTTACGTTGGTGATGACTTTTTATTTGCTACTTTGCAAGTGAAGCCCTCCCTTAGGGACAAAATAAAAAATGCACAGAATAGTGATCCGTACTTGCAGAAAATGAAAGCCAATGTACAAGAAGGAAAGAACGATCAATTTGTAATACAGGAAGATGGTATCTTATTAAATGGGAAGTGTATGTGCGTGCCGAATGTAGAGGAATTGAGAACAGAGATTATGCACGAGGGGCACTATGCACCGTATGCTATGCATCCTGGCAGTACCAAGATGTATTGGGATTTGAGACCTCACTACTGGTGGCCAACAATGAAGAAAGATATGGCAGAGTTTGTGACGAGATGTTTAACTTGTCAGCAGGTTAAAGCAGAACACCAAGCACCAGCCGGTAAGCGTCATCCTTTATCTATACTTGAATGGAAATAGGAAAAGATTACTATGGACTTTGTCATTGGGTTAACATGTACGTTCAGGAAACATGATGTTATTTGGGTGATCGTGGATAGATTGACTAAATATGCTCACTTTTTTCCTGTAAGACAAAATGATTCGTTGGATAAGTTGGTTGAGTTGTATGTTTCGGAAATTGCGAGGTTACATGGAATTCCTACTTCTATAGTCTCTGACAGAGATCCTCGGTTTACTTCTCATTTTTTGGGAAGCTTGCAAAGGGCGTTAGGTACAAGCTTGCACTTCAGTACGACATTTCATCCTCAAACAAATGGACAATCAGAAAGGACCATTCAGACATTAGAGGATATGATGAGAGCCTGCGTAATTGAGTCAGAGGAAACTGGGATGATCATTTACCACTGATGGAATTTGCATATAATAACAGCTTTCATTCTAGTATTGGTATGGCTCCATATGAAGCTTTGTTTGGAAGAAAATGCCGAAGTCCAATATGTTGGGACGTTGAAGGATTAAGACAACTTGAGGGGCCTGAACTAGTCCAAGAAACGGTGAATAAGATACAAATAGTCAAGAAGTGTTTAAAGGCAGCACAAGATCGACAGAATAGCTATGTCGATAAACATCGCAGGGAATTGGAATATGAGGTGGGAGAAAGGGTTTCTCCGAAAGTATCACCATGGAGGGGAATGTTAAGATTTGGTAAGCAAGGAAAGTTAAGTCTGAGATATATTGGGCCGTATGAAATTATCAAGCGAGTCGGACCACTAGCTAATTGGTTAGCATTACCAGCCAAGTTGTCACAAATACATGATGTGTTCCATGTGTCCATGCTACGGCGATACCAATTTGATCCTAGTCATATTTTGCGTGAACCAAAGATAGAAATCTAAGAGGGATTAACGTACGTGGAGGAACCAATAGAAATTTTGGATCGGAGTGTAAAGAAATTGAGGAATAAAGAAATGCCAATGGTGAATATAAAGTGGAGTCATCACTTTCTGAGAGAAACCACTTGGGAGGTTGAGGAGAGTATTAGACAAAAGTGCCCATATTTATTCCCTAAATCGGTACGTTAATTAAGTATCGGGGATGAAATTTAGATTAGGAGGGGAGAATTGTGACGCCCACAAATTTTTATACATAATTATGGGATTAATTAAAAATTATTTAAGAATTTTAGTTAATTAGTATATATATTATAGATTAAATTGTGATCATATTAAGACTTGAACGGAGTGAATTGGAGCTTTATATAAATATTTGGGAGCAAATTACATAAATTAAGAAAATTAGAAAGGATGTAATGGGTATTTTGAAAATATTTATTAAAAATTAAATAAAAAGAAAAAAAAGGGGGGGTGGGATAATGATGGGCCGCCCACACCCATCATTTAAGACACACACACACTACACATAAAAACACACACAAAAAACAGAAACACACACATTAAACACACACACACAAACAAAGTTCGGCAAAATAGTAGGTAAGAAATCATTATAATTTAATTAGTAATAATTTATATAATTATATTATTTAATAAGTGCATTTATTAAATATAATTTACACTATCAAATTTAGTATTTAACTGAAAAATTTT
The DNA here is from genome assembly GCA_034509735.1 of Sesamum alatum. Classification (NCBI taxonomy): domain Eukaryota; kingdom Viridiplantae; phylum Streptophyta; class Magnoliopsida; order Lamiales; family Pedaliaceae; genus Sesamum; species Sesamum alatum. The sequence continues at coordinate 24,332,140 of JACGWO010000009.1, read as the reverse complement.
ATGAATTTGAGTATTTATAAATTAGTGCTTGGTTAAATATCTCAATTGAATTAGTGGTGTTATAATTAATAACTTAAACTGCTTAATTTACTAGATTTAATTATTTCTATAATTGATTGGTTTAGTTTAATTGGGTTGAAAATTATATTTGAGAAATATTATAGAATTATATTTGAAAATATTATATTTACTAAAGATGAGTATATTTTGACATATTAAATTTAAAATTGTTGTTAAGAGTGGTAGTTATCATGAGATGATGTTGGAATAAGTGACCAGAAAGCCAATAGGTTTGGCAATTTGTAACCTATCCGACAACTTGATGTGAATGTAATATTATTATGTGATGAATAAGATGAGTGTTCGTCACCAATGGTACCTTCTTTGTTGCGCTCATCTTACATTTGTTAAACCGGTGTTTAACTTATATCGCAACAAAGCCCACAGACCATGGATAACAACTCGTGCAGTTGGGCCACGCATTGGATGGTGGTCATGAAACCAACTGATTAAGAGTTGGGTCTAAAACGTTCCAAGTCGAGGACCTCGAGACAGGGCATCGAGAGTCCTATTGAGACTTGCATCAAGAGTCGTGTTCATTGGATGAGTGCCGTGTTTCATCGGCGACAGGCGTGGGACGCCTACACGATCTTGATGGGTTGGTCGACTGGGGTCGAGCCGACTGGACTGACTCGCGGGGATCATCATATGGAAGCCTTGGAGGCTTGGTCGGTATGATTGGATTCCCCGGTTCCGATAGTACGGGAGTAATCCTCAGACTTGAGGAATCATGGCAGTCACGTGCACAGGACGGCTGTATCTTGGATCTGGCGAGAGGTGATCATTCTGTAAGATGATCATTATAAGCCTTGTCCAGTGCAGTCGGAATGTGTAGCGAGGACGGTGGATTCCAAGAAGAGGATCCGTCCCGTGTCAGTATGTGACAGAGGTATCTCCTATGCACTCGGAGACACGTTCATGCTGTTTGAAGCTGTGGCCACAGTGGTTGGTCGAACAGGGAATGGTTTCCTGTGTCGACGCAATGAAGCATACGTGGTCTCGAGTATTAAGCATAGATGCCTAGTCAAGGATGGGAACCGACGCCCAATTCCATACCTTAGACTAAGGCCGGGAGACGGTAGACGGAAGGATCGTACCCGTACGGAATCGGCGCCTAAATGTTCACGCCAATTCACCTAGTCTCTAGTGCCATGGACCGTTGCTAGACGGCCACCCATGGTAACGGGCCCTTGTGGGACACGGGCCCAAGTCTAGCTGAGGGTGAACCTAAAGGGTCACACACAAATCACCGAGGAGGTTGAGAGATCGACTTGGAGTCAATCTCGAAGGATAAAATAAGTAATTGGATTACTTAAGGGAAAGTCCATTGGATGGACGGGCCGATATTGTATCGGGCTTTCATTTAATCGGTAAATTGGATTTTCGATTAAATATGGAAAGTTGAGATGTTGAGACGTTGGATCTTTTAATTGGATTAAAAGATCAACGGGAATAATTTAAGTGGACATTAAATTGGATTTAATATTGGGTTCGTCGTAATTGGATTACGATAAAACCCGGTCCGTTAAATTATACCCGAGAGGAGAAATAATTCCTAATTTGGAATAGGAAGAAGTTGGACTTCTTCCCTTAATTAAACATAGCCGACATGCTCCCTTGGAGGAAGCAAAATCAGCCATGTTGCATGCTAGGTGGTATGTTGACTTGTCTCTTTTGGAAAGAGACAAATCAACTCCAATCAAGCTCTTCCCTTTTGGTATGATTTGATCATACCATAAATTTTGGTAGGCTTGATTGAAGAATTGATGGTGATTGATTGGAATGAATCTAGACATCCTTGGATGAACCTAGACACATTCCAATAATCACATTAATTATGTATATATATTAGAATATACAACACCTAGCATAAGTGATTCATTATTCATCTTTTTCTAGGAAAAAGAGAAGACAAAAATCCTCTCCTCTCTCTCAATTTTCGTGCTCCCTCCCTCTCTTACACTTGTGTTCTTCACTTGATTTTGAATCAAGAAGAAGAACAAAGTAAGTTTAAGAGAACACTAATTCATAGTGTTCTTCTCTTAAACCGATTCCTTCCTAAACCCATTCTTTTCTAGTAAGAAGAACGTGTGTTTCTTCCGGTGTGGTGTGGATCACCTTTGGAGAATCCATACGTTTGGATTTCGTGAGCATTCCGGAGAAGGAACAACGCTAGTAGCCGGGAGCATACGCTAAACAATCAAAGGTAACGGTTTATTACGCTTTGATTGATTCCATTTATATATCTATGCCCTATGTGTTTAAATATATGTTTTAATATTTACACATCCTACATCGAACGCCCGGTTGAGCACCCAAGGGTACACCCCTTGGGATTCGCGTATTTTGAATTTTATTTAAATTTACACAATTTCTCGCCTTTCTCGCTTCCGCTCGCGCTCCCGGACGGATCCGCTTGTCCTTCAGATGAGGGGTTTAATAAAATATTAAAATATTATTGGGAATCATACGAATAATATTTAATATTGTATTTAGGAATTACGATACTTTTGATATGTTGATTATATGCATTATAACTTATTATAGGACACAGGGAATAAGGTGAATGATTGAACAACTCCCTACATACAAGTTAGATCGTTATAAGTTGAGGTAAGTAAATAATTAGTGTTGCCTATATATGTTCTTTTTTTCTATTAGTGTTGTGTAAGTAGATAATTAGTACTATCTCATGTGTTCTTTCTTAGTCATACTACCTTTATGTAAGTCTATGATTCATGCTAGAATTAATCTATTTTGAATTTTATGAGTTATTGGTCATTTGATTTGAACGATTAATGTTGTGAAAGTGAAATGACGAAACGTATTGAATATTATATTCGTTCAATGATGTGTTCTTGGTGCTTGCAAATGATAATGTGTTGGTATGGGCTTTTACTTGACCAGTTGGCTTACAAAAATAAGGATATGTGGAATCGAGGGAGTAATGGAAAGTAAATGTAATTATGATATGAAAACCCCTTGATGTTGTTGAATAGCCTATGTGGCAAAATGAAATGAAAAGAGCTATGATGCGAAATGAAAGAGTTATGATGCGAAATGAGATTGATGAGCCTGTGTGGCATGTCAAGAGGATTCATGTATATGTATGTAATAAATAGTGAGGTTGAGTTGGTGGAGAGAACACTATATCACCCTTCTGGTAAGCCAACTAGGAAAAGACAAGTTTGATTGATTGTCGTGTTATGAGATGACTACGTGGAGAAATAAAATAAAACGTGCTTGATCAAGTTAATTATATTTTATATACGTTGCTTGTTTTTGTCTTGTTGATATAATTGAGGTGTGTGTATAGTTGGTGGCGGTTATATACTTTTTGAGTTGCAGGCTCATTCCTCTGTTAACATTTTTCAGGTGTAGATTTTCCTGTGCCTATTCACAACAGCTAGGTCCACATTTTGCACTCCAGTCAGGTCGGGCCAGTATGCAATTTTCTCCTCCTCGTAAATAGAAATAGAAGTCTCATTTTGGATAAAACGTGAGAATGGCATGTGAACTCATTATAAAAATTCCATTTTTGTCGTACTTGATATATATGATCTTGTGGATGAGATGATAAATATGCTTGTTGTGATGATAAAAACTACGTGTATATATGCTTAACAGGGACTGGATTATGTGCATAATCACATATATAAACAGGGCTTACATTAAGCGTGATATTTAAGGGATATGTAGTCGTAGTGTCGTTAGAGAGTGCTATAGAGAGGGGGGTAGAAGCCAACCCCCTCAAGATGAAAGCAGTCATGGTCTTCTTCCACCATGAAGATTTGGTGATACCCCTTGAAAGAGCCCATCATGCTAAGCATGGTGCATCCTGCACGAGTCCACCAACAAATCGATACGTGGTAAGGGATAGGGTTCTTTTGGGCAAGCTTTGTTAAGGCTTGAAAAAATCTGTACACATGTGTCATTTATCCCACCCCTTATATACTACCACTACATTCGAGAGTCATTCAGTAAAATGTATTTCCACCACATATCCTACTTGCATTAATTTCTCTGCTTTCTTTTCTATGATCTTATTCCTTTATGCCCCAAAGCTCTTCTATTTTTGGCCGACTGGCCTTGCGTGCAAGTCTACATTCAGGCAATGAACTACAGAATTGCAACCTATCCCTTTGAAATGGAATGGTCCCTACGCAAAGAAATTATAATTCTTATTCAGAAAATCAATCATCAACAGTTTTGTTTGTTCACTCATTTGAGATCCCACTCTAGTGGTCTTGTCAAGCTCCCCTAGAAAAAGTACGATAGTTTTAGGTTCTGCAGGCTCTGTCCTTGTTTCCTCATTTGTCAAGTTTCCAGCCTCCTCTTTCGGATTGACCATCATGAGGCCTTAGCCTTTCTCTGTTGTCTTTTCTCTGGAGAAAGAGACAGGTTGTTGCACCGATACATTCTAGCACTCTCTAGCCGTTCTTTAGTCTCCTCTGAAAATTCCTACCCTGCTTCTCATGGGGAATTTCAACTTCAAATATAAAGTAGATCTACTGCTTGAGACCAATTCAACCCTGACCTTCCTAATACATATTGTATGCAACAGATTCATTGACTACTAGGCATTTCAACATTATAGTCTTACTAAGCTTCCCTAATATGGTCGATAGGCCTATGCTACCTAAAGGCATAACCTCCGATCCTCCGAACCCTCTCAATGAAGTTGAAACTGGAACCAATGTGCTAATATCCAGGTCTATTTTCCTCAGTACATTCATTAACATAATATCATTGAAATTTTCATTTTCAACTACCTTTTTGACTTCCACATTTGCCACACCAATGGAAATGACCTTGGGTCGTCCTACGGTCCTTCCACTCCACTCAAGTCACAACGTCGAAGGTTATTGCCTCTTGTTGAGATTAACCGCTATGTATGGTCATCAGCGACCTCTTCATTGGAACGAGCTCGTTGAATACCTTTCGGGAGTTAATCAAGTCACCTCTTGTGGGCCCCATAATATGGTGTTAATGACTCATCTCTTGGGTTGATGGTCACCATGCTTCTCTCCTACTTTGATCTCTGATGCACCGTTGATCTTCAAGAGGTCGAGCATAACCTCAATCCTTGGAGCGCCTAGACCACTCTGGTCATTCTCTTTCGACACGGCAACCTAGGATCCCCTCTTTCAACCTCCCGGGGTTACAAAATATTTCAAGTACCCCTCCTAATCAAGCGCTCGATCTTGTCCCTTAGCTAAAACCATTCATTTATTTCATGTCCTCGATCTTTATAGACATGGAAATAGTAAGAGTACTTCCTATTTGGTGTATCCCTCATCCTTAACAATCAGCGAAGCATATAGTTTTGTTCAACAACTATCAGTGCGTGCCCTCGGGTGATAGTGAGTGGGGTGTAGTTAGTGTATTTCCTAGTTGGGGACACCAGCGTCCTGGGGCATGGTTGTGATATCGATATCAGGCCTCCTCAGTACCGCTCGCTATTCTGGGCTCTTTTGCCTATTCACCGTCCTTCATCATGATCATCCCTTCTTCTTGAATATACTGTTGGGGAACTTTCATGAGTTCTTTCATAGAGATCAGTGGGTTACAAGCCAGCGCTGATGCGGAAAGCCCTTTGTTTAGGCCAATATCAGTATGCTCGTTATCATTTCAATGTGAATGTTCTGTATTTCTGACATTTTGTTATTGAAATTATTCATTAAATTCCTCAATGATTCACCTATTTTCTTGATTGAGAACAAATTATAGTGGGACACCTTTTAGCTTTCTTTTTACTAGCAAACTAGTACATGAATTTCCTTACCAATTGATCGTACGAGCCCAAGGTAAAGATGATTCACCCATATAATGTGGTTACTAAATCCTTGCATTTATGGCATAAGATTGCCCATACAACTACATGATATGCTCAAAGGAGGTCAAATGTTATTAAGGGTCGTTATTCCAATCATATTTTGGTAAGTCAGGAACTTTGAATCCTAAGTAAACAAGTTCCCTTAGTATCTCTGGAATACATGGCGATCCTTTCTGCTCAGAGTGGGCGCCACCTAATCATCCCTAGCTCCACTTAATCATCTCTCAAATTTTCGGGCCAACCCCCGGACGTTGTCCTTCCATTCGATCGCGATCTAGTGAAGGTGCTCTAGTCTTGGCTTCCCCAGATCCCATATTAATTGTTCAAGGGCCTCATCAAACTCCCTGTTGGGGGACACTATAGGTTTTTTGCCACACGCTGCGCTTTTTTTCTGAGCTTCTTTATTGTTGTTGCCATCATATTTGTAGGGCTTCATTGCGATGTGTATCATGTGTCCCGTTGGGATACTCTACTTCGACGGTACATTCGTTGGTCCCACACCTTTCTCTTCTAGATCCTCATACTAGTGTGTTATCCATCGTCCTAACTGAACTAAATGCAATTATGGGGTTATCTCCCACAAAGGACACCAAAAATTTTGAGGTTGCTTAGTCGCGCAAGATCCTCTTGTGTTTGTAGGAAATAAACCTAAAATGAATAAAACTCATCAGAGAGAGCCCAACAAAACACTGCAACAGTCAAGTTAAAGGGGTCGTCTGCAAGGTAATATAGTTGAAACTAATAACTACAGTGAAAGCATTAAAAATGCCCTAATATTTGTGTTGGAAACTATTTATAGCTTGCGTCTAATGTGCCTAATATTCGTGTTGGAAACTATTTATAGCTTGCGTCTAATGTGCGGACAACACTAGGACTCCAGCAGCCAGGCACTAGAACTTCAGTGGATGGTGCCACATTTACTAGAACCAAGGGTTCAAACAAGAGGGTCGTGGGGTCGGATCGGCTGACCCGTTTCAAAATACCCGAATCCTGCCTGAAGTGAGTTTTTTTGGCTTTTTCGAGGGCAATAAGGGCAAAACATGCTTTCCTCACATTCAATATGTTATATTTATAGCAATTAATATGTAATTCCATTTTAATCCTCTAATTAGTTCTCTTTATTTGGTTGGCCTTTATTCGTTAGATATAAATCTATAATTTTCATATTATCATTTGATTGTTAGTGAACAAAACCTCGCCTTTATTCCTTCTTCATTGTTTTATAATCATTTTTCAAGCAGATTATAGTCTCGTTTAATTATTAACAGACTATTAAGAGTTTCAGTCCACAATTTTGGACTCCTCAAATTTTGTGGTCCATCACTCGACTCTTCAATTTATGCTCGCATTTTCATTCTCCTTAAAAGTTTGATAGTCAGAATTGAACACCTCGTCACATCCGAAAAGCAGCAGCCTCCTCTCCCATGAATGTTAAAGCACCTGCATAAATAATACAAATTAATTAAATATTTCAATTAAATCAAAACAATAATTGAAGTAAAATAAGAAAGATTCTCACTACCCTAAAGAAAGGGAAAAAATTTAAAATACCGCTGAACGTGTCAGACACGTAAACAAATTCTTGAGGAAAAAGATTAATTTCTCGAATCAAATAATTGAATTAATTAATTAAATTTGAGGGTCGATGATTAATGATTAATTAATTATAACTGAGCCAAAAACAACTAACAAAATATTTTAAGAGAACAAGTGTTGTGAATAATGTCTTCAGTTCAATCCCGTAATTGGCATGGGACTTAAAATTAAGGTGAAATTATGAATTTAAATCGCTTTTGGATCTGGTATGCAACTTAGGCTTCGAATTTTGATTCATAATTACGAGTATTATAATACTATACAAACAGTCGAATCCAAAATATCTCGGATCCTTCGGATCCGATTCGGGTCCGCGGGTTTTTGGTCACCGGAGCATAAAAAATCCCGTAACGCGGTCGCCGTGCTGACGTCATCGCCACCGTGACCCGACGTCACCACGCCGGAGCTAGCGATTCTGCTGATAACCAGCGCTAAACCTAAGCCCTTGACATGACGGAGAGGCGGCTAGGGCGGGGCCGAAACTCACCACGGCGGCGCTGTTGATGGGACGACGGGCGAATCAAAGCCGCCAGAGCCCTCTTCACCAAATCTCCCTCCACAGTCCCGATCCGCACCAGAGAATTCTTCATGGCGGAGCGCCTCATATTCAGCCTGCTGGAGCTCCCGTAAGACGCCGTCTGCGAGCTACTCGAAACCCTGCTGTTGCCGGCCACGCCTTTGTGCAGGCTGCATCTGAATGAACCGGGGTGGTTGGTGGGCGAGCACATGCACGTCCGCTTCTGAGGCGCCGCGGCGGGTTTCTGCGCTGAGCCGGAGAAGGAAATCGAGCGGTTCGGGGAACCGGGCCGGTCCAGGGAGAAGCTGAGGGAAGGGGAAGTGTACTTGCAGAGGTTAACGCGGGTGGGAGAGGCATGTCGGGGAAGGGATCGGGCGGTGGTGAAGGCCGAGGAAGTGGCGGAAGCGAAGGGGGAGGCGGAATGGGATGACGGGGATTGGGTGGAGTAGTGGCGGTTGAATCTTGAGGAAGGGGAGATGGACCGGATGACCGGTCCGCTTGATCTACGAGCTGCATGAGCCGCCATTTTCACTGAACTTGCTGACGTTGCTTTTCTGTCAAGAGCGACTAAGGAGGTATTTGAGTATTGAAATTGGCAAACCGAACTCTACTCAAGCTACCTATTTATAGCCTGGAAATTGGGTTGGGGGGTGGGGGGGTCGGGGGGGAAGCGTGGGTGGTTCTTTATACTTTTCTATATTCTGATTTTTTCTTGCGTTGATTTTCCATTAATTGCACTTGTGGCCCTCATTCTAGAGAATGTAACTGTAAGGGATCTTGTAATTTGCTGTTAATTACTTCTCAGTCGTCTAGTTTGGTTGATTAAACTGAGGTCTCATGATTATAATGATTATGGGTTCGAACCCTTATATAATTATAAGAATTTTTGTAATTTGCTTCAAATTACTTCTCAGTGGTCTAATTTAGTTGACGAAACTGAGATGGGTCCCATGATCCTAAAGGTTATGGGTTAGAATCCCTGCAAATCATATAGTAGGTATGATTTATTGTTGTAATAGCTACGATATTATTGATATAATTGTTTGTAATTGCCTCTATTCGATATTGATAGTCAATAGGACTGAATGTATATAATCATTTTACTTTCGATTAATAAAATCCATTGCTTTCATTTAAAAAAAAATATCAAAATTAAGAGTGCGTTTGAGTAAACTTATGAACTTTTTAAATATCTTATAAGATGTTTGACAATTTATACTGTGAAAAAATCATTTCATAATTCTTTAAGGAAATAAAACTTATAACATCCAAATTTAGATATTAGAAGTTTATAAACTATTTAGAAAATATATATTTATAAGAAATATCCAATTTTTTTGTAAGATATTCATAAATTTCATAAATTTTAATCATAGTAATTATAAGTTTTATAATTTTATTTTATTCAAGAACTTATTTTAAAGTAATATCTAATATTTATAAGATGTATGGCTATCTAAATTATATTACGTTCTTTTATTGCATTTGATAATACATATATTACGTGTACAAAAGTGATGTCATAAATTTTATTTAAAAAGGTTATATATAGTTGTATATAAAATGCAATAAAAAGTGTAACAAAATTTAAAATTAAAAATTTAATCCTTAATTGCGTGGACAGTCACTAGTAGGCCATACCTAATTGCGCGTATACTATTCCATTACGATCTCATTATACATAAAGTACACTATATTAGAAGAATCATTAAATTCGAAAATTTGTGTGAACAATAAAAGATAAAAAGAAACTCTATATATGCTTATTATTCCAGTGTGGATCGAATCCTAATTTTCGTTCAAAAGGTAAAACATAACACAAATTAAAAGTATAATATTAACTATATTAAAACTTTGAAAAATTATTAAAATCAAAACTCAATTTGCAGGAGTCATATATGGTACAATTTTGTCTAACATGTCTTATAATACATACTAATATCATATCTTGGTTTGAATTTTTTTAGATGCCCACACTAGTACTAGAACTTTAATATATCGCTTCAAGAAAATACAAATGATAAAATATCATATGATAATTTTGAAGTTTACCAATAAAAATGTTATATATATATATATAAATATTGCATCAAGAAAATACAATAAATACTTTGACAATAACTAAAATTATGACAAATGTTACTTAACTACGATGGCAAAATCATACTTTTAGTCCCATAAGATAGAGGGTTCAACACTTTTAATTCTTCCCTTTATAGGATTTTCAAAATGGTCCCCAAAATGGGAAAAACTCGACGTATTTAGTTCTCTGCTTTACATGATTGCAAAATGATCCCAAATTTGAAAAAATTCGACACATTTAGTCCCGTGCTTTGCAGTATTTAAGGGATTAAATGGGTCGAGTTTTTTTTTAATTTTGGGACCATTTTACGAATCCCATAAGCATAACACTGAATATGTCGAGTTCTCTCAATTTTGAGATCATTTTGAAAATCCAGTAAAGCAGAATACTAAATATGTTTAACCTCTATCCTATGAGACTAAAAGTGGAATTTCGCTTAAGGCTTAAATACATTTTTCATCCTGTATCTTTTATATTGTGGCGTTTTAGTCTTTTATCTTTCTAGGGTAGGAAATAGGTTTGTAACTTTTTAATTTTTCGTAATTTTGGTCCTTCAATCACCGGAATTTTCCAAATGTTGCCAGAATTTTTTTTAATTTGGGGCTTTTGTTCCCATTAGTCAAATTTCTGCCAGCATGGAGCCAATTTTTCGTCCTATATCTTTTATATTTTGGTATTTTAGTCCTTTATCTTTCTAGTATAGCAAATAAGTCCTATAACTTATAATTTTTTGCGATTTTGGTCCATTAAATTGACCAATGGGAATAAAAGTCCCAATTTAAAAAAAGAATTCCGGCAATATTTGAAAACTCCAACGACTGAAGGACCAAAATCGTGAAAAATTAAAAAATTACAGGACATATTTACTACCCTAAAAAGATAAAAGACTAAAATGTCAAAATACAAAAGATATTGGACAAAAATTATATTTAATCCTTTCGCTTAATTATAACAAATAGTAAATTTTAATACTAATTTATTGAAATTATAATTAATAATACTAATTGTTCATAATTCTTAAACTATCTTGATGATAATACTGCACCTTAATTCCACAAGTCACTTAAAATATAGATGTTCAAGTGGAATTAAAACGTCTTGTGGGACCAAAATACAAAACCCATAATTTAGGGACTCCAATGTAAAATATGACAAATATGATGCAAGTGGTAGTTTTCAATGAATCACTGCCCAAAACTTGACAAACGGTGGATCCTAACCAAGAAGAGAATTCAACCATAGTTTTCAAGGAAGGTGGAAACCATGTGCAGCAGCAGCAGCCCATGGATAGCAAAACGACGAAGAAGTGGAGCCGTCAGATTAACCGCCTTCCAGTGGGTGGCAGAACACTCCCAGTGGGCTGCATGCCACGTACTTGATCTACTTTGGTGACGCACTCCTCATCGATTCCACGTATTCTGATGGTACTATTTTAGCGTTTATTCAAATTTAGCAATAAAAATACAGAGTATACAGTATCATATTGTGAGGGCGTGCTGGTGTAATGATCATGTGGGATGTTGAGAGTATGACTCATTTTTGGTGCCTTTTGCTTTGTTTACGAGTGGAATTAGGAAGTATTATATTATGCTTTTAAAGTTAGATCTAATAATACAAATTAAAAATATTTTTGGATAAAATTATGGGATTAAATGCAATTTATCCCCCTGTGTTAATTAAAAAGAGTAATTTATCCCCTCCGTGAAAAAAAAAAAATGACATTTATGCCCTCATTTAAAAACCGTTGGATTGATTTCAATCTAAGGTCTAGATTTATCTAATAGATCAACGACTTAAATTTTATCAAATTTAGAATCGACGGTTTAGATTTAAGAAAATATCCAATTAAAATTATTATATTATAGATAATAAATTTGAATATATTTATATGTATATATAAATAATAAGTTGTATATATAAATATATATTTATGTATATATATATAGATAGAGAGAGGGGGGGGGAGGGGGAGAGAAGGGGGTGGTCATCGGGGAGAGGAGACGGCCGACGGCAGGGAGAGAGGGCGGTGACCTGTGGAGAGCCGAGAGGGGGAGGTGGCAGCGACCTTGAAGACGAGAGGGGGCGAGGAAGATGAGGGAGGAAGAGGCGACGGATCTGGGCTAAAGGTGACAGGGGGCGGCGAATCTGGGAGGAGAGGAGGGGGAGTGGCTGCGGGGGGGGGGGGGGGGGGGGGGGGGGGGGAGGAGTAGGGGGCGGCAACGGCGGTTTGGTCCGACGGCGGTGGCAGTGGCTGTGGTTGTCGAAAAGAAGAAGAAGGAAGCAAAAACATATATATATATATATATTATTTCTATAAAGAACATACATATATATATATATTAAAATATCTAAAATGTTAAATATTATTTTATAAATAATATATATTAATATAGTAAATATATTATAAAATAATATTTTTATTGCTCAAAAAATACGCCCAGATGTAATAGACGCGCGTGTAGCTCACGCCGAGCTTATGGGGGTATTTTGCTCTATTTCTAATAACATAAGGGGGTAAATTGCTGCTTTATTTTTCACAAGGGAGTAAATTGTACATTTCCATTAACACAGGGGAGTAAATTGCATTTTTCCCTAAAATTATGTGTAGATTCTTTAAAAGGGGTGTCGCTATAATTTATTTTTGGGAGTGTACTTACAAAATTTTGCTTCTGGATAAAGGGTATATTTGCAGTTAACTAAGATTATGACTTCAGGAGTATATTTGTAATTTTAAAAAGACAAGAGGTATTTGTGTAATTATGCTTTAAGTCAAGTGCGTTGATATATTTTGCTTTAAATAATAATTTTAAAAATGTTAATTCAACAAATATATAAAGCGCAATAGTTTTGAACTTTGTTATAATGTAATGGTTACCGATCAGAATTGTGGATAAAATCGTCATTATAGATAATTGATGACACGTCTATGATGATAATTTAATGATACATAAATAGAGTGGAATTATATTTATTGTCACTTGTCACAATGGGAGTGCTCGCATAATTTCTACTTTCAAAGAAATGATTTTAGTAGAATAAGTTGAAAGTTGTAGCATATCAAACGTGGGTAGTATTTGTAAAAAAAGTGAGAATCAGATAAAGTGGGTAGTGTTTGGGGAAAAAATACTTCTAAAACAAGCTTTAATTGATTAAAGACGTTTTGCCCCATGTGTTAAAAATATACTATTTTTGCTTAATATTTGCACTTGTCCTTTGGTAATAATAATTATTCCTCAAACAATAATAGATTTTATTTCAATTAGTAAATCTTCATGTTTAATTTTTAACAAATATTTGTCATTTAAATTATTAAAATATTAAATACTAACAGAAAAAAATATAAATTCAATAATGTTCCCATTACTATAATTGTTCATTCTTGCATAATAAATAAAGTTGCATGATTGTCAAAAAAATATTTTTTAATTAATAATAGCAACTTAATTTATATTTTTCTATAATATAGGAATAATATCATATAATATAGAAAATAAAATATAAATATTTTAAACTATTAAATATATAAAATTGTAAATTTTGTTAGTGATTTATTGTTCAAATTCTTTGAAAAATCTAAAATCAACTTTAAATGAGCAATTTTGAAAATAAATTAAAAAGGGTAAAAAAAATTAAATTTATTTACAAAAAAACCAAACAACTACATTAAAAGTTCTTTTTGTATTAAAAGCGTTTTTCGTAGCAGTTTCAGAAACAAAAGCTAACATTCCAAACATATCAAAAGTACTTTTTTAAAACCTAAAGTTGAAAAGCATCTTTTTGAAACTCTTGCGAGATCTCCTATATATGCATCACCATTCCTTATACTGACAACTTTATGCAAAATTGTATTGTCCCTGGTTATTGCAAGTGACGATTTTTATGTGGTAATTAATTGTCATATTAAATTATAAATATTATTAAAAAGAAAAAAAATTATAACTTAATATACACAATCAATAATAATTTTAATCTAGTCACTTTCTTTGTCGTTTTTTTCTTTTTTCCGTAGTAGTAGTAGTTAGTCTACTTAATCAATAAACCTAGTTTATAATAATACGGATGTTCATTTAAGCATTTGGGGCCGGTCTAGTTCCACTCCAACAAATGCTTCATAATTGTTGGACATGGTCGATTAATTTAGTACAATTATTCCATGGAAATATTTATCTAACTTTCCACTCCTTCATTATTTTTTCCGTAGTTACTTTTTTTCTTTTTTAGTTTTCTTCAAATTTTTTTTTCTATAAAATTATATTGTTATCTTTTTTTTTTTTTTTTATCACCAGTACCTCCTTATAAATATAATATTAACTTATTATTTTTTATATTTATTTTATTAAATATAAATATTTTATACATATTAAAAAATTATAAAGCACACGTACTACAGGGTATCACAAATTATTAATATTTATAAAGAATCACAACAAGATTAAACAAAAGAAAATAAAGGTTATGTTGTCCGCCTAAATTATAGACGTGGGCACGTAAGATCAATGATGTGTCTTATTATAAGACGCAACGAAGATTGTGCAATATTCTTGGTGCTTCTTTTCTCCATCCCCTATGACTGTACAATATTTTACATAACATATATATGGCATTCTATTTTTATTAACACGATGACGGTTCGATTTCATTTTATTTAGAGTGAGATGCAATTTTGGTAGCATATTATAGAGAATCTTACAAGTTTGATATCATACTTTTTGAGATAATTGATGTGGTAGTGGTTTTTAGTGAAGGATTAATCGGGAAAAATTGCCTCGACACAATTGCACCCCAAGTCTTTAGTGAGAGAAATATTGTATCAGAGGTCAAATCAATAAATAGTAGCTTAGTATTAAAAAAATAATATATCTTGTATTTATAGTGATTTGGTTATTTTATGGTAAGATAGAGTGCATATATTTACCATGTGGTATACGTATGAAAATTACCATTATACCCTTGTAAGTAAATTATTATTAAATTATTATTACTATAATATACATCATACAACCCCCCACTCTCGGACGGAATACTTCGCAAGAAACAGTAATCCGGATGAGAGTAAGAATTCTTTGCAAGAAAAAATTAAAGCGTTGAATGCATGGGTAAGGGCGGGTGGGAGTCCATTAATTGTTCTCGAATGAGTTGCTAGAAGACGTGTGAGTCGTCCGAGAATAAAAAAACATGGGATGCATCTAAGGCCCCTTAAATAGCACGGTTATTTGAATTAATATTAAAGATATTTTTGACCAAAGACAAGTGGTGCAAAGCCCAAGTCGAGAGACGTCGAGGCAACCTCGGGCTGGGCGGCTCGAGGCGGCTCCAGCTCGAGGCAGCCTCGGGGGGCCGCGCCTCGAGCCCGAGTGCCTCGAGCTCGTGCGAGCTCGAGGCAGCCTCGGGCTGGGCAGTTCGGGCGGCCGTGCCTCGAGCCCGAGTGCGGCTCGAGGCAGCCTCGGGCGGCCGTGCCTCGAGCTACAGCTCGAGGCGGCTCCAGCTCGAGGCAGCCTCGGGCGGCCGTGCCAGCTCGGGGCGGCTCGAGCTCGAGGTTGGTGCCTCGAGCCGGGCTACCTCCGGGGGGGGAAGGGCTCGAGCGAGCCCGCTCCAGCACCCGGGGTTGCGCCTGGATCTGATGTCACGAGGCCAAGTCGAGGCGCAGCCATGGGGAGGATGTTGCATCCGTTGGGATTTGAACCCAGGTCAAAAGGATGGAAATAAGGGACCTCAACCACTCCATCATCCCATGCTTTTTATTCTTTCTTACTCTTACTTTCTACTAGTAGAGGTTACTCTCTTTCATATGTTTTGAGAAATTTCGACGTCGTCTTCGAAAGATGTGACTCCCCATCACACTAGAGGATTTTCATGCATCATGGAAAATGTGATGGGTGCATCACACTAGAGGTTACTTTTTTTTTATTTTTTTTTTATTAGTATTTTTTTTTGTTTTTAGTTTCACCTCTTCTCCACCTAACGAGAAGGTGTTTGACCTATGCTCTTTCCGTAGGGCGCTAATTACCGCGGTGGCACTCCTCTAGGAGGATGAGGTCTCCTCCTCTTAACAACACTTCTGCAAGAGGAGCGGGTGCTTAACCTCCGCCTCCAAGAGGAGGGCGTGTTTGGCCTCCGGTTTCCCTTAATGCTCTCCTCGAGATGACACTTCTAGGAAAATGAGGAGGGGGTTCGACCTCCCCTTCCCTTGAGGGCGCTTCTCTTTGGGACGACCCATTTCAGGAGGGGGAGGCCTCTTTCTCGAGATGACACTCTTCTTGGAGGATGAGGTCTCCTCCTTTTAACAACACTTCTGTAGGAGGAGCGGGTGCTCAACCTCCGCCCCCAAGAGGGGGGCGTGTTTGGCCTCCGGTGTCCCTTAATGCTCTCCTCGAGATGACACTTTTAGGAAAATGAGGAGGGGTTTCGACCTCCCCTTCCTTTGAGGGCGCTTTTTCTTTGGGACGACCCATTTCAGGAGGGGGAGGCCTCTTTCTCGAGATAACACTCCTCTTGGAGGATGAGGTCTCCTCCTCTTAACAACACTTCTGCAGGAGGAGCGGGTGCTCAACCTCCGCCCCCAAGAGGGGGGCGTGTTTGACCTCCGATTTTCCCTTAAGGATCTCCTTGGGATGACACTCGTAGGAAAATGAGGAGGGGTTCGACCTCCCTTCCCTTGAGGGCGCTTCTCTTTGGGACGACCCATTTCAGGAGGGGGAGGCCTCTTTCTCGAGATGACACTCCTCTTGGAGGATGAGGAGGAGGTGGATCATTCTCGTGACAGAGCCCCCCAAGACCTTGGGGAAGACGGGAGCGTAGCTATTATTTATTTATTAGTATTTCGAATAGCTTTCTCCGACTTGTATGGTCGAATATTTTGGTGTGTAATTTGGCAAGACTTAGTACTTGGGATGACTTCTTCCGACTCTTATGGTCGGATGTTTTGGCCAGTAATTCGGCACTATTTAGCTCTCATGAATGTAGTACTCATTATTGTGTTTTCATTACTTTACCGAAGTTATTTCAAGGGATATTTTTGCTCATGTCCGGAGTTGATCTTTTACCAACTTCTAGGAGGGCAAAGTTTCTGTGGTCGTATTCTTGACGAGGATATCAAGTTTAATCCGTGGGGATGTTGCCTCAAGGGATACTTGCTCATGTCCCGGAGTTTCCGGGCCGATGTTTCTTACGACGATCTCAAATTTTATCTAAGAAGATATTGCCTCAAAGGATGCTTGCTCATGTCCTGGAGCTGGTCTTGTACCAACTTCAAGGGGAGGCAAAGTTTCCGGGGCGATGTTTCTTACGACGATCTCAAATTTCATCTAAGAAGACATTGCCTCAAAGGATACTTGCTCATGTCCCGGAGCTGGTCTTTTACCAACTTCAAGGGGAGGCAAAGTTTCCGGGGCGATGTTTCTTACGACGATCTCAAATTTCATCTAAGAAGACATTGCCTCAAAGGATACTTGCTCATGTCCCGGAGCTAGTCTTTTACCAACTTCAAGGGGAGGCAAAGTTCCCGTGAGTTTTTATTTTTTTAGACTACGACAAGAAAATTAATTTCATTACTCAATGTTCGCATTACAACGTCTTAGGGGAAATCAAAAGGGGCGAAGGATTTGTTGACCTCCTGCTCGAGCTTTCTCCTATTACAAGTGAATAGCCAAAAAAATAATTTTACCTGCTATGCGAACTTAAGGTTACTACTTCGTAGCGAGGGAGTCTTTTCTCGCCGATCCTTATGAGATCATGAGATGACTTTTGCATGGGGTGCACGACCTTGCCTCCCCTCGCTACAAGCTCGATGTGTGGCTCGAGCTCATCATGGGGTGTGCGGCCTAGCGCTCGTCATGGGGTGCACGGCCGCATCCTCCTGGTCAAATTGGCGTCCTCGTGAATGTTGGTTGACATACTCTTTCAAGTGTCCCATTGGATCAATTTCTCTATCTCATTTTGGAGGTGATGACATTCCTCAGTCGTATGACCGATGTCATGGTGGAAGCGGCAAAATCTGTCGGACTTTAGCCTCTTAGGATTGTCCTTCATTTTTCTCGGCCATTGGTCAATCAGCCCTTGTTGCTCCGCCACGACTAATATTTCTCCTCTAGTGGCGTTCAAAGGGGTGTAGTGCGTAAATCTGGCGGGGGCACATGCTTGCATTCCTCCTTCCGCGGCTCATTTTCTTCCTCTCTACCTTTCCTCTTTACATTGAGGGTAGGATCCGTAGCTTGCGATTCCTCGATTCTGATGTACTTTTGTGATCGCAGGAGTAAGTCTTCTAAAGTACTGGGGGGTTTTCCGGCTATAGACTCTTTGAACCTTCCCGGAAGCAAGTTTTGTTGCATAACGCTAGCCAACAATTCGTGGTTAACATGGGGCACCTCATGCACGGCCTCCACGAATCTTTGAACGTAATCCCTTAAGGACTCCATCTCCTTCTGGCGGATGGTGAAAAGGTACGCGGCCGTTTTTGGGACTTTCTTGTTCATAGAGAAGTAATGTAAAAAATGTTGGGTTAGTTGCTCGAGGCTGGAGATAGCTCCAACTGGTAGTTGATTGAACCAAGTTAGAGCACACTTTGTAAGCGTAGTGCGAAAGACCTTGCAGTACGCGGCATCACTCAAGTCGTACCAGTCAATTTTAGCATAAAATTTGTCTAAGTGTTCTTGCGGGTCTCCCGTTCCATCGTACTCCGGGAGGTTTGATACTTTAACGCCCGTCGGAAGCGCCTCGGCTAGGATTGCCGTGCAGAAAGGGCTACGTCTTGGAGGAGCCACGACTACGGAGAGATAAGGGTCCTCTACTCCCCTCGAGAGTATAGGTGTTGTGGGTTGCCTTGGCTGTGGGGGGAGTCGATCTTGTTCCTGGACAACCTCCGGTTTAGATACCCTGCTATTCACCCCCTTCCGCCTCTGCTCATTCTCCTCGGGAGCCGAGGACTCTTCTCGACTTCGACAAGGAGAATGAGGGGGCGGGTTCATGGGGTGATTAGTTGCAAATTGAGCTATCGCTTGAGCGGCTGCTCGGTTGGATGCGTCATGGATCAACGCAAGTAAGGCCTCTTGCGTCAACTGGATCATCGGACCTTTGGGTGGAACCCCTTGGACAGGGTGATTCCACCAAGGGGGTGGTGTTTGTTCACCAGGTGGTTCTTTGCCAGGGGGTAGAGATTGTTCACGGGGATAAAGTGCTTCCTCCTGAGGCACTTGTTCATGGGGTGGCAAGGCCCTCCCGTTTGGCTGGGGTTGTTCATGGGGTGAAAGGTTCGTCCCATGTTGTGGTGACTGTTCACGGGGTGGGTTTTGCTCTACTCCGTTTTCGTGCGTTTCTTGGGCACTGTCCACCCGTTGAACATTGCGAGCACACGACCTGGTTTGCATTCTCAATGTCGGGGCAATAGTTTCCCACAGACGGCGCCAATGATGTGGTAGTGGTTTTTAGTGGAGGATTAATCGGGAAAAATTGCCTCGACACAATTACACCCCAAGTCTTTAGTGAGAGAAATATTGTATCAGAGGTCAAATCAATGAATAGTAGCTTAGTATTAAAAAATAATATATCTTGTATTTATAGTGATTTGGTTATTTTATGGTAAGATAGGGTGTATATATTTACCATGTGGTATACGTATGAAAATTACCATTATACCCTTGTAAGTAAATTATTATTAAATTATTATTACTATAATTTACATCAATAATTATTTTGATACTGTAGTTTATAGAGATTCGCAAACAAGGTACCTTATTTTTCATTTCAGCCCCTCAACTTTGAGATAGTATCAGTTTTGGTTCCTAATTTTTTTTTTCCAGAAATAACACACATACAATTCTTCTCTGATCAGGCCCAACATGCTTTCGAAAATAAAATTAAGCCTCCATAAATTCATACGTTGATTTGACCGCTTTGTTGCCTGGTATTTCAAGTCCTCGATTTTATGGACTTCTTCCAACCACACTACCACAATAGATGGTTCGTAGATCCTTGGCTCCTTCAACAGCAAACAACACAGCCCTATTTCATTTTCTACCTTAGGGCGTAAAAGTATTCCAATGACAGAGACTTAATAAAATTTTGGATGAACAATATTGGACAGAAGCCTTTACTTTATTGAAGAAATGGTTGAGATATTACATAAATATTTTATCCTCCATAGGAGGAGACAACTTTTTAGCCTCTCATGGAGAAGAGGACTTGACTCTTTGCAGAAATCCCCATACACTGAAAAACTTAAAACTCAAAAATTTGAAAGACACTGCTTATTGTTTGAAGAGTTAGAGAAGTTTTCTGATGTAACTCCATCTGCTTCCTATCTCTCAATTTATAATGGTTCACGGACTTCAAACCCGGAGTCCAAACTTGTTCTTAGATGGCATCACTGTGTTCGTCACCTAATTTGGCTCTCAACTTTCCAGCTATGATCATTATGGCTTGTCGGCCATGTGTTTACCAGCTGGTGTCTTTTGCTTTTCTGATTGTTGGTGCTTTTGTCTTCTTCTGCCGATAGTCTTCCTTTTGATTTTTTACATTTTGAGGATTTTACCTAGTTTTGTAAAAATTCTTTCTTTTACCCTTCTCAGGTTTTGGATCGGGTTTATTTTGGGCTACCTGAATCTTTGTCCCAAACAAGGACTTTTTCTATTTCTCACAGCAAGGACATATGTGGTTATGCTTTTGTCCAACATGCATCATGTTGCATGTCTTTTCCGTGTGGTCTCCGTTGCAGTCAGTTTATTTCCCATATGAGCATTCTTTTCTTCTTGAATAAGCTCTCTGCAAACTTGGTGCTTTTTCCTGTCATGGAATTTAATAGGAATGATCCATTTAATTTATTCAAAAATACTATAAATGGATACTTAACTTTGTCCATCTCAGTTACACAAACCCAGAACCCCCAAGCTCTTCTGATAGATATGTCATCTTTACTGAAGGAAGATACCAGGGGAGCTTCTCTTATGGTAGCCTTGACTCTGTCGTATGCTACCATGTCAGGTCTTTGCAACTTGATAAAATGAAATGCTAGATGAGACCCTTTTTTTGCGATTTCTGAGCTATAAAATGAACTTAAGCTCCAAAATGTCTCCTCGTTTGAGGTGGGGATTGTTCCGCCATGCGTCATAAACCGCCCCACTAATCCATTCCAGAAGTTTTGAGATTTTCGGAAATCCAGGTGGCATAGTATGAACTGAAACTAGGGCTTCAAAGTCATACCATTCTCGTACTTCTTCTAGGTTAGACCCTTCGAGCATCCAGGTCCTGTAATATTTCTCGGATGTGTCTACAATGGTCTTGCTTGGATTGATGCCTTTTCGAGAAATAAGTTTTTCCCATGATCTCTAATAGCGCTGTCAAGCAGAAACAGAGATAAAGATTCATTAGTATTGACCTTAGAAGTGCCTGTCATTAGCTTAAGGTTAATCTCTTCCTCTTCTACCCCAGAGGTGCTGGGTTGACTTGAATTATCAAGAGTTTGCACTTCTTGTAACTCAACCTTTGCCTTTTCACCAGAGTCTAACGATGGCCTCGTGCAAGCAGTACTTGAATCTGCTGCTACAAGTTTAGAGCCTTGTTCTCTAATTCCATATTTAGAGCCCTGCTATATTAATTCTCGGACTATCACCGAAGATGAAGCCTTTCGAATCGATTCCAGTAAATCGTTCCATAACGAGCTTGCAACAAGTTTGGTACTCTTAATGGTGATCTGGACAGTGTCGAGATCAGCTTGTTGGACTTGGCCAGCTTTTTAGGCTTTGACCGTCAACTGTCCAAATCTCATACCAATCTCCTCAAGGTTCTCCTTGAACTGCCTGAGTCTTATGATGACGGAGTCTGCCTCAGATGCCTCCATCTCTTGTTAAAAAATCTGCAAGAACATTTTCATGAGATTTGATGATGACAATATTATAATAATAATATCGGCATTCTGCTCCCCATCTAATAATACATGCTTTCTCAATTTTTTATTCAAGTTTATTTTTTAAAAATGCTTTAACATTTGTATTATCAACTTTCAACATATTTTCTTTAGCCAGTAAAATAAAAGGCCACTTGTTGAAAGCCTTCCAAACTACAAAGAATTCTTTCTCGTTGGTATGCCATAGTTTGGGTTGTTGCTCAGTGAACAACACTCCTGTGTATCTACATGGTTCTTCACCAGTAGTTGTCTTTCTCATGAGCACTGTTGCCCATCTGTAATCATTGGCGTCTGTATAGACAACCAACTCATCTTCGTCTTGTGGGATTGCAAGCTTTGGCAGGTTATTGCAAACTTGTTTCAACTCACGAACCCGTTGCGTATGAATTTCCTCCCACTTCCACTTTGAACTTTCTGTTTCTTTCAAAAGTGGTCAAAAATCCTTTCTGTATTTTTCAAGATCCTTGATGAAGATTCTTGCAAAATTGAAAAACTCCCAAGAAGCTTTGAAGCTGCTTCTTATCTTTAAGAATTTCAGGAAAAATTGCAAATTTTCTCTACAATGTGTTCCTGCAACTCAATACCTGTTTCTCCAATAAGAATTCCTAGAAATTCAATCTTATTGACAACTATAATGGCTTTCTTTTCAGAAAGCACTAAACCATCTTTATGGCATGCATCAGAAAATATTTCAAGATATCTAATATGATCGTGTATATTTTTGAATGCAATCAAAATATCATCTATGTAGACAAACATAAACTCTAGATAGTCTTTAAAAAGATTATCCATTTTTCAATAAATATCTGGGGTGCATTGGCAAGTCCCATAGGAAGTACATTTCAGATATATTGTCCTCGTGATGTGGAAGATGCGTTGTATTTTTTTTGAATCATTTTTCTTAATCTGATAAAACCCATATTTGCAATCGAACTTGGAAAACACTCTGGCACCTTTAATGCAATCAATTAAGTGTTCTCTACAATTGAGATGTAATAACCATCAAATTCTAATATTCTATTAATGCCTTTATAGTTAATAACCAATCTGGGTTTACCTCATTTTATCTCACCATGGTTTCTTACTAGAAAACTAGGGCTACTATAGGCAGAGACTCCAGGCTCGATAGGCTTAACGTTAATATGCTCTTTGATGATCCCCTGCATATCTTTCTTATCCTCCATGTTCATTTGGATAAGCTTGTATTGGACATACTCGTACTTGAATTCTTTTTTAACTTTTAGAGTAGCCTTGATCTTGTTTCTATCCTACCATGCCAAATGATTTTCACTGAAATTCCTCTGGGTAAGCCTCTTGACATTGGAGAAAGTTTACTTTCTCTATCCATGTCCAATGACCTGCAATCTTGTATAATTTCCTGCAAGATCCTAAGATCTTCTTCAGAAGCATCACTAAAAGCCTTTTGCCTGAAAGACAAAAGAGCCTTACCAAATTTTCTTCCATCTTGCATTTTTGGATGAGTCAATTTGGCATCATCACTATTTCCACGTTTGCTGCGAAATTTATAGATATTATCCTGTTAAATGCCTTTTCTCTTTGCAAAACTTGTATCTTGCTACCACAGTTAGTAGTAAAAAATCAACAGATTATTGTGGTTATCCTGGACATATTTTGCAAAGGTCTGCATGAAATTATTACCTCGCAAAATATCTGCTCCTATATCATGAAAGTAAATAGGAGGTGGTTTTACCTTGAACCGGGGTGTTCCAAATGCTCTTCCAATCATGATTTTTGCTTCCCGTAGACCTTTATTGAGTACCAGATTTTTTTTTGAAAAATCCCTTCTTGCAATAATGGCTAAGGATTCCATAGCTTCGCTAGGCAAACAACCGGGTTTTTGCGGTACAAATCCCTGACCTTAAATCAATATAAGCTGCAAAATATCTGACTTATATTGTTCATACAACATACCGACTGCTATGTATATGAAAAAGGGGCTAGTCATTCAATTCTAATGGTATAACCATCTAAACTGAATTCCATATCATTATCTTTTCTTCCTCATGATTTATGGTCTTCGAGGAAACTTAACCCCAAAGTCATTATCCCATTTTCTCGTCCTACAATTCCTGCAACAAAATATCTCATGGCCTGCTATTTCTAGCATACCTTTGTATTTTCCCACAACAGGTTATTGCAAATGATATAAGTCATCACAGGGAAAATAATTTTCTTTTTCAGTGATGTCAAATATAACTTGAATTTATTTCCAGCCTTCAGGGCATCTAAGTTTCACATTATCAATCCTAATAGCCTGACGGGTTAAGGCTTTTAACAGCTCTTGTTCTTTTTCTTTGTAGGCAGTAATCCTATCTTCTGAAAATGACATCCTGCTATTAAAATCAGTTCTAGAACTAATGGTTCGATCTAAAACTGGTGATCTTTTATCAAGATATCAACACCACCTATTGTAGGTATTCTAATAGGATTTTGTGTCATTACCTTAACGAATTCCTTGAAAATTTTAGAAATCTCAATATACTCTTTCCTAAGGAACAAGTCCGAATGGTAAGTGTTGGAAAGGGTATAACCTATTCTATATGTTATAGAATATGGTCTATTCCCATCTATCAAAAGATCTTTTCTTTGAAAATCCTGATGAAGGGTTAACACTCGACTGAGAAATCTTGGTCTGCTAGGTTGTATGCTATCCTAGGATGAATATAAAACATCAACTTTCCTACATACAAATTTCCTATCATTGTCCCAAGATAACCATCTCTTAAGTTATTGATTGTTCTATCCATTATTGATAAATGTATTTCTGAATCAATTCCTTCCTTAAAAGTTGCTTTTATTACTACTTCAATAGCTCCTATGTGGATCCATTTTATAGTAACCACTACTTCTTTCCTGAGTTTACTTAATTCTTCAAGAATTTCTTCCTAGGAATAAGCTGCATTTCCATCACATTACTAGTAAGTTCCATAGGAATTGCAAACTCACCTGAACTTATTTTGTAAATTATATGATGTTTCCTCTGGTTCAGTCCTATCTGGTTGAGGACTCTACCGATTCCTCCAATCCTAAAACCGTCGTATGGGCTGAGATTAGAGTCTTGACTCATGATTCTTTCCATGGTTTTGTTCGACACCGTCATCCTTGAAAAGAATCCCCATAGGCTATCTGAGGTTTGAATCCTATCTTCTTCGTTGTAATTATTATGACTCAGTTGAAGATCCATTCGAATCACTTTCTATTTCTTCCTCGTAGATGCTTTATCTGAGGGAAGATCTTCGAATTGGTAGATTAGTATCAAGTTGATGTAGTAAACTGCATCAAGGATGTCCATTCGTGGCTTCAAACTATCGTAATTCTCCACGTTTCTGCAGGCAATCTGGAGATATATGTCCTTTTGCACCGCACGTTCAACAGTTACAATCTTTGAAACTTTCATTGGCTCGAGTGTGGGCTCGACTGAAAAGTTCGTCGCGTAGGGGTTCTTCCTGTAGACTTTGTTTCTGTTTGTCTAGATCCTTGGGATGAAGCCCTTATTGGTCCTGTTCTTTGTCCAGATTTGTATGATCTGGCCTTTGATTTGGACCACCATGATCTTTTCTAAAAGAGGATTTTCTGAAACTCCTTGAGTAGGTGTCACTACTCTTCTTTTTCTTCTTCCTTTGCTCTTTTAATTCTCCTATAATAGTTGGAAAATCATTGTTATCACAACAGAGAGGGGTTCATTTGATTTTACCTCTCAGTCTCTTCATGTTCTTTTGGACGGATGCTTGGTAACACCAATCCTTCAATTTGTCTTTGAGAAAAGACATCCTCCTTGCTATTGAATCTAGTTGTCCTGTAGGTATTCTTTATGATTGTATCAACATTTCCCTCCATGGACTGCAGATCTTTGCAAAGAACATTGGGGTAGTAATTTCAGTTGTTACCCAGCTTTTTGAAAGAAATATTTGCGGAACCAATAGATATATTTATCTACTGCATAGATATTTTTAAATTCAAGGCCAAGAGAGCTTGTGAGTACTCTCTAGCCTTTTCAACTCTACTTCCCTTGAAGTATCCGTCCCCAATGAAGTGTATTTTGATCAACCTTCCAAGTCTTTCTATGATCGCACTTTTAGACTCTCTGGCTAGAATAGCTTTGGTGTTTTCTGGTGTATTATCCCATCCGGCCTTCATAGAACTTTCCAAGCTTAACTCCAATAACCTTATGAAGTTTTCCTTGTCGAGTTCCAATGTTGTTGCCACAATCTTCATAGCTGCAACCCACTCATCTGTCAACTTTTCAATGTTGTGAAAGTCAACGATATCCAGGTTAAGTATAGTGCCATATGGATGTAAGGGCTGGAGCATGGTCCTTGCCCATGGTGTATTCTCAGGCACTCGTCGTGGATTCCTTCCTGGATTCTCCCTTAATCTTGTTCCCACGAAAGTGGGGGTGGCGTAGGTGTGGAAATCATCACCTTTCTCTCATCGGATGATCATGTGAAGGATCATTTGAACCTGTACTTCCCTCCGGCGGTGGTGGAGCTGGAGCGATCTCATTGGTTTGGACGTTGACTAGATCCACGATCCCAAGTTGGGAAAAGGATTCAGCTAACTCCTGCAGATCTGATAGATCTACCCTTGATATCCCCATTAGTTTATGTATTTGATGATTTCAAAGATTAGATCTTGCATTTTTGGCTTCGGGATCTCCATCGCCTTTCCCTTGGGATGTAGAAGAGGTACTGGTCCACAGGCATCCCTGATGCGCTCTGGGTAAGATTTGGATGTCTCAGGGGAAAAATTCTTTTTATTTCTCTTCAGATCTGTGACCTCAGCTTTCAGATCTGTAAGATCCTTGTGTAGATCTGGAATGATCTTTCGGATCTCATCCATCTTTTGGCTCAAGAGATCTATTTTCATAAGTATATGGATTAACCTATGTCCATAGTCTTGAACGGTCTTCTGGACCTCTCTTAGATCTTGAGAGAGTTTTGAAGTGTCTGGCTCAATTTCCTTCCAATCAGTTACTTTAGTAATTGTTTTTAGAACTGTATTGATTCAGGAATTCACCCGTTCCGTTTCTCCTTGCTGGGATTCTCCCATGGATCTCAGTTGCATGTAGACGTCTCACCATATTTCCCTGTATCGTCTGCCGGACATGGTAATTGCTCAACCATTCAGCTCTTTCTTATTTAATAAGAGATTCAAGTCAATCCTTCTCGGACTGTTGTCAATTTTTCTAAGAATTTCCATAAGAAAATTCTTTTTTTTGTATTTTCAGAATCTGAAAATATTTTTTGTTTTCATTATAACTCGAACTTCCGTTCGGTTCCATACTTTCAAAGATCTCATCCGTTAGGGATAAAATATCAATATTAATATAAACAAATATTTCTTCAATAAACCTAGGCTTTAATACGATTTTCACGCATATGAGGCTAGATCTGAAAATCTTGGATGAATCCGTGCGAAAAATAAATTTAGGGGACTAGAAATGATATTATCAAAAGATAAGAGTTGGTACTAAAATTGTCAATTTCAAAACTAAGGTACTAAATTTGCAACTTTCATAAACTGCGGTATCAATCTTTGCAGACTTTCCATTGTATTGTACTGAATTTGGCATTTTGGAAATTATGGTATCGAAATCGCAAAGTAGCCTTATAGTATGGTACCTTTAAAGCATTTATCCCTTTTATTAGATTTTTTTGTATAAGATTAGAATCTTTTATTAAGTTATCAAGGATTGCAGTGTTGATGTGGGAGTTTACTAAGAGGGTGTTTGACTAAGTTTTTTTAAAGTATCTTATAAGCTCCTACATCTTATAAGATGTTTTAGGATTTTATAAGATGTTGGATCTTATTTAAACTCCTAAAGTGTTTGGATAAAATAAGATGTTCAAGCTTATAAGATATTTTCACATCATATTAAGATGTTAGGGTGTTTGGCATAATGAGGTTTTTTTATTGGTAAAATGATAAAAAAAAGACATGATACAATTAGAATCAAATAAATTACTAGTTTTGACATATTTTGTATTTAAATATTTTTTAAATACTTTTTTATATAGTATTCATTAGTTTCACTCCAAATAAAAATTTAATAGATATTCTTTTACAGATAAAAAGTGGGTTAAATACAGTTACTACCCCTAAAGTATTCACCCTACATCAATTACCCCTCCAAAGTATTAAAACATTCAAAAACCCCCTGACCTTCTAACTCCTTTCACTTTTAAGTTCAAAAGGTCTATTTTACCCTTATTAAAAATTGCTTTTTTTTGAAAAAAATTAAAGGAAATTTTAAAATACCAAAACCACTCTTTTCCCAAGCCTTGTCTAATTTTAGTTTTACTTGTTCATCGAGCTCTTTTTATTTTCGGAATCCTAAAGCACTTGGAGCTCATTTTATTTTAGTTTTCTTTGTTTGTGAAATCAAATTAAAAATAAATTCATACATGCATATATATATATATATTTATATATTTACTTAAACAAATATATAATTAATAAAATTGAAAGAACTTATCATGAGCTAATTATAAGAAAATATAAAATTAATATATATTTATATATATATGATAATTGTATAAATGTGGTCATTATATGAATGTATAAATTTATTTTTAACTTGATTTGACAAATAAGTGAAACTAAAATAAAATGAGCTCCAAATACTTTAGAATTATAAAAATAAAAAGAGCTCGATGAACAAGTGAAATAAAATTAGATAAAACTCAAAAAGAGAGTGATTTTGGTATTTTAAAAATCCTTTTAATTTTCTTTTTCATAATCAATTTTTAGTAAGGGTAAAATGGACTTTTTGAACTTTAAAATTAAAAGTGTTAAAAGGTCAGGGTTTTTTTTTTTTTTTTTAAGGTTTTAATACTTTAGGGGGGTAATTGATATAGGATGGATACTTCAGGGGTGGTAACTGTATTTAACCCATAAAAAATTGACAAAATTGTCATCTCTAAACTTTTGCATTGAAATCAGGGTTAATTACACTTAAACCCTCTCTGAATATGCAAAATTATACATTTTCCCAAAAAAGTTTTGAAATTATACTTACACCCCCTCTGAAAATTCTCTGTTTACACCTTACCCCCTTCTGTTAGAATTTGGCCGAAAAATGTTTACGTCAACCAAAAAATTGAATTTTTTTAATTTTTTCCCTCATTTAACTTTCTCATGTAATTTTTTTTTTAAATTCTTCCCTCATTTAACTTTCTCATGTATATTGTTGTACTTATAAAGGGATAAATGTAATGTATATATATATGAAGTGAGGTTCATCGTATTAGTACAAGATTATTATACGGGGATGAGAAATGAGGGGTAAAACTAAAAATTTTATGTAATTATGTTTACTAACGTCAGCATTTTTCATCCAAATCCTAACGAAAGGGCGTCAGGTGTAAATGATAAATTTTCGGAAGAGGTGTAAGTATAATTTTAAAACTTCTTTGGGGAAAATATAATTTCACATTTTTAGAGGGGGTCTAAGTGAAATTAATTCTTGAAATAATATTAACATTCATGCTAGTCGAATATTAACATAAATATATAATTGATATAATTTTTTTTTTGTTAATTTCAATGACTACTTTTGGCCATATTATAATTTATAATGTCTTGAAACTAAATATAATATCAATAGCATTTTTTTATACCTATAATAATATATTGATTACATAATTAATGTCATAGTTATATAAAGCTGAGAAAAAGATCATATATAAAATTATGTATATATATATATAGAGAGAAGGGGGGGGGGGAGGGAGAAACATAATTAATATGCACGGGGAGACATGCACACAGCGCGCGCTAGAGAGAGAGAGAGAGAGAGAGAGAGAGAGAGAGAGAGACAACCTTTCGGTGTTAAAAAAGTGTGTATTATGTTAAGGATAAAATTGGAATATGATAAATTGATAAGGTTATTTTTGTCATATCAATTATTAATTGCATATAGCTTATAAGATCTTATAAAAAAAGTTAGGGATGTCTTATCTTGAATCTTATAAGATCTTTTAAAAAAAAATTGCCAAATAATTTCGAACATTTTAAAATTTTCAAACATCTTATAAGAAGTTTTGAAAATTTTTTAAGGTAAGCCAAACGCCCTCTAAATAATGCTGAAATAATATGTATGTCGCCCCTACTTAGTATCACGTATATACTTTATAATATGTACCAAAGATAAAGGCTTTTAACCATTACAAAAAATGAAATATTTTCTATATTTAATGACCACGACTTAAAAATACGGATAAATAAATATTATCTACTAGAATCAAACAAAATGGTATAAAATTAAGTTTTGACCATGGTTAATAAACATCTGTCATGGTTTTAATTATAGCCAAAACATTGGCTATGATTTTTGACTGTGGCTTATGTTTTGGCATCGCTTGCAGAAGCAACGGTTAATAGTTGCTCTGAATATAATTTTTAACTGGGCTTTTCAATATAACTTACTTTTGGGAGTGTATTTGTAAAATTTTGCTCCTAGATAAGGGGTATATTTGGAGTTAAGACTACGACTTCAGGGGTATATTTATAATTTTGAAAGAATATAGGGTGTTTGTGTAATTTGATCTTAACTCAAAGTGTCCCAATGTGATTTACTCTAAATAATAATTTTATATATATTAAGCGACCACTACAAAAGAAAAAGGGGGATTTAGAATGGTCAGATTGGAACAGCTGCCCTCCGTTCTGAATTGGAATGCTTACTGTAACAACTTTGGAACGTATTTTCGTTGCTAACGTCATGAAGAAGCTATAGTGAACATGGGCGGGTGTGTAATGGCTAAAACGTTCCAAACACCATTTCAAATTATTTTAATAGACAGTGTTTGTAAATGCGTTCCAAATTGAAGGCCGTTACACATTTCGAATATAGTTTGGAACGACATTATATGGACAGTAACAGCTACGAGAACTTTGAAAATGTTCATTCAAAAAATGTGTAAAAAATTGTTACCAATTTGTAATGTAGCTTGACCGTTACAAATGCTGTTACAAAATGGAGACCGCTGCACATTTGGAATAATTTTTGGAACTGCTTAGTTCCGACTGTAACGGCTATGTGAAATATGAAAGAAACCATTCCAAGTTGCGTGTAAAAACCTGATAGAAATTTTCAATGCTACACGACCGTTACAAATGTCGTTACTCTTGGAATGGCTTTTCTACAAAAGTAATATAGTGTTACAAAGGCCTCTCCAAAAATATAGTCTAACGGCTATAGTTTAACAGTTAATTTTTTTTTGCTCCAACGACTGTTACGCCGATCGTTCCATATAATCTTATATATATGTGAAATTGCATGTTGTTTTTATTTCATTTCTTCTACAATTGTTAAACCACACACACTCTCAATCTCTCTCTGATTTTCGAGCATATACGTTGATTGGATAGAATTGCATCATTTTAATAAGGGGTATATTTGGAGTTAAGACTACGACTTCAGGGGGTATATTTATAATTCTGAAAGAATATGGGGTGTTTGTGTAATTAGATCTTAACTCAAGGTGTGTCAATGTAATTTACTCTAAATAATAATTTTACATATATTAAGCGACCACTACAAAAGAAAAAGGGGGATTTGGAATGGTCAGATTGGAACGGCTACCCTCCGTTCCAAATTGGATTTGTTATTGTAACTACTTTGGAACATATTTTCGTTGCTGACGTCATGAAGATGCTATAGTGAACCTGGGCGTGTGTGTGTAATGGCTAAAGAGTTCCAAACACCGTTCCAAATTATTTTTAATAGACAGCATTTGTAAATGCGTTTTGAATTGAAGGACGTTACACATTTGGAATATAGTTTGGAACGACATCATGTGGACAGTAAGGGCTACGAGAACTTTGAAAATGTTCATTCCAAAAACGTGTAAAAACTATTAAAAATTTGTAATGTAGCTTGACAGCTTCAAATGCTATTACAAAATGGAGACCACTGCACATTTTGAACAATTTGTGGAACTGCTTAGTTCCGACTGTAACGACTACGTGATATATGAAAGAAACCATTCCAAGTTGCGTGTAAAGACCTAATAGAAATTTCCAATGCTACATAGCCGTTACAAATGTCGTTACTCTTGGAACGGCTTTTCTACAAAAGTAATACAGTGTTGCAAAGGCCGCTCCAAAAATATAGTCTAACGACTATATTTTAACGGCTATTTTTTTTCGCCCCAACGCCTGTTACACCGATCGTTCCAAAAAATCTTATATATGTGTGAAATTGCATGTTGTTTTTATTTTATTTCTTCTACAATTGTTAAACCACACACACTCTTAATCTCTCTCTGATTTTTGAGCATATACAGTTGATCGGATAGAATTGCATCATTCATCGTGTTCCATTGATCTATTTAGATGGTTGACCAAGTAACCACTTGAACCCTTTTTGTTAATCAAAATGCAGTTTAATTATTATTGTTTTCTTATTTTTTATATTTTAATGTTAAGTATTAATAGTGGCAAGTAATAATTAATTCTTAGGTCAAAATATAATTATATATATATATATATATGTTATATGTAGTGATCATCATGTCAAGACAATTTAGGAGATGGATGGATGAGAAGAATCTCCCAGGGGGTCGGGTCTTACGCTGGAGTTTGAGGATAGTGTTAAATCTTTCATAGAATGGGCTAAGTGTCAGTGTGGACATATGAACGGCAAGAAGATTAAGTGCCCATGTCGGCAGTGCAAAAAACAAAAGGTTCAAAACACCTGACGAGGTCAATTTTAATTTATACGTATGGGAGGGTTTATGCCGAAATATTACAATTGAATTTCCCATGAAGAGGAGAGGGTGCAAGATTACTTTGATGCAGTGACCATCCCTCTAGTGCAGGAGGAGTAAACCCAACTGCTTAGGAAGAGTGTACTACGCACTAAGGCCATCTTTACTTGTTGGGTATGGATTAGGCAATGATAGACTAAAATGTGATTAAAAGTGTGACAAGAGCAAGTAGGATTATTTTGTATTTTGTTTACTTGCTTTTGCACAAGTAGGATTTATGCATGATTAACCTTGACTTTTGTGTACCTAAATAGTGTATTTTTGAGTGAATTTATGCTTTTACCCTTGACCAAAAAGCTTGAAAAGACATATTGAGTGTTGGACCAACACTCATAAGACCCTCTTCTTCAGCTCCCATTGTTTGAAGCTTCCTAATGTTGCACTCAGCCGGAGTTCCCTCATATTTCTTCCTTGTGTTCCATACCAGTAAAGAAATAAGAGAAGTAGGAGATTTGGGCACGAGGCATTCAGAGTTTATGCCAGGTCATGCTAACGCAAATTATACTAGCACTCACCAATGCTCATAGCACATTTTCTAGATTCATTGCATATTCAAATATAAAGAACTCTATGTAAGGATTCAAAAGCAACAATAAACATTCAGCAACAACAAGCATTTTGAAGAGATACGAGATAACATAATCTGGGAGGGACTAGATCAATATTAAACACTTCTGAGGGGTAAGAAAGATAGACTTAATCAATATTCGACTTGCATTTCTGAACTTCTGAATCATACGTTCTAATATTTCCTCCCAAAGGCGTTACGCATAAAAATTATACTGCACAAAAGCACTATATCTCAGAAATTTTACAGAAAGCTGCCTGCATGATAAAGACATACTTGGAACCAAGGGACCATTTTCGTCGTCATAGACAATGGCTGCTTGGAATCCTGCGGCTTGCGCACTTCTGACTTTATCATCAAAGCTACATCCTCCTCTGGTTTTCAAATGAGCAAACTGAAGAGAAGGAGGAACATCAATAATGGAGGGAAATACACAATTTGGTCAAAATAAAAATTTGCATGTGTTTGTCAAATCAATGTGTGGGTGGGCATTGTAATTGAGGAGTTTTATAAGGGCAAAACCGTAAGGAATTAAATAAACTTGAGGTCAAACTTGGATATGTAAATTTTGTCATGACATGTGGCCGATGGGGATAAGTTAATTTGAGGGGGGGGGGGGGGCTGATTTCAATCATCCAACAATCAGCAAAAGTCACAGGCTCTCTTGATTAAGGGCGGGCCGTGCTAAAAAAAAGTAAACGCAATATAAGCCAGGATTAGCCATTTAATCCTGGCTTTTCCTGGCAAGTAAAGATGCCCTAAGGTGATGACCAACAGATGAATTGGGAGCAGAGGATGGTTTTTGATGCAGTTGGCCTGGTTTTTTTTTTTTTTTTTTTTTTTTCATCTTACCACAAGGGTGTGCCTAATGATGGTACGAGGTCCTATCCTACTGATGCTAGTACTAGTTTGTGGTACAGCGTGTGGGCCCTATGATTATGTGTCTGGCTTGTCAGATCATTGTTCGATGTAGTGCATGCTGCCAATCAACCGTTGTAGAGCGGTTATACCTAATTTCAGTGGGCAACAGTTGCTGGACTAGTGAACATCAAGGCCGAAAATAATTTTTTTGAGAGATGTTATAATCAAGTGTCCCAATGGGCTAATAATATATTGCACCGCTATCACAACCTGCCCATGATTACTACAATATGAAGAAGTTGATAAGAGATTTGGGTTTACCCGTTGAGAAGATTGATGCATGTAAAAATGGTTACATGTTGTACTGGAAAGGGGATAATGATCTGGACTACTGCAAGTTTTGCGGAGACGTTCAATACAAGCCTACTAGAGAGCGAAACCCCCGGTGCAAAAAGTCCCCCTATGTCGTTGTTAGGTACTTGTCACTTACTCCCAAACTGTAGAGGTTGTATACTTCAACAGCGACTGTGGAGCACATAACGTGGCATGCCACACATCAGATGAAAAAAGGCTCCATGTGACATCCGTCCGATGCAGAGGCTTGGAGGCTTTTTGATCAGACATATCCAACTATTGCATTGGAGTCCCCTAATGTTAGGCTGGGGTTGTGCACAGACGGGTTTGCGCCGCACGGGCAGTATGGTCGTACGTACCCATGTTAGCCGATTATACTTACACCGTACAATCTCCCACCGGGGATGTACATGAAGTTTGAGTGTATGTTCTCGATGATGGTGATCCATGGCCTGTCTAATTTGAAGTGTCTAATCAATGTGTACTTGGAGCCATTGATTGAGGAGCTATTGCAATTGTGGCATGTTGGTGAACAAACGCACTACAATACCACATACCAAACATTGCAATTGATGTGCCATGAATAAATGCACGACAAAACCATAGATAGTTTCTCCCCCAGGACCATCCGTACCACAGGAACAGAAGGCCTCCACAAAAAATTGGGTGGAAAGGAAGATTGCACAGTCGATGCTGATTAGAGACCAAATCCGTGATTAGGTGGCAGAGTTGAGTCCTACAGTTCAAGAACCGTTTACACTCCCACCAAGCTATGGTAGAGACCACAAGTAGACGAAGAAAAACATCTTTAGGGATCTTTCGTACTGGACAACGCATTTGATACGATACAACTTTGAAATCATGAACATTGAGAAGAATGTGAGTACAACATATTCTACACCGTGATGGACATAAAGACAAAAATGAAGGACAGTCTGAATGCACGAAATGACTTGAAGATCATATGTAATGGGTCAGAGCTTGAGGTGGACGAACGGAGATCGAACAATATGCCTAAAGCGGTATATACTCTGACGAAGGAGTAGAAGATGAGAATATGTGGTTGGATCATTGTCTGAGGTTTCTGATTGGTACGCATCTAATATTGTCTGTTGCGTCGACATGACGGAGTTGAGGTTGCATGGCATGAAGAGCCACAATTGTCACGTATTCATTCAAAAATTGATTCCGATTGTATTCCATGAGATGGTTCCTGAGTATGTACGGAGAGCATTAACGGAGGTCAATCTTCTATTCAAGTCCTATGCTCGATCACGCTTGATGTCACCAAGCTATAGGATTTGGAAGACACTGTTGCGGTTATCATGTGCAACCTTGAGAAAATATTTTTTCTAGCTTTCTTCGACTCAATAGAGCACCTCATTTTTCACCTGCCATATAAGGCTCACGTGGGCGAGACCGTACGATAGATTTGGATGTACCTACTGAGAGGTAACTACTATTGAGTAAGATACTTAGTTGTGTTTGATTTTTATAGTGTCAGTCGTTCTTACAAGGTAATATAAATATTAATTTGTATAGGTTCCTCCGTGATTTGAAGAAAAATGTGAAGAACAAGCACACATCGAGGCGTCCATTGTCAAAAAAATCGGGCTATTCACTCCGCACTACTTTGAGTAGCACATTCTTTGCAAACAAAGCAGGCTTGGTAGAAACTATGATCTCACGAGAAATGATGACAGAATCCAATGGTTTATTTTTAACCACCCTGGCCGGGCCAGTGGGCCTCAAAGAAGAGACGGTTCAACGGTTG
Organism: Sesamum alatum; assembly: GCA_034509735.1. NCBI lineage: Eukaryota > Viridiplantae > Streptophyta > Magnoliopsida > Lamiales > Pedaliaceae > Sesamum > Sesamum alatum. The sequence goes on along the minus strand of JACGWO010000009.1, from coordinate 24,295,802 downwards.
AGAACGCACAATCGAGACGTATGCGTTGTGCAACTGTGAAGTAGTCACGCCATATTATGAGTAAGTATATTCATATTTTTGTAAATCTTGGTTATGATATGCATATTTACTTATATATAATTAACAAAATTTGCAAAAAGGTCCTTTTTGAATTAACTATATTAGCACCACAATTCTGAAGACCCAGTTATTGATCAACTTGTAGCAACTAATTTCAAGAATTGGTTCAAACATCGTGTAAGTTGATGACTTTTTTTATTTTTTTATTTTTATAACTAGGAATGGTTTAAACTTTCTCATAAACTCAAATTGTACATGAATTGCAGATTTATCCCGAATTGAACTACACAAACAACAAGCTCTTGAAGTGTCATTATTGGGGTCCGAGCGTAGAGGTGACGACGTTCCCGTGTTACTTTGTGAATGGTTGTAATTTTCCACTAAAGGTCTCAATGTCGGCTAGTCAACGATGAATTGTGGAGTGTGTGAAAAGTTCATCATATACAGATACGGACAATGACTTATGTGCGATTACCCATTTACTCCGAACTTGCACGTTGTTCTATTCAAGTGTCGTTGGGTTGATCAGGTAAGAGGTATGAAGATACACCCTCGTTATCATCTTGTTGATGTTAATTTTAAAAAGGTGTACCGTAAAGATGAACTATTCATATTGGCACAAAAAGCATTACAAGTTTACTACATAGAGTACCCAAGCAGGAAAAGAGACAAAACGGATTGGATGGTTGTTTGCAAAACCAAGACTTGGAGAGTAGTTGATGACTCTTGATGGACCGATGTCGCATATCAGCCTGAGAATGTTATACCTATTCTAGAGGTTGCTACAGAGAATCAGACGTACGACCTGCATGATCCAAATGGTATAAACTAGTTGTTGATCTTTTTATGGCACTTCAACAGGGAGCAGGAACATCCCGTTCGCTCCATGGTCACACCGCTATTAAAGAGGTCGAGGATGACGAAGATAGCTTCGAGGACTACAATACTAAAGAAGATGACGATTGAGTATCTAGTGTTAGCTTCTAAGACTATGATACTGCAGAAGATGACGATTTTGTATTGAAAAAATTTAAGTTTATATTGTTTTATGAATATTTTTTTTGATAAAAATTACAATTTGTAACGATCGTGATTACATACACTATTCCAACATCCTTTTCAAAGTAAAATATATTTGGCGGAATTTCAAATTTTAGAACAGTTATTATTGCACAAACATTTAAGAGCCTGTTACAAAACAAATTTTAACTGGCGCCAACTTAAAAAATCTGGGGGAAAATTCAAATATTGGAACGATTGGTCCTAAAAGCTGTTCGAAATACATATCAAGTTATATGTTTAGTGCAAAAGTTTGAAAATTTGGTGGAAGTCCAATTTTTCAAACCCCGTTCCAAATTTTGAACAAAAATCGTTCCAAGATTTTAATATACATAATTGTTGCAATGTTAAAAATCGGCATCACAAAATGTGTTCAATATGTTATGATTTTTTTCCGGGTACTATATCTCAAAATCCATCAGCCAGATTCATACTAAACCTTAAACACATACAAGATTCTATCTACTTAATCATATCTGATGGTCTGATTTAAAATCACATGGCCTGATTGAATGATGCACCGGTTTAAAAGACTAATCTTACGGTCCAGATACGATATCTCGACATTCGTGTACCAAATTAGTGTAGAACTTCAACGAATATATTCTTTTGTCAATTGATCATATCCAACGGTTTGATCTAAATCTTGACGGTCTGATATATACTGTACAAAAATATAGGATGATAGTATATGTATTCTGGTAATCTATTCTTTTGTCAGTTTGATCATATCCAACTATGAATATACAAATTTATTTTATATTGTGAACATAAATCAATCTCTTCTTTAAATTTTTATATTTTTAATTGTGTCGTTTCACACAGTGTATACCTTTTTCCAACATTAACATGTCCGATACGAGTGTTTTTTAAGTTTTTGAATTTTACGGACAAATGTCATTATTTAAAATTTGCTTTGAAACAACATTTCAATAAATTGAAACGGCCTTAAAAATGGTTTTTTGAAAATGACATCGTTTTGGTTTTTAAAAAAATTAAATACAATTATTGTACTTAATTTTAGAACGGTTTTTCGAATAGATAAATATACCACCGCATCTAAACGTCATATTTTGGCTTTCAAAACGTCATAGTTTGGCTTTATAAACGATGTCGTATGTGCGCTTTCGAATGTATTTGGAACAATTTTTAGAACAGGTACCCGTTCCAAATTTTTTTAATATAAAAGTGACACTTTGCAGATTTTTCTCATTCTCTTCTTCATGTCCCCCTCTCTCTCTCCCAGCCCCCCCCCCCCCCTCTTTCACCTCTTTAGCTCCCGCCACCGATGATCCTCCATCACCGCTCTTGCACCATTTCTCCTCGATCACTCCTCTCTCCCACCCCCCTCTTTCGCCTCTTCAGCTCCCGCCACCGACGCTCCATCATCGCTACTCCTCCACCAACGCCGCCGCCCAACCACCACTACTCCCCTCCCTCTCTTCCCCTTTTCTCTTTTTCTCAACATTAGAAAGGTTGGTACCCCTTTTGTTTTTTAATTTGTTGGTTTAATTTTTGAATGTTGAAATGTTGAATGTTGTTTAATTTGTTGGTTTACTTTTTGAATGTTGAAATGGTTCAATTTCCCCCTCTCTACTTTTTTCCACCATTGGTTCTCAATATTGTTGAATGTTGAAATGAAATTGGAAATAACGTTAAACATTATTGAATGTTTGATGAATGTTATTAGCAGATTGAATGTTGAAGTATATTTTTGTTTTTTTGTCCTTTTTTCCTATTGAAATTAATTGTTGGTATTACTTTTTATTTTATTTTTAATATTTGATGCATATTTGATGAAAAAATAATTTCTACTTTTCTAATATTTGGTGAATAATTTCTGTTATTTTCTATTTTATTCTCAATTTTCAGAAAAATTATAACATTATTTTCATATTGTTTATGAAATTATGTTAAGAAATTATAATCTGTAATATTCTGTTAAATTTTGTACTTTTTCTGTAATTTCTATAAATCTTTTGTGTATTTTGCTGTAATTATCTGTAATTTTTGGTAATTTTCTATAATATTCGTACAAATTTCTATTTTTTTGGGTGTAATTAGGAAAAATAGGAATAATCCTCAAAATAGAAAAAATAGTGAAATTGTTGGAATTTAGTACAAATCTTAGTACACATTTTAGTAAATTCGTTGGGATTTAGTACAAATTTTAGGAAAAATAATATTTATAATGAAAAGAAAATGTAATCTATAATAATATTGAAAATAAATATAATTATATATAAGATATTATATAATCAATATAATAAAAGCATAAAATACTGAAAAATATAATCAATATAATGTACTTAATATTGTAATATTGTAGTTTTGAATATTGTAATTTTTGATGTCACATTATAGATCCATGGCGATCGGTGGTGTGACGTCCATAGATTTTTATACTTAATTGAGAGGCTAATTGGTAATTATTAAGAAAATATAAATTTAATTATAATTATAGGTTGAATTACAAATATATTAAAACTTGAAGGGACTAAATTAAAACTTTATAAAATATTTATGGTCATATTATATATAGATACGATAAGCAATAAGTGGAATTCACAATTTAGTAAAAATGAGGGCAGCTCTTTCGGCAGGTAAGAGTTATTACTTTTAATTATTAATTAATTATGTATAATTATATTATTTATTATTGCATTTATTAAATATGATTTGTACTATTCGATTTACTATTTAACCGAAAAATTTATTGAATTTAAGTATTTATACAAATTAGTGATCGGGTAAAAATTTAACTGGATCAGGAATATTATAGCCAATAAATTAGAATTTATTTAATCTATTAGATTTAGCCATTATTATAATGGATTATTCAAAAATTAACTGGGTTTATTAACCAAATACATAATTATATATATTATTGTGTAAATAATTATAATAGTGAAGAATTGACAGAAATTAATAAGAATAGTAGAAAGTTAAGTTTGAGAAATATTAGAAAATTATATTTAAGAAATATGGTATTTATTAGAAAGGAATATGAGATTTTTGTAATAATTTCATTTAGGGATGTTATAGAGAACGATAGTTATAAAAATATGAGGAGTTTGATGAAATAAGCTCTTATGAAATATTTGACAAATTAGATATATACGGGGGGAAGTTTATAGCGTCTAATATTTAAACGAAAATGGAATGGAGGTTTGGAGTTCAATATAAATGAAATATTAAAAGATTGACGAAAAAGGTACGAATATTATCTTAATATTTTAGTGAGAATTTACGATATATATTTTTCGATATATTGATTACTCATATTATAACCTATTATAGGACAAGAGGATAAAGTAGAGGATTCTCCTTCTATTAACGTGCTCTTTTGAATTTGAGGTAAGTATAGTTAATTGGATTTATATATATTTATGTGTGTACTCATTGTTTGTTATACCTGATTATGGATTATTGGTTATCTGCCTGGGTTATGTTATTTGGTCTGTGAAATGGTTATTACGTGCTTATCTATGGCTATGGGGTACGAGTCAGATGAATAATTGTGTGGTACTATATTTGATTGTTAAATTGTATTAAAGGATGAAGTTATTATTGGGATACTGATTGTCGAATGAAATTGAATGATGGAGTTATTGATAGGAATACTGTGAATTGAGATAAAGAAATGACTTACCTAACTGGGGAGCATACTGCAATGGCTCATGATGATATGATAAATGACGAGTTGTGTGCTGTCATTAATCATTGGAGATGGGGTGACATATCATACGAGCTATGTGCTATGTGATATGATTGATGATAGGATATCATACGAGTTTTGTGCTGTGTGATATCATTGATGATGGGGTATCATACGAGCTGTGTGCTGTGCGGTACGGAGAAAAAAAGAAGATGATGATATTATGATTAAGATGGTGGTAGTCGACGATAACCATTGATCGATGCACTCCAGTGTGGGTAAGTAGGGCCCTAAGGAAATAAATAATGAAGTTGAGTATTATGTGTAGATTGATATATGATTGTTGGTATATGTTATTTCTTGATGGTTTTTACGTGCTTATTGTCATATTAAAATTATTACAAATAAAAAAAATTTATCATTTAGTATATAGGATCAATGATAATTTAATTAATTTGTTGCTTTTTTTTTTCAATCTCCGTATCAGTAGTTAGTCTAGTTAATCAATGAACATAGTCTATAATAATTTTTTTTTCAGAAAAAAAGAAAAGAAAAAGAAACATAGGTCATAATAATAAGGATGTTCAATATTTAAGTATTTGGGCCCTTTCTAGTTCAACTCCACCAAATGCTTCATAATTGTATTACGCATGTTTTTTTTTTTTTTTTATTTCATATTGTATCATTATCTTTTTTTTAATCACCACTTTCTTATAAATCTAAAATTAAATTATTAATCTGTATATAGTATTTTAGTAAATAATAAAATTCAAATATTTTATTTTAAATAATATTAAAGAGTTATGCAAACATATAATAAGAGTGCCACGAGTTACTATCATTATAAAGCACCAGAACAAGAATAAATTATAGAAGTGGCCACGTAAGATCAATAATGTGTCCTATTATAAGACGCAACGAAGATTGTGCAATATTCATGGTGCTTCTTTTCTCCATCCTTTATGATTGTACAATATTTTAAATACATGTGGTGAAAAAATTGTATTTTATGTTCCATAATTTATATTGTGTCTGATTTTGGTCCCATTAATTTTTGACGTAACAATTTTAGTCCTATAAGTCCACAAATATTGCAATTTTAGTTCCATTGACGAAATCCGTTAAAATGTTAACAGAAGGAGCACGTGCATGGGACTAAATTGCAACGTTTGTGGACTTATGGGACTAAAATTGCAGTGTTTGTGGACTTATGAGATTAAAATTGCAATATTTTTTAACGGATTTTGTTAATGTGACTAAAATTGCAACGTTTTTGGACTTGTGGGACTAAAATTGCTATGTCAAAAATTAATGGGACCAAAAAAGTTATGGGACTAAAATTGGCAATATTTTTTTAACGGATTTTGTTAATGTGACTAAAATTGCAACGTTTTTGGACTTGTGGGACTAAAATTGCTATGTCAAAAATTAATGGGACCAAAAAAGTTATGGGACGTAAAATGCAATTTTTCCTATATATGGTATTTTGTTTTTATTAAGACAATGACGATTTATTTGATTTATTGGATATTTTTTTTTTTTGTGTAAGAATAGAATTTTTTTATTAAGTTATCAAGAATTTCAGTACGGATGTTGGAGTTTACTAAATAATGCTTTTTTTTTTTTTTTTTTCCAACACGAGTTTACTAACTAATGCTGAAATAATAGGTATGTCGCCCCTATTAGAAAGTACTGCATATAATCTTCATAATACGTACTAAAGATCAAGGATTTTAACTAGCTCAAAGGCAACACGAATGTAATCTGTACTTAGTCGCTAGTGAAAAAGAGCATGTTGAGAAAAGAAAATCACTTTTTTGAGAAGTGGTTTAAGACTATTGGGACATTTAGGCTCAATTTTAAAGACGGTATTAGAGAGTCTCATAAGTCGAAATTGTGCATTTGTTTCTGGTTCCTCACACTTTTGGCATTAACATGATGGGTATAGTTCATTTTATGCAAGAGTATTAATCTATCATTGATTAGCATATGAAGAACGCTATTTGTTACATCGTTCTTATGACATGGCAGAATTTGTAACTGAAAATTCGGTTCATGCTGTTAGGGTCGGAGGATTTAATTAGGAAAAAATGCAAGCAATGCAAATTACCCTCCTATGAAAAATAAAATAGCAATTTATCTCTCCATGTTTTTTTAAAATGAATCAATTTACATAGGGAGGTAATTTTTTTTTTTCCTTAGGGAGTAATTTGCAATATCACAGGGAGGTAAATTGCATAAAACACGATTTAATTAAGATGATACATTAGGGTCGGGGTCATACCATCTATTTCTTTTATTAGTTTCCGCATATTATCGAACTAATCCTGGTTCTATTGAGAATACGTATTCGATGATTTCTAATTTTCACCCATACATTATGATTTAGATTCCTTTCAGAAATATCTCCCGATACGTGAATATAGTCCTTTCGTAAATTTCTGCTCTAAGTTGCATACACTCAAATTTGGGCAAAATAGTTTTTTGGTCCCGTTAAATAGGGCCAGACTCGTTTTTTATACCATTATTTATCCAAATATAGGTTTTGGTCCCATTAAACCTAAATTCAGGCTTATTTGGTCCCAACTCCCTTTATGTCCGTTAGAAATTCCAGAATTATTGGGACCAAATAAGCCCAAATTCAGGCTTATTTGGTCCCAATAAGTCATGTGCAGAGCATGACAAATGACTTATTGGGACCAAATAAGCCGAATTTGGGTTTAACGGGACCAAAACCTACACTTGAATAAATAATGGTACCAAAAACGACTCTGATCCTATTTAACGGGAATAAAAAATCATTTTGCCCCTCAAATTTTAATTGTTGCTTACATCTGGTAGTACTCCCTCCCCCTGCCAACTCCATTTCGATGAGAATTGGACTATGATAAAATCCTAGCACTGGTAAGCGATTGACCCTGGCATTTAAAATTTTAGTCTCCAATTGATGTTTATGCAAGTTAGATCGATCGTATTCTTACGGTAAAATATTCCCTCTTGTTATACCTAAGTAAACTTTTGCCCTTCAAAACCCATATCGCTGACATTACAATCCTCCAAAGTTTTGCCGAGATCTGAATTTGCCACAAAGCTCTCGGATCCGGTCCTATCTTTTCATGATAACGGAGAATTTCATTGAAATCTCCAACACATAAACAAAGTCCATTTGTCTCCCTACAGAACTCGGATAAAACATCCCACGAGATTTCTATTTGGACCAATCAACATCACTTTAAAAATCTTTAAATTGTCATCTATCGGTAGAATTAGATTCATAGACATCAACGCCGATATGGAAATATCACAACCGAATTATCAGACTTTTGAAACATAGGAGAGCTAGGCCACTGGCCTTGCCTCGTGATGGGACACAGATGTGAAACAAATCAAATCTATGTTGGATAACTTCAAACCATTTTAGGTACTTGGTTAAAATGTGGTTTGTCGGGGAGTGGGCTCGGTTTCTCCGGGTTATTTCTAAAGATGCTTGGAAGATTTGCATGAGTGAGCTTGGTATGAGTAGGGTGGGTGAGCCCAAACAAGTCCTGACTTCCCAGCATTATTTTCGTAAATAATTAACGGCAGAATTCAGTCATTGTGTTGCAGATTTTGTGCGCTGATGATATCAAAATTAGACAAGCCCTTTGATTTTGAATGCCATGATTTTAGGGGAGGTCTATATTTGAAAAACTATAAAAGGTTGTTGGCTCTTCTTTTGGCAATATTTTCTTTCCTTATCAATCGGTTTGATGTCCGGTTTTGCCAACAGAATTGTTGTTAATACCAATATTATCACTATGATTTTCACACTGAGAAGGATTATAATTCAGAGATGCTCTCCACCATAGTCGATATTTAATGTTATTTTCGGGATTGATAAAATCATTCTCAAACTGTTTCTCATAATATTTAACTATATGGCCAAGAACTTCATATATGTGACAAAAAATTGGTAGTCTCTTGTATGGCACATCATGCGGTTGAATCCACTAGTAGGTTGATTCAGGATAGTGGGTAGGGATTCTTGGGAACGCTTTGTTCAAATCTGTGAAATCCGTGCACATTCATCATTTCCTTGCTCCCTTTAGCACTATCACAACATTTTACAGCCATTCTATGTATTGTATCTCAGCCACATAGCCAGCTTCAAGTAACTTGTTCACCTCTTCTTCAATAATCTTGTTACGCTCGACCCCGCACGATATCTTCTTTTGCTTCACGGGTTTAGCTTGGGGATTAACGTTCAATCTGTGTACAATCACTTCTGGATCTATCCCCTTGAAGCTTGAGGGGCTCCATGCAAATATGTTCACATTTTTTCTAAGGAAATCAATTATGAGAGTCTCTATCTGTGAACTCATACGCGACCCAATCCTTGTTGTCCTACTGGGTTCTCTTGGCACTAATTATATCACTTTATGTTCCTCTGTTGGCTCAATAGTTCCAACCTTGTTTTCTTATAATTCTCTATCTCACCTTACTGCGTCGACCCTATATGCCTTTTTTCCTCCCTTATTCCTTGATTTTTGTTCCTCTTTAGGGATAAATGATAACATATCCTAGCTTGCTTCTGGTCGCCTCGCACTTCTCCTACCCCATGCTTAGTTAGGAACATCATTTTCAAAGGAAAAGTGGATACCAGTAAACAAATTCAGACTTGGTCGACCCAAAATCACTTTGTATGCGAAAGGTGTATCTACCACTAAGAATTTCACCCTCATAGTCTTCCTTCTGAGTACTTCTTCTATTGATACTGGAAGATCTATTGTTTCTAGAGGAATTACCTCGCTACCTCTAAATCCTACTAATGGGGTGTGAACTGGTTGCAAACTAGCAACCTCTAGCTCCATTTTCCTTAGAACTTCCATGAACAAAATATTCACCGAACTCCTGTTATCTATCAGAACCTTGTGCACTGCAAATTTTGCAATATCCATCTAGATCACCATGGGATCGTTCTGCGACCCTATCTCTGTACTCAGTGTTAGAATAGGTGACCATGTAAGCCAATTTTGGCAGGAATATGTAACCTATGTCTAGACAATTCTTTGGTATTTGATAAAACATTTATGAATAAAGAAGTGAAAAATTCATATGGCAATACTTTGTTTACGTTCACTTATCTGCATTTACATTTCTGTTCACTACGCAAACAAAGCCCACGGACTGAGAAACGATTTCGGGGACTGGGACTACGCTTGGAGGTAGGTCCATGAAATCAGTCTTACCGAATCAGTCCGGAAATCTCCAAGTCAAGGAATCCCGAAAATGGGTACCGGGAGTCCCTTTGAGACTTGCACTAAGCATCTGCTGTCGTATTTCATCGACGGGTGACGAAGGTCGTCTAAGCAGTGTTAGTGGGTCAGCGTGCTAGGAAGCAGCTGACTGAGGTGACTCGCGGGAACCGTCTTACGGAGGACCTTGAGTATGGTCAGCAAGGTATGACGTGTATTCCCGGTTCCAACGGTACAGGCCAAGTCCTTTGACTTGAGGAACTGCTGAGTTTACCTGTGCATCAGGTCTGTATCTTAGATATGGTGAGAGATTGCCAAAATACTCTTGAGTAGTCATAAGCCATGTCTAGTGCAGCTCGGGTGTACAAAAGTGACAGTAGTTTCCAAGAAAGGATCTGTCTCCTGTCAAAAGGTGTTGACAGTTGAGTCTCATATATGCTCTATGTCTTGTCCCTGAAATCTGTGGCCACAGTGACTGAAGAGAAGGGAAAAGGTTTCCCTTGCGGCGTTTAGTGAGGACAGACCGACACTTAGGTGCAAAATGGGTACCTGCATTTTCCGTGCCCTAGACCCTAAGTGATGAGACCGAAGACAGAAGGACAAGTGTACTGTTAGAGCCTAAATGTTCATACCCGAATATTTCACCTAGTCTCTAGTGCCATGGACCGTTGCTAGATGGCCACCCATGGTAACGGACGGATTCTAGGAATCCGACCAAGTCTAGCTGAATGGTGAACCTAAAGAGTCACACACTATCCACACACACTTAGTATTTAATTTGGAATTAAATATTGGAGTAAAGGAATGATTAAATTAGATTTAATCGGGTCCTATATTTTCCTGGAGAAATTAATTCCTTCTATTTGATAAAAGGAATTAAATTAATAAATAGGATTTATTAAAAGGGTTGATTTAATAGGCTTAAGAATAAATTATAATATTAATTTATTATATTATATTTATTCTTTTAGCCTTTTGGAATGTTTAATAGGATTTAAATATTCCATTAAATTAAAATCAACGGTCGAGATGGAAAGGGGAGATGGAAGGCTAGGATTCGTTTGACTAGGTCAAACACTAGTTTGACTAGGACTTTAACTGGTCAAAATCCTAGTCAAATTAGGTTACTTAGAGTTTGAGTTTAAAGAGGATTAAACTCTTCCTCTATATAAACCTCTAGCTTCCAACATTTATGAGATTGATGATTCTTGAAAAACACACACAACACACACTCTCCCCTTCCTCCTCTCTCGTCCGCCCCTCTCTCTTTCTCCAACAAGAAAGTATTTTTTTTTTCTTAGTTCTTTTTGTTCTTGGAACATCAAGAACTTAGACGAACCAATACCGTTAATTGATAACGTGTTATTGATTCGTCCACTCAAAAATATTATTCGTTGCTAGCACGACGTACAAGAATACGTGGGTGGTTCGTGTGTCACGATTTGGAGGATCTCAAGAACGAGGTCTTGGTGCAAAACAGGGAACAACGCGAGTAGCAGTTGAAGACGAAAACGACAACGGGTAGGTCTCGTTTTAAGATTTTCGTCCCTCTGGTTTTTAACTCTATGGCCTCCATGATTTCTTTAATTGTTTTATGATCATGAGATACACCGAACGCCCGGGAACCTCAAGGGCACACCCCTTGAGCGTGTTCTTTAAATTAAAAGCATGCCTTTTATTTTAATATGTTTATTTTTACCGCGCTTCCGCATTCGCGCAATTCCCGGGACGATCCACCGGATTTCTTTCAGTGGTATCAGAGCCCAGTTCGGTGTATAGGCCTAGGGTTTATGTGCGTTATAAGCATGATACGTGATATTGGCATGTTTTATATTAAATCTTGATTGTTCTTGATTTTAAGCATGTCGATTTTGTTGCTTTTGATTCGTGTGAATTTATGAATGTTGGTAATTTTCTGTTTTTCTTGGGAAACGGGGTGAAAAATTGAACGGAAAACGAGAAACGACGCAGCCGGCCAGCCGGGAGGGCTGGCCGCGCGCAGCCGCACGCTGCCGGCAGGGCAGACGCGCGCAGGCAAGGGAGGCCTGCGCGCGCCCGGTCAGCCGGCCGCGCGGGGGCAGCGCGCAGCCAGGAAGGCTGCGCGCAGGGCAGCGCCTCCAGGCGCGCGCGCGAGTAAGACCGTGCGCCTGCGGGTCCGCGCGTGGACGGGCTCTGGGCAGCGCCGCCAGGCGCGCGCGCACGCAGACGGAGGAGTTTGCGCGCGCGGACCCGGCAGGCGTGCCCAGTGCGCGTCTGCGCGCGCGCACTGCGCACGGCACGGCCGGCAGCCAGCAGGCCAGCGCGCGCGCAATGCAGGGAAGCCTGCGCGCGCGGCGGCCTGTCGGCATGCCAGGCCGCGCAGCGCGCTGCCAGCCAGGCGCGCGCGCACGTAGGCAAGGGGCCTGCGCGCGCGCGCCCGGCCAGGCTGAGCCTGCTGCCCTGCGCGTGCCGGCGAGCCGGCGGCGGCAGCTGCTGCTGCTAGGGTTTCAAAACCCTAGCAGTATTTTTCTTTTATTTTTTTTTAATTATTTTCAGTTTTAATTTTGAATTAATTCTGAAAAATCATTTTTTGGTTTAATTATGCCTATTTTTCTAAAGACATTATTTTAGGAGTAAAATAAATTGGATTCGGAATCCCGAGGTTATTTTACTTAAAATAATGAGGAATGATTTTCCTAAAACGAGAAAATATTATTACCAATATTTGTGTTTTATTTTTCACACGTTGTGCACATGTTCATTAATTATTTTGGATATTTATGATTGGAAATCATATGTTGTTGGTATTATGTAATTATGTGATTGGATCATGTGATTATGTGTGTTGGATGGAAATGGATGATCGCGAGCCCTAAGACCGGATGTATGGTTTATTTTCTGTTGGGCCTGTGTGCCTCTTTTACTGCTTTCTCCTTCTCTCTTTCTTGTTGCCTTGGAATAATAAAGCATTCTACCTCCCTCCTTATGTACTCCCCCCGGGTTTTCGCTGGGGTTTCTATTTTTAAATATGTAATGAGAGTAGACTAGGAGTGAGGTTTCCTTTTTTTTTTTTTGTAATTGGTGGAGAAGAAGGAAGGACCACATGGAGAGCCCAGACGGGAGGCCCCTTGGTGTTTTCCATGAAGTGAAGAAAGAGAAAAAGAGACCAAGGCCCATCAGCATGATGATTGGGTTACTATTAATGTAATAGTATAGGACCAACCCTAGATTGACCATAGATCCACTGCGGGCTCAGTGGATCGCATAGGATACGGGCTCGTGATCATCCAACAAGGGCGTGCTAGGCTTTAATTTTGCGTGTGGTTATGATGATGGATGAATGGATTATTTATCATATAACTGCTATGAATGGTTTATTTACGCATTATGGATGTATGTGTAGATATTTATTTGAGATCTCGGTCATTACTTACTCTCACATTGGTTGGACCAATGTCAAAATATTAGACCCTAGACAAAGTGGACATGAACTCTAGGAGTTTGTCCATGCCTTCCAATCCATGGCATAGTGAGGAAGCTGCTTTAGGTCAATAGCGTGGTCTCACGAGTCGTGGCACGTTATTGTACTTAAAGGAAGCTGCATTATGTCATGAACGAAAAGCGGACTGCTGCTACCTGTCTCACGAGTCGTGGGGGTACCAATGGGTCCGTGGCTCGATCGATTGGGTTGGGTCTAACGCCCAATTAACATGATTCGCTTGGAGTCCTCGGGATCATGTGAAAGGGTAAGGCAATAATCTTGGGAATCTCGTGGAACGAGAATGGTATGGAATACCTCCCACAGGATCTTTTCCATGCGAATCGTAAAAGCGGGTATGGGAAAAATCGCTGTGGATCCCAAGCCCACTTGGAAAGGATTTCCCGAAAATCACGTTTGAGAGTACCGTGTTTTTCGTATAAATAGTGGGAGGATTAAATGACTAAAGTCCATGCATTTAATTATTTTATCAAACCACCGTCTTTTATTTTCTGCTGATCGCGCGCTGTTTTCTAAAATGTAGATTTTAAAATGTCTAAGAACCCACTTTCCACCATTCTTGAGACAAACAAATTCAATGGAACAAACTACAACGACTGGTTGCGCAATCTCAGGATAGTCCTAGATTACGAGAACCAAGGCTACGTCATGGACGAGCCTCTCTCTAGGACCTTACCGGAAGGATCCACACCAGAAGAACGTGAGACGTTCGAGACTTGGCATAAGGATAACCGGAAGGTCCGTAGCATCATACTTGCTTTGATGACCAATGAGATTCAGAAGCAATATGAAAGGCTAGACGATGTCCCTTCCATTATGACTCGCCTTAAGGATTGCTATGCAGTCCCGGACCGGCATATTAGGTATGTCGCGACCAAGGCGTTCTTTGGAACTAAAATGACAGAAGGATCCTCTGTACAAGAACACGGAGTTAAAATGCTTACCCTGGTGGAAAAGCTCGAGGACCTAAAGGCAGGTCTCGATAATGAAACGTACATAGATGTGATCCTTCAGTCACTCCCACCCTCCTTTGACCAATTTATCGTCAACTACAACATGAACGCACTTGAGAAGGGCATTCATGAGTTGATCAATATGTTGGTGCAATACGAGGCAACAACTAAGAAGTCCACGCCTTCGGTATTGTTTGGAGGTGCTTCGACTTCTAATACGAAAGGCAAGGGTGCCGGACGTTGGAAGAAGAAGAAAGGGAAGGGAAAGGCTGTCAAAGCAGCTACGAACACTAAGAGTGTTCCCATTGCCAAAGAGGGGAAAGGCAAAGGAAAGGGAAAGGTTGTCTCCAAGCAACGGTCACATATGACATATGTATCAACTGCCGTGAGAAAGGGCATTGGAAGAGAGAGTGCCCCAAACTCTTCTCGAACCAAGGTATATATATGATTGAGGTTAATATGGTCACTAGTTCTGCCTCTTGGGTATTAGATACCGACTGTGGAGCTCACATTTGCAATGACTTGCAGGTGTTGAAAAGAAGCAGAAAACTGGGTAGCGGGGACATGATCCTGAAGCTTGGGAATGGCAATGCCATCTCGGCAGAAGCAGTAGGATCCGCCACTCTAGTGATTAGTGATAATATTAGCATAGATTTAGAACAAGTTTATTTTGTACCCAGTATGATTAAAAACATCATTTCCATTCCATTGTTGGACAATAGTGGTTATGAGTTAAGAATCAATAAAAACTGCTTTTATTTGATGAGGTGTGGAATTGCTCATCTACTTGGTACATTACATAACGGACTCTATATCTTGCAACAAACGAATTTCGTCCTCAATGCACAACATAAACGAAAATTAGATAATAACGGGAACGCACGTCTGTGGCACGCTAGGCTAGGTCACATATCCCAAGATAGGATGAAAAGGTTGGTAGACTCAAAGAACCTAGAGGTTGGGGACTTGAGCGATCTACCAACTTGTGAGTCCTGTCTAAGAGGGAAAATGACCAAGAGGCCCTTTGTAGGACAAAGCAGGCTTGCCACAGGTCTGTTGGACTTGGTCCATACAGACGTATGTGGACCACTAAGGACGCAGGCCCGAGGTGGGTTCTCCCACTTCATAACTTTCACCGATGATCATTCACGGTATGGTTATGTTTACCTGATGAGGTACAAGTCTGAAGCTCTTGAGAGGTTTAAAGAATTCAGACTTGAAGTAGAGAACCAGACCAACTGCAAAATTAAAATCCTTCGGTCGGACCGAGGCGGTGAATACCTTAGTACGGAGTTCCTAGATTATCTAAAAGAACATGGTATAATATCAGGAACACCGCAGTTAAATGGTGTCTCTGAAAGGAGGAATCGAACCCTGTTGGACATGGTTCGGTCCATGATGAGTTTTACCAAATTGCCCTTATCGTTTTTGGGGCTATGCACTAGAAACGGCGGCCAAATTATTGAATTTGGCGCCTACTAGCACATTGACCCAAACGCCATATGAGATATGGCACGGCAAGCCTGCATCCTACAACTACTTGAAAGTGTGGGGTAGCCCCGCATACGTCAAGAGGTTAGTGGGAGATAAGTTAGAATCTAGGTCTAGCTTATGCAGGTTCGTTGGATACCCTAAAGAAACTGCGGGTTATTACTTTTATGACCCCTTGGAACAAAAAGTGTTTGTTTCAAGAAATGCAGTATTCTTGGAGCAAGGCTTCCCGGAGGATATCCAACCTGATGAGCTGATCTTTGAGGAATCAAGTGATGGAATCCAGCCATCAGAAGAAGCCGCGGAACCCTCACTTAGAGGATTCAGGATAGACAGCCGAAGGGCTGACCAACCTCGAGAAGTCCAACATGCTAGGCATGAAGGACAGCCTCAGGAACAACCAGCCCCTGTTCCTGAACCACCGGCTCCGATACAGTCAGCGCCCACAGTCACCATTGACGTTCCCGTTCTCCGTAGGTCCACTAGAGAGTCCAGACCTCCAATGAGATATGGCTTTCTAGGTGCAACCGATCTTTTGGATAACGATCCTAAGACATATGGAGAAGCGATGTCTGACATCGACTCCGGGAAATGGCTTGAGGCCATGAAAGCCGAAATGGAGTCCATGAGCGAGAACCAAGTTTGGAGTCTTGTAGATCTACCGAAAGGTGTTAAGCCAGTGGGCTGTAAGTGGGTCTACAAGCGCAAACTTGGCGTTGATGGAGAAGTCACAACCTTTAAGGCCAGGCTTGTAGCTAAGGGATACACTCAACGACCCGGGGTCGATTTTGAGGATACCTACTCGCCTGTAGCCATGGCTAAGTCCATTCGGATTCTGCTCGCCATAGCAGCATGGTATGACTATGAGATATGGCAGATGGACGTGAAAACGGCCTTCCTCAACGGTTTCGTTGAAGAAGAGATCTATATGGATCAGCCGCAGGGTTTCACGGTCACTGGAGAAGAACAGAAAGTCTGTCGCCTCCAGAAGTCCATCTATGGCCTCAAACAAGCCTCCCGAAGTTGGAACATTCGATTTGATGAAGTAATACGGGGTTATGACTTCATCAAAAAACGAATCCGACCCTTGTGTATACAAGAAGGTCATTGGGAGCTCAATAGTGTTCCTAGTGCTTTATGTGGATGACATTCTGCTCATTGGTAATGACGTCAGAATGTTAGGAAACACAAAAAGCATGGTTGTCAACCCAGTTTTCCATGAAGGACTTGGGTGAAGCCTCCTACATCCTAGGCATCCAGATTGTCAGGGACAGATCTAAAAGGATGTTAGGACTCACCCAAAACTCGTAAGTGGAGAAAGTCCTAAAGAGATATCGAATGGACAACTCCAAACGAGGATTCCTTCCAATGAGGCATGGGATCAAATTATCCAAGAAACAGTCCCCACAGACTGATGAGGAACTTGAAAGGATGAAGGTCATCCCCTATGCCTCCGCCGTAGGTAGCATACAATATGCGGTCCACTGCACTAGGCCTGACATTGCATACGCTTTGAGCGTAACAAGCAGATATCAGTCCTGCGCATGAGAGGCACATTGGAATGCTGTTAAGGGCATCCTTAAGTACCTAAGAAGGACTAAGGAAATGTTCCTAGTATATGGAAATGGAGAACTAATTCTGGAAGGCTTTAGCGACGCTAGCTTCCAGTCTAATGATGATGATGCCAAGTCTCAATCGGGGTACGTATTCAAACTGAATGGAGGAGTAGTAGCTTGGAAAAGTTCCAAGCAAGCAACCATTGCTGACTCCACCACGGAGGCTGAATACATAGCAGCTTCAGAAGCTGCTAAAGAAGCGGTTTGGATGAGAAACTACATCCAAGAGTTGGGTGTGGTGCCTAGCATCGCCGAGCCCGTTGTCATCTTCTGTGATAACAACGGCGCTATAGCGCAAGCAAAGGAACCGAGATCTCATCACCGTTCCAAACATATTCTTAGACGCTACCATCTTCTTAGAGAAATGGTAGGAAGAGTTGACGTCCGGATGGACCGAGTCAACTCGGCAGACAACACAGCAGACCCGCTGACAAAGCCTATGTCGCAGAGCGCTCATACGCAACATCTTGAGAAGATGGGGATTAAGCATATGGGCAATTGGCTTTAAAGGTCAAGTGGGAGATTGTTAAAATAGGTGACCATGTAAGCCAATTTTGGCAGGAATATGTAACCTATGTCTAGACAATTCTTTGGTATTTGATAAAACATTTATGAATAATGAAGTGAAAAATTCATATGGCAATACTTTGTTTACGTTCACTTATCTGCATTTACATTTCTGTTCACTACGCAAACAAAGCCCACGGACTGAGAAACGATTTCGGGGACTGGGACTACGCTTGGAGGTAGGTCCATGAAATCAGTCTTACCGAATCAATCCGGAAATCTCCAAGTCAAGGAATCCCGAAAATGGGTACCGGGATTCCCTTTGAGACTTGCACTAAGCATCTGCTGTCGTATTTCATCGACGGGTTACGAAGGTCGTCTAAGCAGTGTTAGTGGGTCAGCGTGCTAGGAAGCAGCTGACTGAGGTGACTCGTGGGAACCGTCTTACGGAGGACCTTGAGTATGGTCAGCAAGGTATGACGTGTATTCCCGGTTCCAACGGTACAGGCCAAGTCCTTTGACTTGAGGAACTGCTGAGTTTACCTGTGCATCAGGTCTGTATCTTAGATATGGTGAGAGATTGCCAAAATACTCTTGAGTAGTCATAAGCCATGTCTAGTGCAGCTCGGGTGTACAAAGTGACAGTAGTTTCCAAGAAAGGATCTGTCTCCTGTCAAAAGGTGTTGACAGTTGAGTCTCATATATGCTCTATGTCTTGTCCCTGAAATCTGTGGCCACAGTGACTGAAGAGAAGGGAAAAGGTTTCCCTTGCGGCGTTTAGTGAGGACAGACCGACACTTAGGTCCAAAATGGGTACCTGCATTTTCCGTGCCCTAGACCCTAAGTGATGAGACCGAAGACAGAAGGATAAGTGTACTGTTAGAGCCTAAATGTTCATCCCCGAATATTTCACCTAGTCTTTAGTGCCATGGACCGTTGCTAGATGGCCACCCATGGTAACGGACGGATTCTAGGAATCCGACCAAGTCTAGCTGAATGGTGAACCTAAAGAGTCACACACTATCCACACACACTTAGAATTTAATTTGGAATTAAATATTGGAGTAAAGGAATGATTAAATTAGATTTAATCGGGTCCTATATTTTCTTGGAGAAATTAATTCCTTCTATTTGATAAAAGGAATTAAATTAATAAATAGGATTTATTAAAAGGGTTGATTTAATAGGCTTAAGAATAAATTATAATATTAATTTATTATATTATATTTATTCTTTTAGCCTTTTGGAATGTTTAATAGGATTTAAATATTCCATTAAATTAAAATCAACGGTCGAGATGGAAATGGGAGATGGAAGGCTAGGATTCGTTTGACTAGGTCAAACACTAGTTTGACTAGGACTTTGACTAGGTCAAAATCCTAGTCAAATTAGGTTACTTAGAGTT
Source organism: Sesamum alatum (assembly GCA_034509735.1). Lineage (NCBI taxonomy): Eukaryota > Viridiplantae > Streptophyta > Magnoliopsida > Lamiales > Pedaliaceae > Sesamum > Sesamum alatum. The sequence continues at coordinate 24,276,341 of JACGWO010000009.1, read as the reverse complement.
TGAGTTTAAAGAGGATTAAACTCTTCCTCTATATAAACCTCTAGCTTCCAACATTTATGAGATTGATGATTCTTGAAAAACACTCACAACACACACTCTCCCCTTCCTCCTCTCTCGTCCGCCCCTCTCTCTTTCTCCAACAAGAAAGTATTTTTTTTTTCTTAGTTCTTTTTGTTCTTGGAACATCGAGAACTTAGACGAACCAATACCATTAATTGATAACGTGTTATTGATTCGTCCACTCCAAAAAATTGTTCGTTGCTAGCACGACGTACAAGAATACGTGGGTGGATCGTGTGTCACGATTTGGAGGATCTCAAGAACAAGGTCTTGGTGCAAAACGGGGAACAACGCGAGTAGCAGTTTAAGATGAAAACGACAACGGGTAGGTCTCATTTTAAGATTTTCGTCCCTCTTGTTTTTAACTCTATGGCCTCCATGATTTCTTTAATTGTTTTATGATCATGAGATACACCGAACGCCCGGGAACCTCAAGGGCACACCCCTTGAACGTGTTCTTTAAATTAAAAGCATGCCTTTTATTTTAATATGTTTATTTTTACCGCGCTTCCGCATTCGCGCAATTCCCGGGACGATCCACCGGATTTCTTTCACTCAGATCCCTACTTCCAAAGGTAATCTCTTCCTCCTTGTCAACACTCAAAACTTGATATTTCCTCCTATCTGACTCATTATATCTGGCGTACCTCTTCCTTACATTGCTAGAATCTCCCCTAGTGGGGCCTCTCACAATGGTATGGATGACTCCTTTTATAGGAAAGTTGCCATGTGTCTCTTCTTCTCTCCACACCTCCTTTCCTTTTCTAAAACCCGATTGCAAGATCGACTTCTCGACCTCTACTTCCGCTCTTTCAGTCTTTCCCTTTCTTCTTCTCTAGACTCCTTCATGACGTAAACTTTTAAGTACCCTTGTCTCACCAATCTTTCTATCTCATTATTCAATTGATAGCAATCTTCGGTGTCATGCCCCCTTTTTTTGTGAATCTACAATATTTATTTGAATATCTTTTGGAGAGCGGTCCCCTCGTTTTTTTAGGCCATTGCAATAAATTTGCCGTTTCTACCATCATCATGACTCTAGCTCTAGTGGTAATCAGCGGGGTATATTTGTGATACCTGGGGTAATATGGTGTTTCTTGATCTTTCTTAAATCTATTTCTCCTATCTCTACCTCTATCCTGACCTCTATCACGACTTCTAAGATTAGACCACTGAAGTCTTTTATTGCATTCATTTATTCCTCGTCTTTTTGCACCAATTGTTCAATATCTTCTAGGGGATCCCTAGCTAAAGCCGAAGCGAAGGGTCCCTTCTTTAGGCCATGTATCAATATGCTTACCACCATATCTATTCGGAGGTCTTGCACTTCTATCGTTTCATTGTTAAATCTATCTACAAAGCTCTTTAACGATTCATTTTCTCTTTGCTGAATTGTAAATAAGTAGGTAGCTGAACTTTTTGCCTTTTCTTGCTTGCGGAGTGGAAAGTGAACTTCTGAATCAACTGACTATAGGACTTAATATTTCCACTAGGTATACTAGTGAACAACTCTTGCGCTTTCCCTATCAAAGTTGTTACAAATAATTTTTCATTAATAGAACCAGTTTGCCCATATAAATTCATCACTAGGTCAAAGGCTGATATGTGCTCCTAGGGGTCTTTAGTAACCGATCGTACTTGGATAAATCTGGTAACTTGAAATTGGGATCCACTACCTCGGTAAGTATCTTATTCGCAAAAAGTGAGTTTCTATTTTGGGCAACCAAAACTCATCTCTACTTTAGTTCATCAATCTGCAGCACCAATCGTTTTATCTGGCGGCCTACATCATTTACCTCAGCTCTCGAAATGCCCGACTCTCTTCACCTTCCTCTCTTGTTGGATCCTACATCTGACACTTCCTTGTCTAGACCTTTCTCAAGTTCGCGGCCTTTCTTAGGCTCAGTTCTGCTCGTCACCTCCTTCTAGTCATTAGCACCTTCCTTGCCTTTACCTTTGAACAACTGTCTCCTTACCGGCTCGCGAGTCGCAGGCGTGACTGTTCTTCTCTCGTGTTCTACTGTCGCATCTCTGCTAGCTGCCTCTATCATTCGGGTCAAGTGTATCATTTGATCATCCTGTCTTGCTGGCGTTTGTTCCTCTTGCCTTTCTAGGGTTTGTTCTTCCTCCTCCTGCACATGCTCTCTCCGGGAAATTCCTTCCATATCGATTCAAGTATTCTTTTCTCACTTTCCCACAGTCGGCGCCAACTAACCGGGATAGGAGGTCGCAGGTCGCCTCAAGGGTATCCAAGACAGCTTTAGGACCTGAGAAAAGAACAAATCGTTAAGCTTGCTGGGATGTCCCAAGCTAAGACCGTCCGATTCTTAAGTCAGTCTGACCGAGATAGAAATATTCGAGCCGGGTTTATTTAATGCGAGTTAGATATAATAAATGTTTTACCATAGATGAGGCATGAATGGTGTATTTATAGGTGCCAAATGTGCCCACTTGCTTGGTCCACGTGTCATGATCCTACGCTAAATGTTGTCAGATGATCAAGGGCTCCCATGATGGGTTATCTGGAATAGGTCTTTGGAGTGGATCGAGTCGGACAATTTGACCTGAAATAAGGGCGCGGATCGTAGTCCTAAAATGTCAATTATCACTTTATTTGAGGGGTAATTTCATCATTTCATCTCTGTATATTATAATGCCCCATCAGGTAGAACCTTAAAATACAAAATTTAGTTTAGGAAATGGTTGGTATAGCGATTAAAAAAATGTACAAAATAAAATGAAATAAATAATTATTTATCATTTTCCCAATTTATACAACAAAATAAATATAAATGAAAAGGATTAGAAGCCTGTTGCATAAGTGAAATAAAATACTTGGAGTAATTTCAAGTGAATTTTCTTGACAAATATAAGTGAAAAATTATTATTATGGATAGAATTAAGTACGAAAATTAAAAAAAAAAAACCTATAAGAGGGGAAAATGTCAAAAGAGTAAAAGTATCGTCCTTTTACCTGAAGTAAAGTTCGCAAGCTCACTGAAACAAAGAAGGATATATTATAACGAAGCTGTCAAATTCTACATAACATAATTGTATAATATATACTTATTTTTATCAATTTCTAATGTATTATCCGTATTATCATCCCAATTAAAGGTATGTGGAGCAAAGAGTAAGAGAATGCATGAAATAAGAGGATGTATGTTTTTTAGTTCTATTAATTATCTCTCTAATTGGTCAAGATATATTCATTTAGTTGAACGATTCTATTTATTACAGCATATAATTAAAACATAAGGGAAGACAATTTTAGTCCGATAAGTATGAGGGAGTGGCAATTTTAGTTCTGTGTAAATTTATTTTGATAATTTTGTCATGTAAATATAAAGATTTCGCACATTGAGAACAAAAATGACCAGAATTTACTAAAATGACTGCAAAATAGCATCCAATTAAGTTTGTCATGTGCATAACATGTGCACTTATCCGGCGGTTTTAGTAAATTCTGATTATCTTTGTCTTAAATGTGCTATATTTAAAATTACAAGACTAGAATTGTCAAAATGAATTCTTATAGGACTACAATTGCCACCCCCATACTTATAAGACTAAAAAGTTGCATCTTTTCCTCCATATTTCTTTCATACGTATTGGCATTTGGTTGGTGGGGAGGTTACACAATGTGTGTTGAATGTTCTGAATCAGGTACTATGCCTCAGGGTTTTAATCATACTCATTTGGTTATACTTCCTAAGATAAAATCCCCTGAATTTGTCTCGCATTTCCGTCCCATCAGTTTGTGTAATGTTTTGTACAAACTGGTATCAAGGTGCTTGCCAATCGGTTGAAGGAGTGCTTGCATTCTATTATTTCACCATCTCAGTCTGCGTTTATAGGTGGTCGGCTCATATCTGATAATGTTTTATTGCCTTTGAGTGTAATCATTCTGTGAAGCTCAGGCGGAGAGGTCAAAAGGGTTTCTTTATGCTAAAACTGAATATGAGTATAGCGTACGACCATATTGAATGGTCTTTTCTTGAATGTGCGCTGCATAAGTTTGGATTTGCTGCTCAATTTGTGAAGCTACTTATGTTGTGCATTTCGTCGGTCTGTTTTTCTTTCGTTTTGAGCGGGGAGGAGTTTGGTTATGTTAAGCCACAACGTTGTATTCGACATGGTGATCCGTTATCACCTTACCTCTTTCTTATATGGGCAGAGGTCTTTAGTTCCTTAATTCAGAATGCCAAACACAGAAATGTCATTCAAGGAATTGCTGTCGCACGGGATGCCCCCTGAATTTCTCACCTTCTTCTTGTGGACGATTCATTGATATTTTGCAAGGCAACTGTTAAGGGGTGAGACCAAAATAGCCGGTAGCCGGGAATTCTTGTCTCCGGCGGTGGGGAGGGGAAGAGGTTAGGGAGAGAGAAACTAAAAAGGACTTTTCTGATTAATTTTCTGCATACTGTTCCATTGCCCACTAACTCCTTACATCTAACAGTTTGGCCTAACCACAACCGTAGGATGGTTGCTAGGTGGTACACATCCACTTCTTGGAAATTCATCAAAGCTAAAAGCCCAAGGGCTCTAATTAATTTCTAGTAAAGTAAGAAAAATCATTTGGGCCACTGGAAATGGGCTGTCAATCCAGTAAACGTGGAGGCTTCTTTCTCTCTCGTTTGGGCTTGGATGGCCTCCGTGGGCTCGGACTCGTGATCACGGGCTGAGTTGTATCATTGCCCCCCCCCTCCCCATGGACCAAGATGTTGTCCTCAAGGCCGGAATTGGGAAATCGGTCTGCAAAATCAGTCAAGAGTTCCCAGGTAGCTTCCAAATCAGTCTGCCCCTTCCACTTCACAAGTACTTCTCTGTCCGCGCCCTCACCGCGGGCCTCCAGCACATCTTCAGGGGTGAAAGGATGGTGGGCTCCAGTTATCACCGGCTGAAGGGGGCAGAGTTAGTTTTTGGGGTTGCCGTAGCAGGGACGAAGCATCGAAACATGGAAAAGTGGGTGGATCCTTGCGGCCGGTGGCAATTCCAGCTCATAAGCCATGGGACCAATGCGTCGGAGGATTCGGAAGGGACCATAGTACCTGCGGGCCAGTTTCTGGTTCCTCCGGCGGTGGACAGTGTGCTGTCGGTGGGGCTGTAATTTGAGGTAAACCCACTCTCCCTCGGTGAATTCCTTCTCCTGCCTCTTCCCATTTGTGTAATGAACCATTCGGTTACGTGCCTTCGCTAGGTTGTCCTTCAAGAGGCGAAGCAGGTGTTGGCGGTGCTAGAGAGCTTCGTCCAAGGAGGCGATTTTAGTGTCCCCAGGGCTGTAGCCGGGAATGCGAGGAGGCTGTTTTCCATAAAGGGCTTGGAAAGGAGTCATCCTAATGGCACTGTGGTGGCACGTGTTGTACCAAATTTCCACAAAGGCAAGGTATTTGGACCATCGATGTGGCTCATTGCTAACAAAGCAACGCAAGTAAGTTTCGAGACAGCGATTAAGTACCTCCCTTTGGCCGTCGGTTTGAGGGTGGTATGAACTACTATAGGCTGCGTAGTGCCCAGCAACCGGAACAGCTCTCTCCAAAACTGGCTGATAAAAACACGGTCCCTGTCACTGATAATAACCTTCGGCGGGCCGTGCAGGAGAAGAGTGGAATTCCTGCAATAATTAGGCCAGAAAAATGAGCTAGCAAGGCAGGACAAGGTGGCTTTAACTCCTGAATGCCCCCCTACCGGAGACGAGTGGAATTCCTGCAATAATTAGGCCCTGAAATCGCCTTCGGAAGGAATGAAGAGCCGCTGCTTCGCAAAAACCAGCCCATCGTGAGCAATGAAAAATCCATCCGAACCCATGGCCCGATACAGCAAAGCTTGGCCGGCGGGGTGAGAGGAGTATCGTCGCAGGTTCTGCAATAAGTCCACCGTTGGGCTGTTGAGCACCAAAGACAAAAACTGGGGGTTGGAATGCACCCTAGAGAGAGCATCCGCGACAATATTTTTGCTACCAGGTTTGTAATGAATCTCATAATCATACCCCAGCAGCTTAGAAAGCCATTTTGTTGTTCAGGAGTTTGAATAGATTGACTAATTAACTATTTGATACTTTGATGGTCAGTGTAAATGCGGACGGGGCGCCCTAACAGGTACTGACGCCACTTCCTGATGGCCTCCGTAATTGCGAAAGGTTCCCGGACATAAGCAGAGGATGCGCTCATTTGGGGACCCATTTTCTTACTGAAATATGCTATGGGCCGCCCTCCCTGGGACAAGACGGCACCGACGGCCACTGTAGACGCATCGGTGGTGACATCAAAGGGCTTTTGGAAATCTGGCAAAGCCAAGACGAGGGGCGAAGTAACCGCCTGCTTGAGTGCCGCAAAGGCCGCATTGGACTCGTGGCTCCAAAGGAAAGGGCCCTGTTTGAGGAGGTCCGTTAAGGGACCAGCAATGGTGGCATAGTTGAGAACAAACCGCCGATAAAAGCCCGTGAGGCCCAAGAAAGCCCGCAATTCAATAACCGACGTTGGGGCAGGCCAATCCAAAATAGCTTGCAATTTGTCAGAATCTGGGCTCACCCACTGGGCCGAAATGACATGGCCGAAATAAGTCACCCGTGTAACCCCAAAGGAACACTTAGGAAGCTTAACATAGAATTTGTTAGTGAGCAAGATTTCCAAAATTAACTGTAAATGTAACAAATGATCATCCCAAGATTTGCTACAAATTAAAATATCATCAAAGAATACCACGACGAATCGGCGAAGGTAGGGCCGTAGGTGGTTGTTCATGGCTGATTGGAATATGGAGGGTTCATTAGAAAGGCCAAACGGCATCACCAAGAACTCGTAATGGCCATCCACCGCTCTAAAAGCAATTTTGTGTATGTCGTCAGGGAACATTCGAATTTGATGGTAACCCGAGCATAAGTCCACCTTGGAAAAATACCCCGCACCATGGAGCTCGTCTAGCAACTCGTCGATCGTGGGAATGGGGAAACGGTCCTTAACTGTGATGGAATTGAGAGCCCTATAGTCCGGGCAAAAGCGCCAAGATCCATCTTTCTTTCGCACCAAGAGTACCGAAGAAGAATACGGGCTGGTGCTGGGGCGAATTAGGTTGTTACGAAGCATTTCGGAAACTAGTTGGGCCATGGCTTCCTTTTGAGAGTGAGGGTAGCGGTATGGGCGCACGTTAACCGGCTGCGAGTTCGGTAGGATATGGATGCGATGGTCATGTGGCCGAATAGGCGGTAAGCCATGAGGAACTACAAAAACTGCAGAGTAACGGAGCAATACATCTGATAAATCCGTAGGTAGAGTCATCAAGGTGCGGCGGTCGTCCTCTGTCAATAGGCCAGTAGAACAATCTGTAGACTGATCAGTCTGGTGAAATGAAATAACATGGATGGATGCAACTGCACCCGAAACCAGCAAGCATTGAAATTGGTGGTAAGAAGCAGCCTGTGGTCGCTGTGGAGGCTCGCCCGTGAGACTGATCAAGCAGCCGCCATGATAGAAATGCATCAAAGGCACCGCGAAGTCCGACACGAAAGGGCCAAGAGTTTGCAGCCACTGCACGCCCAAAACCACTTCAGCGCCGTGTATGGGCAGTAGATAGAAGGGAATCACTAAGGAATGTCCTTGCATGGTGAGGGAAACGTTGGGGCAGATTCCCGAACATGGTATGGAAGCACCGTTACCCACCATTACAGAGAAAACCGACAGGGGTTGGGTAGGTAGGCGAAGGAACTGGGCAACCCTCGGTTAGAGAATATTGTGTGAGCTACTTGAGTCCACGAGTACTGAGACCGAATAGCCCCGGATCGTCGCCCGAAGGCACAGAGTACGCGGAGAAAGTGGACCAGAAACTGCATTCGCTGAGAGCTGAAAATGAGACACCTCTTCGGGAACAGGGGGAAGTTCCCCAGCTGGTGAAGAGTAACCCAGAGCATCCTCGGTAAAGTCTGGGAGCGGCAGAGTAGGCTGTTGGGGCCAAGAGTCTGGGGGGTCGTCCTCCACCACCACCAACAAGAACTTCTGGCGGCATTTATGTCCCGGTCGAAACAGCTCATCGCAGTTAAAACAAAGCCCCTTGGCACGTCGGGCCTGCATCTCCTCAAGCGATAGACGACGGACGGGCAACGAGGATTGCGGGGGCACGGGGAGAAGCGTCGGTCGTGGGGGAGGGGCCGACAAAAAGACCGGGGCCTGTCTAGGGGGCTGGCGTTGTGGGTTGGGTAATGCGGGTTGCGGCCGAGCCAAGAAGGGTTGATCTTTAAGCTTGGAATCAATGAGCTTAGCCAAACCTATAGCTTGGGAGATAGACGTCGGGTGCAGGATAGCCATTTCCCGCTGTATCGCTGGGCGGAGGCCCGACAATAACAATCCAAAGTGGCCTCTGGCGACAAACCCACCACCCTATTGCTAAGCCTCTCAAATTCAAGGTGGTAATCCTCAAGAGAGCCGGTTTGGCTGACCTTGAATAGGGCTTGGCGATGGTTTTCGTATGACGAGGGGCCAAAGCGGATTTCCAAAGCCCGAAGAAAAACATCCCAAGTGGAAATTTGGTGATTGGAATGCATCCATTTAAACCACCCTAAGGCGTCGCCCGTCATATAGCATGTAACCCGGCGGAGACGCTGATGCTCATCCAAGGAATAGTAGCTGAAGAACTGATCAGCTTGGAATATCCAATCAAGAGGATTGGACCCATCAAACAGAGGCAGGTGCAGTTTAGGAGGAGAAGGGTAATCTGTTTCAGTGGGCTGAAAAGAGGAAGGAGGGGCCGGTGTGATAGGAGATGGAGATGGGGAGTAGGCGGGTGGTTGGAGCTGCAGATTGGTGATGGCTGCAAAAGTGGCCTCATGGCGCTCATCTATGGTGGCCCGTAATTCTTGGACCGCAGCCGTAAGGGCGGCAACGGCGTCCTGAAGCTGCTGGAGCTCCGATGAGGGTTGTTGCGAGCGAGTTTGCATGGAGCGGAGGACGGTACGAAACAAGAGCACCAAAATGTTAAGGGGTGAGACCAAAATAGCCGGTAGCCAGGAGTTCTTGTCTCCGGTGGTGGGGAGGGGAAGAGGTTAGGGAGAAAGAAACTAAAAAGGACTTTTCTGATTAATTTTCTGCATACTGTTCCATTGTCCACTAACTCCTTACATCTAACAGTTTGGCCTAACCACAACTGTAGGATGGTTGCTAGGTGGTACACATCCACTTCTTGGAAATTCATCAAAGCTAAAAGCCCAAGGGCTCTACTTAATTTCTAGTAAAGTAAGAAACATCATTTGGGTCACTGGAAGTGGCTGTCAATCCAGTAAACGTGCAGGCTTTTTTCTCTCTCATTTGGGCCTGGGTGGCCTCTGTGGGCTCGGACTCGTGATCTCGGGCTGAGTTGTATCAGCAACAGAGGAGTCTGTCATGCATATTGGGGGTATCTTGGGTTAATATGAAAGAGCTTCCGACCAAAGGGTGAACTTTGAGAAGTCTGAGATGGTTTTTAGCCCGAACGTTAGGGCTGATCGCCAACATCAGCTTGCTTCTATACTCAATGTTTCTGTTGTTCGTAAACTAGCCAAGTACCTGGGTATGCCGGCTGTTGTTGGGAGGGCGAAGTTTGAATTATTTCAGGACCTTCGAGGGCGCTTTTTGCCAAAGACTTATAGGGTGGAAAGAGAAGTATTTGTCTGCGGCAGGGAAAGAAATCCTCATCAAAGCCGTATTGTAATCTTTACCCACTTATTTGATGCAGTGTTTTCTCATTCCTGCTATGGTCTTACGCGAACTACAGTCCCTCACTTTTGAATTTTGGTGGATTTCTCCTAAGAACAGAAGGATTCATTGGGTTGATTGGCCGTCTTTATGCAAGTAGAAACAGCAAAGCGGGCTTGGTTTTCGTGATCTCCAGCCGTTTAATTTAGCTTTGTTGGCAAAACAAGGCTGGCGGCTTCTTTCAAATTCGAACAGCATCCTTGCGAGGGTTCTCAAAGCCCGCTATTATCCTCGGACGTCCTTCCAGGAAGCTACCCTTGGCTCTAGACCTTCGGCGACGTGGAGAAGCATCATGGCTGCAAAGTTTATTGTGGATGCGGGATGCCGGTGGGAAGTTTGTGATGGCACCTGCATTCGGGTGTGGCAGGATGCGTGGCTGCAGCGGCCTTTTCATTTCTGGCCATTCTCTCCAGCGCCGCCGGGTTTTGAGGATGCCAAGGTTAATGATTCCTTTTGCTGAATAATGGTGGTTGGGACCTGCCGAAGCTGCGGGAGGTTTTCTGCGAAGGTGATGTTGAATGTATTTCATCCATCCCACTTGATCCATCTGCTGGTCCGGATTCGATAATTTGGCATTATACTCCTCGGGTTAAATTCAGTGTTACGAATGCCTATAAGCTTGCTTTACGGGGGAGCTCTCGCTTGCGGGGGGAGTTACTAGAACACTCTAGCTCTCAAAGCTCCTCTAGTTGGATTTTTTGTGGAACGTCCGACTTCCAGGTCGAATTAAGCATTTATCTTGGCGTTTGTGTCATAATGCCTTACCACTCCTCGTTCATTTGCGTGGTTGACATATTGTCGATGAAGATATGTGCTATGTTTGTAATATGGATATCGAATCGGCGGAGCATTTGTTCTTGCGTTGCGATTTTGCTAGATAGTGTTGGGATTTATTGGAGATTCCTTGGGCGGTGGCCTCTGTTTGGGGGGGATGAGCAGAACAGTGGATGCGGCATTTGTGGTCGAAGTGTACTGCGGATCAATTCTTGAGGGCGATGACTTTGATTTGGGGTATTTGAGGTTCTCCTAATAAACTTCTTTTTGAAGGTAGTCGTGGTTCCTCGGTCTCCATTGTTCAATTTGTGCGGACTTATCTTCAAATTTATGACGAGTCCAGTTGCAGAGGTAGAGGGATATTCGGTTTTCGCTTGTATCAGGGTGGTTTTGGATTTAGTGTTGCTATTGTTGGTTGCTAGCCTATCAATGGGTAGGGTAAGACCATATCCAGGCCCAGTCCCAAACAAGACCCAAATAATTAATTATTACCCAGACCCTATTTAATCTAACTTGAGACCCATGGGTCTCTAGACCCGATCAGACCCGGTCTTCTGGGCCGGGTTCGACCCAGACCCGATTTAATTTTTTTTTTCAATTCCCGTGTTTAAAGAACTCTATCAAGAACAATAACAAAATACAATATGAATCAATATTATTGCTGTCAGATGAACATTAACGAAACAACCCTAAAACAATAACTCAACCAACTCTAAATTTTGATTAAAAAAAAACAGTCTCACAGCAATGTGATTTCCACATAAACTTCTCAAACTTTCATAACTCTACCATTCTACCAAAATACATAAAATTATAACAAAACAAATTACAAATTAAGTAGCATTTTTAAGAAACCAAATGCATTTACAGTTTTTCAATACCCGTGGTCAAGAAATCAAAATCAAATATCAAAATCTTCCAAAAAAATAGATAAACAAATCTCTAAACTCAAAAAGAAAAAATAAAACCAAATGCATTCACATGGGCTTGTGGTGGGTGCGGCCGCGGCCGCGGCCGCAGAATCTTGGGGAGCGCATGGCCACAGGCTCTTGGTGGTGGGCGCGGCGGTGGCCGCAGGATCTTGGGATGGGCGTCGCCGCTGCGATGGGGGCTTGGGTGGGCGCCACGGCGGGCGGCGGGGAGCTTGGGAGGCAAAGGGTGGACTGAGGTTGAGGGAGGAGAGGAGATGGTGTATGAAAAATTGGGTCTAAATAGGTAAGGTCGGGTATAATACCCGACCAGACCCAGTGTTTTTAATTGGATAGGTCTGGGTCTAGGCCTAGTTTAAAAGTATGGGTCATGGCCTGGATTTAGACCCATTATAATGGATTTGGGCTTGAATAATTTTGGCCATTGACAGGCCTAGTTACTAGAATGTTGTACTGTGATTATGTCCTTGGTTCATATGGTTAATGGAATGGTTTTCTAGTTACAAAAAAATAAAAAAATAAAAAAATAAGGATACATCTTAGTATAAAAAAGAATGTAAAATTGCTTTAGCTAAACAAAAAAATTTAAAAATAAAATAAAGTTGAAGTTATATATATATATAGTACTTTTGAAATGAAATGATTTTCCAAATTTTATTTTTTTAAGTATCCCAATTTAGGAAAACAGAGAATAAGAAATATTAAAGTCCTAATTTTTTAAGTATCCCAATTTAGGAAAACAGAGAATAAAGAATTTAATCTTTTAAGTATCCCAATTCGTTTCCTTGCTTTATCTTGTTAGGGCTTATAACTGATACATAAAGTCCAAGAAAGATTAAAGGAAAAACGAAAACAGAAGGAAGAAAGAAAGAACAAAAGACCAAATAATCAGGGAAAATTATAATTTTAGTACTGTAATTTAGGAGGTGTGCCATTTTTGATCCTATAAAAATTGATTTTCATAATTTAGTTATGTAACTTTATAATTTTGACATGTTTAGCCTTTTTCTGACGAATTTGGCTAGAAAGTTGCATGTAACGCAATTAATTCAAATTCTAGTCCTGTAAATCAATTTTTGCAGGATTGAAAATGTCAATCTTCCTTAAGTTATAGGGTTAAAATTATAATTTAATTTGATCGTATGCAATTTTTTTTGGCTAAATTGGGCAGAAAAGAATTAAAATTGTCAAATTTCTAAAATTACAAAATTAATTTGCGAAAATTGATTGGTGCAGACAAAACATGCCACCGTTCCTGAGTTATGGAGTAAAATTGCATTTATTCCAAATAGTTATGATTTGTCAATGATTGTTTTATTGTATTTTCTTATTATTATATAAATATAAATATATATTTTTTTGTTGAAAAACCTAAGAGTCAATTTTAACTCAATGAGGAAGATACTTGGATATCACGTGCAGATTGGAGAACAAGTCAAGTTATTTGCGGCATATGGTGAGAGTCAAATGAGGAATGAGTCTACATGCGTTAGATTGGCCGCTGAAAAGTCCCTATAGTCAAAGATTGAGGTTTCGTTGAACCAAACTGTTAGCTTTTATTAGTTAAGACATTTGAAAAACAAATTCGAAGTATTGGGTTTGAATGCTAGAAAAAACAATGCATGTTCTCTTTTTAGAATAAGTCGTGACACGTCGTCTCAGTATGTATATAATAAATAATTTTTTATGTTTTAAAATATATTATAAATAAAAGTAAAATATATAAAGTAACACATCACATTAAAAATTAGAAGGAAAGAAAAGAAAAACTAATTTATCATTAATATGAAATTAGAAAGTTAAATAAAGTAGTTATCATATTAGTTGAGGGTTATTTTTGGCATTACAAAAAAGTGGTGCGGCAGTGTTATTAACTGCTATTTGTGAGTAAAAAGGGGTTTTTTTTTTTTTTTTATAATAGTATAGATACTAGTAAGGTGCACGTGCGTAAACAAGAACGACTATCTTATTTTTTTTATTAATTTTTTAAAAGATAGTTATAAAATTATAAATATGTTATAAACTTAATTTGAATGCTTTTGAAAAATATAATTAGTAATATTTATTTGTTTAAGTATTAATATAACAATTATGATGTCGTTTATAATAATTGTAACTTATTAAGATTTTTTTCCATAAAATGTCCTTAATGAATATCTAGTTTTATCGCAATATATGTGGATTTGTTGTTTCTATTTCTCAATTTCTTTCTCTTGAGTTTTGCTTGTTTTTGTATTACTAAAATAACTTTTTTGATGCAATTATTGAGAAATAAAGTTCTTGGTTTGACATTTCAATGGAAACTGTTAAGAAAAATAGATTATTGTATTATGTAGTATTACATACATTTTGCCACCTGATATGGATAAGAAGCTTAGTAGGAGAATTTACGAAAAGGCCCTCATGATTTCTAGATAATTACATTAAGGTCATGGATGGAAGTTGGAGGGAGGTCGAAGGAAGTTACCAAGGGGAAGTTGCAAAGAAAGTGGGGGACGTGAAGTGAGGAAAATGCCCTCGGCAGTTTAATCTAGGCCATAGGATTGAGGAGAGATGAGGGACAACATTGTAATTTCACCCCCAAGTATTTACTATAAATAGGGGGTGAATCTCATTTTTTTTGGATACCTTTTGATGAATAATAGAAACCTTACTTTCTTTATTTTTGTCTTCGTTTGCATTTCCTTGTTACGATTTGAGAACGTGCTTAGGCTATTTCTTTCGCGAATTTCACACCATCAGCTTGGCGCCATCTGTAGGAAACTAGTCTAGGCATCAAAGATGAACACTCAGTCGAGAGCAAGGAACGCGAACGTGGGGCAAGAAGACTCTGAAAGAAGAAGAGGAGAGGAGGAGTAGGGCCACGCCCTGGCGAATCCACCAATGCGGAGGCCAGAAGACTGAGAGGAAGGCCACGCCCTGGAGAATCCTCCAGCATGAAGCCAAGAGGAAGGGAGGCACGAGGAGGTTGAGGCCCCACCACCCCCTCCGGTTATCCAGATTACTCACGAGGCTTTTCGCCAGTTGGTAGAAGAGGCATCCGCTCAGGCCGCCGATAGGGCCGTAGCGCAGTATATTGCCGGACGCGCAGCACCCCCGCGACCCCCTCGCAATCGTCGGAGGGGGCAAGACGCGCCCATGGGTGAGCAGAGGCCCGGGGAGGCCATCGAAGGCATGAATTATGAGGAGGAGGTTAACAGCAGGGCCACGCAGCCTGAGGATAACTTTTACCCTTCGCCCCCTCATGGGGGTGTGTGCAAAGAAGATTATTTCCCGCATCCGTCACATGGGGGACATGAACACAACTATTTCCCACCCCCTCAAGGGAAGGTGCCGCCAGTACAAGGAGGGGGACATTACGAGAGAGGAGCCCCTCCCCCGCACTCATTCCCCAATTCGTTGGGACCTCTAGGATATCCGGCGCGACCTTTGGCAGTGGCGCCTTCCCGTTGGAGTCCATTCACCACCCACATATTAGCAGAAGCCATCCAGCCAGGAGTCAAGATCCCAAGTCTGAACGAGTATAGCGGAGTAGGGGATCCTCAGGATCACTTCGACCGCTTCATGGCTAGAGCCGATCTGCTGGACATTAGCGATGCCGCATATTGCAACGATTTCGTACTACCCTCTTAGGGAAAGCAATGGCATGGTTCAATCAGCTAACACCAGGGACTATTGAGTCGTTTGAACAACTTTCTCAGTGCTTCCTACACTACTTCTCATTCAACAGGCGGTATCCCAAGACCACTTCATACTTGTTCATAATAGTCCAGCGGGAAAATGAGAGTCTAAGGGAGTATGTGCAGCGCTTCTCAGAAGCAGTGTTAGAAGTTCCACACGTGAATCCTGAGCTTTTGGCTAGCATCATGCAGCAGAATTTGAGAAGAAGACAGTTTAAGGAGTCGATAGCAGGGAAGCCCCCCTCGACTCAAGAAGAGTTGCTGCTAAGAGCGGAAAAGTACATCAGAATAGAGGAGACAGTGGGATTGCGTCCAATGAATCCCCTCAAGCGAAAAGCTGATGAAGAGGAAAGGAGATTTCCCCCCAGGTCAGAAGGGGTCAGGCGGGAATGTAAGCCACTACTACCAGGGGATTTAGTGAGGTACACCCCATTGAATGCTCCGCGAGTT